>OX383921.1:8639677-10032177 GCA_947532125.1 Saturnia pavonia
TCATTTTACAAATATATATATTTTATTATTTATAAAATTAATTACACTAATTAGTTTAAAAATGATTTATTTTACAAATTGTTAAGATATAATTTGCAAATTTTATAAATTTACCTTTTTTAAAATTATTATTTATTTTAACATTTTAAAATTTGACGAATTGTGTGATAGATTCCGAAAGTAGTTGTTCATTGAATCTCCATATTTTAATCGAAGTCAAAATTACACATTCGCTGTAGTTTTATTTTGAATTATTATATTAACTCGGTTTTGTTACGGTTAATGGCTAATAAGGGTTTCTACTCCCATATCGAAGGACCTAATGTCATAGTTCCGGGGAAGAATCGTTCCTGTAAACCTGCATATTCCAAAACCGTAATGGCTGCTGCGTAAGACTTTCTGGACTATATTTCTATACAGTCATTTTTATCTTAAATGAAGCACCATGTATACGACGTTTTTTTTAATAAATTGGATTTCTGGGCAAGTGAATTTCCATAGCATCAAGTGTGCTTAAAGTCGATTAACTATCGAAATCTTCTTAATGTAAATTAAAAGTAAATATCAATAATAAAACTGTATTGGTTTGTCCCAGGTGACCTGGCCTCGAGCAGCTGGCGGCTCTCGCCTTCTAGTTCGGGGTATAAGACGTTAAGTTTGCGAAGCACTGACTCGGTCACGCCGTCGCCTACAGGTCAGTCTTAGGAATTAGTGCTTACTTTGTATCAGGAACTTGATTCTACATGTAATGCAATGCATTTAAGTTTAACTTACAAATTTATAGTGGCTTTTTCCGTGACATTATTTATTTATTTCATATTTTTTTAAAGTGAAACTTCAACATAATAAAAATAGGTACTTAGCTAGAGAGAGAGAGAGAGATAAGGCTATAAATGCGATAGAATTTGATCAAACCGAATAAATTCATAGGAAACGTGCATGTATATTGATTAAAAGTTTTCTTTATTTGATTGATTAATAGAACTTTTTTTTGTTTGTTTAGAAGAATGTCGAATAGGCTGTTTGACTGCGTTTAAAGTAATATCATATTTATAGATTTGATAGGCCTCGTGTCGCAGTTGTAGTAAGCCCTACTATTGAGCCGAGAGGTCGCGGGTTCGATCCCCGCCCATGACTGACTTTTGTGTGATGAGCATAATTTTCAGTTGTGTGTCTGGGTGTTAAATATCTATGTATAGTATATCAGCTGTTTAATTACCATAATACAGGCTATGCTTAGTATGGAATTAAATGGCCGTGTGTGAAATTGTGTCCACATATTTATAGATATCCGCGCAGATTATGAGGCTTAAAAGCGTTTTGTATTAAAATATACAAACCGTAGACAACTCTTTTACGCAATAAAAGCTACTTTATCTGCTCTTAATTTTTTGTATATCGTGATTTCACTTACCAGTGAAAGAGACAGTGATAATGATAAGACTGATTCTATTATTTTCTTCCTCTACTTTATTAACAAACATGTGACGTCATTTAGATAGCGTTATGACGGTTTATTCAAATAGTATTTTTAAATAGTAGTTTATTCAAAGTCTTATTTGCTATTATTTGAAGAAATACACAAAATAAATAAAAATAACTACTTTTTTAGGCTTGACAAACACCAGTATATAATCTGAAACGGTTTCCAGAAACCAGTCATTTTGCTCTGTGTACTCAACAGCCATACTAAAATTTTACTCCATATTTCTTAAATAATATTAATTTTATCTACAAATATTTTTCTAAACGCTATTCGTATTTTTCATTGTTAATACTGTCTATCTGGTACTTTTTTTTGGTATTTCGAATTTAATGTCTGAATCTTTACTTCGCATCCAAAGTAGGTGCTTGATACGTAGTATTTATAGATTACAATCAAATATATCTCTTTTTTTTTTAAATAAATCAATAAGTAGCATCGCGTGTCATTACAAAAATTGAAACTTTGATTTTACCGACTATGAAGTTATATCGTAAGTGGACACTGTTTGAGGTAAGTTTACCTGCGTCAGGGGGCGCGAGTCCGGAGCCAACGTTGGGCGGAGTCGGGGCGGAGGGCGTGGTCTGGGCGGTGACGGACCTCAACTCGGTACCTCCCGGTGCGGTCGTCATCCATCCTCAGGTGATAAATGATGAACTAACTTTGACTCACAATACTGTTTACACAGTTAGAATAAAGCGGAGAAAATTATCTTTTATTTATTTGCCAATTACTACAATCAGTGTAATAAATTATAAATGTTAAAATCAATTATGCTGCATGTTCTTTGGTTCATGAAATGGTCATGTACACATGTCAATATAATTTATTTTTAGATTTTCGAAACTTTCACATAACATCGATTATGATTATTCAAAGTGTATCTCTAACTCGCGTATACGTTTTTTTTTTAAACTGTTTAGCATCTCGGTGTAGAATGTGTTAAAGGTACTCGCTGACTATAATAGACAATTTGAGTAATGTATTTGCAGACGGGGCGA
Source organism: Saturnia pavonia (assembly GCA_947532125.1). Lineage (NCBI taxonomy): Eukaryota > Metazoa > Arthropoda > Insecta > Lepidoptera > Saturniidae > Saturnia > Saturnia pavonia. Next base: position 8,642,162 of record OX383921.1, read on the forward strand.
CCCCTGACGAACCCCGACGGCAGCCTGTACCATTTCGATCCCGCGCACCCGCCCGTGCTCTACGACATCACCTACAAACATGACGATTTCAAGGTGACTTAATGATAATAAAACAAACATATTAGTTTGTCGTCAAGGTACAAACCCCTCTCTACTAGTGGAATAGAGAAACTAAAATTGTTTATACCAGGGACTAGCGTGTGTCTATGTCGGGTCAAGCGCACACGCGAATCCTACCGGCCTTGCTAACACTTAAAAAAAAGGCTGATGTGGGCGGTCCATAGAAGATAGACATATGCCATCGCTGACTTTTTTGCAGGTCTTCTTAAGATCTACAATTATGTAATACAATAATTTCATATATCTATTATGGTTCACTCATGCACCGTAATCTATTTAAGCGTTCCAAACGCGTTTTTTTTCCGAATTCATACATCATTGTCGTAACTGCTTATTTCGTATGTTATTTCATCTAACAAAATATATCATATAACATGGTCGTATACTGTAGCTATGAATTAAACAAGAAATATGGTAATATGGTGGATAAGTGGTTTTCGCTTGAAAATAACATAAACGGACAGACACAGAGAGACGTTGAATTTTATGATATGTATAGAAGATATAGGTTTTCGAATCGATTAGACCTAACTCGAATACGAAAAGGTTCACGCAAGTCAGAGTTTTATCGTATTTGTAATTCTTTATAATATATTACAGAACGAGAACTCGGAGAAGAAACGCGGCAGACTGGAGAAGCAGCACTCCTTCATCGATAATGGTATTTATTACATATACCTCTCTCTTTCTTTGTCGTGCCCTAAATGCGTATACTTCATACACCGAAAAGGCCAATTGTTTTTCAACTTTCTGTCTCAATATTATTCGATCTTCTATTTTTTATATATACATATATATATATTAATTAATTATTTCGATTTGTTTAAGATTGCGAATGTCAACCGTCGGAAGAGTGCCGCAGTAAGTGCTGCTCCGAGTGCAGGAGACACGACCACTGTCAACCGAAAACCACCATCGACAAGGTTACTGATGCACAATTACACATTATCTTAATCATATCGATCAATTAATTATTATAAAAAAATTAAGTATTAAAGGTAAGAAAATATTAGTATGTATTCAAAGCTGAATATATTTTAAACGTATTATTCAGATTTCTGTGATGAGGAGGGATGAATTACATATAGCTAGAAGAGTGTTAAGTATGAAGGTGGATGGATATAAGAGTAGAGGAAGGTCGAAGAAGTTGAAAAGGTGGACTGTGTGAATAGTGATATGCGTATAAAAGGGGTGAATACTGAAATGATAGTTAATAAAGTAGAGTGGAAGAGAAAAACCTGTTGTTCCGACCCTACTTAACTAGGATAAGGGTAAGAAGAAGGAGATTTCTGTGCAAAACGGAAAATTTCCTACCAATTTTTTTAAACACCTTAGATTTTGTCCTTATCCTTTCAGGAAACAAATACAAAACCACAAACGCCGACCAAAACTAACAACGAGGTTATACAGAACCACGCGACGGAATTAAACGATCACAAGCCCGTGTACGATGCATCCGCCAATCAGAAGCCGACGTTCGAAGTACAGGCCAATCACAAAGCGGCATTCGAAACACCGCCGCTCAATCAGAGTACGGTTGAGAACGCGCGTCAATACGAATTGACCAATCAGATGAAAGAACAATACCAAAGCAATCGAAGAGTTGACGTACAAAGGAATTATGAAGCCGTGAAAGGTATGTGTTTTCTAGGTTATTCTACAGTGCACCGATCATTTAGCTACTGAACTCTAAAATGTGTATTTGTGTCACACTTGACATTGGCAGAATTTCCTGCATAGGCAGAAGCCATAAATAAAAAAATGTTTAAGAAAAAAGTCAAAGTTAACTACATTTTTTTTTTTTTATTAATTTGTCACATATTTTATTTTTCAATAAACATTACTGTCATTTCTAAAACGGCTGTAGAACATATTATAACGAGTTGGTTAAAGTTATACTATGTTAGTCATAAGAAAGATCGCATAATGTGTCCTTAGAACGTAAATTGTTACGTCGTGTTTTTATGAGTTTTCGTATTATTTTTCTTAGTACCTGCCGCGTTACTTTCTATGTTAGTTTAAACTGGAGTAGACTTTTTTTTTTTCGAACTGACTATACTGTTAGCCTTAGGGGCCCTGGAGCCTTTGCTAGAGTAGACCAAAATAATAAAAAAAGTTTTTGGCGATATCTTGAGCTGTCTGTCATGTTGTGGTTTTTATTTTTAATTCATTTACTTAGGTTTACTTTGACCCTATATTATGTAGTATTGGTGGCAATTTGCGTGATACAGTTTGGTTATTGGTTATTGCAAGTATAATAAACAGATGCCATGAACTTGAGAAATTCAAGCGCAGCGCTACTCTGGTGGCAGATTTAGGGAATTAACTATCATTTACTGTACTATCGTCGATATCGAATGTTCTCCGTATTTGGAGCGTTAAAAAACTAAATACCCTAAAATAGGACATTTTCGTAACATCGTTACAGAATCGGCCAATCAGCAGCCAGTGAATGAAGTTAGAACGTCGAATCTAACCAATCAGGAGAGTCACGAGCCGCAGCAGTACCAGAACCTGTACACGCAGGGATACAGAGCTGACGAGGTACTGGACTCTAGAATATTTCGCACGATATAGATTGTACAGTTCGTTTGTTGAGATAATGCGCGCCTGACGTATGTCTCAACACGCGACAAAATGGCGGCCCATCACGCCGTTTATAACTAAGAAAAGCTAAAATAATCCATTTTTTTTTTCTAAAATTCTATTTATTTTCTTTCTCCGATCTTAATATACTTTATTTCTTGTACAAAAAAGGTGTGTGTGTGTGATTCACATACGATAGAAGAGAAAGTTCATTTTAAAATATGTTTTATATTTTATTTAAACAGTGTGCAATATACATACACACCGACACTTGCTCTCTCGCTCTGGCTCACACAAAAAGCAGAGACCGATAATATATTGCTCTCTCGCTCTGGCTCCCACAAAGAAGAGAGACCGATAATGTGCGTTAAACGTTTAACGCGTTGGAAGTCGCATAAGAAGTTTCACTTCAAAAAGTAGGTAACCATATATATGAGTAGCAGCAATACTTTTTATATTTCTTGTTAAAAACGTAACTCTAAATTGCGTGATGTACCGCCATTTTGTGTCGTTAAAACAGTCGTCTGTTTTGAAAGACGTCAGGAATGCGTTCTCTCAGCGGCTGAACTGTGACCACTCAAACTAACTGCTGTCATGTTAGTTAAACAGGTTGTTAATAGATGGCGCCTCTAACGTGTCACTTGAATATATTCCTAATGTAAAAGGTTTTGATTATTTTTTAAACTATATATCTATATTTCGTTAACAGCGGGTAACATAAATTTTAAAATGATGTGTTTGATGTCAAAAACGGAACCCCTTTGAGAAATAATATATGCAGATATTTATAGCTTACGTGTTAATTATTTTTGTTAAAATAGTAATATTTTTTTATAATTTCATACTGGAAAAGGTGACCTTAGAATTGTCTGAGTACATAAATAAAGCTATAGTCATTATTTTGTTGGAATCTATACATATAAATAAAACTGAAGTGTCTGTTTGTAGTATCAAAATAACAGCCTTTTACTAATCATTATAGGTTTAGCGTTGTAGTCACAATCTCACCGGATGTTAAGTGACGATGTGGCCCAAGATGGTAACACGCTAAACCTAGTGGGTCGACTGGCTCTCAAGTGCAGCTGCCGGAACACACCTATTGGTGCTTGGCGACAGATTTTTCAACTTGAGGGTGGTAGCTAGCCAGACGGGCACTAGAAAAAGGCCTACCACCATGTTATGGACTCCTCACGATGTTTTCCTTCACGTGAAGTCGTACACGCTACCACTGAGCCATCATAGTTTCAAAGTATACACATTACCTATAACAAAAAACCCATTTTTTAAATGTTTGTCTGCCTGCCTGTCTCTCTGTCTGCCTGGTTTATTCCAGGTTATCTCCGAAAGGGTTGGACCAATTTTGACGGGACTTTCACTAGCAGATAGCTGATGTTATAAGTAATAAATAGGCTATTTAAAAAAAAAATTAGGGTTCCGCACTAAAAAATAAGAAGGTATTTAGTGGTCCGCGCGAGCGGAGCCACGGGCACAGTTGTCGTATAAAAAAGGTGTGTGCGATTCACACACGATAGAAGTGAAACTTCATTTTAAAAGACATTTTATATTTTATTTAAACAGTGTGGAATATATATACACACCGACATTTACTCTCTCGCTCTGGCTCACACAAAGAGGAGAGACCGATGTGCGTTAAACATTTAACGTTTAACGCTTGGAAGTCGCATAAGAAGTTTCACTTCAATAATCTAATTGTGCCAGACGTTTATACCCGTGTTAAGTTTATTCGACCGGCTTTCCACCGCGCGCCAACGTATCCGTGTAGGCCTATCGTTCTCACTTCGACTCCCGTGCTTGCCTACAGCTTGCTAGACTGCTTCACGTTTATAGTTACTGCTCCGCTCATTAGAACCGTAGCGTGATGTTATATATCCTTTAAGCTCCCTCAATAAATAAGCTATATTTTTTATATAATTCTGATTGGCAGTTCCATAGATTGCCCACCACGTATACACTAGTTCACAAAATTTCTAAATATGTCATTTACCGTGATAAAAAGTATCCTATATGTTAATTCAGATTATAATCTGTCTGTGTGTCAAATTTCATACAAATCCGTTCAGCCGTTTTTGCGTGATTGAGTAACAAAAACAAACAAACTTTCACATAACCAATATTAGTAGAATTATTAAGCATAAAGGGCTTAGATATTTAACTTGTGTGTTAGGTAGCGTCGCCGGCGCATGCGACCGGCCACCTGATGCAGCCGGCCGTCGCCAGGGTCACACCGGTCGCGATGCCGGACCCTAACATACGTGAGTACATACTCCTACCTTTAAATATACCCTATTACTTAGTTCCTAGTGATGTGACACGATAATAGTGTCCGACTGGATCGCAACCACCATACACCAGGTGTAACACCCGCCATAGTGGCACGCTTAGGCGTATCGCGTTCCGGAATCGGCCATTAGGGATTTGTACCCTGACCGGGTCGCGATCAGTGACAGTGACTCTCTTTTGGTTTGTCACATTTCGGGATCAGCCAGTTTGTATCCAGCTGCCGAGGCTTGCAGGCCGGCATGACAGCGACAACTGCCGTTGTTATATGATTGTACTATGCTTACCATCAGGTACAATTCAGCCACTTTGCCCTGATACTAAACTTAGATTAGGGTTTCCAAATCTCCTTTGGGAAGGGCGGTTCAAGGTCGACCACACGCTAACAATACCTGTGGCGTTACAAGCATCCATAGGCTACGGTAACCGCTTAATATCAGGCGAGCCGTACGCATCTTTACCAACTTAGAGCCGGACCACTGTATGCGCGACCTTCCCTAATGTTCTGTTACATTCTGGTGCTCCCAGGTCCGATGTCATCATCAAACATGATGTACTCAACGGGTATACCGCAAGGGTATCCGTACGCGAACCATTGCAGAGTCGATCCAGGTCTCCAGCCGTCGATGTACCAGGGTATGATGTCAGCGGACGAAGCAAAACAGTTGGCTCCATCACCTCACGTGCCGGATACCACTTTCAGGATCGGTATGTGTCTTTGGTTGTTTTTTAATATTGATAAATTGTCGATAGATGACGGTACTAAAGAAACCTTCACACTGTATCCTTTCATCGTCACCCGTAGTATAATCAACGACCTTCAAACTACTAAATGAACACAAATCCTAAAAAATAATAATCGGTGTGTAGCTGTGTCGGGGACACGGCCGTGTATTTTACTTGAATACGTGTCGTCTCGAACGCTTTCATTTTTTTACTCTACCATATGGTATTATATGGGTATCACTGGTATACGATTGGTATTATTTCGATTCGGCTTTTTGGCGAGTATAGGCCCACATTACATTAAGTTTTATTAATATTTAACTGCTCTGGTCGCTAACTATGGGCCTCATAAGAAAGCTCAAAGTCACTCAAAGGGCAATGGAGAGGGCTATGCTTGGAGGTTCTCTGCGTGATCGAATCAGAAATGAGGAGATCCGCAAGAGAACCAAAGTCACCGACATAGTCCGAAGAACAGATGGCCGATGGGGTCAAAGAGTTGTCGAGTGGCGGCCACGTGTGGGCAGACCCGCCACAAGGTGGTCCGACGACCTGGTGAAGGTTGCGGGAAGCCGCTGGATGCGGACAGCACAGGACCGGTCGTTGTGCCGATCTTTGGGAGAGGCCTATGTCCAGCAGTGGACGTCTTTCGGCTGAAAGATGAATATTTAACTTTAACACCATGTATTCACCATAACTATTTCACCCTAACGTTTTGTATAGGTGCGCATTTGATAAATCTTGTCAAGAACTGTCGATTGAAACTATATTATAAAACAAGCATGGCGACGAGTCATCATTTAAGAATGGTTCATGTTCGACCTGGACCCGGCCCGGTGTAACATGATAATCCTTTATACTAATATCCTTTATAATTAACTGTACAATTTAAAAAAAATATACTTAAACCGGTCGGGTTTCTTCTAGTCGGGTTTTCTCGTTGATTGTGACGTTTGTCCGAATCGGTAGCAGTGCGTTGACGTTCATAAGTGTGTACTTTGGGCTTAAATTAAATAAAGCATTTTTTTGGTTTTGATTTTGAGCCTTGCAAAGGTTCTGCCACCCTTAAACCTAGTCACCAAATATCCTCAAATTTGATACATTGTTGATTTCCAGGAGTCTGATTCGAGAACCAGATTTCCTGATCTATAATTCTAAGTTAAGCGTGTTACCATTTTCAACCGCAACTCCTACAAAACCAGGCTTATCTAACTACTTAACTAACTAAAAAAGATCAGACATGCCAACCTAGACTCGACGATATACCATCGATATTCTGGTCGTATCATTTACAAAAGGTTGACTTGAGACTTGTAAGCACTCGGAAAAGACCGTGGGAAGAAAACCTCAAAACCCTATGAGGATTTTTTCTAAAATGACCGAAGAAGAGATCCTCTTTAAAAATAACTAAGTAACAAATCCTGGTTAAAAAATCACGCCGCGCAGCTACCTAAGACCTAGTATAGCACTCGTGGTCACACTATACCATCTTGGGCTACATCGTTACTTAACATCAGATGAGACCGTTTCCAAACGGACCTTCTTTTTAAAACTTAACTTAAAACGGACTTTGTTCTTAAACCTTTAAATAACAAAAATATGAAGGACATTGTATTTTTGCTGCTTGCATAGAATTGTAATATTGGTTCCAGATCCGAGTTACCCGTACGGCGCGGTCGAGTACGCGGCCCCGTGCGGCGCGTGCCTCGACACGACCGCGCTGCAACATCCGCACCGAAGGTATATTGCGTCTCTATTCTCATCATGTTAACTCGCTCATCTCCAACATTTTTTTATGTCAAACCTCTAATGGCGCGTTTGGACGGGAGTTAAACCGTTCTGATGGGACGTCGCTACGTGCCATTCGGGCAGCGTCGCATCTGGTCGGCTCTTTCCGACCCAGCTGTAGGTTAAAATATAAATAATAAAATCCATGGAATACATTTTGATAAAATTACCATGAATAAAAAAAATACGTAGCAAATAAGTCTTAAGATTCAAGTCACTCTTTAATAAACAATAAAACACACAAGATATTTTTTCTTTTAAAAGCAAAGGTGATTCTATCATACATTCTACATTTATATAACGTTTTAATGTATAATGACGCGTCAGACACGAACAATTATGGCGGCTACCGTTTCGTGGATTTTTAGGACAGATAAAAATCATTGATATTATCACTTCGATAGCTTACGATGTTAAGTATCATATTTATACATTTTTATATTTGTCGGTACACGTAATAAAATGAGTTGCAATAGTTACAGCGTACCGTATAACCAAATGGAAATGCAGCCCCTCGTTCAACCCTCGTACTCCATCGGCGGTGTGCTGTTGCCGCAGCCGCACCTGCAGCCGCACCTGCAGCCGCACCTGCAGCCGTACCCGGTGAGCTCTTCAACATCTTTATCCTATTATTGCTTATTAACCCCACAGATAGGCAGAACTCGACTACAGCGCCATCTGTTACGTTCAGGGATAAAAACCTTCGAAATGAAAAAACACTTAGGTCTGCCTGTCTTTCATGGTAATTGGTCAAACGGTTTTGAAGTTTATCTACATCAAAGTCAAAAAATATTTATGCTCTAAGAAGGCACTTATGAATGTCAACACAGTATTACCGGTTCGGAGAATATCTCATTCCCTCGAAGAAACTCGATCGGGTTTATCGACTATCTAACTACCTCGCTCGCCTGTGAGTGAGTACGGCGCTGTTCACGCTTGTCGGATGTCGCGGACGACACCCCCTCACCCCTCTACCGCTAACCCTCGTTCCGGCCGTGCTTGCGCCCGTGCGTGCGCCCGTGCGTGCGCCCGTGCGTGCGTGCGTGGCGATCGTGCACACATACATCGCGGCGTGCAAGCAGAGTTGTTGTGTTTCTATTGTACGCACGTACGGCGTTTCGTAATAATGGTAATAAATATGAACCCTGTGAAGAATTGATCACACTAGTTCAGGAAAGAGGTGTCCCTTGGGACAAAACTTTAAATTTTATCCTTAAACCCTTAGCTGTATTTATTTGTTTTCTTCTTAAATAATAGTAGGTACATCACAACCACTTCGTCAACGTCCATAGTGCACAGTCGCCTCGCGTAGAGTGTTAAAAATTGGCACCAGCTCCGACCGTAGTCGACAACCGATTATTAACCGAAACTGTGAACAAAGACGTCGGCATCCGATTAATATACTAGATCCGACACCCGACAAGCGGGAACGAGCTGTTTTTTTAAATAATAACTGAATTGATTTTGAATAATAACCTTCTTGTGATGAATAAGGTATAGTTATGTATTTCTACGGCAACGATATAGTCAAGACAAAGGGCTGTGTTCCAGGATGTGATTAGAAACACGCACCGACACTATAGCCGTTCTAACCCACTCCTCAGGGTATAAGGCTGCAGGCACAACACCATGTGATCTGCAAGACTTGTTACTTCATATTATCGTATAGTAAAAATTAACATACATAAAAAAGCGTCTCTTGTTTTAAGTATCAGGAGGCTGTACAGTGGACGAGCGTTCAGCCCGCGGTGGCTCAGCCGTCGAAGCTCCTCGTCCCGGATATATATCCGCTGGTGCAATATACGACGCCATATCCGCAGTACAACTTGATGTACCCTCAGGTTGGTATCATTTCTGTTTTTTTTTTTTCGATTACGGCAAAGGCAAAAAAAGGGTTATGATATCGGCAGGCTACGTGTATGTATGTATGTTCGTGTCTTCTAAACTACCTATAGTAATTTCACCAATAAGGTATTGTCAGAAGCGTCTTGATTGTACGCCGGTTACACACTAGATTCAAAATGGCTCTATCTAGTGGATATGAAGATCTGTATTAAAATGTTTGTGACTAGCTGAAAGGGGTTTCACCTTCGTATAATTCAAACGAAATCGTTGATGATCGCGCCACTCATTAATGAGACGCGGCGGTGCGATTTAAATTTGCGCGTCTGGCAAAACTGAGCTGTCAGACGTCATAGTGGAATATATTACGTGCGCCCGCGGTTTTTACTGAAATAAATACAACTGAACTACAGTGCCCAAGTGACTAAGTTTGTGCATAAAGTGTAGCGACTGCTCCTGCTCAGTTTGCTCCTCATCAGCAGCGTACCAAGTGCCTACGTTATTCTTCAGCTCACCGGGTTGTGGTGTTTGATACACTAGTTGATTTGATGATTTATAATACTTTAGTATAAGAAATATTTTTATAAGGCGGCCAGGGTTATGCGTCACAACACACACACGACTCGTTCGCGCCACTACATCTATAGAGATAAGACCCGGTTTTAATTATTAAAATTTTACATTATCATACAAACTATTCGTCCATATAATATGCTATAAAGAGCAAAGCTTATCTTTGTAAAATTGTCTTGATGGTGAAGTAACTTTCGTTCGTAACGATTAATATGCCCTGCCTAATAATAATGCTCATAAATTACTTTTCGATTTTCAATAGAATTTTGTCACAAAATACTTTATTATGGCTTATGTTTAAGAGATAGGCATATGGTACCGTGGACTCTATTTTATATGTACTAAGGAGCAATATTTTTAGTAGAACATTGTATTTACGTATCACTAGCCATTACGTCAGCGCACGCGGATAAAGCAGTTAGAGTGCGCTATGTCTGTTTTTTTTGGTTATATATATATACTTGTAAAGGTCTCTACCGGCCTAATATAAACCGGGGCGTGATGTTAATATATTGGCAGATGATACCGCAGCCGTACCCGGTGTGCCAGCCGGTGTACCCGCCGGCCGACAAGCAGCCGGAGCCGGCGCGCCGGGACAGCCTGCGAGCCCGGCCCAGGCACAGCCCGTGCGGGCACGGCCCCCCGCCGACCCCCCCGGGGGCGGGCCCGCGCCGCGACACGACCCCCCGCCGCCACGACACCTCCGACATCGCCCTCAAGATACAACAGGTACTTCTTATTTTAGTAAGAGAGCTTCTTTCTTCCCACAGCTGTACCCTGTCTTATTATTTATTCCTTCTTTCCTTCACGGTTTCACTCCTCCACGGCGATGCCGCCCTTATCATTGTTTCCGTCCCATCCTTGCCAGATTGTTCGACGTTCATAATTACTGCTCCGCTCCGTAGGGTGGTAGCGTGAAGTCATATAGCCTATATTAATCCCCATGAACCTGATTATCATACATACAAACAATTTTTTCAATCTAACTGTTAGTCAAGAGAGGTAGGGCACAGAGAAATTTCTTCACAGATTCCTCTCTACTTGGGGCAGCCTGACTGGCGGAATAGCCTACCCTACAGAAGATTGCAGGCATAAGTTTATGTTGTGTTCCTGCGGTGAGTAAGGTTTCCGCAGCTCCTTGGAGTAGCAGGGTTCAAGGTCGGCAACGCGCTTGTGATACCTATGGTATTGCAGGCGTTCGCAGTTTATAGTAGCCGCTTACCACCTTCGTAGGCTAAAAACAAAAAACAGTTATAGATATTAGCGTGTTTAAACAAACAAACAAACAAACGAACAAAAATCTCTTTACCTTTATCATCTAACACACAATTATGCCAATGTCACGTGTATTGAATATTTGTCTAATCTTGAGAGTTCACATAATGCTTTAACAATATGCCCAGGGAGTTTTTGTCGCAACTTAAAATTGATTCTTAAATTGGATCTACTTGTTATTTATAATTCACTTAATTTTAGTCAGAATAATCACACTATATTACACAAACTGCCTCCAATGTTACATAACATTAGGGCCAAATAAATCAAGTTATAAAATCAAAACCAGAAAACCCTTTTTATATATTTAATTTTAGTATTTGGCTTACAAAAATATTTTTATTAAATTATGCCCTATAAGTACGGTAACTTAAATACTCTATAATTTCTAATTACCATTTACAATTCCTTAAATACAACTTGGCTGTTTTTAAACTTCAAGTAAATTCTAAATTAGTAAGCGTTAAAATTGATGCCAAATAATTCTAGGTTTTTATTTTTATTGTCTGTTACTTATTCTGGGGAAATGAGATTTTTTATCGAAGTATCTAAATTACATGTAGAGGTGAATTGATTGGCGCGATTATCGGGAATCTGTCTCATAAGATTTGTGATGTCATCGACCTATCTTGCCAAGGGAGTTCATTAATCTCTCCCTCTCCCTTCGTTTTTCCTCTCTCGATCACCACCTCGGTATCAATCAACTCCTGACATATGCGTAGTTAGGTACGGCCGGGACGATAACGGACAACGCGCCCCCAACACCCCCCGCCCCCCGTCCCGCCCCCCTCCATTACCCACCCCAGCAATGTATTGGTAAGCGCACTGTTGGAGTGCTCACGAAATAAGAGTAAATAATTTTGTCAAGTTGGTTTAAAAAATAACATTACTTTTCTCCTCCATGGAGTTTATGGACTATCGAAATATCGATAAAAAAAAAATCAACTTAAGAACCGACGCAAGACGGGATTACGGAAGCCAATTAGAAATTAAATATACTTATCGATACAGATAAAAGAACAAATGGCTCAGCTGAACGCGAAGGAGAAGGACAAGGAGAGGAAGAAGGACGAGTGGAAGAGGAGAAGCAGCAACGGTCTCCTCGGCAACTGTCCAGCGAGTAACAACTACAGTGAGCGCACTCACGGGTCAGTTCCCACCTTAATAACCACCTCATACACATCTTGGTCATTTCTAAAAAAAAAAACTAATACGACATTGCAATTTTGCGTCTAAAACGAATACAAATAAGGTCGATATTTATGACAGTTACTAGCTTCTATTAATAAATCACATTGTCGTTGATTAGGCGTTTAAAAAATTACTTTTATTTATTACTAAATGTGCCAGCTCCTCTGTTCGCGTGGACTACATAATGATGAATCAATGATGGCTCAGTGGTAACGTGTACGACTTCGCGTCGATTGACGTGAGTTCGAATCCCTGCAACGGGCCTTAGTTTTCTGAGAGGGAAAACATCGTGATGAAACCGTAGCATGGTGGTTCTAATGTCCGCTTGACTAGATACCGGCAGCTATAGTTGAGAGCCAGTCTTCCTACTAGGTTTAGCGTGTTATCATCTTGGACCACATCGTCACTTAATATCAGGTGAGATTGTGGCAAAAAGAATGCCGTCGGTGTTGTGGTGACCGTCGCCCGCCGGTTATTTTATGTAAAGATAAAAATGCTTATTATTCCATTTGTGCAGAACCCTTTTTTTTAATAAGCCTAAATTTGTCCTTATAAAATCACCTATCTGCCATTAAAAGTCCCGTCAAAATCGTTCCAACCGTCTCCGAGATTAGCCGGAACAAACAATCTGGCAGACAGACAAACATATTAATCATTGTTTTTTTGTCATAAGTTCCGTATATACTTTCATATGCATCTAGCAAAAAGCTTTTATTTTGAAATTACAAACAGACACTTCAACTTTACTTCTTTGTATAGATTTTTTTTGTTTGATTTTACTTAACATGTTGCGTTGTTAGTGCGATTTTTACTGCCGCGGAGAATGATTATATGTTGCTAGGTAATTGTATTTTTAAAATAATGATCCCACCAATCCGAACTAATCTTAAAAACAATATTGGACATCATCTATAATATTAGTATTTAAAAAAAAAGTTAACCCTTCAAAGATGAAAGCCGATTAAGATAGACACAACCCCATTTATCGTGTGCCAACCGAACCGTTTTCTTATTATTTAATGATAATAGTAAATTATCAGGTATGTTGAATAATACAAAATATTTCAATTCATAAATAAAAACCCTCAATTTAGTATTTAAAATGTTACTATTCAAATAATTGGAACATAAAATATACGGTAGCACAGCACTACAAAGATGACAACGTTATTTTAAAGTTTGACATTACTGATTGTCAATTTACTCCCTGGTATTAAAAAACGTACTATAGTTATTGAAATAATATACTATGTTTAACATTCAAGGTTCTATATCTCTCTTTAACATGTTATGTTTGTCTGTTTACAGACGCGCGACGAACGACGAGTCACAGCTAAGCAACGAAGCGCGGGTCATTGTCAATTCGATAAGGAATATGCAGTCCAAGAATACATGTGAGTATCATCGAATCTATAGATCGTAAGGCGCATTACAAAATATAAAGACATGGGACAGTTTTTCGCTAAAACGCCATCTATGTAACGATGTGGTGATTAATAATTTTATTAATATTCTTACGTCCATGATTAATGAAAAATACGTAGTACGATTATTTTTGGAATAGACAGTACACGTAGTAGCACGGTACAATCCCAAAAACAACGGCGACCACCGACAGATCGATTTTAGGAGGCATTCAAGTATTACGTAACGCAATTTAGGTGGAGGGGGGTCTTGTAAAACGTTACGATATGTTACAAGGGCGGGAGTTGGCTTCGAAGAACGCGTTACGTAACATATTTTTTTTTAATTAAAATAAAAATAGGCAATTAAAATTTCCCAAGTTGGCAACCCTTTTCGTTTATGCTTTACGGGGAATCCTTCGATTGTATTGTACGTCATTTTTATTTTGTTCTTCCAAGTTGGCAAACCTTTTCGTTTATGTCTGCGCCGGTACTTTGCGCAATATAATTATGCTTTAGGTATTATAGGTTAAAAAAATCACTCGGGTGTTACATAACGTTTAAGGAGGGGGGAGGGGGTACAGAAAAATGTTACGGCGCGTTACATGGGGGTAGGGAGGACGAAAAATCTTAAAAAAAATGCCTTACGTAATACTTGAATGCCCCTTGTTACTTTTTTTTGTATAGCTTCACTTAATTACTTTATTATAACTCTGTCGGCTTGCCCAGATTCTCGCTTCGAGAACCCACATAAAGTAATCAAAACAAAAAAAAAAGTGTGAGAATGGCGGCTCTCGAACCTTCCAAGTACCTGCATTTTTTTTAAGGAACAATGCTCGTGGTTTTTCGTTTATTACCGATTGTAGCAACATGGTACTATGTAATTAAAAATGATATTCTGTTCGTTGGTAAATGCATCATCGATTAGGCGATTTTTTTCTAGAAATTCAAGTAATAGTCGAATAAGATTCTTGTATTGGTCTAATATATTTAGACTCCAGTATGCGGGTATGGAGTTTGGAAAGATAGGTGTGTCGTCACACACCTCGGGTTCACTGGTAGACAACAGCCGCTGCGCATCACGCACTGCTGGTAACACTATGAAATCCAAGAGTTTCTGAACTCAGAGTTTGTTTTTTTATGTTCAATTTGGTAATTTTCTTAGGAAATGCGATAATTTTGTTGCGCTCCGTGAGGCGACGCGGCCTTGTCTTTTTTCGTAGCACTTGAGATGGCGCTAAATGTGGTCGAGGTAGGAAATATTTTCAATGTAAGGAATTTGTATGCTATAACTGTTTCTAAGGAGAGAAAAGTTTGAAACGTTACCCTGAAAATTGAGATATTCTGGAAAAAGTGAAATTGCTTTTTTCTATTGGATTTTTATGAGCACATGACCATAATTATTAACGATTAGAACGATGGTTATGATATATTCGAGGAACCACAAAAACGTTATGTTCCTGGAATCTTTTCTGGAAAAAAGTTCTGGATAAGTCGCATTGTGGTTGAGTTATTGATTACCGAAAAAGGCAGAAAAACGTAATTTTGTGTACGTGTGTTAGTGATTCTATAATTTTTGAACGACTTCACCGATTGAGCTCATATTTACATAATATTTTTTTTTCATCGAAACGATCATTCATCGCTTTGTTAGAAACCGAAAGTTGGCGCTTTATTCATCATTAACAAATTCTATATTTTCGGACACAACATTATACTGGTTTAGTGCTATAAAATAGACTCACAAAATTTGAACTCGATAGGTGGCGTTGTGGTCGAGCTATTATTAACTACGGAAATGGGCAAATCGTCTGGCTACTGAGTTATTCTTAGGGATGTTATTTGCTGCATTATTCAGATCAGGGCGAGGGCAGAGCGGCGGGGCAGCGCTCGCCTCGCGGCCGCGGCGGCCGGGACTCCGCCCCCGGCCCCGAGTGGCACCCCGGGCCCCACGGCCGAGCCCGACCCGTGCACCCGCTCTCGGCTGGTGTCTACAGGCCACCGTACTTATTCAGGCAGGTCAGTCATTTGTGTAACTGTTGGAAACTTCTTTAGCACCACTGTGATCTGAAACTCGATGAAACGAAAAAGCGACAATAAGAAGGGACAAACATATATAAATCTATGGGATTTAGCCCGCGAGAGAATGAGATTGAACTCGTCCCGTTGTCGTTACAGATGTCGCCGGGCGCGTGGTGCAGGCGGTCGCCGGGACCAGTTCATCCAGGTATACTTGCTTTTAATGGGGTTTTTTTTTACGGTACATAAACAACGATCACCTTCGGTGACACAAATTTCATCGGCAGTCATGAGTGCGCCTCTTCATGCCACGTTTGCAGGACCCAATATCATAGGAACACGTTGGCTTCAGGACCTAAATCTGCACGGTACGGCAAATGTTATAATTTGCGAAGTTCATTGGTCTTGCACGATTGTCGCTAATTTGTAGCGTCATATTAAATAAGATACTATTTATAAATTGACCGTAGATTTGTGGCGATGTGATTACCCAATCCGAACCTATAAGCACGACCCTTCTTTATGTTTGCGGGACGCGGGAGGGGGGGGGGAACAAAACCGACCAATGAGTTAGTATGTTGCCGGCCGCCGGCAGTAACAGACGTTTCACGTGAGGGCGTGCGCGATTTTTTTTGTCTTTGTGACTGCTACACATGAGATAATTTTATCAAGATGGAATTACCAACGCTGCATTTAAAAATGTAAAACTAGTCAGAAGTAATGTTTCATAATGTAGCAAACTATTAGAAAATAGCGTTTGTATACTCGTTAAACTATCGGGAATAGATCAATAATACATAAAATGTTTGTTATTCATCCAAATTTATTTTATCGCCTTCAAAGTATGCTCGTTCAGAAACGATACACTTACGCCAACGAATAATCCAATCATCAAAACATTTTTAAACACTTTTTCCGGAATTGTGTTTAGTTCTCGTCACGAATTCTCCTTTATGTCTTCTACCGAATGAAAACGGGTGCCACGAAGTGGTAATTTGAGTTTAGGATAAAGAAAGAAGTCGGCTGGAGCCACATCTGGTGAATACGGTGGTTGCTCGATGATATTTGTTGAGTTTTTGGCCAAAAACTCGTTCACAATGATGTCCTTGTGCGAAGGAGCATTAACGTGGTGCAAAATGCAAGAATTTTTGCCCACAAATCTGGTCTTTTTCGTCGAATTTTCTCTCTTGAACGTCGCATAACGCTCAAATAATATACGTTATTTACCGTTTGACCTTCCGGTAAGAATTCCGGGTGCACAACACCGCGATACTCAAAGAAAATAGTCGACATGACTTTTGATCGATTTTGGGGTAGCTTTTTCGGTTTCGGTTCAGTTGGAAGGCGTCATTCCGAAACTTGTTGACTAGTTTGCATGTCAAACTCGTAAACCCACGTCTCGTCACAACAGTAACGATGCGTTTCATGACTCGGTGTAGCATGTCCTCAGCGACTCTTATGCGATTGAGTTTTTCCAGAAAATTCAGGTCTTTTGAGACTTGCCAAACGGCAACATGTTTCATACCAAGTGATTATTTAAAATGATACGGATCGACTTCTGCAATACAGAAAGTTTAGCGGCTATCTCTCTCAAACTTGAATCAAGATTTTCAGTAACTATATCCTTCACTTTTCGATGTTAACTTCATTTGAAAACGTTGATGGCCTGCCAGGGCGAGGCGAATCTTCCAGAATATCTTAACCGCTATTGAACGCTTTGTACCACTCATAATCACGTGTTTTTGATAAAGTCACCGTAAGCCTTCTGTACCATTTTCAGTGTCTTCGAACACAAAATTCCATTGGCGATGCAAATTTTAAGACCAACTCTTTATTCGATGTTTTTATCCATTATCAAATTCGCAATACACACTAGATATGATCTAACTAAAATCAACACTGTATTTGATCTAAGAGACATGCAACTCAAACTCCGCGCCAAAATTATTGTGACAATCTAACAACAACAAAAAAAAATATGGAACCATAAACAAATCATCCATTCCCGATGCTGTTTTGACTGAATATTTATATTCACAGCTATTTTCGCTACTTGTCTGTTTTTTTTTCAAATTAGTACTATTTTGCTTACCACTGGAATAAAACAACAATATAATTTTATTGAAGTATTTTTATTCATCATTAGATATCCATCACACGTGCGATAACATACGTAAACTTATCTAAAGATATAGGGCTTAATTAAATACCGTGTATATATGCATACCCGCCGCCCCGCGTCCCACCAACATTTGGAAGGTCGCGCTTATAGCGGTTGGGCTATAATGATTTAGTATTCGTACTACTGACCTACACTATTGACTGGGCACGATAGCAACAGGTGTGATCTGTGGCACGAACCTTAGAAGCGGACCACGATGGGCTTGAAGACATTGTTGCTTAAGCTATAGCATAGTAAGGACCTCAGCTGATAAGTCGAATACAATAAACCCTGTATTGAACTGTCATCTCGCTGCGTCGTATTACAGTGGCTACGTAAATCATCCCGCGTGGTTCTGTAATTCATATTTAAATGATTAACTTTTTCTATGAAGCAATGATGGCTCAGTGGTAGCGTGTACGGGGACATCGCGTCGATCGATGCGAGTTCGAATCCCAGCAATGAGTCTGAGCTTTCGGTGAAAGAAAACAAAACATCGTGATGAAAACTTAGCATGGTGGTAGGGCTTTTCCTAATACCCGCCTGGCTAGCTACCGCCCTCAAGTTGTAAATCTTTCGCCAAGCACCAATACATGTGTTCCGGCAACTGCACTTGAGAGCCAGTCTTCCACTAGGCTTAGCGTTTTACCATCCTGGGCCACATCGTCACTTAAGACCGGGTGAGATTATGGCATTAATATTAAACCTATAAAGGATAAAAAAGAAACCAGCAATAGTTAAAACTTATACCTAGATAGAAAGCGTTGAAACACATACGTATGTAGTTAAGGGTTAAATACATTTAATTGAATTCAACAATAAAAAACAAGCCTTTCAAATTATAAAGTTTCTTTAAGGCTTGGTATTTTAATAATCTATACATTAATCGTATTCCCGCATATCTTTTAAACTATGTACCCATCATAATTCGACAAATGGGATATCGTTACAAACGTCTTGATCATCCGCTGGTTATACGCTGTGTGAAGTCATACTGAATTCAATATGGACTTCTTCTAGAGGACATAACGGGCTGTATTGGGTATCCGCCGAGCTGAAAAGGCTTAATCAGCACACATTTCGTACTTACTTTACAAAACGCGATGTTTTTACTAGTCGGATTTTAGTTTTTAAACTTATCTAGTAACTTATATTGTCTTTGGAATAAATAAGAAAATGATCATTGATTCATGTTACAGTGTTAAACAACCCGCGGCGACCGCACCCGGACACGAGGAACGGTGCTCGCCGTTAACCACCATACACATAAACAAACAGACAAAACAAAATTCTTCGTTAAGTTGTTAAGTAATTTATGTTTTAATGTTACCTAAAGTTATAAACTCCCTGTCATTTCAATTTTGTAAGGAAAAATCTATACGCAAGTTGAAAGTTTTTTAGCTCGTAAATATTTATATCCCACTTCTGATGAGGTTTATCATACTGACATAATAGATGGTCTGCATTGTCATAATTCACGGAATAAAACCACTGTATATTGATCCATTATGCATTACTTTTCATACAGGTAAATCAAATTATAAAGCCTTGATCGATGCGTACTGATTGACTGACATGAGTTCGAATCCCTGCAACGAGCCAGGGCTTTCGGCGAAGGAAAACATCGTGAGGAAACCATAGCATGGTGGCAGGACTTTTTTAAGCTCGCCTGGCTAGCTACCACCCTCAAGTGTTGAAAATCTGTCGCCAAGCACTGGAGAACCAGTCCTCCCACTAATTAGTTTTACCGTGTTACCATCTTGGGCCACATCGCCACTTAAGATCAGATGAGATTGTGGCCACAATGCTACATCTATAACGATAAAAAATGTCGACTGTATCAAATATCACTATATATATGAATGTGAATCAACTTTTTAATTACCTATAATACAAGATATATTTATTATACATATAACAAATAATTTAATCAGTTGTCAAATTGAATCGAATATGGGATATAAATAAATAAATAAAATTAAAAAAAAATCACGGTACATAGCAGGGATGATGATCTAAAACTCTGTTCATAGAATTTTCCTTACATACCCAAGGGTTTTGTTCTAAAGACATTAATGTGATTGGCTGTTTTAGACAATTTTAACCCCTTTTGTACTTCATGGCCCTTAAGTGTCATTTAGTAACACCACGAATAAACTATCAATTGATTTTGTAAATTTAAATACTCCCTAAATTTAGGGGAAATCATTTGTATTACCCAAAAAAAAATACCCAGTTGGCAACACTATTAATATATTGTACCTCTTAGTGAATTTTTGGCAGGATCTTAATTATTCATGTGGTGGTTTTTATTCTTATTCCATAAGTTTATGTTATTTGTCCCTATGCTATGTAATATTGGTGGCTTTTTAAATGATGGTTTTGTTATTGTGCAAAAGTGATGTGTATTATAAATAATAACTAGATATATTCATTCCGAGTTGCCACAAAAACTCCCTGGAAAGTTCTAACTAGAGAGCCACAACAGTCTTTTTTGAACATATTAATTTGAAGATTATAAAAATGGGTACGAAATTAGGCTTAAAAGACTCGCATCCAGTGGCCTTCTGAAAAAAATACCTTGTAATTTATTTTTGTGCCTCTTCCGAGATATCACTTCGTTTTTCTTCTAATATCTTTAGAACATAACCGGTAAAGTATAGAAGTTGTGAATAGCTTATATTATAGGTCAAAGATAACTCGGTAGTTGTCGCTGTGATCTCAATCGCTAACTTGAGCTAGTCATTTTGTACGTTCTATCGAACCGTAGACGTTTAAGTGTACGTTAGGCGTGTCACACGTTCGGTTTCGGCTTTCGGTTTCGTCTCTGCGCGAAAATTTCGGCCCGGCTCCCATCTCGAAAATTAACTGTTTGAATTTTATCATGGAATTTATGTTTATTTTTCAATTTAATTATAGATATTTAAACTTTGTATTTCAGTGCAGAAAAAAAAACAAATCAATTGATATGGGTGTCACTGAAAATTCTATAGACAAAGTTGTTTTTTTTTTCAAAATATTTTCAGACTCTCAATTCTTTCTATTATTTAGAATTTCTAAAAGTATCCTTATATGGGTATTGATAAATAATTTTGAAACGAAAAATCTTTAAGCTTTATTATAATAGTAAGTACATCTAAAGTATCCGAACGTGTACAACTCACTTTATAAATGTATTTTTAGGTTTTTTTTTTAAATAAATATAGCTCCATCTCACGAGTTGTCTTCGACTTTACAAATAATTTTTTCGTTTCTGGTCACGATAATTCATCAGTACATCATACTGTTTATAAAATTTTATAATTTACAATCAAGTCACGGATACCGTTATTTATCGTGATCTAAAAATTAAGTGATACGTATATTTGTATAATTTAAAGTTTATTATGTTTAAATATCGATTATTATATTATAGTTTCATTTGTATAGATGTAATTTAATTTACACTCGGACATTCGGTCATGTCAATGTCATGTCATGGTCAAAGTCATACGGTAACTACGTCAC
Source organism: Saturnia pavonia (assembly GCA_947532125.1). Classification (NCBI taxonomy): domain Eukaryota; kingdom Metazoa; phylum Arthropoda; class Insecta; order Lepidoptera; family Saturniidae; genus Saturnia; species Saturnia pavonia. The sequence goes on from OX383921.1 coordinate 8,663,648, forward strand.
AGGTGCACTTTAGCAAATCCCGTGACGTATACATAAATCAACACAGAAATAAGATAACTACTAACTCGAACTGTCATTTAAAAAACTACTAAGGAATCGAGTGTTAACAGTAGCGTTTCAAATGAGAAGATAATCTCGCAACCGCGTCAATTTACACTCGCTGCTTGTCAAAATTGTACCGTCAGCAACGATAATATTAAAAAATGTTTTTATTTTATTAAAAATACAAAATTAAATACTTAGTTTATATTTTTGTTGTATATCACATCTTGTATAGGTACTTCCCCAACCAAAGAAAAAAATTTCAACGTTAATATGAACGATTAACGAACGACGAAAGTAAATCTAAATTCTAACGCTACCTGCAGCTACGCATAATTACAGTATAATGTATTTCTCTTTTATCTATTTCTTATTTCTATTTTAACTAGCTGTTTTTCTTCACCTTTTTCAATAGTCATTAACTTTACCAATTCGCAAGGAATATGCATGAATTTCCCTTAAAAAATTCTGTGATTATAAATAAAACAAAATTAGAATGACGCATATCGAATCGAGAGTTTATAGTCTCCAGTTATTCAAGGAATTCAATTTCAAAGCAGTTTTTTTTTCTATATTTTCCACTTATCTCGGTAACTTCTCAAAATTTTCTTTACCTGTAAACGATATTCGGGCTATTACTAGGATTGGAAAAAATAGTCAAATCGAGGTTTTATTTATATAGATAAATTGATTTTCATGTAAATATATGACCGGTCACGTGACGTACAGCATAAATTAGCACGTGTTACTTAATTCCGTTCGTAAATTATTTTTTCTGAAGTTGTCTTCAAAATGTGAAGATAGATGGCGGTTTAACAGTTATATTTTCTTATTTGAAACGTACAATATATTATATGGCATGTCGTTAAATATCTACCAATCCCATATTTCATAATAGAATCATAACATGAAATACATCGATAAAAAATTTGTCAAGTGAATCGTTTGATGTCTATTTATAACCGTCTGTCTGTCTGTTATACGTCTGTCCTCACTCTCCAATTTCCTTAACTCTAAGATCGACTTCTCCTTTCAACCCTCCAGATATTTCATTCTTCCCTAATTATTATATGAAAGAAATAACTCTCGAAAGCTTTAATAGTAAAGTTGAACTACATAGATATCAGCGGATGTTATGGAACTCCGTAACCTTATCCGATATAAATGTTTCGAATAGGTACTGAGTCGAATGTGATTCTATTCAATACTAGAAATGTTTTTTTTTTGACTAATAATTATTTATAATAAAGTTCATATTGTTCACTCACAAATTTTCAAATAATATCTAGATACCTGTTTTCCGATGTTAAATACTATATTTATTTGGTAACCTTATATTATGAATAAAAATAATGCTATAAAGTATTTTCATTATGTCTGCGTTTACGACATTTAAGAAATAGCCTTTCTTTCTAAATACAAGTCTTTGAAAATAATTATATCCGTAACTAAAATATTCCGAAGCTATCTGATATCTAAAATTATTTCAAATCCGTATCCATAGTCGAAACTAAGTTAAAAATACGCTTAAGATATCTATAACCAGATCCGAAATCTCAAATCCGTAACATCCCTGATCGAAATTATAACCTTTTAGACTCAAGCAAAAAAAAAAAACACATTTCAATAACTTATTCATGTCCAACAAACACCTTTGTCCACATATTTTAGTGCCTTCTATAACCAATCGTGAAACTTGATTGATTTTTTTATCGATAACAATTAAAATAATATATTTAAAAAAAAATAGTAGATGTATTTTAGTGTTTCAAAACGAATGATTTAATACGATATAAATGTTATAAATATGTGAGTCTCGAAGCCAATGACGTAACCAGGATTTAGTTCAGGGGGTGAGGGGAGAGAAATTATAGTACGTACTTTGCTGAAGCATTGTCTTCTCGAGTAAGGGCGTAGTACCGATACATTGGCAAGAAGACTTCAATGCTGTCGCTGGTCGTATATCTTCACTCACGTGGGCACAGACGCGATGCAACATCGATACAGTCGTGCGCTGTAGTGATTACCTGTGACAAAGACAATCTGTGTGAAATGACGTCATTGTTGCATGTGATCCGTTCTACGCAGCAATGTAATTTGCCTGCCCTATGCCTTCACAACTGCGCAACTTTTTGCTAGAAACAGTCGCGGGTTAGTAGCGATGCTGAATTAATACAGTCGCGCGTTCGCATTGATATTATGCGATTAAGATTTCGACAAACGGTCAAAAGTAGCGAGTAGCCAGACGTTAACGAAACGCGCTACGGAATCGCTGTAAAAGGTTAACTGCTTTCCTAATATCGTTCCTAAAATTGGAAAGTCTATTGACGATGTATTCAAAATATGATTTTCTAAATATTGCAAAGAGAATTATCGAATTAACCTTGCAACGATATCAAATGCAACGTTCGCTTAAGGCTTACCCGGACTCTGCTATGGGAGGTCCGCACCCCCTGTCCGTCCCTGGCTACGCCGTTTGCTCGAAACGCATGGTTCTTGTGTAATAGTGTTTTTAAATCATCGATAATTCCTACACATTAATGAATAGCTAAATATCGATGGTTAAAAAATACTGATCTGAATGATGCTTGTGTTCGCTAGATCGTATGATTCCCAGTGTGATTATTGTCGATCGCCATCTATCGAAATTTTTATCGATAAATATCCGAAACGCGCACTGATTGTCTTTGGTTCGAAGGTTCTGTATAATGTATTTTGTGAAAAAAAAGAAGTACTAATTATGTTAATGATATAGTCAATAATGCGAATTAATGACGTCATATGTTTGTGAACGCTCTCACCCGTTCACACAAGAAGTGTTATATGGCAAGTTATGTTAGTTGATTTTAATGAGAAAGATCTCAATTTTACATATGTGTATAAAATAATTAAATAAATTAGAAGATATTTTTTTCCTATTCCATCTCTAATTTTTATGCTAGGGTGAATACACGGCGATTGAACAGAAATATAATGCACATAAACAAAAAATATCAACGGTTTAATCAAGCGAAAGAAAGTTACTCTCTGAAAATTATAATATACATTTTAATTAATTTTTTAATAGTGACAAAATACCTTGTACTTTCAACCTAATGGCAAAAAAAAATTAAAACAAAAATTGATATTTTTTTCTCTTGTCAGACTATATTAGTACATTTAAATAATAATACAAAACACTATGGTACTGAATTAGTTGGTATCTGAGATTCCTTCTTGTTGACCGAAGGCAACCAGTGCGTGGCTGGATAAAAAAAAAACAATACAAAAATGTCAGTTTGACAGTTGAACTGTCAAAATGAAAACAACATGGCGATGACGTGTAGAGCGGTATTTATATGAAAAAGTTTATTGTAACACGTAGAGTATATCATTGTTAATATTAAAGATTTTAGCCTATAAATGGTGTTTTATTGTGTTTTCTTGACTTTTATAGGTATACGCAAAGTCGCCTTTGCATAGAGGCGCGGCTCTAATAAAAACCAATGCGTATGAGGGCGCTATTGACTTCGATAAAATTGTCGCATCAACGCATAGCGACAACGTAAGTAGAAGGAAAATTCAAATTCATATATTCAGCAGTAATTTAGTACACAAGAGTACTACGCGATATGAAAGTTAAAAACAATCTGTGTATTTATGTTCGCACAGTAAGTAAGTAGTTAAGTTTCGTGGGCGGCGCCTAGGGTTTTAAAAAATATAATACAACTGATTCTTAAGCTGCTTTACTGTAAAATAAATAAAGATTTAAGAATAGTCTTATATATGATCTCTTATACTGTAAATAACAGATGGCTGTTTATAACTAAAATTCAAGAAACATGTCGCAACTCGCCTAGACTAAACATCAAGTAGTTATCTAGAATTGTAGTCAAATGTTACGATATAGGTACGCGGTCGATACGGGCAGCGTGACGTCACTCAGGAACCGTGTTTATATATTACTAGCGACCCGCCCCGGCTTCGCACGGGTGCAATGCTGCTACTAAATATACCCTACCTACTACAGAATGTCCTTAAACAACGTTAATATTTTTTTTGTCATTAGACAATACAAACATGTTTAGAGGTTATTCTTGAAAGAGCGACATATAATTGACCGTGGTATATAGGGCCGGTACCGCCGCACTTCCCTACATTTTAAATCTGTTATTTCTTCGGAAATATTCATTTAAATTACATGCTGTAAAGGGCTATTTTGATCTATATTAAATGGACAATGTATTTAAGGTATTTAATTGGATAAGGATTAATGCTGTATTGCTTAAAATCACTTCGTACATAAGCCACTTTTTCCCGTTAGTTATTGTGGGTTATCCTTAAGAGATAGACATATACCATCGCGAACTTTTTTGTTGAGCTTTTTAAGGTGTACAATACTGTAGTACATTATTTTGATTTATCTCGTGGGGTTCAGCCAGCGTTTGCAATTTAAGCGCAAAAAATGTGTTTATTTACGACATCACACTAGAAACCTCTAAATTTGTCAGTGTTTCTCTACAATATTATGCATGTATTATACATATAAACCTTCCTCTTGAATCACTCTGTCTATTAAAAAAAACCGCTTCAAAATCCGTTGCGTTGTTTTAAAGATTTAAGCATACATATAGACGGACAGAGCGACGCGACTTTGTTTTATACTATGTAATGATTAACTTAATAACTGCAGTAACTACCACTGACCGACACCTCGAAATAGACTGTTCTACTATACCACGGCTGAAGTAAGAATGCCCCGCTTCTTTTTTTTTACTATACATATATACATGTCGCTATCCTCTGGGAGGAGGGTAAGAGACAAGTGTATATGTATTTAGTAATCTGTAATTTTTGATCTAGACTAACTAGCCTCAAAAAAAGAAAAAAAAGGTCCCTTACAGAACCTATGTACCTAAGTGTAGTGCATGTATGTAAAAAGTGTAATGCATGTATGTAGGTAGCTAGTGAATACGGTGTCACTGTATCGCGCGAGCGGCTGCTTGGCTCAAGGGCTCCATACCGATGGATCGGACCTAGGCTTGAGTTGCCGCAGAGGAGGGCGGCCGTGGCGGGTGTGCGGGAGCGAAGTTAACCGTAAGTCCCCTATGGAGGAACGGTGGTTTCACGAGCACTATACGAGCCCGCACTCGATAGCGCGGCGCGGCACGACGGATGACCCTGTACAGCCGCCTTACTCTTGACGCGTTCGAATTCTGAATCAAATCGAATAAAATTCGACATTTGGCACTCTTTAAATCAAAACTAGCGCACGATCGTGCTGTGGCTCGAATCGGAACTAACCTCGATCGATTTTTTCGTTAGGATCGAAATGTCGCAATCTGACAGCTATGAATCGAGTTGCTAGATCGAAAATAAACGTCAAAATACACACGATAACAAAACAACAGCAACGATAAGATAATTATCATGATTTTCGATTCGGTTTGGTTGAAGAGTATCTCGTCGCGAGATATATCATATAGGACTCTATCGAGTGGATATCTCTGTTACAAACGACTGGTTCGGCACTAACTAATCTACGTAGCACATTATTTTGCAACGTGACGGCGCTATATTTATAGAACTGTTGGAGCGTGACAGCGCTATCGGCTTCTGTCCCCGTCATTCTCTACGCTTATAATAATAATAATAAAATACAAAAAAACCGCTGTCATGTCAACATATTTCGGATCTGTCGTCAAATAATTTTTAAATACAATTTCAAATTTATAGCTGCAGTATAGGTATTTACAATAAAAACTATTCAAATATCTCATTTAAATTTTGACAAACTTTATATACACAATTTTTAATGAACCTAATACAATATAAGAAGTGAAACAGTTTTTGACAGAAAATGTCATTAGGCAACTGAAACTATTACCGTGATAAATAATAAAATATGATTACAAGATCAAAAAAGAAAACAGCGGACACAATAAACGCACGCCCACCATCACCGCTTGCCTCGCCGAGCTCCACGTCGTCGTCGGAGGTGTATGAAACTCCTCCGAACATTTGCGTGTTGCGAGAAGGGAACAGGACGCCGCCGTTGCCGTCGTCACCGGGACCTGCGCGACGCAGAGGGCGGCCACCACCGCCGGCCTGCTTGGGATCTTCGGGGCACTCCGCTCCGCGACAGACCCCCGCTGCCGGTGGTTTAGTGCGTCGCATGAGATGGACTCAAACAATAAATGAGAACGTCATGCGTGCGTACTATGGGGCGATAGAGGGGGGAACTAACCACACTGCGTATCGTCATAGGATGCTATCTCTGTTTCAGACTCTTGAACCAACGCTAACCATCACTGCTCAACGACTCTCCGATCAGATGCGAGCTATCCAGCGCTTACATTTGTTGGACGAACCTACGCTTGAGAGGCTAAGTCGAGAATTGCAACCTATACACAGCACAAGACAGACTACACCTGTTGAGTTGTTGGATTCACATTCGGCAGCGATGCAGACTGTTACGTTATCGAATGTACATCCGACAATATCACAGGATGCCATATTGTCCAATACTCATTCGATGACGGAGCAGGTAGATAATGTTGCTACACCAGGTGTGGATATAACCGTAAGTACTCAGGAAAATGAAGAATTGAGGACGGTTTTAGATGATGCGATTTTGGAATTCCGATCCGTTTCGATTACCTGTAGACCACGTCTGCCACGCTTGCCCATTAATAAACGCAATATGGCGTTAGTGGGAGCCCTAGACTGCTTGCTAGATCCATATTTACGATCTAGCCAAGATCTTGCTGATACACATTAATTTCTTTACTGTGCGGCTATTGCAGCATGCCGTGTGGCTCATGTCAAGTTTAACTGACTACACTGTTAGCCTGAGGGGCCCTGGAGCCTTTACGGCTTTTACAGCTTTACCGGGTTTGGGGGCGAGCGCTTAGGGCACTCAGCCACGAAAGCTAAGCAACAACATCCGAGGGTGCCAAAGTGGCCGGACCTCGGCTCGGACTGTTGCGCGTATGCAATTAAGTCGCGATCTGACTAATTCCCTATCCGTAATTCGATCTAAACTAACTATACATATATACATGTTTCTGCCCCCTGGGAGGAGGGAAGGAACATGTGTATGTGTATTTAGTGGTCTGAAATTTTTGTCTACTCTAACTAGGCAAAAAAAGAAAAAAAAAGGTCCCTTACAGAACCTATGTACCTATGTGTGTTGTGCATGTGTGTATAATGCAGTGTCATGTATGGCTGTGAAAGCTAGTGATTGTACAGTCACTTGTATCGCGCGAGCGGCTGCTTGGCTCAAGGGCTCCATGTCGATGGATCGGACCTAGGCTTGAGTTGCCGCAGAGGAGGGCGGTCGTGGCGGGTGTGCGGGAACGAAGTTAACCGTACGTCCCCTGCGGAGGGAACGGTGGTTTCGCGGGCGTGGGCGCGAGCACGCATATGTTGCGGGAGCGGACGCGTAGTAATTATTAGCTTTCTCGATGTCGTCGTCGGGATCGACAAAGAGATTTCGCGGACGGCGTTTATAACGTTTGGCAACGGGGATCGAGTTGTCTGGGACGTAGTTCGCGGTGGATTTTACGAGCGGGTTGGGGTGATTCGAAGCGCTATCGAAGTATCTCCTGGTGAGATATTTCACATAGGCTTCTATCGAGGGAAGCCTCATGTCCCTGTGGAGGTCCATGTTCCTAACGAAGGCTGGAGGGTCAAGCAGGCGACGGAGAAACCGATTTTGGACTCTTTGCATGCGGACAAAGTTATGTTTGGACATATGTGCGAACGCTGCGCAGCTATATGTCAAGACCGGACGGACGCACATCTTGTATAGTGTAAGCTTATGTCTTAAGGACATTTTGCTTACCGAACTGAGCAGGGGCCGCAAGCGGGAAAGGATCCAGACGGCCCTATTCCGGACTATAGTAACGTGTGCGTTGAAGTTAAGCTTCGAGTCGAGGGTGACACCCAGATATTTAGTCTTGGTGGCCCAAGGGATATTCCTACCGAATAATGAGAGGGGTCCTACCGTGCGTGGTAGTTTACATGTATGCGGTTCGAACATAATCGCGGCGCTCTTTACCGGATTAATAGCTATTCGCCACGTTCGAAACCACTCCCCGAGAGTGGTTACGGCACGTTGGACTGCGCAGGCGAGATTTTTTCTATGTCTGTTTGACGCGTATATGACTGTGTCGTCAGCGTAGAGCCCTACCTCGACCCCGGGGGGCTTCGGGAGGTCGCTGACGTACAGATTGAAAAGGCAAGGCGCCAGAATGGAACCTTGCGGGACGCCTGAGCGTATAGGGTGGGCGGTAGATAGTACTCCTTCCACTCGGTAGTGGAAGGTGCGGTCGCGTAGAAAATCGTGAACTAGATGAACTAACCTATCCGGGACTTCTAATTGATATAGCTTGTGGACCAGTCCGGCGTGCCAGACCTTATCAAAGGCCTTGGCTACGTCGAAAAAGACCGCAAGCGTGCGGGCGGGAGCAGTATTGCTCTTGGTGAAGTTACTCGTGATGTGCTCCGTGAGGCGGTGCACTTGATGTGTACACGAGTGACGGGCGCGAAAACCGAATTGTTCGGGCGGGTATAAATTCTTGTCGTCTATAACGACCTTGAGACGGTTCAGAAGGATCCGCTCATAGAGTTTCCCTAGGGTGTTTAGGAGACTGATCGGGCGATAGCTTTCGGGAAGCGAAGCTTTTTTGCCGGGCTTACGAATACCTATAACTATAGCTTTTTTCCAGACGGCTGGAAAATAGCAGTGGGCTATGGCTGCATTGAAGATGCAGACCAAAAGAGCTATGAGGTGATCAGGAAGAAGTTTGAGTACTTCATTCCTGATACCATCAGGACCGGGAGATTTCCTAGGCTTAAGGCCTTTAATGATAGAACAGACCTCATCTGGCGTGACCGGGGTTAACGTTTCCGCGGGGGGAATCAACGTGAGTTCCTGAACGGCGGTCTCGATAGTTTCGATGTGGGCAGTGTCTACGTTGTCACAGTTTGGGGAGCACTGGCTCTCCAAGCTTGCGGCAAGGCATTCTGCCTTATCGTCGCTATCGAACGCGAGTGGGAGATCGGGGCCCCTTTCGAGGGGCGGCATCTGGGCGGAAGCTTCTAACTTCAGAGAGCGGGCGAGGTTCCAGTAAGCCAGATGGGACGGCTTGAGACCCTCTAAGAGGTTATCCCACCGGTGACCTCTGTACTCTCCGATGCGAGTTCTAACCTCTCTCTGAAGTTGTCGTAACCTACGGGTGTTATCCCTCGTCGGATAAGAGTCATGTGCACGTGTCGCGGCGTTCTTTTCCGTGATTAACGCTCGTAAGCCGGGGGGGAGTATAAAACGGCGTTCGTTTGCCGCTTGCACCTCTCTCGAGGCCTCCCTTACACCGGTTTGGAGGTAGTCGACCAGGGAATCGATGGCTAAATCGGCGTCTGCGGTTGACTCCAATACGTCGGGGATCCTAGCTAGGCTGGACGGGGTCGCGTTATCGGATAAGTAGCGATTTAAGATCGCGTAGTCAACTATTTTGACTTTTGACGGACTGGGGTCGAACGGTTGCCCGAGTTGTAAGATAACCGGGCGGTGGTCGGAGTCTAGTTCGTGTACGACTTCTATAAGTCGTAACCGAAGTGAGACACCTTTGAGGAGGGCTATGTCAAGTACTGTCGGTTGACAGTTGTCTTGGAAGTGCGTGGGCTCTAGCGGTGCTATGACGTCAAAGCCGAGCACGTCGCATAATAGTTCTAGTATAACCCCGTTACGGGTGTTGCGCGGGTTGTTGAAAAGGGTGTGACCGCTATTGAGGTCGCCTGCTATTATGACTGATTGGTCGAGTGAAAAAAGCGCCTCCAGATCGGACTGAAGGAGTCTTTTATTCGGGGAGAGATATGCAGAGACAAGCGTGATTGACGGATGGCCAGTCATGCCTATTCTACAGACGGACACTTCCATATTGGTAAGTGCGGGAGGGTCTATTGGCATGCAATAGAGGGAACGTTTGTAGTAGATGAGCGTGCCGCCTCCTAGGGTGGCACGGTCATTTCTGACTATATTGTAATTTGCTATCTTAGGGTCGCGCCTACTGGGTTTTAGAAGTGTTTCTTGTACTAGAAACACGTCTATCTCCCGTTCCCTAAGAAAGGTGGATACTAAGTCCCGTTGTGGAAAGAGGTTTCGCGCGTTAAAAAAAGATATATTGAGGCTTCTAGGCTTAATGCGTGCCATTGATAACCGATATCTATTTCCCGGCACGGGCCAGGCGCATTAGCGTCGCTGTCATCAGGGGGAAACGCCTGATGGATTCGCCGGGACCGTACTCAGCGACGCACTGTTCGTACGCCAGTACTTCCTGAGGGTCATGCTCGCGGAAGAGCATGACCATGTAGTCAACGCCGCGGCGCGTGTTGACGGGCGGGGGGGCCTGAGCCTTAGGAGGCTGAGGGCGGGGAGTGGAGACCCATGCTGCTTGAGGAGCTCGCATGGCCGGAGGGGGTGCGCGGGGCACAGGGGCGGCTGCCACCGGGGCGCTGGAGGCGCCCGGGAGGCTGGGGAAAGCCTCTGGCGTGAGCAGGGGCTTTGGTTGTCCTACGGCGGGACGTGTCCTCTGAGGAGGGGTGTGTCGCGTAGGGCGCATGGGTCGCATAGGGCGCGTGGGGCGCGGGGCACGGGGACAGCCGCGATAGTTCGCGGGGTGACCTTCGTTGCCGCATAGCACGCAGCTCGGAGGGGTAGCCGACTCACGAGTGCGCGAGCACTCGCTCGTCGCGTGGTCCCCGAGGCACTTAACGCACCTGGGACGGAGATGGCAGTTGCGTGCCGAATGACCGTACAGCTGGCAGTTGTGACACTGCGGAGGACTGCGGTTCTTGTGTGGGGGCTCTACGGCTATTCCGGAGAGCTCACACACTTTCCTAACGTTAAAAATGGCTCTGCCCTCGGGGGTCAGTTCCAATATGACTAAGACCATGTCGAGAGGTCTGTTTTTGGATTGTCCGCCGTGCATTCTGTGCACTTCGCGGACAGGGAAGGCCTTGGCTAAGAGGTCAGTTTTGACCTCCTCGGGTGTGATTTCCACCGGGATGCGGCGGATTACAACCCGGAGTTGACGTTCTTCCTCCAGGGAGTACGTGAAATATTCGAGGTTGCTGTCCCGGAGCAACCTGGTAAATTGACGGTGTTCGTCCGAGGTGGAAACCTGGACGCGGATACCGTTGGCCGTGTTACTGGCCTGGGTGTAGTGGATACGGAGTTCTCTCAGTTTCTCTGAGAGTTTTGTCCAGACCGATTTGTTCTGGACCGTGACGGGGGGCGGGCGACGCGCCTTTCTGCCGGCAAAGGTACCGGCAGGCGCTGAGGGCACTGCGGAGCGGGGGGCGTGGCTATCCAGCCCGGTTCGCTGCGCTTTTTGGGGTCTCGACTGAGTCTCCGGAGACTCTGGGCGCGAACGCGAGGCCCGTTTGGCGGGCTTGTTTTTTTGGACGAGGGTGAAGCCCTCGTTGTCTGTGTGTATTGCCGTGTCCATATCGTTGGACTCCGGTTCGGGGTCTGGGATAGCGGGAGAGTAGCTGTCGTTTGTTGCTACAAGCGACGGTGTCTCCGCTTCGGGGACAAGTGAAGAAAATTGATTCTTAATCGGTAGCGCAGAGGGCGCTGGGGTCGTGGCTTGAACGCCCGGGGAACGCGAACGCGACGATGGCCGTTTGTACGGCGTCTGACGGTGAGCGCGGGGTGCCGTCGAGCGGGAGCGCGGGACGGGCTTCTTGTTTATCGCTTGTGGCGCGGCGGGGTCGCTGTTGGGCTCGGTGCCCTGAGCGATGACGACGGCGGGTTGCACGGCCGCGATGGCCCTATTAAAGTCCGTCCATAGCGACGGATGCAGGGTCGTTGCGAACGCTTTGAAGCGTTCGAGCTCAGATTGGTGTGCCATTCCGGCGGTGGCGGTTGGGCGGGCGGGGGTGAAGTTAAACCTCCCTGCCGGAGAGGCAGGGGGGTGCGCCGAGTGAATTTAAACGGCTATCCCGAGCCGTGCAAAGGGACCTGCGGGTCACGGTGCAATGACTCGCAGGAGAAGAACCTACCGGGCCCTACGTGGAGGTCCCTATCAAGCCCGAGGCAGAGAACGCAGCCGGTATAAATACCTAGCTACGCCCAAACAGACACTCGGGGATGGATGTGTAGCAGGATCGGAAGGGTGGGAAGGAGACACTCAGGGCTTGACTATGACTCTATCAAGGGCCAAGATTCCTGAGCCCGACCAAGTACTATCGTTTGCCTCTGAAGGAGGCAACCGAGGGGCGCTTGGGTCACGCACCCACTTGCTTTCGTTGGCACCGTCAGGTATCAGGCAAGTGACCACTAAAGTGTGGATTTCGTCGAATAGAAACAATTTGCTCTTAAAAGAGCAGTTTTATGGTTGTGTAGCGCGACACAATGGGTGCGAGCGAGGCGGCGATACGCAGGTGCGGCGCAGGTGCGATGCAGGTGTGCAGCAAGGCCGGTCGGTCGTAAAACTTCACAAAGGCGGCAGAGAACAGTCGTAAACACGTCCGTTCCCGCCGGCGGTCGTGATCGGTCTCTCCTGCTAACGGTGTACCCGCATGGCAATTGAGGATTGAACGGCGTATTAATACAGCTAGGACCCTCATTGGCAAGCTAATCTGTTTCAGATCTGGCAATAATCGCCCAAGGGTTATGCGCTTTGTGAACCAAGCTTTTGCTGTGACCAATATTAGACCTCAGGAATATATAACTTGGGTTACGGAGCGAATAGACTTCCTGAAACAGAAAGTTTATGCATGGGCAAAGCGTATTAGACGATACAGGGAGCGGATGGATAGGTTTTATCAAAATCGCATTTTTAAACCCGATCAAAGGAAGGTGTACAGAACTTGGGAGAGACCCGTTGATCATGTGGCTGATGAGCAATTGCCGGATGCAGACACAATGTCTACATTCTGGAAAAGCATTTGGTCGGTGCCCGTTAATCACACCGAGAACGGATGGATAAATGTTGTCAAGCGCGCATGTGAATCGGTCGGGGACATGGGGGCTGTAACAATTAGCCTATCGGATATTACTTGTGCAATCCGCACGACACACAATTGGAAAACTGCAGGTCCTGATGGATTCCAAAATTTTTGGTTAAAATGGTTCCGACACTCACACCCGCTCTTGGCAACTCAATTCCGGGATGCCCTTGAAAATGCATCTTTGCCAGTTTTCATGACCACTGGAGTCACCTTCCTGCTCCATAAGACCGGTAGTATCACGAAAGCTAAAAACTATCGACCCATCACGTGCTTACCCACCATCTATAAGCTTCTTACATCTATTCTGGCATCAAAGATATCAGCGCACATTGACGCACACAATATTTTGGCCACTGCTCAGAATGGATGCAGAACTGGGTCTCGTGGTACTAAGGAGCTCCTCCTCATAGATATGACCGTTAATCAACAGGTTCGACGAATCTTTTTGCCGCCTGGATTGACTATGAGAAAGCCTATGATTCGGTGCCACATTCATGGTTGAGGCGGGTGCTGGAGTTGTCTAAAGTTAATACAACTCTATGCACCTTTCTTAGCTCGTGCATGGGGCAATGGACCACAGTCCTTCGGCATCCAGGGGATGGGAGTTCTTCTGCATCGATGGACTTGATAAGAATAAAGCGAGGAATTTTCCAAGGTGACAGTCTGAGTCCTTTATGGTTTTGCTTGGCAATGAATCCTCTCAGTACTGTGCTGAAGGGTTCAGGGCTTGGCTATCGACTTCGTAGAGGGGGTGAACCTATTTCTCATCTACTGTACATGGATGACCTCAAATTATTTGCATCAAAAAAACCAGACTTGGTGGAGTTGGTGAAATTGACTGAGAATTTTAGTAGCTCCATTGGTATGGAGTTTGGTATCGATAAATGCGCGATTATTCATGTGGAACGAGGTATAGTTGTAAATTCTAATAGTTTACAACTTTCAGAGACAATGTGCCTCAGATCTCTCTCCGAGGTTGAAACCTACAAGTATTTTGGTATGTCGGAATCATTGGGTATCGCTGACGAGGACATAAAACAATCACTGGTGGAACGTTTCTTTGGTCGCTTGACAAAAGTACTTAATAGTCTTTTGTCAGGTGGTAACAAGGTTCGTGCCTTCAATGGTTGGGTTATGCCCTTGCTCATGTACTCCTTCGGCATACTAAGGTGGACACAGGATGAGTTGGATACCCTGGATGTGAGAGTCCGAAGGCTGCTAACAACACATCGTATGCATCACCCGCGCTCATCGGTGATGAGATTGTACATCCCATGGAAGTGTGGAGGCCGTAGCTTTCTAAACGCCAAGAATCTACACAACCCTGAGGTATGCAATCTCAGAGAGCATTTTCTCCATGCTGAAAATGATATGCATCGTGATGTTGTAGCAGTTGATAAAGGTCTCACACCGCTTTCCTTAGCAAACGAGAACAGGCGTAAACTATTAGTGCTCAGCACCCAAGATCGCAAGGATATATGGAAGAGCTAGGAGCTTCACGGACGATTCTATCGGGCTCTAAATGGACCTGATGTAGACTTACTCGCGTCGGTGGCCTGGCTACGTTTTGGTGATCTCTTTGGGGAGACAGAAGGTTTTGTCTGTGCAATTATGGATGAAGTTATTAAGACAAATAACTACCGGAAATACATCATGAAGGACGGTACGATCGACATTTGTCGAGCATGCCACCGTCCCGGAGAGTCACTCAGGCATGTAGTTTCCGGTTGTTCTCATCTTGCTAACGGCGAGTACTTGCACAGGCATAATCAAGTAGCTAGAATTATACACCAGCAGTTAGCTCTTAAATATAGCCTTGTAAGTTTTGAGGTCCCATACTATAAGTACGCACCAACGCCAGTTCTCGATAACGGTCGTGTTTTGCTCTATTGGGATCGGTCTATCATCACGGACAGGACTATTGTAACTAATAAACCTGATATCGTGCTGCTGGACAGGTCGGTGCGTCGGGCAGTTCTTATTGATGTCACCATCCCCCATGATGAGAACCTCGTAAAAGCTGAGAAAGATAAACTCTCAAAGTACTTGGACTTGGCTCACGAGGTTACCGCGATGTGGGATGTGGACTCAACAATAATTGTTCCGATAGTCGTATCAGTGAATGGTTTAATAGCGAAGAGCTTCGACCACCATCTTAGGAAGCTCTCGCTTGGCTGTTGGATCAAAGGCAAGATACAGAAAGCAGTCCTTCTGGACACTGCGAGAATTGTGAGGAAGTTCCTCTCTCTGGAGCCCTAGCCACCGGTAGCTTGGGTCTTCACCCCGATGCTGGTGATCAACTGTTTTTTTGTATTTTTTATTTTAATATTGTATTTTATATAGATATTATTGTAAAAAATTAAAAAAATAGGTAAATATGTAATTAAATAAACGGAATAATAATAAAAAATATTTCAGTTTTTACAACCATACTAGTGTTAGTGTTAGTATACGAATTCTTAATCTAGTTTTAGTGTTATTAGTAACTTAATTTTATTATTAATTAACAACATTTATGTTATATATGTATGTACTATAGGTACCCTACTACACACGTTTTTCAACTAAAACCCTATTACAACCTAATTAGACTTACACAATTATTGTTAAATTATATTTAAAATTATAAAAAGTATCCTTATACACATAAATTATTCTCAAAGAACAGTAAACAATTCAAATATCAGACAATCAAGATCTCAACACAAAAAATCGCTATATACATATGTTTCTGTCCTACTCTAACATTATAACACTAGTATATAAGGCATATTCAACGCAATACAAACATCATGAAAGTGTGGTAGGGCACAGATAAATTTCTTTGGAGATTTCTCTCTACTTGGGGCAGCCCGACTAGTGGAGTACCACCCTACAGAAGATCGCAGCCAAATGTCCTAGTCTTGGGTTTTTGCGGTGAGTAGACCAAGTTTCCAGACCTTGGCATAGGGGGTTTAAGGTCGGCAACGCGCTTGTGATACTTATGGTACAAGCGTAAAGTTACAGGAGAAGGGTTTCTTTGATCACGGATCAGAGGCGCAGACAGTACCTACATACTAAATGAAATTTACATAAACTTAAATAAATATCTCGTATATTTAAAAGGTTGGGGCTTCATTTAATGGGAATGAAGTTTTGTGTCTCAAGTTTTTAAGAAATATTTCAAAAAATTAAAGTTCTAAGTTTATGTACAAAACGTAACACATCATACACACGATAAAATATTGATACATTATACCTTCGATCAATAATACACATATAACTTTTGTATGGGATTGTGTATCTAGTGTATTATTGATCGAAGTTCATCAACATGTATTTGATTACCTTTTGGTTTGTATAAAATATTTATATTTAGGAAGATATGTAGTTTTAATTATAATAAACTGTTTAAAATACCAGATTTTTTCTAATGTGTACGATTTTTTTTGATATAACCACTACAATATCCAAGTTGTGCTACTGATTCGAGTAAAATATGCTATAATAATAATTGACAATAAATGATTGTTATTTACTGTAGAATAATTAAAGCACTAACACAAGATTTATTTGCGTTGTGATAACCCTAAGTTGGTTTGTTTACATTTTTATTCTTTATCGAATTTGGCTCAAGTAAGTATAGTTGAAGCGAAGCGGAGGCCAGTCATTAATCTATAATGAAAACATTCTAACAACTGTCATGTTAGTTAAACTAATCATTAATAGATGGCGCCTTGATTATGTTTTAATTAGTAGTATCAACAGATGGCGTTGTTAAAAGTGTAAAACATTTTTTTGTAACGAAAACAGAGTAATCTTAAACTATCTGTTTTATGTTTCGTCAATAGCGAGGCACAAACTTTAAATGATATTTGAGTCGTTTGATGTAGAATTTACGGAGATATGACGTTGCATGGAAAAACACCTTTGATAAATAATATATATAATTGATTGATGTGTAAAATAAGGTAAGTAATGAATCTTATGCATAACTAGAAGTGTCCCCGGTTTCACCCACGTATAGTTTAAAAGGTAGGTACTTATTGCACTACAGACAATAATTATATCTACCGCCCTTATGCCGCCCCTCGAAAGGGGCCCCGATCTCCCACCCGCGTTCGATAGCGACGATAAGGCAGAATGCCTTGCCGCAAGCTTGGAGAGCCAGTGCTCTCCAAACTGCGACAACGTAGATACTGCCCACATCGAAACCATCGAGACCGCCGTTCAGGAACTAACGACGATTCCCCCCGCGGAAACGTTAACCCCGGTCACGCATGACGAGATTTGTTCTGTTATTAAAGGCCTTAAGCCTAGAAAGTCCCCTGGCCCCGACGGTATCAGGAATGAAGTACTTAAACTTCTTCCCGATCACCTCATAGCTCTTTTGGTCTGCATCTTCAATGTAGCCATAGCCCACTGCTATTTTCCAGCCGTCTGGAAAAAAGCTATAGTTGTAGGTATTCACAAGCCCGGCAAGAAAGCTTCGCTTCCCGATAGCTATCGCCCGATCAGCCTTTTAAACACACTAGGGAAACTTTACGAGCGACTCCTTCTGAACCGTCTCAAAACCGTTATAGATATTAAAAATCTATATCCACCCGAACAGTTCGGTTTTCGCGCCCGACACTCGTGTACACATCAAGTGCACCGCCTCACGGAGCACATCACGAGCAACTTTGCCAAAAGTAGTATCGCCCCCGCCCATACGCTTGCGGTCTTTTTCGACGTAGCTAAGGCCTTCGATAAGGTCTGGCATGGCGGACTAGTCCACAAGCTACATCAATTAGAAGTCCCGGATAGGTTAGTTCATCTAGTTCACGATTTTCTACGCGACCGCACCTTCCACTACCGAGTGGAAGGAGTACTATCTACCGCCCACCCTATACGCTCAGGCGTCCCGCAAGGTTTCATTCTCGCGCCTTGCCTTTTCAATCTGTACGTCAGCGACCTCCCAAAGCCCCCCGGGGTCGAGGTAGGGCTCTACACTGACGACACAGTCATATACGCGTCAAACAGACACAGAAAAAATCTCGCCTGCGCAGTCCAACGTGCCGTAACCACTCTCGGGGAGTGGTTTCGAACGTGGCGAATAGCTATTAATCCGGTAAAGAGCGCCGCGATTATGTTCGAACCGCATACATGTAAACTACCACGCACAGTAGGACCCCTCTCATTATTCGGTAGGAATATCCCTTGGGCCACCAAGACTAAATATCTGGGTGTCACCCTCGACTCGAAGCTTAACTTCAACGCACACGTTACTATAGTCAGAAATAGGGCCATCTGGATCCTTTCCCGCTTGCGACCCTTGCTCAGTTCGGTAAGCAAAATGTCCTTAAGACATAAGCTCACACTGTACAAGATGTGCGTCCGTCCGATCTTGACATATAGCTGCGCCGCATTCGCACATATGTCCAAACATAACTTTGCCCGCATGCAAAGAGTCCAAAATCGGTTTTTCCGTCGCCTGCTTGACCCTCCAGCCTTCGTTAGGAACATGGACCTGCACAGGGACATGAGGCTTCCCTCGATAGAAGCCTATGTGAAATATCTCACCAGGAGATACTTCGATAGCGCTTCGAAACATCCCAACCCGCTCGTAAAATCCACCGCGAACTACGTCCCAGACAACTCGATCCCCGTTGCCAAACGTTATAAACGCCGTCCGCGAAATCTCTTTGTCGATCCCGATGACGACATCGAGAAAGCTAACAATTTCTACGCGTCCGCTACCGCAACATATGCGTGCGCGAAACCACCGTTCCCTCCGCAGGGGACGTACGGTTAACTTCGCTCCCGCACACCCGCCACGACCGCCCTCCTCTGCGGCAACTCAAGCCTAGGTCCGATCCATCGGCATGGAGCCCTTGAGACAAGCAGCCGCTCGCGCGATACAAGTGACTCTACAATCACTAGCTTTCACAGCCATACATAACACTGCATTATACACACATAGGTTCTGTAAGGGACCTTTTTTTTTTCTTTTTTTTTTTTTTGCCTAGTTAGAGTAGACAAAAATTTCAGACCACTAAATACACATACACATGTTCCTTCCCTCCTCCCAGGGGGCAGAAACATGTATATATGTATAGTTAGTTTAGATCGAATTACGGATAGGGAATTAGTCAGATCGCGACTTAATTGCATACGCGCAGCAGTCCGAGCCGAGGTTCGGCCACTTTGGCACCCTTGGATGTTGTTGCTTAGCTTTCGTGGCTGAGTGCCCTAAGCGCTCGCCCCCAAGCCCGGTAAAGCTGTAAAAGCCGTAAAGGCTCCAGGGCCCCTCAGGCTAACAGTGTAGTCAGTTCGAAAAAAAAAAAAAACAATAATTATTTTTCCACATTACCGCTGATTAGCTGGAAGAAAATGATTTATAGTATTATGCTCGCCACTGTACAAACGAACAGTGCAATAAAGTATTCATACAAGATACAATAGAAGGCGCCGAGTCGTTTCACCAAATGGAGGTTTCATATAGTTTACAGCGTTTCGAACGTAGTTTTCAAGAATGACCATGAGGAAACGATCTAGGTAGGCAGCATATTATTACGCTTTTACGTGGGGATAAGCGGTACTTATTAAAGAAATTACAAATAAATAAAAATACCGGTTAGTTAAAAATAAAATGACTGCGTGACCAATAAAGTACTCGTCATAAATTCTCTATTAAATATATAGAAATACACAGAACAATTATTATAAATACATAACCTACTTTAATACATATGGTACCTAAGTTAGGTATAGTAAAAGGAAAATAAAATCTGGCAAAAGATTATTTAATTAATCTGTGAGCAATAATTAAAAAAAAAACATATAAATGACATGGAGTTTTTGGTGGAATCTTGACCTGCAATCTTGTGGTTTTTATTGACACTACATTATGTTATATTGGTGGCATTTTGCATAGTTAATATGTGAAGTGAAATGGATTAGAAATAAAAACTAGATTCGTTAACTCTGAGATGACACAAAATAGCCCTGGAAAGTTCTTATAAGGGTTCCAATATTTTGTTACACACATATTGAAATCATCACAACACTGTGAAAAAAAAAATTACTTAATAATGGCAGTAATAATAATCAATAACGAGAAATGGTGGCCAAATTATCAAAAAGAAAAAGAAGAACAGCAAATATAAAAAGTTCATGCCATTTGAGTCTATGGAACAAAATAAAATAAAAACTTGTTTCTGAATCCGCCCCGCGGTAACCATCGGAACAACACCAAGTTGATTAACGTCACTCCCCGTCCCTTTCACACATAAACGTTTGCCGTTCCCTTCGCACACACAGAAGCCGCCCCCGGCCTTCTTTGTTCTAAGTAAATAGATTCTTCAATCTAAGCAATGTGGTATAAACATTTTATTATGGCTCTTATATTAAAAAATACTGAGTTATTGGCTAGTGCTCTCTCAGAAACTTGCTTTATTGCGTCACTTACCACTTCATTAATTGCCTGAATGGCTAAAGGTACATAGATTTAATATACCTACTAACTACATCAAGGGAAATAATCCATTAGTTTGCGTATGTGACTAGACTTACCTAAACAATAAAATGTTCCAAATGCGCGTCGGGCCACGCGCAGTATAAGGTCCCGTAGTTGCCCATCAAAATATGCAGAATTAAGGATGCTTTTTTATGACATGCCATAAAAAAGTACACTATAGATAGATGTTTGACCGTGTTCCGGCCAACGCCTGGCCCGGCGCCGGCCCGCTGTAAAGCTGCTGCCGGCTGTAAATTGGCACTGGAAAGAAAAAACAGAGGACATGGCTTCGGTCTTTAAATAAATAACACCTAAATATGGATTATAACAACGTCAGCTGACTTGGCTGCATGGTCTTAGATACCTTTTCCTTTTACACAGAAACTGAAGAACAATACAAAAAAAACATTGGTATATAATGAACGACAATGTGAAAAGGATGACGTTATGCACAAGACCGAGTGTGAGTATAAGAGAGATATGTGACGATAGCATAAGTGTTAAAACGTGGAAAACTTTTATTTACCGTTTAACCCAGTAAATTGCTACAATAACGTAAAGAAAATTTTACTTCCCACATAAGCCTACACATATATGAGGAGTATAAAAGCAAAAACGCCACCACTCGCCACTACATTAGTCAGATCGCGACTTATTTGCAAAACGCGCAACAGTCCGAGCCGAGGTTCGGCCACTTTGGCACCCTCGGATGTTGTTGCAAAACTTTCGTGGCTGAGTGCCTTAAGCGCTCGCCCCCAAGTCCGGTGAAGCTGTAAAAGCCGTTCGAGGCTCCTGGGCCCTTATGGCTAACAGTATAGTCAGATCGAAAAAAAAAAAAAAAAAAAAAAAAAAAAAACACTCGCCACTATCCATGATATGCAGGAAGGTTAAATGAGAAATATTTATTTCAAAGTAATTTTATTAATAAAGCGATTATACATGATGAGAGCAATGATTTGATATCCTAACATTAATTTCAAATGAGTTAAAGTATCTATCAAAATTTTTTTGGTCTAAAATGAACAGTTTTTTGTTGCTTTTGTATATCTTATAAAAAGAAAAATATAATATTTTTTAAATTAATTAAAAATAATTCCGTAAGTGATAGGAATCATCTAAAACCCATCTATCTATATGATAGCATATATAGGTACCAACAAATTATTAATTCAGAATCATTATTTAAATCGGCTGTTCGCTAATTTATATAACGAATACAAATGCTTCCTCATTTCATGAAGTCACTCAGCCACGAGACGTATTTGGAATACATAGCCCGCTATGTTTTCCTCTCGCTTTGCGAACACCAAAAGAGTTCAGGATATTTGAATTGTTTGTTCCTCGGAACACACTGACATGTTTTTTTTTTGCCGGAATATCTTTGACATCAAACCGTGTTGTGAGCGAACATGGATGAACCGAGAAAAAGTGTCCGCAGCTGGTATTCGAAACTACACTTCCAAAGGGTATCTGATTTCGACTCAGACACCTTAATCACTCGGCCACGGCTCCTGCATGAGTTAAGACTCAAGTATAAATTATAAGTAATTTGGTTTCTCTTCATATTTTATGGTAGTTAAGACGCGATTTTCGAGTGGTCTAGGCTGCGTCTCCACCAAAGCTGTGCGAGGTTGTTGCGTCATCTGGTAGTCCAATAGCTATTGTTATCCACACCTCGTTTTCCTCACTCGCGTAGTTTTAAACTGGTAGATTGTGTGCAAGGTTTTTTTTCTATATTATAAAGTAGTTGAATGAATGAATGAAGAATGTGTCATACATTCTTCCACTCTATAATATGTCATTAAAATCGGTTACGCCGTTTTTGAGTTATTAAATGTATAGACAGAAAAAAATGTTTGTTAAAAATTATATGTGTAGACAGAATTAAATATTTATTACCTAAACGAAACGTCCGCGACTTTAGAAGAAGTATTGCTACTGAGTAAATATCTGAATAAATACCTAAACAATTAATACTTAAAGAATAATAATTCCAATAAAATAAGGAAAAAAACGACGCCACTAAATGCGTCCCTGTATTCCATCCAATTAGCGATCAGATTAAAGATATGCCCGGGGAGCTATTACCCGGCAAATTAGCCGGTCGTCGGACGGGGGGACGCGCCACCCCCCACGCAACACGATTCATGGGCTGAAGCGATTTTTAAACTTGCTAATTTATACTTATACTAGCAAGCCGCCCAGGTTTCGCACGGTTAGCAGAATTGAATTACACGGTGCACGCCATTAAAGCTCCCAGCCGGCATTATTTTTTCCAACATTTTCAACAATCATCGTCATATTTCAGCCAATTTACACAAAAACCGTAATGAATAATACACCTAAACCTTCCTCATGAATCACTCCGTCCACTATGAAAATCCATCCGGTGGTTTTTAAGTTTACTGCGTTCATAAGTTTTTAGACAGACGGACTGTTTTGTTTTGTAATATGTAATGATATATCATTCATTCAATTAACATTGAGTTTTATAAAACTCAAGAGATTGTTTGTTCGTTTTAACTCACTAATGTCTGGAACTACCAGTCAGAATTTCAAAAATCTTTTCACGTTTTATAGCCTATATATTAAAAAGGTTACGGGCTATATAACTTTACGCTATAGTCCTAGGGAGAGGAGTAGTAACTATGAACGTTAAGCAATCTGGCAAGCTGTAGGTAAGTACGGGAAGTGGAACAACGATAGGCTATACAGCTAGTTTTTTTTTTAAACTTACTCTAATGGAGCTTATCAAAATGATAAACAATCATGGCGGTTGAATATAATGAAATCGTTATAAGCCCAAATCATATTTATCGAAAAAAAAAAAATTTAGTTCTTTTAAAAGACATTTAGTGCGTGGTAACAGCTGAATATAAAAGGTAAACTAAAAATTTAAAAATCCCCGACATAAATAGCTTATTCATTAAGACCATTCCGATGAACTGAAACACGATACCTCTGCTGTAAGCTGGTAAGGAGTGATGTATCTTCAGATTCCACATGATGCTGCAGCATTAGGTTAAGTTTACCATGTTCTTGAAATATCAATGAAGAAACTGGATACCAAATTTCGAATCGATCAGAAGTGTGGAAGTTTTTCAATTACGGAACAGCTGATACAGAGGCGGCTCGTGAAAATTTTTCATAGTTGTTCACTAATAAAGAGTAAATGATGATGTGGTCAAAGATAATAACACGCTAAGCCTAATGGAAGACTGGCACTCTAGTGCAGCTGCCGGAACACACCTATTTGTGCTTGGCGACAGATTTTTAATTCGAGGGTGGTAGCTAGCCAGGCAGGCTTTAGAAAAAGCCCTACCACCGTGCTATGTTTTTCTCACGATGTTTTTCTTCACCGAAAGCTCAGGCTCATTGCATTCGTACTCATGCCCATCGATGCGATCGTACACGCTACCACTGAGCCATCATTACTTCAATCGTATTGACTTTGTTTAATACAGCACTCACTTTCTACTGAAATGATAGGATTAGTACACACAATTTTCCAATTTCATGCGACAGCTTATAAAGCGTATTTCATCAAAATAAAAAGTGTGTCAGCGTTGTAATAATTTTGTGTGTTAGAAAAGACTAATAGTACAGATAGGGTGAAACATGCTAATAGCTTATTTTAACTAGATAAGTAATTAACTAAACACAAACTATACGCACGAGCAAACAAACATAAAATGATGAATGAGCCCTTACAAACGTGGCGTCCACTATTGAGGAAATAAAGAAAAAATATTACAAAGTAAATAGGTACTAGTAATATTTAAGTTGAAAATTAGTCAATAAAGCAGCAATACTCATAGCGCCATCTGTTATCACTTTTAAGCATTATTTGTTACAAAAATTTATTATTATATAAAAATACATCTATAATTAAAATTATTTAATCATTTCTGAGAGGGATAGTTAAAAGGTGTAAATATTGAGATCACAGTTTATAAAGTGTAAGACGGCACACATACCGGATGTTCAGCCAGGATTTACTTTCGGGTCGGATATTATTGGCATAAAGCTTTGTATGTGGCTTTCATGCTTTTTGGGCCGAAGCGTTGACTTGTTCCCCGCCCACCCGCGCCTGCATATCCCCAGCCCTCATCCTTGCCGCTACCGAGTGCAGTTGCGTGTACGCAGAGAGGACTAGTTTCATGTTAAAACATGGATATATTAAATGAGGAGCTATTTTTACTATTACTACTACGAAAGTCCACTCATAACTGATTTGTGACGAGCCCGCCAATGATAAAAGTACGGTGGTGTGTTAACATTAGATCGTGGCGACAGATTTATCGTTTGTATAGTGTGAAGTGTGAAAAGCAAAGCAAAAGGTCGGGTCGACCTAGTGTGAACTAGCTCTAAGGGTCAAGAGGACTAGACCTAAAATCAAGCGGAAGCATTTTACCAATGTTTATAGATTTAAAATTTCCAAAATATAAATCGCTATCTCTCACACTCTGAACCGTATCAGATCTCTCTTCGTTTCATTCCGTGCTAATTGTTTTAATCGTACTTTACCTATCGTTATGTAGTGCCGCGCCGCGCCATTTATTGCTAACTACCCGCGTGAACGACACGCGGGGGCGAGGGACGCGGGACGTGGCGGCGGCGAGGTGGGGGAGGGACGGAACGCCGACACTTATTCCGTTAGATTGCTTTAATGTTTGTACATTTATTACTTTTAACTTAACATTTGATTTTAATTCCTACGTTGGGACAACAGTATCTTAAACACTTGTTTCTTTATCGTGGATATTAAGCACAGTAAACAAAACTTTATATATTACAATTTATAAAAAAGGTGTCTGTGCAATCCACACACGATAGAAGACTTGATTGAGTTTCTCTCCATTCTTATCTTATTTTCTTCTTAACTTATCCGATTTACAAGGTTTTTATTTTATTTCATAGTTATATTATCTGGCCAGGTTATAGGATATATTTTGTAAGATAAAATAACATACGGAAAAAACGGTGACGATAATAGTGAATCATTTCGGAAAAAAAAGACACTTCGGTGCACTTAAATGGCTTACGCTGGAATAAACCATACGAGAAATGTCAAATTAATGTTTTATTCATAATTGTAGATCTTAAAAAGAAATAAAAAAGTCATCCACGCGAGTGGAGCCGCGGGCACACCGAGTATGCATTATTTTTATAGATAAAGTAACATAGGAAATAATGGTGAATCAATTCGATAAGAAAATACTCTTTTTGGGCTGCTTAAATAACTTACGCTTAGTAAATCATAAGAGATATAGAAAATTAATGTACTAGATAATTGTAGGTCTTAAAAAGATCTATATAAAAAATGACAATATGTCTTCTATATATATATGTTTTCTGTCTTCTAAGGATCACACACAATAAGCATTTTTGTTTTTAAAAATAACTGACGGGCGACCGGTTGGAACGGAGGCAGCAAGATTCGCGCGTTTATATATATGTATATAGAAATTATATTCAAACGCCATCTATTAACAATGTGTTTAACTAACACGAAAACTATTACATTCTATAATTTACGGAATATTCACACGGGAAGCTAGTTGTCTTTTATATGATCATCAGTCTTTCAGTACGTTGTAAAAACATGAAAGTCAGTGGCCAAATATTTTAACAGATACAGAAGCACTTATCGACACAAAGTGGTTATATGTTTTATGTTAAAATCCATCGGGAAACACTCCTGTCTGTTTGTTAACACTTACCGACACTTAGTGTCAATTAGGTGCTACTCGATAAAGCGTTGATAACGTTGATAAAATGTTAAAACCACCTAAACAGTTGTTAGGATATTTAAATATAAAAGCTTTCGATACGATGCACTGGCGAACGAGCAATCTTCCAACTCTGTCTTCAGGAGCAACGGCTTTTTATGACCGACCTCAGAACTGCGATCCTTTTTTAAGGCTTCCGAAGTCAACAAGGAACCCTTGTAGTTTCGTCATGTCCGTCTGTCTGTCCGCAGCTTAGCTCAGATGTTCTTAGTAGTAGAAAGCTGTGATTTGGTATGGGTATACTCGCCTCAACCACCCTCTCAAGCCAAGGTGCGTTCCTTCGCCGTGAAGCCCTTAAGGTTCTATAAGGGACCTTTTATTCTTTTTGTCTTTAGTTTAAACCAAAATTGACAGATTACCAATATATACGCATGTTTCTTCCCTCCTCCCAAAGAGGATATATATATATATATATATATACTATATATATATATATATAGTTAGTTAAATCGAATTAAGTATATGGAATTAGATAGATCGCGACATTTCTGGCAACAGCCGAAGCCAAGGTGCGATCACTTTTGCACCCTTGCGCTTGTTGCCACGCTATCGTTGCTGAGTGGCTGAAGCTCTCGCCCCCAAGCCCAGTAGAGCTGACAATAGAGCAAAGTGATGTACTACAATTTTATAGAGGACATAAATATCTACAAAAAAATCCGCGATACAATATGTCTAACTATTACAGTTATGTCACAATAATTACTTTTTATGTTTAATATGCAAAAATAATGCCGGTTCAAACTAGGCCAAGCCCCCCAAGCATGTGCAATGGGACGGAGCTGCTTATTAAGGAATTGAAGGATAATTTAATAGTAGCGACCATCATCATCGGCCCAGCAGCTGGTCAACTAGCACATATACCGAGGATACCGATGATCCCAACTAATCAACCGATAGAAAACATCTTTCGCGTTAACTATTATCAAGTTCCAAGGCTAAACCTTCGAATTAGTAGGGCGAATTCGACCTACGAGAAGAATGTTTTACTCATGGCCAACTGTATGTTGTATCGCGGGTCGGAGCTCCTGAAAATCAATATATTTTGCTGCCACAAAATAAAACAACATCAAATATCGTCTACAGGGAAGCTCTGACCCAACAAATTTAATGGCTGTTTTGTAGATTTTTTTTTTAAACATAAAATAATAATAGTAATAAAAATCATTAAAAACCTTTCTCTATAATGTACTTTTTTATTAATAACTTCCGACGCAAAAACAAGGGTGTGTATGTGTGTGTCAAAACTTATAATTTTTGTTAAGTACCCGTGCTAAGCCGGGGCGACCCGCTAGTTAACTTATAATTTCATATAAATAACAACGTAACCAAGAACGTTGTTATTAAACGGTTGTGAATAAACTGATTTATCAGTAATAGTATTAACATTTATCATAGAGTTGCGATTAAAACAACAAACCAGTATAACTTTCCGTAAATCGTAATAAAACGGTCAAAATCGATAGCGAAAAGATATGCGAAATATGATATTAATGATTTTCCCACACGAGGCGACCGCGGCCGACACTCTAACCGCCTAATATGTTTGTATTGAGTTTGTTTGTTTGTTTGGCGATTGCAGGCGCGATAGACCGCGTTCACACGGTACGCAAATACCACGGCATTATGTCGCCCGCTTCATAAATTTACAGTGATTTTTTTTTATAAATAAATATTATTCAATAAAATATAATAATATTGACTTCATTCATTTGTCTGTATTCTATTATTATAACGAGATAAAGTTTATTTGTTTTGAAGAGGTAATCTCTGGAACTACTGATACGATTCTGAAAATGATTACCCTGATAGAAGGCGATGTCAATACCGACAAAGCTTCATATTCTAATGTAGAAGTTCACAATTACACAATTCACTCGAGCCATACGAACCTCAACAACACTTACGAGTATGTCTGACCTTTTTTCATTTAATAACTTAATACAGAGACTAATGTATTAGTTTACAAGGTAAATTGAAAATTTAATAAACCCCCGACATTAGTAACCTATTCATTGGGACCGTTCCAATGAGCCCAAACACGATAACACTACTAAAAGTTGGTGAAGAGTAAGGTATCCTGCAGAGTCCAGATGATGCTACAGCATCAGCTCACCATGTTCTTCTAATATCACTGAAGTAACATAATACTCGACTCGATTAGACCTGTGAAAGATGCTAACATTGATTTATCAACTAGATAAGAGCTGATAATCTTCAAACAGCTGAACAGGTTTTCTTGAATCATAGCTAAGAACACTCTCAATCAGGTCAGCTTTCAAACATAAACAGTAGATCAAAATCAGTTCAGCCGTTTGGAAGCAACGATGCTAAAAAGACACACGTTAAACTTATAACACCCCTCTTTTGCGTGAAGGGCTAAAAAGTGAGCAGGCTTGGGCAATTTACGAAGGAAATGCACAATACTTTTACAATTAATATTACTGAAGTGAAACTTCTTATGCGACTTCCAACACGTTAAACGTTTAACGCATATTATCGGTCTCTCCTCTTTGTGTGAGCCAGAGCGAGAGAGCAAATGTCGGTGTGTATGTATATTGCACACTGTTTAAATAAAATATCTTTTAAAATGAAGTTTCATTTCTATCGTGTGTGAATCGCACCACCTTTTTTTTATCTATAGGAGCGGCAAATTGTATATTGCACCCGGATAGCAGACACCATTAGCTCTAACCTGGTGTAAGTTACATTGGATGGTGAAGCCCTACCTAGAATGAACGACATCAAATATTAAGAATCAGTTATAGCAGATGACGGATAAATAACCTCCGAGATTATACACAGAATCATGTCTGGAATGAACAGCGTAAGTTACCAAGAGTCCTTTGTGATCAAGAAATTGAATTGAAACCGTGATGGCTCAACGGTAGCGGGTAAGATTTCGCGTCGATTGACGTCAGTTCGAATCCCTACAATGAGCCTGAGCTTTCGGTGAAGGAAAACATCGTGAGGAAACCATAGCACGGTAGGCTTTTTTTAATACCCGCCTGGCTAGCTACCACCCTCAAGTTGAAAATCTGTCACCAAGCACCTTATAGTGTGTTTCGGCAGCTGCACTTGAGAGCCAGTCTTCCACTAGGTTTAGCGTGTTATCATCTTGAGCCACATCGTCACTTAACATCAAGTGAGATTGTGGACAATACGCCAAAATTATAACGATAAAAAAATGCTTATAAGAACAGAATGTGTCCTAAGGGTGGAAGGACAAGGCCATTGTGTCCAACTGGAGCGCTATGACTACCATACAGCAGTTGTGACAACCATAATTCACTACAGTATCGCGTTTACCGATTTTTCAATGGTAGCCGTAGTTTTTTTAATTATACTGTGCTTATTGACAGGCAAAATGACGTCATTTTTCACTTATAATCACTAGCTTTTTTTTTTCAAATAAGCGTACGGTCAGTTATAAAGGAAGCAGCTACCATAGCCTATGGACGCATGTAGCGAGGTATCACTAAATAAATTGCCGAACTTTTAAAACCCCTTCCTCAATGAGCTCTGGAAACCCTACTCGTCGCAGGAACACAACATAAAGTTATTTGAATGCGATTTCTGCCTCAAGTATACATTTTATATTTTGACTAGGTTACGCCCAGCCGTGGGCCGTGGGCCGCTCAGATACACGTAATAAAAAATGGGCACATTAAACTATCTCATGGTGATAAGAGGCGAGCAAACAAACATATTCATCACCGATGTTAAAAGGTAAATAATTCATATTTAGTTTGACATTATCTGTGACAGGTGTCATGATTAACAATCTGGTTTGACGTTTGGACGCGAAGCTGCACACGTTTACATTTTGTAGGTAATATATATATTAATTTATAATAGATCGGCACATTGACTGTACTGTCCCTGATGGTAAGCACAGTACACAACGACCACCGAGAGATCGAAATCCATCGGCGGTCGCCGCTGTCATGCCGGCCTGCTTAAATATCTCTTCACGTTACGCTTGAAGGACCCGATGTCATAAGAAGGAGGGAACACACCGGCCGGGAGACCGTTCCACAGTTTCACGGTACGACAAAGATAAGACAGAGAGAACTTTTTAGTTCGTGCTGAGATGGAAGGTACTGTAAAACTGAAGCCGAAGCCCAGCGCGTGTGGTTCTGTTGTGGAAAGGAGAGGAGGGAATTAGATTAAACAGCTCTTCAGAACACTCACCATGATACTGACTTATATACATGACATATAGACATATATATATAACCAAATGTGAAATACGGATTGTCATTAGATAAGCTAGATTATTCTAGATTAGTCATTAGAAATAGCTGGCTCACTGTTAAGCGTAGTGAATCTTATGAAATTTCTTCAGCACCTATAATTTTTAAGTTACTATTTCTACACTCAGTAATAATTTTACAGACACTTGTCACAAGATAATCAGAATTTATACTACAAAAGTGGAAAACATATATACAGCCCGCCTGATCACTACTGCACTGCGGCTACTGGCGGCTATGGACGCTTGTTACCATAGGTATCACTAGCGCGTTGCCGACCTTGAACCCCCTCTACCTCAAGGAGCTCTGGAAAACCTACTGTCCGCAGGAAGACAACACATGGTTATTTGACTGCGATCTTCTGTAGGGTGGAGGTATTCCACCATTCGGACTGCCCCAAGTAGACAAAAAATTCTCTGTGCCCTACCGCTCTGAAGAATAACATTCAATTGTGTATATAAATATTGTACGATGCCGTCACGTTTTTCTTATTGGCGTTTCCAGTCACGTGAACTCCCTAACTTAAAATCTCAAACTACCCTGGGGAAAATTAAATCAATGAACGAATGAATCCCTATGAATGATATTTTTCCCAGATTTGTATTTTAAGCTTTTTATCAATAAGCCAATATGATTAAATAATGAACTTTAATTTTTAAATATATTATTAACTAGCGAATTATTATTATTTTACTGTACTCAATCACTCGTGGCGAAGGTACTTCAAGTTAGATTCACTGCGTTTAGCGTCAGTTGTGCCAAAGTTCAACGCATATTTCACTAGAGCGTGTCCACGTGGCGGTGCAAACCACGTTACAAAGCGGTCTTCTTTGCAAGTGGGAGCTGGGGAAGGGGAGTTTTTGTGGTAGGATTCGGTTGTAGGAAAAATTTAAACCTAATATTAATACGCGCCAACAACTGTATAGTTTTAATACCTACTAGAAATAAACACAAAATAGTCATTCAAGTTTTTAAACTCAATATGTACAATAATAAATTTAGGTTCTATAATCAGATCCCGAAGCACATTACCGATTTTCCGGACAATAAGTTTAAGGAAGATGTCATGCGGGTTTTACTGTCAAAAGTTTTTTTTTTTTTCGAACTGACTACACTGTTAGCCTGAGGGGCCCTGGAGCCTTTAAGGCTTTTACAGCTTTACCGGGCTTGGGGGCGAGCGCTTAGGGCACTCAGCCACGAAAGCTAAGCAACAACATCCGAGGGTGCCAAAGTGGCCGAACCTCGGCTCGGACTGTTGCGCGTATGCAATTAAGTCGCGATCTGACTAATTCCCTATCCGTAATTCGATCTAAACTAACTATACATATATACATGTTTCTGCCCCCTGGGAGGAGGGAAGGAACATGTGTATGTGTATTTAGTGGTCTGAAATTTTTGTCTACTCTAACTAGGCAAAAAAAAGAAAAAAAAAAGGTCCCTTACAGAACCTATGTACCTATGTGTGTTGTGTATGTGTGTATAATGCAGTGTCATGTATGGCTGTGAAAGCAAGTGATTGTAGCGTCACTTGTATCGCGCGAGCGGCTGCTTGTCTCAAGGGCTCCATGCCGATGGATCGGACCTAGGCTTGAGTTGCCGCAGAGGAGGGCGGTCGTAGCGGGGCGGCTGTCAAAAGGTTATTAGGTATAGGTATAGGATGAATCATTACGTGAATAGTAATGTCTGGAAATGACTCTCTCCCTGTTGTCATTCTTATCTACGTAAGCGAGGGGAATGATTAAGATTTTCTTATTTTAACTTATAGAGGTACAGTTAAAATCAAGCAAGTTATAATCAAAAGTTTGCTTACATAACACTTGAACGACCCTAAAGTCAATACAGAATATAAAAAAGACTATGTGAGAACAATAATCCATAGCTCTCGGACTACATGTCATCTGACACGCCAAAATGACTCAGAAATTACTATGTGATTCAAATATCAATTCTTGCAGAGATCTGTATAGATAAATCTTATCGATAAGTCGATAATGCTGTTACGACACTATTTAACTTGTTCCAGTCGATTTGACGAAGTGAAAAATATAGTCATTGTGTAGGTACTATAAGTATTTAACGGCAATTTCATTCTCGTTTTCTTCGAAATGAAACGACTTACCTTGTATGTTGTAAATTGGTCGTACTAATAAAGAAAGATTTAAGGTGTGCGTAGAACAATTCACCAAAGTTACATCGCAATCGAATGAATGGTTGGTGAACGCACAGAGGACTAACAAACTAACAAAAACATTTATTGAACTGAAAACTTCTTTAGCACCGTTATGATTTGAGACTCGATGAAACGAAAAAGGGACAACCATATACATCTATAGGATTTAGCGTACGGGAGAATGAGATAGAATACATTTACATTATGCACGGTAAATGCAAGTCCTGATTTTCATGATTGTGATCGTCGTCGGATTGGCCTAGTGGTGTGAGATAACCAGACTTCATACGCAGTACACATGAGTGGTCGATAGTTAGAATCCCGCTGATTTAGAATATTGAATCCTAATCCTAATAAGATATTTAATCTTGATCTTATATCCATTGAAAATAACATAATTTACTGGAAACGGTTTCAGGTGTCGCGGACTCAAATCGGCTGCCCCCACAAAGGTATTGGCTGACTATTCCTTTGAAAGGGCGTAATCAAATTACAGTTTAATTGTAAGGCATATTCTTGATAACTCAATGTTATTGAGTACCAGCGATGGTAGACCAGGGTCAATACGAACCCTCAATATTGATCAAGGCTATGTGTTTTATTCACCGAGGAGCTAAAAAGAAAAAGGTCATCATATCGTCGTCGGGGCGGAAGACGCCCTATTGCTAATTGTTTGTCCAAAAAAGTCCTCCAGGCGGCGGATATGCTTAAGAGTACCAGCTTTTTTTTTCAAATATCAACTTTTAGCGACATCTGTACCAGAATTAATGGGCTACTATCTACCGTCCCTGGCGTGTACATACACAGCGTCCATCGACGTGACTTCCAATGCCTACAATGAACCTGAGCATTTGGCGGAGAAAAACATTGTGATGAAACGACAATATAGTGATAGAGTATTTTATATAAAACTGAAGGTAATTATTAACTGTAAACAAAAATTATTACACAATAAAAAAATATATATCTATACTAGCTGTGCCCGCGGCTCCGCTCGCGTGGACTACGGAATGCTGTCGGTCGAGAGCACGCCCGAATTGTACTGCTTCAAAAATGCTTATTGTGGGTGATCCTTACAAGATAGACATATGCTAACGCTGACCTTTTTGTAGGGCTTTTTAACATCTACAATTACGTAGTACATTGATTGGATATATCTCTTATGGTTTACTCAGTGTAAACCATTTAATCACCCCAAAAGCGTCTTTTTCCTCATTGATTCACCAATATCGTCACTGCTTATTTCGTATGTTCCTTCATCTAACAAAATATATCCTATAATCTGGCCAGGTAACATATCTATGAATTAAAGGAAAAACCATGTAAATCGCGTGAAAAGAACATAAAAGGATAGACAGACAGAGAGACGAATATTGTATATATATCTATGCATAGACTAGCAGTGTGTCCATGGCTTCTTACGCATTTGTTACGCAATAATTATTTTCATCCCGTAATTTAATTTTTCTTCATAATATTATTGAGAATTCATACGACAACTATCTTACATCACGTATGACTTGGCCTTTCCTTTTATATGACATCGGTAAAGTCCACCTGGCAAAATTAGATGCAAATGTCATAAAGATATTGAAGTTATGGTTTGGACTGGCAGATTCGGTTGACCCCTAAACTCTATTTACATCATTCCCAAAAGGCAAATGTGCCACAGAACTTGAATCAAGACTTCAATTCCATAAATAATTTATGGCAGGTGCACAGGTTGGATAGAGATGGGCTGGGTTTAAATGGATGACCGAGGAGACCGAGGGATGTTTGTCCGAACCGGTGGTAGTAGGTATATTAACATTCGTAAGTGCCTTCTTAGGGCCTAAATTGAATAGAGTATTTTTGATTATGATTTTTAGTTTAATTCTCGCATGGTTAGCTACCACTAACCACCCTCCAGTTGAAAATCGATGGCCTTGAAGCACTTGAGAGCCAGTTCCCACCAAGATTTAGCCTGTTAACACCAAAGAGGATGCTAATTTCGTTAGTGTCTTAGGCCACATCGTCATTTAACATCACGTGAGATTGTTGTCAAATTAACTGATAAACTTACTATCTACTAAGTACCTAGTAATTTTTAAAATCTGAAATATGATAATCATTCTGATTTCTTCAGAGTTCAGACTGTCATACTTATAAGAATTAACGTGAAAAAAATCAGTCGTCACACGATTGAGAAGCAAAATAAATTCCCGAATCCATTACACGCCATATAACAAGATAAATTATGCCCGTGGAGAGAACCGCTCGGGCAAAATATCGTGTGTCCCTCTCGCACGCGGCGGCGGTTGGTCGGAAAACTTTACGCCCCGCCCACGATTCAAGAACAATGGGCTTATGGAAAAAGTCGAAAAATCTTTACATCCCTCTCTTTTGATATCTTTGTATTCTAATAACAATGGATTAGGGAGTTTTTGATCTTGATCTCTCATCTGGAGGTTTTTATGTTAATGTTAATTTTACCCTGATTATGTAATATGGGCTCCATTTCACGTGATGTAGTTTGGTTATTGTGCACTAGTGAAGTGGATATTAAATAACTAGCGTGCCCTATGGTTTCACCCGTGTTAAATTTATTCGGCAAACTATCCATGACGACGCACACTTACTTGCCCGTGCAGCTCTATCGTTGTTCCACTTCCCATACTTGCCTGCAACTTGCCAGATTACTTGACGTAAATAGTTAGATACTGCTCCGCTCCTTACGGTCGTAGCGTGATACGTATAGTGTTATATAGCCTATACTATTCCTCATGAAACTGGCTATTATATACAAAAAGAATAACGCCGATAAAGCAGTTAGGGTTCGCTATTTGTTCCGACTTACTTAACAAAAATCAATATTTAAGGCTAGCTGAGAGGTGTAGCCTAATAATATTAGATAGCCTATACTATTCTTCGTGAATCTGTCTATCATATGCAAGAAGATTTTTTCGAATTCGACTGGTAGTTCCAGAGATTAGCGCGTTTAAACAAACAAATATTCAAACAAAAACTCTTTACCTGTATTATATTATATATAAGTATAGTATATTATATATAAGTATCTATAGGCAATTAGGAAAATGTTCTTTAAGTTACCACAAAAACTCTTTGGACAGTTCTAACAAGGAAGCCGCCATCTTGTTAGAGCTATGTTCGATGGTTACAAAAATATTCACGTGACATTGGCAGAACTTTTGATGAACACAGTCGCAATTTATTAAAAAGAAGAATAGGTAAAGGATTAACTTTTTTATTTTTATTTTGACTCCCAGCTTACGTGTTTGTTATGAAACACGTTTCTGTGCTGTCAAAAAACATCTTAAGACTTAGAGATTAGCGCGTTTAAACAAACAAATATTCAAACAAAAACTCTTTACCTGTATTATATTATATATAAGTATAGTATATTATATATAAGTATCTATAGGCAATTAGGAAAATGCTCTTTAAGTTACCACTAAAACTCTTTGGACAGTTCTAACAAGGAAGCCGCCATCTTGTTAGAGCTATGTTCGATGGTTACAAAAATATTCACGTGACGTTGGCAGAACTTTTGATGAACACAGTCGCAATTTATTAAAAAGAAGAATAGGTAAATGATTAACGTTTTTTTTTTAATTTTGACTCCCAGCTTACGTGTTTGTTATGAAACACGTTTCTGTGCTGTCAAAAAACATCTTAAGACTTGAGACACACAAACTAACGTCATCTGCACGTGATGCACCTTGCTGAGTATCGAACGATGTAATGACGATAGCAGAGTGCTAGGGCTGAACAGTCCGACTACGTCGCGACCACCATATATATGTAGAAAAGCCCGTCATCATGATACGCTTATGCGCTTATAGGACCAACCGGTACATTTCCAGTTAAGTGACGATATAGCCCTAAATAGTGACACGTTAAAACTTCTAGGGGAACTGGCTCTCAAATACATCTGCCGAAAAACACCTATAGATACTTGGCGACAGATTTCCAACTTAAGGGTGGTAGCTAGCTAGCATTAGAAAATGCCCTACCACTATATTTTTCCTCACCGAGCGGTCAGACTCATTGATGGGATTCGAACTCACGTCGATAGACAAGCTACCACGATGCCATTATCACTTCAAAAATCGTGTCCTTTTTCTATCCTAAGGACGAAACTTATTCTGGCGACTGTGACATCCATACTTATACTTCGCACAGAGGTTTTATTACTCCCCCCTTGCGGGAACACGAAATATTTATTACTCAAATCAAGTTACTCTACACTTTATTCCATTTAAAACGAATTTAAAAACGTTTCGAACGTTAAAATACTACACTATCGATTCGGACAAACATCCCAGTCATCGAGAAGAACCAGCAAGAAACTCGATCAGGCTTATCATTGTTTCTTTAACTGTGTAAATCGTACGGCAACGTAAGAGCCTAACCGTTTCACTGGCAATTTATCCATCGTGACTAGGGCTGCCATTACATAAATTATTGCCGGACAATAACTTGAAAATCCTCAACGTTTGGGTGAAGTAAAGAAAGAAAGCATATTGATTCGATGTTGAAAACACGGTCATAATTACAAATTACAATAGGTAGGTAATCGATAGTAGGAGTATTACTAATATTTATAACACTGCAAAAAGGACTCGAGCTCAGCATATGCTATGACAAATTTTCAAAGCACTGGTTTTCAGCTGGATCCAACTCTAATACTGATGACCTTAGATTAGATAGATTAGCCTTGGAAGAAATATAATAGAGACAATGATAGTTGTTGCAGAACTAATATAAGTCAGAGGTGAAGGTTGTACATAGAAGAAGAAACAATACATAAGTTATACTAAAGGCAAAAACACAGTCATACAACTTTTTAAAGGACATAATTATGTATCAATAGCTGTAACACCTATCTTTGCTTCAAAGCAACAAACAGTGAGAAAACAGCAGAATCACAGTGAAGGGTGTGATTTGCAAATATACCAGATTTACGCATCATCATTATTAAATACCGTATTTATGTAGTCAAAACATTAAAAAATATGACCTTTGTTAAAG
This sequence comes from Saturnia pavonia, assembly GCA_947532125.1. Taxonomy (NCBI): domain Eukaryota; kingdom Metazoa; phylum Arthropoda; class Insecta; order Lepidoptera; family Saturniidae; genus Saturnia; species Saturnia pavonia. The sequence continues at coordinate 8,701,412 of OX383921.1, forward strand.
CAATGCTGGCTCAGTGAGAGCGTGTACGACTCCGCGTCGATTGACGTCAATTCGAATCCCTGCAATGAGCCTGAGCTTTCGGTGAAGGAAAACATCGTGAGGTAAACATAGCATGGTGGTAGGGCTTTTTCTAATGCCCGCCTGGCTAGCTACCACCCTCAAATTGAAAATCTGTCCACATCTGTCAAGCACCAATAGGTTTGTCCCAGCAGCTGCACTTGAGAGCCAGTCTTACACTAGGTTTAGCGTTTACCATCTCGAGCCACATCGTCACTTAAATATTTGACATTCACTTTTTTTGTCTGATTAATACGATGTTACGTGACTTCTGAGAGGAATATTAAAGCAGAATCTAGCGCACGCATTCTGTACCCGCTGAATTAAGTTACCTACTTCTTCTAGCCAGGAGCTTTGACCCATAAATGATGTCCATAAAATTTTGCTTCGAAAGAACAAGAAAGTCTGTCTGAGCTACACGAAGTTGTTGGTTTAAATAACGAAGTAAATTTTAACCCAGACTTCTTAAAAAATGTTTTTAAACGTTAATAAACGAATGAAGAAATGAAATAGTAGGTATCTACCTAACTAATTATTAACTAGTAAGAAAAAATATTAGTAATGCACTTTTTTAAGCATCAATTTAATTAAAAAAAAGTCTGTGTAAACTTAATTCATAACGTTCATTTTGGCGAATATTAATTAATCCGATTTTCCCAGGACACTACAACCCGTCCGGACGCGTCCAGACGCTGTTCAAACTAGAATAAATCCGAGGGAACCCGGACGAATGGCAGCACTTATCGTGACGTAAGTTAAAAAAAATGTACTGCAATGTAATAAGTAAAAAATCTTTAGATTTGAAATTATTATTTGAAAGTTTAATATTTTTACTACGTCTATAAATACAATTACGTACACCTACACGATAAATAAGTTTCTTTCTCTGTCTAAGCTGATCAAGTGATTAAGGACAGAAAAATGCCAACATTTATTACAAATTACTTATAAATATACTGTAATAATATAAGTATTAAAATTTGAGAATAAGTTAGCTACACGATTACCTACATAATGTAACAATTAGAAAAAAAGAAATGAAAAATCCGATTTTTGTCGGTTCGTCTCGACGACTGGGATGTTTTCCGAATCGGTGGTAGTATTTTGAGGTTCATGAGTGCCTTTTTAGGGCCTAAATTGAATAAAGTATTTTTGTATTTCAATGATTTTGAGACCAAAAAAATTATAAATCAAAATAGAGTAATAAATAGTTGACAATTGGCAACTGAATCTGAATTTCATTTTTTTACTTCGTCGCCGTCTCTATAACCTGACGAGGTTTTTTAATGTATATGCAATTGATATATTACCTATTAGTTATTAAGGTAGCTTGAGGTAACAGTCACTTTCTTTCTGAGACAATGTGATCAGAGCTATGTACAGAGCAATGATCGCTTCAAGTGTTGATAAATCCTGAAATTTATTAAAACCAACGTTGTCGAAGTAAAATTTCATTGTGGTTGGAGAATTCTCACTTGAGCGTGAAACTCTTTATGCGGGACCGAGAAAACTAATCCTAGAGAGAGATAGAATACATTCTGGGTGGGGCGTAAACGGCCAATGTAAACTGATCCGCACCGAAGAACTCGGACTATGAAAGTGGAGTGAAATTTAAAATGGATATTTAGTACCGCCCAATCGCTTTGTCCCATACAAGATACAATATGGGCAGATAATTGGTTATAGTCGAGCCTTAAGTAATTCAGTTGTTGCGAAACTACCGGTGGGGTGGCGTGTGTGTGCCGTTATAACAAATTAGAATTTTGACGTTTGTTTAATTTTTAATTTATTTGTTTATATCTTTTTCTTCAATTTTACTGACAATCGTGTGTGTGTAAGTGATTTTCGGGGACCGTGTTCTGTGTTTTGAATTGTGCGTGAATGCGTTAAAGAACTTTTTTTTGTTCGCTAATGCAAAGGTGAGGTTTTTGAAAGGTTTTAAAAAGTTTACGATTTCTTATTTTTTTTTTAATTCTACCATGCGAACTCTGCTTACCTACTTGACGTTTTGTAATTTATCACAAAAACATTATAATCTATACTTATATTACTCCAACATTTTATGAAACTAAAAGATTTTTTTTTGTTTGTTTATGTGAACGCACTAATCTCTGCAACCACCAGTCAGATATGAAAAACTTATTAGGATTTTATTAGTCTATTTATTGCTGAATCAAGAACATCACGATGCGACCCTTAGGAGCTGAGCAATTACCATACAAACTATAGATCAGAAAGTACGCTAAGCGACAACGAATTAACAATGCGTGTGCTGTTTATCGGAGGCAGACAGGCATCCGATGAGGACCGAAAAAATTAAACACGAGGGAAACCGCGGGGCACAGTTAGTAACTAGTACAAAACAATAATTACCAGGAAAATACGAGCTTTCGTCAACCTCCACCGTTATCCTTTCCGACCGCAATTCAAAGATAAAAATCGTAAAAATATTACTAGTCTTAAAATGCGACGCTACAACACTAGTCACTGTGACTGGATTTCGTGATGTTCTCACGATGCAGTCGCCGAACCACCGTTACCATTTACCAGTTTGTTGATCATCTAATTCGTAACAACAAAACTGAAAAAATGTCGCATCTGATTTCTTAATCTTTGAAACAGACTAGGGTTTAACATTAAAACTGGCGACCAGCGTGATAACGGCATTGCCGGTTGCTGTCATGCAACCTACAAACCATTCAACAGCTGGACAACAATGGCTCATCTCAAAACGCGACAAATAAAAGAGAGTGGAACCCTACCAATCCGCTTCATTACTGGATAATAGGTACATCGGTTAATCCCGGAACGAGACGCATCTAAGTGTACCACTATAGCGACTTTTACAACTGGTTTGTGGTGGTCGCGTTCCAGTCAGACATAATTGTCGTCATACCGCCCAGCAAAAACAGTGATAAAACACGAAAACTGAAAACCAATTAATTTCATTCCAACACGTTATTCCTTCCAGAAAATTCGTTTATGCTTCTATCAGTTACACTAGCTGAGGCATGCGAATATTTCGTACATTACATATAGAGAATGTCCAAATCTTAGATCTGTCATATCAGTTAAACAAATTGTTAATAGATGGCGCTGTGAATATATTTTAAAAATAGTTTTGTTTACCAGATTTGGAAGTTTATTTTGGATTACTTAATAATATCATATTACTTAGCTATATTATTTCTCAAAGATGCTTTTCCTGGTGCCATATCTCCGTTAATTCTTCTTTAAAATTAATACGTTATTTAAAATTTATCCATCTGTTCATGCGAATTAAAATATGTTCAAGGCGCCATCTACTAACAATTTGTTTAACTTATATGACAGCAGCTGGTTTTTGAAGTAAATCCTGACGTACAAACAGACAGACAGAAAATCGTGATCAATGTCCTCATAATAGATGTCTATATGAACAGATAGAACTAGGTATCGATTTATTAATATAGTACAAACTGGAATCTGTGCCTTCATAGGCGCTTTATGCTGATTTATATATACGTATCCAGTCCGCTAGTGCCAGTCTTGCTGGCATGCCAGTGACTGCATACGTATAAATCAATTTTTAGTAACAGCATAACATAGCCCCCAAGGATATGCACTAAGAGTTCAAGTTAGGTACATTCTATCAGTAAAATAATTTTTAGAAGCGGCTCAGTTGTTCCAGAGATTATCTCCTACAAACACATAAACTCTAGTTGTTATAATAATCGTATAAATAGTATCTATAGATATTATTAGTTATAACTAGGATCGCCAGTCGTCCCGATATACCGGGACTGTCACCGTCATTACACCCTTTGTCTCGACAAAGCATAATTAATTACGTCCGATTTTTGTGCAAGTGGTCACGGCACTGCAAAAACTCGCACCAAATTACGTGGCTGCACTGTGAAAGGAAGAAAATGTTGTGGAGATTTTGAGCGATATTTTCTGTCAAAAATAACCTTTTGGGGACAAAGTTGACTTAGAAGAGTGGAAGAACAGAAATGGTGTAGCAGATGTTTGAAACTACTTATAAAAAAAAAACCCGAAAGAAAAAGACATATTATGCTAAAGTTATGCGAATATTAATACATATTAGTAATGTCACCGTCGAAAGATTTTCTTCATTAATATCAAGCTAGCGGACCATTGTAAGAAGTCGCCTGCTGTCGGAGACTGTGGAGTCAATATTACAGTACAATATGACTTGTACGAAGTTACATAAAAGGTCAGAAAAATTACTTCAAAAAGTAAAATCTTCAGCAAAATAGCTTAGTTTAACACTAAACTTGTCGATAAATATTTGTTTCTTTTTGTCTTTTCGTCCCAATGAGTGCCTAGACGTATATGAGCACCCTAGTCATAACTAAATAAGTTATTTTATATTTCTTTACAATATGGTATTCACATAGACATCTTTAATAGGTATGTATGTGTCGCTTACACTTTAATTGAATTGTATTATACTTAGAATAGACGAGCTTAGTAACTAATGCTTAGTACTTGTTACTTATACTCATACCTTGTGTGTAAACATGCTGTATTAGTGATTACCACACCATAACTTACTAAGCACTTAAAGCTTGCTGGTCGGTGGCCGGACAACTTAGCCTCGGCACGTGTTTAGTGACAAGAACACACTACGTAAAATAAGGCGGCGGTGTTCCATTTTGAGTGGATGTTGAATCATTAATTACCTTTTTACTAACACCGACGTGTAAGCAGTTAATTTTCAAACGTCACTATGCAGGTTAGTACTAAGCGATTAATACTAATGACAATTACTAAGCTCGTGTAAACTATTCATAAGTCAGAACTCCCACGACTGGCGTATCAAGCATAACCGTTCAAAATAATACCATTTTTACCCAGCATTGTAGATCTAGTATAATATATACAATTATATAAAAATGTTAATAAAAAACCCTTGCTATAAAGAACCCCGATAATCGTGGTAGATAAGAAATGAATATTTAATTAACACTCAAGTGGTTCCGAATTGCATACTCTATATTAATACGATAATATTTGGATAATCATTTATTAATTTCTTTATCGTTTCGTTTAATAAAACCTTTATTTAGGTACTACTAGCGGCCCGCCTCGGCTTCGTACGGGTAGAAAAATATTTTAAAGACGGATTTTCATACAAACTTACATTCCCTTTTTTATCACCTTAGTGGTTGAATTTCCAAAAATCCTTATTTTTTATCGTTATAGATTTGGCGTAGTAGCCACAATCTCACCTGATGTTAAGTGAAAATGTGGCCCAAGATGATAAATCTAGTGGAAGACTGGCTCTCAAGTACAGCTGCCGGAACACACCTATTGGTGTTTGGCGACAGATTTTTATCTTGAGGGTGGTAGCTAGCCAGGCGGACATTATAAAATGCTCTACCACCATGTTATGGTTTCCTCACGATGTTTTCCATCACCGAAAACTTAGGCTCATTGCAAGGATTCGAACTCACGTCAATCGACGCGAAGTCGTACAAGCTACTACTGAGCCATCATTGCTTCAAAAAATTGCCTTTCTTAGTGCTTACCTACAGAGTAAATGGAACAAATTTTCACGATCCCAGTAATTAGCCCCAGTAATTTGGGCTGTGCGTTGATCGATCAGTCAGTTACAACAATAGTTAATTAACTAATTAGTTAGTAATTAGTGAATCAGTCAGCCAGTCAGATTTTTACTTTATATAGAAGATTAGCTGTGCCCCGCGGTTACAACCGCGTATAATTTAAAAGAAATCGCTGACTGATTATTTATAATACTTCAGGTTAAGCCTAAAGGATCTGGCTCTCAAGTGCAGCTGTAAGAATAGACCTCTAGTTTTAGTGACAGATATCCAACTCGAAGGTAGCAGTAACTAGCCAGGCGGTACCGTGCTAACCGGGTAATAATCAAGCTCGGTTTTAGAGTATTTATACCCGACTGGGTCGGGACCACCATGCGCTTTTTTTCTAAAGTAACCCGGCAAAGTGACCATACTGTGCCTGATGGTAAGCACATTACAATTTAAAAACAACGGCGACCGGGACATCTATAATCCATCACGGGTCATCGCCGTCCCGCCGCGCCGGCTTGCAAGCCTATTGGCAACTGTATACACACTGATCCCGGAACGTGACAAACTAAAAGAGAGTCACCGTGACGGGTTTATTACGTACAAGTAGGTTAAAATTGACTTCTAAGATTTCATTATATTATTTCTTAGTTAGTTAGTTACAAGTGAAGCTAATATAAGCGTGTTAAAAAAACCCCTAGTATTACTCTTATGGAAATTTATCTAAAAATATCGAATCTCTCTCGCCAACAGGTGTATAATGTGAGATGTCCTCACAAATACTCCACACGATGTACAGGAGTGAGGACGAAGAGAAACCATTGGAGATCGATCAAGACTTCAACCCTGATCACAGCAGGTCGAGTTCTCCTAGAAACATGAAGTACTTCGAAGACAAAACCGTTTTGAACCAGGGGAAGAAGTCTTTCTGTATAGACGCCCTTCTCTCCAAACAGCCGAAGACGGGTCAAAATACTGAAAATTATCTATCATTAATCCAGAACAAAGATTACATAAACAGATATGATAATTTTGATATGCAAATTGAACAGAACACTATAAATAAGTATGAAGGGATGGAAGGCAGCCCGAGGTCTGGACAGAGCAGTCCCAGAAGCGGCAGTCCGGTCTCAGAAGACGGGAACAGGTCTGAAGGATACAGCCCACCTATATCTCCAGGTGTTGAAGGCAGTAACGAAAGCTATGAGAGTTATAGACCAGGTTGGTGAATTAATTGTTTATTTTAGCTGATACTTTAATAAAGTTTAGGCACTATGAATAATAATTTTTCTAATTTATTCTATGTAGGCGATTATCATAGTTAAAACACTATCACCAGTTCGGAAACATCCCAGCCATCGATAAATCATCAAGGAACTCGATCGGGTTTAGCAATAGATTTATTAAAATATGTAATAATTGTTTGCAGTTAATAATTATATTTAGTGGACGTACAGAAAGGGAATCATTTTTCCAGATATCAGTTATGTAACGATCCACCCTATAATAACCTTTTCACAGTAATACTCATTATCCTGCAAAAAAGTCATGTGCTTAGATTTAGAAACTTTGTTATAGAACATTTTATAGAACCTAACCCTATTACCTAAAAAAACTTTTATTAGTCTTACTAAGACTAAAACACGGTACGACTAATTTATGTCGGTTTATATTATACCAGCTGTGCCCCACGGTTTCACTCGTATTAAATTTATTCGACCATAACTCACGGTGAGCCGCTAGCAACGCAACCGAAATACTAATTTTCATAGATCTATCTTAAAAAATGACGAATTTTCATACAATCTTTTATCACCTTTTTCACCACCTTAAGGGTTGAATTTGGAAAAATCCTTCTTTAGTTCTCACCTAGTACAGTGTGAAAGGAACCTGCATGCATATTTTCACGTTCCTAGCCCAAATACTTACGACTATGCATTGATATGTCAGTCAGTTATCCTTTTATACTCGTATGTATTTTTTGATAAGGACCAAGTATCTAAGGACTAAAACAAACCAAAAATTGATCAAAATCTACCCAATATTTATTCCGTGATGCAGGCACAACGGCAAATCCCTACCATTCTATTCATATATAGATTATATATGTTATATAAATAATAAATGTATAAAAACATAAGATAGATAATATGAAAATAATCTCCTGCAGGCATAATCCCGAAGCCGGGACTCCTACCTCAGAACCCGGCGTTAGTCGCAGCGCAGTCGGCGGCTTTGTTCAACTACCCACAACTGCAGCCCGGGGCGGTTCCGGGTGCGCCAATGCCGTCTGCTTTCCACCACCCAGGAGACCGTGTGCTGCATCACATGCAACTCGAATGGCTCGCCAGGACCGGGATGTTCTATCACAGGATACCTGAGTTGGGAGGTAAGTTCTTCTACAATACTTCAAAAACGTTGACAGACAAATGTTATATCTTCTTCTCTATTCTACTGGGCAAGTAATTTAGAAATATAATTCTACCAAAACTTCTCAGGACTTGTATGACGTGCGAGTCACAAGTATAGACATTTGTGGTATTTTTTGCACTAGACGAGATGTCTGTGTACGAGATATATTATTTAAAAAAAAAACATAATTGTTTTCTAAAATTTAACCCATTAAAACACAATGTAAATTAAAATTTCATTTAAATTTTCGTCGCTGGTTTTATCTCAAATTTTTTTATGAATAATTCAACATTAGCTGTCCCGTGCAAATATTTCTCGCAATATTTATATCTTCTATACCTATGTATTATAAAACTCAACGTCACGTCGCTCTGATTGTCCGTCCGTTTATGTTCTTTTCACGCGAAAATAACTTTTAAGATATACATAGTTTTTATTTTAATTCATAGCTATGTTATCTGGCCTGGTTATAGGATATATTTTGTAAGATAAAGTAACGTATAAAATATGCAGTGTCGATAATTGTGAATCAATTCGGAAAAAAATACGCTTTTGGGCGCTTAAATAGCTAACGCTGAATAAACAAAAGAGATACGTCTAATTAATGTACCACATAATTGTAGATCTTAAAAATACCTACAAAAATGTCAGCGATAGCATTTGTTCATCTTCTAAGGGTAACCCACAATAAGCATTTTTGTTTTTAAAATAACAGGCGAGCGACTGCCTTAAGTTGAAGCTAGTTTTAAATATATTGACTATATTTCTTAACCAATTCTAACGAACAGATTAATTTTTCTCCAATAATGGGGAACGCAAGCTTTAATGTGCAAAAATGTTTGAATCATTAACTCTGATTAATAATTGAGGGAGATATGGCATTGCTACAAAAAAATACACCTTCGAGAATTAATATATAGAGATACTATGGATTCGTAGTATATTTTTCAGAGCGTTACCTTTTTGCATTTATTAAAAATATTATTTTTACATAATAATATCAGCCTGTAAGTGTCCTACTGCTGGGCAAAGGCCTCTTCCCAAAGGAAGGTATGGGCTTACATAATCACCACGCCAGCCCACGACATAATGACGATTTCGAACAACAAAGAAATCAACACTTCTATATTTCCCCACATACCTACTACAAAAACATTTCTCAAGCGTTTAAGTTTCCTCACGATGTTCTCCTTCGCCGTCAGCCGATAATGGTACCAATTTGAGTTAATTGAGTTAGTACACGAATTCCGAAAAATTCGTTGGTACATCCGAGACTCGAACCTGCGGACATCGAATCGTTATTCCGCCGGTCTCAATCAATCGACCACCACAACAGTTTTACTTAACTTACAACTAACTTAAAATGTATTCTCAGTTCTGTATTGACCCAGTGTATGATATAACTTTCTTATTTGAGAAAACCCATTATGGATACGCACCTTCTCCGGGTAGTTCAAGTAGGTTGTTAAACTTATACTAAAAACAAATCCCATAGTACTCTTGACCTTCGGCCTGGTTTGAAGAAGCATTTATGCATTCGTCATCAAACCTTAACAAAGTCGACCCTGCTCCTACCAATTATGATTCTGTCTCAACTGTTCAGATTTCTTTAAAACACTCCCTTTCACTGTCAGAATTTAAAAAAAAAACTATCAAAATAGACCTACATTATTCAGCCCTGAGGAGGCACTTATGAATGTAAAAATATTACTACCGGTTCGGAAAAGCCGTCAAGATATTTTTTTGTCATTATCTTAAAAAAAGATATTTACCTGTTTAAGTTTTGTTAACAGTAAATTGTATTTTTTAGTAGATATACAGAGAGGAAGTTACTACCAGCCATCACTATCATTTATGTAATGATCCACCCTTTCGACAGTAAAACTTGCTTAACATAAGTTGAGCTTTTTATCCGGTAAATAGGAAATTCGCTTAGAAAGTCTATTGTAGAACCTGACCAATTACTTAAAAACTCTTTATTTTCTTTACCAAGTCTAAAAATGAGATTATTATTTAATATTTAGTAGTTATATTATGAAAAATTATTAATAGATAACATCTCTCTTTTCTTAAGCGAATTAATGGAAATTTGTTTTTTTAACTCTAACCAGCGTAAATCCGATCAAATCGAAGGCAGTAAAAAATGTTTGTTATGTCATTTAGAACGAACTATAGTACTGTAGTGGAACTTGATTTATTAACTTCGTGTCCAATGTTTGCCGACAGTTGTCACCTGCCACCCTTTAGGCACCTCCCCTAACAAGAGGGATGCTTTGTGCAACTGAGCAAACTTATCTCACAAAATATAAAGACATTTCCAAGTTTGCTATTTATTCTCACGAATAACTTACCAATATAATTGTATTTTGTTAAAAATTAACTTTATAAGAGAGGTAGGGCACAGAGAAATTTGTTGTCTCTACTTGGAGCAGCCCGATTGGTGGAATACCTCCACCCTACAGAAGATCGCAGCCAAATGACCTAGTGTGGTGTTTCTGCGGTGAGTAGGGTTTCCAGAGCTCCTTGGGGTAGGGGAGGTCGGCTTCAAGGTCAGCAATGCGCTTGTGATACCTATGATATAACAAACGTTTTAGGCTACGATAGTCGTTCAACATCAGGCAGGCCGTACGCCTCTTTGCCGACTTTGCAGTATAAAAAAGGTCTAGAAAACTGCTTTGCTGGTAGGTGAAGACAGTTAGGTCTGACTGGATCATACCCATCATTCTTCACTCAGTTGTTTGTGTGTGGCTCAGTTCGGAATCAGTCAGAGGATATCCAGCTATAGAGAGACTTGCTCGATCTGTCAATGGTCGCCGTTTTTTTTGTAATATTAACCGTACCATTAAGCAAAATCCTGTAACTTTCTCGTTCTATTTTAAAAAGACATCCACAATCGTTACAGAGTCGCCGAGAGGGTGCCGAATCCTTTCAATGTGACAGGTGGCGCTAATTATTAAATACACATATATGTCAAACATGATTAGCAATATTCACACCCCTTTATAAATAAAATACCCCATTGGGGTGCATTTAGTGATGCGGTCTTACTGAACGATCGCGTTTGGGTTTAATAATTGACAAAATGTTTGTGGGTTTTTGTTACATGTCACGTGTCGCTCAACGGCGGCCGGTTTTAAGAAAAGGATTTACCGCGAGAATATTATTTCCGTCTTAATATTTAGTTCAAGTTTAAGCGTATCGCGTTCAGGGACAACGTTTAAGCGTGTCGTAAATATATGTTAGGTTCTATAATAAGATCCCGAAGCATATTACTGATATGCCATACAGTGAGTTCAAGGACCATGTATGTGATATTATGACTAGTAATTCCAAATATAAGCTCCAATTCCAAATATATTACTATAGATTCATGACCACGCTATATAGGTATGTCCATATGGATGTAAACGAAATCTTTAGTTATCAGTCACCGTCTCGTATAATCTAGTCTAAGAGCTATCCAGAGATGATTAATACGTACATTATCTTATCATGCCTACATACTACATAAGTATGAAAATGTGAAGCAATGAACACAAATTTAAAACAAATATTTTTTCTTTATTATTGATCAAAAAATATATATTTCTTCGTTGTTGTCAGTAAATATCCTATTTTTATTCAACTTCAACATAATGCCTACACTTCGGCTAATGATAAGATAGATACAGTTTTAGAAAAACATTGAGAAACGGTAAGTATATGGGACTTGTCGACAATGAACGCCCTTTTTTTATCGTTATAGTTTTGGCGTAGTGGCCACAGTCTCACCTAATGTTAAATGGCGGATGTGGCCCAAGATGATAACACGCTAAACCTAGTAGAAGACTGGCTCTCAGATGCAGCTGCCGTAACACACCTATTGGTGTTTGGCGACAGATTTTTAACTTGAGGGTGGTAGCTAGCCAGGCGGACATTATAAAATGCCCTACCCTACCATTATGCTATGGTTTCCTCACGATGTTTTCCTTCACCGAAAGCTCAGGCTCATTGCAGGGATTCCTTACAGCATCATTGCAGGGAATACTGTCAGTGAAGCGCACGCGCGAATTGTGCTGCCTCAAAAATGCTTATTATGGGTGATCCTTAGAAGATAGACATTTGCTATTACTGACATTTTTGTAGCTTTTTTTAAGAGCTCTAATAATGTAGTATATTCATTTGATATATCTTTTAAGGTTTACTCAGCGTAAGCCATTTAATCGTCAAAAAAGCGAGTTTTTTTTTTCAAATTGATTCACCAATATCGTCTCTGCATATTTCGTATGTCACTACTTTATGTAACAAAATATATCACAAGTGGATGATTGATTTTTTGGTAAATTGGGTTTTTTAGCAATTATATTTAAACTCGAATTATATACTGATGAAATATGCATAATATTTTTCGATCTTACCGACAGAATAATAAAAAAATATGAACTGGTTAGTTGTTTATTGAAAACACGAATAAAACGACATTTTCTGAAAATGAATCCTATCTAGATCGATTTATCGCCCCCGAAACCTCCTGTATTCTAAATTCATGAAAATCGTTGGAGCCGTTTCCGAGTTTCAGATTATATATACATATATTATATATATATATATATATATATACAAGAATTGTTCGTTTAAAGATATAAATAATTTCGCGGTAAAAGATCATAAACCGACCGCCATCAGACAGAGAGACGTTGATTTTTATAATATGTATAGATATAGTCAATTTTAAAGCCGCTAGGTTATTCAGCTTTTGAAACAAGATGCATCTAATGGGTCACATTGTGCCTGGGTTTTATATGGTTTTCTAGTTCTCATTAAACGATAGTTACTTCTTAAATCTGTGGTTAATATAGTTAAAACTGTGATTCTGAAACCCTTAGGCTACACCTAGCTTAGTTTAACATAGAATTCGCAAGATATAGCAAAAAAAGCAATAAAATTGAGTGCCTATTAGTCGATATTAGTCGCTAAATTACTTACAGACTCCCCGCTAATAAAACGGGTGATTATGTTAGCGTTATGACAAGTGCTTTAACTCGACATATGGGCCCGCAATAAACCCCGGACCCTAGTTAAATAGGCCCTAATGTGATCATTTTTATACCCTTATTTTTTACTAACTGACGCTCGCGACTTCTTTCACGTGAATATGCTTATAATTTCAATAAATTGTTTTTATTGTAATTTTAGCATTGTTGCTTAGCTCCTATATAAAAGCGCAATGATGTGTAGCTATAGGGTTCAATCATATATTAATCTGAAAATTACATTCATAATGGCTTAGCACTTTTTAAGTGATGTGCGTTCTAACACGGAAAATATACGATTCTATCCATATTACACATAATTCAGCTTGTAGTTTCACGTTTCAGTAGTGTAATACAAACAGTGGCTAAAACCGGAATAAACCAGTTTGCGCTAGCTACCACATATGACATGCCTCGCACTCTTTTTTTTTTCGAACTGACTATACTGTTAGCCTTAGGTGCCCTGGAGCCTTTACGGCTTTTACAGCTTTACCGGGCTTGGGGGTAAGCGCTTAGGGCACTCAGCCACGAAAGCTAAGCAACAACATCCGAGGGTGCCAAAGTGGCCGAACCTCGGCTCGGACTGTTGTGCGTACGCAATTAAGTCGCGATCTGACTAAATCCCTATCATTCGATCTAAACTAACTATACATATATACATGTTTCTTCCCCCTGGGAGGAGGCGCTTATAAGTAGCGTTAGAAGTGTCATGCTATTTTGTTTGTTACTTTTTCTTACTAATTATTATATCAGATCGAATTATAATTAACATGAATGATTTGTCGAATGAAAGCGAGGTTGAGGATTACTACGGAATGTCTGGAGTTGAAGAAATTTATGATTAAAAATTACCTTATGTATAATACTAGCTGTCCCCGCGGCACCGCTCGCGTGGTCTAAAGAATGCCGTCGGTCAAGCGCATGCGATGTTCCCGCTCAAAAGACAGAAGACAAAATGCTTATTATGGGTGATCCTTAGAAGATAGACATATGATATCGCTGACTTTTATGTAGGTCTTTTTACAAATACAATTAATAATAGATATATTAAATTAATATACATTTAAATTGTTAAATTATTATTTGTTATTTTATTATTATTTAATGTAAGATTATATTATACATTTGTTTGATATATATTTGGTATCTATGATTTACTCAGCGTAAGCCATTTAATCGCTTCAAAAGCGTCCTTTTTCCGAATTGATTCACCATTATCGTCACTGCATCTTCCGTGTGTTACTTTATGTAATAAAATATATCCTATAACCTGGCCAGATAACATAGCTATGAATTAAAGTAAAAACCATGTAAATCGGATTAGTGGTTTTCACGTGAAAAGGACATACAGACAGAGAGACGTTGAGTTTTATAATAGGTATGTATTGTCAATTGTTTTTAAATATTTGTCTCTATAGTCTAAACTAAACCGTTGGCAGTTTTCCTATATTTCTCGAAGAGATATCCTACTAATATTATAAATATGAAAGTTTGTATGTTTGAATGTTTGTTACTCAAACACGCGAAAACGGCTCAACAGATTTGGGTGAAATTTGGCACACAGATGGCCTATATTCTGGATTAACATTATCCCGGTAAAGGCCCAATTAAAAACTCCACGTAGACGAAGACGAAGCCAGTATGTATATAAGTTATTTAATTATGCCTAGTGTGGAATAAAATGGCAATGTACGAGTTAATTTTCTCAAATATTAATACATATTATTAATTAGTTCTACATCAAAGAAGTGTCAAGTTAAGAGACTAACACACGAACGAACAAAACTCAAACAAGTAATTACCTTAAAAATAAGTAAATTAACTTTATAATTAACTTTACTTGTATCTCTCATTTGAACTGATTTAAAAAGCCAACCGTTTAACTCGATTTGTTGTTAGGTTAAGATGCGGTGTTACTGCAAGCGGGCAAGTTTTAACTACACCCCATCCTACACTCTCCTGTGTATGTGAAGTCAAAAATTCGTCAGTTTTCAGAAAATATTACGTATGCTTTACTTTATCTATTTATACTATAGATCTAATCTAATATTTTAAATCATATGATTAGTGAACAAAGCAGCCTTATTGGTAACAGTAATCTCTTCCGGGCAACTATTGGATGGATATGTTTCAGACAGAAAAATCAGAGGTGTAATGAGAACAACATTATTTACACAATTCAATATAATATTAATAAAATTGGTGTCTGTTTGTAATGTCAATATAATAACAATTATTTTTCTAAAATAAAAGTAGCCTAAGTTACTGACTATAACATCAGCTATCTGCCAGTGAAAGTCCCGTCACAATCGGTCCAACCGTTTCGTTATAAGTTAAGTTATAAGTATCGTATATAATTTCATATCCATTAAGTAAAAAGCAGTTATTTTGACATTACAAACAGACACTTCAATTTTATTTATTTGTATAGTGCGAATGTGTATGTATGCGAATAGTGTGAATATAATCGTGCGATGGAAGACAAAAATGCTTATTGTGGGTGATTCTTAGCTATATATGCTATTGCAAACTTTTTTTGAGGTTTTTTTAAGATCTACAATTATGTAGCACATTAATTTAGAAAACATGTAAATGGGATAAGTGGTTTTCGCGTAAAAAGAACATAAACGGACCAACAAACAGAGAGACGTTGAGTTTGTTAATATGTATATATAGACTATTCGTGCTTCGCGGTTCCACCCGCATGTAATTTAAAATAAATCGCTAATTGACGATTTATAAACTATAATACTTCAGTATAGACAATAGTTTTATCGGGCGGACAGAGTTATGCGTCACAAATCAGTAGTTCCAGAGATTAGTGAGTTTAAAAAAAAAACAACAATCACACAAAAACACTCTTCCGCTATATTCATTTATTCTATTAATATAGATGTATGCAAGTGATCTATTTTTCAGTTCATGTAGTTTAGTATCAAGCTCTCGCCTACGTGTTCTTCATCTAACTAACTTTAAATAAATTTACTGAGAACTATCTGGTTAAAAAAGAAGCAGCAAATGGTGTGATATGGACAAACGGGTAGTTTACTCTGTCCACGAGCAGGCGGTTAAAGTGAGCGACTATGGTATGGTGAATACATAAAGGCAGGTAGGCGGCTGGACGTAGGTAATTCTAAAAATTATTAAATACAGAAACAATGTGTACTCACCAAGGCCGAAGACAGCTAACTGATGTGCGGAAAATGGCGCTTGGAGCGCGCGGTCGGTGAGCGTAATGTAGCTGTCCCGTGCTCACACAACACTATATTTGACGCCATATATAGGCGGTGAGTGGTTTCAAATAGCTACGCGGTATAACTTAAACCACACTTAGGGTAATGCGCGTGATATTAATTAGTTAACAACAATCTTCACATAAGTTTCAGCAGTTTATTACTTTACATAATTATCCACGCACCCAACCAATAGCGCTTATTTTTCTGGTAAACCAATCAAAATCAATTAATTATATTTAGTTAGAGATTTCAAAGAAGGCGCTTAAAATACAAAATTTCAGCAGATTCGGAAAATGTACATGTTGAAAAGAACAGTCAGTTTAAAAATTTCCCATGTGTCTAACTATGTATAGGTGGTTTCATGCTTCACTGAGTTCAACAACTCGGTCCATAGTTCTATTAGCTAACCCGCTGACAGTGGGACCGCGCGGCGACTCCCGTGGGGCCTTTAAGCCAATTATCAGGCAGCAATTTGTTCGCACAAACAAAGGGTCTGAGGCCCTTAACAAATTAGATCCACGTGTAGGGTACCAGTAAATAAGGAATAGGTAGTGTCGATATAAATTATCGATAAAATATTGTAATATTACTGTAAAAAACTTGCTTTACTTTAATAAAACTTGTGACTTTGAAGTTAGTTTGCAAAAATAGCTACGGAAACTCTGAACGTCGCTTTTTCTATCGGATTTTTGTAAGAACTTAAGACTATAACTCACAAATCAAAGGATGGATATACTTTTTTATTTAGTTATTTAAGGTCCTGGACAAGTTTCAGGAAAACAATCGGGATAGGTGGAACTGTGGTTGTTGTATTGACTATTAGAAAGACCAGTCTGCTGGGCCAACTAGTATCATTGTATTTTTGTAATCCACGAAAGCATATGAGTATAATCAACAACTTTACAGTTTTAAGATAAAGAGAGAGAAGAATATGTCACCAGTCCATTCTTGGGTAAATGCCTTCCAGGGAATTTCAAAAATGACTTTGAACAGAACGACGTTTACAATGAGTCCACACAAAAAAAAGGTGTGTGTGCGATTCACACACGATAGAAGTGAAACTTTATTTTAAAAGATATTTTATATAAACAGTGTGCAATATACATACACACCGACATTTGCTCTCTCTCTCTGGCTCACACAAAGAGGAGAGGACGATAATATATTGCTATCTCTCTCTGGCTCACACAAAGATGAGAGACCGATAATGTGCGTTTAACGTTTAAGTTTCACTTCAAAACGAATTACCCATTTATTGCTTTTGAAAAAATTTTATAGGTCTACTAAAACTTCAGCAAGCTAATGCTTTAAGCTATGCCGAAAAATAAACTAGTATTTTACAAGCTATGTGAGTTATATAGTTGGGTGATGAAGCCATCACAGCCATTCTCTTTTAGTTTACCGCGTTAAGATACAGCTATGGTTACGGTTGGCAAGCCGGCATGACAGCGACGATCCTTGATGGATTGCGGATTCTTCGGTGGTTGCCTTTATTATTAGATAGTACTATGCTTACCATCAAGCAAGTATTTAAAAAAAAAGGTGTGTGTGCGATTAACACACGATAGAAGTGAAACTTCATTTTAAAAGATATTTTATATTTTATTTAAACAGTGTGCAATATACATACACACCGACATTTACTCTCTCGCTCTGGCTCACACAAAGAGAAGAGACCGATAATATATTGCTCTCTCGCTCTTGCTCACACAAAGAGGAGAGACCGATAATGTGCGTTAAACGTATAACGTTTAACGTTTAACGCTTGGAAGTGGCATAAGAAGTTTCACTTCAATAATTAAAAATGATGTTATCATTACTGCATATATCGTGCAAAAACAACGGGATTTTGTATTACTCGATCGAGTTAATTCCCTTAATAATATAAAAGCTACATTACAATAGGTAACATTGTATTTTTCCTAAGCAATAATGATAACTGCCAAAAATTTCACGTCGATCAACGTGAGTTGGAATACCTACAAATGAGCCTGAGTTTTCGATGAAGGAAAACATTGTGATGAAACTATAGCATGGTGGTAGGGCTTTTATATTGACCATTTGGCTAGCTACCACCCTCAAGTTGAAAATCTGTCGCCAAGTGTGTTCCGACAGTTACACTTGAGAACCAGTCTTCCACTAGACTTAGCGTGTTACCATCTTGGGCCACATCGTTATTTAAGACCTGGTGAGAATATATTGAGATATAACGTTAAACAAGTAAACGATAAAACATTAAAAAATATATTTTAAAAATGTAAGGCTTCTATAGCAATTTTTTAAAAAGCTTAAATATTACTTAATACGGTCATAAACGATTTCTAAAATATTACTAGAAGAAAATTAATTAATTTATGATCGATAAAATGATTCTGAACCTTACACATCACTAAAATTAAACGAGCGCAGTGGGCAGGGAAGGGACAATCTGCACTGGAGTTTTAGTAAAGAATCTATTTATCGTACCCTAAACATATATCTTTTCTTCAGTGATATAGTGGTTGGGATGTAGGATTCTTTAAAGGAAATATATGTACCTACTTATGTAATCGAATGGAATATTGGTCGCATATCTGGGACAGTTATCCCCAATACCTCGTCGATTCCAAGTGGGTATAGTGGCTTCTTCACAATACAAGTAGAAAAATAGAATCAAATTTATTCGATTTTCAAGCTCGCCAGCATTACTTCAGATTAAGGAGATGGGGGATGGATAAGGATGTTCCTAATCAATATATCACTATAATCAATAAAAAAAGGTGTGTTCCAGCATCCTCTCTTTGGGTCAGATCGTTTCTGAACTTAGTATGTTACCGTCTTCATACTTAAAATAAATTGACATAACTTTGTATTTTCATTCTCCTTCAAAATAACTGAACAACAATTCACGGTACAATACAGTCCATAAACAATGGCGACCGTCGGGGATACAGATTTCATCGGCAGTCGTCGTTATCAGGCCGGTATGCTGGAACGCCTCTTCACGCCTCGTTTTCAATGATTCAGTATCATAGGAAAGAGGGAACACTTTGGTTGAGAGACTATTTCACATCTGCACAGTACTGCAAAGGTAAGAATTTGCGAACTTCTGTGTTCGTACCACGATTAGAACTGCCGCGTAGCTGTGGCTCCCGTATACCAGACCAGACCAGGCGATGGGATAAGTTTAAATAACTCTTCAGAACATTCATCATGATACAGATGATAAAACACGCTTAGCGAGGCAATATCTCTTCGCAGCTGAAGCTGTTTTAAATTCACAGTGACTCTATCATTTACAAAGAGGACAGCACGTCAATGTAAGGTTACACCTGTACAAGTGTCGTATATCCATCCCCCATCTCCTTAATCTGAAGTAATGCTGGCGCGCTTCAAAATCGTATGAATTTGATTCTATTTCTAATTGTATTGTGAAGAAACACATCACGGTGAAACATAACAGAGCTTTTCAACGTTATAGGTTTTGCGTAGTGGCCACAATCTCACCTGATATTAAGTGAGCGCAGTACCGTCAACGTGCCAAGCTAATAAATATATATAAAAAAAACATTAACCAATTATCACGAATTACTGTAACAACAAAAACAAACGCAATTATTTTACATCATAACAAATTGGTCGTTTATTGAATAGAAATAAGTTTTAATAATGAAAAATGACGTTTACCCCTGAAGAGATAGAGTGAAAAATTGGCATATCAAAACATTTAAGGGGTGTTTTGGAAATTGACGACATACGATTTCACAGTCGCAATTTAGCACGCGGCGCGTTTAATACTTAAGGGTGGATTATTTAGGGGAGCGAGAATAGGGTACATCACATTTAAAGTGTAGTTATTTATGAGATCTTTGTCCCATGTTCTGACCACCCGCTGACAATGCTAGATCCAGAGTTAAGCTCATTAGATGGACGAATCTAGCTGCCTAAGACATAGTTTTTATTTTAGTACAGTATAATTTAAGAAATGTAAGGCCAAGAGTACTCTAAACCGACGAGCATGCATGAAAAGATTGATGAATGTTGAGGAATCGAATGTTGTATGTCAGGATCGTAGCAAGTGTACGGACGTGGTCTCTGCCTACCCCGTTGGGAAAGAGGCGTGATTTATGTATTGATGTATGTATAATTTAGCTTCTCGCAGCTGTGATCACTGGCCGATTCCGAAATTCGACAAAACCAAAAAAGAGTCAATTTGATGTTTTTATCACCATGTGTATGGTAATATCGATCCAGTCGGGTACAGATATCCTTTCCCCCGCCTAGATTACTGAATATACTTCAGCTGATCTCGGAACGCGACATAGTGCCATTATACCATGTGTTACACCATGTGTATGGACACAACTCTCGTGTCCCCAGCAAACCCATGGTTGAAGTAGCTAGTATACTAATGATATATGCTCATTGTAGTCTATGGCCAACTGTACCTAACCACGACCAAATGGTAGTACCTACCATAATTGAAGAAAGTCACGACATCACCTATGCGCCAGTGTGTGTTATAAACCCCACTCTGCAGATTAGAAGCGCTCAGAGCAGTAATGCTTAATGCTAAAAATACTAATCTCATCTTTTAGACTTAGTGTAAATGCACGTAGGAGACGGATGCTTAATACTAGAAGCCTTTATTGTATGAAAGCTCTTTATTTAATGTTGCATATATCATTAATATAATTTAAATATAACAAGATGGCGTTGTAATATATTTGAGAATTTTCGTTGTTGATATGCGTTGTCATAGCGACCGTCTCGTTCTAGGGTAGTACGATTATCCGGTCTAGAGATGTGCTCTTTCTTCATAGTTTTGTTAGAATCGCTAACACTTAATAATTGTTTCTACAATATTTTATTATAATGTTAGTTTCTTAATAATAATGGGGCAATAATTTCAAGAATCATGTTATTGTCGAAAAGGTTGATTTATCGTGAATGACGGTGATGTCTGGAAGTGATTCCCTCTCTGTACATCCAATACAAAACAATATAAATACTATAAAAAAAAAAAAAAAGATTAACCCGATCGAGTTTCTTGCCGACTCTTCTCGATGACAGTAACGTTTTCCGAGCCGGTAGTAGTGTATTAACATAAATAAATGCCCTCTTAAAGGCCTGAATATTGTATTGTTGATGATGTATGATTTTGTTTTTTGTAAAAATATACGTTGAGTTTGTCTTAACATATTCGAGTATTGCACAGATTGTAAAGTTTTTCCAATGAAGTTTTCATGGTGGTAGGGCTTTTTCTAATGCCCGCCTGGCTAGCTACCATCCTCAAGTTGAAAATCTGTCGCCAAGCACCAGTAGGTGTGTTCCGGCAGCTGCACTTGAGGGCCAGACTTTCACTAGGTTTAGCGTGTTATCATCTTGGGCCAAATCGTCACTTAACATCAGGTGAAATTGTGGCTACTACGCCAAATCTATAACGATAAATAAAATATAGCGAGATCTTGATGTCCCACTACCATGCCTAAACATTTCATATCCATAAAACGCCCTACTTTAGCATGTACAATAACATTTTAACGCTTCAAGGAACGCAAGGTTCAAGCAATCAACATAATTCAATTGAATAACTCCCTTCTATCATATAAGCGTCTCGCCCGGTTTCACTCGACAAATATACTCATAAAATAATACTTTATTGCACACCATAGAAATTCATAGGTGGAAAATCATTCATATTAAATACTATTCGCGTACAGTTAGGCGGTCTTTGACTTTAGGCAAACCTTCAGAAAATAAACCACAGAAAAATATATGGCTAGCTCTGCCCCAGGGTTTCATTCGTATTAAATTAATTCGAACAACTCTCCACTATGTGAGTTCTTCTTCTTCTTTTTCCTAACTTGGCAACCGGTCATCTTTAATAGGGTCAAATAACACAAATTTATGAATAAAAAATAAAAACCACTACATGACAGTTTGAGATCCCGCCAAAAACTCCCCACTATGTAGATTATTGTTGTTCTCAATTACCGTCGTTGCCTACAGCTTGCCAAATTGCTTAACGATTTTGGTCAACGGCTACATGAGAAACTAAGAAACCGCTAAAAACTGCCACTTATTGCCATGTACTGCAATGTTGCCAATATAAAAAGTACCACCATATTTATGGTATCACGTTATATATTTTTTGCTGTACTAATTATTACACATATTTATTATTAGATAGTATTCATAATATGGAACATATAAAGAGCAAACAACCTCTAATTGTACAACGAAAATTAACGCATCGAAGGGCGCCGACAAACGGGACTTATCAAATAAAAATGATAATTATCAATTATTGTAATAGGGTTTCGCGATGGATTCGGATTGCGACATTTGGCCGATGTTTGCTCAGCGCGATAACCGCCGACTAAATCCCGTCGCGCATCTGCCGTTCTTTCATTCGCTCGTCAATTCGACACGAGCTCTTTCAACATATTTAACACTCTGCTGTATTGTTTATGGTTTGGATAAACACACTTTTCGGTTATCGACATTATAATTCAACGGTACGATTATAAGGGTGTTTTACTACATTCATTCATCTACCAACTTTCCACCGCGATGTGTCGTCGTCAACGCACTGGTATAATCTATTGTTGTTCTTATTTCCCGTACTGGCCTAAAGCTTTCCAGATTCGTTAAGGTTCATAGTTACTGCTCTGCTCCTTAGAGCCTTAGCAAGAAGTTATATAGTTATAGTTATATAAGTTATAATCTTCCTGATTAAATCTATACTAATATAATAAAGCGGGAGAGTTTTTTCTTTGTTTGTTTGTATAAACACGATAATCTCTGAAACTACCTGTCGGATTCGAAAAATTCTTTTTGTATATAATAGCCAGATTCACGAGGAATAGTATAGGCTATCTAGGATTAGGCTAAACTTCTCAGCTAGCCTTAAATATTAATTTTTGTTATGTAAGTCGGAAGAAACAACGCACCCTAACTGCTTTATCCGCGTGCGCTGGCGTAATGGTCAGTGATATGTAAATATAATGTTCTACAAAAATATTCCTCCTTAGTACACCCAAAAAAAATCCGCAATACCATATGCCCATATATATATATATTGTATACGTAAGTTACAATAAGATATTTTGTGACAAAGTTTTATTGCAAATTGAAAAGTGATTTATGAGTATTATTATTAGGCATGGCATATTAACCCTTACGAACGATAGTAACTTCATCATCAAGTCAGTTTGGACGAATAGTTTGGGAGATAATGTAAAATTAAAATAGTTCGGGTCTATGACTACAGGTGTAATGGCGCGAACGAACCGTATGAGTTGTGACGCATAACCCTGGCCGCCTGATGAAAATATTGTCAATTAGCTGTGCCCGCCGCTCCGCTCGCGTGGACTACCGAATGCCGTCAGTCGAGTGCACGCGCGAATCGTGTTGCCCACACTTAAAAGACGAAAAACTAAATGTTTATTGCGGATCCTTTTAAGGTTCACCCTATGTTATCTGGCCAGGTCATAGGATATATTTTGCTATATAAAGTAATATACGAAATAAGCAGTGATGATAATGGTGAATCAATTCGGAAAAAGACGCTTTTGGGACTTACGCTAAGTAAACCATAAGAGATATATCAAATAATGTTCTACATAATTGCAGATCTTAAAAAGACCTACAAAATCGTCAGCAATAGCTATGTCAGCAGCAATGTCTACCTTCTAAGGATCTTCTACAATAAGCATTTTTGTCTTTAAACAGACCGGCTGGCGATCGCCGTGAATGGGAGCGGGGGTAGTACGATTCGCGCGTCTACTCGACCCACGGCATTTTGTTAGTACACGCGAGCGGAGCCGCGGGCATAACAAGTATTAAAATATAATTAAAGTGCCTAGACGCATATGAAACTTATAACAAAAAAAAATCGTCTGTCTGTCTGTCTGGTTATTCCGGGTAATCCCCGAAAAAGCTGGACTGATTTTGACAGGACTTTCACTGGCAGATGGATGATGTAATAACTAGTTACTTAGGGCCACTTAGGCTATTTTTACTTTCGATTATATAATCCACGCAAGCTGAGCCGCGGGCACAGCTAGTTTTTAATTGTTGTTGTTCTATTTATTATTTGATTAAAATTATTAAAAAAATGAAATATAATGTAATTTTCAATAAACGTAAATGAAATTTATCCAAAGATATTTCTTACAAAAATTACCCTCTAAAAATTCCGTGTCTATATGTTTTCTTACAAAATTGGAACAAAGACCTGGCTCCTTCCTTACACATAAAAATAGATACAGGGTAGGTAGTTACATACTTTAACAAAGCAAGCAATTTAAAAATATTTTTATATTATTTAAAAATACATTAAAACTCGTCCGACGAGACGAGACGGTTGAACGAATAAACAAACCGTGCTTAAGGGGCGAAATTATAAATCAATAATGATGATCTCTGTTGACCCTACGTGACTCTTTCTATAGTATTCCAGAATGACAGGATGTTTGTAATGACCGTGCTTGTTAAATGTGTTGTTAATGGGTACATCGTTGTCCCTGATTTACTATTTGGTCGACTTCAATTAATGAATTCTATATATATATATATACATATTATAAAACTCAACATCTCTTTGTCTGTCTGCCCTTTATGTTCTTTCCACGCGAAAACCATTTATCCGATTTTCAAGTTTTTATTTAAATTCATAGCCATATCTGGCCAGGTTATAAGATATATTTTGTTACATAAACTAACATACGAAATAAGCAGTGACGATAATGGTGAATCAATTCGGATAAAATCGCTTTTGGGACGCTTAAATGGCTTACGCTGAGTAAACCATAAGAGATATATCAAATTAATGTACTACATAATTGTAGATCTTAAAACGTTTCACAAAAATTCTGCGATAGCATATGTGTTTCTTCTAAAGAGCATCCACAATAAGCATTTTTGTCTTTAAGATAACCGGCGGGTGACCGTATTATAGGAAAACGACTTTTTTAATACAAACTTGGGAATACTACTCTATAACACCTAGTGGTGAGTAAGGTAAGTTCAAAAACAAAGGAGACCGTCGGTGACAGATCCATAGACAATCGTCGACGTCATGCCGGTCTCCTGTACCTCTTTACGCCTCGCTTGTTGAACCCAATATCATAACTTGTGTCTTCTATAATTAAATCTACTACGTGTCCCTTCCTTCAGTGAGGAGTTTCCCAAATGACCCCATTCTATATTATTTACAATTTTAAGATCTTATTAGTCTTATTAGAATTTAATAAATAAATTTGCTTACATGCTACGAAGCTTCCCTTCTCTTTTATTATACTAATCTATTCTTAAGTCTACCAAAGCTTCCCTTCTCTTTTGATCTTACGCTACATTCCTATATCTAACATTTCACAAAAGTGCGTATAAGTTTAAACAATCATTAATCAATAAATTTTTACTGCAATTGCGAGTACGTCGCATCGACACGTCCTGAAATTAACATTTTGAATATATAACTACAGCTAATCTACAAACTAATATAAATGTGTAAAAAATTGTATGTCAAAGGGTTAAAATTCAATAAATATTACAACTATATTTTACTTTCTAATAAAATGGTTACCATGGTTACCACGTGAACAAAATTACGGCCACCATTAAGTTATTAATAAATTTATTTTGTCTATCCAGGCGCCCCCCACGCTCTGCTAGGGAAGACGCGAAGACCCAGAACAGCATTCACGTCCCAGCAGCTCTTGGAGCTGGAGAAACAGTTTCGAATGAATAAATACCTGTCGAGACCAAAGAGGTTTGAAGTCGCTACTAGTCTTATGCTCACGGAAACCCAGGTAAGAAGTGATAAGGAGCGATGATGGTTTATTTTATACTACAAAGGTGGCAAACAGGCATACGGTCATGTGGCTGCGATCTTCTATAGGGTGGAGGTATTCCACCAGTCGGGCTGCCTCTAGTAGAGAGAAATCTCCAGAGAAATTTCTCTGTGCCCTACCTCTCTTTAAACCCACCTTTCCCCAAGGAGCTCTGGAAACCCTACTCACCGCAGGAACACAACACTAAGTCATTTGACTGCGATGTTCTGTAGGGTGGAGGTATTCCACCAGTCGGGCTGCACCAAGTAGAGAGAAATCTCCAAAAAAAAATTCTGTGTGCCCTACCTCTCTTAAATCAAATCAATTGATATTATTATCTGTGATGGCCATTGGGTTATTGTGAACTACGTAGTCACAGTACTTCAAAGTTGATGACTAACTTCATGTCGCAATTCGCTCACATGATTTAAACGCGACAAAAATAGTATAAAATCAATAAGACGATGAATTGCTTTAAGTAATTCAAAATCCTTCTACTCAACGCCATCTATATTCCATGACCTTTTGTTATGACTAAAACCAACCTCACTCTGACAGTTGTGAATAGGCGAGAAGCACCTGTCACGTTGAACGATACCCGGATTTGGGCTTTACAAATGTAACGGACCCAGATTATGGGGGCCGCCATAAATGTTATTGCTCGGGGGCGGTTTTATGCGGGTTTAAAGATTAATACCGCGGCGGGGACGACAGATTTATGATATACGAGTGTGTGCAGTCTAAGAAATTGTGTATCTCGTATCATATATCGCATGTCGTAATCCAAACTTTTTGTTTGCATTTTATCTAAACTGTAGGCCATTTATATAATCTATGCTGATATCTATACAGGAAAAGTCTGTAAGTTTGGATGTAAGGGGCAATCTCTGAAATTACTGAATCGATTTTGAAAATTATTTAACTAATGGCAAGCTACATTATCCATGAGTTCTATATTTTATTGTTATTCCGTTTTATTTTGTAATTTTAACACGTACAAAGTCGCGTGTGGTTATTAGTTTAATTAAAAAATAATCGAATGCAATTAAAATATGTAAAAAAAGTATTAACTTCTTAATTCAATGTATAATAGTTTATAAATAATTTATGTAAGGACTTTCCATAGTGTTGTTTATTCTGCACTGATTATACTTAATAATAATAGATGTTTATTTGTCCTCAGGTTAAAATATGGTTCCAGAACCGAAGAATGAAATGGAAGAGGTCGAAGAAAGCGCAGCAAGACACAAAAAGCAAAGACCAGTCGCATCAAAGCGAAGAGAAACCCAAAAAAGAAATACCACCTTGTGAACCAGATAAACAACAATTGGCGGCAGATTTAACACCTGTCAAACCACCCCCGATATTAGACAGGGACAGGATTATCGCGCTAGAGCGAGAGAGAGCGCTCGCCGCGGCAAATTTCAACTCGAATTTGGAAAACAATAGACGCGGATTGGTCGTAATGTCCCAAGATGGCGGAAGACCGGGTATAGATATGTTTAGACCGTATGTAGTATGAAAGTAAATATATTATTATTTGTTATTAGTTTTATCGTGTTGTATACTAAAGAATTAATTAATAACAGAAAACTAGATAATTATGCGATCTCAAAGCATAGATGGTGGGCCTATGAATGTAACACGTGTTTGCAAGGGTAATTATTATAGGTTGTACAATATACATTTTATAAGTGAACGTAAATAATAATAATATGATCCTACCACCGAAAAAAAAAAACTTAATTTAATAACTAATCTAAGTAAAATGTTAATTTCTTCGCGGAACAATCTTTATTTGTAGTGAGAGTTGTCAACTTTAAACCTGAAAATAGCTAGTAGTGGTGGATAGTACTAGAAAGTTCCGCATATTTTTTTGTTCTTCCAGAATTTACCGCGGACTTATTGCGTGCACAAAAACAACCTAGTCGTTTTTCTTTACATGCTTATACATACTTACATAGGATAGTTATTTTTAATCATTTTTTTTTTGTATAATTTATTATAACTGCATTTTTTTAATATGCTTTATGCCCCTAACTGATGATTGAAGGAACACATTTTTTTTAAACAATAATATATACTCCGGCAGCATTATAGGCCACTTCATATTGTAGATTTTTGTAAAATTGTGCGCGCGCATCTTAAAAATTAATGTCATATTTTTTTTATAACGCGCCTAAACAAGTATAATTTCAAAAATAGTAAGAAATACATAATATAAATTAAATAAAAATTCAAAATTTTAAACCAATATGAAATGGCATCAAAATATCGTAAATACATTTGATCGTATCGTTACATATATAGGTACTTACCTATACTAAGGCGCAAACTCATAGGCAAGTATCTCTACCTAATATTAAAAAAACTAATATTCTCTTCTAACTTCATATTATTTTTATCTCTAATTCAATTTAACATCGACAAATATCAAAGATCAGCCATATGTATATATAAAATATATAAATAATTTAAGTCATCGAAATATAATTAAATTCTAACATATTTTGTTATTATAAACTATTTAAATGCGGAGAATCGTGTCCGAACTTATGATCTAGTACCTACTATTTGACTAGGCTCGATAGCAACAGGTGTGTGACTGACGGAATTTGCGTGTGAGCAAAATGTGTGCTCTGTGTTCGCACGCACACAGGTAAGCAGGCATCGACCAGCTTGAGGACAGTACCCGCCAAAACCTCACCCACTAAGACCTTTTTTTTTTAACGTGGAGGAACCCTTCATGGGTACACACCCGCCCGGGGGGACGAGTGGTTATGTGAGACTCCTACTCACTAAACCTCCACGGTGTGGAGCCATCAGCCGCCAAAATGAGGTGAAACGGGATCGCGATAGCATCAACCGCGTCGCCTCGGCGGCCGGCCCCAATCGGGCCTCCGGCGCTAAAGAGAGACAGTCTAGTACAACCCCAACTGTCACCCCGACGGCTGAACCAGTGCAATGGGAAGACAGGCCCCCCGACCCATCTCCCCTTGGTTCAGCTAGGGTGGATGGAAGAGGCAAAAAGCGCCCCCTCCTATCACCCATCGTCTACGCAAGACACCTACGATGTTGTAGGCGCTGGTGGTGCCCTCACATTCTTGAGGGGCGGCCTACATTTGGCGCCCCCCATGTGGTATTCTGCCGGTCTTCCGGCATCGGCACACAAGGCACAGTGCAGCTTTACAGCTGCGCACTGTAATGCCTTGTGGCCAGGCTGCCCGCATCGGAAGCAAAGGGCTCCCCTGTCGAATAGCAAACCACCCACTAAGACCTCCTTCTACCCGCCGAGACTTGCTTTTACCCGCCAAGACCTGCTTTTACCCGCCGAGACTTGTTTCTACCCGCCAAGACCTGCTTCTACCCGCCAAGACCAGCTTTTACCTGTCAAGACCTGCTTCTACCCGCCAAGACCTGCTTCTACTCGCCAAGACCTGCTTTTACCCGCCAAGACCTGCTTTTACCCGCTTAAGGGACCTTTTTCTTTTTTTTGGCTAATTAGTTTAGACAAAAATTGACAGATCACTAAATACATAGGTATACACATGTTGCTTCGCTCCTCCCAGAAGGAAGAAACATGTATATATCTATAGTTAGTTACCTTGAATTTTCTAGGGATAGAGAATTAGACAGATCGCGACTTTTGCGCATGATCGGCAACAGCCCAAGCCGAGGTCCGGCCACTTTGGCACTCTTGAAGATTGTTGCTTCGCTTTCGTGGCTGAGTGCCTTCAGCGCTCGCCCCCAAGCCCGGTGAAACTGTAAAAGCCGTCTGTGGCTTCACGACCCTTCTGGCTAACAGTGTATATAAATAAATAAAAAGCTTGAGAACAGTCTAGGTCCGATCCTTCGGCATGGAGCCCTTGAGTCTAGCTGCCGCTCGCGCGATTCAGTGGCACCGCATTCACTAGCTACCTACATACATGCATAACACTGTCTACAGACATGCACTACACTCAGGTACATAGGTTCTGTAAGGGACCTTTTTTTTCTTTTTTTGAGGCTAGTTAGTCTAGATCAAAAATTACAGATTACTAAATACATATACACTTGTCTCTTACCCTCCTCCCAGAGGATAGCGACATGTATATATGTATAGTTAGTTAGATCAAGTGCTAGGACATTAGACAGATCGCGATATGATTGCAATCTCTGCAACAGCCCGAGCCGAGGTCGGCCACTTTGGCACCCTCGGAGTTTGTTGCAAAGCTTTCGCGGCTGAGTGCCTTAAGCGCTCGCCCCCAATCCTGGTGCAGCTATAAAAGCCGTTCGAGGCTCCTGAGCCCTTATGGCTAACAGTATAGTCAGATCGAAAAAAAAAATGAGAACAGTCTCGCTCGAGCCGTCGGATCGTGAATATCCATTGTATCCTCCTATTGGTCTTACTTTACCAACATATAAATAAGGAAATGAACTGGGAAATGTAGGTAAATTATAAATTGTATGTGTAGCTTTGTATTTTGCTGGCAATATTGTCTCAAATGTGACGTCATAATTTGTGTGTATGAAAAACAAAAGACATCTTACGTACAGTATTATTATTTATAAAAGGTAACGATTGTATAATATAGCTGGTAAGTGTAAAAATAAAATTATTAATTAAACCTGATCAAGAAGTAATAAATTTATCACCATGAGGTCGCTGTTTACATTTTTTTTTATTAATTATGGCTTATTGTATCTTTAAAGGTTTAACCAAAAATGGCGTCGTTTGTATATTTACGATCAGGATTTAATTTTAAATAAACATAATTATTTATATGATGTAATTTGTAAAATTAATTTTAATTTTTATGATGTAGTTTGTAACATGTATTTTAAGCAATTTGTATTTTTCTGCCTCCTTCTTTTTGTTCAAAAAAACATTTTTAATGTAAAAATTACCTACATAATATACGAGAGAGCATACAAAAAAAATCTAAAATTAAGTATACCAGTAGATAAATAATGTATAGTTTAATAATATTATTATTAATTTAATAAAATATTATGTTGACAATTATAATATTTTAATTTAAACACCAGAAATATTTGTTTCAACCGTTTTTTTATACTACAGAGGTGGCGGCTACCTTAGCCTATGAACGCCTGCAATACCATAGGTATCACAAGCGCGTTGCCGACCTTGAACCCCCATAACCCAAAGAGCTCTGGAAAACCTACTCACCGCAGAAACACAACACTAGGTCATTTGGCTGCCAACTTCTGTAGGGCCAGTCCGCCAGTCGGGCTGCGCCGAGTAGAGAGAGATCTCCAAAGAAATTTCTCTGTGCCCTGTCTCTCTTACACAGATTTTCCTACATCATTATATTATATATATATATATATATATAAAGCAGTGGTTCCCAACCAGTGATCTACGAGAGCTAAAGTATGGTCAGCAAAAGATATGAAATTAGAACACTAGTTCTCTGATCTAACAACATTTCAAATGAATTTGCCTTATCTAGTGGATATTTTCACACACTTCAATAAGATAAGATATTTAGATGGCAATGCAACTATATTTATTTTTAT
Source organism: Saturnia pavonia (assembly GCA_947532125.1). NCBI lineage: Eukaryota > Metazoa > Arthropoda > Insecta > Lepidoptera > Saturniidae > Saturnia > Saturnia pavonia. The sequence continues at coordinate 8,733,022 of OX383921.1, forward strand.
AGATAAACTTCGTAATTTAATTTGTAAACTTCCCTTATGAATAGATAAAATTTGCGGACCAATTATTTTGAATCCACGTTAATAAAATCACTCGTTGATAATCAAAAGTATAACACGATCCGGATAAACATACAAGAAATTCAATATATCATACGTATATAATTCAATGTACATATACCAAGATTAAATACATAAGCTAAAGTTAACCAAAAACTCTTTCGCAACCCTTTAACACTAATGTTGGAGAAGTCGCTGAAGGCATCTAGGAAGAACTCGTTGAATTCCAAATGATGGGGACCGTAAGGACGCATTGGAATGTGTTTCTCTTGAGCAGTTTTAGCTTAAAAAACCAATTTCGTATGTACCCTAAATATGTAGAAATCACCTTGCACGATTTTATGCTTCTACAAGTTACTTATGCAAACAAGGATTTTCAGCTGTGCCGGCAATTAAAAACAAACATAACTCGATTGAAATTAAGTGATGTTATGCGTTTAGCTGACATATTATTATACATAATTTATAATATTATATATTATTATAGCAGCAGTTACATATGTATTATTATAGCCTCCATATTATGTACTCCAGGATTAACGAAATCGAACAGAAGGTAGAAGCTCAAAAATCATATTCATGCAAACTTGAATGAACTTGAACTTTGATGCAATGGTGGCTCGGTGGTAGCGTGTAAGACTTCTCGTTGATTAACGTGGTTTCAAATCCCTGCAATGAGCCTGAGTTTTCGGTGAAGAAAAAGATCGTAAGGAAACCATAGCATGGTGGTAGGGTATTTTCTAATGCCCGCCTGGCTAGCTACCACCTCAAGTTGAAAATCTGTCGCCAAGCACCAATAGGTTAATTCCGGCAGCTGCACTTGAGAGCCAGTCTTCCACTAGGTTTAATGTGTTATCATCTTAGGCCACATCGTCACTTAACATCAGGTGAGATTGTGTCCGCAAAGTCAAACCTATAATGATAAAAAAAAATCTACTTAAAATGTTTTGATTACTATTATAATAGTACCTACATTATTGCATTTTACTTTAGAGTTTGACGATATGTTACAAGTTTTCATTAAAGGTTTGTTTTTAAACACACAGTTTTTTATTGAACCTTGTGGTCCCTGCTAACAACAAATTAATCAAAGTGGTCCCTGGTTAGAAAATGGTTGGGAACAACTGATATAAAATACCAAACTGACTGGCCGACTGATCGATCAACGTACAGCCCAAACTATTAGGGCTAGGACCGTGAAAATTTGCATACGTGTTTCTTTTACATTGTAGGTGAATAAGGACGAACTTTTTGCAATTCAATCATTAAGGTGGCGAAAATGGAGATGGAACTTTTTATGAAAATTCCTCATTTTTAAAGATAGATCTATGTATATTTTTTTTTAGCAATACCCGATCCAAACCTTAGACGTTCATCGACTTTTATCAAAAAAGTAAGACCTTAACGTCGTGACGTAACGTCAAAAAAAATGAGACATATAAGTAATGGGACATAACTAAACTTACTCAACTCAAAGCGCTAATTCATCTTCTATACATATAATAAAACTCAACGTCTATCCGTCTGTCTGTATGTCCGTTTATGTTCTTTTTACGCGAAAACCACTTATCAAATTTATACGGTTTTTACTTTAATTCATAGATATGTTATCTGACCCGGTTTTAGGATATATTTTGTTACATATAGTAATGTACGAAATAAGCAGTGACGATAATTGTTGATCAACTCGGAAAAAATACGTTTTTGGGCGCTTAAATGGCTTACGCTGTGTAAACCACAAGAGATATATCAAATTAATTAAAACCTAATTGTAGATCTTAAAAGGACCTACAAAAAAGCCAGCGATAGCATATATCTATCTTCAAAAGATCGTTCACAATAAGCGTTTTTGTGCACAGCACGATTCACGCGTGTGCTGGACCGACGGTATTTTGAAGTCCATGCGAGCGAAGCCGCGGGCATAGCTAGTAAGTACCTAAAACTGGTGCGTGTTCCGATGCGCGACAGGAGTTTACATTTAAGAACGATTGTCTTTAAATAGTAATATTTGACATGCGAAATTAGAGAAAGAGAAAAGAAGAGAAAAAATATATTTTAATGCACCAAAAAGCTTCCCCCTCTCTCCTCTCTTCCCCCTCTCTCCCTGCAAGATATTATAATATTATATAATTATCTTACTTCATCCATAATTCAACAAATAATTAAAGAATCCATTTATTTTGAATGTCATCCCTAAGAAAATCATTTATGTGATAATAATTTTGACTAATAAGATTATCTTTTAGTTTTTTCTTAAAATGAAATTCGTCTAGATCTCTTAATTTCTTTGGTAGTTTATTAAATATCCTAACGCTCATACCTAGTATACTATTAGTCTTTAATGTAGTTTTGGATTTTGGAAAATATAGTTTATTGTCGCGTCGATTTCTATTTGCCACATTAGACATCTTGGTGAATCTATTGGGACAAGTTTTAACAAAAGATGCAACCTCGTATATATATAGACAAGGAAGGGTAAAAAGTTTATGCTTTGCAAAATATGGCTTGCAGCTGTCGGTTGTTGCTAATCCAAACATAGACCTTAAACACCTTTTTTGTGCCTTAAAAACTTGATCTTTTTGCGTTGAGTTTCCCCAGAAAATTATTCCATATCTAAGACAGGATTCAACTACACCACGATATGCAGTTAGTAAGGCGTCTGTGCTTAAAATGGAGGATAATTTAAAGAGTGCATAGGCCGAAGAGCTGATACGTTTACACAGTCCGTCAGTATGAGATTTCCAATCTAATTTGTTGTCAATTTTTACACCTAGGAAATCTACATTTTCTGTTTCATATATATACTATATATATATTACTATATAATAATACTATATCTACTGTACTTGAATAGAATAATATTCTTTTTGCTTCCCATCTAATGTTGTAATGATTGTTTATCAATCATTTTTATTATATATATTTATTTTAACTTTGTTCATCCCTCATTCCTTTATTTATCATATTTCCGGTCGCTTTCCGAAGGCATCTTTAGTTCATTAGGTAATTTATTATTTTAATATTGTAATACAAACTTCTTTTACGTTCGTATGTATATACATAATAAGTAGTTCGTATACAAAGATTGTATTTTTGGCTGGAAGGACTTTTCAAATTTAAAATATTGAACAAGACTGGAAAATAATTGAAACATGACGGATTCAGTCTGATGTACGAGAGAGGCTTGGATCGCTATAGAAAACGTACAATCTTTGATTAGATTTGTGACTAGTCTATTTATTGTTTGGACTTACACATATCTATCTGGAGTCTGTAAAAAGTTATATGTTATTACAAGAGATCTCTCGAATTGTATTTGGTTTTCGAAGGAGTAGAAAACTTTCAATTCATATTTGACAAGAGTCAATATTGTTTAATATTGAAGTAAATTAATGGAAATCGTGGCGGACGCTTTCATTCAAGCTGGCTTGGTGATGCAGCTATAGAATCGGGAGCAAAATGGATATCTGGTGCTTGTTTGCAAATTCATATACCTACACAAACTTCCCTTAACGGATGTTTTCAAGGAGCCCTGTTCCGGATAGTTACATAAACGTGGATTAACTATACAAGTGAAGGTTTTACTTAAATTATTAGACTACAAATAAGGTATTTTATATTTTATCTTTATGTCAAAATATATATATATCAATTTCTAATTTCATTTCATAAACCTTAAAATATTTATTTTCTGGTATATTGTTATACCTATTAAATTATCCACGTGACAGTACGTATCGCGGGCTATACAATATTACATATATGAAAATTCGATCCTTTAAGGAGTAAACTCCAAAAATAAGAATATACTTGATCGACTTGCGTGTCTGGTCATTATAAAAAGGTGTACAGTTCCAGCATATACCTTCTGGAGTACCAGGGGGCAATCTGTGCCGATTTCCAGCAGAAACCCAGAGCTAGTCACGATGCTACAGGATTAGAAATTTAACGCAATGGTAATAAAATTATTCAATACTTACCATATGCGTATTTGGTAATAGGGGATAAGTAAACAAATAAAAAATAATTTGGTGCATAAAATACTGAATATTATTTAATAACTAGTTGTGCCTGCGGCTCCGCTCGCATGGATTACAAAATCTAAAACAAACCTAGCCTAAGTTACTCCTTCTAACATCAGTGAACGTCCCGTCAAAAACGGTCCAACCGTTTCGGAGATTATGCCGGAAGATTTTTTTTAATTGTATAGCAAGACAACCGGACGTCGTGTAATACGTCTCCCGCCTCGTTACTACAAATACGCGATGTAGATTGTATATACAGCTAATATTTGAATCTGGTGGTATACGCGTGTGTTGATGTTCTTTTTCTTGATTTTGACAGAGAGAATAGGAAGAGCTCTAGCTATCGCGTCGTTTGTACTATTTTATTATAAAAATGTCTGTCGTTGTTTCTAATTATTTCACAACTAATCGTAACTTTTGAAATGTGTAATAGTGTTCTGTTTTAATAAACGATTATCTTTATCTGTCGAGTAAAGTTATTTATCTAACTGAGCTAGCTTGACGAAAATCGTTTTTTGTTAAAAGTTCCATTACATACATATGCATTTAGTTAAAAGCTGTTATATTGACTTTACAAACAGACACTTCAATTTTATTATTTGTATAGATTCAATTCAATAGTTTCTATGGAGGAAGGACATAAAATGCACGTGTACAAGTTTCGTCAGGATCAGTTGAAAATTAATTAAAATATTTATCTTTGTTTTTTTCACGATTTGCAATAGAACTATTGAGAATTCTTATAGCCCATCGATTGAGAAATGATATAACTAAGCTTCCCGAACACTAAAATTTCTTAAAAATTTGTCAAGCGGTTTTTTAATTTAAATACGGACTTACAAAAATACATTTTTTTAAATATCATGTTCGTGATCACATTCTCATTATATAATGAGGAAATTAAAAAAAAATCTATTTGTACAGACATAACCACTGTTAGCGATTGTAACATAACAATGAAGAAAAAGCACATCTCTAGACCGGATACTCGTACTCCCCTAGAACGAGACGGTCGCTAGGACAACGCATATCAACAACGAAAATTGTCTAATATATTACAATGCCATCTTAATATATTTAAATTATATTAATGATATATGTAATAGTACATAAAGAGCTTTCATACAATGATGCTTCTACTATTAAACATCCGTCTCCTACGTGCATTTACACAACAGATTTATTAATATAGATGATATATGGCTCTATAAATGGTACAAAGAGGTAAATCAGGAGTGAGGCGTATTTATCAGACCAGTTTAAAAGAAAAGGTATATTTATAAGTAACAGTTTAGAATACTGTTATCTGTAAACTGAAAAGCTATCACTCAGTACCTGTTCCACATACTGGTGTGGACAGAAAAGTAAATTGTTTCAGCTTGGAACATGATCTTAATTCGAGCTTAAGGATGTTTACTTTGTTAGAGAGAGATACAGACAAATATGGCTTGGTGCATGTTCTTTACTCTTTCAGTTATGGTAATAGAAATAAATAGCGTCATGTAACAGGCTGTTATATTGGAACAGGTTTTTGGAAGTGTTATTTCTCTGGAACAGGAACAGGTGGAACAGATTTCTTATTTTACCTGTTATAACTCACTCTTAATTAGCAAATAGAAGATATACATAGGCACATATTGAGTTCAATGTTCAAGAGGTAAGCACCTAAAACTTTGCTCAATCATCTCAACCGAAAGACGTCCACAATGATCGGTCCAGCGCTGTTTGCATCCAGCAGATTCCCGCAACCTTCACCAGGTAGTCGGTCCAACTTCCAGCGGGTCTGCTCACGCTGTGTCTTCCGGTACGTGGCCGCCACTCGTGAATCTGCGGCCCCATCGGCCAACTGTTCTACGAGCAATGTGCCCCGCCATTAAAAAGGATATTTTTAAAAGAATTCAAAACGTATTTAACGTACTAAAAGCGCACACTGGAGGGAGCAGGTCACTTCAACATCGGAAGAAATTCATGAAGAATATTATAATTTTCAACATAGGCTGCCAATTGTAAAAATGTAAACCCACTTGGCTGCAACTGAAAATCAGTGCTGGGGTCACTCAGAATAGTGGCATCCAGCTTATGCCGGGTTGTGCGCCCTTTGCAAAATACATGTTACCAGTTTATATTTATAATCCACTTCACTTAACATAATATAGGGCCAAAGAACGTAAGTTAATGAGTTAAAATAAAAACCACTTCATGGCAGTTCAAGATCCTGTCAATAACTCAACACCAAATCAATCAATCAGGTCTAGCCAGGTTCCAAAAAGTTGTGTTGAATAGAGCAAAGCGGTACTTCACCCCGGGGCAATTACAGCTGCTATAAATATCGCAAGTCCGACCCCATATGGAGTACTGCTGTCATCTCTGGGCGGGAGCACCTGGATACCAGCTTAGCGTATTTGACTCGGCTCAAAAACGAGCTGTGAGAATTGTCGACGATCCCAACCTTACAAGGGGTATCGAACCTTTAAGACTAAGCTGAAACAGATTACTGTATAGTTAGTTAGATATAATTTACGGATAGGGAGTTAGTCGGATCGCAACTTCATTGCATTCGCGGCGACAGACCAAGCCAAAGTTCGGTCATTTTGGCACCCTTGGAACTTATAGCCTCGCTTTCCCGCCTGAGTGCCTTAAGAGCTCGCCCTCAAGCCTGGTGAAGCTATAAAAGCCGTAAGGCTTCAGGGCCCCTAAGGCTAACTTTGCCTTCTTGTACGTGTTCTAATACTGGAATTATTCGACATGATAGCAACGGCTACCTTCCACCATCACACCTCTCGCCATCGACAGGGAGTTCATCCTCACACCTTGGAACGTAAATGGTCGTAGACAGTTTCAGAGGAGTTTTCTTCTGCGAACGCTTCGGATGTAGAATGAACTCCCCAGGGGACTACACTATGAAGTTCTTCAAAGGGGAGTTATTAGGTTTTTAAAGGGTCGTCAACGCGCTTGTGATGCTTCTGGTATTGCAAGCGTCTATATGCTGCGGTGACCGCTTACCATCAGACGATATTTGATATATCTTGTATAGTTTACTCAGCTTAAACCATTTAAGAGCCTCAAATGTGACGTTTTTTTTCTAAATGATTATCGTCACTGCTTATTTCGTGTGTTCTTTATCTAACAAAATATATCCTATAATCTGGCTATATAACATGGTTATAAACTAAAATAAAAAACATGTAAATCGGATAAGTGCTTTTTTTGGCGTGAAAACTAAATAAACGGACACACAGACAGAGACATTGAGTTTTATGATACATATAGATATAGAAATATACACAAAATTATAACATACATTAATATATCTTACTTTATGTCTGGAAAAGTTCTAAGTTACGCTAAACGGAACAGAAAACGGCAGTAACAGATCACTTAGGACACTAAATTAAGTGGGAGGCGAAGGGATACAGTATGGTGACAATGATTCGTATAAAAATATGGAACTGTTTTTATGGGTAATCTTAAACACGGCCATTTAATTCCAAATCAAGCATAGCCGTGGTAAGTAAACAGGTGATATACTTGCATACATCTTAACCACCAGACACATAATTGAAAGCATGCTCTTCAGATAAAAAGTAATCCTATTGTCTCGCTGACTCCTAAATTTAAATAACATTTAAAACGTTGTCTAGTAAATTAACTTCTCCTATGAGGCTGGCATTGTCATCAGGGATGTACTGAACCCTCGTTAATCCAGTTATCATTTCTAACTTGGATTATATCATTGGCTACATCCTTACTAATACCAAAAAAAGAAAAACTATTGGTTGCGCCACTATACATTATAATCAGTACATTAACGCAATAGTGTCCCATTCCTAATTCACCTGCCCGCCCCCTCTCCCGCGCCCTTTACCGCCCCCTCTTGCCAATAGCCGCGGATTGACACGGACATTCGCCGCCCGCACGGCATCGAAAAAGGTTGAGTTTGTGTTGCGCACGCATGGCACCCAGCACCAATCCCGCGCCGGCGCCCACGCCTGCTCAGCGCCGTTCAGCCCGCTCCTTGTAGTCTGGATTATTGGTCGCTGGATCATTTCCGCACACGATTTTAGTGAATACCAGAAGAAGTGTTTTACAAAAAGAGAGTGCATCGGCCGGCGCCAACGTGACTCCTCGTGAGACCTGCTTATTTTAAACCTACCTTCCCCATTATTGCGTCAACGTACCTTAGTTTCGCAAATACAGTCCATTAAATAAATGTTACATATTACCCGCGTCACCAACTATAATACCGAGATAAGACTACATGACGGCAACCGTTTCGGCAAATATAGACGTAATTAAAAGAACACAAAGCTAAATTATAAGACGTACCTACGCATACGAAAAGTTTGATTGAGAAAACGAAAACAAAAGCCAAATAATATTTGTTAAAATAAAAACCTGTCCCAATATTTGAAGCCCTTCATACAATATACGCATTTAAAATGCAGGTATAAAACACAAAATAGAAATACACGCCCAGGTTAAAACTGTTTGTGCCCGAAGATTGTATATAAAAGGAAATAATCCTAGATCAAGAATTCCAAACATATTCACTCACTGTCACTCAAAATACAGTTTCTAAATCACATGAAAGAAGATCGCTTGGTGAAAACACAAAAAAAAAACAAACAATTGAACGTCGTGTTCGTCACCCGCCCAAACCAGGCTTATCTACAGATTTTCATAATTAATTGCCACCTTAGAAAATTTCCTCAAGTACCCACTTCGGTATAAGTCGAAATACAAAAAGTAGCTCATTCCACATTCCTGTCTCGTTTGTTAGAGCGAGAGAATATATTATAGCCGTCTCTGTCTGTTACTTCTGTTTCCATTGCGAGCTCGTATTCATAGTCTTGCCCTTACGTTTTAATTTAATCTTGTGGTATATTAATGACGTTTTATATCTTTTGTTTTTGCTTTTTGTATGTTTTCATTTAGTGTTTTATATATGTATTTTAACAATTTTATATACAGTTGACATTGATGTTTTTTTTTCTTATTACATATATTTATTTGTATATAGTTATTTAACCTAATTTCTGTTGTAACTGTTTTTTTTTATTTTTTGTTGTCTTTTTGTATTGATTTCATATATTTTTGTATACAAAGAGTATGTTGTGATTGCCTTAAAAGGCCAAGTGTATTTTCAAATTGTTATTATTTCTGTAATTGCATTTAATACAGTGACCACTGGCGGTTCTAATAAAATAAATAAGTGTGTAGTTTATAAACTAAATGTAGAAAAGAACAGATAAGGCTTTAAAAATGACAATATGGCGATTGGGTTGTTACGTTATGTTGTATATGATGTTTTATTTTACTTTTTCTTTTCTCTCATCGCATTTTATTAATAATGGAAACGACAAACATGTACAAATCTTTTTGGAGACAATTAAACGGCTAACATCAGGAGACCTTCGTTTGCCGGTAAGGAAATCTTAAGACGAGCGTAATGTAAAAAAAATGAGTTCTTAAATGTACAAAATTTGCATTAATAAATTATTATTAATATTAATTGTTATTATTATTACTCTTTACGAAATAGACTCTATTTACTTAGTTTAGGAATTCGCGAGTTGTCAATATATTTGAAAATTTAATACAATTATTTAATCATATTGGTTCATCCATAATAAGTCTAAAAAATACAAATCTGGAAAAAAAAAATTTTGTCTTGAAAGAACTGAAATTTTGTATGTGGGGTCACGTAATTGGTTTCGCCAATCAGAAAACGTGACGTCATTATATAAAATTTAAAAACACAATTGAGTGTTATTCATAGTAGGTTATCTTGAAGTGTTGAAGTAGTGACTTTAAAACTATATATGTGCTGAAAAATTTATAAGTTTCAACAATTTCTGTAAAGTCAACTTTCTTCAACCTTAGGTTTATTTATTGGATGATGACGTCACGCACTGTCAAATGAACATAATGCCACGTTTTTGTGACATATTTTTTTATAACTTAACAAATCTATATATATATAAAGTAAAATACTGACTGGCTCACTGATCGATCAACGCACAGCTGAAACCGCTGGGGCTAAGAACGTGAAAATTTGCATGTTTACACCGTAGGTGACCACTAAGAAAGGGTTTTTGGAAATTAAACTCCTAAGATGTTAAAAAAGGGGACGAAAGTTTGTATGAAAATCCGCCTCTTCCTAAAGACAGACAGAATAGACAGATGTATGAAAATTGGTATTTAGCCATTCAGTTAAAAAGTAAAAAAGATGGGGATAGCTCAATTATGACGAAAGCGAAGCCGCGGGAAAAGCGCTAGTATGTAGTAAAAGTGTAATGAGTAATAAATGTTAATTCACGGATATTCTTATCAACATATAAAGTGTTTATAATAACTTTTTCCTGGAACGTATACCTTAGCAAGCGTACAGTAGACAATGTATAAAATATTATTTCAAATGGCACTTACATACTTCTTTCTTTTTCTCTTTATCTACGAATACATTGGACGCATAGGATATGGCGCTCGCCGGCAGCTTCCGTGGCCTGGCTGCTCTCCATATTTTTAAGGCAAGACCAGCCTAACCTAAACCAGCACTTTGCTGTTGATTGGGTAAGATTAGGTATTATTTGCTGGGTTTTAGGAAACGAGAATTGTCTCTGATTGGGCGATCAACATAAACCAGATTTAACGGCTCCATATTAGCGTGCTTAAACGTGTCGCGTTCCGGAATCAGCTGACGTATATTCAGTAATTAAATAGGGTGGTAGGTATGTAACCGATTGGGTCGTAACTCATGACCACCATACACTTGTCACAATGACTCTATTTTTAAGAGGCTTGCAGGTTGGTGTAAATAATAATCAATAATTATGTTGTCAAAACGAGTTGAGCAGCGGGTATAGTTATACCAAATTAAAAACAATAAAATATAAAATAAAACATCACTATGAATAGGACAGTAAGGCGTGTCGTTCAGTGATTGATGTCTTTTGTTTAACAACTTACCGCCGGCTGTTTGTTGAACGTCGATACTGATCTACGTTTACTGGGAGCTGTGTGTTTACAGAGGCTCTTGGTACGGGACCAAATTACGAACAAGAACGTATTTCACGTGAACCCGCTAATAGTTTCAATTTACGAAACGTTCGCTATATATACAAAGAGATTAAAATTATTATAGACAGTCATAGAAGCCAGAATTGTAATCTAAGTCCAGTTATCAATTGTCAACTGTTTTACAGTATTAATTGTACCCGAAACTTTTCTTTCTCGGAAAAAATATTTAATACACTTAAAGAGATTTCACTCACAGACGACTAAATGTATATACCTAATAAGTAGGTACAATGCTAGGCCCTGTTTGTTTGTGTGGAATCTTAACTCGCAAATGGCTGAACCGATTTTGACAGCATACTGCATCTAAGAGTATATATATACATATAATAAAATTGAAGGGTCTATTTGTAATGTCAAAATAACAGTTTTTTACTAAATGCATATGAAAGTATACAAGGTACCTATAACAAAAATCCCATTTTTGAAATTTTTGTTTTTCTGTTTTTTTCGGATAATCTCCGAAACGGTTGGACCGATTTTGACAGGACTTTCACTTGCAGATAGCTTATATTAGAAGGCTTAAATTTTAGAAAAATAATTAGAGTCCCGCACAAAAAAATAAAAAGTAAACCATTTTTAGTACTCCACGCGAGCGGAGATGCGGACACAGCTGGTTGACTTATAAATATAAAATTAATGCAGTGTAATCATTTTGTGTTACTACGATTTATATTTTAAAATCAACCTTGGGTGATGTCATTCGAATAATTAAAGTTAGTTTGGTGTAGTAGTTGTGGTGTTAAAATTAGGCTTAACCACACCTAAATAGAATATAGTCATTGTTCTGAAAGTTTTTGTAAGGGATACTAAAGATCGGCAATCCATGGCTGGGCGTCGTTGTCATACCAGCCTGCAAGCTTCAGCAGCTGGATTTATACTGGTTGAAAGTAGAGTCACTATGTCTGAGCTTATTGGAGATCGCGTTCCAGTCGCGTACAGATTACTGGATACATACGGACACCCCTATGTCGGGACTTGCACTTGGATTCGAACACAACTGTCTTATTCTATTACCCATATCAGCAGCCAATACATAAGACATAATAATAAGTAAGACAGCTATCTGATTACAAAATTGTTATAATAAATACTTAAAGGTTAAAATTTATTAAAAATACAATATTAAAGGTGTCAATCTGGCAATGTTATCGGAAAACTGAAACGTTACTGTCGGCAAGGCAAATAGTATCTCGAACCTCAAACAGAATACAAAATCGAGGAGGGAATATCAATATTTGATATTTGGTTTTGTAACGAAACCCCGCGGCTATGATGCGACGCGACGCGACGCCTCGAATTCGCGCGCTTTACGTTTTTTTACATTACTATGACAGTTTTATTTACTGTGGTTATATTATGGATATTATATAACAAAAACAGCCATATTTATTATTGCTTGCATTATATTTCTTAGATACAATTTTAATGTAAGTCAAAATTAACGATTAAATAATATGGTTTTATTTCGATCAACGAAAATATTTTCTTTTAAAAAGAAGTTTATAAATTTCAAATCTGTCTTTAATGCTTTAAATTCTAAATTCAGTGAAGTATTACTGCCTTTTATCAAAATGTATGATATCAAATTCTTTCAATTTCTTTGTTTCCCACGAAAAATAAACAATATTAATGTAGGTAAACATTATTAAGATTTTTTACGGTAGGTATCTTGAGTTGTCTTGTTGTGGTGTTTATTCATAAACTTACGTTGTTATAGGAATTATAGGTATATAATATCTAGTAGAATGAATTTTATGTTGCCTCAAAAAGTCCCTGGATAGTTTCAACAAGACAGCCACCATCTTTTTAAAGCGTTGCTTAGACTCTGAAGACTGAACAAATATTATTATATGCACGTGATATTGCAATTGAACACGATACCATTAAGAAGAAAAACCACCTTGTAATTTTATATCATAATAAAATTGATTTCTAAATCCTCTAAAATAAATGGCTAAAACACGAAGATTGAACTATAAAAAAGTATAACATAAACGCGCAATTCGTCACGTCCGGCGGCTGCCCAACAACGCAGAAGGCGGGAAGACGGCGCCCGTTGATTGGTGCAAATTGAATTTGGAATCAAGGAACGGCGCTGGCGGGTGTGGAGTCGGGCGGGTGGGGAGCGGAGGGTATTGTCGTGTTGGCGATCGCTCGCTGATTGCTCGTTTGCGGTACGTTGAGTTTATTATGGATAAATCTATTGTTATTTGTCCTATACTTTTTATGTTAAAATATCCATTTTAATATTGGACGGATGAAGATTTGGCGACAGCGTTATATTAAACAATATTTTTCATACCTTTAACCGTTACTGTTTGACTATTTCTCAGACCGTGTCTATCTGTATAGATTTTCACCACTTTTATGTTAATAATGCATTGAGTTGGCATTTGAAAATGAGCCTGAGCTTTCGGTGAAAACATCGTGATGGAACTATACCATAGTAAGGATGTTACGGATATGAGGTCTCGGATATGGATACGGATATCTTAAGAATATTTAATCGGTTACGGATACGGATATGAAATTATTTCAGATATCCTATTGTTAAGGAATATTTTTGTTATGCATATTACATTTTTCATAGAATTTTACAATAAGTATGTAAAAAGAACTGTTTGAAACAAATAAAAATTCTGATTATCGTCGACAAAATAGTTTTCTTACAGTCGTTCGAAACTGTGGTTGTGTATGTCTGTTGGTTTTTGACAATGACTCATTCGTCTTTGCCCTATCCGAAATTATCCGAAATATTTATATCGAATACGGTTACGGATATTTTTTATTTCGGTTATCCGTAACATCCCTGCTATATAGGTATGTTGTGGCAGCTGCATCTGAGAATCAGTCCTCTCTTCTGAGCTTAGTCTGTTACCATCATGGGCCAAATCGTCACTTAACATCAGGTGAGAATGTGGCCAAACGGTAAACCCATAGAAAATAAATAATTGTGAACTTTTCGCCATTTCAAATCGCCAATATGTCCTGGGTTGGCGTGTGATTAAGCCCTTACCTCACCTCAGGTCTGGAACACGTACAGGCTGGTACCTATAACTTTTTTTTGCTTGATAAATATTTTTTGATACCATATACTTAAAAAGGATTATCTTGTATATCTTATCGTACATCTTGCGACTTGAACGATTTTGACAGCGTTTCTAAGGTTATCTTCCATTCTATAATTTTATAGATTAGTCGGTATTATTTGTACCATTTTACTAATAGATTCAAAAAATAAAGTAGGTACCACCCATGATAGTTACGATATAGTTATAACTTAAAAATAACAAAAAATTTGATTGAACAATAAAGCAATACCAAACACGATTATAAAAATATACATAAAAGTTATAGATATTACTGCATCATTTATTTCTTCCTTTTTTAATAAAAATATTCCATTTAAACATTTAGCATTTATTCTGGCTTCCACCAATAAAGCTGGCAGCCCTAACCATGACATTACAGTATGTGCGTTCAGCCGGCAAACAAGAATCATTCGCCCGATACATTGCGTCATCTCACTGCCATTCTAATAATTGTTACTTATATTTTAAAAAAATGATTTAATGGGTAAACATTGCAATTTGTACTCTATACATAGAATATATTCAACATTTATCCGTCCGTTTATGTTCTTTTCATGCGAAAATCACTTATCTGATTTATAAGCATAGCTATTTTTTTTATCGTTATATGTTTTGGCGTAGTGGCCAAATTCTCACCTGATCTTAAGTGACGATGTGGTCCAAAATGATAACACGCTAAGCCTAGTGGTAGACTGGCTCTCAAGTGCTGCTGCCGAAACACACCTATTGGTGCTTGGCGAGAGATTATCAACTTGAGGTAAACTAGCCACGCGGGCATTTGAAAAAGCCCTATCATCATGCTGTGGTTTCCTCACGATGTTTTCCTTCACCGAAAGCTCGGGCTCATTGCAGGGATTCGAACTCATGTCAATCGACACGAAGTCGTACAGACTACCACAGAGCCATCATTGCTTCAATATTATCTGGCCAGGTTATAGAATATGTTTGTTATATAATTGGTCGAATGGTGAATCAATTCAAAAAAAAAAAAACGCTTTTGAAGCGCATTGAATTATGCTGAGTAAACTATACGAAATAATTATATGAAATTAATTTATTTATTTATTCATTCTCCTGCCCTTATCCCAATTTATTTGGGGTCGGCGCAACATGTCTTCTTCTTCCATACTTCTCTATTAGTCGTCATCTCGGTAGTCACTCCCTTTCTAACCATATCATCATTCACACAGTCCATCCATCGTGTCTTTGGTCTTCCCCTACTCTTATAGCCTGGTACTCTTATAGGGCCTGGTACGCAAGCCTCTTGAGGAAATTCCGGGCTTACGGGATCCCCAACGATTTTCTGAGTGTACTAACAATGAAGGTAGTGGTTGATGGCTGTTTGTCTGATCCTAAGGCTATTCATGCCGGAGTTCTCAGGGGTCTGTACTCTCAGCAACTCTTTTCCTGCTGCACATCAATGATCTACTTTGAGTACGCAGATGACAGCACTGTTTCTGAGTGTTACTTCTGCAGGCCACTTACGGGAAATCTGTAAGAAGAGAGAGTCCATGGTGGAACGTTTAAATATGAACCTTAAGTATATAGCTGATGGGGTTAATTCAAACCTGTAACACTTTATTTATATAAATTATAATAAAAAAACTAAACAATAATTCCGTAGTACACGCGAACGAAGCTACTGGCTCAAGTTGTTAAATATAAAATTGAATGTTGGTATTCAATTGAGAAACTCGATAACCGTTTTACCGAAAACCATGAAAGTTATATTTTTTGCGGAAGGAGAAGGAAATCATAATTTTGTATTCCTGTTTCCTCCTTTAAAAGTGGATAGGTTTTTTTCAAGAGTAATATATTTAAGAAGGATTTTGGCTATGTTTATATGTTGTCCTTTTATTTTTCACTACCTTTGCCCGCGGCTCTGCTCGCGAAGACGACAGAAAATTTGTCGCCAAGCACCTATAGGTGTGTTCCGGCAGCTGACCGAAATCCAGCTGCATTTGAGAGCAAGTGTTCCACTAGGCTTAGCGTCTCACCATTTTGGGCCACATCGTCACTTCACATCAGGTGAGATTGTGGCCATGACGTTAAACTTATATATCTACCATAAAAAAAGATTTCGTAGTACTTATAAAAATCGTAGTTTCTTAAAACTTTTCATTGAATGAAGATATCGTAATAACTTTTTTTATAAGGACCAAGTATCTAAGGAGTAAAATAAAAAAATCTATCCAAAATAGTTTTTGCGTGATACACGCAGAACCGCACACATTAACCATTTTATTTATAATATTCCTCAGCCTTTGCTTGATATGTCGTAATGAAAGCGGTATGTACTTATAACTAGGCAATTGTAGTAATTTTGGTTGAATGGACTTAAATTGGCGTATTTCCTCTTAACATCTGTGAATGTATGTATATCTGCGATACAGTTATGTACTAAATGAAATTGTTAGATCAAACGTGGCCTACATTACAGATAATAAGCGTTCAGCATAATAAGTATTAATATCCACAATATTATGTATTGTTCATTCGACCGTAAAACGAAGAACGTAGAATTAAATCTCCACTATCGCCATCCAACGGTCTAAATCATGAATACAACATGACCGTTTAACGTATAGATGGCGCTGTTCACAATTTATTACGATCTCCACATTTACAAACGCTTTGTTCGCTCTCCGAGTGCTTTTAGCGAAATTAGGACCATTTGTAACTTTGCAACTTTAACATATTGCTTACATTATGTACGATGGAACTATAAATGTTAGGAGAAAACTGTTACTTGTTATTATTCGTCCGTAATTTGAGTGTGGTAATAAAATTCTGTGTTTTTTTCTGTTTAGTCATACGATGTAATGATTTTTGTTTAAGTAAATTATTTATATAACTACATCTAACACAATATTTAACTAGTATCGGATAGGTAGATAGCGTAATATTTGTTTTTAATTTTCTTTACAACATAAAAGCAGACTTATAGCATAAATAAAAAATTGTAGGTAGAGGTACCTACATAGTGTATCGAGGAACTATTTTTAGATCTTTTTAATTTATTACATTATAAATTATTGTTCCGTATTTGATGGTTCATTATTACTTATTCTTAATATTACACGAGCGTAGTAAGAACTTATTCTTAATATTACTCAAACGAGAAGCGGGGTTCCTAAACTATTTCTACCCGTAATTTCACAGAGATCGTTGGGGAAAGCCTCTTCAGGAAAGGCACATAGAAATCTCTTTCGAAATTTCTATACTTGGAGCAGCACGACTGATGAAATACCTCCAGCCTACAGAAGATCGCAGTTAAATAACCTTTGGTTATGCTTCTGCGGTTGCAGGGTTTCCAGAGCACCTTCGGGATGGACGGTTCGAGGTCGGCAACGCACTAGTGATACAATTTGGTGTAATAGGCTACGGTATCCTCTTACCATCAGGCGGGCAGTAAAATTATTTTCCACCTTAGCTTTATAAAAAATATATATGTATTTGAATGTTTTAGTCTTATTACATTCAAAATATTGAACTAATTTTTATATAGTTTTCGTTAAAATAAGCTGAGATATGTTGTGTAGGCTTGTAAGCTAGGCGCCATTAGACTTTTCTATAGAGCAAATGATAAATATAAAGTCATTCGGAAAAATATTAGAATCAAGACAGGATTCCGAACCGTTCGTGAACCGGATTACCATTTATTATAATGTAATCGATTTCATATGTAAAAGAGTTCTTTTTATGTACGTACTGATTTGTGCCGGGTGAATATGCCTTTAAACAATCAGATCTATTATAGAGCTGTTTATAATATTATCTTATATATGAAGCAATGATAGATCTGTGGTGACGTCGACGTGAGTTCGAATTCCTACAATGAACCTGAGCTTCCGGTGAAGGATAACATCGTGATGAAGTCATAGCATCGTGGCAGGGCATTTTGTAATATCTGGCTGGCTAAAAGCCACCCTCAAATCGAAAATCTGTGGCCAAGTACATATAGGTGTGTTCTAACAACCGCACTTGAGAGCCAGCTTCCTCACTAGGCTTAGCGTGTTATATTCTAAGGCCACATCTTCACTTTACATCAGGTGATATTGTGGCCATAACATTATACCTGTAAATAATATCACATACTCAATAAGTTCGTAGGACGACATGTAAATGCTGCGATTATTGACAAACTCACTTAATTTTTAAACAGTACCAACGTTCGAACGTTTTGTGACAAAATTGTTTTTTTTTTTTATCGTTATTGGTTTTGGCGTATTGGCCACAATCTCACCTGATGTTAAGTTGTGCAGCTGCCGGAACACTTAGGAAAAATTAGGAAGTGATCGCTGAAACTGAAATATATTTTGAAGTGTTGGACAAATGGTTCTATAAGAAAGGCATATAAATGTTAGAGAAGCGTTGAAATAAATCTATCAATCTTGAAGGAGATGTTGATGAATAAAGTCGAAATTTGCTGAAAAGTAATTGTTTTATTATTTATCCTACGAACTTATTGACTAATGTGTTAAATAAAAATACCTCAAAAGAACCGCAGTACCTTGCTGCGGCAGGCCTTGCTGACGGCTTACTCTTATTTGTTGTTTAGCAGGCTGTACTGCTCGTACATAAGTTTGGCTTGGATGTATGATTTTATAACACAAAACCAATTCACTATTTACCATAGAATTTCCCGTAGATCATCTAAGGGACATGTCAAGTTGCGTGGGATTAGTGGCCGTGTCCGCCTTCTTTGCGAATATATAATACGGATTGTTCTATTGACTTTCTGAACAATTAGGTTACATATTTAACTGCCGAGAGTACTCCAGAAAATCTGTCTCTGTCACCGATAGACTTTTCAGGCCCAAGTTATCTGCTGACCTTGATCCAAAACTGACTTCACGTGAATGACAGTCCATCCCAATTTATACATTCACTCACTCATGTACCTTGTGAAGAAGAAACTTGTGAACTAATTTTGAATTTGTAATTGACAGGCACAATTTTAATACCAGAAATAAATATAATATATGTTGTCATTTCATCTCTTACACTTAGTAAGATAAATTACAATAAACATCCTAAGCAAATTACTGATTTCAAAATCATGTTAAGATGATAATAACTGTAAACAATACAAATACCATGTAAAACAATTTAACTACAAAAAAAAAGAATATTCCTATCGACTTTGTTACCGTTTCTTCTCGATGACTGGGATATTTTCCGAACCGTAAAAGTGTCTTGATGTTCATAGGTGCCTTCTTAAGGCCTATACTGAATAAACGAATCTTTCTGATCGTTATTATAATTTTTTTGTAAAACTTTAACAATATTAACAACTCTATATATTTCCACTGAATTTAATCTCTCTAATGTTTTGTGATTTCCAACTCGACTTGTAGCAAGCACTCAACGCTAACCGAATCTATTTGCGTTTATAACAAGTTGAAACTAACCTAAATCACTTTGAAATAAGGTTTAATCTTCCGTTATGATGTTATTACTGAATAAAGTGTTAGCCAAAATTAAATGCCGCAATGGCGACCGAAAAAGAACGGACAAACGGCCATATTTAATTTATTTTACCGCCTTTTTTCATGTGTTTATTGAAGCTATCTTGAAAACCATTTTTATGTTCATGTAAGCAAAATAAAAAAAATAAGGATACCGGTTTTATGTGATCACTGTTACTCAAAGCCACCTATAACGATCTTCAAATAGAGAGAAGCACAGTCTTCACTTATTATAGATAGGCAGAAAGAGGAAGATAATATAGTAATTATTAGTGATGTTCCGATACGAGCTTTGCCGACACGATACCGATTTTTATATAAAGGTATCGCCGATATCGATATATTTAATCAATTTCACAAGGATAGGCAGGTAAATAAAGAAATGCACGTTAATTACTTTTTTATTTAATCAATTTATTGTAACAAACAGTACTTAATTTTCAGAATTTAATAATTGAAAATTTATATTAATAAGATTTTTATTCAGAAAACACAATATCCTTAAATTAGACAAGGAAAGGCGATTTCGCAAGTCATGCTAGGATGAGACTTCGTATTGAAAATTATTTCTCAGTTGCGACTGAGCTCATTTTTAAACTAAAGAACTTTACAGCTAGTATTTTTTAAATTTGGATATTGAAACTCGTTGCGCTAAAACGTTAAAAGATAAGCTTCTCTAGCTATATTAGGAGATCTTAGATATTTCTCAACTTCATCTTTGAATGAATTCATTGTCAAAGAAGACGAAGGCTCATCTTGACTGTATCGACGTCTCAGCCGATATATCGAAAAAAAACAAATATCGGTATCGGTATCGGATGCATCGCTAATAATTATGTTACATGATCAGCCATTTCGACTCACACGTCTTTACTGTGTCGTCGTTATCATGCCTTCATGTACACACAGAGTCACAGAGACGACTTTATCACCCTGTGCACGGTGATCACGAGCAAATCGGGTACAGATCCCAACTGCCCAGCTTGATACTAGATATAGTTACATCGAATGATTTCGAAACGCAGTATGACTAAGCGTGCCACTATGTTGAATGTTACCTATGTTAATGTTATGGTGGTCGCAATCCGTTCGGGCACATGGTGGTGTCCTACCATCCAGCGATCATGTGATCTTTAATGAGTGTAAATTATTGTAACAAATTAAATAGCGCCAATCACTGCAGAGTCTTCAAGCACCAATATTGAGGTGAAACAAAAACAATCGTATATGCTGAAACAGACAAATATATTTTAACTCTCTTTTCTTCTCTTTAATTAGTATATACTAGCTGTGTCCACGGCTCCGCTCACGTTTGACAACAGAATACCCGTCGGTCGAGAGCACACACTAATCGTACTGCCGTCCGCCTCCCACAGAGGTAGCCAAAAGTTATTATAAAAATGCTTAATGCGAGTTATCCTTAGAAGATATACATATGCTATTGCTGATTTTTTGTAGGTCTTTTTAAGGTCTAAAATTTTGTAGGACATTAATTTCATATATCTCTTATGGTTTATTCAGCGTAAGCCATTTAAGCGCCGTAAAAGCGTCTTTTTTTTCGAATAAATTTACCATAATCGTCCCTATTTCGTAAGATACTTTATGTAACAACATATATCCTATAACCTGGCCGAATAACATAATTATTGAATTAAATAAAAAACATGTAAAACGAATAAGTTGTTCTCGCGTGAAAATAACATAAACGGACAGACATACATAGAGAGAGAGAGAGAAAGAGACGTTGAGTTTTAGATTAGAAACTAGACCATCTCTTCCATTATTAAATATTTTAATCATCCTTTATCAATAGGTTTCTGGCATCCTATATTATACGACTTGGTTATTTTTACGAGATTAATATAAAGTTAGCTCATCTTATATCAATCACTATAAAAATGGAGTCGTAAAATAAAATCAAGCGCCAATTTCGCTATAAACCTTTATCTAACATCATTAAATGTGCAATAAATCAGTTTATTACAATTTCCCAACCACTACTATTAAATAACATATAAATCGTTATCGACTTTTTGTCTTCACTATATATATATATTAATATAATAAGGATATTATATGTAGCGCTGTAAAATGAACTTATGTATCTATGATAGATGTGAGACATAAATACTAGAACAGGTACACGTACTAGGTATTTTTGATTCTAGGAAATACCTGTTCCAAATTTAAAAATACTAGATCCACTTAGTATAATTTTCTTTTCATACTCTTCCTGCATATAACGCATAAAATAACACATTGAAGTCAACTAGTTCTCAAGTCTATACCTTAAATAGCTCGATAAACACTTGAGCGCCTGGACGCAGATGTTTCGTCCCATATGAAATATTCTGTAAGTGTGCAAATAAATTTCTTTGAAGATTTCTGTCTATTTGGGACAGCTCGACTGGTGGTATACCACCACTCTACAGAAGATCGCAACCAAATAACCTTATGTTGTGTTCCTGCGGTGAGCAGGGTTTCCAGAGCTCTTTGGGGTTCAAGTTCAAAGGTTCAAAGTCGGCAACGCGGTAATTAATATCTATACTAGTCTATACTGTATACTAATATAATAAAGCGGAAGAGTTTTTTTGTTTGTTTGTTTAAACACACTAATCTCTGAAACTACCAGTCGGATTCTATGTCGGAGTATACGATAGCCAGATTGATTTTTGTTAAGTCGGAACAAATAGCGCACTTTAACTGCTTTATCGGCGTGCGCTAGCGTAATGATTAGTGATACGTAAATACAATGTTCTACAAAAATATTGCTCCTTAGTACATCTAAAAAAAGTCTGCGATACTATTTGCCTTTTTCTTATAAATAAGCTACAATAAGATATACTGTGACAAAGTTACAATGTGACAAATAACACCTGACAAACAACAACATCGATTTTTTGAGCTCTGATGCGACTCACGACTATTTGAGTAGCAACAATTGTAGACGAAACGATGAATATAAGCGGTAATGTGTTGGATCTTCCTGAGGCTTGAGTACTACCTGTCAAGAAACTCATCAAATCTATGGTCATTAATCAGTGACGAAAAGAGTTATGTCGGAATTGCGCTGTTCCGAAATTGTTATCAGTGGAATTTTCAAGGGAAAATGATGATGATTTTGACCAGCTAGCGAAAAATCACAAAGCAACCACGGAGGTCCATGCCACCATGATAAGTGGCCAAGGAGTTCTCACGCGATTACTCCCGTAATTTTTCTATCGAGGGGACGGCGATTTTAATCAAGTCAGAGTCGCTGTCAAGTCAGACCAGCAAATAATAACATCGAAGCGCACCTTGTCAGCGAATACAGTTTGAACATATACGATAAGATCTGCTGAAGAAAACTGTAGGACATAGTTCTAAGCGAGCGATGCAAATTCCCTTTAGAGGGGCAACTTTAGAACGAGCGATAATCAGATGCATAGTGACATTATAATCTCCTTGCCTAATACGAAAATGCACGAGCGTAGCCTAATTCAGAGGCATAGCAAAATCTTTGTATTTGTAAGTTGATGGAGTTGATTGCGGGAACGAAAGGAGAAGTTGCTAAAGACGATAAAGATTAAGTTCCGCGTGATAACGGGTCCCAGTTTGAATAACTGAATCAGGTGCGACCTCAACCAAATTCAAACTGAGACTCCAAAGTTTCTGTACTATGCGGACCTACGATGCGAGCTTATTCCAATAGGATGATGCGCTTGGTGTATTTTTGTTGTAAAGAAAAAACATCCACATTTGGACGCCACTGCAAATTAAGTACTACGTCTGACGACGAAGAACCTGAATGTCAGCGAGGCACGGACATCGTACCTATGTTTTAGAAGGAATGTTTTCGAGTAAAGCAGGATAATTGCTAGTCCATTCTTTAGCTCGAAACATCCCTTGCTAATAGTTTCATTAATTCGCTAGCCGAAATAAATATGTCATCCCCGGCTAAGTCGTCATCGACATACATTTCATTCCTAAGTGCGGCTACAGCGAAAAGACGATCATTTCCCTCGTCGTTAAATTTAAATGTTTTTTAACCTATAAACATGAACGAATATCTCGTGCTTTCCGCCGAGTTTTGTCCTGTTATTTCACACTACTATCTTGTCATTATTTCCCATCCATCTGCTAAAGACACGTGGTGCGCGACAGCAACGAGCTGAACCATATTTGAAATCCAAGAAATAAATATTCCTTTACCTGCCCCCCATGCCGCCTATGCGTATGCACATTTTTAGGGTTCTGAAGTCAAAAGGAACCCTTATAGTTTCGGTATGTTCATCTGTCTGTCCGCGGCTTAGCTCAGAGATTCATAGTACTACAAAGCTGTAATTTGGTAAGGTTATATATATTAAATCACGTCGACAAAATGTACAAAGAACTAGGCAAATTGTTTAGTGTTTTTTTTAAATTGCATTTCAATTATTATGTACGTCTATAAATATAACTTCGAGAATATATAAAAAAACTTTTTTAATACATTAAAAATACTACGCTGCTACAAGGTTACGTCTATTTATCAGCTCACACTCTCACCGATCACATGGTAGTTAAGAGTATCTTCTAAGAGATGGAGCTAGGTATTTAATAATGTAAACGCGTAAAGCGAACTTTCGAACGACCCTATCTTTTCTTTTTAAATCATTATTGAAAAAGATATTAGCGTTGTGTTGTAGTCTAGATATATTCAAAATATATATGGTATATCATAAATTGGTGTTAAAAAACTGAAGTAAACATTATCTAAACTCATGAAAAAAATTATACGGAAACAATGGACTGTATATACGTACTAAAAAAAAGATGATTTTTATGAACAATTGCTAGTTATCTATTGATTTCAGATAAAGTTACTGTACGTTGTTTTAGCTATAAAATGAATCCTGTATTAATTTCGCAGATCCACGCTACCATATTTTTCAAACCGGCATATTAGAAAAGTCCATGCAAACAAAAATGAAAGTGGCATTTTATAGATTTTTAAATTGGTATCATATTACTTTAGCAGTGTGGCCAGTTTTCCTGATTTTCCAGGAGATTTTCAGATTTTTCTACGATTCTCCAGATTTACTGATTTTATTAATATGTCTCCTGATATTTAGGTTTTGGATTAAATATTTACTTACAATGTATGAAGTCTTTCGACTGAACCAAAAATTTCTAACAGTATTAAGTTTTCCTCGAGTCCGACTAATCGTCCGCCACCCTCACCTCCGGAAAGTCTTAGAGGTATTTGAATCGATTCTGTTGGTGATAAAGATGACCTATGAATTCTGTCATGAAAGATTTAATTACATGAAAAGTAGCTAATTATTTTGAGTTTAACTTTTAACCATCGTCAATATCTAGCGAGTTCTAGCAACTTTTAGAAATGTTATTTCTTAACGACATCTAGCGACTTTCGAACCTGCTAGCTAGCGAGAATTCGTTTAGTCGTGTTGTCAACACTGCTAGCAACACTGTACTCTTAGTATGAATGTAACTTGGAGTGGTGTTGGTTATGTTTTCGTTTTTGACTTATTTATATAATTTTTAAATAATAACTTTATTAAAAAAACATGTAAATTTAATAAGAAACAAGGGTGTGTTATTCTGTAGTTTTATTAGTTTAAAATGAAGGTTATAGAGGCGAAAATCGTTGTTTTAGGTTCACAAGGTAAGTTTTTTACTTATAATCATTACATATTCAATAGTTATGCGTTATTAACTAGGTGATGAAACCGGTAAAATCAACTGTATCGCAGTTTCGTCATCATTTTAATTAAAAAAATAAAGAAAAGTGAAAACTACACAAAAGTAATGTAGTTTGACAGCAAATACATATTTTCATAATCAATTATATATTAGATAATAATCATTATCGTATTATAAATAACGTAATAAAAGCATCAGTGAAATCAGTTATCAAGTCGAGGCGGATACAGATGTATTTGTAATGGCATGAATGAGGCTAAGGACAAAGTGATACGTTCGGGTTTCCCCCGATTTTTTCTAATTTCAGAAGCGTCATTTACTCGAACACTACGGCCAGGGAAAATGCAATAAATTAATTAGTATACAAATGAAAAGAAGAGTATTTAACGGTTACTTTTCTTATTAGATTACCTAAGAGAGAAGTGTATAGTTTATTAATAATTAGATGTTTCATTAGTTTTGCTATGTTGCCAAACATTATATCATAAAATGAAAACAATCTGTATCTTAAATTAACAAAAAAGGTAAAACATTTTTTTAAGAAGTTGGGGAGAAAACTCTTTTCTCATTTCACCCAAATGTCCAGGGATTTCCAAGTTATTGTCTGGTGTATTTTTTTTAAATAAGGGCATCCAAGCTATGCTGTATTTTGAATAAACCAAAAAATACACCTTATTTAAGTAAACTTGGAAAGTAAAACATTATCTGTTTATAGAAATAACATTATTTTGCGGTTTGCTTTTGTGCATGCACCACAAAAATACTGGATACATTTTGGTCAATTTTTGTATAACTCCATGATACTAAGTTCTTAAAAAATAAATATATCTACACTCTGTAGTACACATGAGTGCACCATGAGCACAGTTAGTTTCATCCAAATCCTTAGAGCCTTTTCTAAGAAATTATTTATTTTATATATTATACTAGCTGTGCCTGCGGCTCCGCTCACGTGGATTACAGAATTATTGTTTATGAATATATTGTGATATTTTTTCTTTTTTAAAAGAACCAAGTATCTAATGAGTAAAACAAGAATAAATAGATCAAAATCTATCGAGTAGTTATTTGTGTGATGCACGCACAAAGACAAACCTCAATCATTTTATTTATATAGATAAGTATATATTATACAAGAACTGCTAACTTTGAATTACATATGTGTATTAATGTATGAGTGTACAATTCTACAAGGAGATATGGTATATTCTTAATCATTTCAGTATTTTAAATCTTGTTACAGAAAAACTGTAGTTCATTTGGACCCTGAGTTTTACTAACAGACATTTATTTATAAACTTATGTTGTTTTCCCTGATAAAACAATTTGCATTATTTTTACCTTGATAAACTTTATGTTACATGTAAAAATTGTAATCTGTAATAACTAGAATTAATAAAATATTAATGACCTTTTCGTGAATCTCAAATATTTCAATTAATAGTTTTTATTTGTGGCTAGATCAAGTCTCTTAAGGAATGTTTCTGAAAAAAATTATGTATTAGTTTGTGACACAGTAGTAATAGTCATATTATAGAGATGATAGGTCACAGGTTCTCTCCCGAAGACAATGTTTAGGTTTATATCATTGATGGATCTTTAAAAATGTATCTGCTAACACAAATTATTGCTGTCTTGAATTGCAGATATGACCTCAAACTTCCTATTTTGCAAAAGTTGGGTGACTTTGACCTTGGACAAATATTTAGTGAGCCCTTAGCAAATGTAATTATGAGACAACTACCTGTGCATGTGCGATGTGTTTATAGTATGGTGGCTTTTTTTGTGAAATTAACTTCAATAATGAGTATGATTTTTATTGACTCAGGCAGACCTTGAAAAGTATATTCACAGTGTGAAAAAGAATATCATATTTTTGAAGTGATGATGGCTCCATGGTAGCGTGTACGACTTCGCCTCGATTGACGTGAGTTCGAATCCCTGCAATGAGCCTGAGCTTTCGGTGAAGGAAAACATTGTGAGGAAACCAGAGCATGATGATAGGTCATTTTCTAATGCCCGCCTGACTAGCTACCACTCTCAAGTTAAAAATCTGTCGCCAAGCACCAATAGGTGTGTTCCGGCAGCTGCACTTGAAAGCCAGTCTTACACTAGGTTTAGCGTGTTATCATCTTGGGCCACATTGTCACTTAACATCAGGTGAGAGTGTGGCCTTTACGCCATACCTACAACTATAAAAAAACATACAGATTGTGGATTTTAAAAGCGTTTAAAGTGTTATATAACTAAAAAATGAATAACTATTTATTAAAAAAACCCAGAAGAAAAATGTTATTTTTGAGCTTGCAACACATGATTGAAAACAGACTGGATTGGCTGAATCCGTCGTGTTCCTTTGTGTTCCTTGGTGTTTTGCGATTAAGTGATATTATAAGAAATACCCATTTAAATAAAAATACTTTTTGGGCTCAACAAAGTAACATACGAAATAAGCAGTGACTATAATGGTGAATCAATTCGAAAAAAGAAGCATTTGAAGCGCTTACGCTGATTAAATCATACGAAATATATTAAATTAATGTTCTACATAATTGTAGATCTTAAAATGACCCACAAAAAATCAAGCGGTAGCATATATCTATCTTCTAAATATCTCCCACAATAAGCATTTTTGTGTTGAGTCTTTTGAGCGGGAGAAGCAAATTCGCGCATGCGCTCGACCGACGGCATTTTGTAGTCCACGCGAGGGCAGCCGCGGGCACAGCTAATTCCTAATAAATATGCTATTATGAAATACATAAATAATGCTTCAAATATGGTAGTATTAGAGATTAATGCGTTTAAACAATCAATTTCTTAAACTTATAATATTAGGTTTTTACCTATGAAATGGCCGTTTTGTATGAAAAAATTTAAACGATGTGTTTGCATGTATCTTTTATTTGTATTAATCGAAGTAATCACCCATGCAATCAATGCATCTTTGCCAGCGCAGTAGCAGTTTATTGATGCCCTTCTTAAAGAAATCAGCTGGACGGGAGGCAACAAATTCTTCAAAGGCATTTTGTACTGCCTCTCGGGTATTGAATTTTTTCCCGCCAAGGAGTTATCCAAATTCTGGAAAAAGTTGTAGTCTGTAGGCGCAAGGTCTGGCGAGTAGGGCGGATGACGGAGAACTTCCAACCCCAGTTCTTGCAACTTAGAGACCGTCTGTTGTGCAGTATGAGGTCGCGCGTTGTCGTGCAGGAGCAGCGGAGACGAGCGATTGACCAATGCTGGTTGGAGATGTGCCAGCTTCTCCATCATTGTGTTCAGTTCTTCATAGTACACATCTGCAGTAATGCTCACCCCGTATGTTAAGAAGCTGTGATGAATCACACCGGCGCTAGACCACCAAACAGTGACCATCACTTTTCTAGGGGTAAGTTTTCGTTTAGGGCATTGTTTAGGTTCTGAACCAGGATCCAAACAACTTGCTGAGCGCTTGCGGTTATCAATCAGAATCCATTTTTCATCGCAGGTAAAAATTCAGTTTAAAATTCTTTCATTTGTGTGTCTGTTGAGCAGTGCAAGGCACATCTCGACGCGTACTTCGCGCTGGCGACCATTGAGTTCGTGGGGCACCCATTTGTCAAGCTTTTTTACCTTGCCAATTTGACGCAAATGGACCAATATTGTTTTGACGCTAACGTGGAAAGCTGCTGCTAATTCAGCCGTAGATTGTGCATCATCAGCTTCCACAATCGCCTTTAATTCGTCATTATCGACCAAAGTCTTCGGACGAACTCGAGGTTCATTTTTCAGGTCCAAATTCCGAGAACGGAAGCGAGCAAACAAATAACAGGTGGTGCGTTGGTTTGTAGTGTTAGCTCCGTAAACGTCGTTGATGTTGCGTGCCGCTTGTGCCGCGTTACTGCCACGACGGTACTCATATTCCATAATTACTCGAATTTTTAACGTATCCATGATGACAAAAAAGATTGAAATGCGATGAAAATGTAACACTAATCAATAAACAAATGACTACTTTTGGAAAAAGAATTCCATGTTTTTAAAATAAAATTAATTTGAAATTAGAATTCTTAGCCAAACAAAAATTATTTTGATTTGAAATGGCCAGTACTGCAGAACGGCAATTTCATAGGTAAAGACCTATTATTAGTATGAATTGTTTGTTAGGGGTACGGGGGGAAAGCGATAATCTGGTAACAGTGCAGCGGGGGGGCATACGGCTTTAGTCCGCCACTCAGTTTAATAAACATTATACTTGAGTGCATTCCACAAGCAAGTGAACCGAATCCGTGAGGAGAATGGCGTAACTCAATATACTTATCTAAAACCAAAAACCGCCTAGGTTTGCAAACATTTGCTATATTTGTAAAACATTGTGATGATTTGTGAAAGGTATTTTTTCACGGTCGGGACTCACGTGTCGACGAGCCACGTGATTGGTTTAAAATTCGAAATTATAAAATTACTTCTACAAACTCCTTTTTTTACTAAGCCACTGACGCCACTACAGAGGAAGTGTTAAATAAATGAAAGTTTATTCTAGTTTCATAATAATAGCATATTAATTAATTAACACATTCACATTTTCTATTACAATAATGACACATCCACAGCCCGAAGTAAAGTCGCTAATACAGTTATGAGTAGGCATTATAGTCACTGACGATTAGACGATTATCACTAGTTGTACAGGAAACGAAAATATGTATCGAAAACGTAAAAGAAATAACTAAAAGAGTAAGGGATAGTACTTTCTCTTTCATTATGAACTGAAAAAACAGCATACAAAAAGTATGGAGCATGAGGGCTATGGATTTTGTGTCGCCGTGCTGTAACTGCGTTTTGGTGCTAACAACGCCCATAACTATCAAAATAGTCTTGGTTCAGAGTATTTTATTGTTTTTTTTTTTCAAACTAGAATAAAGTGAATTAACATTTTATTGTACATTTGATATGTGTTTTGTGCGTTTGTATAATGGTAAAATTTAAGGAAACTGATAATATGAACCTAAAATATCGCTATCTCACACCCGGTTCAACAATCTGGTGGTCTATGTCGTTCTCTGTCTACGACAAAGTTATTTAATTGAAATGTTCTCGCTCTCTCTCACGGTCTAGCCATAACGCTTTTCACTCGCACTCACGGGCAATTTTTCTTTAGCTGTTCTTTAAATCTATTATTTTCATCTGACTTTTTACGAATATTCTTAAATATATTCAATAAATACTACAAGTAAATTCCAGCGGTCTAAATATTATTTTTAAAATACAATTTGGAGTAGTCTGGTCATAT
This sequence comes from Saturnia pavonia, assembly GCA_947532125.1. NCBI lineage: Eukaryota > Metazoa > Arthropoda > Insecta > Lepidoptera > Saturniidae > Saturnia > Saturnia pavonia. Next base: position 8,763,698 of record OX383921.1, read on the forward strand.
TTTTAGAGCACCTAAAACGTCTTTCAAGTGCAGCTGCCGGAACATACCTATAATGGACCTTACTCTTTGTCGATAGATTCTTAACTTGAAGTTTGTAGGTAAGCAAGTCGGTATTAGAGAATACCCATGCTGTGTTTTTTCCTTCACCGAAAGCTTGATTACATTGTAGAATTGGAACCTTTGTCGGATTTATCAATTGCTACCGTGGAATTAGATAAAGCGGTCTGTAGATTTTTGTCTTGAAACGATAAGATAACATACACGGCTAGATTGAAATTACTGTGATGACATCGAAAACATGGATAGTGTTGCAAATTGCACGGCCTTAGCGCGAATTGTGATAGCAGATATCGGCCAATACACATTTTTTTATGATAAACTCATGCGCTTGACATCAAATTTCTCCTAACTGATGCCTATTCACTCTTCTCTTAAAGACTTCCAAGTTATAATCTATGTAAGCGTGAAGACTTATAAGTGATAGTTAAATCACAGAATAGTAACAAGATTGATTATGTACCGATTGCCATGTAGCGCTAGGGCTGGATATCTGATGAAAACTTTGATTTGGGAATATGAGTAACAAATAATTTATTATATTTTACTTAAATGTATTTATTTCTAATAAATAAAAGACTATAGATGGGTAACTGAAAAAAACTTCCATTAATTATGATATTATGTTTGAAAAGTACGAATATTATGTTTTAATGTATTACTAATATTGAATTATTCAATCGAGTAGGTTATTTATTATTGTTTATGGTAAAGTTCACCTATTAATAATAATCGATAAAATAGCAAACACAACCTATATAAATTAAGTACTTCCAACAGTTTTTTTTTTTAAGTCGTAATTTAGGTTTAATTCACGTCATAATATTTAAAAAGCTGTTAAATATGAAATTAAGCAATTTAATTTAGGATAACACCACTAATTATAATTTATCGTTTCGCGCGGTTCAGAAAGAAGCAAACAGAAAGCGGCTTTCATCCCGCGCGTCACTGAAATTTTTGCAACTTTTTCGCTTAGGTGTTTCATGGCTGTGACTATCCTGAAACGCACTGACTGCGATGTACAGTGTCCGTTTTACAGCATGGTATATTTATAACTTTTGTACTTAAGCGTTATTTTTTTTTTTTTATTCAAACTTCTTACGAGGCGGTTGAATACATTTTTTGACGAGAATAGGCTTGTAGATTCTTTTTTAAAGTAGGTTTTAAATTATTATTTTTTGTCCGATTAGAGAAAGAGAGAAAGACAGCTATAGCTATAGAATATATAAAACGCGTCTCCGTCTTTAAGAAGTTTCACATCTATCATGTGTATTATTATTATTAAAGAATATATATATTTTTTTATTTCTTATAGGAGTCGGTAAAACGAGCTTAGTGGTCCGCTACATAGGGAAGATGTTTTCGAAGCACATATCGCCCACCATCGGTGCCTCGTTTTTCACATGCAACATCAATTTGGAAAATGCGAGGGTTAAACTACAGGTAACTTTAAGTTTTCTTTTTTAAACCAGTCCGATAGATCAAAAAGTTCTGATGTTGTGTAAAAACAAATTATAATAACAACAACATAACAACCATTATTATAAAAAAAAACGGTGTATGTAAGGTTTTTCTTCTCCTTCTTTTTCCTAACTTGGCAACCGGTCTTCTTTATTGAAGACTATTACTGCCATTATCGAGTGTACATAGTTTCCAGTGTTATGACGATTTGTGTCTCCTAACAAGATGGTGGCTCCTTTGTTAGAACATTCTAGAGAGTTTTGTGGCATCACAGAATTCATGATCCATGTTATTATTTCCAATTCACTTCACTTATGCACAATATCCAAACTTTATTATGCACAACGCCACCTGTATTACATAATATAGGGTCAAATAACACAAATTTATGAATAAAAAATAAAAATCACTACATGACAGTTTGAGATCCCGCCAAAAACTCTACGGAGGTTTTAATGACAGCTTACCACAGATAGTAATAATAAAAATAGTTATATGATTACAGACTAATTTCGATCAATACTATAAATGACTTTTATTATTTATTTTTCTACAGGTATGGGACACTGCTGGTCAAGAGAGATTCAGAGCAATGGCCCCTATGTACTATAGGAATGCCAATGCAGCCTTACTGGTCTTCGATATCACAAGTCTCAGCAGCTTCACGGCGATCAAAGGCTGGGTGAAAGAGTTGAAAAGGTATTTTATAAAAATATAACGTAGAATTGTGTATAAGTAAAAATTATTTATAACCTAGCAACACTAAGCTGGTGAAGCCGGTAAGACCCTTCAGGTTAAAAGTGTTAGATTTAAAGGCGACATTCTCACTAGGATCTACAGAATGTTCACATCGCTACGGATATTCCTCATGGTGAAACAAGAAAATAATTATAGAGTCGCCTTGACGTCGTTCTTTATGGAGTTAAAGTCACATTTTTAGTATTTTTGTTCTCACTTTTCGGATTTGCCTATAGATTGCTTGAAGTTCATAGTTACTGCTTCGCTCTAGGGTCATAGCGCGTACAAATATATATTTGTACATATTTTAATTATGTATTATATTATTATAAAGGGTCGACAACGCTCATGTGATGCTTCTGGTGTTGCAAGCGTCCATTGGTTGCGGTGACCGCTTACCATCAGTCGGACTGCACGATTGTTTGCCACCGACGTGGTATATATAAAAAAAAACAACGTCTCTCTGTACGTTTATGTCCTTTTCACGCAAAAACCACTTATCCGATTTAAATAGTTTTTCCTTCCATTTATAGCTATGTTATCTGGCCAGGTTATAGGATATATTTTATTACATAAAGTAACATACGAAGTAAGCCGTGAAGATACAGGTCAATCAGTACGAAAAAAGTTGCTTTTGGGGGCGAATAAATGGCTTACGCTGAGTAAACCATAAGATTTATATCAAATTAATGTTCTACATAATTGTATATCTTAAAAAGACCTACAAAAAAGTTTACGATAGCATATGTCTAACTTCTAAGGATCACCCACATTAAATATTTTTTGGGCAGCACAATTCGTGCGTGCACTTGACCGAGCCTCAGCTAGTATCATATATAGTAAACATGATGTATAATAAAAAAACATTATCTGCTTTAGTAACGTTCCCGAGGCCATGGTACTATCGGTGGTGGGGAACAAGAGTGATTTGGATTCGCTACGCGCCGTCACGTACAACGAGGCGGCGCAGTACGCGGCGACCATTGGGGCGGTCTACTGCGAGACCTCCGCGTTACACGACCAGGTGGGTTGTAGGTAGGCTTGGTCGTTGCGCAACCTAGATACTTATTGTAACTATCTATCGGTGAAATAGCGGATTATTGTATCGCAGTGTAACTATCTATTTCGTAGTAGCGGTTTCAGTCGTTATTCAAACACTAAATGTTCTGTGCGACGAAAAAACGTCGCTATTTTCGCTATAGCGTCGAAGTTCGTTGTGCGCGATTACCGAAAGGAAAGATCGTTGTTGTCAAGTTTCCACACATAGGAATTTAGACCGTTGACGGCGTTGACTCTTATCTATAGAAATGTGGCCTTGAATTAAACAACCGCACTTATAAATATTTGTAAAATGTGCAGTATAAATAAGGATGTTTGTCGTGTTTGAGTTCGTGTTGTTTTGAGATTTGTGAATATAATAAATAAACTATTTAAAAGTGATGTTTTATGTCGTGAGTTAAGTGTTTCATGATACTTAAATTTGGTGTACATCTATACATATTATAAAGCTCAACGTCTCTCTGTCTGTCTGTCCGTTTATCTTTTTTTCACGCAAAGACCACTTATCCTATTTACATAGTTTTTCCTTTAACTCATAGCTATGTTATCTGGCCAGTTTATAGGATATATTTTGTTAGATAAAGTAATATACAAATTAGCAGTGATGATGATAATGGTGAATCAATTTGGAAAAAAGACGCTTTTGGGACTTACGCTGAGTAAACCATAAGAGATATATCAAAATAATTTTCAACATACAAAAAAAAATCCGATTCCGATGAGGCTGTCCAAACCGCCTTCAAAGATTTTATTGATCCTCTCGCCCACAATTTTTTCAACAGTGGAATCTATGCAACTATCTATAAAATGGCGAAAATGCATAGATAATCATGGTACATACTTCGATTGATTAAATGTACAATATCATAATATTTTTTCCTTTTACTTGTTCCATATAAAGCGTTAATTTAATGTATAAGGACCTATTATTAATAAGAATATGATTAATTATGAAAAAGTGAACTTTTTTAAGGCAAACCAAATGCCAAGACACGACGCATTTTAGAGGTTTAAAAATTGTTTTTCACTCGGTCCTACAAATAATTATTTCCAGGGTATAGACCAGGTGTTCTTGAATACGGCTTCGTCGCTGCTGAAGATGTCGGCCACCTCACTCGGCTCTTCGCTCAGGTCCTATGAGTCAGCTGACGGAGAAACAGAAAGGATACCGTCAGGTCAGATATTATCTATATTAATAAATCTATAATGCTGTCTGTACATGTAGTTTTTGTCACTTTCACACTTTGGAGAGGTTATATTTATTTTTTTTGGAAAGAATAAATTTAATTTTTCGTTTATCCTGATCAAAGGCCTTATAAAAAGACAACATTGCGCTAGTGCGAGTGAAGGCAAACTGAATTGAAGCTACTTGCAATGAAAAAAGCGTCTATACGTTTTCTGGCAAAATTCTTAAAGGTAACTGTAACTCAGTATACGGACTTTGCAACACAAGAGAGTTTTTTAAGTGTTCATCAAGTGCTTTGTCTTATTGCTATTCTGTATTAAACTCGATAAACTATATCATGCAGTCTTGTCTATACATATAATAAAATTGAAGTGTCTGTTTGTAATTTCAAAATAACAGCTTTTTACTAAATGCATATGAAAGTATATACGATACTTATAACAAAAAACCCAGTTTTAAATTTTTGTCTGTGTTACTGTTTGTTCCTGGTAATCTCCGAAACGGTTAGACCGATTTTGACGTGATTTTCTCTGGCAGATAGCTGATGTTATAGACCATAACTTAGGCAACTTTGATTTTAGAAAAATAATTAGAGTTCCGCACAGAAAAATAAAAAACCTTTAGTAGTTCACGCGAGCGGAGCCGCGCGTACAACTTGTTCACAATTATCCGCAAGAGACAAGTAAAAGTTCATTTATAATGAAACCTCACAAGTTAATGTGGTCTTCGGAAAGGAATACTTTGTATGTAACCGATATTTCGTATCCAGAGTTACCAAAATTTCATAGAAAACATTTTTGAGAACGCAATGAAATTTCCCTTTGTACCTAAATAGCCTTGTATACAATTATGATATTATTTTTGTATATGACTGTTATCAATTAGTACATATTTTTAATAATATGTTAGGGACGGCAAAGCGTACGTAAAATAGTTGATTGACCCATCTGATTTCCTTTAAATAGACATCTGTCTATTTAAAGGAAACTGGTCACAAATATGGCATTAAAAAAAAGGTGTGTGTGCGATTCACACACGATAAAAGTGAAACTTCATTTTAATAGATATTTTATTTAAACAGTGTGCAATATACATACACACCGACATTTACTCTCTCGCTCTGGCTCACACAAAGAGGAGAGACCGATAATGTGCGTTATTAAACATTTAACGCTTGGAAGTCGCATAAGAAGTTTCACTTTAAAAAATTGTGTCTGGTTTAACACAAAGACAGCTGGAAATTTTTATGATATTGTGTACACGGGATTCTTGTCTTTGCCAAATTTTTTTTTTGTACTACAAATGTGGCAAACAGTCATACGTCTAATGGCAAGCGGCTACCGTAGCCTATGAACGCCTGCAATACCATAGGTATTACAAGCGCGTTGCCGACCTCGAACCCCTCCTACCCCAAGAATAATTGCCAATTGATAAGATATAAGACTTGCCAATAATACTTTTAAAAATCGTAAATTCTACGCTGGCTATTTTTGAAGTGAAACTTCTTAGGGCGGTGATTCGATAATTGGACAAGTATTGAATGTGAAATTTCAAGAACACGTCACACATTTCGTTACACGAGAGAGAAGAAAGACATAACGTAGAGAGAAGGAGAAAGACAGCTTTGGATATCTAATATACACAGTTTAGGCTACGTGTACGGTGCTGCACGAGATTTTTTTCTTCAAATCGTTTAAAATATTCAGAGCTAGGTAAGCTTTCTATGTGTGCGTGTTTCACGTGACCTTGATGCCTTGCTCTTTCTACGAATTTCTAGATTTTTTATTTGAAAATAGTGATTTTTTTTCAGATTTTAACAATAAAGTAACTCATTATTATTTTTATTTTTTCAGGCAATCCGACAGAACAAAATGCAACGCACACAGGTAGAGTCGAAGTGGCTTCATGGCGCATAGACAGTATAGCTCACGGCGAGATGCACAGAAACATGTGTTGCTAGCGTTAAGACTTGTTTTGACAATTTTCGGTAGTTTTCTTGTTACTTACCAACGCCTATAGCGGTAACGGGGAAGAACTACAATCTGCAGTACAGAGAACTAAATGTTTGATCGCATTTGGAAAACTATCAAGACTTACTTCTATAGAGTACTGGAAGACAGGCGTCTCTCTTTCTCTCTTGCCAACTGGCTAAAAAATAATTGTATTTAATTGTAATTGTATGTAATAATAATATTGAAAATTATTTTATTAATGTTAAATAATTGTTGTTAATGAGATTATTATCTAAATAGTTACATATTGTTTGAGAGATCACTGACAAGTATTTAGAGGGTAATTTTAATAGTGGAGTGTGGAAATGGGTGAATTTAAAATTAGCTGTGATTGACGAATAAACATAATTACAATAGTTTTAATGCTAGGTAGTTTAATAATGGGGCTATATCGCGAGGGTGTTTGCACCCCCGAGGGCCGCGCTCGTCGGGGGTGCACTTCCCGAGTTACGACGTTTATAAGTAGGGTTGCCAACTCTTTTTTAACTGAAAGTATTTTTAGAGTAAGCTTTAAAAATATAGTATTTTATGGAAAGGGTAGAGAAAGGCAAAAGTATTTTTGTTACTTATTTATATTGCTGTCGCCATGTCTCCGCGTGACAACATGATATTTAAGAGAGACATAGTGCTTCACTCAGTCTAGACAGCACGTCTACGGCTCCTTTCAAGTATTTTTGATTACTATAAATATTATAGTATGATTGGCAACCCTATCTATAAGTGACACTGAAGTATTCTTCTAACATTAAACAATAGCGTTTTTTAGTTTAGTAGTATATTTTAAGGATGTAACAATACATAATTTTACCGATACGAGACCAGTAATTATCGTCTAATCGAATAATTACCGGCGATATCGAAATTTTAGTAAAAGTAAATTAAATAATGAAGTATGTAACAACCTCCTACACATTTTTACCCGACTGGCGGAGGGGAAAGTTTTTTGAGTGTTCGTATGTGTTACTATTATGCACCAAAAAATGAGTATTTAAAAAAAAAATGAAAAATTTAATATGCACGGAACAATACAACGCTTAGTATTGACGGCAAATTGTTGGATATCTCGGTTGATAAATAATTGTCGACCCCGATATATCGTATCGAAGCAATTATGGCTCAGTGGAGCGTGTACGACTTCGCGTCGATTCAAGTGAGTTCGAATCCCTGCAATGACCTTGAGCTTTCAGTGAAGGAAAACATCGTGAGGAAACCATAGCATGGTGGTAGGGCTTTTACTAATGCCCGGCTGGCTAGCTACCACCCTCAAGTTGAAAATCTGTCGCCAAGCACCAATAGGTGTGTTCCGGCAGCTGCACTTGAGAGCCAGTCTTCCACTAGGTTTAGCGTGTTATCATCTTGGGCCACATCGTCACTTAACATCAGGTGAGATTTTGGCCACTACGCCAAACCTATAAAAATAAAAAATCGATTTCGTCATATCCCTGGTATATTTTTGACTTGTAAGGTGATCATCATTGTGATCAGATTGCTCGGTCACGGCTTCATGTCGTGGATCTCAAATGTAAGCAGTGAAGCGAAGACTCACCCTGAAAGGCTCAAACGATTTTTTTTTTACATTGTAGGTTATTTTTTATTTGAGGAATTTGGAAAGCATATGATAAAGTGTGTTGCTAGGTGATGATTTAGTTTAAATTTTGATAATTTCTAGTTCTAGTAATTTATGTTTATCAGAGTTTCCTCTACGAACGGTCAGGAAATGTATAGAACAATAAAACTAATTAAAAATAGTCGTAAATTATCAAAACCCTTCTGGACCGGGAACGTCACCACTCAGGCTTTAAGATATGTTTAAACAGGGTAGGTGTATTTCTCACACAGATACGTCGTCAATTAAAAAACATTAATATTACGCGCTGGTTGCAAATTCTGCCTACCGGTAAGGGCATTAAAGACATTCTGATATATTTGTAATATATATTTTTGTACATGTTTCCATTATTAATGTGATATTGTTAAAATATATTTTTATACATGACATTGTTTTATTTGATATTCTCGAAATGTCTGAAACATTTTTTTTATATTTAAGTGATTCTATATTTTTATCTGTTTTACAAATTCACCTAACGGTAACCGCCATAATTGTTCTATGTGACAGCAGAAGATAGAAAGTCAGTCAAAGTTGATGTAATAAAAATTGTAATTGAAATTAAAGTGATCATGAACACAGATTATTTATAAATTATTATATAAAAAACTATGTATATATAGGAAATATAATAAATCATTAATAATTAGGGGGAAGTGGGGCAGATTGATACAGAAAAATTCAATGTTGTATTTTATGCATAAAAAATTAATAAATTATTACTATTTTTTATTTATTGAGTGTTAAACTTTATCAATATTATTATATGAGTCATAAGAATCATTAAAGTTAAATAATAATGAGAATAAAATTAATTTAATAAAAAATGGGTTTTGTATCACTAAGGTATCTCAATTTATGCTGGCACCATTAACCCTGCTGTGTGGTTGAACGTTATATACGTTTAAATTATTACAAAAAGTATAAAAGAAAAAAGTTCGAGACCTTCCCTTTAAAGAAATAGTAACTGCTAAAGCACAGGTATTGCAGTTGCAGCTGCAAAATAAACGCTTGTCTTATTTTTCACAATGGAAACACAAACTTACTAGATGCAGATTTTTTCGTAGATATAGGGTCAGTTTCAATTGCGGATATTTTATTTTCTTCACAATTTCGACAGCATTAATAATTGCACTAGTATCAGTATCCACGAATACGACTTCTTGTGTATTTACCAATTTTATCACATTCGTATCGCTTACATGGATGTGATTAATACGTATCAATGTGCCCGGCGTATTGATGTATCAATGTACCCCAGCAGATAATTTATAAAAAAAAATATTCAATAAAACCATCCAACACATTAAAAAAAATCGAATGTTGGATATATTAACTAACGTTTCGTAAGCTTAAATCTTAATTACTTATAGCATATAAAACAGCAGAGAAATACTTTTAGATACAAGTATTTTTTAGTTAGTCACACTAAAAACACACTTACTCTGTTCCAACGCTAACGGTTAACAAGCCGTCAGCGTGGTTATAGCTGTGGAGATAAGACATGTATATAGATGTTTTAGTTTTGTCGGTTCTCTAATAATGTTTGTTAATATTGAAATATTGTTGGTGTATCAATGTGCCCCTTGTATCAAAGTACCCCACTTCCCCCTATAATTACAGTATAGGGATCCTCTTTATTATTGATAATAAAATATTTAAAAAATATCCACTAGGCCTGACTAAATATTAATAAAAACTTTATTCGTAGAGCATGGTTGTTTACTATCTAATGACGTCACAAACCAATGGAGTATAGTGGACTACTGCTTTCCCGCGAGTATTTAAAATGTAAAATACAATTTAATAGAAGACTAATCGATTTAATAAAATTGAATTTCTAGTGACCTATTATTACTAAGGTTTCAAATTGGACCACTTTTGATAAAATGTTGTAATACCCTATTCTTGTTTTTGATTATTTAGCATTTAAGCAGATTAGCGTAACTCTTGGTGCGATCGAACGTTTACTACCTAGTACAACATTTTTCATTCGAGTTCCACGTGAGTGGATATAAAAAAAATATTTCAGAATTTAATAATGAAGAACAGTTATTACAGTGTGTAGACGATGTTATACAGACCGTGAAATAGTGGCGGAGTCCGGAGCCCCCCGACACTGTTCAATGTTGCCATATGGCAGACTCGTTTCCCCTCAAAAATGCTGTGCGATAATAATTACGTCAGACTGTATCTGATATTGCAAAACGGGATATCTCAATATATACTGATTTTACAACAGAGATACTATTTTTTTATCGTTTCGCTAGGTATATGACATGCTTATCGTAAATCGAGGTATTTGACATAGAACATATTGCAGTATTACTGACGAATTAAGTAAATAAAATATTCTTCCTATGTAGCTTGTTCCATACGGGACAATGTGCGGCGGCCACACTTTTTACCATAATAATAATCGTGTCAAGTACTTTCTTGGCGAATATATCGGACATTCATTTTGAAATATGCCCTTGTAGTTTCGTGTGGTTTTAACCCTTAATTGGGTAATGGGAACCATTTTCCCACTATCAATTCTACTAAATATACCATATATTTTTAAAATAGCAACTCCCCACACTGTAATTTTTGTTCCATTAGAATTTTGGTAGTTTTTGGTTTATTTTGTTGACAACCCCACTCTTCACGTCAAATGTCAACGTCAGATCATATGACAACATCGCGATTGAAAAATCGGTCCATTTCGTGATTTACGCGGGATATTTTTGAAGAGTTTCTTCAGAAAATATTCTGATACGTAGATTATTGACTCGATATTGACAAATCTATTACATTCTTTGTAAAGTAGTTATGTTATTCAATGTGAAAAATGAATATTTGTGTGCGATTCGATTTAATAAAAATATGTACTTCTTAGTAGCAAAATAGTTCCCTTTGTCCGTTCCTGAACTCCATATTGCGTCCATGTATATAGAAAATGGGTATTTATTTTTGTAACTATTTTTTTTTTTGTTTTAAGTGTTAGTTAAAATTGTTTTAGTACATGTTACGCCATCGCAACGAATCACAATTGCTGACCGAAAGTAAACATGGAACCGAGTTCCGTTCACAGTCCCACGGTGCACCTGAGATCGAGTTAGCAATTTCGGTAGAAGAAACGTTGGGCAACCTGACTCTTTCCTTACTATATTTAAGTTTGTATTAATTATTAAACGTCACTGTGAGCCTAACATCGGCAGCAGTCACATCTTTTTAGTTTTAGTCTAGTTTGTAATTTAAAATAAATTAAGTTTTAAAGTAATTTTGGTTTAACTTGGATCCTCCGGCTCTGACCTTCGTAATTTACATGTCTTCTTATAAAAAATAGTTACCGAATAGAATATTTGATGACAAAACGCTTCTAAACATAGTAGATAATCTATCGGATACTGATATGTCTGATAATATGACGATGTTTATAGCAATGGTCTAATAAGTTCAACTGATACTTTTTACGATGTAAACCGAGAGACGTTTGGAGTAAAATATTTGAGGAACAAATGTGAAATTTTGGCGTACCATATGAGATTTCACTCCAAAGTGTAGACGTGCACCTCCCAGAAAATGAGGCCACTTACAAAAATAAAGAAAAACGCACCAACACCTTATGCTGCACATGCAAAGTTGCATTAAGAACACAAGAATTATTCGACAATGTTTAAAAAAAAAATTGGACCAATAAATAAAATTTTCTATATAATGTACCTTTTTTTTTAAATGTATTCCTTCAGAAGGACGCTTACCATTTCCCTCAATTCCAAGTAATTATTCTTTACACATTCGTAACTACTAAAATTACGGCCATACGTAAATTCACAAGTGAAGTTAGGGTAAGCTACTAGTCTATTTTAATTTATGTTAGTAATCAGGCAAAGGGAAATAGTTTCCCACGGCCTTGTCCCCTACACAGGCAAAGGGAAATATTTTCCCACCAGAAAAAAAGGTTATTTTTTCAGTTTCAGCAAAATATTATTTTATTTTAATAAACTACTATGAAACATGACTCTAAAACTCTACTTGAACCATAAAACTAAAAATAAATACTCTCCCAACTTTTCGTTTATACTTAAGTCCTTTTGGATTTTATACTATTAGACGTGCGTATTAGACGTTAGTATATATTTGCCGTGTGTGTGCCGGCTTAGAATCGCACCACCCCATCTCATCCTGTGGGTGTCGTAAAAGGCGACTAAAGGATAAGCCGAAGAACGGGCAGCAGCGTCCTTCGAGTATATACCCACGACCATACTGCGATCGCCAACCCGCCTGCCAAGCGTGGCGATTATGGCAAATCCCCCCAATCATGTTAGTACAAACGAAATCTAGACCCCTAGTCCCCGGCGGCCCCGCTATTCCTGACTCCGGTAGCGGTCATGGTAACGGTGGGGCAGGGGGTGCTATAGTCAATCCCCGGCAGAGATCCGGCTACCACAACCGACGAACTTTGGCCCTGGCAACATATAACACGCGCACACTGAGAACTGACGAGAAAATTGTCGAACTTGAGGAAGAATTGAGCAAGTTACGGTGGGATATTATAGGTTTATCTGAAGTCCGAAGAGGAGGAGGACACGATAATCCTTAAATCTGGTAACTTGCTCTATTTCCGGGAGGGCGACCAACAGTCCCAAGGAGGTGTCGGGTTTATCGTCCACAAGTCCCTTGTGAACAACGTGGTAAAAGTCGAGAGTGTGTCGACTAGGGTAGCGTGCCTAATACTCAGAATAACCAAACGGTATTCGTTGAAGGTCATACAGGTGTACGCTCCGACCTCGGCGCACTCTGACGATGAGGTGGAGGCTATGTATGAGGATATCTCTAAAGCCATGCATAGTTTTAAAGCCCACTTCACGGTTGTCATTTGGGATTTCAATGCAAAACTGGGCAAACGAGACGGCGATGAGCTGCGAGTGGGGCAATTTGGAGTAGGAAACCGGAATCATCGGGGCCAATTACTGGCTGGCTTCATGGAGAAGGAAGGCCTTTATATGATGAACTCTTTCTTCAGGAAGCGAGAACACAGGAAGTGGACCTGGATGAGCCCTGACGGTGTAACGAAAAACGAGATAGACCTTATCATGTCGACGAAAAGGCACATATTCAATGATGTCTCTGTGATCAATGCGGTCAAAACCGGAAGTGATCACCGTATGGTAAGAGGCACATTGAATCTTAATTTGAAGCTCGAAAGATCTCGACTGATGAAGTCTACGCTCCGCCCAGCACCGATCCAACTCCAGAACCTCGAGAGCTTTCAGCTGGAACTCCAAAACCGTTTTCATTGCCTAGAAGACAGCAGCGTGGACAATTATAATGACGGGTTCGTGGAAACTGTCCATACGGTTGGGTCCAAGTTCTTTAAGACCCACCGTACAAACATGACCAAAAAAATCTCGGAATCTCAAACTCATGGAGGAGAGGCGTGAGATGATTCTGCAGTTTAGAGGTGATGCTTGTGCTTATCGGCGGATCTCAAAGTCACTGAAAACTGACATACGCCAATTTAATACTAATCGTATTAAAGAGGCGATAGAGCGAAACAAAGGCTCCAAAGTGTTCGCAAGAGATCTGTCTATTGGGCAAAGCCAGCTAACAAAGCTGAAGACTGAAGACGGCAGAATCGTGTCATCCAAACCCGAGCTCTTGAGAGAGGTCGAGAAGTTCTATGGACAGTTATACACATCAACACAGAAACCCGTTACGAATCTAGCTAAAGACCCAAGAGCTAGATTGACTCGACACTACACAGAAGACATCCCGGACGTCAGCTTGTATGAGATTAGTATGGCTCTCAAACAGCTTAAAAACAACAAAGCTCCCGGAGATGACGGAATCACAGCCGAACTATTGAAGGCGGGTGGTAAACCAGTCCTGAGGGCCCTTCAGACATAGTTCAATTCCGTCATCCACGAAGGTAAAACGCCGCAGGCATGGAACAAAAGTGTGGTGGTACTCTTCTTCAAAAAAGGTGACAATACCCTATTGAAGAATTATAGGCCCATCTCACTTTTGAGCCATGTTTATAAGCTGTTTTCGAGAGTTATTACGAACCGTCTCGCTCGCAAGTTTGACGACTTCCAGCCTCCCGAACAAGCCGGTTTCCGAAAGACCACATACACGCATTACGGCAGGTTATACAGAAGACCGAAGAGTATAACCTACCCCTTTGTTTAGCGTTTGTGGACTACGAGAAAGCCTTCGATTCGATTGAGACCTGGGCGGTACTACAGTCTCTCCAGCGGTGCCAAGTTGACTACCGGTACATCGAAGTGTTGAAGTGTTTGTATGAAAACGCCACTATGTCAGTTCGACTGCAGGACCAGAACTCGAAACCTATCCTGTTGCGGCAGGGAGTCAGACAAGGAGATGTTATCTCTCCTAAACTGTTCACCGCTGCACTGGAAGATGTTTTCAAGGTTCTGGACTGGGAAGGACTAGGCATCAACATAAACGGCGAGTACATCACCCACCTTCGGTTTGCCGACGACATAATAGTCTTGGCTGAGACCATGGAGGACCTCCGTGCGATGCTCGATGACCTCAGTAAAGCCTCTGAACGAGTTGGTCTTAGAATGAACATGGACAAGACGAAGATTATGTCGAACGTCCATGTAGCGGCCAACTCCCGTGAAGATCAGAGACTATACGCTTGAAATTGTTGAAGATTATGTTTACCTAGGCCATACTATCCAGTTAGGTAGATCCAATTTCGAGAAAGAGGTCAATCGTCGAATCCAACTCGGCTGGGCTGCGTTTGGGAAGCTACGTAACATATTCTCGTCCAAGATACCGCAGTGTCTCAAGACGAAAGTCTTTGACCTGTGTGTTACCAGTGATTACATATGGTGCTGAGACGTGGTCGCTAACTATGGGCCTCATAAGAAAGCTCAAAGTCACTCAAAGGGCAATGGAGAGGGCTATGCTCGGAGTTTCTCTGCGTGATCGAATCAGAAATTAGGAGATCCGCAGGAGAACCAAAGTCACCGACATAGCCCGAAGAATAGCTACACTTAAGTGGCAGTGGGCTGGCCACGTAGCTCGTAGAACAGATGGCCGATGGGGTCAAAGAGTTCTCGAGTGGCGGCCACGTACCGGAAGACGCAGCGTGGGCAGACCCGCCACAAGGTGGTCCGACGACCTGGTAAAGGTTTCGGGAAGCCGCTGGATGCGGGCAGCACAGGACCGGTCGTTGTGACGATCTTTGGGGGAGGCCTATGTCCAGCAGTGGACGTCTTTCGGCTGAAATGATGATGATGAATGATGACTATTAGACGAAAATAATTTGGTTGTAGCGACTTCGGATGTAACGATAATTTCCCGTAAAGCTACTGAACCGCCTACTTTGAGGTCCTCCCAAAAATAATACGACGAGATCGTTTAAGACGTATATTGAAAACTTAAAATAATACAAAGTTTAATTAAACTATATATATTTGCATGCGCTTCTTGACACCACGTTTTAATATTTTAATGGTTTTGACAAGCGCCATCTATTTTTACGTAATACAAACTCATCACACTATTCATTCCACCCACCAAGGACATAGTAATGTCCTTTGAAAAAAAATCAAAAACTAAAGTTCAAATGAATGAAATACCACCCACCGTGTATACAACAGTAAGTAACAAAAGTAAGTATTTAAGTTAAACAGTATCTAATTTAAAACAATATAAACAAAAATAGTAATTAGTTAAAAATAATAACAAATTAGTCATCAATCGGAAGACGACACACTTTGGTGACTGGCCTCCTAAGTACAGAGGTTTTTGTTTTGACAGTAATTACTCGCGTTAACTCGTCGTCTCCGGGATGAGTATCTATGACTCGTGCCATCAACCATTTGCCGGGAGGCATATTATCTTCCTTTAATAACACGAGTTCTCCAATCTTTATGTTAGGCTTGGTTTTAATCCATTTGGGTCTCTGTTGTAGGCGACTAAGGTATTCTCTTGACCATCTAGCCCAAAAGTCTTGCATCATTCGCTGTGTCCGTTGCCATCTCTCCAGTCGATGGAAATGTTTATCCAAATGACTCTCCTCTGGAACAGTGATTGGTGCCTCGCCGATCAAGAAATGTCCTGGAGTTAAAGGTTCGTAATCAGAGGGATCATCGCTCATTGGTGAAATAGGTCTGGAATTGAGTGTCGCCTCTATCTGCGCCGTCAAGGTAGACATCTCCTCATAAGTTAAAGTTGTGTTCTGTAATATTCTTTTCAGATGGAACTTAATCGACTTGACGCCAGCTTCCCACAATCCTCCAAAATGGGGAGCTAATGCTGGTATGTGATGCCAAGTAGTGCCATCATTGGCTAAAAGGTCTTCAATTTCAGCACGCACTGTGTCTATACTTCTTTCGAAGGCTGACATGAGATCCTTGTTTCCAGCTGTCAGGTTAGTAGCATTGTCACTCCAGATATTCTTGCATCGTCCGCGGCGTGCTACGAATCTTTTAAATGCCGCTACAAAGTCTTTAGAGGTCAAACTAGTTACAATTTCAATATGGATGGCTCGTGTAACCATACAAATGAAGATGGTAATGTAACCTTTCTGTGTCTTACATCCTCGGCCTTTGGATAGTCTTAAATCTATTGGTCCAGCTAAATCAACGCCACTGTTCAAAAATGGCCTTGCCGGTGTAACTCTTACCCTAGGCAATGATCCCATCATTTGTGTAGCTGTAGCTGACCGGTATCTCGTGCAGGTCACACATTTGTGTAGCACTTCTCTCAAAAGGCTCTTAGCATGTGCTATCCAAAATTTTGTACGTAAGTGACTCAACATAAGCATAGGACCACCATGCAAGGTTTTTTCATGGCAATCTTGTAAAATCAATTTTGTAAATGGGTGACTTCCAGGTAATATTATCTGATGTTTTGAACCATCAGGAATATTAGCATGAGCCAGTCTTCCTCCAACTCTTAAAATTCTATTTTTGTCTAAAAACGGATTTAGAGTTTTAAGTTTGCTATTTGAAGATATAGGTTTATTTTTCGTTAAATTTTGTATTTCATTTGAATATTCTTGTTGTTGACATATTAAGATACATTTTTCCATAGATCTCTCAATTTCTTCTCCTATTAAATGTTTGTGATTCACTTTCTTTTTTCGAATAAATCTTAAAATGTATGCTGTTACTCTCAATAATTTAGTCAATTTGGAATATTTTTCAAACAAATTAAATTCTTGTTCCTTTTGTATTGTCGTCATTACCTTTATTGTTTTTTCTTCTAAATTTGTTATGTTATCTATTAATTTCTTATGTTTCAGGTTTTTTTGTTTCAGGTCTTCTGGTCCAGTCCACCACAAGGAATGCGTCTTTAACTGTAAAGGTGTTGCACCTCGTGAGGCAACGTCGGCGGGGTTATTTCCAGAAGAAACATGGTGCCAATGTTGACTAGGTAGAAGACTCAAAATTTCTGATGTCCGATTAGCAATGAAAGTCTTCCATCTACTCGGGTGGCATTGGAGCCAAGCAAGTACAACTTTAGAATCAGTGTAGGCATAGATATTTTCGCGATTGATTTTCAGCTGTTCAGCAACTTCGTTTAGAAGGTTAGTCAGAAGTACGGCACCGCATAATTCCAATCTTGGAACTGATATGGTCTTTGTCGGAGCGACCTTAGTCTTAGCGGTGATGAGACTTGTAAGTATTTGACCATCTCTTTTGACAACTCTCAAATAAACTGTCGCTGCATATGCCATTGTAGAGGCATCCGAATATCCATGTAGTTCTCTAGGTGTGTCAGTATTATTTGTGTTTATCCATCTGTTTACAGTGATATCTTTTACATCCTTAAGTTCATGTTCGTATTTAATCCATTCATCTTTAAGTATTTTCGGAATCGGATGATCCCAACTTATTCCAGCAAGCCAGAGTTTTTGAATGAAGACTTTGGCTGTTACAATTACAGGTGCTAACCAACCCATCGGGTCATAGATTCTAGCAATAGTTGATAGTATTGTTCTTTTTGTTTCTGAAGTTTTATAGTTTAGATTTATTATGTATTGAAATTTATCAGTAACTCTGTTCCATTTTATTCCCAATGTCTTTATCACGTCATCATTATTTATAACATAAGTCTCTTTTGTATTTTCTTCTGCTCTTTCTATATACTTTAGAAAATTATTATCGTTACTTGTCCATTTTTGCATTTTAAATCCACCATTGAGCATCATTTTTGTAATCTGGGTATATTTTTCTCGAGCTTCATCAAGATTGTCACTTCCAGATAGCAAATCGTCCATGTAGAAGTCATTAATTGCTATTTGTGAAGCTAAAGGGTACGCTTCCTTTTCATCGTTTGCTAGTTGTTGAATTGTTTTTGTCGCTAAATAAGGTGCACTTGCAGTGCCAAATGTTACTCTCGTAAGCTTATATTCCTTCAGTTCTCCATTATGTCTCCATAAGATTCTCTGTAAGTTGGCGCATTCTTTTGTGACTTTAATCTGTCGGTACATTTTAACACAATCAGCAACAAGAGCTACTTTGTGTTCACGCCATGTCATCACTATGTGTCTTAGATCACGCTGTATCTTCGGACCAACAAACATGTTATCGTTAAGTGAACTTCCATTTGAACCCTTCATTGAAGCGTCGAAGACTACTCGTAATCGAGAGGTAAGTTTATCCCCTTTCACAACCGCGTGATGTGGTAAGTAAAATATTTCTTTTGTAGATTTATTTATTTCATTTTCATCTATTTCTTCCATGTGTCCTAAGTCTTTGTATTCCATTAACACTTTTGTATATTCTTCTTTTAGTTCTTTATCTTTGTTTAATTTCCTCTCAACTTGTTCTAACCTTTTCCTAGCCCTATCTTTCGTGTTTCCGTAGTCGTAGTCTTTATCTTTTATTAGTGTGTCTACTATGTATCTTCCTGTTTTATCTCGTTTATGTGTTCTTTCGTAGATGTTTTCACACTTTAGTTCTTCTTCTGTCATTCTCATCGTTTGTTTACAAGCTTCTTCTGACTCTATTTCCCAAAATTTCTTTAGTAGTTTGTTTTCATCTTCTATATTTGTGATATGCATGCTTAGGATTGTTTTTTCAGTTTCAGTGTGGTTTATATTTACTTCTCCTGATAGGATCCAACCTAGTTGTGTTTTCTGCGCTAAGGGTGTACCAGGTGGTCCAGTTTTCACACCACTTTGAAGAATTCTGCTATATACTGCAGCACCCAAAAGTAAGTCTATCTTTCCGGGAGTGGAGTATGTAGAATCTGCCAGTGGCAGACCTTGTATGTGTGTCCAATTTGAAGACACATGTTTTGATGGTAGCAGTCGAGTCAGGGTTCTCAATACGTAAGCATCCACGCACAGCTTGAATTGTTTCTCTGTATTAAACTGTAACATGAATCTTAGTATGTAGTTAGTTTTTAATGCTTGTGTATCTCCTATTCCACTGATTGAACCATTAATTGTTTTTCTCTTTAGCCCAAGTGTTTGTGTAGCAGATTCGGTTATAAAAGATCCCTCAGATCCTTGGTCTATTAATGCTCTGAGTTGTAATTCTCTTCCGTTCTCTCCTGTAACTTGTACCATAGCCGTAGCTAGTAGTACGTTCGTTTTCTGTTTTGTAGCTAAATATGATATAACCTCTTCGTTTTTGTTTGTTTCTGTGGACTGTATGTGATTGTCAAAGTTGTTAGAAGTTTCCCGTCTATGACTGCTAGTATATGCTGTGTTGATCTCGTTTATATTTTCAGGAGGTGGATGTATTAAAGAATGATGTTTCTTACCACATGAATGACAACGAGCAGGATGTCTGCATTGCTTGATTCCGTGATAAGGAACTAGACAGTTATAGCACAACTGATTCTTTTCTATAAAGTTTTTCTTTTCGTCATAATTCAAAGTAGCGAATTGTTGGCATTTGTGTAAGTAGTGACCGTTCTTACAGTAGCTGCATGTTTCTTTACTAGTTGTAGTTTTAGTTGTATGGTATACTTTCTTCTCTACTGTATTAATGTTTTGTCTAGGACGTATGTTATTTACTCTGCTTGATTGAATTCCTTCTAGTGATCTAAATTTTGACTCCAAAAATTCGGTTAACATTTGTAATGTGGGTAGACTATCATCATTATCTCGGGTAACTTTCTCTTCCCATTGTTTATTGGATTCCGAGTCTAGTTTGTTTACTGTTAAATAGATGATAATTGTATCCCAGTCTCCTATCTTGACGTCTGCACTGCTTAGTCCATTCAAACAATCTAAGTTAGTATCAAGTAAATATTTTATAGCATTTGCCGACTGGTGAACTATAGTTCGTATGGACATTAACTTGTGCAAGTAAGCATTTACGATAACTCTTTTGTTACTAAATCTCTTTTTCAGCTTTTCCCATGCATGATCGTAGTTTTTGTCTGTTACTGGTATATTTCTAAGTAAGTTAGCCGCTTCTCCCAATACGTGCATTTTCAAATAATGTAGTTTCTGAACGTTTGTTAATGCTTGGTTGTTGTGTATCAAAGATACAAACTGATCATGAAAAGAGTACCACTCTGTATACATTCCACTGAATGACGGAATTTTTAGTGCGGGTATCTTTACTTCTGCGGGTTTAACACTTTCTGAGGAACTTGGGAAGCCACTTCTACTACTTTTAGTTTTTTCTTGAAGCTGTTCTATTGTGTCCATCATTAAGACTTTAGCACTAGTATATTCATCTTCCGCAGTAAAATAGACATTTCTTGTACTGTATTCCATAGAAATTAATGTTTTCTTGTCGACAGACTGAATTATATTAATATGGTTTGTCCTTATACTTCCCCAAATATCTTCTAATAGTTGAAGTTTAGTTTTTGTATAATTTATATTTAATCTGTCCTTTGGAGTTTTCTTGAAGTTTGCCTGAGCCCTTTTGATTTGCTCCAACAAGTCTGACTGTGCACTAATAACCGTATCCATGTTTACAAATTATTTTGTAAGTCCTTTTTAATCACCACTGAATGTTACAAGTTGATTTTGCAAAGTCATAAATGTAGGTAGTTCTCATAAAACACAAATTTATCCAAGTATGAACCGTACAAATTATTGTTGTATTCCGAGCACTAGTTTTATTTAGATTGTCTTTGTTTATTTAATTTTGTAACACTTTTTTTTTTTTTTTTTTTGTTTATAACAATTATTGTTTTCTGTACAAAATTTTACGTAGCTTTACACTTTACAAAACGTCACTTTACACTTTAATTGGATCACTAGAACACTCACTTACTACACTGACTGAACGGCCTACCTAACTAACTATTTTCGCGTAACCGGCTAGGAGGACCATGAACCGCCTACTTTGAGGTCCTCCCAAAGATAATACGACGAGATCGTTTAAGACGTATATTGAAAACATAAAATAATACAAAGTTTAATTAAACTATATATATTTGCATGCGCTTCTTGACACCACGTTTTAATATTTTAATGGTTTTGACAAGCGCCATCTATTTTTACGTAATACAAACTCATCACACTATTCAGCTACTATTTTTAATTCAATATTTGTAAAAAGTTCCTAGAAATACTTTGCAGATATTACGAAAGAGTCAACAAATAAACACATCGAGAGATTTCTTCTTCAATGATAAATCTTTCTTATAATTTGTTACACAGATAATCAGCATTTGTAATAATACGCTTTTGTTTATATATGTTCAGCTAAAGTTAACTCTAAGAATTTAGGCTATATACATATAGTTTTCCGTCTCGCTTGCTTATGTTTTGTTTCTTTCTACCTATGTATATAGCGAAGGCTCTTCATCGTTGTTATAACCGGAATCCACTGTACTTGACAGCAGCGAGCTTCGAGAGTGCGTAGGAGGGGGGGGGGAGCTGGGTGTAGTTAATAATAAAACATGTCTCGACATTTATGTATAAATATATAATATAATTCGAAGAAGTCGGTAAGTGAGAGGAGAGATTGCTTGTGGTGGCGCGTTAGTCGGCGTGGTGCCGCTTGCGCCGCAGCCACTGGCGGAAGCGGTCGCGGCGGCGCGCGGCGAGCGCCGGGTGAGAGGCGCGCGCGCTCGCGAGCGCCCCCGGCTGGTAGAGGTGGAACGCGCGGCACGCAACCGCGCGCCACCGCAGATTCGCGGCGAGCGCGCACTCGGTCGCGTCGTGCAGCCGCGGCGGCTTACGGCGCGCGTGCCGCGGTGTCGCCGCCGCCGTGCCCGGTACTGTGCCTGCGCACACGCATACAACATTGTTACATACTATCGGTTTCTTATCCTCTATATCTCAAGTAAGTGATAAGCAGAAGTCCAAAGGGGTATCACCCCCATGTATGTTTTTTTGGATCATTATCTATACAAAGCGAACGCAACAAACGCGTTGAAATCTTTTTTTTTTTTCTGTTATTATTTATCACAGGTATGGGGCAAATACATATAAAGTTCCAGGCGAAACTTAAGAAGTTAACATTGTTAAAAATGTCGCAGACTGTAAGTAAATAGGTAATCGTGATAAGAAATTTCTTTGTGCATAATAATGTGCAACAAACGCGTTAAAATCTTTTTTTTTTCTGTTATTATTTATCACAGGTATGGGGCAAATACATATAAAGTTCCAGGCGAAACTTAAGAAGTTAACATTGTTAAAAATGTCGCAGACTGTAAGTAAATAGGTAATCGTGATAAGAAATTTCTTTGTGCATAATAATGTCAACCTGTAAGTGTCCCCCACAGCGGAACAAAAGCCCTTTTTTCCCAAGCGAAGACATGGGTTTAATCACCACACCGGCCCACGACATATTGGAGATTTCAAACGCCGCGAAATCAACAGTTCTATATTTTCCCACATACAGTGTTATTACAAGAACGTTTCTCAAACGTTCAAGTTTTCTCCCGATGTTTTTTCTTCACCGTCAGCCAATACAGCGTTACCAATTTAAATTAGTACAAGTACGCGAATTCAAAAAAAATTCGTTGTTTCATGCCGGATTCGAACCTGCGGACATCGAATCGATATTCCTCCTTTCAAACCACTCGACTACCACGACTCCCAGAACAACTCTTCTAGGTTTCCTTCCGTCAGCACAAGATATCTGTATTATAATAGGTGTTTGATCGTTACCTGCCGGTGCATTGGGTCCGGCGCGCGCCCTCGCGTTCCGACCGAGGAACACTGGTTTGTGACAGTTGCCGCGGGACGAGCCGTGCGGCGGGGGGGCGAGGGTCGGCGGCGGCGGAGAGCCGCACGAGCCGCGCGCGTACCGCTCCGCGTACGCGGACCACGCGCCCGCGCGCCGCACGCTCGCCGCGAGCCCGCCGGCGCCGCCCGCACCCGCCGTGCCGCCATTGCCGCCCGGACACCCACCCTGTACAGTCACGATATTAACATGAAAACATTACATTTTATAATGTTCCGCTATATTAAGCCTTGAGTTTACAAAAAAAAGCTCTTTAAAACGTCTAAACACTACCATTGGTTCTTGTAACATCAAATCCCAGTCAGAGATGCAAACATTACTATAATAATATCGATGATTTACAATTGGTAACACGAATTTCTGGTATTTCTAGAAAAATCGTTTGTATGCTTAATCCCCAGTCAATAAGAAAATAGATCGGTTTTTACGATTGTTAAACTTACTTTCATTGTCGTAAGACCCACGTCATAAAACAACCTTTAGACAATTAAACTGGATTTACATGATACGGCAAATAGGTAATGCGCTTATTATTACATAAATATTTAATTTTTATGGTTCCGAAAAGTAAACAAATAATCCTTATAGCTATGTCCGTCTGTTTGTCCGCGGCTTAGCTCAGAGATTCTGAGTACACTAGAAAGCTATAATTTTGTACGGGTATACATATTAATCACGCCGATAAAATGGTAAAATGAAAAATAATGAATGAAAAAATAAAATTGTTTAGGGTATCTCCCCTAAACGTAAATTGGGAATGTTTGATCATTGGATAAGTCATTCAAAAATATTGCATGTGTATGAAAACCATATTTCGTTTTACGGATCTGTTTGCAGAATATTAAGCTTTCAAGTGCTAACTATTGTTAGAGTCAACATAACTATAACATAATGAAATGAAAATCGAAAGACATAGAGCATTTATAAATATGTGTATCAACACGAGACAGTCAGTAGGAAGGCAGCATGCGTGTATCAACACTGACATTCTGTCACAAGGCACATCGCACTTCTCTCATCATCGTCTCGAAACAAACAGATTCAAGTGGATATAATATATCATAATTACATCATTTTCGATTTTCAATAATGAAAACTGACGTAATATCCCGTAGGATGACAATGAATCCATATATTCCTCACTTCCGTAATAAACTAAGAGTCATAATTAATAATAAACAAGCGCGAAATAATACAACACTTAGTAAAGGCAATGTAGCCCGCTAGCACCACGTGCAGCTCTCTCGCCTGCGACGAACGAACAATATCATCGATTATCGAAACGAATATCGATTAGATCGTATCGGTATCAGTATCGTTACATCCTTGGTTTCAACTTTATATCTTCAAAACATTCTTAATCTGTTAGACAGGTTTTAATAATATTGAAATAGTCGTGAAATAGATGATATGATACTATTTTTGTGTATCGTTTCATCGTCGAGCTAGATAGTAAAGCTAGGTGAAACAGTGTGTACTGACCTGTGACGTGGGCGATAACCTGGAGTCGTTGTTGTGGTGCGGCGAGGCGCGGCCCTCGCCGGCGCTCTCCAGGAGTTCGAACGTCACCTTGCACTCGTCGCCGCCGTACTGCACGAGTTCAACAAAAATATTACGATTACGTCTCGCGATAACCGGTTAAATAATACACACGAGAAAAGGGCACTTTTAAATTTTAATTTTTTTTATTTTATTGAAGTGAAACATCTTATGCGACTTCCAACACGTTAAACGTTTAGCGGTCTCTCCTCTTTGTGTGAGCCAGAGCGAGAGAGCAAATGTTGGTGTGTATGTATATATATGTGTGTGCACACTGTTTAAATAAAATATCTTTTATAATGAATTTTCACTTCTATCGTGTGTGAATCGCACACACACCTTTTTTATTTTATCGGTTAACATTTAATCTACATATATAAATAAAATGATTGTGGTTGTCTAAAAATGTTCGCAAACAGGCATTCTAATTTATTAACCGTCTAACTGACCTCAACATTGCAGTTTATTTGAGGTTGGTTATAGGCTTTAAACTGTCTCAATTATTTAACATCATGCCTTTAAAAAATGCGAGGCGTCATGGGGCACGTGGCACATGTGGAACACTTGAATTTAATTATATTTTTTTATTGACAGAAAAATTAATAAAAACAAAAAAAAACTACTGATATTCGTGGCACACCTATAAGGTGCTAACCACATTAATAAACTAACACACACGTAAATTAGTGTGAAACATGGACAATTAACCTAAGAGATAGAGAAAGGTTAGCTGCGTTTGAGATGTGGTGTAGGAGAAGGATGGAGAACATCAGTTGCGACAAATAGAATTACAAATGAGGAAGTGTTAAGAATGGTTAATGAGAAAAGACAGTTATTAATTTCTGAAGGTCTAAAAAGGCAGATAATAGGGAACAGTGGCAAATGATTCACCGACAAGGGCGGAGTTCATAAATGAAAGAAGATGTTGTAGAGAGGCTATTAGATGATAGTTACCACTCTGACGAGGAAGGCGGTGTGGTGGTCGCGCAGCAGGCGCGCCGCGCGACGCACGTAGGCGGCGGGGCCGCGCATGCCGCGCGCGCACAGCTCCGCGGCGCGCACCGACCACGGCTCCGACACGCAGTGCTGCAGCTGTACCGCCGCAACACACACACATCGCATTACAACACTTTACAAACAAGTATCTTACATAACTATAGGCTACGTGATGGATCATTATTATAAACACTTCATACCCGACAATTAAAACGTTCATTATTACACCTTTAATAGTAATACAAAAATGTTTTTTTTTACTCTTAATAAAAAAAACATGCTGCAAAAACGCTGCGTAACATCATCACTCAACAAATAAGACTAAAATTAAAGGTATGATGTACGAAATTTACTTTAGTAGAATTTCAATTATGAAATTTATTCAGCATATTATTAAAACCACTATTTTAACGCTCTCATTTTATCCCTTCAGTCTTATCTTTGCCGTACTGGGAAGCTGTGGAACTGTCGCCATGCCAGTGTGTTCCCTCCTTCCTACAACATGAGAGTCCTTCAACCATAACATGAAGAGAAATTAGTGCAGGCCGCAGACGCATCTCAGCCACGACTATCGGTCTATTATAAATCCCGCGGTAGTCGCCGATGTTACAGGATTGCACTGTGCTCACCATCAGGTACAGTGTAGCTACTATGCCGTGCTATGACTTTCGACTGACAGCATTCTGTTGTCCTTGCAAGCAGAGCTGCAGACAGAACTAGTATATAGTATAAATCCGTCACTATGACTCTTCCTTATATTGCCTTCCGAGGTCAGACAGTGTATATTCAGCTGCAAGCTTGCACACCGCAATGGCAGCGATGACCGGCGATACGATTGCTGATCTCAAAAAATCCCTGGAAAGTTCTAACAAGAGATCCGCTATCTTGTTAAAATGATGTATGAAAATAAGAAAAATACCACAAAATTAGGCTTAAAATGTTATGCATGCAAGGAGTGGCTAAATAAAATAAAAAAACTAACCTGTCGAACGGCGATAGAGACTAGCTTGTCCAACGTGTAAGCGGGATACGCTTTGATACCGAGCATCTCCCTCGCGGCGTCCTCGTAGGCCGAGGACTCCACGTTGCCGTCCAGCACGCCCTTCACCAGCTCCAGCAGTACGTTGTAGTACTCTGACGGCGACGACACGTCCGCCGGTAAATCTATTTAGAATAATAACAAAATAAAACTTTGAAAAACCATTGCACAGGTAAGTATTACAAATAAAAAAAAGACAGCACTGATGGATGAACACTGTGGTAACGTCTATGGACACGGCATCGATCCACGTGAGTAAGAATGCCTACAGTGAGCCCAAGGTCTCTTTCAGTGAAAAACATCACGTTTTTTTAAACAAGTTGGCAAACAAGCATACAAAACGCCTGATATTAAATAGCTATCGTAGCCTACGGGCGCTTGTGGCACTATAGGCGCGTTTACCAACATTGAACTACCCTACTCCAAGAAGATCTGGAAACCCTACTCACCGCAGGAACACAACACAAAGTTAGGCTGCAATCTTTTGTAGGGTGCATAGTCCATCAGTCAGTCTGCCCCAAGTAGATAGAAATTTCCAAAGAGATATCCCTGTGCCCTACCTCTCTGTGCATAAACATAACATGACGGTAGGTCATTTTCTAATGCCAGTCTGGCTAGCTACCATCTCTAAGTATGTCCCGGCAGCTGCACTTGAGAACCAGTCCATCTAAGTTTAGCTGGTTACCATTGTAAGCCACATCATCTCTTACCACCAGGTGAGATAGTGGCCAAAAGCTTAAACTTATAAAAAAGACGAGTTGGAACACAGCAGTAACCAGCAGGGAACAAAGCCGCGAGTAACGACAAGAGTGTATACTGACTGTTCGGTTTGAGGCGGAGCGCGGCGGCGACGCCGGGACGCGCGCGTGCCGCGTCCGCCGCGAGCGCGTGCGCAGTGCGCCGCGCCGCCGCCAGCCGCTGGCAGAGCGCTCCGTGCACGCGCAGGAACAGGTACCACGACGCGGTGCACACGAACCTGCCCTCCTGCATCACACGAAAACATATCTCGAGTTCACTTCTCATTCACTATTCCGTCACTGTTCCTAGTTATCTATACTAGTATAATAAAGCGGAAAAGGAGTGTTTGTTTAAACGCGTTATAATCTCTGGATCTACCAGCCAGATTAGAAATTCTTTTTGTATATAATAGCCAGATTCATGAAGAACAAGTATAGGCTATATAACTTCACGCTACAACTCGGTAAGGAGCGGAGCAGTAACTACGAACGTCAAGCAATCTGGCAAGCTGTAGGGAAGTATGGGAAGTGGAACAACGGTAGGGCTACACGGGGGTGCGTTAAAGGCGGTGCCGCTGTGGAGAGTTTCTCGAATAAATTTACCAGGGGTGAAACCGTGAGGCACATCTAGTGACCACAATCTCAGCTGATGTTAAGTGATGATGTGGCCCAAAATAATAATACGCTAAATCTAGTGGAAGCCAGGCTTTCTAAGTGCAGCTGCCGGAAAACACCTATTGGTGTTTGGTGACAGATTTTCAACTTGAGGGTGGTAGCTAGTCAGGCGGCCATTAGAAAAAGCCCTACCACCACTTTATGGTTTGATCACGATGTCTTCCTTCACCGAAATCTCAGGCTTATTGCAGGGATTCGAACTCGCATCAATCGACGCGAATTCGTACACGCTACCACTGAGCCATCATTGGTTCATTGCTATTTATTTACAACCCACTTCACGAGCATTTAATATAATTTTAAAGCTAATAATTCAAAGTTTAGTAATAATTTCAGTGTCACTCTGATCACGAAATAACACTCTCAACTGTGTATATTAACTGAACGATGACGTCAAGTTATCTGTATAGCATTTCCAGTCACGTGACACATAGACAGAAGATATTATCGGAAGCAAAAATTTTATAAATAAACAGTTATTTTCCCAGATTTGTATTGTTTCACGTATTCCCTAATATATCACCGTCAACTCGTAGATTGTTCTGAATCTCGCAACATATGTATACCAAATCAAATGACGCAGAAACCGGACTCACGTTGGGCGGATAGTCCTTGAGATCCTCGTAAATGTCATGGTGCTCGCTCTTCATGTCCAGTTTGACAGGAGCCGGTTCCTCGTTGCTGCTGCTGCGCTTGACGCTGTTCGCCGTCAGACTCGTGTTATCTGTAATCAATCACTATATCAACTATTCTTGTGGGCCTGACAGATACCACCCACATATGTATATACCTAACAAAATAATTTCTAACAAACAATAAAACCATAATCAATTATTTTGAGGAGGTTCTTGGTGTATCTTCGAAGTCGAAGGTCCAATGCCAATTAAATTAAAATGGACACCCCTTGAGGTATCCCTTTTCCAATGAAAAAATAATCACCATAAGCAAACAAGTTATCGCTGAACATTCATAAAGTAAATAATGTTAAATTTTCTATTTATATCTTATGAGGAGAGATCCAAAAGTTAATGGAATGGAGGGGTTTCCGGGTAATTTCCTAAACGACTTTCACTGGCAGATAGCTGATGTTATAAGGAATGGTAGTCCACGCGAGCGGACTACTAAATAATATATACACACACACACACACACACATATTCAAAAGAGAAAGCGAAAAGAAAAAGACATACCTTTATTATCAGTGTTATTATTATTCTTGGGTTTGTTCTCCTTGTTATTCTTGTTGTTTTTACTGCTCTTGTCTGAGCTGTTGTCGGATTCTGATGACTGTTGAACAAATATATATTGTTATTTCTATATAAACTAGTTATTATTAACTCCGTCTACCCATACATATACAGTACATTAGCGAGATGAAAATGTGTTTAAAAATTAAAAATCATTGTTTAATCATATTGGTACTAGTAATATCAGCCAGTGTCCCACAGCTGGGCAAAGGCCTCTTGGTACGGAGAAGGTACGGGCTTAATCACCACGCCGGCCCACGACGTATTGGGGAAATCAAAGAGCGAGAAATCAACATTCTATATGTTTCCCACACACAGTGAGATCACCGTTAACCGATAAGTGTTACCAGTATGAATTAGTATGTACGCGAATTTCGATAAATTCGAATTCGGGTTTGAACATACAGACAACGAATCGATATTCCGCCTGTTTAAACAGCTAAATAACTACAACTTAAAAATACATAAAGTTTAATAATGAAAAGCCTAAAAATACAAATCTGGAACAAAATAATCATTCATTAATTTTCCTCTGGAAAAATTGAGATTGAGATTTGTTGAGTCACGTGATTGGAAACACCAAAGAGAAAACGTGACGTTATCGTACAATATTTATTATACACCGTAAGGTGTTATTCTTAATAGGTTGTCTTTTGACAAGATACTTTAAAATTATTACTAAGGGTGGAAATAGCCGCTTTAAATTATACAGGTGCTGAAGAAATTTAACAACATTCATAACTGAAATTCTAGTAACCTCAACTAGGCACAAAACACTTTAGTTTTATTTATTGAATGATGACGTCACACGTGGTCACATGACATATGACGCGTTTTTATTGCAAATTTTTTATTTAAATTAAAAATGTATAAAATAATAAATTAATATCAATTTGATAGGTATTATTTGCAACATATAAAGTGTTGTTAATAAATTTTCAAAAATTGACAATTCCCAGGCTAACCATAATAAAAAAACACGTGTCAGAAATGAAACCTTCAGAAAAAATGTGTTCTTTAAAAATTATTTTTAAGTATCCTACATCATGTAGTCTGGTCTTCTCACACCACTAGGACAATTCGACGACGATAACAATAATGAAAATCAGGACTAACCGTGCATAATGTAAATGTAGTAATCTCATTCTGTCTTAGGCTAAATCCTATACATCCATTCATAAACATGATATGGATGTCTCTTTTTATTGTCACTTTTTCTTTTCATCGAGTTTCAAATCACATCGGTACTAAAGAAGTATTCACTTCGAAAACAGAACAAAAAAACCGCAAACGTGAGAGACGACGATCTCTCATATCAATAAATGGTCAGTATTTATTCCTCCAGATTGGAGGACGGATATCTTATTAGCGGGTAATGGTGTATGGTTATACACTTCAGAGACAGTCAGTAGGAAGGCAGCATGCGTGTATCAACACCGACATTCTGTCACAAGGCACATCGCACTTCTCTCATCATCGTCTCGAACCATAATATGTAATTAGTCAGTATTCTCGAAATATTTAGATGCACAAATAAAACAATTATCATAACCGTAAAAACTGCATTATCATACTAATATTATAAATGTGAATGTAGATTTGTTTGTTACGCTTTCACGCGAAAACTACTAAACCGATCATCATGAAACTTTGTACACATATTCTTGGAGGTATTAGTAGTAACATAGGATACCCGTTTATCCCGTTAACAACAATTTTGGTCGTACACGCGAGCGAAGTTGCGGGTAAAAGCTAGTAATAAAATAAAATTAACGTATACATGTGGATATATTTATATTTCATCAGAGGATAATGAGGCGGAGGGGTCATTGCACCCGCCTCGCGTGTCAGCGTGTCCTACATTTCACTGCGTACTGTGCTTTTCTCTTCGATCTGACTATACTGCTAGCCTTAGGGGCCCTGGAGCCCTACGGCTTTTACAGCTTCACCAGGCTTGGGGGCGAGCGCTTAAGGCACTCGGCTGCGAAAGCAAGGCTACAGGGGCCTCGGCTTGAACTGTTACAACGATTGTAAATAAGTCGCGATCTGACTAATTCCCTACCCTTAATTCGATCTAAACTAAACATACAAATACACATGTTTCTTCCCCCTGGGAGGAAGGAAGACAGTTCGGGAGCGCGGTTTCCTCCGATTCAGTTAACAAAAATCAATATTTAAAGCTAGCTGAGAGGTGTAAACCTAATTAGATAGCCTATACTGTTCCTCATGAATCTGGCTATCATATATAATCGAATTTTGCGAATCCGACTAGTAGTTCTAACAAACGAAAAATCTACTTTTTTATATTATTAGTATAGATTACGAGTATTACCTACATGTCAAGCCCCAACTGACACAACCTTTATATAATGTACAGACGAGATGAAAACTTACCTCTTGTTTGATCTCCTGCTTTAAATTAGAATTACTCTTGTCATTCTCTTGGTTGTTCTGGTCGCCCGTTGGACTGCCCGGACTCGGTAAGTCCTCCTTGTCTTCTGGAACAATACAACATCGTTAAATAAAACAACGACAAAGGAGAATGTATATGGACAGGACAGGACAGGACAGGACAGGACAGGCATACCGTCGTCCCGCTCGTCGTCGGAGAGCGGCTGGCGCGGGTGCGCGAACAGGTCCGGCAGGAACTGCCGCAGCAGCTGCTTGATGCGGCGCTTCTCCGCCTTCTGTATCGCGGTCTGGCGCCGCGCGTGGTGGATCAGCAGCTCCGCCGTGTCGCGGACTATTTTTATCGCTGAAAACGTACATTTCGCCATTGTGATTCATCTTCTAGTATACGGAATAATTATTATTGTGAATAGAGTTTTCATCAGTAGGAAGGCAGCATGCTTTTATCAACAATAATGTTAATTCTGTTGTTTGCACATCGCATGTATTTCATCATGTTGTTAATAGTAAAAATGTAAAAGAATTCACTATTCTCAAAATATCTGGCAATATCTGGAATCTACTCGAAACATCGAGTATGTATGTACAAATCTTATTCAAGGCCTTTCTGGTGATTTCGACCATCGTATTATTTTTATTAAGTACGAATAAATTATTTACGTAAAACGTAAGGCCATTTTCACTACCCACGGACGTAAGTGACCATATCATTGTTGTTCAGTTACAATAGAAAATTAAAAATCAATAAACCAAACATATCGGGTTTAAATTTTCTGTATTATTCTTTTTTTTTTCATGATAATGATGGTATATAGTATAGGTATAGGTGGGTATAGGTAGAAGTATAGTTATCGGAACTCACAATAACAACACTTTATGCAAAGCTAAGCAAGATAAGACTACTCATTTCTTGGACGCACAGAGCGGCAGTTTTACCACAACTCACTATTTCTACATTAAAACTCGCTTTACATAGTTTACATAGTACTTTTAAGCCATTCTTTAGCAAATTGGTAATGTATGTAAAAAGGTAAATAAATAGATAGATACCTTCCTGTCGGGTCTGCATGTTATAGTCGAGCACGACGTGGGGCCCCTGGCGGCGCGCCGCGTACGCGCTCTCCACCTCGTTGAACAGGGTCTTCGAGCGCATCGCCTTCAGGTCGTTCTGCTTGAAGTTGATCCCCTGGTGGTCCAACGACTTCAAGTAGTACTTCTCGTTTTGTTCACGCCACTGCTTGTTGAAACCCTGTTTTCAAACATTCTTTTATTACTAACAATCTCATTTGAAGCTAATACCTGGGACTCCCGGTCAGATTTGTGAAAATCTTTTGCATCTTACAGCCAATTTATTGAGCAAGACTATAGGTTATCTAACATCACGCTACACATCTCAGGAGCGGAGCTATTGTGATGAAGTGTTGAAGGATAATAGTGCTTGTTATATGTGACGTGATGTGTTGGCCGCCCGACGAGAACCGAGTAGCGCCGAACGGTGAATGCCTAAACTAAGAATATTGTTTACGCCAAACAACTAAGTTTTCTATAAATAATGCAATATTTTAAAAATTAAACACGAGCGAAACCGCAATGTAACTAGGTGTACTATGTGTAATATCATAATATTCAATACCTTTCACACTAAATTATTATCACTACATAGTTAAGGAAACAAAGACGTAGATACGACAAACTGAATAAAAACATATGTACATATAAAAATTGCGTACAAAAAAAGGTAAATATAACAAACTGCGTAAAAAAATTTTTCTGAAAAACTACATAGAAAAAAAAGTAAACGAGACAAATTGTAAACTGCGTACAAAAAAAATATGGAGATATGACAAATTTAGTACAAAATGACAATCCATTACAAAATCGTATCTATGTGTGTTCCTACTTACTTTATTATGTACCATCATTTAGAAGTTAATGCTAGACGGCTAAAATATTCAACATAAAAACAAAAAACAATGTACCTTCTGAGCTTCCCGCCATTCTTCCTCTTTCGCCTTAAGCCTTCTCAACACAACCGGTACTGCGACTACTGGGTTCTTCTTCAATCCGGCTATTATGTCAACAGCCTGAGAAACAAAAATATTTTTATAAAATTTATTCTTTTTAAAATGCACCAGTTAATTACTTTTCTACGTGTCAAAGAGTCTACCATCGAATTGCTAAGCCATTACAATAACTAAAATGCAAATAGTACTGAAATTACTCACTTAAAATACCATACAAAAATTGCAAATAAAAAGTTAAAAATCCAAAGTTCTGGTTATACCGCCGTATCACTAAGTACATAAATTTAAAGCACACTACCAAGGGAAAATAATTAGGCAATAGCGACTAGTTTTAAAGAACTATTTGTAACAAGTTACTACAAATCCCTTGCAGGTATTGCGACCGGCGACGATCGATTCAATAAACGGTGATTAAAGCAATGAAGGCTCAGTGGAGCGTGCAAGACTTCGCGTCGATTGACGTGAGTTCGAATTCCGGCAATGTGCCGCACTTGAGAGGCTAGTCTTCCATTAGGCTTAGTGTGTTATCATCTTGGGCCACATCACGTCACTTAACATCAGGTGAGATGAGATTCATTAATCAGGTGCGTGAAAGGCTTTAGAAGTCAATCAAAAATAAAAACGATTTCTCGTGAACGATTTCTCGTTTACTCACTGAAAAAGGACACATCGGTAGATATGAGACTTTAAGAAACATCCAATGAACATATTATATTTGTGAGGGGATTGTTACATTTTTTTCGGCTCTAAAGGAAAAGTCGCTATAATAAAATATTGTGAAACAATGTTCTAAGGATATAAAAAAAGCAAAAGGAAAAATCAAGCGATCACTTAACTATTTTATGAATATGATAAGCAAATGATAGAAGCAATTGAAGCGACCAAACCACCAAATCTGTATGTCTATTGATAAACAATTGCAGTGTGTATGTTTTTAAAATTTGTATTTTTGTGAGGTATACAGTGGTTTATGTTTGTATCAAATGATAATATAAGTCTGTAGATGTCCCAAGGGTGGGTGAAGACATCTTCCTGAGTGAAGATACAGACTACCTTATTTATTTAACTTTAGTAGCTAATTTTACCCACTTGATGTTACACGAGAACTAATGTTGAAGAATTAATTAATTAATAAGAATTTTGCTTAAAAGTGAACTGTGTATTGTTTTTTTGTTGTAAGTTTATCAGTACCACTAAC
This sequence comes from Saturnia pavonia, assembly GCA_947532125.1. NCBI lineage: Eukaryota > Metazoa > Arthropoda > Insecta > Lepidoptera > Saturniidae > Saturnia > Saturnia pavonia. The sequence goes on from OX383921.1 coordinate 8,798,821, forward strand.
TCCTTCGGAAATACAATTATTTTTTAACATAGATTCTTCCTCGTGTTCAGTCCTATATTATTATGAAAACAACATTTCAATTGGTTTATATTCATTTTCAAGAGACATGCGCATAGAATCACAGAAATTTTATATTTTATTTATATTTTATATACAGATGGGAAACAAATCTCAAAATGTGATTGAAACAGTAATCATGTTAAAAAGTTTGTATGTGTTTGTATGAGAAAGTATGTATGGATTCAAAAGAGAGAGTATGATTAAAAAGTAATTTGTATTTTAGTGTTATGTTACACTATGTGTGTATGTATATGTATGTGTGTATGTATGTGTATGTGTGTGTATGTGTATGTGTGAGTCGAGGCTAGCGATGGTCATGCGTAAAAGTGTGAGCGCGATCGTACCACCTTATCACCGTAAATCCGTCGGAGCGCCCGCTGGTGTATGGTGGGCGAGTGCCCTCCGAGGCACTCGTCGAGCCGGTGCCTGGCCGCCTCCTCGGGTGACATGCGCGACAGCTTCTTCTGCACGCCCTCGAGGACGCGTATCGTCGACGCGTTCGTCTCTATCACCACGTCGAGCTGCACGAACAACGAACAGTATGCGACGATTACTTTACTTTGTTCATACTCCACTCTTATATTATGCATTACCTAATACTCATAGCTAAGCTCAAACTGACTAACGGACATTCTTAAATTAATCTGTCTAGTTTATTTTATAATATTGGTGAGCGCCAAGAAAAGATTTTCGAAAAGGGGGTTAAAAATAGGGTGATGCTCGAGATGTTCCAGATCGAAAATCCTATCGAGCACCTCTTTTCTATATGAAGTACCAAAAAACATTGTGAATAAATAGGCAGTTTCATGTTTTACAGTAGAAACTCGGTAAAATCTCATAAAAATGGTAAAACTCATTTCAATTTTCTACTCACACATAACTCATAAGGTGAATTTGTAATTAACTTGTCAAGATATTATAAATATTATCCAGAAATTTAGTTTCTAAACTGTCACCTAGGAGGATGAAAAATGAAAAAAAGAAGCACATGTTAATCACCTCAAACCTCTCATCTTCACAGCGATAAATATATTCTTCATACTGGGTCTTCCTCGACGTAACGAAAGTGGAATCTTCACTCCAAGTGGGGAAAGACACCCACGTGTCATTTAACACCTAAAATAAACAATGTTGTGTTAAAGTAAACGCATATGATTGGCGTAATATATAAAACAAAAAAAAAAGTTTCTTCAAACATTTGAAGTCTATTTTTTTGGAGATTCACGCCAAAGTCGAGCAAAAGTCAGAGTCATGTTGACTGTTATTTGAGTATCGCGGTGTTGTGCACTCGGAATTCTTACCGGAAGGTCAAACGGTAAATAAAGTATATATTATTTGAGCGTTATGCTCCGTTCAAGAGAGCAAATTCGACGAAAAAAGCCAGATTGTGGAAAGAAAATTTTGCATTTTGCACCACGATAATGCGCCTTCGCACAAGGCAATCATTGTGAACGAATATTTGACTAAAAAGTCAACAAACACGATAATTACCACTTCGTAACATCCGTTTTAATTCAGTAGAAGACATAAAGAAGAATTCGCGACGAGAACTAAAATCAATTACGAAAAAGCGTTTAAAAAATGTTTTGATGATTGGATTATTTGGTGGAGTAAGTGTATCGACTCTGAAGGAGCATACTTTGAAGACAATAAAATAAATTTGGATGAATAACTAACATTAGTAACAGAGTAGTATATAAAGCTACGTTATATAAAGCTACGCTAGCTGTCGCGAGACAGCACGTCGAATAGTGGCGTCTGCATATACCACAATAATGTAGCCAAGACACTTGATCTCCGACACTCGATCTATAAACAGATTCCGATCCAAAAAAAGTACTTGTGTAAACGCCATCGACACTAATGTAGAAATTCGTGTCCAGTGTCAGTGTCAGTGTCTCGTGTATGCAGACTTTTAGATAAGCGTTTTGATATTTTTAAGCAATTCGATTTTGGAGACATATCTATTATTTTAGGGACAAATCTTATTACTTAGGTAATTGAACTTGCATTTATTTGGCGATAGTTCAAATACACATATAGGTAGAATTCTACAGTATTCTTTTAAAAAGTGGCAGTACTAAGACCTTTTCTCCAAAATATTTCTTTCACCGTCAACTAGTAGTGTTATGTTACCACTTTAAATTAGTAAAATCATGCTATTGGAAAGCTATTAGCACACGGAGACGAGGTATGGAATCGCCCGTCTTTGACTATTACGAATTACTTCTAATGCTACTGGTAAAACTGTAACATCGACGCATACTCGAATCCTATAAAAAGTCTGAGCCTGAAGCCATTGCATAGTGGCTAGTTACCACGTTCCCATTGAAAATCTATCACCAAGCCGGCTCTTCCTACTAGGTTTAACTGTTACTGCCATCTAGGGCGATAACGTCACTAACCATATCAGGTGAGATTATAACCAAATATAATGATAAGCATATCCTCAAGTTGAAACCTGTCAACAAGTGTATAGTTGAGATCCAGTGCCCTCGAGTTTAATACGAGACCATGTTTGACCACATCAGGTTAGACTGAAAAAGAAACCGCAGCTGCAAAGGAAAGTAAATGTTAATATGTACATGTTGAAAGTACCTCTTTGCACAGCGGCGTCCGTCCGGAGCAGCGCGGCGGGTTGGCGGCGCGCGGCAACGCGCAGTACGACGTGCCGAGCCGCTTACACGTCGACAGGTCTGAGTTCATAAACATTCCATTATAATACACTCACACCCACTACTCCTCACTCTCTCACTCACTCACTCGGTTCATGTCAATACACTATTCATATTACATGGGTCTGAGCTCTTTGTCCTGTCTAAATAAAAAAATATTGTTCATGTAATTTCTAATACTGATTTATTGAATAATATATTTTGTTTTATCGAGACAATCATTCATAATTATGCTACACGGTGGCAATGAAACTATGAATTTATTTATAAAAATCTTAAATTTATAAATTAAAATGACTCCAGTCGGATTCGAAAAATTATTTTTGTATTTAACAGCCAGATTCATGTGGAATAGTATAGGCTATGTAGAATTAGGCTTCACCTCTCAGCTAGCCTTCAATATTGATTTTTGTTATATAAGTCGGAAGATATAGCGCACCCCGACTGCTTTATCCGCGTGCGCTGACGTAATGGTTAGTGATACGTAAATACAATGTTCTATGAATGAAAGTTATTTCATCATCGACACAATTTTATGCAGATAAACTTTGTCCTTTATAGCAAGTTATTTGAGGGCATAGTTTAGGAGATAAGGTAAAATTAAAATATTTCGAACACTCAATTCGGGTCTATGACTATAGACGCAGCGGCGCGAACGAGCCGTAAGAGTTGAGACGCATAACCCTGGCCGCCTGATAAAAACATTCTCTGTACTGTATTTAGCGAGTCACAGCTAGTCTTAATACATAAAAATCTTACATGTGTCTTGTTAGTGATCATGTAACTTCTGAATGACATGACTGATTGAGCTCATATTCACATAATATGTATATCTGGTTTTATCAAGACAATGCTTTATAGCTATATTAGAATCTGATTGGTAGCACTGTGTTCGAGACATCAACTACTGAGAAAGGCTGAACAAAGTGTTGTAGGGCCAACTAACTAGTTTACATGCGTCAGTACAACACGAACACACCTATATCCATGGCGATGTCGGGCTGCGGCCGATCGTGACGTAGCTGCGCGCCGAGCGGCCCGACCGGCTCGTAGCGCGTGCGCCCCTCGAGGACTCCGCCCAGCGCTCCGCTCGCATTGCCGCCCACCGTCCCGCCCGCCGTACCAGCCCAGCTATACCCTGCGTCGAACACAAACATCACTCATACATTCAAATATTTACAATATACAACTCATATCATTTGTAAATCGATATTAAGTAGCTAGAGTATGCTGTATTGCATATTTTCTAAGCAAAAAGGTGTGGACCCAGAATCGGCAGACAGTGCAGTATTGAAATCGTAATTCTGTAAGCACATTGTTCTTTTTTTAAGACAAATACGTCCAACTATTAAACATTACAAATAAAGTAAGTCAGTCCACTTTGCTGCAATGAAGAATAAACAATTCAGAACTTTCTATAAACAAAAACATCGAGATAAAACTATAGCACGGTGGGGTATTTTCTAAATATCACCCTGGCTAACTACAACTTTCAAGATAAAAATCTGTCACCAAGGTTCCACACAAATGTTCCCGTAACTGTACTTAAGAGCCAATCTCTGTAGACTTAGCATGTTACCATTTTAGGCTCCTTCATCACTAACATCAGGTGATATTGTGTTCAAAATATAAATATATAAAGTATAAGAGAAAAGTGAGTCCTCTTAAAAAGGGAGATATGAATAGCCTAAACTGTGTATAAGATATACAATATACACCTGTCTTTCTCCTTTTCTCTATGTATTATATCTTACATCTCTTTCATGTAACAAAATGTACATAATAAACGTGACGCGTCCCTGAAATTTCATTCTCGATTCTCGTTCACAAAAATGATCGAACCGCCGTTAAGTTTCACTTCAAAAATGAGACATATGATCAATCACTGATTAAACTAAACATAGGGATTCTACCAGTAATCTTACCACAGCTAATATTATTCAAAGTTAGGTTTACCAGTATGTAGGGCGGTAGAATTAGTGGTGGTCGGAGTGTGAGGCGGAGACGGTGGCCCAACAAAGTCCTGTAGCCACTTGTGGAGATCGGGATGCCGACAAAGGAACGGGGCGGTCACGCTCAACAGTTCCGAAGATGATATTATTTCGTTTGTGAACAGCAACAGGCATCTGGTGAAAATTATTCATAAATAAAATACATGTAGCTCTGCTCCTTCCAAGCGCCATCGGCAAACTGAACGCGCGCTCTTATTTATTTCGACCTGTTGCGCAGTGACGTCATGAGCCACATGTTCTGATGTCGCTTCCCGAGACGCGCGATTACTTTCCTCCACACACACACGCGTACCATATACAAGCAAACTCGTGTCCGATTGGCTGATTGAAGGATTCTGTCCACGGCAGAACGTGTACCGGTTGTGATCCTATTATATGTCGTATTAATGTGTGGCCGATTTCGGCTACAGAGACTTGATTTTCTGAACATGCACAAAATGAACAGGGCGTTGAGGCGCATTTCGGACAGGTTAAAATTTCACCAACATAACTATAATCTATATGATGTATCCATACACATAGCTTTTTTTTTGTTTTAAGGTGATTTGTTTCGTCATTCTTCTTTTCGATATACGAGACACGAGTCCGCACCAACGTAGCTGTTAATGTATAAATAGGATGATACCTAAGATGTCTACAGGTGTGAGAGGATGTGTACAAATGTAATCACATCGATTAGGACAATTTTTTGCATTTAACATATTGAAAACTGTTAATTTGATGTTATATTAAAAGATCAAAAAAACGAGAATAAGTTATTAAAGAAAAAAACAAAGGCGAAAATAAATTTCTCCAAATTCCAAGTGGGGGATTTAAGGGAGAGATTAGTTAAACCTTTTGTCACAATTATAAAGCTATATATGTTTAACATTTAAAATATAAACCCGTAAATATAATATAAAAAACAAAAGTTTTTCTAATTATTAAATTGATTGAATGTTGAAACAATTGAGGTATTTCTTTGTTCTTTTAATTAAAAACAGCATCAAGATACAAACTTACCTCAAGAAGTTGTCGTAAACATGCTGAGATCGCAAAGCCTTCCTGGTTCGATCAAAGAAGCTGTACTCATGGTGCGTTGCCAACTTAGCGGCTTCCGCGTAGGACACGTCGCGCACGCAGGGCCCCGTCAGAGCCGACGAGCGGGCTCGCTTGGCGGGGGGTCCACCCGCGGCGACCCCCACGGTCCCCACCCCACTCGGAGGACCCACAGTGGGGCTGACGTTGACACTCGAACTGGTCACGCCCGTTGATAATGACGATGCTGTAAGAATTTATTCAACGAATTTAATCAAATCTGCACGACACGACATTACGGTTCTATGCTTACCCAGCCCTTAGTACCAAACCGGGTAAGCATATCCAATAGTGATATGGGTATTATGCATCGGGCATCTTGTGTTTTGATTAAAATTAGCAAAAAAAGAAGGAGAATAAAAAAATATGCAAAGCCAAAATTTGTAAGTCCAAACTACGGACATCCAACATTCCATAGTTCTAAACCATTGGACCATCAAGATTTCCCTTACCAACTTTAGACAATCTATCATGTTATCTTCGTGTGTATAAAAGAAAGCATGTTGAAGCAATAATGGCTCAGTGGTAGCGTGTAAGGACATCGCGTCCATTGACGTGAGTTCGAATCCCTACAATGAACCTGAGCTTTTGATGGAGGAAAACATCTTGATGAAACCATAGCATGGTGGTCCTAATGCCCGCTTGGCTAGCTAACACCCTTAAGCTGAAAATCTATCACCAAGCACCAATAGGTGTGTTCCGGCAGCTGTACTTGAGAGCCAGTCTTCCACTAGGTTTAGCGTGTTATCATCTTCGGCTACATTATCACTTAAAATCAGGCGAGATTGTAGCCACTACGCCACAAAAAACTCCACATACTTGAACAAAGACAGTACCCTAGAGGTTAGTCAAGAACCAGCTTCACCACTCACTTCACAATGGCATTAGGTAGTTATTAATTTTGAATTCATGAAACGTATTTATGAAAATCAATTATCATTTTAAACACGCGTATTACATCACGTATTAACGCGAAACATAGAAAATTAGACCATTTCTCAAAAATAATAAGGTTCTAGGCTGAAAAATGACCAATAAATAGCCTTATAATAAATGCTCGTTGTATAACTTGCAAACACTCACGTGGTCCGGAGGATGAGAAGCTGGGCGACCTTTTAAGATGGTGGTGCTGAATCGGTTGCACGATGCTCGGGACAGAGCTCGTATGTTTGGGTATCTGTTATACAAAAAATAGTAACTCTTAACTTCTCGATATATCTGGCAAAGTTTCGAATACGCAGGAACATGTAGAAAAAGCTCACGGAACACGCACACATTGAAACTTTATAGGTCCGACTACGTAAGCAAACATTGTTCAAAATTAGCAAACTTCCCTTTTCCTCGAAACAATAATGTCTAAGGGAGATAAATGTGAGTCAGAAATGTCAGTATAGCACAATCACCTGCGGATGCTGTATAGGCGTGTGGTGGTGGGGCGGAGAGACCGGCGGCACTGGTAGGAATCTCTCGTTCTCATTCTCGACCCTTGCCGGCTGCAAATACATTAAAAATAATTATTTGTTTTAATCTTATCTATATACAATGGATTTCGGTTATAACGACAATGAAGACCACTATAGTTCCGTCGCTATACATATAGATAGAAAGAAAGAAAATAATATTTATTGCCAGACAATACACATATTATATTGTAATTTCTTAGATATAGCTTTACCTATTTGAACATTTATAATCGAAAGCGTATTATTACAAATCCTGAAAATCTGTAATGTAAACAAAAGATAAGAAACCTTTGTTTATATTTTCTCTAAAAGTTTACTTGAAATTCAAGGGACTTAAGAATTACGTCGCTATAATCAGAAAGTCGTTACAACGGACGTCGTTATAAATGAAATCTACTGTATTTCACAAACAAGAAACAAAAGATTTTGTATGAGAAATTAACCAAATACAGAGAAGCGCCTTGCAATGCCTTAAAGAAATTAAAAAAAAAACAAGCGAGTTAATTTTCTTTACAAATAAAATTGTAGATAAGACATTTTCTCCTCTCTTTACCGAAAAACGAATGAAAATTACGTACCTCATAACTTAGCCATATAGTTTAAAGTGTTTGTTAACAAAACCATTTCTCAATACTTTCAAAATTTCATATTTATAGCATGAAACTCAGACTCAGACTCAAGGTTAATATCTCTCTTCACTCAAAAGGAGTCAAAGAGAGAGAGAAAACTATTTTACATAGAGCTCATGCCATGATCAAAACCTTAACTACAAAGACAAAATCAGCCACAAGTTTATTGAACTGAATCAAAAATATTATCAAATGAGAATCCTTGAAGCAAACATTGATAAGTGGTAGCATGTTCGAAGTGCTCACAGTGAGCTCGAGCTTTCGGTTAAGGAAAACATCATGATGAAATAGTACGTATAGAATGGTATTTTATAATGCATGTATGGTTAGATACCACCCTCAAGTTGAAAATCTGAGGCGTGTTCCAATAGCTGCACTTGAGAACCAATTGTCTCATTATGCTTAATGTGTTACCATCTTGGGTCACATCACCACTTCCCAGGTGAGAATGTAAAAAAAAAACGATATGGGGAAAACTTGGCCTAGACAAATTAAACGTACTATAAAATAATCACACCTGTATGGGCGGAGTAGGGGGACGATCCGGTGTCGCCTTGACAGCCTTCGCGTCCGGCAGGAACTGACCGAACTCTGCTAACAAGTCTTCTTGGTTTTCAAACAACTTTGCCACCTGAACATAAAACTAGTAAAAATAAATAATTTATTCTAAAACTTACAAACAAGAATGTCGAATTAATCTCATTGTTGAAGTTTGTTCAACAGTCATGTAGCCTATCGTTGTTCTCACTACCCGTACCTGCCTACACAGTTTGCTAGATTGCTTGACGTTCACGGTTACTGCTCCGCTCCTTAGAACAGAGGCGTGAAATTCTATAGATTCTATATTCTAACTTTTTCCTTCCTCAATAAATTGTTTATAAAATACAAAAATAATTTTTAAAATCGACTGTCAGTCCCCGAGGTTCGTGCGTTCATTTTTTTCCGAACTGACTATACCAGTCTTAGCCATAAGTGTCGGTCGGGCGTTAATAATTAACCCGAAAAAACTCGCGGCTGATTACAAGTTCAAAGTATGACGAACCGTAATCTTTATACATATGGAAAATAATCCAGACACAGTCATTGTATCTTTAGGTATTTTCCCGCGATATTTACAAACTGGCATGACGCCAACAGTGCGGACTAACACGTAAGGATATTTGGCTCTAACCCAATAGTAAGGATTACGTGAAAACAAACATTGTGATAAGACAAATAGGATATTTGGAGGGTATTAGGTGCCAGTGTTCATATCGAGCTGCTAAAATTTTCCCATATGCAGATGGTCTATCAGGGTTAGCCCTATCAAGTTTTTCAGGTGTTGCGAGATCAGATTGTGGCGCATCAAATGTGAAATTAATTATTCCTAACTAATAAACAGTGACGTCTGAACAACGTAGCGACATGACTTTTTTTTTGATATCCAATAGCGCTGAAAATAAAAAAGTGTGTGTGTGTGTCGGCTCTGACGCGTGACTGGAGTTTACTCCTCAAAAACTGTCTTAGAATTTAAAATATATACAATTGGCAAGAAGTGTAAATAAAGACCTCTCTTAGGACATAAAATGAATATAAAAATGCATTTGTCCCCGCGCGGCGTACCCGCTCATCTCAAAGGTAGATTCGCGTCTGGCAGCTTTCGCAGTAAACCAATGGAATGAATTTTATAACCATATTTGATGATTTCAATTCCACTTGTCATATTTTTTCATACCGTGCGCCTTAAAACGTTTCTTAAGGAGTAAACTCCATTAGCCAGTTCGCGACTTAATTGCATACACGCAACAGTCCGAGCCGAGGTTCGGCCACTTTGGCACCCTCGGATGTTGTTGCTTAGCTTTCGTGGCTGAGTGCCCTAAGCGCTCGCCCCCAAGCCCGGTGGAGCTGCAAAAGCCGTAAAGGCTCCAGGGCCCCTAAGGCTAACAGTATAGTCAGTTCGAGAAAAAAAAACTCCAAAAAGTGAAGCGAGCTGTGCGTATTTAACAAGCGGACAACCTCTTTTAGGAATTTAGGGTAATATGTGAACATACTGTTCCCCCACATATGTTCAAATAAAGTCCACAAATGAAATTCTCCGAAACTATAGAATATACCGAATTATTTCATATTCCTAACCATAAGCGAAACCGATTATAATATCCAAATTCAGATCCAAACTAGCATATCCGTAACATCCTTGATTCATAGGGTAAATCTGTCATGAAACTATCTTCTCTATTTTCCTTTAGCGTCGATGCTAGCGGAAAAGCAGGGGAAATAATATAGTAAATACATAAAACAAAAATATTTGATAGTGTTTAAATGGTACCAAAACATGATTATTTCGAAACAAAAATATTAATTGGGATGATATTCTTACCTGAGAGTAAACTTCCTGCTCCGTCTGCTGTTTAGCCTGAGGCTCCTTCAGGTCCCTCTGGCCGCGCTGGTACGCGTGCAGGATCTCCAGGAACCGCTTGTACTTGTCCGGTTGACGTGAGAACCGAGACTGTTGAAGAAGAAAGACAAAATTAGAAAACACATGTTAAACATATATATAAAGAAAAGAACTAAATCTTTTTTGATGGTAAGCGGCTACCGTAGCCTATGGACGCTTGTAAACGCCATAGTTATAGATCTTGAATTATCCTTCTTACCCCAAGAAGCTCTTGAAAGACCCCTATTCACCCCGTAGAAACATAACACAAGGTTATTTTATTTGGTTTTCTGAGGGGTGGAGTATTCGACCAGTGAAGCAATGATGGCTTAGTGGTAGTGTGTACGACTTCGCGTCAATTGACGTGAGTTCGAATCCCTGCAATGAGCCTGAGCTTTCGGTGAAGGAAAACATCGTGAGGAAACCACAGCATGGTGGTAGGGCTTTTTCTAATGCCCGTCTGGCTAGCTACCACCCTCAAGTTGAAAATCTGTTGCCAAGCACCAATAGGTGTGTTCCGGCAGCTGCACTGCACAATATCCTGCTTAAGTAACATGACAGCTGTTGGTATAATTTGCGAAATATTAGCACGGGCTCAGCCAGTTTGTATATATTGTTTATCGAATTAAACTGAAACAAAGTATACACACACTCACCTTGATCTTGTTGACGTACTCGATGGCGTGGTTGAACTCGACCGGCTGGCCGGGCGGGGTCGGAGCGCCCCCGGGCCCGCCGCCTGCAACGATTTACGTACGACTCAGTAACGCATTTCAAACATTTACGGTATAACAATTGTCGTGTACAGTAATCGCAATCAGAACTCATAATCGAGCAGCCGCATGTTATTCTCATGTTGAATCAATCGGTAATTAATTTCATCATATATATTTTATGTATCAGTCACAACTTCATTTGAATAAAACACAGTAATAGCCTGAATATTTTTGTAGGCTTCCTTAACATTTAAGCCATCTGAGTTGTTTAAAAGACTTTTCATCTCACGCAAAAATAGTTACTGTTTTTTTTTTTAATTTTAAACTCTTTTTGTAATAATCCACATTGGAGACTACGTCATATAAAATTTTAATACTGTGCCCTTCTATCAAGATTTCAAGAGTTATTTCAACTATATCGACCAGTTTAAAAAATCGCGTAACTCCAAATTAGCGTAAATCGACATATTACTGCAATAAATAAATATATATGCACTGTTAATTTTTTTTCCGTAAAATTACAATCGTTTTACATACTAAAGTATGAAAAAAATTACAAAACAATGTATACTAATGCAAACAAACTTATAACAGTATAAGGGTAATTTTCCTAGACCTGTGAAGATATAGATACAAAAGTGTTGTAATTTTAAAATCTTTATGTATAAACCCTACAAAAAAATTTTTTATTACAATACCCAATTTAAATTTTGACTAAATTTTTTACCTATCAGTTCCCAATATTTTTTTTGTAAAATTACCAATGTAATTTTCAACAGTGTGGGGGATACAAATTCACACAATCTTTTCATTTCAAATTAAGTATGGTTGTATTATGGGAACTAAACAGCTTATATACATACATTACATATATACATACAACTGACAATTATGCTCTATTCATAAAACTCAGTCATGTGCGGAGATCGAATCCGGCTTAATACTAGGGCTTACTACAACATGAGGCCTGTCAAACTTTAATTTCATAATTCTTCTCTATGATAATTATATTTTCCGAACCGGCGATAGTTTTTTTGCCTTCATGAGTATTACCTTCTTATAGCCTAAATTGAATGTTTTATTTTATGTTTATAACTAGCTGATTATTTGTGGAAAACTTTGATAAAAAAATTGTTCATATTCACATGATTGGCATATACATAACACATGATGATTTATAACGTACTCGCCTTGAAAACGAATGATAAAATTATTGACAACAAAAGATTTAAAATACGAGTGGGTTTCTCTTATAAAAGTGAGATTATCCTCTGAATATGCTATTTAAAATTTAAATGTTCGTATGTCTGTACAGATATTATATGAAATTTACCAAATCATTTTGACTGGCGTTTCATTAGATGACATGTAAGAGTCCTTAAATGATATATATTTATGTGATACATAACATCGGCTTGAAAATTATATTATCATTATTTATACTACTAATATTGTAAAACGACTAGCAGTACCCCGCGGCTCCGCACGCGTTATTATTTTTATCCCGTAACTTTATTTTTACACATATTAATTTAACAATTCATATAGTCTACCAATTGAGAAATTACAATTACTTCCCATGTACGGATTTCCATCAAAATCGATTGAGAACTAATTTGTTTACGATTCCTAAAAGTTTTATTGACAAATCTTATATCCTATGAATTATGGAACTACGTAGTTGAAAATTTATGAAAATAAAAATGTTTTATTTTTATTTCTAAAAGTATATTATTGATAATTATTATAATAACCTTTCAATTAGGTATGGAATGACTTATGCTTCCCAAATATTAAATTTCACCCAAATTGGTTCAGATTAAAGTATTATCGTAAATTCTTATAGCATATCATTTGAACAATGACAAGCTTCCCGTGTACAAAATTCAAGCCGTTTTTGAGTTAAATCCGGACATACAGACAAAAAAGACCTTTATATAGGGATCTCTAGCATGAAAATTTGGAAATAAAAAAATACATGTACAGACAGAATTACAGATTTATGAATATAGGTCAAGTTTGTATGTTTCTCTGGCTGAATCTACTGATCAGGATCTTAGACATTCTTTCGTGTTGCCGTTTGTAATAAACGTCAAAACTCTACGAGACAAACTAACATTTGTATAGGAACAGCCGGTCCAGTTGTACAATATTATTAATTAATTTATACAGGTCAATGATCTGTCCCCAATCTGAGTTTATCGCGTTCACTGACGACATCGCTTAAAATGAAATACGATTGTGGTGTAGACAGAGAAATGATGAATACCTTGCGTGTGGTGGACGGCCGCCTCCATCTGTTGGTGAGCGTGCGATATCTGATGCAGCGTGTTCGCTCCCGGCGCGCTCACCGACAGGTTGTGGACTATCGCGCTCGTTACCGGTCTGTTCACAAAACAACACTGTCAAATAACCATCACAAAACATTTTAAGCAAGTCTTATATGCGTAAGTCTAATATCTATACGTAAGAATTATAACTTTATCTAAACCTTCCTATAACTAATTATAGATTACTAATAAGACTCATAAAAATACGAAATAAAAACGGTTTTATACACTACGGTACCCAACTAGAGAGTTCGTATATCTTTTTAACAAGTCTCAAGTTACGTGACTGTAAATTAACTTGAAGCGATCCGCTTATAGATAGTCGTAAGCCACCAGGCACTAGCCTAAATTCAGTTTTTTATTACCGTAGAGTAAAATTACATGTCATCTGTTTGCTACTTTATTGCACTTAAAAAATAGCGTTGTTCACTAATACGAACAAATCATAGACCCCGTACGCGATATTATTTCCATTGTTAAGTTTTACAAAAAACCGATTGAACGCTCGGAAGATGAAGCGTTATTTTTTTTAGTACATGTTTTTGTTAAGTAGTTTGCCATATGTACATTTAATAATTTCCTAAATTATTTAATGATACTAATAAATTATCGAGTGTTCAAACGCGACTAAGTCAATAGATCAGATTCTTCATACCTAATACGTTTGTGGTTGTCACAGACACAGCTGAGTACAACTGACTTTTGTATCAGTTTTAAAGGTAGTATTGATTAGAGACATCAGTAGGAAGGCAGCATGCGTTTATCACCACTGACGTTCTGTCATAGGCACATCGCACTTCTCTCATCATCGTCTCGATATTTATTTTTGAGGAAACCTAACGAGCTAGAGAAATATACTCGTAGCAACAACATAATTGAAAAAAATACAGAATCTGTAAATATGATTGATGTGATTACGCTCAGCAGTGTGACATCACAGGCTGGTATTATTATTAAAATATCCATATCGAGTATTGTTTTGGCGGGAACTACCAGATTACAGATTGCAACTTCACTTTTCAAAATAAAACGAACAATCCATAAAAACTCGAAAGAGGTGAAGGACGATGATTCATAATGTTTTATAATTCAAAACATGACTAAAACATGCATTTTCAGATAAGGAAAAACATTTTATTCTGGTTTATTTGTTAAGAATTGCGTCGTACAAATTAAATTATTTTTATAAAGCCTCCATAATGGCGTCGCTAACGGATTTAAACAACAAAACACAAGGTCTTAGGTAAATTATTGGTCATAACCATTTCAACTGAAATTAACCACAATTGTAAACAAATTCTAATCATTTTCCCGTAACCAAACTGAATTTGACAAATCTATTTCAAAGGTCCCTTACGCGAGATTTAATACATCACTAAAATAGGTTAAAATATTTATAGTACATAAAATATATGGTCAACTGAGGTTTGAATGTAGTTTTGTCAGTTATTCCTTTTTTAAGGTGACTAATACAAGTTTAACACTAATCTTTATAAAGGTTTCAAAAATATACTTACATTTACCACCATAAAGATGGTAATTCTTACAACTTTATTTAACATTAACAGATTAAAAAAAAACTATTGAATCTATTTTGACATCTGGAAAAAAATTGGTAAACATTTCGTCACTGCGCTTCCTAAAAAAATTATATAAAAAATCTTACTTTTCAAATCAGTAATTAAATAAATATGTTTTATCTGATAAGGAAATTGAAAAATCCCTGCAGGGAAATCATCCATACTATTTGATACTACAGCGAAATGTTTATCATAAATGTTGCTCTAAATATTATATCCGTTTGTTTACATAAAATGATAATTGGCAATGATTATTTTATTTATATGATGTCATAATAAGTTTACAACCATATTTATCCACAAATAAGTAGTATATATTCTTAAATATAAATAATATTGCTCAGTTATATATATCCTTCACATACAGGTTTCATTTTGCGTAACTCCTTTCATAAGAGTGTAGAGTGAGTGAGATAGAAATTGTATTAAGAGTAAATATTAAAAAATAACAAAAAAATATTTGTTTTTTTTTTTATTTAAACAAGAACGCTAGGAAGTCTGACTTGTGCCACAAATCTTTTAAGTTGTTTAAACACTGACACGTTTGGTGGCTCAATTCACCTGTAAATCCCCAACGGGTAAGTTTTGGAGCTTTCGAATACAAGATAGAATAAACAAGAAATCCAAGGCCATGGTATCCCAGGGCCAGGTACTCCAGGAAATCCTAACGCAATGAGATCACACCTTATACTGCTAGGTAAATAGGTATAATATGTAAAATAAAAAACTGGCTAAATTATCCAAAAGAAAACATACGTTGACTTCACGTGACACTCTGACCTTGTTGCATAAAAAAAACAACTAACACACAAGGATGAAAGTATTTCTAAAAATAAGTATTGTTATTATTTTTCTTATCTTTTGGCACACAGTCAGCTGATGGGACATTGACTCGTTAACTGTGCTTGCAAATATATTTTAAATACTTTAAAACCACTGAATACACATCGTTTAAGTCAATTGTTTGTTTGAATGATTGTGTGTGTTTAACTCACTGCGCGACCGGCAGTAGATGCACGAGCTGAGGCTGAGGGGGGTGATGGACGCCCAGCAGCACTCCGCCGCCGAGACCGGTCGGGGACGGCATCGAGACCGAGACCTGGCCAAAACCACAACACATGGTATCAACAGTTGCAAATCATCACGCTAAATATTTGGTTATTTATGTACACGGCAATGATGGTTCAGTGGTAGCGCGTACGGAAATCGCGTTGATTATCGTGAATTCGAATCCATGCAATAAGCCTGAGCTGTCGGTTAGGAAGCCATAGCATAGAGCTAGAGCTATTTCTATAGCCCGTCTGGC
Organism: Saturnia pavonia; assembly: GCA_947532125.1. Lineage (NCBI taxonomy): Eukaryota > Metazoa > Arthropoda > Insecta > Lepidoptera > Saturniidae > Saturnia > Saturnia pavonia. Next base: position 8,815,085 of record OX383921.1, read on the forward strand.
TATATATATACCACGCTCAAGTTGCAAATCTGTCGCCAAGCACCAATAGGGTGTGTTCCGGCAGCTGCACTTGAGAGCCAGTCTACCACCACTAGGCTTAGCATATTACCACCATCTTGGGCCACATTGTCACTTAATATCAGGTGAGAGTGTTGCTACAATGTTAAAAACCTATAGTGATAAAAAAGTGTTTTCCATTGGATTGCTACCACCTTACTCTAAGTATAACACCCATCATAGTGGCACGATTAAACCAAGCAGCATAGTAGAGATCTGTATCGGAGTGGGGTCGCCGCCACCATTGCACATGGTGATACACCCTACAGTTTGACTCTAGTTTGTCGTGTATCGGGATCAGTCACGTGTATATCGCTGCAGAGGCTCATTTACAGGGCGGCATGACAACGACGACCGTCGATGGATACCAGATATCTCATTGGTCGTCCTTGTTTCTGAATTGTGCTCTGCCTATCATATCATCCAGCAGTGCCGTCATTTTGTCGTGCTACTTTAAAAAAACATTTATGAAACACAAAGAACGAAATACACTTTTAAAGTATAATAAAGCTATTGAGATAATATGAACTTATTAAGTCCATGAATACCGAACTAAAAAAACTAAAATTCCACACTTCCGATTATATAAAACATGTAAAATGTACTTTTTTATCGTTATATAGGTTTGGCGTAGTGGCCACAATCTCATCTGATGTTAAGTGACGATGAGACCCAAAAAGATAACACGCTAAATGGAAGACTAGCTCTCCAAGGGTAGCTGCCGGACCACACCTATTGCTGCTTGGTGATAGATTTTTTCAACTTGAGGGTGGTGGCATTAGAAAAAGCCGTACCACCATACTATGGTTTCCTCACGATGTTTGCCTTCACCGAAAGCTCAGGCTCATTGCAGGGATTCGAACTCACGTCAATCGACGTGAAGTCGTACAAGCTACCACTGAGCCATCATTGCTTTCCAAACATTGATACAATGAAACATTGACATTGATACATTCCACTTGGCTCCAGAGCACGATCTGTATCAATTTCATTTAACTAAACTGTTCGAATAAGATACATAGTAGTATATCATATTTATACAAAGCTTCCTACATACCTGACCGTCGCTTTTAACTTCAATCTTGTACCCGGGAGGTAGGAAAGTGTTGAAACCGACAATCAGCTCCGGGTGCCCTTTGAACAGGTTCGACACCCGCGTGATCACACCTGGTGTGTCAATTCTGCGACCAAGAGTTAACAGTTAAAAGAGGAAATACAACATACCGCAAACGCTTTGAAACATTTAACAATATCAGATTTATATTGCAGCCATATATTATTATCATTTTTATAAATCAATCGGTAATTTTTTTCATCATTTAGAATAAAAATTAATGAAATCTAATTACATAAAATATTTAGAATGTATGGAAGGATGATCTTTGCATAGAGTGAATGACGATGTGAAAAAACGATATGAATGAAGGGTATGAAGAAGGTTGGCGAAACAAAAATATTGGTGTAAAGATGTGTTCACTTGTATTTTTGAAGTGATTTCTGTGGCTATAGTAAACTTTTGTAATACACTTAAAAGAACTTTTAGTCTTCACACAATCCCATATAAATAACTGCCGAAGGACGTGATGATGCTCCATATAATGCATCAACAAATAGTTAAGAATATTCAATTCTGAGTATAATATAGAGGAGATTATTATGAGAACCATACTGTTATTTATATTAGTTATAAGCTGTGCTCGCGTCTTCGCTCGTTTGGTCTACAGAATTATTGTTTATAAAGATGTTGTGATAATTGTTCTTTTTGATGAGGGCCAAGTATGTGTATTGAGTAAAACAAAAAAAATATCTTCATCTATCTAGTAGTTTTTGCGTGATGCGCGCACAACGGCTAACGTCAATCATTTTATTTTAGATAGATATAGATGATTATAGATTCGAAAAATGTGGTGTTAGCGTGTTTAGACGACCGAGATGCTGAAATTCTGTTCATGTTTCTGAAGACAATCTCCACTTACGTTTGGCTCTTGAACTCCTTCATGATGTCCAAGAAGTCATTGTAGACCTGGGGTTGAGTGTTGAACTTGTACTTGACTTGGTCCAAGTAGGAGAGGGCGTCCTCCACCTTGAGCCGTTGGAACTGCGTCTGAGGACCGGGCGACTGCCGGCCGGGTACAACGCTCGGCTGTGGAGCCTGCTGGTGAAGAGAAATGATCTTGTAATTCCACTGTATTTGTTTTCTCAGCGTTTGAAATGTCCAATACGTCGTGTTGATTAAGCCGGTGCCTTTCGGTAAGAGGCCTTATTGCCCTGCAGTGGGACACTACTGACGGGGTCGTATTATTTACATTTTTAACTCCCTATAACTAAATAACTAAATCGAGAATTGTAAACAGGATTCTAGAGTTCATGGCAATTTACCTTAATTCTAGGTGGAACTTGAGGTGGTGGTTGTTTCGCGGGCGCGTACTGGACGGCGCCTGGCTTCATGTAGTTGATAACGGGCGGGCCGGTGCTGGGAGCGCGCGCGCCGCCCCTACCGAACCCGCCGCCCGCCACCGACAGCATTGTTGGAGTACCTGCTTAGCAAACACCTTCGTCTCAAACATAACGTAACATGTCTGTTACGGACATGACATCTCGGATCTAGATATGGATATCTTAAGCAATTATTTCAGATATCCCATAGTCTCGGATAATAATTTCAGTTATTGATATTACATTTTTCAAAGAATTGTATATACAAAAAAAGTAGTAATTATTTGAACATTTGTAGGTGAACAATATGAATTTTATTAGTTTTGAATTATTATGTTTTGAGTAACGTTTGGTATTCGACCGTATCTCATTCGACTGCGTCCCTAGCCGAAATTATTCGTAACATTTATATCGGATACGGTTACGGTCTCGGTAACTGATACGGGAGTTCCATATCACCCCTGTCTCAGACACAAATTATATGAGAATGTAGCTAACGACCAAAGAATCTGTTTCGGTCGAACTTTCGATCGCGCCGAAACTTAGTGTTTATTATTTTAACGCGCGTAATTTGGGTTTAGAAAAACTGTTTCTTAGCGTATCTACAATATAAGCCTCTTTAATTTTGAATGGTAAAATAATTAGAAATATTTTTTTGTTTTGAATTTTTTTTTATTTTAACACTTTTTTAATTTAACTACTTGATTGTCGTACAAATTAGTTACTGTAATCTCTGCTGAGACTGGTAAAAACAGAAGTGCCTACATTCCTACAAAATCAAAATTAATAAATTATTGGTCCATTAAAAATTATAATAATTGTAAACAATATTATAAAGTCTATAAAAACAATTTTAAAAATATGTTGTAATCCCGATCGAGTTTCTTTCGCGTACTTCTCGATGACTGGAATGTTTTCCGAACCGGTAATACTGTGTTGACATTCAAGAGTGCCTTCTTAAGGTCTAAATTAAATAAAATATTTTTTATTTGATTTCAAGAGTATTCGGTCACATTAAAATGACAGCTTTCACATCACGAGATAAAGCACGACTCATCTTTGAATATTCTATCTAATGTGCGCCTACCAAAAGCGCGGCACATTACTCGCGGTAATAGTACAACTGTCTGTATACGTGTAAAAAATAGTACACTTAATTTCAGTATTTAATAAAAATATCAATTTCGGTATTGGTCAGACCCTATGAGAAAGTACAAACGTAAAAAAAAAACTTTTATTACGAAACTGATATTACAGGCCATGAAAATAAACCGTAGATCCCCGCACTTGAAAATAAATCCTATGTCGCGGGAAACCGACCTATACAAAGATACAAAATTGCGTGTATAATGCCATCTCTAAACATAAAATCCCCTTACAACCTTAGCGACCACTCCGCTCAAATTATACAGATCGCCGGAAAAGTCGTTATGTTAGTTGTATGGATTTAACACGTTAAAATACACAATAATAGGTATTCGATTATACAACCATCTGATCCCGTAATGCACATTACACAAGGAGTCACAACGCTTGCAATAAATCTATCCGAGTTGCTGGATTTTTATTAGCCTCTGCCTACATCATATTCTTCACATTGTCGTTCAGAGGGTCAAGACGTACGTGCGGGGGTACGAGACTGGTTTGGGCATCTCCGTACTGATTTGGAAAAGCATTTTACATACCTACAACATTTGCTTTGAAAACTATTAAAAAAGAAACAATATAATTAGTCAATTTTAACGCTAATCTATATATATATTTATACATAGCAACATTTTACAAGACTCGAACGTTTAGGTAAGTACTTCAGAAGTGACATTTAGAACACGTCTTTTGACATTAACTAACGTTTTCAAGGTATTTTTTTGTTTTTAGTACAGGAAATATTTACAATGATGACATATCAACTTACCAAGCATCTGTGGTTGTGCAGCTTGGGGTTGTAACGCATGTGATAGATTCATGTTGCTGGTGCCAGCCTGTTGAATCTGTAATGAAGTTATTACGTTATAATGTGTTGTAAGATATATCGATGGATTTAAAAAAATCGTAGAACGGCAAAGTGTCTACACTGTATCTGATGGTGAGCACAGTGCAATCTAGTAACATCGTCGACCATCGATGGATCTCTACAATCCATCGGCAGTCGTCGCTGTGATGTCGGCCTACTCTAATGTCTCTTCAGGTTATGTTTGTTGTAGGAGGGAGGGAACATACTGACCGGGAGCCGGTTCCTTAATTTCAAAGCTGATAGCGAACTACTTTGCTTGTGTCAATATGAAGGTTACCGTAAAGCTGTGAATCCGGAGCCCTACGCGTGTGGTTCTTTTATGAAAGCAAACAACTCTTTCCAGTCATTTCGTTACTGCTACGTGAATGGCGAATAATACAATTCCTGGTCTCCTTTCTATTCTAATTATTCAAGTAATCTTCAGACAAGGCTCCAAAAAAAAATGGTTGCTCCTTTGGATAAACTGTTCGGGGATTTTTTGTGGCTACTACTACTACAACTACTAGTTTCAATATTGTATAATACTAGAGCTCCGCTCGAATGGACTACAGAATGCTCGGTCGAGCGCACACGCCAGTCGTGCAGCCCCCTCTCAAAACACGAAAGACAAAAATGCTTTCTGTATGTGATCTTTAGTAGATAGATATATGCTATCGTTGATATTTTTGTAGCTCTTTATAAGATCTCCAATTTTGTAGTACATTAATTTGATATATCCCTTATGGTTTACTCAGCGAAATCCATTTATTCGCGCCGTAAATGTCTTTTTTCCGAATTGATTCACCATTATTGTCACTGCTTATTTCGTTTGTTACTTTATGTAACTAATTATATCCTATAACCTGGCCAGATAACATATCTATGAATTAAAGGAAAAACCATATAAATCAGAATAGTGGTTTTCGCGTGAAAAGAACATAAACGGACAGACAGACAGAGATGTTGACTTTTATAATAGATATACTAATAATAAAGTTCAAAGATTGTTTTTTGGTTGTGTGTTTGAACGCGCTAATCTCTGGAACTACCAGGCACATTTCAAAATGATGTATTATTTTTTATATATTATAGCTCATTTATCGAGGTTATAGGCTATCGAACACCACGATACGACCCTTAGGAGCGGAACAGTGATCATAATTGTCAACTAATCTGGCAATCAGCACGTAAGTTGTTAGCATATGTATGAAAACAGGCATGTACAATCAAAGGTAAACGCTGGTGAATCCGCGGGACACGGGTTGTAATAGTATAAAATTTTATTAAGCCAAATATTATATTAATTACATTTTCAGGTCTGAGAATTGCGAAGTATACTGTATCAAGATTTTCGGCACACCACAACATATAAAAATACCGTGATGCTTCCAATCCTAAATTTACTTTACCCCCTTGTACGCAGTTGCCCAAATATATTGACAGATTTGCAACGGGATGGGGGGGATGCAATACCACCTATGGTATTTATTTTAAACAGTACTATTCGTGCCCCGTGTTAATTTAATTCAGACATATCTCTACCGGGCCGCCGCCAGCGCACCAATATAGCGTATCGTTCGTTGTTCTTACTTCGAGTACTTACATTTAGCTTCACGTTCATGGTTACTGTTCAGCTCCTTAAAGTTGGTAGCGTGAAGTTATATAGCGTTTAACCTTCCTCAATAAATATTACATATTATATATAAACAAAATCCCTCGCCGCGTGCGTCTGTCTGAACGCGATAAACACAAAAACTACCGATCGAATTTTCATGCGGTTTTCATGAACGGACAGAGTGATTCATGAGGAAGGTTTAGGTGTAAACTCATTACTTTTCATAAAGGAAATCCAAACTAATATTATAAATCCGAAAGCAACTCTCGTCTATCTCTGTTACGTTTTCACGCCAAAACCGTTGAACCAATTTCTATGAATTTGGTATAGGGATATATTGAACCGTGAATATAGGCTGCCTATTGTCGCGAAAATAAAACTTGTGGGGTGAAATAGGGGATGAAACTTTGTATGGAAAACCCATAATTTCTCAAATCATGTCTCAGGGCAGTACAATATGGAATGATTTCAAGTATCTATAGTAATAGTCTAATGTAAACCGTTGGCAGAAAGTTTGTTAATAACTCAGTCATGCAATAACGGCTGAACATATTTGGATGAAATTCGACACACAGATGATTTATAACCTGGATTAACACTTTTAACTTTGGATGACACTTTTACCTCGGTAAAGACCCAATTAATTAAAGACGAAGCTAGTATCTTTATAAAGATGAAAACAGTTAGTGAATGACTGAACCGAAAATGAATAAACGTTTATCACAAGTATCAAGACCAATTCTTAGGTACCAGCTTATATTGTAATCCTATTGGTTGGAATACTTCCTTCCTTTTTCAAAACAGAGAAATAAAGTACATTCTTAATTAATAAGTAATTAAAAAAATAACAGATAAGTATTCCTGTATTAGGAAGAGGTAAAGTTTATTTGTTTGTGAGGGGTAATCTCTGGGAATACTGACTCGATTCGGGAAGTTCTTTTACTAATAGGAAGTTACGTTTTCCATGAGTGATATTGGCTCTAATTTTATGATTAAAAAAAAAACAATTTTCGTCATATCTGGACCGATACTAATCAAATTTTGTAGACGAGAAGCATACGTTATTCTATGATTGATAGGCTATGCTACGAACTGTCAAAAGTATATGTATAAATTTTGTACACAAGATGTCATTCCTCAATTGATAGCCTATATGAATTGTCAATAATATGAGTAAAAATATAATTACGGTATGAAAATATAAATTACTGCGTAACAAACAAGTTGATGTATTTTTTTTTCTTGTATTTATATTATGTGTTTTTAATTTATCTTATTAATTATGACAATAAATTATTTTCTTTCTTTCATAAATGTATCTTCTCAATAAAAACAAATTAAATTTTAAATCACAGCTATACCGGGTAACAAGACGTTGAGATGCAATCTTATTTGAAATAATAATAGGGTCAACGATGAAGTAGAAGAGATAGATAACATACTAAACGACGAACAAAGAATAGGAAATGTCGGTTTGGGGCTTAAAACGTAATCGATATTTTTATTGCTAATTTCAAGGCAAAGCTTGCTGCACAAAACTAGTATTTTTATCTAGTGAAAAAGACTGATCAGGTGATTCGAACAATTTTACCGACGCCGCGTTACATTTTAATCTGTATAGACGCGGAAAAACTATTTTTACACGGCCACGAGTTCCAACCAAAAATAAACTTGACTCACGCACACTCCTAGTTGAAATGTCTTTGTACACAATGCAAATTCTGAGAATATAAAAAAGCTGTCACAATCGAAATATGAAATTTAATATATGTGACATATTTCACATAGAAACAGGACACCCTTACCTGAATTACCCTTGCCCTGAATTGAATTGCCCTTACGTAGGGCAAAAACATTGCGACACGCTCCGACTACGATGAGTTTTGGTTTACCTGCAGACTTTGAGATAAAGCTAACTAGTTCTGATCTGAAGGCAACCAAACAGAACTGCTCTTCCAATTTATTAACAACTAGATGTCCCCGCAGCTCCGCTCGCGTCGACTACTAAAAAAGGCTTTTTAATTTTTGCGCGGAATCTTAATATTTTTTCTAAAATCAAATTAGCCTAAGCTATGTCCTATAGCATCAGCTATCTGCCAGTGAAAGTTCCGTCAAAATCGGTCCAACCGTTTCGGAGATTACCCGGAACAAATAGACAGACAGCGAAAAAATAATTAAAAGGGGTTTTTTTGTTTTAGGTATCGTGTATACTTTCATATAAAAAAATGGCGGCAATTACCTGCATCGACCATTTAACCTCAAAGTATATCATTGAATTACTTTCACAATTTCATATCTATCAATCTAATCTAAATTATTTCAATTCTTATTTTAACGTCAAAAGTTGCTCACGCTGTCATGTTGAAGCTGCTATCCAAACGATAGCTTCGTAGCATTTTTCACGAACAACCAGAAAGATTAGGAAAGAACATGGGACCTCGCGAATCAACAAGTTTTAAGAATTTTGATCTTAACTTTGGAAATCTTGGCAAATGTAATGTATTTTTAAAAAAATCTAGATGATTTTGAAAGGCACATTTTTAATACTAGCAATAAATATAAAATCATCATTCCATCTCTTATACTTAGTAAGACAAATAAATGTTTTTAAGGTAATTGAAAGGTAAAGGTGTTAGGTTCTAAAATAAACTTTCTAAGCACATGAATAATGCCGGATAATAAGTTCAAGAATCACGTTATTGTCGAAAGGGTGGATCATTAAGTGGATGACGGTGATGTCTGGAAGTGATTCCCTCTGTACATCCACTGAAAATGATAACTAAAAATAATATAAATACTGTAAAAAATGTTAAAAAAAAACCGATCGACCTTCTTAAACAGTTCTGCTCGATGACTGGGACGTTTTCCGAATCGGTAGTAGTATATTTACATTTATAAGTGCCTTCTTAGGGCCTAAAAATGGAATAAAATATTTATGATTTTATTTATTCAAGATTATTTCTTCTTCTTTTCCCTAACTTGGCAACCAGTCTTCTTTATTGAAGACCATTACTACCATTATCGAGTGTATATAGTTTCCAGTCTTATGGTGTATCCTAACAAGATGGTGGCTCCCTTGTTAGAACTTTCTAGGAAGTTTTGAGGCATTATTACCAATTCACTTCACTTGTGTTCAAAATAACATAACGCCACCTGTATTACACAATATAGGGTTAAATAACACAAATTTATGAATAAAAAATAAAAACCACTACATGACAATTTGAGATCCCGCCAAAACTCCTCAAGATTATTTGAACACTATCCCAGCATTGCTTAATAATCTTTCATATCTTGCATAATTACGACGATATAAAAGTATATCGTCAATTAATTGAAAGTGATTGCAGAATTGTTATATTTTGTAACTAAGGCTGGTTCTTGACGTACAAATAGTTTTAAGATATGTAGAATAGACATAAATAGAAAAAGTAGAATAGACAAAATATAAGCGAATCACTAAGTAAGTTATCTATATAAATAAAATAACTGTGGTTTGTCGGTGTGCGCGCATCACGCAATAACTACTCTTGATCTTATACTCTTTAGATATTTGGTCCTCAACAAACAAAAAATTTATCACCAAATCTTATTTTAAAATAAAGTTATTAAAATTTTAAGAAATCAAAATTTCCTCTTTCGTCCACGCGAACAAAGCCGCAAGCACAGCTATTTTAGGAATAAATACATACGATACAAATAACTAGTCAAATCAAGTTTACAAATATAATCTTTCGTAGGAATGTCAGAAGTCTGTACTGCTACAATAACCTGTTTCCCATTTATGCATTACAACTAAAAACAGCTTGTAGAAGCAAGATGTAATACAAATATCAAATTAACTATACAAGTATGTACGTATTCGGATCCGAGTTGATTGTAATAATTGACGAGACCTACTAACTCGCATCGATTTAATCTTGTTTTTTCATTTTTTAAATCCAAGCTTCGCAAAATGTCGACCTTAAAAAGAGGATCTAAGGACAGTTAAAGTCGTCAAACTGACTTGCCATCAGGTCTAATTATTATACTATATTAATAAGTCTTCAGTTATTTTATCTGCATAGGTTTCTTTTTCAAATAGTCTGATGGAAATCCTATATGTCAATTTTGTAAACGGAAAGTACATGATGACATTTCTCAATTGATATACTATATGAACTGCCAATAATATGAGTAAAAATGAAATTCCGGGATGAAAATAATAACTGCGTAACAAAGCTGTATGGAGTCGCGGGCACAACGCTAGCTAGTAATATCTGGAAAGACTGATCCGATTGTAAAAAGTATTTCAACTGACATATAACTACGTCCCAGGCTCATGATTATAGATTACATTTTATATCCTAAATAGCGATGTCCCACGGCTACCTATAACAAAAAAATATTTTTTTTCTTATATTTTATCTGTCTGTTTATTCGGACAGACTTTGACGGGACTTTCACTGGCAGATATAAGGAATAAATTAGGCTACTTTTATTTTAAAAAGTAAAAATATACCTTTTAAAATTAGCTTCACTTGTAACTAACTAAATATGTAACAAAAAATTTAATAGAATCATGGAAGTCAATTTTAACCTACTTCCAATTGTCGTATCGAAATTAAACTTTGTATGTATATGTAGTTCGGATGAAACACTATAATTTGGTATCTTGGAGCTGATCTGATGATGGAGCTAGGAGGTGGATAGCGGAACACATCAGTGGCTACTAGTAAACCCCTTAAGTTTCGAAGCATATGATTTGTTTTGACAAGTCCAAATGATTAGGCTTGATAACGAGGGCCTGGTGATGGATAGTGGACCTCTTCAGTGGTTACTAGTAAATCCCTCGAGTTTAGGCTCATATAATTCGTTTTGACAAGTCAAATAGACTGGGCTTGATAACAAGATGTTATTATAATAAAAGGTGAATGATATTTAGTGCGTAGTTAAAGCGTGTTTTTTAGTTTTTCAAACTTATTAAATATATAAATATCAAGTTCTCATATTTTTAAACTGTAATAACAAATACGATGCCGAGTGTATTATTACTAGCATCTCAGCAAAAACAATCGTACGGTCGCTATGTTAATTTCGTTGACATTTGCATAATATTCAAAAGATTAACTATTGCGTCGTAAGCATAATAATGAAAAAAATAATTAATTTCATACAAATAGTTTTAAATGTTTATGATACACATTATATTTCTATACTATAAAATATAAATATAACAAAGTGAAGACTTTTTTGTTCAATTACTTATTAGTTTGTTTAAACGCACTAATCTCTGGAACTGTCAGTCTGATTTGAAAAGTTCTTTTTATATATGATAGCCAGATTCATGAGGAAGAGTATAGGCTGTATAACTTCACACTACAATCCTAAGGAACGGATCAGTAACTGTGAACGTCAAGCAATCTGGCAAGCTGTAGGCAAGTACGATAAGTGGAAATATGGCTGGCTACACGGGTGCGTTGGTAGCGACGCCATGGACAGTTTGTCGAATAAATTTAAAACTGGTGAAACTGTCGGACACAGCTAGTTATACTACATAGTTTATTTATTTATTTATTATTCAGAGACAGCGCGTTCAAACACACCAACAAAAACAATCCTTTGAGCTTATTATTATGATAGATTAAAGAGATTTATTGCATGACACATGTTAGTTGCTTATATTTTTTTATCAATATTTTTTAACGACTACAATAAATTTTATTAAAATGGTAGTCTACTTTTTGAATAATTAATTTTGATGAGGAATTAAGAGAAATACCGTTGCCAAAAAAAAAACAAATACAAATGAGAAATAATACAGATTTTCACAAACCTGTGTAGGATTCTGTGACGGCATCTGCGTGGGGTCGTCCGGAACAAGCCGGGGTACACCCGTACGCTTCATCATCTTAGCTGATCAACGGGTTCCCATCACCTGGTCACCTGAAACGATAGACAAGTCTTATTAAAAAAAAACTATGTCATTAGAAGACGAAACTAGTTACGTCTGTGATTAAAAATTCACATTTCAACTTTGAAGAGTGGCTAAAACTGCGAAGTTTTTTTTTATCGTTATTGGTTTGGTGTAGTGACCACAATCTCACCTGATGTTAAGTGACTATGTGGCCCAAGATGATAACACGCTAAATCTAGTGGAAGACTGGCTCTCAAGTACAGCTGCCAGAACACACCTATTGGTGCTTGGTGACAGATTTTCAAATAGAGGCATTAGAAAAAGCCCTACCACCATACAAGTTAGGCTTTCCACAATGAAAAAGAGTCAAACTAATGGGTTGATCACCACCTCATTACTGGATATTACAGGTGTTGATCCCGCACAGCGACACGCCAAAGCGTGCTACTACTTCTAATGTCACACTTGGTATATGGTGACGCGATCCAGTCGTGTCCTACCCCAATCAGCAAAATGAACCTTCTAGATCAGACAAAGTATGGAATGTAAGAAATCAATTCGAGGCTGATGAATTGATGACACTTTATCAATCATCGTTATTAGGCACTTTCAAAATACAAGTCCCTGTGTACTAGGTACCACAAAATGGCCGACCTCGACTGCTGGTTTTATTATGCATATTTTATTTGCGATTTGTCGAAAGTTAAAACTTTGTATCAAGATTTTCGGCACACCACTACATATAAAAATATTGTGATGCTTCCAATCCTAAATTTACTTTACCCCTTGTACGCAGCTGACTAAATCTATTGACAGATTTGCAACGAGATTGAGGGGCGTGAACTTTTTAACTAGGTATCAGCTAATATAGCTCTTCCTTGTAATAGCAGATCCTTGTAATAGAAGATTATTGTAGTACTATCTGACCTGTGCGAATATTTCACAAATTATAGAATATTAAATAAAAAGCTGCCATGTTAGTTAACAGGGTTAATAGATGATGCCTTGAATATTTTTTAATTAGCAGTGTCAACAGATTCCTAACGAAAAAGTTTTTAATCTTTCTTTTAATTAAAACATTAATTTTAATACTTGTTTTGTCAATAGCGGGAAAAATAAGATTTAAAATGATGCTTGAATAATATATTTTGATGAACAATTGACAGAGATATAGCGTTGCCAGCAAAAACAACTTTGATAAATAATTTATGTAGATGATTATAAAGTCATTTGATTAAAATACTCATACATATAAGAATTCGTATAAGTTTGCGAAAATAAAACAAAAGCCGACGGACAATCACTGTAAGTGTCCACAAAAAGTAGAAAAAAAGTTGAATAGAACTTAAAAAAAAAAACATTTCCGCTTTCTATAAATATATTACGTACGGTGTCAAACTGTAATTATTAATTTCTTTTTTAATCTTTATAAAAATTCAAAACACCTATTAGGTTTTTGTAAAAAGCACATTGTCAAATAATGTGTAAAAAAATAGTTTTTGTAGGTATAAAACGATTACCACATGTGCTTTAATTTCCTTCCACGCTTGTTACAACATTAATATTTTTAAATATATAAATATCCAATTTTAATAAAAAAACTCGCATGGCATGTAGGCATATTGACCGTGTGGTGTGATCGTACAAAACATTACGTAATGACGTCATATCCCGTTACGAGTCACGTTTCATACGACACGTTTTAGTAATAATTAATTTCTTATTAGAATAAGAATTTTGAATGACGAAAACCGAAAATGCAAACGCAAAAGTAGTGCTATAACATTTTTAAATCTTCATTACGCAATACATTTGAATTGTAATTATCTGGTCATAGACAACCTAACAATGGCTTCTCTCAAAAACCGGTCCCGCGCAAAGGCGATGACTTCAAAGTAGTATTTATAGCAAAATGCACTAGAAATCAATATAATCCAAGTGCAAATTGCGGCCGAGCGGCGCAAAAAGGCAGCAAAGAAAATTTTGAACTTTACATTGCAGACAACGAAAACGGTGCGTTACATTAATCTCACCCTTATTACACTATTGCATATAAATTGTTATTCGTTTGGTTTCTTTCAAAGTACAATCACGAAATAATATTTCTACAATGAATCATAAACGAGCGGTTCTCTTTTGACGATATAATTACAAAGGATATTAGCCTTTCAGAACAAAACAGTACGGTCCGGTTCACAACGATGTTCGAAGAATCGAGGGCAACGCAACGTTGTTCGTCACCGATGTAGAAAATGGCGACTAAATACCAACAATTACATCGCGCGACTAACTGACAATGTTATGCGAAGGAGAACACCAGTCAATATACTTTACAAGATGCAAACTACTTTGTGATATCTGTCCAACCGAGATAACGATTGGCCTCGGAAAGCACCCGGGGGAAAATAAATTATGAATTTGTATACATACCGTTTAATCTTCTACGGACTAACGTCGTACTCGCAGATGTGAAGAAAAAGTTTCGGTTTACCACACAAAAAAACTGTTGTAATACAAGAAACCGATAATATAGCGTCAAGAAATTCGCCGAGCGAACACATTCGTGCGCCTCCAAATAGCGCAGCGGCGCAACTTTTTCGAGCGCGGCGTCAACACGGTCAGGTGGGCGAGGTTGCGACACCGCCGTAACGCTGTCTCACTCACGTGACGTTTCATCTCTATCACACTCTTGATAATGTTTGAAACGAGACAGGCGGGAGGTGAGCAGATCCCTCCGCGGACAAACGTCGCGTACCGAGTTGCGCGGCCGACTGACTTTCTCGCAGTGCCTCTACTGAGCCACCACCGCCCGAGGTCGACCAGCGATCGAGCTAGAGTCCGGGCACGAAGCGGCAACGTCGCGCAGGGATAATAACGAGCGAAAAAGGCAGTGCATCGCTCCGATATGAAATGCCACGAACGGAACAAACCTCTACCGGGCGCAGAGGTGGTGGACCAAAACAAATCTCCTTTCTCTAAAATTATACAACACTTGCGTTTAAGAACACAATCGGGTGTTTTGTGTCGTTTCCCGCCATTTCTGATCATAAACGTAAACACAATGATATTTCAGTACCATCACGCGGGTAAATGTGATAAAACAATCAACGATCACAAACTTGAGGTAAAATCATGAACTTGTTATAAATAGCAAAGGTGTGCAAAATAGCAAACTAAAATAATGTATGAATAACATTATGAAGAGTAGAGCACAATTAACTTAGTTTATAAAGCAATTGATATATCTAAATTTATTCCAGTATTATGTAGGTCATAATTATTTAATCTTATTGGTGCAAAATATAATCTTGTTTATAAATAATGCTGGCCGTATTACACTTCCATGATATATAGTATAATTCCTCTTAAAACCTACTAAAATAAAATGTTGTTTCGTATTCCTACTTATAATTTCTTAGACTGAAACGTAGGCAGCTGAACGAAATTTTACTTCTATCCAAACAAACAGCTCAGTTGGTACTAAATGGTCTTTCAAAACTAAATATACCTAAAAATTCTATTGCTAAGAATTAAATATGTCAACATGGATAAACAAAATAAGAAGACAGTTCAGTTAATTCGTTTAAATATACCTTTAACTTTGAAATAACCATAAAAATATAATATGCAAAATAGAATCGGCGTAAACCATTGACATAGATTTAGTCTATCGGAACCTACAAGTGTAAAAAGAAAAGCAGCTGAACCTAAATCTGTCTTATCATTGTATTTTGACTTGACAATTTCATAGAAAATCTAAACACAGCTTTTCTTGTCAGCATAGAAGCAAGGTGTCTGTCTTTACGGAATAAAATCTTGAAGTGGGACGACTCGATGCCCATTTTTGTAAGAATATCGTCAAATACAGTTCCATGACTGTACTGTGTATAGTCATTGTATATTAATTGTAATTCATAAAATCTCCACTGATAATCTATACTAATATAATAAAGCGGAAGAGTTTTTTTGTTTGTTTAAACACGCTAAACTCTGGAACTACCAGTAGGATTCGATAAAAAAAAAATTATGTATGATAGCCAGATTTATGTGGAATAGTATAGGCTATCTAGCATTAGTCTACACCTCTCGAAAAGTCTTCAGACTTCAGTAACATCGCATTCCAACTGCTTTATCCGCGTGCGCTGATGTAATGGTTAGTGATACTGTATTTACGTATCAGTAACCATTTCGTCCATTACCATTAGGCATAATAGAATTAGAAAACGTCAGCAGTTTTTGCTTGAAGAAAATAAAACGAAACTGATAAATAATTTTTAAATCTTCCACTTTAATCAAACAATACCATCAAAAGAGTAGACAATATTTTAATTAAATTCAGAGACTAAACTAAAAAAAATCAAGGGACGGGGGAAAAAGATAATCCAATTCTGGGAAACTTGACAGGTTTGCAATGATAGTTCAATTACAATACAGACAGTGCCATAATACAGCCAAAACTTTCCACATATGCAAAGTTCAACAATACAGGAGAATTATATCAAAATAGATAGTTTACATATTTTTTTTATTATTAACTATCTGCGCCCGCGGCTAGGCTCGCGTGGACTAACCCAAATTATTTATCTAAAATAATAGTAGCCTAACTTATATCTTAAAACATCAAATATCTCTCTGCCAGTCAAAGTCCCGTCAAAATAGGCCCCAACCGTTTCGGAGATTACCCGGAACAAACAAACAAAAATTTTAAAAATTCATATTGAAAATGTTTTTTTTGACATTGCAAACAGACTATAGTTAGTTTTATATGGTAGTATAACTTCTGTCGCAAAAATTGCCGTGTATATAGCGTGTCTATATCACAGTTACATCAGAAAAGCGGTATTTTTTATATTATACTTGATAATTGCCCGTAAAGAACAGACAGTACAATAATTACAACTATACGTCTATTATTATAAGAAAACTACGTTCATCTAAAATTTATAATGTAGAAATATTAGATTTTAAACTCTTAATGCTCTTTATAGGGATAAATGTAATTACAGATTGAATTAAATCTTATAAGACAAATGAAGAATAAATCTCAAGTATTAATAAATCCATTTGTTATGAATAACTATACGAAAGGTATCTATCTATATAGCCTTGAAAATTCTTATCGACGCAACGCGACTCACAATTACCGCCGGACCGGAGCGCGACGTTGCCAATATTTCAACTTTACTAGTTACTACGTCTTAATTTTACGACAATGCCGCCATTTTGTTTCCCTTTTCAAATTCATAAGCATCTTATAGATATTATGTATCTCTCTAATTATAGAGACAATTTCTTATTTAGAATTCTACATACTTTGCTTAGGTGCAATCTTACTATATTACAGGAAATTGACAAAATACACAATAAAATTAGAACATTATGTAAAACGTGTATATTACGTAAGCTGAAAATGTAAGAGTACATATCTACGTGTTAGGTGCATACCAGACAGAAAATGATGTAGACATTGAATATAGGCTTAGGCTAAAGATGACTACGTATGCATAGACAATGGTATTGTGGATAAACAGTTTATCAAGATTACAAAACCCAGCTTAGCCATACCTAGGTATCTATGTAGAAAAGTGTCGGCGCAATATGGTAAATATACGTACATTGTGCTGGATGCCAGCTGGGGCCGGGTGCGGAGCGCACCTCCCGAGGTTCCAGGATAACACTCGGGCCGACCCACAACCAGATACATCACAAATTCGGTCATTTTCAACCGAAATTCCACGGTATCGATCACACACGGACGCCATTTTGAACCGACACTGAAGTGAGCGCGGACGGGCGCGCGACGTTGCCACGTCGCACATCACCATTATTCCGCACTTCTATTTCTGGCTCCCTCCCCGCTCCTCAGCCGGACCCCTCGCAGACAATACGCCCGAGTACGGCAAACCGGGCAAACAGAGCCTGACGTCCAAAATGTTTATGACTTCAATTTGACTATGCTCATATAAACTTTTTATGTAAGCTTCGACTTTATAATAAGAAGTGGTGGTAGGAAAACTCGATTGTGATACAGCGTGATATGCAATGATAAGATTGTAGTATAATATATTTTTATGTAAAGTTGTATCATGTCGAGCGAGAACCCGGCTTTCACCGAGGCGCGGCGGCGCAAGCCCGCGCCGACATGTGCCATTGGCCACCGCAGAGATCGATAGACAAATACTGACGAGGCCGCCGACCTACATACGATTGTGGACCTTCGTACCTCAAAATAAAAGCTATATATGTTCAATAAGCATTATAAACAAACTAACAGCACAAATTCACTGACGGACGTCCTTTGCTTTGATACACATTACACACATACAAAAACGACGCGAGCTGACAACGGAGCGCGCCCCGACCTATGTTATGTGTATAAACGTTATATTATTTCCCCTTTTCTAAAGTCGAAATTCCTGTACGTAGACGCGCCAAGCGCTCCCTATCGAACGATAAGAGGGAAAACAAAGAATAATCCAGTCCGAGTTATATTATACTTGATTTTTCATATAGTTTTTTAATTTTGATTATAACGTTGGCAGGTCAACCAATATCGGAGAGCGCGCGTTTGGTACTTAGTACTATTATGAAATCGAGATTTTTCTAATAGCATGACTTGGTTAAGCGATATGATGTTTTGTTTCAATTTTGATCACATTGAAATGCGTTTTTACATATTATTTAATTTAACGTATGGAAAACAAACTTGTGTAAGGCGTAGCAAGTCACGACATACAATATGGTGTCATTGTATCGCTGGACAAGATATGTTTTTACGAGATTTATAATACATAAGAATAATGATGTAATATGTAATAAGAGAACTATGTATAAAATTGTGAGACACAACCTGACAAACAGTCACTCACCTGTATTTTTACTCGAAATACGAATATTTCTTCAAAAAAACTCACTGGAACGTCACTTATTGACGCGGCGATGGTTTATTTTAAGGTATCTTTAGGTTTTTAAACAATTTTATGTGCATAAAAAAATTATACATTCCGTTTAGTATACGTTCTACGCGCATAGAGCCTGAACGCGAACTATTGGTTATAATGTACTCTGTGCTGTTGGTTTGGTGACCGGGAGGGGGAGAGAGTGGCGCGGCGCGGAGGGCGGAAAACCGGAGAACGGCCGATTCGAGCCAGTCAGAAAGGCCAATCATATATATTGTTAATTATTGAGAAAAATGGCATTTCTTTAAGTAGCCACAAATAATTATAAACTACAAAATGTATTTATATTTTAATTTAAGTTTTTAAAAACAGATGTTTGATAATGATATCTCAAGTTTATGTCATATTTATTATCTTTGTACTTCAAAACAGGTTATTTTATTACACTTGACAACCAAGAAGCAGCCTAGATATGTATAATTTTATAAATACTATACACGCAATAGGTACCTATACACTTTCAAGTAGGTAGGAACCCAAATATGGGTAATAAATTAATAACTATAGAGGTATCTTTATCTTAAGTTTTTATTGTAGTAAGTATTTACTACTAAGCGTCTCTAGTACATCGTTGCATGCATTGACTTTTTAATAGCTATGCAATATGCATGCTCTGTGTCCTATGTTGGTATTGGTACAGTTTTCTTATTTTTTCTTTTTTACTGGTTATAAATTATACCAAAAACTTTGTTGGCAATAAAAAAAACTAATTTATGTATACAAATATTAAAAATAATGACGCTGTTATTAACATGAACCATAAATTCTTAGATGTTACAAAAACTCCCTGGAAAGGTCTTTTAACAAGAGGGCAACCATTTCGTTAGATAATTTAAATAATCAAAAGAAATTCTGTAAAACTCTACTTCCACTTGATAAAGGCTGTATGTAATAATCGTCAATGGTTGCAAAGTTAAGAATATTTTAAAGTAAAAAATAAATAAAAGAAAATATATTTTTTTAACGTTAATATTACAGGATGTCTTTGGTAGCAGGGGTGATTCACGGATTATAGGTACTTATAGATTTGTCCTACAACATAATCATTAAATAAAATTTTACATACATACATAAATCACTCCTCTTTCCCAACAGGGTAGGCAGAGACCTCGTCCTTCCACTTGCAACGATCCTGACGGTAGTTCTTTCGCTTCTTCAACATTCATCAACATTTTCGTGCATGCTCATTGGTGTAGAGTACTCTTGACCTGACCTTTCTTTAGAACTTCCCCGATTTGATCGTGGAACGTTTGTCTAGGCCTTCCTCTTCCAACGTTCCCATTAAAACTCATAAATCTGTCTAGTCATTCTTCTTTCATTCATCCTCTCTACATGCCCAACCATCTGAGCATCCTTTTCTCAATCCGTGTCACTATATCTTCTTTCACACCACAACGTTCGCTTATCACAATATTAGTTATCCTGTCACTCATAATATAGGTACTTCTTAATGCTCTCATTTCTACTGCATTTATTGCATTTCTACTACTTTCATGTTTTTTTCTGTGACACCCACCTATCACTTCCATACATAAATAAAATTTTAACATGGTAATATCGTTTTTGCGGGAACTTTATTGGTACTATTGAATTAAAATGTGTTAAACAGTGTTTTTTCTACACTTATATACGATTTTAGATTGATTAGAATACGATCTTGCACAACAGCATTGTCTTATGTGCAAAATGTACGGCACCACTATTAAAAAATATTAAAGTAATTCAAAATCAAAACCTTATGTATTAGGTACCTACCAATATTTTTTGATTTTTTTTTTTTTTTTTTTTTTCTTTTTTTTTTTCTCGAACTGACTACACTGTTAGCCTGAGGGGCCCTGGAGCCTTTACGGCTTTTACAGCTTTACCGGGCTTGGGGGCGAGCACTTAGGGCACTCAGCCACGAAAGCTAAGCAACAACATCCGAGGGCGCCAAAGTGGCCGGACCTCGGCTCGGACTGTTGCGCGTATGCAATTAAGTCGCGATCTGACTAATATTTTTTGATTATAGCTCCTGCTTATGTACGCAACTTCGTAAGGTATTATACTGGCAGATGAACAAACAGCGATTTTCGTATAAAAAAAACTAAAATCCAACAGCCAATGATTTTCTTGAATTAACGACCAATCAGAACTAAGATCGTGTATTTTGACAGCAAGATAAACTTTTTTATACACGTTGAGTGATTTTTCAACATTCAAGTTAATTTTCTCGTTATTATCGCGCTTTTCATCAGAAGTAATAATTTAATTCGAAAAAATGCATTTTGGTGTGTCCTTTCTTTTGTTTGCTGTATTAATTACACTTGTATCGGCAAGAATCGATCCGAAAAATCTAAAATGTTTAGGTTTGTATTTTTTATTGTAAATAATTATATTATTTCTTAATTTTACCAATAATCTAAATTATATAATAATAATTTTAGTCTGTCGGACGACCTTCGAGGAGCTTAACCAAGCGATAAAGGCTATAGATAAATGGAAAAGAGTAGATGTAAGTATACATTTTTTTTTTAATTTTAAAAGGATTTTATATATGTATAAATGCTTCATTTTGTAATATTATTTTCTTTTAATTCTACTTATTAAGGATAAGAATTTAATTTCTTCCAGGATTAGTAGATGAGGTCTTTTCAGGCAACAGGTCTTTGATGTATTATCAGCAAAGACCTGTTTTCTGCAAGTCAATGTCTATTTATGCCTATTTTGCATACCATACCCTATAGTAACATAGGCTGTTTTTAAGTTTTTTATTACATGACAGACTACTCAAAGAAGGTTGTTGAACTGTTAGGCTGAAATTAACCAATAACTGAAGGGTATTTGTATCTGTGTCTTATACTTATGTTTATATTTTAATTCATAGCAAAAGAATATTAAAAAATATGGGAAAATTATGATAGAGAATGTTTCTTTGCACATTTTCAATTAATCATCTATATTTATAAAAATGAATGTTTGTATGTATGTTTCCCAAGGACTCCAAAACGGCTGGAACGATTTTGATGTAATTTTCAGACAATCTTCTTATTAGCCCAGAGAGTGATTCTGTAAAGCTTAGTAGCGATCGAATAGAAAAACTGTGAGCCACGGCAACATGTGGCCAGGTTGCTAGTAGTAAATATAATGCCAACAAAAACATAAATGTGAAAAAGGGACTAAGTTTAGTAGAAACGACTTTTGGGGTAGTCATATATCTAGCAGGTGTCAAGTTCCCTAACAGTTCCTTTATATATAGACATGTCCTTTAATTCATTTAGGAAACAATTTTACATAAATTACCTATTATAACACATTAAAATAGTGTAAAATGAATTCACATTATTATCATCGATTGCTAACTGTATCATGTAATACTATCATCACATGATGCGCGCGCAACTCTTAATTTTACCCTCTACTAAATGTGACAAAGAATTATAATTTAAAAAAGTTTAAAATGTCTACAAGACGGGTTTTTTTATGATTTGGGTATAATTATGTGCTGTTGTCTTCGACAACTCACCCACAGATAAAAGTACTGTTCAATTTTTTGTTAATTTCAGCCTAACAGAACAGATTTGTTTGAGTAATCAGTCATGTAATAAAAAAGATTAAAAACAGCAGAAGTTAATAGAGGGTATGGTATGCCAAATAGGCAGAGTTAATTTGACTAAAGCGTATGGTATGTATGCCCCCCTTGTGGCCAAATTTGGCAAGGTAAAGAGGGGAGCATATTAAGTGAAAGTGAGTTTTAATGGGTATTGTGATCCCTCTGGGCTCTTTGCCTTGCTAACAAGATGGACCTGACACTCGCACGTGATTCCATTGATTTTCTAGGATCTCTTTCTGCCAGCCTAGTTCTTCTAGAAAGTTCTAGCCGTCAGATTTTGCTTTTGTCCCCTAAGAGTTCTTGTCCCAAAATGCTTAACCCAGCAATGGGTCAGCTCTTTGCTTCCAGGAAATGTCTGTCTCTGTTTTTTCTCCCATATGCATGTTCTGCTCAGGATCCTTCCTATAACAGTAAAAATATTATTTGATTGATTAGAACCTACATACATCTATCATCACACAATATACCAACCCGACAATAATCATATTATGGTTTCAGGTTGGCAACTTCAGAATGGATAAAGATGGCAACACTATGCAGCAGAAAGTGCCTGCTCATCGATCTGCTGTCTACATCTCTGAACTTATTGATGGAATTTGTTAGTACTTACATATCTCTATATATTATTTCTCAAAGGTGTTTTTTGTGGCAACGTCATATCTCCTTTAATTCTTCATCAAAGTTAATGATTCAAACATCCTTTTAAAGCTTATGTTCCCTGGTACTGACGAGATATATAGAAATAGTTTAAAATTAACATGTTGGAGGTGCCATTTGTTAACAATATTATTAACTAACATGACAGTCATTAGATTGTTTACATTATATAATGTACGAATACGAAATATTGCACGGGTCAGCTAGTGTTTTATGTTACTCGAGGCTGTTTGTAGTTTGGATAAAGAAAGAAAAGCTGGTTATTTTTTTATCTCACCTGGTGTTAAGTGACAATGTGGTCTAAGCTAGTTAACACGTTAAGCCTAGAGGGGTACTGGTTCTTAAGTGAAGTTACTTGGTGACAGATTTTTAATTTGAGGGTGGTAGCTAACAATATGGTTTCATCACGATGTTTTCTTCATAGGGAACTCTGGCTCATTGTAGAATCTTATCCTAACAAATGATTCTCAATATTCATAACAACTAATTTATATCATTCATAATGTAACAATTCGCTTAGGAAACAGGTAAGTATACCAGAGATATAAATATTGCCTTAAATAATTGATCAATACATACAACCATACAATAATTTCATGCCCTCATACATTATTATAGCATGATAATTTGAAAATTCTAAGAAATCGTCAAAAAGGTTGTATGGGATGGACTATAGTGTTAGCATTAGGGGCCCTGCAGCCTTTGCGGTTTTTACAGCTTCACCGGGCTTGTCGATTATGGCGTGCCCCTTGTTTGCTTGCTTTATCAGTTGTGCTTGCAGGCACGGATTTTGGATATGCCTCGCGCGCTCCTCTACAAATAAGATATTCACGTTATTAGCCATACGCTTACAATAAAAATATCTCAAAAAGAAAAGAAAATAAATCCTTTACCATTGAGGCGCCCTCTGAAACCTGGAGTATCACCCTAATGGTAGGGCCGGCCCTGATAGTCACATTCAGATGCCGCACTTAGGATATTAATAAAAAATTCACAATACGCATTAGTAGCAATCGTGAAAAATTCAATTGAAGTTAGGTTAGTTAGTTAAGTTTTTAAATCTGCCTTTAAGCTGATATCTGTGTTTTGAGAACTAATGTTTATTTTGGACTAAGCAAGATTTTGTTCCAGCTAATTGTCATTTAACTCCAGCTGGTGATTTTTGGTCAAACGCAATCATAAAATAACATTATAAAAGCCAATAAATTTTAACTTTCTTAAAATGAACAGGTAAGAAAATGGATGATTACGTTCGTGTATACTATAAGTCGACCGGTAAACTGGCCATCATGGAGCTGACGATGAAAGACGGTACAATGAACCCTGAGTTCTCGAAGACCAAGTTTGTCACTGATGACGACCTGAACAAAAGCTTGGAGTATTATGTAAGTCTTTTTTTACTATTTGATTTTCTAATAGTGGTTGTGAAATGGCTAATGTCATCTGGAATATTGATCTTATATCTTTTATATCAATAATACACAGCCTGCAAATGTTCCACCGCTTGGCAAAGACCTCTACTCAAGGGAAGGCACCATACCATCATGAACATGATCTTTCAACAAGTACTTTCTTAGTATCACAATCAAATGGGCAACACAATTTAGTCTGTTATGTTTGCTTCTATATTCGGGGACTTTTTGACCAGTTGTACACGTTATGGAAATTTATTAAAGGAACTGAACATTTTGTAGTCTTTTAGTGACGGAACCAAGAGGGTGGGTATACTTAGAGAAGATATGTATAATGAGATTACATTCATACATAATTAAGTGGAAAAAAGAACAAGTAACAATGTCTCACTTATGCATGGTACGTTTCAAAATGACTCGGTTAACATCTAGCACTGCTAAGCGACTAGTGCTGATTATTTGTCTATAAAATTTAACTGGTAGGGCAGGATAGGGTAGGGCAGGGCAGGGACAGGTTGGGCACAGAGAAATCTGTTTGGAACTTTCTCTCTAAACACAAATTGTTTCAAGGAAATGAAATTTTACAAGGTAAAATAATTATTCTTACGTATCTAAAACAATTAATTTATATATACTAGAGTAGTTGTACCCTACGGTTTCACTTGTGTTAAATATGAAGAATGGTGGTTTCAATAGAATTATGAGACTTAGGGCACAGATATTTTTTTTTGTACATTTATCTCTACTTGGGGCTGTCCGACTGGTGGAATACCTCCACCCTACATAAGATTGCAGCCAAATAACCTAGTGTTGTGTTCATGTGGTGAGTAGGGTTTCCAGAGATACTTGAAAAAGGGGGTTCAAAGTCGGCATCGCGATATAGATACCTATGGTGTTACAAGCGTTTATAGGCTACGGTAACCGCTTACTATCAGGAGGGCAGTATGTTCGTTGCAGTTTAGTTGTTTGAAAAACATACATACATATTTGCAAACTAAAAAGGTGCAAGATGCAACTGTGGTATAACTTTTTTTTTTTATAATTTTGTATCTATTGGAACTTTTCAGTGCGAGCGTATGTTTGAAGAGAATGAAGATGAGATCACATCGCTGTACACCAATAGACCTGAGGATGACGTTATGCCGGACGCTGAAACAGAAGTAATTATTAATTTCTTATTTTCGATTGCTTTCTCTGTCTATGGCAGTAGTGGTGCTTATAGTCGAGATATAACAAAATCGATTGCTTTATCTCGTGTCAAGTGTTATTCGATTATACGAGATGTTACCTAAGCGATTATGGTAAATACGTTTTACGAAAATCGATGAATATTTCTAATAAGAATCATGCATATTACTTGTATAAGAAATTTGTTTCTTTTTTTTTTATATAAATGCGTTTGTGTGAATTCTTTGTATTTGCCCTCATGTTTATTCCATCTATCCATTCAGACTCAGTGCTGACTAAAGGCCTCCTCTCGCTCACGACAACAAATTATTTATGTAAAAAAAAAATAACAATTAGTGTTAACCCTTATTGCTAAGTGTCTGAACATGTTGAGCACCCACCTGATTTGGTGAACTTATACTTCTAGCTAGCTGTGTCCGCGGCTCCGCTCGCGTGGACCACAGAAGAACGCGTACTGCTTATTCAAATCGTAGCTACTTAACGACTATAATAACGTTTTGTTGAATGAAGATATCGTGTTTTTTTTTTTTGATTAAGACTAAATATCTAAGGCGTAAAAGAAAAAAATGATCAAAATCTATCTAGTTGTTTTTGTATGGTGCGCGCAGAACGGCAAACCTCAATTATTTCATTTGTATAGATTCGTATAAGTATAAAACATTTCAAAGAAATAAAAAAAAACGCTTATACCAGATTTGCTTCAAACACGCCCAATACTGCGAGGAGTGGATGCTGCCGACTGAGGAAGATACCACGTGGACACGAGAAATGGAAGAGGAGTACGTGAAGGTAAGCTTCTTGAATTTGGCACGAGCACTTTAAGGCAGAAGTCAGTAGCGTGAGTCGGGGAACTCCGTGTCATATATATCATTGGAACGTCTTGTAAACATGCAGTTTTTATTTGTGTGACAGTGACGCTGTGACGCCATGTCGCGGTTGTCCGTCTTTCATATACATAAGCTCTTCGCAGCTCTTCGTAGGGCTTTTTCTAATGCCCGGCTGGATAGCTACCACCCTCTCGTTGAAAATCTATCACCAAGCACTAATAGGTGT
This sequence comes from Saturnia pavonia, assembly GCA_947532125.1. Taxonomy (NCBI): domain Eukaryota; kingdom Metazoa; phylum Arthropoda; class Insecta; order Lepidoptera; family Saturniidae; genus Saturnia; species Saturnia pavonia. Next base: position 8,841,940 of record OX383921.1, read on the forward strand.
GTTCCGGCAGCTGCAAATGAGAGCCAGTCTTCCACTAGGTTTAGCGTGTTATCATCTTGGGCCACATTGTCACTTAACCTCAGGTGAGATTGTGACCACTACGCCAAACCTATAACGATAAAAAAAATGTGGTAACAAAAGTGATGACTTTACTAAACAAGGAGACAGTCTTCGTGGGTTCGATCCCCGCACATGACTGACTTTTGTGTTGTGCATAATAATCAGTCGTGTGTGTTAAATATCTTTATATGTGTAGTATACGAGGTATTTATTTTATACAACACAAGCTTCGCTTGGTTTAGAATTGTGTGTGTAATTGTATCTTCATTTTTTTATTATTCCCAGATCCACGGACGCGATCCGTACGGTTTCGGTGGTCTCCCGTCGGCCGCGTCGCCTCCGATGCCGGACGTCTCGCAGGAGTACGACGACATCGAGGAGCAGGTGGACGATTTCGAGCTACCCGAAGAGGGAACGGAGAAAGACGAATTATAAACGTAAGGAGACATTGGCTAGTTTCAAAAGTGAAGCCGACTGTATAAAATTTGCATTTTAGTTAATGTGTTAGTATTAAAAAGAAAATTCCTTTGTTACCTGAATAAAAAAAAACTTTATAGACACTGATATTTATAACACTATCGATGCATTTAGCTAATCTGTTGTTTTGATTGTCGAAGCGCCACTCGCGTTTAGAGAACTAATTTTGACATTAAATTACAAATGGCTACCGTTTTAGATTTTAATAAATATAAAGTTTGTCCATCAAACAAATGACGAGGGAGCGTTTTTTTATGTTTATTTTAATTGTTTCAACTATTAAATTAATGTTACCATATACTTTCGTTACGGGACACAGGGCTCTAAACAAGACTTTAATATAGTTTAACAGCGTTCGAACCACTGTAATAATAGGCCATAGACAAGATCATAAATAATACGACGCATCTGATTGAGTTACCTGATCTATGAGAGGTGAAACGCTTCCCTCGTCCTCGTTTATTTATCATGGTTTGAAATTCCTATTCACATACATTAATACGTCGAATTTCAATTTCATTTTATTCAAACGTAGCTATTGATATCGGCTTCGCATGAAACTACGCCATTGTTAGAATATAGAGGAACCAGAGGGTCAATTACGAACTACTATCGAAAGTGTAATCGTATCGAGTGCTTAAGCAATTTGTATAGCACTTTCTGGTTTAAAATTTCTAGGAACGTAAAGTATTGCGTTGAAATTATTATATTAATTTATGTGACATATCTATTTTAGTATATTTGTAGTTTGAAGAAAATCTAGGTGTTTTTTTATTGTTGTGTTGATATTGTCATAAATATTTATTACGTATGCACAAGTAACTATTTGAGATTAAGACGGTTGTCTGGTACTCGTAGTCAGTACTATGCGTTTGTTTGTTTTTAATTTGACAGTCCGCTTTGACAGATTATAAAGGGGTTAAAATGTCTGTCTATACTGAAAAAAAAACATTATTGAATAGTTTAAAATTTCATATGTGGCAATCTTATGATATGATGTGTTGTTTGGTTTAACTCTGTTCCAAAATTAACTTCTCCATTACTCTCATATCAGGATTTCATATCGATTTACCTTAAAATCGAATATTTCTGTTATCGATTCGTATGGTTCTAGTTTGGTCTTAATAACTGTCACATGTGCCATTTTAGAAATTTCGTTTCATTATAAGTATAGTGTAAACATTACATGGTGTTTGATGAAGCCTTGTGTTTGGTGTATTTCGTATTCATTTTTTCTTAAATAGGGGCCAAGTAAGACATTTTAAACATATTTAGACTTACTTATTGAATAAATAGTTATGTTAAATTTAACTCACGCAAATTACAGAAACTAACACCTTGTAAATGTAGAAATAATTTCACATTTATAATAAATTGTACTGTGAGATATATATAATATGTGAGTCCAAACGATATTATTTATTTGTATATCAACGAGTGGTGGATAATAAAATGAAACAGTAAATGAAAAAACTTGCAAAATCGCAGAGTTCTAGTCGAAAAAATGGGAAATTTATAAAAAAATATTGGGATTTCCTGACATCCTATAAAAGTAGTGACCGTCTGAAGTTTTGGTCAAAAATTGTCCGAAATTAGTATTGTGCGTGCGTAACTCGACTATACCGCTTATCGAGTTTGATCCAGTGTTGCTAGTTTGTGGAAAGTTCCCTAAAACGCGGGAAATTTCAACTGGGTTGAGGAATTTATAGGGAAAAATAGGACTATATTTTCATTTAACTATATAAACTTTGATTTCGGTTAGCACTGAACCTAAAATTGTAGCTTATTATTCTTTTAGGGTTTCGACTGAAAATCGTATTTCTGTCGGGCACTAAAGTATTTTAAAGAGATTACTTGCATAAAAGGGTCTTTTGCAACAGGTTACCCTAATTGTTGTAGGACTTTTTAAATTTAGATTATTTACTATTTCCTAAAAGTTTTGGAATATGTATGAAATATTTTTAAGAGTAAAAAATATCCCTGCTGACACTCAAGTCTTCCATATTGAAATTCTATGTAATTGTATATATTTGTTTTCCAGTACATATATTAGCATATCATATATTATAATTTTAGTGGTCCATGACATTGATTTTGTGCAGAAAAAAAAGAATGAAAAATTGACAGATGTCAAAATAAAAGTTCAGGTATGTATTTCTTTTACTTAAAAAATAAATAAATTATATTACAAATATGTGTTTAGTACCAGATTATGTTAAAAAAAACTGTATTGCATTTATGAAGCGACATTTTTTTTAAACTAAGTTTATATTATATTATAATTTATGTATTTAGGGACATTGAAGTATTATGAAAGCAAGGTTTTGGGGATTTATTAATTTCTTTTTCAGGCAAAGCTTAAAGAAGAATGTTAATTTCAAGTTTTTTGTTACTTTTTATATATTATTTGGGGGACGAGGTACTTATTCTACAAATTATCAGTCTCTTACCTATTGTACTTGGATAATACTTGAATGTGCCACGACCGGAATTATCTTAAACGGTTTGTTGTGAGGTTATGAGTGAGTTGGAATAGTATTAAAATATGTTGTTTATTAATATTGTTTTATTTACTACTAACTGTGCTCGCGGCTCCGCTCACATGGACTACTAAAAAAGCTTTTTTATTTTTTGTGCGGAACCCTAATTATTTTTCTAAAATACAAGTAGATTCCTTATAACATCAACTATCTGCCAGTGAAAGTCCTGTTAAAATCGGCCCGATCCTCTTGGAGATTACCCGGAACAAACAGACAGACCAACCGACATAATGTAAAAACGGATTATTATTATAGTTACCGTGTATACTTTCAGATGCATTTAGTAAAAAGCTGTTATTTTGAGACAGACACTCAATTTTATTATATGTATAGAAAAAATTCAGTATAATAGATACTTTGTAAAAATTGTACCGATCTCCATAAGCTTAACTACGTAATACATGAACGTCCCCTTAGGACCGTAATAAAGTGTTTGTAATTCTGAATATATCGGGATTGAAAATATCGATAATAATATAAACTATTTTATGAAAAAAAAAATTATGTCATATCGACAATTTTAATCAACTCTACACTAAACACGTTTCGGTTGATGATCGTTTAATTCAACACTGCGTCATTCGAATAAGGTTGTTTTATGGTTTTTGTCTAATTAATAACCAGATATATTAAGATATAACCTCAAAAAAGCACTGAATACTGCCAAAAATAGTAAATGATCGCCAAAATTAAAAACCTTTTTCATGTGAAACTATAACCAAATATTTTACATTTTCTGGCTCTCAGCGTAGAGGATCGTCCCCTAGGTGGCGGATAGGGGAAGGTCGATAGTAAAGGCCAGCCAAGTCCAATAGACTCGCTGACCAATGTCGGGTGTCGTCTTCCATCAATATGGGGGTTAGGCGGAGGGTTAACAACCCTCCCATATAAAAATTCCATTGTTACGAAACCGACAAGAAAAGACAAACGATCTGATCTAAAATATCTAAATATAGACGACAAACCGCTACGAATAAAAGAAATCCGATTAGCAACATGGAATGCACGCAAATATTCATTTGAAAGTAATCCTGAATTCTGATGCAGTTTATGTGTCCGTATGTTTAGAAAAATTTTGGGACCAACGAAGAGAGAAGATGGCTCATGGAGGATCCGCAAAAACTTGGAAATCGAAGATATGATAAATGAGTCAAACATTATCGGCGAGATTAAAGAGCCATTTGGTCATATTGAGCGACGAGAAAAGCGTATCTGTGCCGTATAATTGGACGAAAACCCGTCGAAAGTCCCTGGTACAGATAGTTCGACGCTGTTAAAAAAGATCTAAGAGAAAGCAAAGCGGATGAGTGGCGCGATGTAATGTAGCGCAATGTAGACAGAGATGGCGTCTTTTATTGTCGGAGGCCTAGATCCACTTTGGAACGCTGCGCCATTGTAGTTAGTTATTTTACATTTTGCTATTCTATTAAGGTACTAAAAAGTAATCATTGTTGACACAAAAATATTAAAGGACCACAAAATTTTAACTTTAAAATTTTTAATGTTCAAATTTTAATTATATATTTTGTATCATAACTTCAATATTATTAGTATCTGGCGCTCACCCCTCGTCTCCCGCTGTTTCTTATCACAAGTCTAACCTAACCCAGCCACATCTCAATAGCGCATTAATTATTTCGCTAAGATTTGGTATTTGACTACAATTTAAAGTGCAGTCATTACTAAAACAGCTAACTCTTGGGGTCTCAATGTATTATTTAGTGGTCATTATGTTTAATCCCAATTTATATTTACCTTAAATACTTATATACCATAAAAACACACTCGAAACTTTGCAAAAAATGTAATTGTTGTAAAGCATCTACTATTCGAGTCATCTTATGTACTAATATTAACTGTTATAACGGAACTTTCAACGTCACGTTCCCGTCTACATTGGCTTGGACGTTGAGCGTCGACCTATTGTGTTTCATATGAGACTTCACCAAATCAGAATTCACCAGCGCAGCCATCAAACTCAATTCCCCGGCTAAAACTGTTGCGCAAATCAATGAAGCCAACCTGGCCGAGTTTTCAGCTGGCTGTTGTCCCGCTCCTCTCACTCCTAGAATATCCAAACATGCCCCCTGACCGACCAGCACTGTCCCACCACCGACTGTCCCGACTTCCAACGACGGCATGGTGCACGTCACGTACAAATCCTCACCATTCTCTCCGTGAATTTCCATACTCGTCGAGCAATAACTGCTGGTCACGTTTTGTGCCGGATCTTGGCCTGTGGCTATGAAGATCGCAGTCACCATGTTTGCTGCATGAGCGTTGTTACCCCCGATAGACCCGGCCAGCGCTGAACCTGATAGATTCTTAATCTTATTACATCTCGCCAAAGTTCTTGAGTCGGTCTTGAAAATGCTCCTCAGGTTTTCGTTTGAGATAATCGTTTCACAAACTACGCGTTTTCCGCGACCCTTAATCCAATTTATTGCCGTTGCTTTTTTATCGGAACAGTAATTTCCTGACAAACTGATCACCTCCATATCGGGGAAATAGCCTTTTAGTAATTTGAGTGCGTTTTCTGCACCTTTGGAGACCATGTTCATACCCATAGCATCTCCGGTTGTCGCTCTAAATCTTAAGTATAAGGTGGCACCGTCAACACCTATATGGATCTCTTGAAGACGTGCAAAGCGTGAGGTAGAATCGAAAGCTTCTTTAATTAGGGCATAGTTATCCTTATTGTCTATCCATTGACGGCATTGATGTGCTCGGACCACGTTCGGCAGTTTCACTGCAGGGGCTCTCGTCATTCCTACATCTTCCACCACGCTGGTCACTCCTCGGCTTCCGATCGCTTTAGCTCCCCTATTGGTGGAAGCAACTAATGCTCCTTCAGTGGTCGCCATCGGGATCATGTACGCTTTACCGTCCACCACCAAAGGTCCGGCGTATCCCACAGGCACGCCAATGTACCCTATCACATTCTCGCAACAAGCGTTCAGGACTTTGCTATAATCATAATTTAAGTAAGGTAATTGTTTTATTCCAATTTCGGTGTTGAACCGAGAGGAAACCACTCGTCTTCTTAATCTCACACCTCGGAGAGGATCATCTAATACTGATTCAAGAGCATGCATAGGAATGTGTGATTGCTCGACCAACATTATGACTTCTTCGTCGCTCAGGGCAGTACAGGCGCCCGATCTGTATAACTCTAGGCATTCTACCATCGGCCGTTTCTTGGCGTTTAATTTAGATGCTGACGAACTAGGAGATAACAACGGCCATTCTAGATCATCAGGGTTCGCAGCGTCATCAGTCTGCGTGGATACTTCAGAATTCGAATCGTCCCCAAACGAAAACTTGGGTTTACGAGTCCCGTTCGGTCCAAATTCAGTTTTGTTCACTTCTTTGACCGTGAGATCGTTCATATCAATGACCCAGTTGCGTTGCTCTTCGAAAAACACAAATTTGATTATCAAAGCGCATAACAATGTAGCTATGACAATATAATCAGCGCTAACTGAGAACCATTTTACATATGAATGCATTAATACGTTTTCATTTGTCGTTGGGGTCATATCGTCGTTTGGACCTTCCATAATACCGCTATCTCCATTCCAAGACCATCTGCTTGTTAAATGTACACAGAGTAATCCAGCAGCCATGATCATTTTCACCCTTTGCACCACAGGGTTGGGTTTTAAGTCTTCTTCTGAAAACGGACTGTCTGGGGACATTTCCTTTCTTCCGGAAGCAAAATCTGCCACCAACGATAAGCAAGCCGGGTAAAATGTCACAAAAACTAAGTAGTCGACCAATAATGCCAGGCAAGCGAATGTGCACATATGTTCAAGTCTTGGAACACCTGATAAGGCTCCAACACCGACTAAAAGAACTGCTAGTAAAGTGTCCAAAGTTGCTGTGGGACCTAGCAAGGACAAGGCTTTTCCGACCCTCTTCCCTTGATCTTCGCCAGCCGACCATCCAGCTTTGGCCATTCTTGCACCTCTTGCAACATCAGCGACCAACAGAAATAGAAACGGTGCATCTTTAATGCTCGCTAGCTCGCTCCAAAACAGACTGGCTACTGCTGATGTGAAAATGAAACTTGCGAACGTTGAGAATACTCCCGCAATAATAAGGAGATACTTGGAAGCTATTTTATGAAGATTTGAAACTTGGTAATAAGCGTAAAGAAGAGCAGCGCACCGAACAAAAGTCATTATTACTGCGTCTGCGGCCTGATACTCTGCTTCGAGACCCGGGCAGGCTCTGGCCCACCCGGCACAATGTTCTGGCCTCGTCCCTGGTCCGTGTCGTTCAACGCTCGCCGCACAAGCTAGCAACGCTAGCGTGGCGACAATCACCTCCCACTGGTGCCTCGCGCAGAATTCTCCGTGAGCTCCCCAAACTTTCATATTTTCTGCCTCTGTCAGCTACGAGCTGATATCTGGAACAGAAGTATGATACATTCACTTTAAAATACTGTAACATATTGGATTTATTATTAAGGGCATTTGATAAATCAAGAAATATCTACAAGATTGCTTGCTCTATGATGGGATCATAAAAGTACTGACTCAAGATATACGATGTAAAAGGAATACTGATGGTTTGAAGTTTGTTTTCGGGTTATGTAAAGTACAGTCAAAGGTAGACAACTAACAAATCGTGCAAATAATATCATTATTAATGTAAGAAATAAGAAACATCAAATAAAAAAAAGAATTGGAATACCACAACTAAGTAAATAATCTAGGTAATCATTTAAAGTTTATAATGACCGATCTTTTCCAATCTCTAAAATGTTATGAATAAAACTCAATATATTTAACTCGTAAATATACATATTTGGTTTCGTTTAGTATTCTTCAAGTGACAGATTAAACCAGTGATTTGTATGTCAATATGTCATCCAAAGAATAATTAATTAATTAACATGCAAAATTTAATATTAAAATGAAATAATAAATTCTTTAGACTGTTGTGCTGTTTTCTAATCTTCTAAAAATTCTAAAACAATAGTAGAGTTGAGTTATATTGCAAAATGAATGCATGAATATTTGGAAGTAACTCAGACGTTGTCCCGTGGTTCCGCACGCGTTTATTGCTCCGTAATTATTTTCGTCTAATAGTCATATTTTACTCATATGATTGAAAATTCATATAGCCTATCTCAAATGCGGAATGACATATACTTCCCGTGCATAAAAGTTCACAAAGTATTATTGACTTACTAACATACTACTGACTTATTAATTTTCATTAATATCCAAATCTAATTAGTAAAACTAACGCCCGACGGTGAGGATAAACATTGCGAGGATTATTTATTGACTTACTGACATAATACTGGCTTATTAATTTACATTAATATACAAATTTAATTAGTAAAACTAACGCCCGACGGTGAGGATAAACATTGCGAGGATTATTTATTGACTTACTGACATATTGTAACATATTGGATTTATTATTAAGGGCATTTGATAAATCAAGAAATATCTACAAGATTGCTTGCTCTATGATGGGATCATAAAAGTACTGACTCAAGATATACGATGTAAAAGGAATACTGATGGTTTGAAGTTTGTTTTCGGGTTATGTAAAGTACAGTCAAAGGTAGACAACTAACAAATCGTGCAAATAATATCATTATTAGTGTAAGAAATAAGAAACATCAAATAAAAAAAAGAATTGGAATACCACAACTAAGTAAATAATCTAGGTAATCATTTAAAGTTTATAATGACCGATCTTTTCCAATCTCTAAAATGTTATGAATAAAACTCAATATATTTAACTCATAAATATACATATTTGGTTTCGTTTAGTATTCTTCAAGTGACAGATTAAACCAGTGATTTGTATGTCAATATGTCATCCAAAGAATAATTAATTAATTAACATGCAAAATTTAATATTAAAATGAAATAATAAATTCTTTAGACTGTTGTGCTGTTTTCTAATCTTCTAAAAATTCTAAAACAATAGTAGAGTTGAGTTATATTGCAAAATGAATGCATGAATATTTGGAAGTAACTCAGACGTTGTCCCGTGGTTCCGCACGCGTTTATTGCTCCGTAATTATTTTCGTCTAATAGTCATATTTTTACTCATATGATTGAAAATTCATATAGCCTATCTCAAATGCGGAATGACATATACTTCCCGTGCATAAAAGTTCACAAAGTATTATTGACTTACTAACATACTACTGACTTATTAATTTTCATTAATATCCAAATCTAATTAGTAAAACTAACGCCCGACGGTGAGGATAAACATTGCGAGGATTATTTATTGACTTACTGACATAATACTGGCTTATTAATTTACATTAATATACAAATTTAATTAGTAAAACTAACGCCCGACGGTGAGGATAAACATTGCGAGGATTATTTATTGACTTACTGACATAATACTGACTTATTAATTTACATTAATATACAAATTTAATTAGTTGAACTAACGTCCGACGGTGAAGATAAACATCGCGAGGGAACCTAAACACTCAAGGAATATTTCCGTAATTCCGCCATCTAGTGCACAGTAGCGTAAGTATAACAGATTAATAAGTATACGTACGTTATGTTACGAGGTTCTTAACAAAAAGGTAAACCAAACCTATAAATAATACATTCATGTATTGCCACGCAATACCACCAGATTTCTACGTGACGATTGTGCAAACACACACACACACTTTTGGGTCAATCAACTATACTTATCCGCACTTTGCTGTCCCTGACACATTGTTATAACCTAGCTGTGACCGCTGCTCCGCTCGTGTGGAGTACTAAAAAAGGTTTATTATTTTTTGTGCGAAACCCTGAATTTTTCTAAAATAAAAATAAGATTTCTAAAAATCGTTTCGGAGATTACCCAGAACAAACAGACAGACAAAAAATTTAAAAATTGTTTTTTTTTTTTGTTATACGTAGCGTGTATACTTTCATATGTATTGAGTAAAAATACACTATTTTGACATTACAAAGAGACAATTAAATTATTCACAATGCAGGCACAACCTGAAACTTGAACCTCAAAAATCTTTTGTTTCTATGACATTTCATGGTAACTCAGGGTAAGAAATACCTGTTCCAAACAAAATATGACTGTTCGAAGACTATACCTTGGGTACTTGAATTATAAATGAACATGTCTTTAATTTTTATTATAAAACAAGACGGCATGATACTGTTTATTATGTGTAGTATGACTTTAGGAATTTTGTCAGAATACACATAGATAGATGGATTTTTTGCCATACGTAGATTCTATTGTGTTTGCCTTCACTCGCGTGATCGAGAGGGTCACGAGATCAGCGGTGCTTTTGCAAAAATAGGGATTTTCATCAGTATAAAAGAAAAGTAAAAGTTATTTATGGAAAAAAAACCGTTATCTCCAAAGTGTGAAGTTCATTGACCCTTTTATTAAACATTTCTGTCTTAACTGCCCCTAGCATCCTAAATGTTTGCTCATATTTGTTGTAGTTCCTTGTTATATTATTTCCATTATATGGGTCTTTTCAGTTAGATAGTTTGGTAGTGGACGCTATTGGCTGCAACACATTCTTCACTAATGATGCTAATACCGTGCAACTGTTTTGTTAAATTAATAATCATCATCATAATGGACAGCTATTATCAACCCACTGCAGGTCATCAACCTACACTCTAAACATGTTAATGTTTCGAACATATTTTATTATTATTATTATACTAGCAACCCGCCCCGGCTTCGCACGGGTAGCAGAGTAATACATAAAACTAAAGGTTTACGCGGCGCACGCATGTAAAGCTCTCAGTCGGCATGATTTTTCCCGACATTTTCAACAATCATAGTCATATTTCAGCATTTACACAAAACTGTAATGAATTATACACCTAAACCACCCTCATGAATCACTCCGTCCATTGATTAAAATCGTATTAAAAACCCGTTCAGTAGTTTTTGAGTTTATCATGTTCAGTCAGACACTAGACGCTGCGGGAGACTTTATTTTATAATATGTATAGATTACTACTAGCTGTCCATTGCAAATATTTCGCACATTATAGAATGTATTCGATGTAAAAATTGACATATTAGTTGAACAAATCGTTAATAGATGTCGCCTCTTACCTGTTAGTTAGCTATCGATAGATGGCATCTATATTTTTACATATTATAAAACTTAACGTCTCTCTGTCTGTCCGTTTATGTTCCTTTCACGAGAAAACCACTTGTCCGATCTACATGGTTTCTCCTTTAATTCACATCTATGTTATCTGGCCAGGTTATAGGATATAATTTGCTTAATTAAAGCAAAATACGAAATAAGCACTGACGATAATGGTGAATCAATTCGGAAAAATATTCTTTTGGGGGCGGTTAAATTGCTTACGCTGGGTAAACCATAAGAGGTATATAAAATTAATAAACTTCATAATTATAGATATAAACAAGACCTACAAATAGTCAGCTATGGCATATGCCTAGCTTTTAAGGATCACCCACAATAAGCATTTTTGAGGCAGCACGATTCGCGCGTGCGCTCATTCTGTAGTTCCCGTGAGCCGAGCCACGAGCACAGCTAGTTCCTCATACAAAAATATTTTTTTTAGTAATTATTAACGAAAACATTAATTTTAAACGATTTGACTATTTTTTCGAGCACAAAGCTTAAAATCAGGTTGAATAATTAATTTTGATCAAGAACTCAGGGAGATCTTGCTTTGCCATTGAAAATACACTTTTGAGAAAAATGTATAGATATTTCCATAATTAAAATGATTAATAATTATCCTTACTAATATTATATTATATTTGCGATTTGAATGAAATTTGGTTTTATCTCGGTAAAGACCCAATTGTGAAGTACACGCAGACGAAGTCGCGGACAGAAGCTAGTCCTTACTTTATATTATAAATGCGAAAATGAGTTTATTTGTTTCATCCTCAATCACTCAAAAACGGCTGAACGGATTTAGATAAAATTTGGCATACAGGGAGCTTATAACCCGATGAAGACATAGGGTACTTTTTATCTTGGTAAAGGCCAAATTATGATGTCCAACGAAGTCGCGGGCTCAGCTAATAATATATAAATAGTATATAAATTTAGTCTACCGTGTAATTTAAATACACTCATCTGCCATATCAGTTAACTATTAGACGAAGTTCTGTTCACAAAATATGTTGCAAGACCTTCAGGACCATTTTACAAGGCAAATTGAAAATTTAATAAGTAACCCATTCATTGAGACTCAATTCAATGAGCCCAAACACGATATATCTGCATTAAGTTGGTGAAGAGTTAAGCATCTTGTAGATTTCAGGTGACGCTGCAGCACCAGCTCATGTTGCCATATTTTTCTAATATCACTAAAATAACAGAATAACAAATTTCAACTCGATTTATAAACTAGAAGAGAGCTGATAATCTTCAAACGGCTTAACATTCTTGAATCATAGCTAAAAACAATATCGATCAAGTTACCTTTCAAAGAAAAAAAACTAGACCAAAATCGGTTCAGCCGTTTGGAAGCTACGATGCCACAGACACACACACACATTGGTCAAACTTATCTTTTTATTGCGTCGGGGGTTAAAAAGAACGAAAACGAGTCCGTGCTTTAAAATCTAGCTCATTTCTGATTCATTTCACATCATATCACTGTATAGAAGATTTTTAAATCATCATATCCAACGTGAAGGCGGGATTTACTAGAAAAAGTGGGTCTTTCATGATCCCTGTGCCTAAAATGGTAACACGCTAAGCATTATAGGTGTTGGCTGATAAATATTCAACTTTAGATTAGTAGCTAGAAAGGTGATTAGAAAATATTATAAAATTATGCTATGGTTTCATCGGGTTTGGTTGCATGTTTTTGTTAATCGGAAGTTAAGGCGACGGTAGGTTTCGAACCTAAGTAAATCGACGCGATGTCCTTGTGAGCTGCCACTGAGTTTCGTTGCGATTGCATACGAGTATTCGTATTAAGCAGTTTCACAATATTTTTATCGCAATGACCTTCTCTGGCTTCTACACAGATTCCAGTTCTCTTGATTAACTTTTCTCAGCATAGTCCGCGTAATTGTTATTACTGAATGACGTATTTTTTACTTTACATAGCTTCTGAAATGTTTATTATTACTGTCACGATTTGAAAATACGCTAATTTCGAACACTACGGAAAAGTCTTGAATTAATAACAAACATCGAGTAAAAGGCGTGGCGGTCGCGCGGAACTCGCACACATTGAAACCTTATCTATCCGATTACGTAAGGCAAACACATTTCTATTTTGGGAATCTAAGCGTATACAAAAGTGACAAAAGAAATAAATATGCTAGAGAACTAGGCACAGAATAATGTATAGACGACGTTTTCTCTGAACTACTTTATACTGTATACTAAACTACTCCGGCATACCTGCCTTTTCAAATACTCGACCACAGCCACCTGTGTCCTGAATGTTTTCCTTGAAACTATTCCAGGACCAGAACGAACGAAATAAGAAAAAAATACTCACATCCATCATTCGAATCGTAAATTATGGTCTTGAGCTCATAAAAAAGCCAATAGTTAAAGTAAGTAGTTCAATATAGCAAAATGTAATTAAAATCCAAATCGTAACGAAATGAATCAAAAAACCCTTTGAGAAGACCCAAGTAAAATCATTTTACATATTAACTGATATTATCCAGAAGACGAGAGCTGCGTAGTCTATACAAATAATATAATTAAAGTGTCTATTTGTAATGTTAAAATAACAGCTTTTTACTAAATGCATATTAAAGTACTAGCTGTGCCCCCGGCTCCGCTCGCGTGGACTACAGAATGATGTCGGTCGTGGGCACGCGCTAATTGTGCTGCCTCAAAAATACTTATTGTGGGTGATCCTTAGAAGATATACATATACTATGGCGATTTTTGGTAGGTCTTTTTAAGATCTACATATTATGAAGTACATTAATTTCATATATATCTTGAGGTTTGTTCAGCGTATACAATTTAATCGTTCTAAAGGCATCGTTTTTACGTTTTGATTCAACATTATCGTCACTGCTTATTTCGTATGTTATTTTATGTAACAAAATATATCCTATAACCTGGCCAGATAACATATCTATGAAATAAAGGAAAACCCATGTAAATCGAATTAGTGATTTTTACGTGAAAGGAACATAAACGGACAGAGCTTCAAAAACTTTTTCAAATTCCGTTTCAATAACCGTCGAAATGTTTTCTGTCCGTGATTCTTTACCCGTCCGCAGTATTTTTTCTCAAATATCTTTAATATACATATTTCGACTTTATACTGTTATATTAGAAGTAAAGATAGATTACATCAGTGTAGTGGTGACGTAAATACGTCCCATTGTTGTTAGAATAACAATGGTAAAGGCAAACATGATACATATCAGATGTCTCTCTATCAACTAACTCATACTTGAAGAATACGCTTTGTATTTTAATGCACTCTTTCCTCGGTATCGTTAATATTTATATGTGTACTTCAAAAAGTGCACTTTACCTAACGATAAGTACATACCATTAACAGCAGCCACTGAAGAGGTTCGAGAGACTCGATTGAAGATAGCTATCTGATGACCTTAGTTGTCCATGTCTTAAGAAGACACATATTAATGTCAAAACACACACCACCGGTTAAGGAAACATCCCAGAAAAAACTTAAATACCAGTGGAATATCAATAATGAAGACAATGATGGCTTAGAATAAAAGTACAGCTCGATCGATTTTTTAATATTCTTTATAGGTCTAGGTTTATGCCCACAATATCTTATGTTAAATGATGACACGCTACACCTAGTGAGGAAACTGGCTCTCAAGTACACCATCCGGAATACACCTATAGGTGCTTGGCGACAGATTTTTTAACAGCATTAGAAAATACCCTACCACCATGCTATGTTTTCTGCTTCACTGAAAGCTCGTGTACATTGTAGGATTTGAACACATATCGATCGACGCGATGCCCGTACACGCTGCCACTGAGCAATCAGTGCTCTAAAGACCGATGGCTCATAACACGCTATTTGCATCTCGACAAGTACTATCGAATTTTTCTCAATTCGCGTATATTTAGGTACTAATTTGAGTATAATTGAATTCACTATTGGCTGACTGTTAAGGATAACTAGTTACTTGGGCATTTCCGACATAAAATTTATTGTTGTGTATATGACTTTTGAACAATCATTGTTCAACAGTTTATTATAAAAACCTGTTATTGCTCAATGCCAAATGGGTAATGTAGTGAGAGTTATAATTAAACTACAGCCCTTCCAACCATTTACTTTATTTTTAACATTTCGAATACTCAATTAGTGATGTCGTAATGCGTTACTGATTCGATTTCCTATAAATTGATTTTATTTATGAAGAAGTTTAAATCGATTCAGTACATTGATAAGTATTTTATTTTTGCTCAACATTTTTGTTTTATAAACATACCCAGGCGTTTAAATGACTAATATTCTATGTACTAAAATAAACCATTTATATTACGGTAAATGTATTTATTATTTGGGAACATTAATCAAGCCGGTCTTAGAGAACATGCATCGCCAATGACTCGGCGGCGCCGACGCTGTTTTCTGTTACTCGCAACGAGAAGTCCGTAGTAGTTATTGCATTTCCGTTCGCTGAGTGTTTATTCACATTTTTCATACGTGGAGTAGAGTATTATTCCTCCGTATTGATTTACTTGTGAATTCTTACGTTTGGTTGAGTTGAGCATATCGTTCCTCCCCGTAAGCTTTATACTTGCAAAATGCCGAAAGGTATGGTGCTTGAAGGACAATCAAGAGAAATTGTATTGCGGCTTCGTGACTATTTTATAAAGGAAAGTCGTAATGGTGGACCTCTTATACCAGTGATGCATGTTATTGACCGTGTTGCAGCAGCGTTAGGTATCGAACAGTGGCGAAAATAGCTAAAGAAGCCTACGGCAGCAGCAGTGGCATAGAACAGAACACACGTAAGAAAAAACGTCAGCCCCGTAAAGTGACAGCAGTTGACAGTTTTGACGCTGACGCTATTCGTCCTTATATATACAACTGTTAACAAAGAAAAGAAATTCCCATAAAAAATCTACCTCAAAACATTATACATATCATAAACAACATAAATACTTAAACATTTAAAAACGACTAAACGCCATCTATGAATTATCGTGAGAAATACATACTTTTGTGTTTATTTCTATCGAAAATGACGTGAAGATAAAATAATGTGGATTAATTTCAATTCGTCTATTTTAATAAATCTGTCGTTTTGTCTGTAAAATTATTTAATTTTTTTTTAAATTTAACGTTAGACATCCTTTATAAAGGATTACTCATCACGAATATGATATTTAAAAAAAATTGTATACTTGTGAGTCCGGATTTATATCAAAAATGGTTTTACCGATTCTTATCAAATTTTGTACACAGGAAGCTTATGTCATTGGTCAAAAGATGGTGAAAGATTATAAAAATTTTCGATGATACTTTTATAAATCGTAAAAACAAAATTAAAAGAAATTAAAGTACATTTTTATTAATTCTCATCCACGGCAGTCAAGTTATTAATGGACTAAATTAATTGTTAATAATATAAGTAAAAATAAAATTATGGGATGAAAATAAGTAGGCTACTGCGTAATAGACGCGTTCGGAGCAGCGAGCGTATCGCTAGTTTTACTATCTATCTATACATAGCATGGTGGTAGGGCATTTTCTAATGCCCGTCTGGCTAGCTACCAACCTCAAGTTGAAAATCTGCCGCCAAGCACCAATTGGTGTGTTCCGGCAGCTGCACTTGAGAGCCAATCTTCCACTAGGTTTAGCGTCTTACCATCTTGGGCCACATCGTCACTTAACATCAGGTGAGATTGTGGCCACTACGCCAAACCTATAACGTTAAAAAAAAACTATAAAACAAAGTCCCTCTGCCATGTCTATCTGTCTGTATGAACGCGATAAACTAAAAAAGTACAATACGGATTTTACACAGTTGTCATCAACGGACGCAGTGATTCATGGGGAAGGTTTTGGTGTATAATTCATTTGGGTTTTATGTAAACTGGCTGAAATATGATGATGATTATTGAAAATGTCGAAAAAAATCATGCCGACTAAACCAGTAGAGTTATATGTGTTACTCCGCTACTCGTGCGAAACCGGACTGGGTAGGTAGTTTAAATATATTAGTCATACATATACATACATTCCTTTTTTATATATACAAAAGTTTAATATACACCATACAAATATCCATACATGTAAAAATGTTAGGTTCTACAGACAATAAAACTACAATCAAATTAGGTTCATACAGATTTCGAATCTTTACCATTTTATAGTAATAAGTATGGAAGATATAGATTTAATAAGATAATAAAAAATTAAACATAAAAATTTTGGTTAACTTGCCGTGGTGTCTGTATAAATATGTTTGTTGTCCCACTGACCAGTGCAGATTAACTTGACCTCAATTTGGGACACTTTCTAAACTTTAAACGTCTGCTTTAGGTTTGAGTTTAACTTGAGAATGTAATATTATGATAAATTATGTATGTATATTTGAAAGTGGTGAGAAAAAGTTGTACCGGGCAAATGATTATGATCATTGGGATATCTACATGCCTTCAGATTCAAACTTCGTTGACGCACGACAAACTGTGCAAAATTTGACACGTTTTACAAGGTTAAATTTTTTTGTAGCCAAGAATAATGGCGTAAAAGGGAAATAAGGGAATGTAATAGGATGGCCCAATAAAAAAACTTTTTTTTTATACTTTTCAAATTAAATATGTTAACATATTTTAAGAATTCTCACCAAAATAAACTCGATTAAAAAAATTGACGAAGAAATTTTTAATTTTTTGAGTAAAAAATCATTTGACCTCTCCTAAGTGTGTGTATATTCGTTGATTGACCCATGTATCAGTAACATCAGTGCTCATTGTGTATAAATACCTCAAGGCTGGCATAACATTGGAAATACAGGATAAACAATTAATTTTACAAAGTGAAAACCATTATCTTATTATTAATGGCATAAATAAAGATAAATGATATATTAAATATATAATAACAATCTCCTATAAATATCTTACGACTAGCTGTGCCCCACGGTTTCACCTGTGTTGAATTTATTGTACATACTCTCCACGGTGTCACCTCGCCCATGTAGCCAGACTGCTTAATGTTCATAGTTACTGCTCCACTCCTTAAGGTCGTAGCGTAAAGTCATATAGCCTATACTATTCTTCATGAATCTGACTCTATATAAAAAAAAAAATTCGAATCCGCCTGATAGTTCCAGAATTAGCAAGTTTAAAAAACCAACCAAACAAAAAACTCTTATTATTCGAGTATTAGTACAGATTGAGTAAATTGCCATGAACCTTTCATGAAGGCACAAATCACCACATCAGCTCACAATTAGTTACTTCAAATAGTGTCAAATCAATTATTCGTTATTTTCCTGTGTATCTCAAGTATTCAGATTTTCTCACAATTATTGACTTCACTATCAATTAATAGTGTTAATAATTAAATTTAAATTAGTTATTTTGTGTGAATTTCACAAAAATTGTTGTTACATGTATTGGCTTGAATCTGCAGATATCTGATCAATATTCCAATGGTTTTAATTATCTTTATTTTTTTAATTTTGCTAATCTATACTAAAATTAATATACTAATCCCTTTATATTATTATTATTATAAAGGCGAAAGTAAGTTTGTTTGTTACTCAATCACGGAAAAACAGCTGAACAGATTTGGATGAAATTTGGCACACAGATAGTTTATAACCTGGATTAACACATGGATTTTTTATCCAGGTAACAAGATTTTTTGTAATTCACGCGAGCGGAGCCGCGGGCACAGCTAGTAATATAATAAAGCAGTAGATTTTTTTGTTTGTTTGTTTGATTAAACACGCTAATCTATGAAACTAACAGTCAGATTCGAAAAATTATTTTTTTATATGATAGCCAGTATCACGAATAGTATAGGCTATCTAGCATTAAGCTATACCTCTCAGCTAGCCTTAAATATTGATTTTTGTTAAGTAAGTCGGAAGAAATAGCGCACCCTAACCGCTTTATCCACGTGCGCTGGCGTAATGGTTAGTGATACGTAAATATGTACAATGTTCTACAAAAATATTGCTTCATAGGCTAAAAAAAATTCCGGGATACCATATCACGCCTATTTCCTATACATAAGCCACAATAAGGTATATTGTAACAAAGTTCTATTGAAAAGTGAATTATGAGCATTATTATTAGGCATGGTATATTAATCCCTTCAAACTAAGATACTTCATGATCAAGGCAATTTTATGTAGATAAACTTTGCTCTTTATAGCATGTTGTTTGGGAGATAATGTAAAATTAAAATAATTAAACACTCAGCTCGGGTCTATGACTATAGGCGTAGTAGCAAAAACAAGCAGTCTGAGTTGTGTTACCTGATAAAAATTATACTGAAGTATTATAAATCATCAATTTCTTTTAAATTATACATGGGTGAAACTGTGGGGTACATCTAGTATGTTGTATAAGAATAGGATAAACAAATAAAACTTATATTCAGTACT
The DNA here is from genome assembly GCA_947532125.1 of Saturnia pavonia. NCBI lineage: Eukaryota > Metazoa > Arthropoda > Insecta > Lepidoptera > Saturniidae > Saturnia > Saturnia pavonia. Next base: position 8,861,592 of record OX383921.1, read on the forward strand.
CACAAGAAGGAAATAAATTAAGTTGATAAGGATAAATATTTTACTGTTACTAAGTTCAAATAATATAAGCTACATATCATAAAAGTAGACATATAGAAATAAAAGTATGAAAAATGGTATAGCAGAGTAATTTTTAGACCTTTTATTCTATGTGATTTTGTTCCATAATTGCTGGCTCAGGTATTATATTGTAAAATAATGCATTGGTAGATTTTTTAATTATACTTTTATCATGATTAGCAAAAGAAAAAGTAGAGAATTAAGTAGGAGATACATTTAGCAAGATAAGGAAGAGGTAGGCAGACCATAGAGAGAACTGGAGACTGCTCCACCGAAAAGAGCAGAACCACACTTCAATTTTATATGTACGACGAGTATATCATATATCATGATTACTTATTCCCCATTTTACCCAAAACAAATGTATACCAATACCTAGCTAGAGAACATGCATATGTATTTATATAAATAATTAAATAAACTGGATAAAATGGACTATGGAGTTATAAACACACTAACAGACAGACAGTGAGACTTTGCATTTTATAATATGTGAGCATTAAATAAAATATTGCACTTATTACATTTGAAGTGCCAAGATGCCAAGCAAAGATGCCACTGTCCATGATATGAAGGAAGATCAAACAAGCAATATTCATTTCGGCAACTTTTATTAATATGAAACGATTATCATTGGCTGGTCCCATAAAAGAAAATTATTGTTGAGAGAAATCAGTTAATAATAACATTGCTTTTGAATGAGTGAAAGTTTTAATGGTAAATTTCTACAAAAGTGGACAGTAGTTTTATTTCTTTTATACTCCTCATTTGATATAGGAAAATTATTATAAAAGATTATATGAGACTAGCAGTGCCCACTGGTTATTTTAAAGATAAAAATGTTTTTTTTTTGTACAAAACCCTATTCTTTATTTTAAATAAAACTAGCCTAAGTTACTCCTTATTAAATCAGCTATCTGACAGTGAAAGTCCCATCCAACAGTTTCCGAGATTATCCAAAACAAACAGAGATTAAAAAAAAAAAAAATTGTTATAGGTACCATATATACTTTCATATGCATTGTATGAGTAAGAAGCTATTATTTTGATAGTACAAATAGACACTTCAATTTTATTAAATGTATCAATATTAACTCATAATTGGAATACACATCTAAAGGAAGTGGTTTCTGCAACATGACAGATTAATTTAAAAATAAAGTTGAAAATAAACAAAATTTACTGAAGACACAAGTGGCATGTGATGAATTAAAAAAAAAATAGGTAAGGTATATCAATATATGTACAAATCGTACCGCGCTGCTGACACTCCTAGTGTATAAATTAAATAAATAAAATGAATTTAAAATACTACATTATTTTAAACACTGCTATTTTTTGTCAAAATATTTAAACGAGTTAAAGATCTCTAGAAAGATTAAACGTATGGAAAATTTAAAGATTTATTAGGTCTTGAACTCGCTAAATAAATCTCACAAACTCACGTCTCAACTGAATATGATCGTGATAATTTTACGAAATGCAATGTATATAACATAAAAATCGGACATACACAAACAGAATAGAAACGAAATATTGTGTACACTGTATGAATACAAATCTCTCTTTATTATTTAAATTAACTGAATATTTTTACACACGGACGAGTTACGTGAACTACTATACAGTTTCGAGTTTCACTTTTTCAAATAAAGTTCAATCACTTACCAGTAGGTAATAACGGAACAGGGACGACTTGTTCTTCAAATGTATTGTTTTAATTGAGCAATTACCACTAAAATATTGTAATGCTCAAATTAAAATAATTGCGAAATAAGTAGTACATTACACACTACCGACATTTTCAAGGTTGGTTCGTTGAGTTCTGTTCTGTGGTTCGCTGACAAACACCTGACAGTGACGACCAGATCTGACAGACAGATTCCCATTCCAGTGATTCTACTAGGGATGACCGGAAATCGATCTGAAATCGATTAATAAAAAAATCGATTTTATAATATAAATCATTAAGAACTCGTATTTTTCTGAATCGATTCATCCGACTTCCACACAAATCCATTTAAACTCAATCTTTTTCGGGAAAAATTGTCATCCCTAGAAATCAATCTTATAGACCTCTTTTTTCTGAATCAATTCATCCGTTTTCAATAGAAAATGATTTAAAATCGATATTTTGCGGAAAAAATTGCCATCCCTAAATTCTTCAATCTAATTTTCTACTATGTTTTTACGGTTCTATTGGTGCTGCCAGGTGAGAATAGAAATTGTTAATTTGGTTATTGGTCTTCTTCTTCCTCTTTATTTGGCGACACAAAAAGCACTTGCCAGTGTCAATGTGTTTAAGTCTTCGTAGTATTTTCTAAACATTTAAAGTTTGTCTAACAAGATGGTGGCTCCCTTGTTAGAACTATCTAGGGAGTTTTTGTGACATTTCAGAATTCATGATCCATGTTATTATTTCCAATCTTCTTCACTTGTGCACAATAACCAAACTTTATTATGCAAAACGCCACCTGTATTACACAATATAGGGTCAGATAACATAAATTTATGTATAAAAAATAAAAACCACTACATAACAGTTCCCACCAAAAACAACGATTAGATAGTCTGCTAAGACAATCGGAAACAAAATCTGTCGTATATTCCCAGCCTTAGAGGCATAGGATAAAAGGATTTTAGCAATAACTGGCACAATTTACATGTCTTGACATATTTCATTTTCTGATTGCAGAACACGATGTTACTTAAGGCTGCGGTTGATATTAGGAGACTCAAATAAACTTGGATGAGTGCGTTTTAAATTCCGACCAAAATATTATATTCCCTTGTCTTTTAAATCATTCGCTTCAAAATGTATAAATAGGTATACATATTATTTTTAATAGAGTTATATAGTTCTTAAGTTACTTAAATAATTTAATTACATGCATAAAGATTTTGTCAAAAGTTAGTTTTCAAAGTATTAAAACTGCAAGTTTTTTTTAATATTTATGTTACAAGCGAGTGTCCATAATAAAAAAATCTATAATTACAGAAAAGATGTATAAAACATTATTCGAATAAGTCACAGCACTCGACTCTATATTGATATCAAATATTTCTCCCTTCCTAAAACAATATCGCCTAAAGGATAATCTCGAAGTATTTTTGCTCTTCAATTGTTCTTCTTTATCTGTAAGTACATCCCAGAACGAGACAAAATATGGAATAAACACAGTTTTTCCAAACCATACCCAAATCATGATAAAAAATAAAGTCAAAAGAATAACTTGACAAAACATGTAAAAATAATATGGAAAGATTATTGGGTCGGGTGTTGTTATTTTTGTTATTTTACATACAAGCCATTGTATAACCATCCAGTAAACCAAACATTGGTTCGTTCCAGCGAATAGTGAAATGCAGCAGTCCCAAAATCTTGAGCATAGTATGTACGGAAAGCAAAATACTTCCCACCAGTTATATCGAAATACATCGTCAGCTTGTGTGTGAAAACGCTCTCCTTCGATCTCATCACATCGAAATCTTTCGGGGCGCTTCTTCTTCTTTCTTTTTGGTGGCATCTTTTTAGTAATGAATGCCTATTGAATAAAATATAAAACAATAATAAAAAATAAGTATTTCACAAATTCTAATGTCATGTTTTTGACATTTATACAAAGTAATTTTGTGCTTTTTTTCGTTTGGCAATAAAATTAATTTGTGGTGAAAACTTTTAAGCCTTTTTATGGTATCTATGGTCAGTTCCGTGTTGACCATGGTGGAGGAGGTAGTGCAGTTTTTTCCAAAATAATAATATTACGCATTATAGCGTAAATTATGTGTTAGAACTTCAGACAAAAATATATCAACTGCAAGATTTGTTGTTATCGTCATATATATAGCGAAAAATAGCAGGTAAAGTGTTTAAACATGTTTCTTTTTGAGTGAAAGTTGTGTTAACTTTGTAATATTTTGTATCAGCTTTGTGGAATTCCTTTGAAATTTCCAATTGGATAAATGCTCCATAATTATGTAGTTATAATTGATTCTATTAATGATACCTATAATCTGATAATAATAATTAACGTAAAGTAGAACATAAATAAAACTGGTTTCTGTGACCTTTATTACAAGTCCAAGTTAAGTTCTTAAGTAATAGTGGTACGTTTATTGTACCTATATAGCCTTGAGAATGTTTTGTAAAATTGATTTTTTATTTATAACATTGAATAAAATCATGTAATAACTACGTAAATAACGTTTTATGATACTTTGTTTAGAGAATTAGGATTATGAATCCTACATTGAATTTCAACTTTTGGTAAAGCAGATTGTGATGAAACTATGACACATTTCGCAGTAGAGTAGATTTTTATGCTCTTCTGGTCACATATCACCATTAAATAGTTTCAGGCAGATAGCTAATGTTATAAAACATAACTTAGACTATTAGAAAAATAATTAGGGTTCTGCACAAAAAATAAAAAAATGTTTATAAATATAGAGTCACAATTTCAATTTTCGTACACATTATTTAATTCTAAACTAAACATAGCTTGTATTATGGTAATTAAAAATTCTGATATACTATAGTTAATACATATGTAAATATTTAACACCCAGATATACAACTGACAATTGGACGTAGTTAAACAGAAAGGATCCACCCCACACAGAGTTAGTTTTTAGATATTCAAGTTTTAAGGTCAGATCATGTTTCGTCTTTGATTCTCCACTTTAACTTTCTGGGGTTGATTTTAATTAGAGGATAAATTCATACATTTTTATTTTATTGATCTCTAGTCCCACTTCATGACATATTTTTCGAGATATTAGCAAAAATATGACGATGGATCCTTTTCGTTAAAATACTATTTCAAAAGCAATAATGGCTCAGTGTTAGCGTGTACGAATTCGCGTCGATGGACGTGAGTTCGAATCCCTGCAATGAGCCTGAGCTTTCGGTGAAGGAAACCATAGCATAGTGGTAGTGCTTTTTCTGATGCCCGCCTGGCTTGCTACCACCCTCAAGTTGAAAATCTGTCGCCAAGGACCAATGGTGTGTTTAGTGTGTTACAATCTTGGGTCACATCGTCACTTAACATCAGGTCAGATTGTGGTCATTATGCCAAAACTATAACGATAAAAAAAAAGCCCAGGGTACTAAACATATTTAACCATAAGGAAACCAAGTTTTAAAATAGAACAAAAACACAAAATATTATAAATAATTATGAAAGATTTGTATGTTTTAGAAAATAAAACATCATATAGTCTAATATACCTTTAATTTTCAATCACTACTACCATAAACTAGCTTAGTTAGTAGGTGTAGATCTTGGATCAAAACACTAAAATGATAATATTTATGAAAAGGCAAAAAAAGACATAAAAAAATAATAATCATTATAAAAAACGAAATAATATGTCTTCAAAATTAAGTAAAGCCTATATATTTGCTTAAACTTAATCATCATTCTCACTTTTATTGGAAAAATCAATCCCGTCCCCGTAACCATCAACATCATCCATAATATTCTAATTTCCTTTAAGCGGTTTATAAAAAGGTAAGCAATCTTTTGGTATTAAATCAAACATTGATTTAAGGTCATCCAATTTAGCCTGCGGAATCTCTTTACCATTTGGCCATAACAAAGTTAAATATTCTTCCAAAATTTCTAAAGATATTCCTTTAACTCTTGGTAAAAATATATTTAGCTCCTGAAACTCTTCACTTTCTTTTGTTTCCATAAATATTGAGTATGGTTTATCTTTTTCGATCAGTATTTCTTTTGTTTTTAACTTTATTCTTAGTAACATAAAGTTTTCTATTAGCTATATTTTTTTCTATTTTATTGGTGCGAAAATAGTTTGTGTTTATTTTATAAACTTCTAATGGTTTCTTTTTCTTAAACCTTTATATAACATTTAAATACTCTTCAGCAGTATAAATTCTATTATGATATTTGAGTTCACTTTCGATTTTGGATAAATCAGAATTGTTCAGAAGAAACGTGTGTTCCAGATACTTTAATTTTATAGTTTTGAGAGTGGCCTGGGAGCTTAGCTCAGATTTCATCATTTAAACTATTTTTATATTTCGGTTATGTCCCCCAAGGTATCGCTCCATAATACCAGGTGTTCTTTGAGACCCATTTTGTGTTTTATGTAATTTATGAGGCAAGACCCAACTTCTTGTGCCCCACGGCCAGCTTCACCTTCGAGCTACACTTAGCAGTAGCCATTGTCCCTAGATCCTGCATGTATTCCGGAGTTATAAAGCCATAATTGGCGTTTATAAAACACTATGCTAGTGGGAATCTGGGGGAGTGGAAGAGTCTTCATTCAAACTCGTCTGTTGTCGCTTTTTTCAGATCATCATTCATGTTTTTTTTAAGGTTTCAGCTCGTTCAAGATGCTCCTGCCTTTCTCTTTGAAACTTGGCAGCTATATTGCAAGTATCCTTTTTTAAGGTTTTACAACGCAAGTTGAAAGAATTATGAAATATATTTTTTAGTGTACTAATACTTTCCCCATATGTATTTTTATACTGCTCTATGTATAATTCATAAAATCTTGGCACAGTCATCCCCAATTTTAAATACTGACAACCATTATTTGTTTCTCTTTTATAATGAGATTCATATTTCGGCAGAAATTCAATAACTTGTTTTATAAAATCAATGTCTTCCTCATCAGTTTTGTTCCAGCCACCAGTCTGTCCTCTTCCATCTTTTATTATCTTCCGAAATTTCTTTAGTCATTCGTCCACTTTTATCGGCGTAATTTGAAAATTGTTTACGAACATTTCACGGCATATATGAGTGCCTCCTACTGTGTAAATTGGACTGAACTGTTTCGGATTATGTTTGTCAGTATTCTTATCATTTCTGCAGTATTTTCCTTTTTTGGTCTTTCAGAAACGCAATTAACTATATATAATAACTGAGCCTCATAGGACCCTAAATTAATATATTTTTCGAATTCTTCTTGTCGTTGTCCTTCCCAATAATAAGGTTAAAACATTTTTTTACAGTGACAAACATAATCTTTGGATATTTTGGATTCAATAAGTTTTTTATTATTGTGGTAAGGCAAGTTCGCATGTTTTCTTTCTTTCTTAGTCTGGTCTTTGTGATAACGTTTTTGCCCCCTTCTCGGACGACCACGTACAATTTCTGGAGTATTTTGATCAGAATGCATTTCTATCTCTTTTACAATAGTACTTTCCGCTGCTTCTATCTATATTGATCTGCAATCTATATTGGTGATTGAGTTCTGGAATGAATTATTGTTGTAGGGTCAAATGTCATAAAGAGTGTTTCGACTTATTTCACAAATTTCCTGATTTTCTTTGCTATTATGCACCACAGCTACAACTTTAACTTTTTTCGATTTAAGTGTTAGTTTTCCGCTATAACTTATTTCTTCACTATCTGGCACCTAATCGGAATCAGTATATGCACTGAAATCAGTTTCTTGTTCATTAGCTATTACATTTTGAACTATGTACCTCTCTTATTCTTTTTCTACTTCTTTTGAATAATCTATTTTTGGCCATGGAATTATGTCATTACTCAACGTGTGCAATAGATCTAGAGTATCTGGAGACATACTTCGAAGAGGAGACGATGTTTCATTTCTACCTTCCAAGACAAACAATATCAAACATTTGAATTTCTGACATGATTCACTATTTCACATTAAAATGGTAATAAAAAGAAGAGACTTACTTTCAGAAATAATTTCAGCGTGATTAATAATTTTTACCAATGAGGTTAAAGGAGAGTATATCGGAACCGCTGGTGATTCTATAAAGAATCGTACAAAGCTATAAAGTTGACAAACTATAGACATGGACTATAAACATATTACGATTTAAAAACTTACCGCTGGATAAAGCATCATTATTTTCAGCAACAGCATTAGCTTTTATAGCAGCTGTTATCAGAAGCACTGTTACGTAATCAACCCTTGCAAAACACCACGTAATAATTTAATGTTTTTAAAAATATAGGCAGTCTGTCATATAAAAGTACAATATTTTTAGGTCAGCAACTAAAAGGAATGAAATAAATACTTGAATAAAACTTACTATCGCATAAAGCATTATCATTTTCCACAGTACAATTTAACACATCCAGTTCCGGAAGCACCATTATTGACAGCTAAAGCAAATATAAGCATGAAAGCAATAAGTTATGCATAACAGTAAAATATTTTTAGGTTAGGTTAATGTTTTATTTTTACTTACACATTGAACTATTTTGTTCTGTGTGAATACTTGAATTCCCCAAAGCGTTCATTACTTATCAATTCTTTTCATATTATTTATTTATTTTGCATTTAATTTGCTATATGAGGAATTTATTATTTAAATAAACCCAGTGGCGGATTTGCAGTCTTGGCCGCCCTAGGCCCCAGGCCATGTACTGAGTACCAGCCACTCCTTTCTCAGCACCCATCATATTGAGTACATAATGAATTGACTTTTTTGCCCACTTTTATCGAAATCGATTCAGAAATTTACTTAACTATAATATCTGGTAGGTTGTAATATTTTCCGAGGTTTCAGGGATAATGGCACATTTCAATAAAACATTTAAAATGGTTTTATTTATTTAATTACAGGTTTATTCTCATACAAGATAAGATTTAATAAGTGTTTTACAACGTGTTACAAAAGTCGTCGGCACTTAAGCGCAGCAAAATCATAATTAAATCTTCGCAATCCAATTTCCTTAAGAAATCAGCTTCTATGTTAAGTAAAGCAAGATTGTTTAACCTTTGCTCCGTCATTGTTTTGCGTAAATAATTTTTTACTCGTCGCAAACAAGAAAACGATCGTTCTCAAGAACAGTTACTGGCGGGATTACAGACACCCATATGAACAGCAATATCCACGTTTGGGTAAACGGTTTGAAGAACTTTAGTTCCTAACTATTTCAACAAAATGATAGCACTGTTCCGATCCTTATTTTTATACTGCAGTGACAACGATTTGTTTCATTTGTTGCATCTCTTAACTTGTATTAGTCTCGCCAGGAAGTAGCTTACGCTTTCGATTGCGTCGAAAATCTCTTTCATATTCCTGTACAAAAGACAGATTTTTGGCTTTGTTTTCGAATTTCGAAATTATCTCGAGTTTCGCCAATAAAATGTATTAAGTAGTACCTCATAGAGTTCTATGACAATGGTAATGTCAATTTATACACTCTGAAGTTTTTTACTTGTGGCGTTAATGAGATCTAGTTAACATTCCCAAAAAACAATCATGACAGCCGTTTCTAAACGTTCTAGTTTCAAACGAATACCTCTTGCTTCGCATATAACTGTTCTCTTCTGTTGTGTGTCATTTTCTATGAAGACTAACGCTTTATGAATTTCACTCCATGATTCTCGTAAACTTTTGCATGCGTCTGCACGTAATTTATACGCTTTAAGTATAATTACTGCAGTTTTAAATGTCAACACCTAATATTGTATAACAGTACTTTTGTTTAACCTACGAACGCACGAGCGTTTTTAAGGATCGCGCGTATAACAATATTCTTCCTAAATCACTTATATGTACGAAACAACTTATACGTACATTTTATATGAACGAAATAATTACTTCACATTACATTATCTATATTTTATTTTTAAAAAGTACAAAAATGATTTAGGAAGAGTATTGTTATGCGATGCGGTGCAGTGCGGCCCACCATAATGTGCGCGAGCCTTTAGAATATTTACGTACTTTGAATGACTTCTTGTTATCATCAGTGAATTTTTTGTCACGATTGGTCGCCCTTAATATCTGGCCGCCCTAGGCCCGGGCCTCCTAGGCCTTAGGGCAAATCCGCCACTGAATAAACCGAGACCACAATCTAATCACGCGCAGGCAAGACAACGAACGTGTTCGAACTTTAATGAAATGAAGGAGAAGGAAATCAATATTGCAAAGTTTCGTATATCCTTTTCCCACAAAAATACTTTCAAAATGACTTAATAATCAATATTATTATTTCTATAACTCAAATGATTGCTTTATTTACAAACAATAAGCTAGTAATATTATATTCTTCTGTATCTACTCTTTCATGTATGTTAAAGAATAAGGTATGACAGTCAAAACCGTTTATGGCGACATCGTTTAGAACAACATACCGGTTAAATTGACCAAAATCAAAGGTCCTGGCTGAATGTTATATGACCGCCTTATCGAAAACATTGGTTTTTACGACATTGTTTACTACAATTTATACAGTTTATACATTGTATACATACCGCATTAAGCGACCACATTTGGTTAATGTTTTCGGAGAATTATATCTGTAGAACGACCGGCTCAGCTGTATTGTAAACAATTTGAATAGGTAACTGTATCCACATCTGGCACAGTATAATAGTCAATGGCTATTATCGTAAAAGTAAACAAAGTTTAGGGTCTTTTGTAATTCTTAGAAACAAAGCACATGCATGCCGTAGCCTCAAGGCCCGCTTCGTCATATCTCTTAAGTCAGTTTGTTACTTATCTTTACACAAGACGCACCAAAACATATTGTTGAGTTAACTGTGAAAATTGTAACGTCGCAAAAAAGAAAACAAATCAATATCAAAGAAAAATCGCGTATTATTTCAAAGCTAGAGAAAGGAATTCCAAACAAAGACCTGGCAAAAGAATATGGTGTATCACACTCGACAATTTCAACCATTTGGAAAGAAAGGGAGAAAATTCAAATCCTTTACGACAAGATTTTTTTGAAAATAAAACGAGCCAGTACAACGCGGCATATGAAGATTGAGGAAGCTTTGTTAAAGTGGTTTAAATATCAAAGGACAAATAACATTTTGGTGCCGCTAAAAGGAAAACTGGTTTCAAGTACATTCGGTACCTTGATAAAAACGTGATACTTACTTTTTTATTGCTACGTATAGTTTTCGAGATTTCATTTATTAAAAAACAAAAGAACATTTAATTCAAAACAGTTAAATACATTTAATTAAACATTGTATTTCACAGGTTAGAAGCTTCTCTTTTTAGATTTTCTCCGATGGATGTCTTCAGGACATTCCCGTGTAATACTCCAACAGTAATCTGCCATCATATGCTCATCCCAGCGACCTTGGTATCTATCTTCCATCACCTTTAAATCTTGATGAAAACGTTCTCCTTGTTCTTCGCTATACGCTCCAAGATTTTCAGGAAACTTGTCTAAATGATTGTCCAGATAGTGTACTTTTATGCTCATATTACATCCAAGATTTTTAAAGCTAATTAAGAGGTTTTGAACTAACTCTTTGTAATTTTCGGCCTTCTGATTTCCTAAGAAATTTTTTACAACAGCAACAAAAGATTTCCAAGCCTCTGCTTCTAAATTATTAATTGAATGTATGAAATCGTTGTCTTTCATTAAAAGTCTTATCTGTGGGCCATCAAAAATACCAGCTTTTAGTTTTTCATTACTTAAACCAGGAAACTTTCTTGAAAGATATACAAAACACGGACTAGTTTTATCTAATGCCTTAACATATTGCTTCATAAGTCCCAATTTGATGTGCAATGGAGGCAAAATAATCTTATCACTAGAAACTAGAGGCGGGTTTATAATATTTTGTTTGCCAACCGTCATGTTATCTCTCAAAGGCCAATCTTTCTTGATCCAGTGGTCTTTTTTTGCTCTGCTGTCCCATAAACATATGAAGCACGGAAATTTAGTGTACCCACTTTGTTGGCCTAATAGAAAATTGACCATTTTTAAATCGACACATATAACCCATTGGTGCTCCGAGTACTTAAGTTTTTTCAAAACAAGATCCACGTTTTGATACTCCTCTTTTAATTTCGTTGAATGAGCAATAGGCACAGCTGCATGATTGTTACCAATATCTAGTAAAACACATTTTAAACTTCGCTTACAGCTGTCCATAAACAATCTCCATTCTTCAGCTTTGTACCCTGAGAGCCCCAATTTCATTAGAAGGCCACCAATGTTATTACAAAAAACTATATCATCTTCTGAGCTAAAAAATGGAAGAAATTCTTTTTCGCGATCACGATAAAATGTTATTTTTGTACCTTGAGATAACAAATTTCTTTCTTTGAATCTAGATGCTAGTAGCTCAGAGCGCTCTTTCGAAAGGTCAAGGTCTCTAATCAAATCACTTAAAGCATCTTGAGAAAAAAATGAAGGCGCTGTTGACACTTTAAAATCACTGTCACGTTCATCAGAAAAAACTTCCATCATCTCTGTGTCCGACAAATCTGATAGATCTGAAAGATCTTGACTCATAGGAGATGGTACGTCATCTGAACACAGTCGAGGTCTTTTAGCAGACGGTAAATCAGGATATGTCATTTTTCTTTTGTTTATACCATGTAATTCTACAACACAAAAATAACAGTCATCAATGTGATTTTTCGGTTCTGTCCAAATCATCGGCACATTAAACTTTAAATGATTACGTTTACCGTTTGCCCACTGTCTTAACCCATTAGGTACCAATGTTCCCATTTGGGACATCTCACATTTTATCGATTAATTCATAGTTACCAGGAATAATTTACTAATTATTCGCGACACTAGATTCTATACTCTTTGGTGCTGAATATCAAGCCCATCATTCACTTGACATTGTTGTCATTTGTGATTTTTTAGCAAAAGAAATTGGTTTTTACGAGTTTTGAAAATTGCAAATGTTTCTATTTACATTATTTTATAATTCGATGTGAGTATTTTATAATTATTGTATAATTATATGAAATAGTATCTAAATAATAGCTTGTAACTAGTAATGTGATTCAATGGATTGCAGTACTTATTGAATTTGCTTATTTAAATATGTTCCCAAATGGGAACATCAGACTGATAGGCTAAAAATTGTTTGTGGATATTCTAAAAAATAAAAATATTTTATTTTTAGCTAACATCAATATTATAACTTTGCGAAGATTTGTTACTTTGGAACAACATTAACAGTGCTTAGAGGAAGTTTTTTCTGAAGATTTATCTTAGGACGTGCCAATCAATGTTGTCCAGTTACCTCCCAGACTTGACGAGTTGACAGATTGTGAGGACATTGATGACGATATACTGGCAGAACATTATTCCCCACGAGAGGTTTCAAGTGAAGTTGAACTACAGAAACCTAGAATGAAGTACCGTCAGAAGAAATGTCACCTCCTAATAAAAAGTCTCGTACGACAACCAGCTTCATAACACAATCCAGTGAGGAAAAAAACGGATACAGTCTATACAAAGGCATTATGTTATAGTGACAGATGTGAGGTGATAAAAGCAAATTTGAAAACGAAATTTCAAAATGTAGATCTTCGCGAAATATTTCAACACTTCTTTGATCAATATTTGATTGAGAAAATAGCTGAAGAAAGTATTCGCTATGCACACCAAACAAATAAACATGATTACTCTGTCAATCTTAGTTGTATACTTAAATTCTTGGGTATTTTGATATTTACGCGCAATCATGGGACGTGCTTGTCATCGGACTTATCTGATCCTAAATTCTTAGGGCGTCCATCACGTTCACTGAAAGACACTAGAATTATAACAGGCCACGTCTTAGAACGGACTCCGGATGGTAAGAAGAGCAGGTGTGCAGTTTATATAAAAAACGCTAGAAAACAGTGTGTTCTTTGTCAACGAGCCATGCATATGGTTTGCTTTACCGAATATCATAACTCAATTATGTAGAGTTTTATGTTGTAAGTCCCAATGTTCCCATTTGGGAACAAATATAAAAGCGACATATTTGCAGTTTTATTTGGTTAAATATTTTTTATATTATTTTTTATGTGCTCCGTATTGTATACATTCTATAAAAAATATGTCTAACAATACAGAAAAAAGTTGGTACTTAATGGGTTAAATGTTCACTACACAACTTGCACACAATGTTTGGAACCCACGGCTTGTTCAGAGCCTTCATCTCTATTTTAAAGTAATCAATATATGTCTTCTTCACTGAATCTGTTATAGGTTTTCTGAACTTTTTCACTACATATTCACCACAAATGTAACAAAAAGTATTTGGATTATTTACACAACACCTTCATGACGACGGCATATCAATATTATTAATTTAAAAAAAAATTATTGATTATAATGACATTAATTATGATAAAATACGTTTTTTAGGTTATTATATCGATCGATACAAACCTGAACGTAGCTTCACAATTTTGACAGCTTCACACGACATCTTGTAGGCTAATTAACCAAAATATAACCTAGAATTAGCGGCATCAAACAAAAATTTTTTTTTTGTAGACCTGTGTAATGTGCCAGTAAATGGACCAATTCTTCAACAAAAAGCAAACGATTTTGCTCAACGTTTTGGTGAAGATTTTATTTGCTCGTCTAGTTGGATTCAACGTTTCCGGGCTCGACATGGCATTGTCGGCGGGAAAATGAGTGGTGAAGCTGCCAGTGTGGATAAAGATGCTGTAGACGAATGGATTACGCAAAAGTGGCCTACATTATGCGAAGGCTACAGTCCAGAAGACATTTATAACGCAGACGAAACCGGACTTTTTTACAATATGACACCAGACAGGACTTTAAAATTCAAAGGAGAGAATTGTTCGGGAGGAAAAATGTCCAAGACGAGACTAACGATCATGGTTGCAGCAAATATGACAGGATCCTGTAAAAGGAAGCTTTTAGTTATTGGGAAATCTAAGAAATCAAGATGCTTTAAAAACATACGCTCACTGCCGGTAACGTATGAAAACAATGTGAAGTCATGGATGACATCGGAAATTTTTGAAAGATGGTTACGAAACTGGGACGCTGAATTAAAAGCAAACAATAAGAAAGTTCTTCTTTTAGTTGATAATTGTCCTGCTCATCCGGCTGTTACTAATCTGAAGTGTATTAAACTCGTGTTCTTACCACCATCTGTACTGCAACCTATGGACCAAGTTGTAATAAGATGTTTAAAATCTCATTATAGAAGACTACAAGTGTTAAAGTTAATACAAAGCATTGACAGTAATAATCAGATTAGCTTTACGGTTCTTGATGCCATCTTGATGATATCAGAAGCATGGGAAAAAGTTTCACAAAAAACTATAGCTAACTGCTTTGGGCATGCAGGTTTTAAAGATCTTACAAGTCTTATAACAAGAACCTCAGATGATGTGATTGACGATGATGAAGAGGACAATATTTCTTTGGCTCTATTAGCCCAAAATTTACGACCTGCTTTATCTACTACTGAAACAGACGAGTTCATTGATGTAGATTAGTCTATTGCAATTGGAGGATGATATTGTACGTGAAGTTCAAGAGGAAAATGAAAATGAACAGGAGGACTCGGAAGAACAATTTACAGTGCCAACTTTGATTGACGGTCTCAATGCTGTTAGTGTATTACGAAAGATTGTCCTTTTTGAATGAAGAGTTCCACATGCAGGGAAATTGTGACGATACGCTGATTAAAATCCAACGTGAATTACAAAATGTGTATGCACGACAGAAGTGTTTCAAACAAACTAAAATTACAGATTTTATGCATACAAAAATGATGGAATAATGATATTGTTCTTTTATATTATACGTTTGTATTGAAGTAAACAAAATGCGGTTTAATTTCCTACATGAATATACATATTATCTTTCCTATTAATACCTGTCACCGGTTGTTACAACTATCGGTTTTTACGACTCAATATGAGTAGTCCCTTCGATGTCATTATAACAGATTTTGACTGTATTTACAAAATAGGATTCAAGCGCCTTGTTTTTGATTAAATATTTTAATCTATTCACATTATGAACTTCAATAAAAGAATCCACGAGATACGGATCGTTATCGATGTTTAACTCAGTTATTTTTAATAAACCTATTGACATTGATTGAATTAAGCACATTTCACTAAATCACTTTTAGTAATGAAATCGAATAAAACGAAATCAATCCATGTCTCATAAATTGTTTTCGTTTAATTATATCTTAAAAATAACAATTATCCAAGTAGTTTAGATCGTTTTAGTAATATGTGATTTGGAATATTTTGGTAAATATGATTTTCTCAATAACGAAATAAGTAGCTTAGAGTGAAATCAGTAAAAAAAATTATGACCTGTCATACATGTGGATGGGTAAGGTATGGTCATTATGACATGATGCGTTAGAGTTTTACTTGGATTGTTTTTGTGATATTAAAGTTTTAACTACAAAGAGTGTTGGTATACATAACTCATTTTCGCCCATAGTGTGGGTTGGATCCTTTCCGTTTAACTACGTCCAATTATGCTCATCTCATTGGAGTCAGTCATATGTAGGGATAGAACTCGTGACCTTAAGTTAACATCACATTTATATCATAATACGTGTCACACTTACATAAATTTTACATGTATGATGTGTAGGGAATGTCAAATATATGTCATGTGTTCACTGGGATGTTAAACTCAGTAGTGGAACTGTACAGTGTTTTCTATTAAAACAAATGGCGATAAGTATCTATTAGAATCCCTGTAATATCGATTCGATCACACAGATGATGGGAGCTAGTTATGTAACTGTATTTGTCTTGAACAGATGGAAATAGAACTGGCTAAACATTTATTTAAAAATCGATAAATAATTACTGTTTTCACAGATCAAGGAAACTCCTCTAAAAGTAAAAAATGGTCACATTATTTTTATTGTTAACACTGGCAACACTGCCATGCTTGCATACCGAATACATACCACCCGGACCGGCGTACCCGTGCCCGACAGAGTCGAAAAGTCATCTGCTATACCCATGCGTGTGTGAGAAAGGGACAGACGCTGGTTTGTACGTGCGCTGTGAGAACACGGGCCTGGCGGTGATGAGCGTCGGACTAGGAAATATAGCTGGATTGGGCTTACCCATAGAGAAACTCTTATTAAAGGAGTGCTCTTTTTGTAAGTTTTAGTTTTAATATAGTAAATTATACATATTTTTTGTATCTTTATTGAGGGTAGGGTGAACGTATATATAAATGTATTGTTAGGATGGCTGAGAGAGAGAGAGAGAGAGAGAGAGAAAGTTAGGTGGTCCTCTTACAAGGTAGTTGCGTGCTAGTGATACTTCTGGTGTTTCAAGTATCGATAGGCTACAGTAAGCGCTTACAATCAGGTGGGCCGTATAATTATTGTTACGGTACTTGTTCTTGTATAAAAAAAGTTGCACGTAGTGAATTCTTGGTACAAGGTGCGTTATGGTGCCATAGAGTGAGAGAGACATCCATCTTTAATAGAAAAATTGTTCAGCAGATAAAAAATTGTATTTTTTTTTAAATAAATGCCTGTTATTCCTTTAGCCCATCTTTTCGGACCACTCTTGCATAGATCAAGAGTAAGGATTTTAGAAATAGTGGATACCCCAATAAAGACTATAGACCAATATGCATTCGCCGGTGTCAATACGACTCTTCAAGAACTATATTTCATTAATACAATGATGGATGAATTCCCTAAGGAAGCATTCAAGGTAATGTATGATCAGAAAATGGTACATTATATTATATTGGTACATGAATACATTATTAAATTTTACTGATCCTTTCTTATTGAATAGAAAAAATATCAATGAAATGAATTCACATTATCTATACATATTATAAAACTGTTTTCAGGCAAAACTACTAATTCGTTTTACATTGTTTTTTTTTTTTTTTAATTCATGGATATGTTATTTGGCCAGGTTATAGGATATATTTTGTTACATAACGTAACATACGAAATAAGCAGTGGCGATAATGGTGAATCAATTCGGAAAAAAGAAGATAAAATGACTTACGTTTAGTAAACCATAAGACATATATCTAATGAATGTACTACATAATTGTAGATCTTAAAAAGACCTACAAAAAAGTCAGCGATAGCATAAGTCTATCTTTGAAGGGTCACCCACAATAAGCATTTTTGAGGCAGTACAATTCGCGCGTAGTTTTGGTACTATTATTTGCAACATTTATATATTTCAATATTAAAACTCTAAATATTAATCCATTGATACACACTACACATAATCACAATAGACACAACAATTTCATATTACTTAAGAAACTTAAGAATAATATCAGTTTTCATCGCTATCTTTTTACACTCGCTACATGTACTCCGGTAAATACTGTGTGTACAGCAATTGATTCATATTATTGTTATACATTTATGTTATCTATAATAGTTCATATGAACTTTCTACGTCCGAACACTTTAGCCTCGTGTAGTATTAACAGTAATAATTTCAAATCTCAACTTCGTCGTAATCACTGCATTCCTTATTCATGTTTTAATTATTACATATTTGTTTTATTCAGTAATGGCGTCTTTGACTGTTTATTACCAGAATGCTCGGAGTATCCTTGGTAAAACGATACAATTTAGACAGGGCTTGATATCTACTAACTTTGATCTGGTAGCTATAGTAGGAACTTGGTTATTGGATGGTATTTACGATACCTAAGTATCGGATACTCGCTGTGATGTTTTTAGTTGCGATCGTAACGCTATCGCTCGCAGCGGAGTGATGTTGCTCACAAAGTATAAGGTTAGCGCTAATGTTAGTGTTAATTTTTCCCTACCATATTCGGTGCTCTTTGAAGCGGTCCACATAATCCTGCTAGCACGGACAATCAATGCAAAATTAGATGTACATGTGTTATTTATCTACTTTCCGAGCACTTGTTCTTCACATGATACCATCCTGGATACTGCTGGTATTTAATTATACGACATTATACAAAAAGGGGACTATCACGCTATATGTAGGGAGCTGGAGGGTTTTAACTGGGAACAAGAACTACTACGACGTAATGTGGACGATGCTGTAGCTTTCATGTACTCTGTGATCTCTAAAGTAATCCAGGATTTCGTGCCTAGTTTCACTACGGTATCTAATAATTATCCACCTTGGTAGGTACATTAAAAGTTTAGTGAAAATAATTAATGAAAAACTTAAACATCATGAGTTGTGGAAGCAAAGTAAGATTCTACGGGATTAACGTTGAATGTTAAACGTTTAACGCACATTATCGGTCTCTCCTCTTTGTGTGAGCCAGAGCGAGAGAGTAAATATCGGTGTGTATGTATATTGCACACTGTTTAAATAAAATAGAAAATGCCTTTTAAAATAAGGTTTCACTTCTATCGTGTGTGAATCGCACACACACCTTTTTTTCATTTACACCGCTATGTATTAACTATCAAAACCTATCCAGTAGTTTATGCGTGATGCGCGCAGAACGACAAACAGCAATCATTTTTTATATATAATTAGACTAGATGTGCCTCGCGGTTTCACCCGCGTATAATTTAAAAGAAATCGCTGACTAATGAGTGATGATTTATAATACTTCAGTATAGACAATATTTTTATCGGGTGGCCAGGGTTATGCGTCCAAATAACATGCTATAAAGGGCAAAGTTTACCTTTATAAAATTATCTTGATGTTGAAGTAACTTTCCTTCGTAAGGATTAATATGCCATGCTTAATAATAATGCTCATAAAAGACTTTTCAATAATTATTTTGTCACAATATACTTTATTATGGCTTATATATAAGAGATAGGCATATGGTATCGCGGACTTTTTTTAGATGTACTAAGGAGCAATATTTTTGTAGAACATGGTATTTACGTATCACTAACCATTACGCTAGCGCACGCGGATAAAGCAGTTCGCGTGCGCTGTTTCTTCCGACGTACTTAAAAAAATTATATTTTTGAGGCTAGGTAACAGGTGTAACCCAATTCTAGATAGCCTATACTTTTCCTCATGAATCTGTAGCGTGCTTAAACAAACAAACAACAAACAAAAATCCGCTTTAATATATTAGTATAGATACCTAATTTATGTCTCATTTACTCTTTATTTGAGTTACATTAGTGCGACTAGTGGCGCCAACTGCTTTATAAAAATCGCAGTAAAAAACTACTTCAGCTAAGCTCTTCATAATTGTCACAATTTTAGTTGTAAACTAGCTGTGCCTACGGCTCCGCTCGTGTGGACTACTAAAAATATATTTTAAATATTTTTCTGCGGGACCCTAATTATTTTACTAAAATAATAATAGCCTAAGTTATTCCTTATAACATCAGCTATCTGCCAGTGAAAGTATCGTCAAAATAGGTCCAACCGTTTCGGAGATTATTCGGAGATATTCGAAAATTTACAAATGGTTTTTTTTTATAGGTACTGTGTATACTTTCATATGCATTTAGTAAAAACCTGTTATTTTGACATTACAAACACACTTCACATTACTAAAAATAAACTATACAAATAAAAATGAAATTCTATTGTTTGGTAAGAGCGCATCACTTCAGAACTGTTGGACCGAAATAGGATTTTATGGCAAGAAAAATTAAACATCCTTTTTTCTATGGGATTTCTGTATGAACTCAAGACCATAACTCATGATGCAAAGGATGGATATGCGTAATTCTTTTTCTGTTTGGTTTATGGTCATGGAAAAGTTATCAGGAAAAAAAACGGGATAGCTGTCGGATGTGGTCGAGTGATTGACTATCGGAATAATAACGTTTGCCGGGCCAATTAATTAGTAATAATTTAATATGTATTATTTCATTACTTTAAAGATGCGGATTTGTTTAGTTAATACATCTTAAAAGATGGACGTTAGAGTGGCTTTGTTATAATCGCCACAGTGGCACGCTTAGGCTTGACGTGTTCCTGGATCAGCTAGTGTATACCAGCCAAGAAGATTGCAGGTTGGCATGACGGCAACGACCAGCGTTTGATTTCCGATCTCTCTGGGGTCGCAGTTATGTTTAGATTGTACTGTGCTTTTACTATCGTGCTAATATCTATACTAATATAATAAAGAGGAAGACTTTTTTTGCTAGATCGTTTGTTTGTTTAAACACGCCAATCTCTGAAACTAAAAGTCGGATTCGAAAAAATATTTTTGTACACGATAGCCAGATTCACGAGGAATATTATAGGTTATCTAGCATTAGACTACACCTCTCCGTTCGCCTTAAATTTAAGTATAGGTTTTTTTTAAGTAAGTCGGAAGACACAGCGCACCCTAACGGCTTTATCCGCGTGCGCTAGCGTAATGGTTAATGATACGTAAATACAATGTTTTACAAAAATATTGCTCCTTAGCTAACATCTGAAAAAAAATTCTTCATTTCTTATATTATTTTCTACAATTTTGGTTAGCTTATACTTGTATTATCTTGCGAGGCACAGCTAGTAAAAAATTATTCTGCAAAATTAAACGAATTGAATCTTTTGTAGATATTAGGTAACCTCACAACTTTGTCCATAGATGGGCATAAAATGACAAAGTTAAGTAAAGACATATTCGCGGGAAGCGAAGCTGTTGGAAGATTAGAGAGGCTACACCTCGTAAATGGACTGATTTCGGATATACCGGTCGAAGCATTCCAGGTAAGGTCTGTTTCTATCAGAGACACAACCATGAGTGTAGATTGCCCACTTGACAAATCTCATTGCCCAACCTAGAAAAATCGAAGTATATCGAAATGACCTCTAAATAGTTAAATGTTTACTGCTACAGTCAGGGATCAGGATATTGTATCGTGCATGTCGAGACTTTTTATTCGTCCTGCTCAAAAATTAGATGATTTCTAATTAGATTAGCGTAATTAAAAACTTATAGTGGCTGATCAGCTGGCTAGCTACGCCACCCCCCCCTCCCTAAAGGAAAATGCTAGCAAGTCCAATGGACACGATATGTGAAAATCACTTACATGAAATAACTAGTTGATTATATTTGTTGATGACATTCCTAATAATTATTTAACAATTCTTTAATAACGGGTAACATACTCTTTAAAATTAAGTTTGATTTATTAATTTAGATGATGAATGAAGGAAGATATCGCGTTGCTACAAAACACATTTGAGAAATAATATTTCACAGATTTAAGAAAATCTGACATTGTAATATTAAATTAATTACAGATGTTAAAAAAGCTAAAGAAACTTGATTTGCATGGCAATAAATTGGCAACACTAAAAAGGAATCAGTTCAAAGGGTTGAGAGATACAGAAGTACTGGATATTAGGTAAGTGATCTATTGAATACAACGACAATGTATTCATATACATAATCAGATGAAGAGTTCCTCACAACGCATCTAACTCATACGTAAGATGCCGTCCGAGAAAAAAAGTACTTAAAAAAGTAGCTGTCAAATATAGCTGCGTCTTTTTCTCATGTTCTTAATGGACAACCGGTAATCACATAAAAATAAGATTTCTAAAATTATAATTATTATCCAATCGAAATTTTTGTACAATAATATTGATGTATATTTTTAAATTAATAAATAAGATCGAATATATTTTTCTGTTCATGTCAAACGAAACACCAATCACAGCCTATGACGACATACGTAAGTAAGCGAACGTGACCAAAGCGGCACGTTTAGTTGACGTCTCATAGATTTAGTATAAGCTAAATATATGGTTGTTTCCCTACAATCCTCTGCGTTTATTTATACTTGATGCAAAAATGGTACTGGAACCGCTCGTACTGTAACAACAGTAAGCACAAGTCTGGCCATCACACTGCTAGGTCAAGCCAACAACAATTACAGTGATAAAAATCAGGACATGCATTAACCGCGTATATTCTATCTCATTATCTCGCAGGTTTATTCTTATAGATATGTGTTTCTCTCTTTTTAGTGTCGGTCGGATACTTTCCCCTATATAGCTCCCATACCGCGATAAGGAACGTCATTCCATAAAAGCTTAAATTATTTTAATTATTATTTATGATGTTGTAAATGAAGATTTTAATGTAAGTAAGGTTATCGCAGCGGCTACTATCGTGTCGTTAAGATTAATCAAAAAGTTATTGTGTCAAAGTCGTTCGGATGATGTTACCTTTGAAAAAGAGAAAACTCATTACAAAGATTGACAAAGAAGCATTTTGGTTACCATTGAAACAAGACAAAAAATATAATTTATATTAAAGTATTTTATTTATTTATTTACACCCGCAATAACATACGTAAAATTATCTGAAGGCATAGGGGTTAATCTAATACCGTGTATATCCATCCGCCCCGCGTCCCGTCAATATTATGGAAGTTTGCGCTTATAGCGGTCGGGCTCTAGTGATGCTGTGTTTTGGCTCGAGGGGTGTTGTTGACAAATACACACTGGCACACGAGGCGTTCCAAAACCAATTTATGACTGGCCCTCAGGATTGCGGTCCGTTTAGGGTTGAATGTTGACCTTTTTTTCTTACTGTTGCCTGATCGTGGAACGCCAATGAAATGAATAATTATATTTTGGAATAGATATTGATATACATATATCAATATATACATAAAATAAGATCAGATATACATATAATGAGTATTCCTACAGTGAGGTACTACACGTACACCCCGGCGATACGTATTTCATTCCATTACAAACATAACGTTAATAAAATATATTATTTAACAAATTTTTTTGTACCTGGATTTCGTATTGCTACTCACATGTGACGTCACGCGCTCTGTGGTATCGTGGTGTAACGTTTGCGCAGCAATTTAAAAATATATACATCTAGACCTTATTTTAAGTACTTATAATTGTTTATTTATGTGAAATTATATTTTCTTTGCCATAATGATTATGAATTAACATTTTCTGAAAAGTTATTCGGTTACTATTACAATCTTCATTTTGTTTGCTTACAGTTATAACAGTATTGTAAAATTAGATGGCAGCCATATAGGAGATCTGACTAAGTTGGGTTGGTGTAATGCGAGTCACAATCAAATATCAGACATACCCAGGTACTTTTATTTGTGTTTAGCGTATAACTAATAATAGTCGACAAGCATAACAATGTAATATTGCATTTAACTGAACTTTTCCGTTAGGTTTAGTCAAATAAATGTTATATTTAATCTTTTCTACCTGACCCAATTGGTACATAGTAAGATATCCGTTGTGACCTCAGGGATCACATTGGAAGTGTTATCTCCGGATCATCTTGAATAGAGTGCGACGCTTTTTCACGCTCGGACCGGTGGAGCTGTAAAAGCCGCAAAGGCTAAAAGTATAGTCAGTTCGTAAAAAAAAACGCTCGGTCAACTGTACCTTCTTTATGAGGTTTTGAGTTGAGAGCCGTGTATGAAATATTATTCGCATTTCTGGGACGTTTCCGCCCAATGCCCCCTGGATGTCTTGGCAGTCTTGGTCTTGGTATGTCTTGGGCAGGTTACAGCGACGGGTTGTCCGCATTGTGAATGATGGAGACGTAACTCTCATAGAACCGGGCCGAGTGTTGAATTATTTTAATTTTACATTTAA
Source organism: Saturnia pavonia (assembly GCA_947532125.1). NCBI lineage: Eukaryota > Metazoa > Arthropoda > Insecta > Lepidoptera > Saturniidae > Saturnia > Saturnia pavonia. The sequence continues at coordinate 8,885,897 of OX383921.1, forward strand.
ATTATTCGTCCAAATAACATGCTATAAAGGGATATAAAGATTATCTACATATAATTGTCTTGATGATGAAATAACTTTAGTTGGTAAGGATTAATATGCCATGCCTAATAATAATTTTCATAAGTCACTTTTCAATTTTCAATAAATCTTTGTCACAAAATACCTTATTGTGGCTTATGTATAAGAGATAGCCATATGTTGTCGCTCTTTTTGTTAGATGTACTAAGGAGCGGTGTTCGCGGCGTGAGTATAGAGCCGGAAATATAACTTAAAAAAAAAACATGTAAACGATCGTTTTAAATTACAGAGGTATGTTTGCGAGAAATACAGTTCTAAAAGTACTCCACCTAGACAACAATAAGATCAAGAAACTGGACACGAATAGTTTCAGGGGAATGAGATTTTTAAGGTAAGATAATATTTTTATGCATCTAAAACATTTGATTTATATTTACTAGACTAGGTGTGTGCTTTACGGTTTCAACCGTGTTAAAAATGAAGAATGGCGGTTTCAGCAGAATTAAGAGACTTAGGGCACAGATAAATATTTCTCTCTACTTGTGGCAGTCCCTTTCCAGAGCCCCTATGAGTACGTTAAACTATAGGACGCGTTACGCGTACACATCGTAAATGATGGCGCTCCTTGCACAGACTAGATGTACTAAGGAGCAATATTTTTGTAGAACATGTATTTACGTATCAGTAACCATTACGCCAGCGCACGCGGATAAAGCAGTTCTGGAACAATATTGCTTCCGACTTAGTTAACAAAAATCTATATTTAAGGATAGCCGAGAGGTGAAGCTTATTGCTAGATAGCCTATACTATTCCCCGTGAATCTGGCTATCATATACAGAAAGAAATTTTCGAATGCGACTCTGGTAGTTCCAGAGATTAGCGTGCTTAAACAAACAAAAAAAAGGTGTGTGTGCGATTCACACACCATAGAAGTGAAACTTCATTTTAAAAGATATTTTGTATTTTATTTAAACAGTGTGCAATATACATACACACCGATATTTGCTCTCTCGCTCTGGCTCACACAAAGAGGAGAGACCGATAATATATTGCTGTCTCGCTCTGGCTCATACAAAGAGGAGAGACCGATAATGTGCGTTAAACGTTTAACGTGTTTGAAGTCGCATAATAAGTTTCACTTCAAAAACTCTTCCGCTTTATTATAGAAGTATAGGTAATAGGGCTTTTATTTATAATGAATGGAATTGTTTATAATGAACTTTATAATATATTAGTTTAGACAGTTCATTATCTTAGTGGTTGGTTGCTTTCACATACACACTTGCAATTGTTCACGCAATCGACTACGCTTAGCGATCTTAGTGTTGTTACAACTGTACGGGTTCTAAGTTGGCAACACGTTAGTGATACCTGTAGTGTTACAAGTGTCCATAGATTACGGTAACCGCTAACCATCAGGTGGACCGTACGCTTATTTTGCCGCCTTAATTGCATAAATTAAGGTTTTTATTGAGAAAATATGTTGATTTTATTTTGTTTATACATTTCAGACGTTTGTATCTTCAAGACAATCAGATAGGAGACATAGGCAGGGGCACCTTTTCAGCTGTGACAAGAATTGGTACCGTGGACTTGGCCAGGAACAGGATAACCAAAGTCGATTATCAGATGTTCCAATCTGTGAAATACGCTGAAGTGAGTATCCTTTGTGTTATTTTTCATCACAAAAAAAGATAATTAAAATTCTTTTAACAATAATATTTAATTGAATACTTTATTTCGTTTATCCAATGTGGACATAGTATCGATTAACGTGAGTTCGAATCCCTGCAATGAGCCTGAGTTCTCTGAAGAGGAAAACATCGTAATGAAACCATAGCATAGTGGTTCTAATGTCCGCCTGGCTAGCTTCTTTCTCAAGTTGAAAATCTGTTGTCAAGCACCAATAAGTGTGTTCTGGCAGCTGCACTTGAAAGCCAGTTCCTCCATTAGGCTTACCGTGTCGCTATCTAGAGCCACAGTAAGACTGTGGCCATAACTCATAATTCTATACCTATTGATAAAAAAGTAGCAGGTGAAATTTAAAGATAACACTAAATTATTGTCGCCCGTTTTTGGGTTCCACGCATCAGTGAAAAGGTATATCCCTGCCGAGATGTTTATAGGCCGACGACAGACGACGAATTGGTGATCTGTCACTGGTCACCGTTGTTTGCCTGTGGTACTATAAAAAGATCAAGTTCCAAAATTCTCATGTAACTCATGTCGTCTATGAACTCGTTCAATTTCCAGATAATAAATCTAGCTGAGAACAATATAAATTTGATAGAATCCCAAGCGTTTACGGATCTGTATTTGGCCACTGTGAACATATCACATAACCAGGTGACCAGTATTGAAGGCGGTGCGTTCCAGAACTGTAATAACATGACCCTATTGGACCTCAGTCACAATAACCTGACAGGGTTCAATAAAAGCGCCTTCGATGAAAACACTTACGCCTATGAGTTTCAACTGTCCTATAACAATTTGGTTGATTTTGGACAAGTAAGTTCTTCTATACATATTGTAAAACTTAACGTCTTTCTGTCTGTCCGTCCGTTATGTTATTTTCACACGATAACCACTTATCCGATTTACATGGTTATTATTTTAATTCATAGATATGTTATCTGGCCAGGTTATGGGATTTTTTTTTAAATAATGGTACATACCAAATAAGCAGTGACAAAAATTATGAAACAATTCGGGAAAAAATGCTTACGCTGAGTAAACCATGAGTGATATATCAAATTAATGTATATACTACATAATTGTAGATATTAAAAATACCCAAAAAAAGACCTTGATAGCATATGGCTGTCCTCTAAGGATCACCCACAATAAGCATTTTTGGGGTAGCACAATTCACACGTGTGAACGACCGACAGCATTCTGTAGTCCACTCGAGCAGAGCCGCGGGTATAGCTAGTTTTATGTCCTTATGAGTTACATATAGACACTTGTAACCTATAAACTGGTAACTGCATACCATCAGGTGGGCCGGAAGCTTGATTGCCACCTTAGTTATGTATTAAAAAAGATAGGAATCTCGCGCCACATATACAATACAGAACCTTCGCAGGTATACGCACAACAACTCAGCAAAATTTCATCACAATCAGATGAATGGTTTAGGAATGCATAGGGGACAAACAAACAAAACTTTCCATGTTAGTAATCACACATCAAAGAATGTAACAGATTATTTTGTTAACTCCCGACGCAAAAAAAGGAGTGTTATAAATTTAACATATATATCTGTGATATCCTAGCTCCCAAAATGCTGAACCGATGTATCTACTTTTTGAAGTGAAAACTTATTTAGCACCGTTGTGATTTGAAATTCGATGAAACGAAAAAGCGACAGTAAAAAGACAACTATATACATCTATAGGATTTAGCCCACGAGAGAATGGGATACAATACATTACATTATGCACGGTAAATGCATGTCCTGATTTTCATGATTGTGACCGTCGTCGGATTGGTCTAGTGGTGTGAGACGACCAGTACGCAGTACGCACGAATAGTCGATAGTTCGAATCCCGCTGATTTAGGATATTTAAAAAGAATTTTTAATGAACTAATTTTTTTCTGAAGGTTCACATCTGACACCTGTGAACTGCTGTACACGTTTTTTTTTTGTTTGAAAGGTGACTTGATCGAGATTATTCTTAGCCATGGTCCAAGAAAATCTTTTCAGCCATTTACAGATTATCAGCTCTTTTCTAATTGATAAATGGATATGAGCATCTTGTAAGCCTTATTTATTTTCAAATTTGGCGCGTGGTTTTGCGTGAGACACGTTTTACTGAGTAGACACTATCAGGGTCGTCTCTCGCTAAGAAATTATCATTAATTTCAGGTGCCGATTCATAATATGACTGGTATAAAAATTTTAAATGTGACGTATAACAAAATAACAAACATACCGAAACTCGCTTTCCCAAAGTTATACGAGTTGCATACCGTCGATTTATCCCATAACAACTTGAGCGATGTCTTCAATGCGGTATTTCAGAATTTGTTCTCTTTGAGGTTAGAATTTTTTTTATTGGCTTAGATTTATTGTTGACTATAGTGGGGACAAAAAAGCAAGACAGGACAAGGCAAGACGGCCCTTGCCACGCACGCCTGAAAATACAACGTTGAGAATCAATTTGGCAGACAGAGGCTATTAAAGCAGACTATAACTAATAAGGCAGACAAAAGGTAGTAAGGCAGACAAAAGCTACTAAGGCAGAGAATAACTAGTAAGGCAGACAGTAGCTAGTAAGGCAGACAAAAGTTGGCACAAGTTAGTAAGGTAGATATAATTTTGTAAGGTAGACATAATTTAGTAAGGTAGACATAATTTAGTAAGGCAGACAATAGTTAGTAAGGCAGAAAAAACTACTAGTTTTTGACACAGGACTACTAAGAAAAACTACTAGTTTTTCACAGACAAATTGTGATACTTATATGCCTTACAAAACGTACATGCGTAGTTTATATACTTTTTAGGGGTGAAGCTCCGTATTCGTTTGTGATAATGAAATAATCTTTATATCTTTTTAAATCTTTAGTCGATTTAATCATTTTTTTTTATTCAGGGTAGAGTGCTTACCAAAAGAAAAGAAAATTCTGCGTTGTTTGGTTGCTACCTGACCATTTATTCGTTATGGATGTAGAATGGAAAATTCCAGATAACCTTATAATCAAGTACTAAAGAGAACTTTCGTGCTATTAATGATCGATTTTACAGAATAAATAAATAGGGAATGCCATCATTGAACCTTTCAGATATCGATTTACAAATCCAGGATTTTATATACGACCAGTAGACCTTAATAGGGAAAATGAATATTTCCTTCCTCGTTATCTTATTTTCACTGGTCGTAACAGAACTCATTTTTCAGATACCTTAATCTTAGTCACAACTCAATGGAGATAGTAAAACCAGCTATGTTCGGCTCGATACCAACGATACTGGAACTCGATTTGTCGCACAACCAGTTGACCGACGTGTCTAGAGGCAGCCTCGCCAAGTTGGCTAGCTGTCGTCTCATTGACATCAGCTATAATAAACTGGAGAGGATATTCCAAATACCTATTAGTTTGGGGTGAGTGCTCTTGGAATTATATGGGTCTGAAGTGCTTGCCTTCAAATCAGCCTATGATGTGGTCTAGGCTAGCCAGTTCCGATCTTGGAGGAATTTATTATGTTATGTCTTCTGCTAGACCTCTGTTTTTTATTTTATGTGGCTTTCAAATATATTTTTTTATATATACAGTCAGCTGCAAGTCAGAGGAAATCAACGATATTTAAATTGTGAAACTCTTCGATCACCACAACGTGAGGAATTCCTTAATGGGGAGAACAAGAGGGTTATTTAAGATTCCTTTAAGAAGAGTAATTTTAGGAACCTAGGAACCAACTTCCGTTTTCACTTTTTTCTTTATGACAAATGCTTATGGAGAGAACTAATAAGATCTTAATAATAATTGCTCTCAAGTTTTTTTTTTTTTTTTTTTTTTCGATCTGACTATACTGTTAGCCATAAGGGCCCAGAAGCCTCGAACGGCTTTTACAGCTTCACCGGACTTGGTGCTCTCAAGTCATTTGTCCTAAACCTTATAGTTTAAACATAAAATAAATATTTCCTGTTTTTTTTTGTCTGGAATGGATGTGTTTTTTTAGAGGTTTCTTCCTCTGCCGTCATTGATCGCTCCCATCCTTCCGTAAAATCCAGCAGTGATTTTTTAACAAGGTGGTCATACTCGTTAATTTTTTTAAATGGTTTTTTATGATTGTGGTTTTCTCAATCGCCGTCGGGTAAATTTTTAACGAGGTTGTCTTCCTCGGTAAATGTAATCTGACCTAACCTCGGCAAATATAACCTATATTTTTAATTATTAGTTATTTTATTACAGTGAATTGAATATAGCTCATAACAACTTGAAAGAGATTCGTTCGAACACGTGGCCGATGATGAATGCTCTGCTGCGTCTGAACTTGTCATCGAACATGTTGGGCGACATGTTGTCAAGCGACAGTTTCAGCAGCCTGCTGACTTTACAAAGCCTTGATTTGTCTATGAACGGTTTCACGAAACCGCCGTGGGAAGCTCTTAGTTCGTTGACCAGTTTGCAGTATTTGTACATGCAGGTTAGTTACACTTTTTGTATTATAATTAACGTTACCCCTTTTTAATGAAGCAAATTAAATATATTCATAGTTAATGGTAAAAAATAAGTTGTTTGAAAATAAAGTATGTCGCAAGTAAGTCTTGTATGTGATCAAGTTGTTTGGTCATTTAATGATTGACGTAAATTGAATACCAGAGAAACAAAGCTATGTGAAGGATTTTCGAATATATTCAACCTCTCGTCATGGTTTGTACAGCCACGAAAGGAGATGCCACCAGAGATACTGATCAAACCGTCTGTTATAGACGCAATATAACACTTGGTTATGAAGTGTCGGTGGAAACCCTAACTATATACTAGGTACCTATTACAATTTAAGCCATAAGAAGGCACTCATCATTGTCAAAAAAATTTGTACCAGTTCGGAAAGTATTCTTCGAAATTTCCTATTGGAATATCGGAGTCTATTTGAACAATATGTCGATGAAAACGACTAAAACGTCCAAAATCTTTGGTATTTCCAGGATAACAATTTAACTACACTGAGTAAGTCGTCCTTCGGGAACTTACCGACAATGTTCAAACTGGATTTGTCGCGCAACCAGTTGTCAAGCATCGCGCCACAATCGTTCACTGGCATGCAACAGTTGCTCGATTTATCGTTGAGAGACAATGGCTTGGAGCGGATACCAAACGAAGCTTTCAAGGGACTAGTCGCTTTGAGGTTTGTGCAAGCTAATGCCCGTGACTGACTTTGTTCGCTTGAATTTGTTGATGAAATTTATTCTACCTATATTATTGTTTCAGTACGGTAGTTTTAAATTTGTTTTGATAGTGGCGTCAGTGACGTCACTGTACATGATGGTAAGCACAGTACAATCCAAACACAATGACGACCACAGAGAGATTGGTAATCTATCGTCGATCGTCGCTGTCATGCCGACCTGCAAGCCTTTCAGCAGCTGGATATATAATCTCGAAACGCGACAAACCAAAATAGAGTCACTGTGACTGGCTTGTTTCCTTTGGATGGTGATCACGACACTATCGGGTACAGATACGCTGTCCTATCTTTTTCTACATCTACAGAAATAAAAAAAAAACATATCACTATAGTCGTATTTTTTATTAGACGAAGTCAACTGACGTTTACTGTGTTGTCAGGTTTTGATGAAATAAAAATAGTGTTGTGACATAGTGAATGATTGAAAAAACTCCTGAATGAATGAAATTGCCTCGATTGTCTAGTGAATAGTTAGTGCGCCGAACTGCCGATATCGGGTACGGGGTTCAAATTTTAGTCGTGCTTTGTACATACCAACTAGTTTTCGACGACTATGTTCCTATAGTATCTACCTATACTGAATACCGAGTGTTTTGAACATTAAGGAAAACATTGCGAGGAAACTTGTAAGACTGTCCTATTTTCAATACATAATGTAATTGAAACTATAGATGTATAAAATATAACAATTTATATATTAATATTACATAATTTGTTTTTATTCATCATCATTTAAAAAATTATCACTATCGCTTTCGGTGACATTAATTATAAATCTGTCTGAAACATTGTCGATCATGTGGTCGAGACCATACATTTGTCTTCTTCTTTAATTACATGAGTCACGCAGCTACTCCATTTTTCAGGTGTGATATGTTGAAGTCCTTCTTCAAAAAGTTTTCTTACTTCTGTCATTTTGAAGGTTTTGTTATTTCTCGCAACATATCCTTTAGCCTGCGCCCATACCAACTCAATGGGATTGAGCTCACAGTGGTATGGGGGCAGACGTAAAACTATTATCCCATGCTGCGCTGCCATCTCGTCCACAAAATACTTATCGCAATGTTCTTGTTTGTGCTGCCGTACAATGTCTATAAGAGTAGCTTTAACCATTGTTGCTTCGAATGAAATATTTTTGCTCGTTAGCCACTCTTGTATTCTAGGTTTAGTCCAAGACATTGTAGGCAGCGATTCTAGTTTCCTGGAGTGGTAGGGGGCATTATCCATCACTACTACGGAATTTGGTTTTAGTTTTGGCAAGACCCCCCCTAAACCACTTCTCAAAGGAATCGGCATTCATCTCTTGATGACAATCTTCTTATTTTTAACTTCGAATATTAATAAGCTGTCTTCTACGAATCCTTCTTCCCCGCCTATATGGCCGATAATTAATTGTTTGCCCTTTCCTGAAGGCTGTTTTAAGCCAGTGGTCAAGCCATCTTGGAAGGGCTGGCGGGACGATAACACTGTCTGGTCAATCCATGCCTTCTTCACCGAAGAATTTCATTCATGACCTTCAAGATAGAGAAAAATAACAATTAATTATTGAAAGTACAATTTAATGTAAAGAAAACAGAAAATTGTAATTACCTTCGTTGATCCAGGTTTCATCTTGGTAATAGATATACCTTCCTTCCCTTCCATACTCTTTAATTTTTCGAAGGTATCGCTGGCGCCATATAATATGTCCTGTCTGTCAATTAAAATGCTTTGTCTTGATTTTGTGACATATTTGAAATTTAAATGTTTCATAACATTTCTTAATGTACTCCAAGAAAAATTTGGTAAGTCTGGGTCTTCATTGACAACCTTAAGAATGTATAAAATAATAAAAAAAAAAATTGAGTAAGGTTGTCTACGCAATCTAACACTTTGGTTCTACAAAGAACATTATGGTAGACACAGAGTATAATGCAGTAGAAGTATTCCTTCCTTCAGTTTAAGTTACCTTTATAATGGTGGGTGGCTCATTTGCATTAAAAAAATTATGTACTTTCCGCCTTATTGCGGCAAAAGTAAAATCGTCTAATTTATCTTTGAAACTGTGTTTAGATCCACGTTTCTCGGGAGACTTAAATTGTTCATATTCTTTGTATTCTTTTAATACACAGTAAACTGAGGTCACACCAATTCCCAAAATGTCAGCTGTTTTCGAAATACACTCTTTTTTTTCGGGAGCCTCAATAGGTTATAGTGAAGCAGCTTTCTCCTCAAATACGTATTTGTAGACGTTTTGTATCATAAGTTTTTCGGTAACGCTTAAAGCAATCCGTGGTCTCATCTTTCTTGGAGACAAGCTTTGGCTTGACGTGCTTGGTTGAGGATCCATATCGTTTGTACGAAACAATATAGCAACAAATAAACACACAACAATTACCACAAACACAACGTAACGAAATACTTAACAAAAACAATAACTAAACAGCGTGAGCGCAGAAAAAATATTCGTGCTATCAGACCAGAGGTTAGAAGCCGAATTACAAACAAAATGGCGACCGACGCGGGCGGCGTTGTTCGGTGTTGGCACTAGTCGCCGCGCTGCGCTTTGTAATAAGCCGTCAAAACACTGATTATAGTTACATACTACTAGTAACTTATATCAGAGCACTTTTATACAATTTTATTGTAAAATAGAAATAATATTCTTTTATAGTTTGAAATGATAACTATTCACTCTCGTTGTTCATTCATCTAATTGAACGAGAACTGAATGCATCACTATTACTTTAAATATGGCAACATTATTTCACTAAGTGACATTAGCTACTGTCAGTTGGCTTCGTCTAATTAAAAATACGACTATAGAGGTTTGTGTTGGTGAAAAAGGTAATTGTGTGTATATGATTATATACAATAGATGGCATTCTCAATGATTTTTTTTCTTTTATAAATTTTTAATAAATGCTTTAGTTTTAAATTATTTGTGTATTTTTCGTCAATAGCGGCAGACATAATCTTTAAAATTTTGTTTGAATCATTAATTTTGATGAGTAAATTAAGGGTGATATGACGTTGTCACAAGAGACACCTTTGTGATATAATATATAGAGACAACTAGAGATGTCCCGTGGCTTCGCACACGCATATTACCCAGTAATTAGTTACGTGTTATTTACGACTCCCCGTTTTATTTTTTCTCTTATTGTTGACTTGAACAATGACGTATTGAAGTAGCTATCTACTTCTCGTGTACAAATTTTATAAAAAGATATTGACGTCTTTTTTTACGCTTTCTAAATGTATTATTAACAATTCTTATAGTATATCAATTATGGAATGACATGAGCTTCACGTCTACAAAATTTTATTGAAATCTGTTGTGATTTAATAAAATTAAAATATTTAGCAATTTTTTTTACGATTTTTAAGGTATTACTAAAAATTCTTCTAGCTTACCAACTGACCAATGACGTAGGTATACTTCCCGTGTACAAAATTTCATAAGAATCGGATTTCGAATTAAATCCGGACGTACAGATATATCTGAAAATATGAAAAAAAAATTGGGTGGTCTTATGAAACACGATGCAAGTAAAACTTTAAAAATAAAATAATAATGAAATCATTGAATCGTTGTCATTCTATCAATAACTTCATCTTCGCCTCGAGTCTCACAGTTCTCTACTCCACGGCCAGCTGTAATGCGAAATGCGATAGATGAACAAAAAGTTTTAGGGCGATAGAATAAAAGTTTCACATATACATACAGACAGAACTACAGATTTATTAATATAGATTATTAAATTTAGTTAATTATTTATTAGTCGCAATTCAGATTTAAAATTCAAATTGAATCTTCACAGCAGTGAGAGGGGCAGGAGGATGAAGGGGTAGGCACATAGTAAGAAAAGGGAAGGACTGTATCATTGTGCATTATAGAATTAGCCTGGGCATAATTTCAAGTTAAACACTCACTAATATCAAATTAATTATGAATGGTCTAAAGGGAATAACCATTTTCAGGAAACTGGATTTATCGTATAATAATTTGGAGAAAATCGACAACAAGACAAATGGTTTGCTCGACGATTGCTTGTCGTTAGAAATGGTAAGTTTTTTAATCGTCCTTCAATAAGGGTCCCAAGGGTGGTCAGTTAATATCTTAAGTCTTGAGTCACAAAGTCAACCTCACCTGTACGAAGTAATACCGACAGCGGGGTGGTAAGGTGGTAACACGCTTGACTTTATCGCTACCACCATGCTAATGGCATCCAATTCCTTGGAGAATTCTCTCTATTTGGGGCACTCTGGTGGAATACCTTCACCCTACAGAAGATCGCAGACAAATAACCTTGTATTGAACTCTTTGGGACAGGGGGGTTGAAGGTCGGTGATTCACGGAGATTGAAGGCCGCCCAGAACGCAGGTCATATTTACAGCGTAATCTACCTCTTTTAAATTTAGCCATCCAGTACGCAACCGTAAATTGAGTATGCATCATCCCCTAATGTCTGCTAAATTGCTTTCCTAGACATTTTTTTCAAGTTGAGTTATTTCATCACCGCACGTAACTCAGTTTTATCCATAATTTTTCGTTTTTAGCAACTCGTCGCACAAAACAATTTATTATGTGCCAACTAACTGACAAAAACAAGTGGCAGTTGGCATAGATATTGTGTGATTGACACTCTTTAATTTGAATGTCGTACTTCTCCCAAAACGGTTTTATATATATGCACTTCTAGGAGCCTTTTTGATTCATCCTCGTATATATGGGTACGTTCATATCTTCGATATAATTTCCAGGTGAATCTAAGTCACAATAACTTTGGATTTCTTACGAAGAAGATGTTCCCGTCAAACCCTTGGATACCTTACAGACTATTGGAAGTCGACCTGAGTAACAATGCAATACCGGTTCTAACTTATGACCTCACCCTCGGAACTAAGAAACTGAAGAAATTAAACTTATCAGGAAATATTCTTAATGACATTAGAAACAGTACGTCATATTTTCTATGTATACTAGCTTATGTTAGTAGTTTTGCCCGTTAAATTACTATTTGTTGAGATGATAAAAATTTAGTAACAAAATAAATTTTGAAAATAAAATCATTTCTAAACTTAAATTGGTGGCAATTTCGTCCCAATTTTTATCTCTTATCCCTTATAAGCGATTTATGTAAATAAAATCATCCTTAACTTTAAATTAATTTAACTGCATACATTTTCATCCCCTATCCCTTATAAGGGATAAATGTAAATGAAATCATCCCCATTTTCATCCCCTATAAGGGTTGAATTTCCAAAAGATATCGAAAAACAACAACAAAATCATCATGTCAAAATCTTCAATCATCTTTTTTAATTCCTTATATGTGAGCGTTTGAATCATAGATTTATCATAGTATAAATCGGCAATACGTTGACTAATACGATACCAAAAACGAAATACACTAGTATGTGTATTATTGTGTTGATTTCCTTGTTATACGAGTTACATCCAGTTATAGCACACGTAACTACGATTAAACACGTCTACTAAACATTAAATTATACATTAAAACCTTAGATTTTGTAGAAATAAACGGGATTGTTGAACGTAGCTCGTAGAACAGATGGGCGATGGGGTCAAAGAGTTGTCGAGTGGCGGCCACGTGTGGGCAGACCCGCTACAAGGTGCTCCGACGACCTGGTGAAGGTTGTGGGAAGCCGCCGGATGCGGACAGCACAGGACCGGTCATTGTGGGGATCTTTGGGAGAGGCCTATGTCCAGCAGTGGACGTCTTTCGGCTGAAATGATGATGATGAAACGGGATTTGTTTTGATAACGATTTGCGTAGGCCGATACAAGCCGATAGCACATAGGAAAATTATCACGTATCCCTATCTCTTTCTAACACAAGCGTATACTATGTTCTTTCTCTTTCGTTTTACCGATTTATATATATTAATTATATGGTTTGAACATAATTTTATCTGAAGTTAGTTGTCTATTTTCAGATTTTCAATTTGAATATCATTTGTTTTAGATTCGAAAAGTCAATAACTTCATTTAAGGATATCTATTGAAAGAGATAATTGTGTATATTTGTTTCAGATGTTTTGGGCAATTTAACATCGTTGGAGGTTTTAGATCTGTCTAATAATAATTTAAGAGATTTGAAATCAAGGACTTGTGAGTAGATATTATATTTAGCTTAAATTACAGTTATTATCAATAAAATTACTTTGTTAAAGAACTGGCGTTGTTCTCAATTTCTATACTTGCCAGATTACTTGATGTTCATGGTTACTGCTCCGCTCTTTAAGAGTCATAGCATGAAGTTAATTAGTCTATAATGTCAATAAATAGGGTCAGAGATTAGCGCGAACAAAAAAAAAAAATTGTGCGTCTCGCGTTCCCGACAGAAGTGATAACTTAAACTAATCTAAGTTGAATTATTTAATATTGAAATTGTTTTACTTGAGAAAAGCTTAGGTTATCACTTAAATTTTACGTTTATTAATATGATAATGTAAGGGAAGATTATTTATCAATAAAATCTTTTATTGATTATAAAATATATCTTATTCTTGGTTACAACTCTTTAATATGTACATTAGAGTTTTGCGTATGTACATTATTAATATAATATTTTTATAATCACTTTTGAAACGGTAATAGTTTTAGGTTCTATACTCACTGTCAACAGTTTATGTCTATCGCACACTAAACACTGAGTAGAGAGAGGGGGAAGCGTCTGTCCGAAATACGACTAGCGCTGTGGGTTAGAGTGAGAGAGGAAGAGCCTGCCTACCGCTGCCGTATGCGTGAGGGAAAGGGAAGCCAGATAGACTGGCGCCGTAACGCGTTACGTTACGAAGCGGTTTACCCTCCCATAAGAAGTTATCACTTCAAAAAGAAAATCTTTTGAGGTTTATATAGACCTAGACGTAAAAACGTCTAACGGTTACTTGTTAATAAAATAGTCCGTAAAACAAGGTTCAAAGTTGAAATAGAGATTCGTTTTCAGCCGAAACGAAATTATCATTGCCAGAGAATATAACGGAACTTTATATAAACGACAATATGTTGGAGACGTTGCCGACGGGCGCGCTGGTGAACGCTTCCAGGCTGAAAGTCTTGGATTTGAGGAACAACCAACTCTCTATTTTCGAACCGTTGTTGGTGAAGAAGATCATAAATGAAGGGACACAGATTTATTTCGATGGTGAGTTAATGTAATTCAGTTTTTTTTTATTTCAAACTAGATGAAACGAAAAAGTGACAGTGAAAAGAGACAACCATATACATCTATAGGATTTAGCCTACGAGAGAATGAGATAGAATACATTTACATTATGCACGGTTAATGCAAGTCCTGATTTTCATGATTGTGACCGTCGTCGGATTGGTCTAGTGGTGTGAGACGACCAGTACGCAGTACGCACGAGTGGTCGGTAGTTCGAATCCCGCTGATTTAGGATATTTAAAAAGTATTTTTAAAGAACATATTTTTGCTGCACACATTCCTTTTTAATAGTAAAGTGCAAACTGACGTCACTATCCCTGATGGTAAGCACAGTACAATCTTACAACAACGGTGACCACCAAGAGATCGGAAATTCATCACCTGTCGTCGCTGTCATGGCTGCCTACAAGCCTCTCGACAGATGGATATACATATACTTAAAGTTTATTGGTTAGGTTTAAAAATAATAATATTATTTTATGAAGATAAATAACATGAGATATCAGACTTTTGTGGGCAATTTTACGGGATTTAACGGGAGCAGGACATGACGGTGGTAATTTTCTGGATCACGACCATCATCAGGAACAATGGTGTCTGGAAATCTTTAGTTGAGGTCATTGAACCCATTTTCGTAACCCACACATTATTCGGACGCTTAAATGGTTTATCTCATATGAAATTAATGCTCTACTAATTGTAGATCTTGAAATTATATACAAAAAATTCAGCGATAGCATATGGTTGCGCCAAACGTAACTGCACGCCAATTCATTTTAGTAGTATGCGAAACCACTCCTGTTCCTTCCTTTCCCGCACGTATCTTTAGAGACTAGAAGAAAGAAGACGGAAGATGATCGCGTCGAAAGTTGTTCGCATTATATAAAAAAAAATCACTCGCTAGTTTGGACTGCCGGGTGCTTGGTGTTTTACATGTTTTTTCGTCGATATAACCGTTTTGAACTAATTGTTGTGCAAGATCAAGGATATCTTCTACGCATCGCTCCGAGAAGTTCAGGTACTGTGCTATCCTTACCATATGACTATATGCTTATCTTTCTGTTGTTCCTAAGCAGTAGTATTCCTACCAGTGGTTTCGCATTGAACAATTTAAAACTAGATAATTCGCGTAACCAGCATATATTTATCTTAATAAGCATAAGCATTTTTGTCTTTTGTCAAATAACGGGGGCAGCACGATTCACGCGTGCGCTCGACCGACGGAATTTTGTACTCCATACGAGAGGAGCCGCGGGCATAACTAGTTGTTTATAACACATACAAAATATACATAAAGTGTATACAGACTGTATAATACAATAATAATGATATATATAATACAAACTGATTTATTAAAATTGACTCAGGCAACACTCTAAGATGCGACTGCTTCGCTCGTCCGTTGAAACATTACCTCAATAAATTAACTCCATCATCATTAAGAGATGATGTTAAATATAACAATATTACTTGCACCGAACCGGCTGGTTTGCAAGACGTGAACATCATAAACGTCGACGAGGAGAGGCTTCTGTGCGCTGGCAACATCGAGACGGACGAGAAGCTCTCCGAATATGGCAACACTGATGCAGAGCTGTCTTATGATTTCATATCGGAACCGGATTTGGCGTTTAGGGATGTACAATAGTAAGATTTTTTTAAATTGCATACTAGAGTTTGTTAAGGGATTCACCTGTGTTTTAAAATTATACTATAGAGTCTAGCTAGTAAAATGAGTCACAAAAAAACGCGGCAGATAAAAAAAATGACTTGGATGATGAATGATGATGATGAATGACTTGGATGGATGGATTGTATACAGAAATACAAAATCTTGTCACTTGTATTATACAAAATTTCACCCCATCTTTTATACCCTTAGGTTTTCAATTTGATAAAACTATGTAACTCATCTTTTTTACTTTCTAACTGAATTGCTAAAAGCGAATTTTCATAAATCTATTTTCAAAAATGTCGGTTTTTCATACAGACTTTCATCTCCTTTTTACGACCTTAAGGGTTGAATTTTAGAAAATTCTTCCTTTGCGCTCACCTACAGTAAAAGGAACCCGCATGCAACTTTTCACAGTTTTAGCCCCAGTAGTTTGAGCTGTGCGTTGGTATGTCAGTTCAGTCAGTTAAATCATTTAAAATAATGGTATAAATAGGCGGGCTGTTTTTAGAAATATGTTGTCTGTTTACAACACTCGGAACAATAAGGTTTCAATGTGTGCGTATTCCGCGTGTATGCGATGCTTATTCTCTTTCTACGAATTTATATTCCGTGTTTATAGTAAATTCTAGATTTTTTCAGATTTTTTTGTTATGTTTAAATACAGTGCATTTATTATACATAGTAGTAATGTTCACGTACATACGTTTAATTATATCAAATATTGTTGCAGTCACTTAGGCTGAATACAGATTTTTTTTAAATTGTTATTGTACGTGTTTTATACTCAAAAAATTGTAGTAACCAGTTATCTATAAAAAATCTGAATCCCCTATATATTTTATCTCCCTAAATTATTCCCTAGAACGTTGAACTGGCATCAATGCTTGAACATTGGCAGCGGGCGAAAAATGTCAGAAAAGACATTTCCGCGTCAACACTCTCGACATTGTGTACACCGCCATCTATGAGTGGCAAGTGTTACTTATAGATAATTGAAAATTTTTGGCGTCGTACAAATCTTGAGAAATCTACTGCACCCAATAATGCCACGTGCCTAGCCATAGGCTATACATGGAAATTAATGTGAAGTGTTTCTCTTCTAGCGCCCAAACGTCAATTTACGTTCACTGGTTTATATTATCGACGCAAGATGTAGCAGATATCATTGTCTATATAAGAGATAGTGAAAACAAACTATATTATTCTAACGACGTCTCTTATCACCTACGATCTTTGACTATCCCCGTCAGTGAAGATTTTAAGACTTCTCTTAAAAAAGGGGTCGAGTTTGACGTGTGTCTGCAAGCTAGATCCTCAAACAATTCACCAAGGAGATGGTTCCCGAGCCAGTGTCGACGTATGCCGAAGGATTTCGAATCGTGGCCGAAGAAACTTAACGTCGATAAGCGAAGGCTGACGAAGAAGAAGGCACAAAGATACGTCGGTAACAGCGTCTTAGGTTTAGTAAGCGATTCTATTTTAATCACCCTGTGTATATTCCTCGGCGTGTGTTTAAAAATAACGGATATTGATGTTTGACAGTTTTGACGTTTCTAGTATTTTCGATAACAGTATTTGTTTTACTTTTTAAATGTGATAAAAAAGTAAGACTGGTTTGAAATTTTTTATTGGAGCTTCAAAATTTATTTTTTATTAATTTATATATTTTTTTCTTAGAGTGTCATTACCTCCGTGGTCGTGTTTAGATTATGGTGCTCTATTTTTTTTAATTTTTTTGTTCATAAAATTAATTTTTATTCATCTTCTACTCACTTAGGTATAAGTGGTTATCAAGACTGTTAATTCTTATATTTGATACTGTCAAAACTATCCCCAAAGTTCGATGATTTACAGGCAATTATAGCTTGCGATTTTTTTTAATTTTACGGTTTAAAAATTAAGCACAGGAAGACAGGAAAAGTTGAAAAGGTTACAAAAAACTTTTTAATTACTGTATCAACGGCCTATTGGTTATAAGTAGTATTTTACATGATTACTTTCCTCTAACGTGACGTATTCGCATTAATCCGAAACATTTTTATAAAATCTAAAAATAATATTAAAAAAAAAACTGGTAACACTTAAGTAAAACTGGTAAATATGTATCGTAGTTTTCGAGTACATCTTTTTATTATTTCTAAAATATGTATAAATACATTTATAATGTTACCAATTTATTATTTTTTGTTATGTATATACTTAGTAAAAAAAGACCAAAAAAAAGCTCTCACTGCCATGTCTATAAGTCACAAAGTTGAGAATGAGCTTCCTGCTTAGGTTTCCCAGCGGACTACATTATGGGGTTCTTTCAAGAGAGGAATAAATAGGTTTTTAAAGGGTCAGCAACGCATATGTGATGCTTCTGGTGTTGCAAGCGTCTATAAGCTGCGGTGGCCACTTACCATCAGACGGACGAACGCTTGTTTGTCGCCACAATGAAAAAAAAAATATTAAAATTAAAGGCAAACAAGGCAATTACTATATATTTATTTTACTAAATATCACTGTATAACTGAATCTCACTTTATTAAATATTTATTGTAGTTGCGTTGACCAATTACCATCGGACGGGCCGCACGTTTGCTGGCCACCATCATGATAAAAAAGTAAATGTTTAAATTTAAATAAAACGTAAACATTACATTAGTATACCTTATTTTACTGAATATCACTGTATAACTGAATCTCATTTTTTACAGACTTCAGAATTTTGTACATTTTAAATTATCAATACATTTTAGTAGAAAAAAACAATGATAAAAAGAAATAAAATGTAATATAAAAGTAATGTAAGATAAAAAAGGTGATATTTTGATACATTCCAATTTATTTAAAATACAAATCTATTTGCATGGCGTCCGAGTATAATCATGTGCAATTATTGTAAGTGACCTGACCAGATAGTTTATTTATATTTTTTACATTTTTTGTGTAATGTTTTTATTATCTATCAAAATTAATACTATATAAAATAATAATAAAATAATGTATAATTTATATATATAATATAATCATATTAATTAAATTAATAATGTATAATGTATATTTCATTAATTTACATTTTTTTTAAAACGTGATTATTATTACTACATATTTATTTATATACTTTATACGACATTTATTATACATTTAAATTAATAATGTATCAGTTGCACTGTCTCTAAAAAATATAATTTGTTGTGATTTTTACAAATTTTTTTTAATATTAAAAATAACGATGTTGTTTTTATTGTATATTGATTTCTATATTAACAGAGTCAATATTTTTATTATCACACAAATCCGTCCCTATTTATTATTATATATTTAAATGAATAAAATTACCTTATTTATTAATAAATGCTTGTTTTTTTACTACTAACTTACAAAATCGTGTAGGAAAGATTAATGAGAAACATTATGAATTAAGTTGACCTTAACGGGAATCGAACCAGCAAAACTCATGTTTTAATGTCAAATCCTTCATCGTTACGACCAAAGAGCCGGCGCTCTTACGATCACCTCTGGAACCTCCTACGTTTCGGGGTCAGTCAGTATTTAGGCACCAGATGGCGTTTACGCTATCCGAACAATATTCAATAAAAACTTAGTAAGTTAAATATGTGGGAAACTTTCAGCTGGGTGACTTTATTAAGTAGAACGCCCCCTTGTGCTTGAAAGGCACCCTAAATATAGAGGGAAGCCTCTCATCTGGATCAGTCTCCTTAGGATACATAATAATTAATACTTGTATTCTACAGGTCCATTTTTGCAGGTTAGGTATGACAAACAGTGTTGCCGACAGCGAAACGGTAAAAGTTTTGACATATATTATAAAAAGTTTTCATAAACACATTTAAAACATTAAAGTTAGACACAGTTAAACAATTAAAGTCTTTAGAGAACTTAAAAAAAGTATCTGTTATATAAACAATCCATTGAACACCGAATTTCGTAACCTGGAACTATGACCGTCGGTCGACAATCACTGTTCTGGTATTGTAAAGTACAATCAAGTTTGCATTACATTTAGGTAATATTGTACAAATTACTTTAAAATCTTTTGTAGTTGTTTTTATGGAAATTTATTGTATTTATTTTAATTATCTTTTTTTAAGTCAAAGAAATTTGTATTTACATACGAATATATATTATAAACACCTTAATAATTCTATTTTCGTCTAAATTGTTCACTATTTTTCGTATTGGCAATACTGCGGTAAGATGCTGCATCGTGGTCGATATTTTTATAAATCGGTATTGTTTTGTATTCGGGCGGTGATGCATCATTCGGCGTCCACTCCGGACTGTACGTCTGCCAGGTAGGTGGGTTGATGTCTGTAATTTAAGAAAAGTATTTACATATACTAATATATACATATAACAAAATTGAAGCGTCTGTAATGTCAAAATATATAAATATGTACGGTACCTACAAAAAAAAAAATTCATTCGATTCAGTTAGACAAAATTGTCGTGTTCTATCACCCAGCAAGTAAGTTACAAATACTTAAGTTTTTCCTATTAGCTACATCAACTGATGGTTGATATTGATCTATGAATGATCGCCGTTGTTCTCACTTTATCTATAAGACTGTATCATTTTATTGCTAAATATTAAAATTAAATGATTATAAAATTTCTTACTGGTCATCTGCAGACTTCTGTCTTGACCTGTAATAAAAAAATAATCTTATGTACTTGTTCACGGAGTTCAACTTAGCCTGGTTATTGGCCATTTTATAGAAAATGTAAAAAATATAATGTTATTTTTGAATTTGAAAGATTGATATATAGATTTTTCTCTAAAATTGTATAATTATTGAAAAATATAGCAAAAATAAATTCTATTTGCTTGAATATGATTATAAAAAAAAATACTACTGAAAATTGAGAAATACAGTCCACAAATCACATAAAATTATTTGCTGTTTTATTTGGTATAATTACCTGAAACGTATTCAAAAGAGGAAATTTGTTGGTGGTAAGGTTAAGATAATTGCCGTAGTTACACGGATAAAATGCACGGCAAGTGGGTCTCCAGTTTGTAGAGCCGACGAAATCAGATTTGGCAAGTAAAAAGAGTTTATAAAAAAATACGGTGCCTCGGCTCCGCCCGCGTGGGGTATAGAAGGCCGTCGGTCGAGCGCATGCGTGAATTGTGCTACCCCCGCTCCAAGCCTTGGCTTCCGTCCGCCGGTTATTTTAAAGACAAAAATGCTTACTGTGGGTGGTTGTCGCTGACATTTTATAGGCCTTTTTAAGTTCTACAATTATGTACATTAATTTGACATATCTACTATGGTTTTCATAAGCCATTTATGAGCTTTCCGAATTGATTCACCATTATCGTCACTGCTTATTTCGTATGTTACTTTATCTAACAAAATTTGTCATATAACCGGGCCAGATAACATAGGTATGAATTTAAAGAAGACTATGTATATCGGAATAAGTGGTTTTCGCGTGAAAAGAATATAAATGGACAGACAGACAGAGAGACGTTGAGTTTTATAATATGTATACATATAGAAGTGAAAATTGACATACCGTACTCTGGAGGTGACCAGCTCCAATCGTAATGAGGGGTGTTGTGCTTATTTTTCAACGTAGTGAAAAACGAAGCCACCTATAAAAAACCTTTCAAGTTAATTGAAGCAACTTCCACGCTACATTTTATATAAAATACCTACAAATATGCCGACGCAGGAAGTAAGTAACACTCAGCCGTGATGGAATAAAATCAATTTTAAACTTAATAATTAACTAGCTGGTCCGGCAGACGTTGTTAATAACAATAGTTAATAATTTGACTACAGCGCCAGTTATCTCAATGTTTTTCGAATCATGAGTACACATTAATTATTTTTTTTATGAACTGCGAACATCGCGTTTCTTTAGACCCCCCGACCCCCTTGTCACATTATGCGACACCCCTCCCCCCATAAGTGCGAACGTATTTTATGAACGGCCCCAAGAAAGTTTTAATGAGTTAGCTCTAACCATATATGTATGTACTATTTTTTATTTATCCCTGATGGTAAGCACAGTACAATCCAAACACAACGGCGACCATCGAGAGATCTAAATCCATCAGTGGTCGCCGCTGTCATGCCGGCCTGCATAAATATCTCTTCACGTTTCGTTTGAAGGACCCGATGTCGTGAGAAGGGGGAACACACTGGCCGGGAGACACCTCCATCGTTTCACGGTACGACAAAAATGGAGACTTTTCACTTCGTGCCGAGATGAAGGTTACCGTCAAACTGTGGCTCCGAAGGCCAGCGAATTATTCAGCCGTATATACCACGTTGAACATACTTCGATAATGCTCCGTACATGAAAGAAGAAAGTACGAGTAAAAATTAATTAAACTCGCCTAGAAATTAATTGAATGACAGTGGTAAAAGCTTCTCCGACGCCAATTGAATAAAAAAGTACGCACTAAAGCATGACAAAGCAAGTTACAAATTGAAATTCCCTTAACAGTAACTAGATGAGTTGGATAACAATCTTCTTTTTTATGTAACAACCATAAAAATTCAATCAAGTACAATTGCGTGTTTGTTTGTGTTTGTTATATCTTGTAGGTACTTGTCTGTGAAAGTGAATTTGTTTTTTGATCTTATACTTAACTTACACTTCTTTAGGTGCGTTATAAAAATAAATAATGGAAGTGATATTTTACGATGCTGCTGATATGAAGTTGCTTGCTAAATTTCTTGTTTTTGTGCGACTATTGACAGAACTAGGTATAGCTCGGACACGCGAACATAAGTAGATACACGCATCCACATAAAAAAATTATTAAAAGCTTTGTTTAATGAACTAGATAAGAACAAATTACAAATTATGGAAGTCCAATCAGTGGCATAGGTATCGAGCTAATAAGGTACCTTACCAAAGCATGTACTCGTACTAATGAATTTTTGATGCATTAACTATACATGCATACCGTGCATACAACAGTTCGTACAAGTCTGGTCGTCACACCGCTATGCCAATTCGATGACGAATACAGTCGTGAAAATCAGGACTTGCATTAACTGTGTATATTCTATATCATATCTCATTTGCCTAAAAAGCATTTGAAATTATATAGAACGCCTAGGCAAACAAAGTATGTAATAATTTTATTTAATTCATACACTGCCGAGTACTCTTAGGCATTCTATAGAATACCGGAATTTCATACATTGCCTATAACATATACACTTCAATACAATACATTCTTTTAATTATTGTAACGTTTCGGCCTGTTTACACTAGTTTCAGTAATTGCAGTGTAGTTAATTAGGCTCACTGTCGAATAATTATTAGAAAGTAGCGTTTCGCGTTAAAAATAGAATATAATGTTATATGTATATATTATATTAACATATTATACATATTAAAATGTGGAATAGCGGGTTGTCTCGATGAAATGCAATTTCACAGGAAGATACTTTTAAGTTTTAAAATTGTTATAAAATACAAACGAGTGCTACCTTTAATCTGAATTTGCAATGAATAAATTAACTAATAAAATATTTCATTTGCAGAAAATCTTTTTCATACACTTTTACCTAATTTTTTTACGTTCCAAGTTCTGTGTTTTTTAAAATTACGTTACAATGTTAAAAATAGTCATTACCGCCAAATATTTTTTAAAGCTGAACACCACTTTTCTTCGAAACCAAGTCATAAAACTTTTTTTTTTTTACATTACGAAAGGAAACTTGTATAAAAAATTATCTATGCCCGCGGCTCCTCTCGCGTGGATTGCAGAATGCCGTCGGTCGAACACACGCGCCAATCGTGCTACCCCGCTCAAAAGACGGAAGACAAAAATGCTTATTGTGAGTGATCCTTAGAAGATAGATATAAGCTATTGCTAACTTTTTAATAGGTCTTTTTAAGGTCTACATTTATGTAGAACATTAATTTGATATACTTTGTATTGTTTACTCAGTGTAAGTCATTTAAGGTTCTCAAATGCGTCTTTTTTCCGAATTGATTCACCATTATCGTTTCTGCTTATTTCTTATATTACTTTATCTTACAAAAAATACCCTATAACCTGGCCAGATAGCATATCTATGAATTAAAATATAAAACATGTAAATCTGATAAGTGATTTTCGCTTGAAAAGAAAATAAACGGACAGTCAGACAGCGAGACGTTGAGTTTTATAATATGTGTAGAAGACCTGTATAATTTTATAGCTGTTTAATCTAATTCCTTCCTCTCCTTTCCACAACAGAAGCACACGCGTTGGGGTTCGGAGTCACAGTTTTACGCTAAGCTCCATCTCGGCACGAACTAAAAAGTTCTCTATGACTTATCTTTGTCGTACCGTGAAACTGTGTCCTAGCTAATTTGTTACTCCTTCTTACGACATCGGGTCTTTAAAGCGTAACGTGAAGAGATTTTTATGCAGGTCGGCATGACATCGGCAACCGCCGATGGATTTAGATCTCTCGGTGGTCGCCGTTGTGTTTGAATTGTACTGTGCTTACCATCAGGGAAAGTGCCGTCAATGTGTCGAGCTAATATAAAAAAATATACAATAAGTATATGTATAAACATGAGTAAACAAATTATAAAAACAGTAGAGTTATGTATGAAAGCTTTTTGTACGTTGCCAAAAGTACGCAATTTGGAGTTACGCCCTTTATAGTGGAAAAAGTTGAATGACGGGATCGAGCTACCGATTTTTTGCTATTTCGAATTTACGGGTTCGCGTTTAATTGGTTCCACTATAAATTCACATTTATTGTCCTTTTTTTAATACAACTAAGGAGATAGACAAACGTACGGCCCGCCTGATGGTAAGCAATTCCAAGGAGCTCTGGAAACCCTTTTCACCGCAAAAATACAACACTAGGTAATTTGGCTACGATCTTCTGTAGGGTGGAGGTATTCCTCCAATCGGACTGCCCCAATTAGAGAGAAATTCGAAACTATAATGGCGTTACAAGGCCTATGACAGTTACAATTACATATCTGTTTACTAAATCCATTTAATTAAAAAATGATACCATCTGGTGAATCAGTAAACTAATTTTATTTTTCTATGCCTAAGTATATTGAATTTCATAATTACGCGTGTTGATTGATTGACAGTTGAAAATTATTTGAAATAAGATATATTAGACGAATATAGTTCAAAAGTGAATGTTCAGTAAATTGAGACGTTAGTATGACGTCTTGCAAAAAAATACACATTATTAACGGAAAGAATGAAGCGACTTCAGTGAAAGCTTTGTTTTTTTATTATTACTATTTCTATTAGTTTAACTATACGTTACGCATGTCACAACATGTATTATAATAATATATTAGTCTATATAAATAAAAATTAAATGCTGTTCGTTGGTAAGCGTATCATTTGAGAACAGCTGGACGTATTTGATTAGGGTTCCGAAGATAACAAGGAAGTCTTATAGTTTCGCTATGTCCGTCTGTCTGTCCGCGGCTTAGCTCAGAGATTCTTAGTACTAGAAAGCTATAATTTTGTATGCGTATACATATTAATCACGCCGACAAAGTGGTAAAATAAAACATTGGAAAAAAGTTGTTTATTGTATCTCCTCCACACGTAAAGTCAGGATGCATTTTTTTCTGTGTCGTCCAGCCGTTTACGAACAGTTCAGTCATACACACAGAAGAATTATATATATATATAAAGATATAGAGAAGGAATATATTGAAGCAATGATGGCTTAGTGGTAGCGTGTACGACTTCGCGTCGATTGACGTGAGTTCGAACCACTGCAATGAGCCTGAGTTTTCGGTGAAGGAAAACATCGTGAGGAAACCATAGCATTGCGGTAGGGCATTTCTAATGCCCGCCTGGCTAGCTACCACCCTCAAGTTTAAAATCTGTCGCCAAACACCAATAGGTGTGTTCCGGCGGCTGCACTTGAGTGCCAGTCTTCCACTAGGTTTAGCGTGTTATCATCTTGGGCCACATCGTCACTTAACATCAGGTAAGACTGTGGCCACTACGCCAAACTTATAACGATAAAAAAAATAGAGGTATTTCACAGAAATATCTTTTGAGATTTTTGTCTACTTGGGGCAGTCCGACTGGTGGAATAGCTACACCCTACAAAAGATCGTAGCCCAATAATCTTGTGTTATGTTCCTGCGGTGAGTAGGGTTTCCAGAGCTCTTTAAGGTCGTCAACGTGCTACTGATATATATGGTATTACAACGTCCATAGGCTATAGTAGCCACTTATTATCAGGCGAGCCGTATGTTAGTTTGTCACATTAGTTATATTAAAAAAAATCTAGAAGCTTGTGAAATTTTCGGTGTTTTTTTAATTTAATCAATTTAAATAATAACAATTTTAGCCTATGAAATACTAGAATCTCATCGGATGTTAAGTGACGACGTGGCCGTAGATGGTAGCACACTAAGCCTGAATACACTTATAGGTGCTTGGCATTTCAGTTAAGACTAAGTAAGACCACTAAAAGTTACTTGGTAATAAATGTTAGGTTCTACTTATAATAAGACCCTGAAGCTCATTATCGATTTCCCGGACAATAAGTTCATGGACCATATCAAGTAGGTTTTACCGTTAAAAGGTGGATCATTACGTCAATGATAGTAAAGTCTGAAAACAACTCAATGTCTGTAAAACTTAAAAAAAAAGCTGTAATCATTATTTACTGTTTAAATAAAAATTGATAAACACGATGGGGTTTCTTTTTTTTTTCGTACTGACTATTCTGTTAGCCATAAGGGTCCTGGAGCCTCAAACGGCTTTTACAGCTTTACCCGGGCTTGGGAGCGAGCGCTTAAGGCGCTCAGCCGCGAAAGCAATGCCGATCGGGTTGCTTGCCGTCTCTTCTCGGTGACTGGGATGTTTGTCCTAACCGATAGTAGTGTTTTAAGGTTCATAACTGTTTTCTTAGGACCTACATTGAATGAAGTATTTTAGATTTCAATTTAAAGGTTGTAACTAGCCAGGTGGGCACTAGAAAATGCCGTAACCCCGCGCTATGGTTTCAACATGATGTTTTTCGCCACCAAAAGCTCAGGCTCGCATAAACTATTAAATATCTCGAGAAATCTATAATTGTTTATTTTACCTTGAAATATGATTTATGATAATACATTTTTGATGTAACTGTAAAAGAAAAGTAAATTTGTAAAGTCGAATATAGATCGTCAATTATGGCACACTGATGTGACCATTTTAAAAAAATATACAAAAAATCAAATTGCGCCTGTTCTGTTATAGAACGGAAACGTGTATTTATAATTAAAGTTTAAATTCTAACTGTTTCAAAATACGCATCGTTTTATATTGTCACGCGATCTCTATACTGCTATAATTTTAAACAGTTATAGAATCCGTTATATCATGTTTTAACTGCAAAAAATATTATTAAAAAAAAACTGTATCTAGACACGCTCTGGTCTTGATGTACTTTTATGTTTATTACAAAATTAAATCAAAGTATTATTTGTTCAATTTAGGCCCTAAGAAGGCATTAATGGACGTTAAAATACAACCACCGGATCGAAAAATCATTCTTTTTTTTTTTCGAACTGTCTATTCTGTTAGTCTTAAGGGCCCTGAAGGCATTAGAGGTTTAAACAGCTTTAGCGGGCTTGGGGGGCGAGGGCGGAAGCCACTCAGCTGTGAAAGCGAGGCATAAAACTCAAGGGTGCCAAAGTGGCTGAACCTCAGCTTGGGCTGTTGCCGTACATGCAAATAAGCCGCGATCTGACTAATTCCCTTTCCGTAAAATTCGATTTAACTAATGTTTCTAACTTCTGGGAGGAAGGAAGAAACAATGTGTCGGTATATGTATTTAGTATCTGTATATTTGGTCTAAATAGTTAAAACAATAAAATCCCTTACTGATACCTATGTACCTGAATGTTATGCAGGTATGAAGAGCAGTGTTATGTGTGTATGTCGATAGTTAGTGAATGCAGTGTCACAGTATCACGCGAGCGGCTGCTGGCTCAAGGGTTCCATGCCAGAGGAACGAACCTAGACTTGAGTTACTGCTGGAGTGGGTGGTTTCGCGGACGTGGGATCAAACACGCTTGACTTGAAAAGACGGACGGGTATGACGCGTTAGTTCCCGGAAATCATCCCAGCCATGGAGAAGAGCCGACGAGAAACTCGATCGAATTTATCTATTTGTTTTTTAACTGTGTATTGCTTATAACTAATAATTCAATTTAGTGTATGTGCAGAGAAGGAGTCTTTTCCAGACATCATTATTATTATTTAAGGTTCACAATACCAGTTTGATGATATAATTATAGATAAAAGAATATAAGTACATGTAGCAATTGAACTTCACTATAGGTGAACGCAGTGTGCACAAAACAAGTCGAAGTAATAGATAATATTATAAAGCTTTAAATCGTAATGAATGTAGCAAAAAAAAAAAATCAAAACAGATTAAATATTTAAATATTAATAATAAATAAAAATCAATCTTAAAACGAAAAGAGCAAGGTCAATTAAAAAAAAATTTAAAACCCCAGACCAAATAAATAACCTATTCAGTTAGACTTTAGACCATTCTAATGACCCCAAACACGACATCTATACTGTAAGTGGGTGAGAAGTTGGCCAGATTACAGATGATGCTGCAGCTTTAAGTTAAGGTTACCGTGCTCTTTTAATGTCACTCAAATAATAGAATACCAAATTTCGACTCGATCAAACCTGTAGATGATGCTCACATTCAACAATTAGAAAAGAGCTGAGCACTCCTCTGTTTACGTTGGGGGTTAAAAATTAAGCATGCCATGATTGGGGTAATGTTTGAAGTTCTATTGGGTCTCAAGTGCAGCTGCTGGAACACACATATAGGTGCTTGGCGACAGATTTTCAACTCGAGAATGATAGCTAATTAAGCGGGCCAAGTACAGACATGCTATCAATGTTTAAATCAACAATTCAGACTCGTGTTATTACGATAAATCTATATAAATAAAAATTAATAGCTGTTCATTGGTTGGTAAGCGCATTACTTGATAACGGCTGGACCGATTTGACTGAATCTTTTTTTTAAATGTTTTTAGTAATCGTCTGACCAAGGTTTTATGGGTAAGAAAAATAAAAAAAATTACCCGGTAAATTGGAAAACTATGAGGAACTGAATATAATTTTTTCTGTTGAAATTTTTTATGAACTCGTTACGATGGATATGCGTAACTCTTAGTTCGTTTCTCTTCTTCGTTTTATTCGTCATGGTAAAAGTTTCTTCAGTGAAATTTGGGATAAGTGGCGCTGTCATTGACTTATTGACTTTGAAATAGGGGGTCAATGTCTTCCGGACCAGGTAGTAATAAAAAGTAGTAATTTTTGACTTAACTTGACTGACCTTAGCGGAGCTGACAGCGATTTTGAAGATCAATAAAATAAGTCCAATGACTACGGATTTCACGGCCATTATACTGGTCAACAACATCCACGTGGACGTGGCTCCGACGTGGAAGATCAGCGGCAACATGGCTACGGACATCTTCTTTAAGCTTTTTCCTTCTGATGATACAAAATTAAAATATTAATCACAATTATGATTGCATAACATATATTATCAACAAGATCGGTGTTTGATTTAAGGTAGCTACACTTTTTTTTAGGAAAAATAGATTTTTAAATTACAGTGTTATCTTCTTTTTTGTTTAAATAAGAACGATTTTTTTAGCTTTTAGCTCGAAAGTAATTTAAAAAAAAAATACAGATGGTATTTTTAAGTAGTTGGACACATTCCAACTAATATTAATGAAAAAAAAAAATACCTCTTCCTTCTTCCAATTTCGGTTTCAATTCTTCATATCTTATAAACTTTCCAAGTTCACTTTTTCCTATATTTTCATCGTTCAAACCTTCCAAATATCTCGTAAAATTATTTATATATTCCATGAATTTGAATTCTAACTGTTCACCAAATGACGTATCATACGTTTTATCACTTGAAACCATATATACGTTTAAGAACAATGTTAAAACAATGCATTTTGTCAAAGACATTGTAAACGAGCTTATTGTTTGGTGCCTCGCTTGCGACTACTGAATTTTTAAGCTTTTTCTTTATTCCTTCCGAAAAGAGATTGTATTGCCGTCACAGACGTATACAGGCGGATGGAGCCTTCAGAACAACAAATGTGGGACCGCATTTAGTTGTGTGTCCTTGACAACCAGATAACAACACTAGGCATAAGGCACAGAGAAATTATTTTATATGGCCAAGATCTTTGATAGTTTTAATTCCTTATAACGGGCCTTTTAAATTTAAATCAGCGTAGCCAGTCAAAACTTCTTTCAATCCTTGCCTTATTAATATTCGTAGTGTCTTCAGAGTGAAAGGCACAAATGGACTTGTCAGTTTCATTACTACATATTTTGGTACGTACTATAACATTAGCGAAATCTGGAGATATAATTAATTTCTGATCGATATTCGTCGATAGGTAAGGGTTGTAGTGATTTAATGAAATTACTTACATTAGACTGGTTGTTTCTACAGGTTTGACATGCCAAAGAAGATTTTTTGTCTTTTGCCATATTATCGGAATGCTTCGGTTGTATTTTAGCACAAGATGTATCATAATATGTCAACGAGCATTGATCACATGTTATGAGTTGTCTATTAGGGATCTTGTTATTACAACCAGCGTAACTGTTCGACATTTTCATAAATGAGCAAAGATGTTTTAATATTTACGTATACATATAAAATTTAGTATGAAGCGCTAAATAGACGAAAACGTTTAGAGCCTCTCGTAGGTGCAAAACAACGGGTGTCTATAAATTTGTATGAGTTGACGTATCTCAAAATGTTTATAAATTAGAATTTTATTATTAAAAATCTTGGTTTATTACTCACGTATTTCTACGAATTTGAAGACAATTTATGCTTTATAAAATAGATCTTTTCATCAACTTTAGGAATATATATTTTTACACTTGTTTCGGTAAGTTTTAGGTCAAAAATTAATAAAACGTCCACAAGTTTTTTTTCTTCACTTATATCTTTAGTCGTAGCGAACAAATAAAATAATTACAAACGAGACGGCATGTTTTTAAATAATAATAAAACATACAGGGTGCTGACATTGTTTGACATTTCTGTTTAAAATTGGTGCACCTAATTAAATACTAATATTAAAATTGTTGGCGACCTTTTCATGTTCTGATGTGTCCATTTGCCTTTTCCCCACATCCGTGGATGTAAGGGTCAAGTAATAAGTAATAGTTGAACCATCCAAGCCAACCTCACTTGCACGTGGTGCATCCTGCTTAGTAACGAACGAGGTAATGGCGATAGCGGTGTGGCAGAGCGGTACAGCGCGACTCCTTAGGATCGTAACGTGAAGTTACATAGCTTATACTATTCTTCATGAAACTGGCTATCAAATGCAAAAGTATTTTTTCGAATCCGACTTGATTTTTTCGATTTTTCAATCGTCAGATAATTTTATACTAGGAATAATTTTGACGTGGAACGTAATGTATGGAAAACCTGTCAAAATTTAAAAAAAATATTTCTTAAGCAAAGTGATATGTTGATTGAAAAATCGGCCCTCAAACAAAGAAACAAAAAAAAATTATTATATTAGTATATATATATATACCTACTAACTGATAATAGTCATGCACAAGAGTAGTATCACAATTATATCTAAAATGATTAGGCACAACGGAAAACTTGATTACATTCTCAAAAAATCTTTTGTTTTCATGAAATATCATGTATCTCAGGATATAAAATATCAGTGCCATAAAAAATATTCCTGTCCGAAGACCACATTAACATGTGAACTTTCATTATGAATGTATTTTTACTTGTTGTGACTTGCGGTTATATTTTATTATAGAACAAGACGCCATTATTTAGTTTATCGTGTGTAATACATAATAGCAATAAGGCAAAATACTTTTATTTTAAACAAAGTCTTATTTGTGTCCCTTACAAAAACCGTATACCGTGTTACCTTCAAGAATTTTGCTAGAAAATATATAGATGAGTTTTTCGCCGTAAGTAGCTTCCATTCTGTTTGTCTTCACTCACACGAGCGCGACGATGCCCTTTGATAGGTTTTTTTTCGAACTGACTATACAGTTATCCTTAGGGGCCCTGGAATCTTTGCGGCTTTTACAGCTTCACCGGGGCCTTTGATGATAATAAACGAAAAGTATTTTGGAACGAAGTTCCTTATGGGGCGTTGCGGAGGGGTACCCTAGCTGGAAAAAAACGTCCGTAACGTTAAAAAAAGCGTAAGATGTTTATGTATAGTCTATGTATGATGGATATACAGTGTCTAATGTATAGTATACGTGCTAGTGTTTGCTATTATTATATATTTTTATAAATCATTGTTAATAAAATAAAGGTGTTAAGATAATTTTGTAAAGTAGTTTTATTGATTTTTATCTATAAAAAAATCATAATAAAAATTGTATACACGAATAATTATTTTCTTTATACCTTGAATAGAACTTGAAGTTAATATTTTATAACAAGGAACTTCGTTCCTATCTGGTGTCCCACGACAACAAACGGTTTTTTGTTAATGTATCCTCTCCTAAGTGTGAGTATATTAGCCGATTGACCCATTTACACAGGCTGGCATGAAAATAAGGACAGACGATGGACAGTTGATTACACGGTGAGCACCATCGCCAACTTACTTCGAATGATAGGGAATTAGCCAGATCGCGACTTCTTTGCATACGCGCAACAGTCCGAGCCGAGGTTCGGCCACTTTGACACCCTCGGAAGTGTTGCAACGCTTTCGTGGGTGAGTGCCTTAAGCGCCCGCCCCCAAGCCCGGTGAAGCTGTAAAAGCCGTAAAGGCTCCACTAAGGCTAACAGTATAGTCAGTTCGAAAAACAAAATCATGCATTTGTTTGTATTGTACTGTACTTATAAGCCCAGTTCCATAATTTTATCTTGCTAAAATGAATAATTATTAATATATTTGATACCCAGTGATGGGTATGTGTGTGTGTGATATGAGTTGTCAATCAGGGCGTTTTAAAGGTAACTAGTTGACTCATGCTGTTATTTCGCACAACAATTATTTAAACAATCTAACTAACAGCTGTCATTTTAGTTAAACAGATTATTAATAAATGGTGCCACGTCCATGTTAGTTTTATTTCAATCAGGAATCCAGGAAAAAGCACCTTTGAGAAATAATATGTATAAAATATATGCATTTACTTGAGAGGCATTTAGAAAGGCTAAAATTATCATATTATAAACTTTTATTTAATTTCTAGACCGCATCTAATTTTAATTTAATTCTTTGTAGATCGTAATTTCCAAGCATATGTATATCTCATTACTTTTTTGTTTTTTTTTGCTATCATATATTTTACTAGCTGTGCCCGCGGCTCCGCTTGTAGACTATAGAATGCTGTCAGTCGAGTTGTGTTGCCACAAAAATGTTTCATGCGTGTGATCTTTAAAAGATAAACATATGCGCTATTGCTATTAAGATCTACAATTACGTCATACATTAATTAAGCCATTTAATCACCCCAAAAACCTATTTTTTCCAAATTGATTCACCATTATCGTCACTGCTTATTTCGTGTGTTAATTTATCTTACAAAATATATCCTATAACCTGGCCAGATAATACAGCTACGGATTAAAATAAACAACTTGTAAATCGGATAAATGGTTTTCGCGTGGAAAGAACATAAACGGGTAGACAGAGAGAATGACGTTGAGTTTTAATAATATGAACATTCAGTCAAAAAAGTATCTGGAATGGATGATTTGTTTATGGTTCCAAATTCATTTTTTTAATATATTTTTTTGTTGTTAGATTGTCACAACTGTGTTTCATTTTGGAGTTGTATCTGTCATTTAGATTAAATACAGTGCTGTTTTTAGTTAGATCATATCTAGTGTGTATTCAGAATTTCATAATGGACAAAAACATCGAACAAAGAGTTTGTCTTAAATTTTGCATCGCCAATGGAATTTCCTGTTCAGAGACACTGAAAATATTACAGAAGGCTTACGGTGAATAAACCTTATCAAAAACACGTGCTTATAAGCGGTACAAAGCGTTCAAAAGCGGTCCAGATATGCTGAAAGATTTGCCTCGCCCTGGTAGGCCATCAACGTCTTCAATTGTAGTTAACATCGCAAAAGTGAAGAAAATAGTGACTGTTAATCCTCTTTCAAGTTTGACAGAGATAGTCGCTAAACTTTCTGTGTCTTACTAGTCGATCCGTATCATTTTAAATAATTACTTGGGTATGAAACATGTTGCCGATTGGCTAGTCCCAAAAGACCTGAATTTTCTTCAAAAACTCAACCGCATAAGAGTCGCTGAGGACATGCTAGAACGAGTCAATTCCAACCCAACAATAATAAAACGCATTGTTACTGGTGACGAGTTTAACATACAAACTAATAAAGAAGCTTCGGAGTGGCGCCTTCCCACTGAACCGAAATCGACCAAAAGTCAAAGTCATGTTGACAGTTTTCTTCGACTATCGCGGTGTTGTGCACTCGGAATTCTTACCGGAAGGTCAAACGGTAAATAAAGTATATTATTTGAGCGTTATACGGCGTTTATAAGAGCAAATTCGACAAAATGGCTAAATTTGTGTAAAGATTTTTTAAATTTGCACCACGATAGTACGCCTTTGCACAAGACCATCATGTTAAGGAACGATTTTTTGGCCAAAAACTCAACAAATACCTTCGAGCAACCACCTTATTCACCAGATATGGCTCCAGCCGACTTCTTTCTTTTTCCTAAACTCAAATTATCACTTCGTGGCACCCGTCTTCATTCTGTAGAAGATTTAAAGGAGAATACGCGACGGGAAGTAAATTCCGGAAAAGCGTTTCAAAAATGTTTTGATGATTGGATTATTCGTTGACGTAAGTGTATCGTTTCTGAAGGAGCATACTTTGAATGCTATAAAATAAATTTTGATGAATAACTAACATTCTGTGTATTCTTGATCTCTTCCCGGTACTTTTTTGACAGAGTAGTATAGATATTCTGTTTTATACAATGATTCCTGGACTTGGAGTAAGTATAATATGGAGTTGACATAATAATAATAATACCAAGAGCGAACGTGCTAAGCCTATTCAGAAAGACCTGAAAGTAAAAGAGATAGAAATAGTTTATTGTCTTTGTCTACGTATTCAATTTTTGTTGTAGGCCACAATCTGTTTCACAACATTTATAATTCTTCCAAAAAAAAAGGAGAAATTTAGTCATTTGTTTTATGTCACATTATACAAGGAATTTCAAGTTAAGGTGGCCATTTTATACTGTATATTGAATTTGTTGGGCTATACTAATTGGTTCTTACATATGAAATTAGAGTTTTATATGCAAAAAGTAAAACGTAGAAAATATGGAATTACACATTTACAGAAGTACTTACCATTATTATCTGTGCACTTTCGCCATTTTATAGGTAGCCCATTGATTCCAATTGATTCAAAATTCCCTCGTTATTGTGACGGTTGAGTAATATAACGCAGCACTCAATAGGTGTTTGTTGGTGTGCTTCAGTCAATTCATGCGGTACCCATTTCACTTTTCCAATTTGTCTCAAGTGAATTAAAATTGTTTTATCACACGCGCCGAAGCCTACCGATAACTCTGACGTGGTTTGCGATGGATCCGCTTCCACGATCACCTTTAATTCTTCGTTATCAACTAAGGCCGGCCGTTCACTGGGTTTTGTTTCGTAGGTCAAAATTTCCAGAACGAAAACGTTAGAACCAAAAACGAACCATGCTTTCTTTTACAGTAGCTTCTCCATACACATTATTAATCCTTCGAACTGCTTCTGCAGCGCTGATGCCACGGTGGAACTTATATTCGTAAATAACGCGATATTTTAAGTATTACATTTTGTGAAAAGAACGATGTCAAAGAAAAATCAAATGGTGCGAAAGGAAATGAATCACTGAATTCCAAAAACAAATGCACAAGTCTAAATTTGAATTAAATTTGAATTTGAGATTCCTAACCAAACGCCAGATATTTGAGACCAAGGTGGCCAGTTCAACAAACGCCAATTTCATATGTAAGGACCTATATGTATATTGCTATCCATTACTGTAGTACGCTCTTGTCTAATTTATATTATCTTTAATCTGAATTCCCGGGTAAATTTGAAAGGTTGGATGAAAAACAGCGTCGTTTCAAACAACAAAAATCTGATGTGAAATCTTGTTGTCACATCGATTCTTGTTTTTAACCCCTGACGCAAACACAAGTGTCCCTACCTGTGTATCTGCCGGTGGCATCGTAAGTTCCAAACGTCTGAACCAATTTGATTTAGTTTTTTGTTGTTTGAAAGTGACTTGATGGAGATAGCTCTTTGCTATGCTTTAAAAAGCTCTTTTCTAGTTCATAAATGTATGTGAGCATCATCCGCTGGTCTGATCGAGTCGAAATTTTGTATTCTCATACTTCAATGACATTAAAAAAACATGGCAACCTTGACCTGATGCTGTAGCATCATCTGGAATCTTCAGGATACCTAACTATTTACCATCTTTCAGCACAGATATTGTGTTTATGCTCATTGGAATGGTCTCAATGAATAGGTTACTTGTGTCGGTGGTTTTTTGACTTTTCAATTTATCGTGTTGTTTGTTTTGTTTCAAATAGTTCATGTATATTATGATTTTTTCTTGTTTTGTTTTTCATAATAAATTATTTCTTTCATAGCTGCATTTCTTTTTTAAGCGACAACTCTTCAAACGCAATGAGAGTAACATTTCAGGGTTAATTCCATATGATTCCATGATACATTGACTGAGAAAAATATCAGTATATTTCATTTTCAGTATTGGTTACTCATAGAATTACTTCAAAAAAAGCACATGGAAATTGTGTATTTAAATTAAAATCGAATTTTAGATTAAAATCGTAATTGAAAGAAGTTAAAAATTGTATAAACAAACGGAAACTTAATCTACATCATTTAGATCAAATGATTTGTGTGTTTTTTTACGTAGTGAAAGCACTTTCTCTATCCTATATCCGATCATTTATCGATATGCTCTGTTTCGAAAAATGGAATGGTTATATTCTTATTACTTTCGATATTTGTAAATCTAATTTACCGACATTAAATGTTGGATTTACGACGAGTCCAATCGGCGGCCAGGGTCAAAGGAGCGTTGCCCGTTAGTAAAGCACGATTTAATCGGATAAAAATGAACAATATTATTAAAAAATACTCGAACAATTGAAGGAATTAGTCAACCGTTCTTTTTTTATCGTTATAGGTTTTGGCGTAGTGGCCACAGTCTCACCTGATGTTAAGTGACGATGTGGCCCAAGATGACAACACGCTAGACCTAGTAGAAGACTGGCTCTCAAGTGTAGCAGCTGCCGGAACACACCTGTTGGTGTTTGGCGACAGATTTTCAACTAGAGGGTGGTAGCTAGCCAGGCGGGCATTAGAAAAAGCCCTATCACCATGCTATGGTTGCCTCACGATGTTTTCCTTCACCGAAAGCTCAGGCTCATTGCAGGGATTCGAACTCACGTCTCTCGACGCGAAGTCGTACACGCTACCACTGAGCCATCATCGCTTCTAAATTACAAAATATTTAGATACTAGTTTAATAAATCTCATGAGATAGTTTGTTCGAACGCGCTAATCTCTGTGACTACCACTCAGATTTGAAAAAATCATTTGCGTATCTTAGGCTTAGCCTATTTATTTAGTAAAATCATATGTTAGATAACTTCACGCAAAGACAACAAGGAGCGGAGCAGTAGCCATGAACATCAAATCGCTTGAAAGTTGCTTGAATAAATTTAACACTGGTGAGGCAAATCGTGAGGCACTTTAAATGAAAATAATTTGACCACAATTACGTTTGATGTTAAATGACGATGTGGACTAAGATAGTAACACGCTAAGCATAGAGGGACTGCCTTAAGTGCAGCTACTGGAAGACACCTATGATGGGTGCTTGCCGACAGACTTTTAACTTGAGAGCGATAGCACAGATGATAGCTAGCTCGCCTGGCAAGTGTGTGTAGGATAAGTCCATACAAAATGTAATAGTGTAGTCGCATTATGGATTTTTTTGTAATTTAGCTCATTTTATCCCTTCTTCCCTAACGATAGTTAAAACTTTAATTTAAAAGACGGACAGTACACAGTTACGATGAGAAATATACTCAGAATTACATATTAACTGGATTTATTAATGAATTGTATCAGTGAATGTTATATGGGGCATAAAGGTAATTTACCTGTACCAAAATTTGCTTAATGCATGTCGGGTCACAATATGCAGACCTAAGGATCAGGATAGTATACTTTTGTATGAAATAATTCATGCTATACCGGCCCGGACCCAGCAAGACCCCGGCCTGGTATAAAACAAATTATCTTTATTCATGCTACATCGGGCCAGGAGGGTTACTCTTGAAACTGACTCGAATTTGATATTGTTTCTGATTCGATTTCACTTTTGATTCGAACTCGATCCTAAAAGCGTACTCTTAAACCAAATCGAATCGAAAACAATATCGAGTTACAATTGAATCATATCAATGTCGTTATATGTATCCGGTCACATTACACACACATCACCGTAAAGTATTATAAATCTTTGCTTGGATTCTTCTTTATAATATTTTTTACATAAAAAGCGAGCCACAGCACGATCGTGGGCTATTGTTGATTTCAAGAGCACCAAATCTCACTAAATCGAATTTTATTCGATTCGATTCTGAATTCGAACGCGTCAAGAGTAACTCACAGATCCGTGCCCTGGCCAGGCATTAGAATTTGATTTACTCTTAAATTATTGTAGCACATTAAAAAAAGGTAAGTACAATGAATTTGCATTATTAACATTGATGGGTAACCTCATCATGTTGTTGGGACACGGGATAAAATTTTTGGAGTTATGTTTACTAAGTTGTGCCAAAGAATTATAACTTTTTAGTTACTACGTGCGCACATAAGTAGGTACACTTTTTTATCGTTATAGGTTTGGCGTAGTGGCCACAATCTCACCTGTTGTTAAGTTACGATGTGGTCCAAGATGATGATAACACGCTAAACCTAGTGGAAGACTGGCTCTCAAGTGCAGCTGCCGGAACACACCTATTGGTGACAGATTAACTTGAGGGTGGTAGCTAGCCAGGCGAGCATTAAAAAAAGCGGTTTCCTCACGATGTTTTCCTTCACCGAAAGCTCAGGCTCATTGCAGGGATTCGAACTCACGTCAATCGACGCGAAGTCATACACGCTACCACTGAGCCATCATTGCTTCAAATATTATTATTTGTTTTTTAGTTGGTTTTCCTTCGGTGGTATCCTCGTAAAGACTTTACGGAGCCACATAACTATGCAGAGCACACTTTGATTGTTACTAGTTTGAGAAAGGCTTAAAAAAAAGGTCATTATTAAATTATTTATTTAATTAAAAAACATAGCAAATAACGAAAGGAGTAATAATGTAGTGGAGATATGGAGTGATGAAGCTTGGTCAGGCTGGACGGAGAAGAGGGCGACGTCGTGGTAGTTGGAGTTCCAGCCGATTAACCTCTCGTCTCTGTTCTGAACAC
This sequence comes from Saturnia pavonia, assembly GCA_947532125.1. Taxonomy (NCBI): domain Eukaryota; kingdom Metazoa; phylum Arthropoda; class Insecta; order Lepidoptera; family Saturniidae; genus Saturnia; species Saturnia pavonia. Next base: position 8,925,235 of record OX383921.1, read on the forward strand.
GAAGCCAGAGTTCCAAAGGTCTGAAATACCTAAATGGGGATATTTTGGTTATATTTTTTTAAGTTAAATGTTTATTTATATCGGTTTATTAATAAAAAGCCAAAAAAATAAAAATAATGTTAATATTTTTAATTTTTACTTTGGGAGTGTTGCGAGTTTTGTCTTGGGTCACGTGATAGGAAACGTTATAACGCTTATACGCTTATTAAGTTATGCTGTGTTAAGTGACTCTAATATTAGTAACAAGACTCTAGTACTTTTTTTTTTGGTAAAATATCTAATATATAATATCCGTTACACCACTACTATATATCTAATACTATATTATTATTTATACGAAAGGCAATAATGACTCATCAGGGATTAGCCCAAACAACCAAGAAATTTGCAGAACATGTGGGCATTATATTGTAAGCAAGGATTTCTAAATCCTCTAACTTAATGAAAGGGGGATTACAAAGTTTATTAAGAAAATAATGGTTTTGGTGGATGGGGAGGGGGGGCGATTGTAAGCCACCGCGCTGACTAGTTGCATGTAATGCCATTCGACAATAATGATGATGCTATATTTTCATTTGAAACTTGGTATTAATACTCATCAACATAAACAATAAAACACGAATTTTAGAGTTAAAAAAAAACCATAAGTAAGTGACAGAGCATGACATACGATTATATGAAAAATAATAATTTAGTCCGTTCAGATTTATAAATAAATAAGCAACTTATAAATTTAATTACAATAAAAAACTATGGAATAATATATTACTAAGGTTACAAATAGTGACTTTAAAAGTATATAGGTACGGAAGAAATTTCATAAGTTTCAACTGAAACTCATAGTAAATTCAACTTTGCATATCATACCTTTAACCTTAGCTTTATTTATTGAATTATGACGTCACGCGCTGTCATATGAACGTAATGCAGAGTTCTTGTGGCATATTTTTTATTTAAATTAAAACATCATTACATAGTGGAAAACAAAGTCGCGTCGCTCTGTCCGTCCCTATGTATGCTTAAATCTTTAAAACTGCGCAACGGATTTTGAAGCGTTTTTTTTTTAATAGATAGAGTGATTCAAGAGGAAGGTGTATTATGCATAATACATGCATAATATTGTAAAGAAACACAGATAAATTTAGAGGTTTCTAATGTGATGTCGTAAATAAACACATTTTTTGCGCTTACATTGAAAACGCTGGCTGAACCAAACGAGATACATCAAAATAATGTACTACAGTATTGTACACCTTAAAAAGGTCAACAAAAAAGTCCGCGATGGTATATGTCTATCTCTTAAGGATAACCCACAATAACCATTTTTTATCCTTTACATTTTACGGGAAAAAATGGCTTATTTACGAAGAGATTTTAAGCAATACAGCATTAATCGTTATCCAATTAAGTACCTTAAATACATTGCCCATTTAATATAGATCAATATATAAACAGAACATTAATTTGATATGTCGTATGGTTTACTCAGCGTTAGCCATTTAAGCGCCCTAAATTCGTGTTTTTTCCGAATTAATTCATCATTATCGTCACTTGTTATTTCGTATGTCACTTTACCTTACAAAATATATCCTATAACCTGGACAGATAACATAGCTATTAACTAAAATAAAAACCATGGAAATCGGATAAGTGGTTTTCACGTGAAAACAACATAAATGAGCAGACAGAGACAGAGGCGTTGTGTTTTATATTATGTACCTATATATATAGATTTATAATGGATTCATATTGCAAATGTAAAATCAAAACTTCTTGACAATGTCGTCGCCAAAAACATTGTAGGGAAATAATGTATGACACACAAGATTGAAGAAACATTTTCATTTAGTTTAACACAACATTAAGTGTACAGTCATTTAGATAAGAAAATTGTAAAAACTATTTTCAAAGACCTACCTGACGAGGGCTTCCGGAGATATCCTGTTGGTTTTTCCACGAGTCATTGTTCTAATGATATCTGAAGCTGATTTCGATGCTCCCGGCTGCATGACCTCACTGGAAATTATCAAGAACCTTACGAGATGAAATCTTTGCTTCGGGAGACACCAAGAACAGTAGGCGGTGATGAACAATGGATTACCAATTATTTTATTTTTGTTGTTTTTGGGGGTTTTTTCTACCGAATATATCAGTCCCATTGTACCCCATCCTTTATAACATCACATCAGGAGAGTCGTTGTTGAGATAACATTACTAGGTCATACAACATCTTGGCATCATCTGAATAAGGTTCTGCCAAAATGCTGTGAAAAACACCTATATCTTGACAGTTTAAATTCATGCTATTCACCAGCGACTCCCTTGGATTAACACAATTGCTAGAGATGAAATATCCCAGAATTATTCAAATACCTACTTTCAATGTTTCTTGACAGTTTCAAGTTTGTTGTTTTACTAGCTGTGCTCCGAGGTTTCACTTGCATTTTTATTTTCGGTTCTCGTTGAGCGGATAACCCTCTTTCGACTTCTAATATAACCTCATTCTCGCTGAGCGTACTTTTTGTTCTTTATTTTGTATGGTAATACCGCTCTTAAGGGTCGAAGCGTAATGTTAGATAGCCCATAACCTCCTTTGTTAAATAGTCCACACAATGATTCACATCTGACTGGTAGTTCCTATGCTTAGCGCGTTTAAACAAACAATCTCTTGGTATGTATTGGATACATTGAGAATAATCTCGGAAATTTGTTTCTTACTTTGAAAAGATAACTTAGTGGAATTGTTAACAAAATTATTCGACACGTTTGTCGATAATTTCTGAATATAGTATTTTTTGTCTCGATAGGTAGTTGAAAGGACCTCATGTATATATTAATTAAAACCTAGCAAGGTTTTTTTAATCTCTTAAATCTTGATGCGGAAAAATGTCATATACCTAAATATGATATCTAATGAAGTAACTCTTTATATATCATTTGTAATTTTTCTTTTGTCTGAGTTATGTCCTTCATACGGTATGAAACAACACTATTTTCGAGGTTCTACTCCAGTGAACGTGTTACACGTAGCCATGCTCACCTTAACAGCCTCCCAGCATCCCTACTTCTATATATGTCACATTCGTACAACTGTCCCGTGTGCCCAGAGGCTTGGCATAGCTGCTCGAAGATCTGGAACTCCAGTATAGTTGCTAGGAAGTATTTCATATATTCCTGTAGGAGATACCTCATTATCAAATTAGCAGTTACAGCAATCACATCTAATGTTAGGGGATAGTTAAAATAGGGATCAGTCCTCAAACACAGCCGCAATGTATTCCGATATAATACTTTAATATCCTCATAGCCACACAGATGGCGCTATGATAAACTTTGTACTTTTACAGTTCAAGAGATGGCGCGGTACAGTTTTTTTTATCGTTATAGGTTTAGGGTTGTGGCCACAATCTCACCTGATCTTAAGTGACGATGTGGCCCAAGATGGTAAAGATGCTATAAGCCTTAGTTAGCTCTCAAGTGCAGCTGCCGGAACACACCTATTGGTGCTTGGCGACAGATTTCCAATTTGAGGGTGGTAGCTAGCCAGGCGGGCATTAGATAATAGCCCTACCACCATGCTATGGTTTCCTCACGATGTTTTCCTTCACCGAAAGCTCAGGCGCATTGTAGGCATTCGAACTCACGTCAATCGACGCGATGTCTATACACGCTACCACTGAGCCATCATTGCTTCATGATTGATGATGCCATATTAACGAAATGTAGCATTACAGAAGTTTAAAGAATCATTTTTAAATTTTTAGTGACTTCTTTTTATTTACAAATTCGAAAAGGTTATGAAATATTAAACAAATATAAATAGTAATCAGTGTATCGTTAGATATTAAAACACAGGTGTAATGATATATAAAAAAATTGAAAATCAAATCAAGAGTATTTTATACAATTTAGACACTAAGAAGTCACTTGCGAACTTAAAAAGTTAAAACACTAGCACCGGTTCGGAGGCAAATATCCCAGTCATTGAGTACAGCCGGGAACAAACTCGATTGTGTATTGTTTTTAAATATGTAAATGATGAATACTGTTAATAATTATAGAGACAGTCATTTCCTGACGTCAGCGGCACTATCATTCACGTAACCTTTATACCTTTAATAACCTTTTGTCAGTTAGAATCATAAAATAAGTCTGTTTGACATTTATTCGTTTTTTATATATAGTAGCTCGCCAAATTGACTCTACTGTTCCTTATGGTAAGCACAGTACAATCCAAATACAACGGTAACCACCGAGAAATCGAAATCCATCGACGGCCGCCGCTGTCATGCCGGCCTGCACAAATAACTGGATATAAACAGGCTGATCCCAAAACACGACCCGCAAAAGCGAGTCACTATGATGGACTTTTCACCACGTGAATGGTGGACGCGACTCAGCCGGGAAAAACAAAACTACCACGTGCAGGTCTTCCACCACATGTACGTGCCTTGGACGCCGCAGTTCTAAAGATGTAATTCGACACCCCTTACACTCTAAGTTGCCTCATAGATGGCGCTTTAGTCAAAACATGGCTAATAGCTATCTTAATATTGTACAAAGCACCTCCCGAGATATTCTGGGCAGTTATCAAGTGCTTTATCATTAAGTTATTCTTTACTGAACTAAAAAGCTAGGTACCTGATCAGAAATGATGTGGTATTTAGAACCTGGGTCGAAGTCTCCTTCGGTTCTGGATATTGGTGGTATAACTCCCTGTAACAGAACGATATATTGAAATAATTTAACCCTATAATTAAATTACATATAGATCTTTTTCAAGAACTGACAATGGAAGGGCAACTGTCACACCTTTTATGACTTTTGTCTAAAGAGTGTATCTGGCAATATAAAAACTCACAAACTTTCCAAATTAAACTTCAGCAGCAATTAGTCTCCTTGGGGTTGGTGTAGATAGGCATAGGATAGAATAAAGTAACTCTTTAATATTATGAAGATTAATTAAGTGTTTGCTGTTACCATTTTCATGCGCTCATTGGCTAAGACGTGTATCCTTACAAGCATAAACCGCGCTCCACGAATAAGATGCACACATTAAATGATACGTCATTTCTGGCGGTCCGTGCTAACCAATAAAGTGTGAGAATTATTATCCTATAGAAATTAGTTTTTTATTAGTCACTATGACAGGTGACCATATATCGTGGTACAGATCCTTAAGACCCCGGTTGTTTACAGGATATATATCGGTTCATCCCGGCATGCAACACGCTTAAGCGCGCCACTAAGGTGGATGTTAGTCTGCTAACAAAAAAATAGTGTTTGAATAGTATGTCAATAGACATTTGGTCACAATTTGGTATTCTCCTATTTCTTTATCATTCTATCGGAAACCTACTGACTCATTTGGTATTCTGCTCTACAATCGCGTCATGATATTTCAATAGCAACTCGATAGTAGGTAAAATGGTATTCTCTTAAATATTAACAGCTTTATCTGTCGCACTTCTATGGTGTTTTGACTATTGAGTAGCCATTGCACAACAACAGCGTTTCTAGTACGATTACTTGCACGTGTCATAAAAATAATATCAATTGATAGGCAACACCGACGACAGATATTAACATCCCACTGACACACTATCACAACACTATATAGATTCTATCCAGACAGTAATGAAATTTTAGCAGAATACCAAATTTATTACAATTTCGATATAATATCAGTAGTGTCGATATAATGACAATAGTATATTCTTAAATGTGGAATAGCAGACTTGGGCCCCTGGTCTATGGTGCTTACGATTCAGTCGCACACAATTCTCTTGTCCTACCATTTTGAAGAGGACTTAAGGTATAAAAATCTGATGTGTAACATTTACCTGATATCGCAATTTCATCTGCCACCATCTATTATTCATATCTCTCACACCGTCTTCGAAGACGGACCATCTCCACTGAAAAAGAATGCCATCAACACAATATATATTCCGATGCCATTTAAACGCTGGTAAATCGGACTCTGCATTGCCTATAATATGTGGGCGCATCCGTTAAGCGCCATCTATTGGTGTAAATTAGTACTTCAGAAATAATAATTAAGACAATGTATGTATTAATTACATAATAAATTATCGTAAAATGTTTTTAGACATATTATAATTTTGTATGACTAATAGCTAATTAATTCTACGTAATTGCAGTTTTATGACCCGTCCATTATTGTAATTAATGAAATACTCGATAATTTAATTATTGTGGTTTATTATAAGTTTGTAGTAAATCATATTTCATTGTTTACATTACTTTTAATTTTTAATACAAATCGGAAGACTTTTTTATTTGTCCTTATGGGATGTTTCATGTAAATAGAGGGCGCCATCAATAGTTTTCTTTAAAAATATGAAGCGTGTATTTAAGTTTATTAGATCTCTATCGAGGTCATATTATTCAGCGTATTTATACAGAGAACATTCTTGTTTCCCGATACAGTTCTCGATACAGTAATGTTGAATTATTATAACTATATATATATATATAGGTATATAATATATGGAATGGGATTCTTCAAAAGGGGAGTTATTCGGTTTTTAAAGAGTTGGCAAAGCGCATGTGATGTTTCTGGTGTTGCAAGCGTCCATAGGCAGCGGTAACCGCTTAACATCAGGCGCAACGCATGCTTGTTTGCCACCATCGTGGTATAAAAAAATATCTATCCGTGCGAAGCGGGGCGGGCCGCTAGTATGACGTACATTTTTTTGTGTCTGTATGTTCAACCGCCTTACTCTTGACGCGTTCGAGTTCTGAATCAAATCGAATTCACTCTTGAAATCAACACTAGCGCACGATCTTGTTGTGGCTCGAATCAGAACTAACTTCGATCAATTTTCAATATAGTATTTTAATATAAAAATGTTAGAATTAAAAGAATCCAAGCAAAAATTTATAATACTTTACGGCGACTTGTGTGTGCAAACTGTGACCGGATACAGATAACGATATTGATATGATTTGATTATAACTCAATCTTTATTTTCTATTCGGTTAGGTTCAAGTGTACACTTGTTGGAACGAGTTCGCATCAAAAGTAAAATCGAATCAGAAACAAAATCAAATTCGAACCAGTTTCAAGAGTTCCCCGAAATCATTGAGGTAATGATGGTTCAGTGGTAGCGTAACGGACATCGCGTCGATTGACGTGAGTTCGTATCCCTGCAATAAGCTTCAGCTTTTCGGTGAAGGAAAACATTGTGAGGAAATCATAGCATGGTGGTATTTTTTAATGCCCGCCTGGCTAGCTACCCTGAAGTTGAAAATCTGTCGCCAAGCACCAATAGGTGTGTTCCGGCAGCTGCACTTGAGAGCCAGTCTTCCACTAGGTTTAGCGTGTTTAGCGCATCTTGGGCCACATCGTCACTTAACATCAGGTGAGATTGTGGCCACTACGCCAAACCTATAACGATAACAAAAAAAAATCTCAATATTATCACTCAGTGTTATAATAATTAACCTCAAAATCTTAAAACACCAACGAATTTAAAGGAACGGTCGTCAATGACAAACGTGTGAAGTCACGATAAATTCAGCCAATCCAGTCTGTCGATCACATGTCGCGAGTTCAATAAATAACATTTTTCTTCTCGGTTTTTTCGAATAAATAGTTAAATATTTTTTAGTTATATTAATAAAAAACGATTTTAAACCCCATAATCTGTGCGGATATTTATAAATATAATATTATTTTTCACATTATCGAATAGCCTATTGGTGTACTACATTATTGTATTGTGTTCCTTTAACTAAAATATTAACATGTATATGTAGATAGTCTGCTAGCGCACTGAATAAATAAATAAATATAATTATCACATAGGTAATGCACTTTATTGTTAGTCATTTAGCTTAGTACCGTTTGCGACTGTTTAGTAGTTATTTTAATTCAGTGTTTTCTTTCTCTATGGGTGTAGTTTTTAACTCAAACTCCATACTTTGTGGGCAGTAACTTAGTAGAGAGCATCTTGATAACTGGTCGGACATCGTCACTAAATAGCAAGCCGGAATCAAAATTGTGCTGGATAAAAGCATAGACTCTATCCTAACATGATGTCCTAGTACTACTCTGTCAAAAAAGTACCAGGAAAAGATCAAATAATACACACAATTTTAGTTATTATTATTCATCCAAATTTATTTTATCGCCTTCAAAGTATGCTCCTTCAGAAACGATACACTTACCGCCAACGAATAATAGTTACAACCACCCAAAACGTTTTTTATAGGCTTTCCCGGAATTAAGTTTAGCTCTCGTCGCGAATTCTCCTTTATGTCTCCTACAGAATGAAAACAGATGCCACGAAGTGGTAATTTGAGTTTAGGAAAAATAATGAAGTTGGCTGGAGCCATATCTGGTGGATAAGGTGGTTGCTCGATGGTATTTGTTGAATTTTTGGTCATTATGAAATTATGAAATTCGCAATACACACTAGATATGATCTAACTAAAGCAGCATTGTATTTAATGTAAATGACAGATGCAAATCAAACTCCGCGCCAAAATGAAAAAAAAGTTGTGCCAATCTAACAACAAAAAATGGAATTTGGTACCATAAACAAAAAATCCATTCCCGATACTTTTTTGACTGAATGTGTGTCTGCATTCGTTCGTAAGCGAATTGTTATTTTCAGTCTCCGCCATAAATTTCGTAATTTTCTGGTGTGTGGACTCGCTATTAATTTTGCTAAGGCGTTAAGCTATTAGTGGAGAATGAGTTCGGGTTTTGACTATATTGAACTAAAATCGATTCTGGTAGTATTCTATTTTATGAAAATTTGAATGTTATTACCTGATCCACCATGAACGCAAAAGGCAAGTAGGCAACCTTCTCTAATGCCATGGTCATGAGGAAGTTCATGCTCACTTCGTAAGAATCATAGGTCCTGAAAACAAATGTTAAATGAATGTATGTTTATTTTTATTACATCACAATTTTTAAGGTTCCGTTGGCAATAAGGAACCCTTATAGTTTCACCATGTCGACCCGTCTGTCTGTCCGCGGCTTAGTTAAAAATTCTTATTAAAAGAAAGCTGCAATTTGGTATGAGTATACATATTAATCACGCCGATAAAGTGGTAGAATATAAATGTGAAAAATTTTTTTTGTGTATTTCCCTACCATGTCTTGGATAGATCGTTCAAAAATATTTCTGGTGTGTAAAAAAAAACATTTTTATCGACTCAGGTATCCGTTTTGGAAATATTAAGCTTAAGGTGATAATTTTTGTTACGAGTCAAGTGTCATCACCCCCGCCAGCTAAATGGTTGTTTTTGGAAATTTGAAAAGTTCACGGCAGCAGTATATATATGACGAAGTTAAAAGGGAAAACATTACAGCTAACCATCGTCCTATTAGGGCCAGTTTTTAGATGTTATTAGCCGTTAAACCGTGAACTTCATTAATATGTTCATAGTATTAAAAAAAACCGCCTTCTCAGTCTGCATATTGCGACGGGCAACTACGGAACCCTACACTTCATGTGACTCGCGCCCACTTAGCATGGTATAACTTCTAAATCATCCTATAAAATGGATATCTGGAACGCAGTTCTTAACATGTCATGTTATATTAAACATCTTTAAAGATGGTATAAATAGGTTGTATCAAGTTGTCCATGCAGGAAAGAGTGATTACAAAGGCTTACTTGTTCTGATAAAGACCAACTCTTTGCAGATGCGGTAGGTTGTAGACAGAGAGAGTGGCTGCGTTCGCGACAGCTTCATGGAACGCTGGAAATGTACGTGTATATTATTACCAAAATCACTAGCTGTGCCCTACGGTTTCACTCATGTTAAATTTATTCGACCAATTCTCGAGCAGCCAATAGTTTTTCTCACTTTCCATACTTGCCGACAGCTTCACAGATTCATTGACGTTCAAGGTTGCTGCTTAACTCCTTAGAATCGTAGCGTGAAGTAAGATAATCTATATAACCATCTTGCTCAATAAATAAGCTATAAAAAGAAAAAGAATTGATTGCCAAAAACCAGTTTTACTAACTAGCTTCAGCGCTTTTCTTTTCGGCAACAGCTTTTTTTATAGTACGATGACTAGGTAACAGGCATACAATCTACATGATTTTAAATGTTCACTGCACCTGTGGCTATGTATAACACACCCAAAAAGCTACAGTCCTAAATAAAGATAATTAATAATAGTATTGTTATACCCGTGGGTAGTAAAATGCCCGTTTTACGTAAACGATTTATTCATACTCAAAAAAATACAAATGAAAAAAAAAAACAATACTAACTTACAAATTGCTCCTGTATGTACTTGCAGAATCATTTTCCTCTTGTAGTTCTTCTTTTATTTCGCTTGTTGTTCCAACGTCGCTTTCGAAATTAGAGCTGTCGTGGCTCTTTTTGGCGCTTAAGGCACGTTGCCGCAAAAGCAAGGCAACAAGCTCCAAGGGTGACAATGCGTCCGAACCTTGGCTTGGACTATTGCCGCGATTGCAAATAAGTCGCAATCTGAATCTGTCGTGGCTCGCGATACGGCTTGCTTATATACCCAAATAAGACGATCATGAAATCTCTAAAAGGCGCTCGAACCCTCAACATGTTGTAAACAACTTACGTCATCGTTTTAAAAAGGAAGGTAACGTTTGATTTATAGATCATTGTTTGTTGACAGACAAAGCGATAAGGCTTTGTATGTGTGCTTCGTCGAACCTACCACTACACAATATACGACTACACTATGATAAATACACGATATTTCGGGCACATTCTAGACGATTCTTGAGATTTCGAAATGGTGATTTTTTCTATTTTTCTTATTCGGACTTTAACAGTATCTTAATTTTTAGGACCGAATTATGACCCCTCACATTCTAGTTTGTTTTGGCCAACCAACCAACCATACAGTTCAAGCAATTGTATTGCTACTTTGCGGCAGAAATAGGTGTGAAGTTGGTAGTTGGTAGTTTTATAGGTCGACAAAACAATCACTTTTATGAACCATATTCTTTACCAACAGATGAAGAACACTCATTAAGCTTAGATAAAAAGATACATTCTTGTACATAGTGAAAACCGTTCTTAGCACTCACCAGGATTAGCACCGTCTCTGAACAGTTGGGGTTGATCAGCATATTGGAGGTAGTACTGGATGTGGGCCATTTCGTGATGTGTCGATATTAGATCTTGCATTGTGATTTCAGTACATTGCTTTATTCTGTAATAATATTAGATTTTAAATGTCTAATTTGATAAAAGCTCCTTTTCGAGGGAAGCTACAGTTTTTATTTTTAATTTTAATTTCTACAAAACTTTGGTCGATAATCTTAAAATATTTTTTTATTAATATAAGTAATCTACATTTCAAATACGAAACAAACATTTTTAAATTGATTACTTAATATTAAATGACTTCCTGACAGTATAACTATTATTTATTTCATTCTTATTGCTGTATTGTGATGTTTCCAGGTTTAAATCATCAAGCTAGCTGACAAAATTTTCGTAATTATAAAGGCGAATAAATCTACAAGTTCATTATTTACCAATACGGTGCCTATTATTATAGTGCACAGCAGCTCCTAAAATGTAAAGTAACGTTAATTTTAAAAACATTGTCCCTGTTTTTAACCATAAGGTCACCATAATGACCTTAATGATTAATTTAGTAATATAATTGGTAAGAATCTTATTCAGAATCAATCTGCTGATGGCCAAATGGAAAGTGGTTGCAAATTTATGAAGATTTGAATGATAATTTATTAGACTTGAAGCTTGGCTTTAGAAAAGAAGACGCTTCGAAAAGAGCTATAATATTTGAATGTACGAACGAACAATGGCGTTAGTGCTACTTGGTCAATGGATGGAGTGTTCGATTGGCAAATTCATTTTCAATAATGATTCACTAGAATCAATTAAGATCTTTTAAAGCTGTAAATGTCATAACCATTTAGAAGGCAGCGACAACTGTCAGTAATAATGTCCTCGCTACAGACGCACTTGATTATTAATTGCAATGTACTTAGAACCTTATCAGTCATTTTGTAGAGATTGTATAAAAGGAGTTTCTTGACCTGTGATGTGTTTGTTTATATGTTAATTCATAAAATTAAGTTATTTAGTCCTATATTATGCAATATTAGTGGTATTGCGTGATATAGTTTGATTATTGTGCACAAGTGAAGTGAATTATGAATCATATTTATAATAGCAGAATTTTAAGAACGGAGCCATTATCTTCTTAAAGCGTTGCTTGAATTCTGAAGATTAGGTAAATATTCTATTGATGTGACATAATCTATATTGTATATAAATGGATGACTGACTGACTGACATATCAACGCACAGCCCAAACTACTGGGAATAAGACCGTTGAAATTTGTATGCGAATTCCTTTTACACTGTAGGTACTCAGGTAGTACTCAGTAAGGATTTTCGGAAATTCAACCCATAAGGCAGTGAAAAAGTGGATGAATGTTGGTATGATAATCCATCATTTTTTAAGATAGGTCTATGAAAATAGGTAATTAGCAATTTAGTTACAAAGTAAAAAAGATGCGTTTCATAGTTAGGGTCAAAAGATAGGGTGAAATTTTGTATTTTTAATGGGTGTATGATTCCACAAGTGCTAATGTTTATGATATATTCAATTTTAAGAAAGATTACACCCAGCGAAGCTGGCGTATAAGCTAGTTATATATAAACGCACGTAGGCATTAAATAAGAAGAAGTAATATTTTATAAAAAAAACACTGTGGCGTTGATGAGACAGTACCTATAGTCGATTCGATTACAGAAGTCCCAGGCGCTGGCTGTGCACTGCGCGCTGCGCTGCGGCGGACGCACGAGCATAGAGCCACGCCAGAACTCCGGCGGTGCTGGCTTCAGCCCCATCGAAGTATAGAAATCCTCGGCCATTTGAAACATTCTATAAATTATTAGTTAGGTCCTTTCAGTCACAAAGTTATTATTCAAATCTCTACTTTGGTTAGTTTGCTAAGTTAGTAGATACAAGGAAGTCTTAATTAGGAGGCATCGGTCTTAGTTTGCCAGTGGGCTCAAGCTGGAAGCAATTGATATGAAGCAATGATTCCTCAGTGGTAACGTGTACGGACATCGTGTCGATGGACGCGAGTTCGAATCCCTGCAATGAGCCTGAGCTATCGGTGAAGGAAAACGTTGAAACTATAACATGGTGGTAGGATTTTTTCTAATACCAGCCTGGTTAGCTACCACCCTCAAGTTGAAAATCTATTGCCAAACACCAATAGGTGTGTTCCGGCTGCTGCACTTGAGAGCTAGTTTTCCCACTAGGCTTAGCGTGTTACCATTTTGGGCCACATCGTCACTTAAGATCAGGTGAGATTGAGGCCACAACGCTGAACCTATAACGATAAAAAAAAATCTACCTGCGCAATTTTAAGCACTATTTTAGAGATTATGAAAAAAGTAATCCGAAACAATATTTAATTGTTATCAGATTGAGTTTCCAGATCAAAAAATTAATTATCGAATTTTTTAATTCAATCAACATTTAAATTCGTCCACCATGGAGCTAACATTACCTGAGTGGTGTGAACCCTTGTCTGAGCATTTCAGCAGTGACGTCCACGTTCGGCGATTGAGGGAACGGCATTACAAGGTCCATGATTGACTTCCAATTCTGAGCCCACATGTTACCTGTGGTTGACACGAAGTTCTTAGTTCTTTGTCAATAATATATTTATTAAGGATTTCGTAAGCATGCTTGTCACGATGTCTAACTGCTGGTCAACAATAGTTGAACAAGCATAACTATAGTACGAATAATTTTGGATTATATTGTCGACTTTGATCACATTTGACGAACCCTATTTCGCAGTACTGGAGAAGATTTGATCCTTTATTTAACCTCAGAAAATGTTCATTCCGGTTTTAAAATAATCTACAAAAACACCTAATGACGCCTTTGGATAGGAGTAAAGGCGTTCTGATAGGACATCGCTACGTGCCATTCGGGCAGCGACATGTCTGGTCATCTCTTTCCGGCTCAGCGCTCTCTTCTCAACATTTATACTGAATGCTTCTCTTTCTACTACACACACTCGCTACTTTACGTGTGTGTTAGTGCATCGGCGTAGTTTCTTATGCTAAACTTATAGGTTAGAAGTGAATATCAGTTGGATAATGTTTTTTTCTTTCGTTTTATTTATGACTAGCTGATAACCGCGACTTCGTCGGCGGTGTTTATTATACAAATTCCACGGCAAAAAAACAAACCGCTGAAAGCATAGTGCTTATAAAAATCGTACTATCTTAAAACTTTAATAACTTCTTATTGAATGAATATATCGTGATATTTTTTTATTGATAGGGATTTAGATAGATCATAATTTTCCAGTAGTTTTTCCGCTATGCGCGTACAACGCACTCAATTTATGTAAAAGAAGATAGATAGATTTTTATTCTATCATGCACAAGAGAGTGACATCCATCTTGAATATACTTCGTGATAGTTCCAACTCGATTATAAGGATACTTGTGAGTTTTTACGATAGTAAGTTTCAGTACTGGATATCGGTGGGTGATGTGAAGTCATATAGAGTTTCACAATTGAACAAATCGTTTTTTTTTTTATCAATGCGCATTAAGTCATTGGCTTATAGTTTACTATCAATCATGTAATAAGCCCTTGTTGTAATTATATTAATGTTATATTATTCATATTTCAATATAAAACTGTTCACATGATTCATTTTGTTTTTATACAACTAAGGTGGTAAACAGTCATTCAGAAGCGATGATGGCGCAGTGGTAACTTGTACGACTTCGCGTCGATTGACGTGAGTTCGAATCTCTACAATGAGCCTGAGCTTTCGGTGAAGGACAACATCGTAAGGAAACCATAGCATGGTGGTAGGGCTTTTTCTAATGCCCGCCTGACTAGCTACCACTCTCAAGTTGAAAATCTGCCGCCAAGCACTAATAGGTGTGTTCCGGCAGCTGCACTTGAGAGCCAGTCTTCCACTAGGTTTAGCGTGTTATCATCTTGGGCCGCATCGTCACTCAACATCAGGTGAGATTGTGGCCACTACGCCAAACATACATCAATAAAAAAAAGCTGCTGATGGTAAGCGGCTATCATAACTTATGGACGCTTGTAATACCATAGATATCACTAGCGCGTTGACGACCTTGAACCTCCGTACCTCAAGGAGCTCTGGAAACCCTACACACCGCAGGAACATAACAGAAAGTTTACACGATCTTCTGTAGGTGGATGTATTCCAGCAGTCGGATTGCCCAAAGTAAAAATATATCTCTTAAGAAATTTCTTTGTGCCGTACCTCCTTTCTTAAACATATCCCAGGCGTCCTAGGAGCCCCTCTCCTACATTTTTTAATTAATTATTAAAAAAAAGTTACGTGTTTGATGTTAGGATTAGTTTAAATAATTAAAACAAATTTATATAGTCTAAAATAACCTGAAAAATGATTTCTGTCACGTTATAAACAGGCTTATCTAAAAATGTTATACCCAAAAGATGAGCAGGTATGGGTCCGTCAGACCTGACGCTTGTCTCGCCGTATCTTTGGACCAATCTCCTTCTGACGTAAGTGAATAGCTGTTTGTAAAGTGGGGCAACCTGGTTGTAGATCTCTTCAACGCTCGTCCTGAATGATTGGTCTTCGTAAACTGCTCGCATTTGGTCACCTGCGTCTCTGTAACCTGATAAAGAAATTCACTACTAGCAGTTATATAATAATACTAGCTGTGCCCGCGGCTCCGCTCGCGTGGATTAGAGAAAGCCTTGGGTTGAGCAGACGCCCGAATCGTACTGCCCCCGATCCTAACCACGGCGGTCGACCACCGGTCTTTTTATAGATAAGAATGTTTACTGCATATAATCCTTAGAAGATAAATATATGCCATCGCTGACTTTTAAGATCTACAATTATATCGTACATTATTTTGATATATTAACAAAAATATTTTTTTCGAATTTATTCACCACTGTCGTCACTGCTTATTTCGTATGTTACTTTATGTAACAAAATATATCCTATAACCTGGCCAGATAATATATCTATGAAATAAAGGTAAAACAATGTAAATCGGATAATTTGTTATCGCGTGAAAAGAACATAAACGGACAAAAAGACAGACAGACATTGAGTTTTATAATATGAATAGAAAATACTAGTCAGTAAATGTCCCCACTGTCGTCACTGCTTATTTCGTATGTTACTTTATGTAACAAAATATATCCTATAACCTGGCCAGATAATATATCTATGAATAAAGGTAAAACAATGTAAATCGGATAAATTGTTATCGTTTGAAAAGAACATAAACGGACAAAAAGACAGACAGACATTGAGTTTTATAATATGAATAGAAAATACTAGTCAGTAAATGTCCCCACTGTCGTCACTGCTTATTTCGTATGTTACTTTATGTAACAAAATATATCCTATAACCTGGCCAGATAATATATCTATGAATAAAGGTAAAACAATGTAAATCGGATAAATTGTTATCGTTTGAAAAGAACATAAACGGACAAAAAGACAGACAGACATTGAGTTTTATAATATGAATAGAAAATACTAGTCAGTAAATGTCCCCACTGTCGTCACTGCTTATTTCGTATGTTACTTTATGTAACAAAATATATCCTATAACCTGGCCAGATAATATATCTATGAATAAAGGTAAAACAATGTAAATCGGATAAATTGTTATCGTTTGAAAAGAACATAAACGGACAAAAAGACAGACAGACATTGAGTTTTATAATATGAATAGAAAATACTAGTCAGTAAATGTCCCCACTGTCGTCACTGCTTATTTCGTATGTTACTTTATGTAACAAAATATATCCTATAACCTGGCCAGATAATATATCTATGAATAAAGGTAAAACAATGTAAATCGGATAAATTGTTATCGTTTGAAAAGAACATAAACGGACAAAAAGACAGACAGACATTGAGTTTTATAATATGAATAGAAAATACTAGTCAGTAAATGTCCCCACTGTCGTCACTGCTTATTTCGTATGTTACTTTATGTAACAAAATATATCCTATAACCTGGCCAGATAATATATCTATGAAATAAAGGTAAAACAATGTAAATCGGATAATTTGTTATCGCGTGAAAAGAACATAAACGGACAAAAAGACAGACAGACATTGAGTTTTATAATATGAATAGAAAATACTAGTCAGTAAATGTCCCCACTGTCGTCACTGCTTATTTCGTATGTTACTTTATGTAACAAAATATATCCTATAACCTGGCCAGATAATATATCTATGAAATAAAGGTAAAACAATGTAAATCGGATAATTTGTTATCGCGTGAAAAGAACATAAACGGACAAAAAGACAGACAGACATTGACTATTATAATATGAATAGAAAATACTAGTCAGTAAATGTCCCCACTGTCGTCACTGCTTATTTCGTATGTTACTTTATGTAACAAAATATATCCTATAACGTGGCCAGATAATATATCTATGAAATAAAGGTAAAACAATGTAAATCGGATAATTTGTTATCGCGTGAAAAGAACATAAACGGACAAAAAGACAGACAGACATTGACTATTATAATTTGAATAGAAAATACTAGTCAGTAAATGTCCCACTGTTGACAAATGAGGTATTTTCCGAGGGAAGGTTCGGGATTAATCACCACGCCAGCCTACAACGTATTGGTGATTTCAGACGCCGAGACATCCATAGTTTTTAAGATTCCAAAGTCAACAAGAAACCCTTATACTTTCGCTATGTACGTCTGTCTGTCCGCGGATATTAATAGAAAGGTATAATTTGGTATGGGTATACATATTAACCACGACGAAAAAGTGGTAAAATCTTTCCGTATACGTAAAGTTGGAATGATTTATTTTTCCCGACTATACCATCGTGGGTGTTGTCATTGAATAGGTCGTTAAAAAAAATATTGCGAGTGTGTGAAAACCATTTTTCAATTCAGGGATCCGTTTGCGAAATATTAAGCTTTAAGTGCTATTTTTTGTTAGAGTCAAGTGACGCCCCCCTCCCCCCCTCGCCATCCAAATGGTTGTTTTTGAATATGTGAAAGACTTCATGGTAGTAGTATATATGATGAAGTTAAAAGGAAAACTATCATAGGTAACTAGGGTTTACAAGTTAATGAGTAGTTAATAGTCAATCTAATTATAAAATGTACTAGGACAAGTAGTTTCGTACAAATTCCATTGAAAATTACTTAAAGCCCCCTCTCTAAGTCTGTCAATTTCTTTCAAACATTGTTACAATAAGAACATTTCTCAAGTGTTCAAGATTCCTTACGATGTTTGCTTTAACCGTCTGCCGATAGTGTACTAAATTAAATTTGTTAATGTATCAGAAAGCCGCAAAAATTGTTTGTTACACTTCGAAGTTCGAACTTGCGACATCGAGTTAATATTCCATTGGTCCAAGCCAGTCGACAACCATGATTCTAGGCTCTATCAGTTGGGCTGGTTATATATTAACAAAACTTTAGTCGAGGGATTTGTATTGTGAAATTCATCTACTTTATGAATATGGATAGCTAAGTTTGTTTGTTAAAAAGCTTATTTCAGACATTCAACAGGAATGGAGACTTATTTAACACTAGCGGTGACCCGTGGCTTTGCACGAGTTTATTACGTAGTAATTATTTTCGTCTCGTAATTGTATTTTTATTAACATTAAGGAAAATTTTAATCTATCTATACATCTTTAAATATAATAAAATTGAAGTGTCTTTTTGTAATATCAAAATAACAGGTTTTTACTAAATGCATATGAAAGTATACACGATACCTATAACAAAAACCAATTTTTTAAATTAATGTCTGTCTGTTTGTTCCGGGTTAATCTTCGAAAGGGTTCGACCGATTTTGACGGAACTTTCACTGATAGATAGCTGGATGTTATAGGGCATAACTTAGGCTACTTTGATTTTAGAAAAGTAATTAGGGTTGCGCACAAAATATAAAAAACCTTTTTTAGTAGACCACGCGAGCGGAACCGCGGACCCAGGTAGTAAAAAAATAAACATGCTTCGCGTGTAAGAAAAATCATAAAAATTGGTTGAGAATTAATATATTTTTTTCAATTTCTAAAAGTATTTTTGACATTTCTTATAGCCTGTCTATTATGGAAGGACAAAAGTTTTCCATGCACAAAATTTCTTAAAAATTGGACTAAGATTACAAACAGACAGATAAAAAAAATTAATGTCAACGTGATCAGTGCCCTTCATATAGTATAAAGTATAGATATATATGTATGTATAAGTATATATATACATATATATAATGTACATATAGAACTATCGATTTATTTATCTGTATAAATCAGACACAATTTGTTTTTTGTGTGTCAGTATGTAGGTACTTCTATAAAAAAATATGTATAACGGTAGGGCTTCTGTAATTAAACCTGTATTGATTATTTTATTGATCTAATGATTAGCATTGTCCTCAAATAGCTCCAGGTTAAAACCCATAAAGTACATTTGAGGAAATGGAACAAACAACAACACAATTACTTACCAGTAGCAACAGCCGCTTTGTTCGCGAGCTGAACGTATCTCATGAAGCGATTCTTCAACTTAGGACCGGTTTGATCTCTAAAGCTCTTCCAGACGTACAACAGTTCACTCTCGATCCTCGAATGGGCCAGAATCCTTGATATCTCCGGGTCCAGTTGCATATCACAGTAGTTCGGTAATTCTGGATTTTCCGTATAGGGTTGATAATGCTGGTAAGGATGATTAGCCAGCTGGTATCCTTGTGTGGGCATCTCCTGGTATTCGGGACTTTGATATGGTATTTTTGGGATATGCGGATCGTATGGTTTCTGTCCGTACGGGCATATTTTTGCTGAGTTGTATATCTCTTTCATTTCTGTTATTATCTGGTGAAGCTACAAAGAAGATAGTTTAATTTTATTATTAAAATGATTTATTTGGTGTCTTTTTTAGATCCTACTAGAATCCTTTAAAATCTTATAAAATATGATATGGTGTACCTCTGAGAATTTCTCGTCGCTCAAAGCTGCCCGGCTTGCTTGAACGATCCTCATTAACTGCCTCCTACCGTTATGGTCTGAGACTCTGGAGGAGTCAAAGGCAGACGCTTTTCTCCACGAGAGTCTCTCGAATTTAGAGCTGAGAGCCAGTTCCTCGGCCATTCTCCTACGATTGTACTCCGTTATGTTGGTGACGAACTTCCATTGAGACATTGTAACCCTGAAAATGATAAAAACATGTTTTAACATAATTGGTGAAGGAATTTACGAGAACGCAAACGCATTATCGTTAAATAACTAAAACGAAGATAAATATATGTTATGTCTGCAAAGAATATCATACCTGTAACACATCCCAGAAGCTTCTCTGTCGTACTCTCGAAGGAATTGCATCGCTTCTGCTGCATTGGTGTTTGTGCCCTGAAATAAAGAATTTCATCATTAACTCCAGCCTCCAGCTACATCTTCTACTATATCTTCTATACATATTATAAAACTCAACGCCTCTCTGTCTGTCTATCCGTTTATGTCCTTTTCATGCAAAAACCACTAATTCCATTTACATGATTTCTCCTTTATTTCATAGACATGTTATCTGGCCAGGTTAAAGGATATATTTTGTTACATAAAATAATATACGAAATAAACAGTGACGATAATGGTGGATCAATTCGGGAAAAAGACTCTTTAAATGTATGATTAAATGGCTTACTCTGACTATACCATGAGAGATATATGAAATTAATGTATTACATAATTGTAGATTTTAAAAGTTTGTCAAATAAATTTAACACGGGTGAAACCGTGGGGCATAGCTAGTGGATTATACAGCGTGATGGACAACCTGTTATTTTAAATGACGATTAGTCAAATATCAAGTGTAGTCATTATAATCAACTTCAAATATCGCGATCACCATACGATAGGTGTAACCCTTGAAGTTCACGTCACCACCATCAGAAGTCATTACATCTTATGATGCCTTTAGGACTACTGTTTTACGAGTTCGGATTGCATTATATTCTCCAACAGTATAGTTATTTCAATTGAGTAAGATATTTTATTTTATTTGAGTATTTAATCTAAAACGTGGTCTCTTCGGGCTAATGGTATTATGAACAGCAATTATTTCCACGGTACCTCGCACCGAATAAGCAACCAGATGTTTTTTAGCCTTCACGCACGGTGACTCTTTATAAACGAAATATTGCACCTTTTTTTAGGTCATTACTTAAAATGAGTCCTTAGAAAGATGTCGCCCATCCGTGATTGTAATACCCCAAATATGTACACTAGTAAGAAATGATATATTGTATTTACTGGTCAACGTCTTTTCTCCATTTGCGTTTCGAAAGAACCTTAAGGTTTTTCATGAAAATCTGTCGCCAAGCACGTATCAGTATGTTCCAGAAGCTGGACTTGAAAACTGGTTAGATTTCTCGCCTACATCTACATCTTTGGCTACATGGTATCCTAACAATTTAATAGTACAAAAGTCAATGGCTACTTTTAAACTCAATCCATTGGTAACTCATGTAGGTACGATTTTAAATTCATTTAGTATTTTAGAAATCCATTGATTCCTTTTGCTTATTTTTAAGTACAACATTATTTATTCTCCGAGACGAATTGTTATTATTCTGTGCAAGAATTAAAAAAGAAAAAGGCCATTTATTAATGTACTAGATTCCCATTCTACGATAACTCTAGTTATAGAAAAATGCCTTCTAGCATTAAGCTCACTAATGTACGAATCAAAAAGTGTAATAATTTATTCATTAATTCATTCAAAGTATGTCATACAGCTGTTAGATCAAAACGCTTTCCTTTCTTCAATAACCATTGTTTTAGGTTTCATATCCGTTTCCTGACTCTTGCGCAATATTTGCTTTCGGCTATTCCTTGGCAAACTTTATAGTTTTGTAGGTGATAAAACTACTACAGGGTTTGACTTCGATGTCGTTTTGAAGTAGTGACTTGTTTGAAGTAGTGAAGAGTTTTTTAATTTCCGCCTGACTAGCTACCATCCTACCTTAATTTGAAAGTCTGACGCTAAGCACCAATGGAACTTCCACAACTCCACTTGGGAGCCAGTCCCACCACTAAGATTAGCGTGTTGCCGTCTTCGGACACATTGTTATTTAGCATCAGATGAGGTTATGGCCAAACACTAAAATTAAAAGGAATTAAAAAAATATCATCATAACTCTTACAACTTTATAGGTCGTAATGTTGGATCTGGTTTCATAGATATTGTTGGCAACATGTACTGGTATGCGAAAATTTTCAATTGAGCCATTATAAACAGCGACATCTCTGACTGACCTCGGATGTTATTGTAATACAGTTTGAGATTGGTTCTTAATCTTAATGTATGGTACCAGGAACAACTGTTTTTTTTTTAATGTTACAGTTTAATGCTTGACGTAAGTCTGATATTACGCCAAGGTGGCAATACGCGAAGCTTACATTGGAGACAAGTTATCTGCTGCAGTTGTCGAAACACATAAATAAGTGCTTTACGTAAATTATTCAATTGGAAAGTAATATATGCCTATCAGTGCTAATACTACATGTTGTATATACGATTATGATCTCTTCGGGATGCATAGAGAAAAAAAAACCGAATATTGATTTACTAGCTGCACCCCGCGGTTTCACCCACGTATAATTTAAAAGAAATCGCTGATTGATGATTTAAAATACTTCGGTATAGAAAATTTTTATCGGGCGCCCAGGGTTATGTGTCACACTCACACGGCTCGTTTGCGCCACTACACCTATAGTCATAGACCCGAGCAGAGTGTTGAATTATATTAAGGTTACTCTCCCAAACTATTTACCCAAATATTAATTTAAAAAAACTTGTCACGTTACGATAAGTGCCTTTAAATATAACCTTGGTGACCGGACGTCATATTATGATCAGGTTGTCCAAGATGCTTATATGATGTCATTTTACATAATTGCTATAACAATTTATGTAATGATATTTTTCCTGATGTTTGTCAAGGTCCGGTTCTGTTTACTATATTCAAGGAAAGATCTAGATTTATGCAAATAATGTAAAGAAAAAGCTTAGATTACTTGTAACGAAAAGGTGGTAACTATGCAACTGTTGCAAAGAGCGAAAGGGATAGTACAAACATACATATATCACGCCTTTTTCCCAACGGAGTAGTCAGAGACGTCGTCCTTCCGCTTGCTACGATCCTGACATACAACCTTCGCTTCCTCAACATTCATCAATATTTTCATGCATGCTCGTCGATTTAGATTACTCTTGACCTGACCTTTCTTCAAAACATCCCCGATTTGATCGTGGAATGTTCGTCTAGGCCTTCCTCTTCCAACGTTCCCAATTACACTCATAAATCTGTCTAGTAAATCTTCTTCAACTCGGTAACTTGTAAAGCCTACTTAGTTGTAAAAGTTTTCCTTTTAACTTCTTAGTCAGATCGCGACTTA
Organism: Saturnia pavonia; assembly: GCA_947532125.1. Lineage (NCBI taxonomy): Eukaryota > Metazoa > Arthropoda > Insecta > Lepidoptera > Saturniidae > Saturnia > Saturnia pavonia. Next base: position 8,948,714 of record OX383921.1, read on the forward strand.
ATTGCATACGCGCAACAGTCCGAGCCGAGGTCCGGCCACTTTGGCACCCTCGGATGTTGTTGCTTAGCTTTCGTGGCTGAGTGCCCTAAGCGCTCGCCCCCAAGCCCGGTAAAGCTGTAAAAGCCGTAAAGGCTCCAGGGCCCCTCAGGCTAACAGTGTAGTCAGTTCGAAAAAAAAAAAACCTTTTAACTTCATTATATATACAACTACTGTTTTTAACATATCCAAAAACAATCATTCAGCTAGCAGATGACAGACACTTGACTAGAGACACTTGACTCTAGAAAAAATTAGTACTTTAAAGTTTAATATTTTGCAAATGGATACCTGATTCGTACAATAGTTTATACAGATCCGCAATATTTTTGAACGACCTATCCAACGACACACGGTGGGATAGATGAGATAAAAACCATTCCCACTGTAAGTGTAGGGGAGGAATCCTAAATTTTTTTTTTTAAGATAATAATCTACTACTTTGTTGGCGTGATTAATATGTATACTCATACGTAATTACAGCTTTCTAGTACTAAGAATCTGTAAGCTTAGCCGTGGACAGAAAGATGGGCATAGCGAAACTATAAGGGTTCCTTTCGACTTCAGAACCCGGAAGGATGATTCATGTTACAACAAGGCCGAGCGTCTGTTTGTACTTTGCTTACCGTCAAACAAAGTGTTGCCACTTTGCCGTGTTATTATAAAAAATAACAAAGCGTAAGAATTCGCGGGCCGTTGCTAGTTAACTGTAAAATGTTTTTATTATACCAAGCTGTTGTTTCAATACATTTGAAATATAAGAATCGAGCTAACAAATATGAACGTAACATAAATGTAATTGATACATTTATTCATTGAGTTTACAGAGAAGCAAAATCACTTTCACGTTTTTTTCCAAGGTTCGGTTTTGTAATATATTACAACAATTCCGTGTTGATGGATTTTGAACGTGGTTTCGTACATTCTCTGTGTCTCTTCGCTAAGGTAACCAAAATTAAAATCCTACTAAATTCTACTTAATATTATCAATGTATTGTTACGCCCGTGGGTAGTAAAATGCCATAGTGTCACACGAAAGCAATTTATTCGTACTCGAAGAAATACTAATTAAAACAAAAACAAAACAAACTCATAAATCGCTCACCGAATGTACTCACAGAATAAGCCTGTATGTACTCACAGAATAAGCCTGTACATTTCTCTTTTATTTCGCTTCTTGTTGCCACTTCGCTTTAGAGTTTATAACAGCCATGGCTCACTCTTTTTTTGTACTGACTACACTGTTAGAAGATTACACTATAGTTAAGAGCCCTGAGCCTCAGACGGCTTTTACAGTTTCACCGGGCTTGGGGGCAAGCGCTGAAGGTACTCAGCCGCGAAAGCAAGGCAACAAGCTCTAAAGGTGCCAAAGTGGCCGAACCTCGGCTTGAGCTGTTGCCGATCATGCGAAAAAGTCGCGATCTGACTAAATTCCTATCCATTGAATTTCGAGCTAACTAACTATTCATATATCCATGTTCCTGCCTTCTGAGAAGAAGGAAGGAACATGTGTATAAGTATTTAGTGATTTGGCAATTTTTGTCTAAACTAACTAGCCAAAAAAAAAGAAAAATGTCCCTTACAAAACCTATGTACCTGAGTGGTGTGCATGTGTGTGTAGGGATGCAGTGTAATGACTGTGTCACTGCATCTCACCAGTGGCTGCTTTGCTCAAGGGCTCCATGCCGATGGATCGGACCTAGGCTTGAGTTGCCGTAGGAGAGGGAGGTCTTGGCGACCACGAGTCACAACACGGCTCCTTTATATATACAAATGATTCGATCCCTAAATCTCTAGAAGGTCCCTGAACTCTTAACATGGTGTAAACAACTTACATCATCGCTTTTAAAACGAGGGGAACGTTTGATTTATAGCCCATTGTTTGTTGACAGTTATCTCGATAAGGCTTTCTATGTGTGCGTCGTCGAACCTATGACTACACGACACACGACTACACTATAATAAATACACGATCTTTCGGGTACATTCCGGACGCTTCTTGAGATTTCGAGAATGGTGATTTTTTTTCTATTTACCTCTTACTCAGACCGTAGCGGTAATATAAATGTGTTATTTGTATTTTTTTTGATGTTTGTTACTCAATAACGCAAAGACGGCTGAACGGATTTGGATGAAGTTTGGCACACAGATAGTTTACAAACTGGATTAACACACCTGGGTGACACAGGATACTTTTTATCCCGGCATAGATCCAATTCTGAAGTCCACGGAGACGAAGTCACTGGCATAAGCTAGATAAGAATAAGTAGCATATGTTTTAAATGTGAAGATAATCTTGAGCGCCAACTTTACTCACTATATGCTAAAATTATACTGCCAGCAACGAAAACATAAAATACGTCTTTCTTGAGGTTATAATATACCAATGAACGAATTAACAAATTTAATAAAATATACGTCTTTGTGGGCGTATGTTTTTACGCCAAGATAACTAATTAAATCAATCCGGATGTTAGTATTAACGTAAAACTGTGTTTCGACATAGAAAATCGCACAAATGTATTTTTTATGCGGCTTTATTTTAAAGTCCCTTAGATTAATTAATTATGTTATTAAAATCAGCTCTCACATCTTGCTTTCAAACGATAGGCACCTATTTCGTAGCCTCAAAATATATGAGGTCGTTATATTTTTTAATCTTTGTTTGTTTTGGTGTTTACAGATGATGTGATTTTTCTGCAAAATTCCGTTGTATTTCTAATAATTGAGTTGTATAAAATCAAAAGAGGTAATTTGCCAGAGCCAATAATTTGGCAATTAAAAAAAAAGAAATTTTAAGAGTTACCATTGACATTTTGGCGATTTGTCCTAGTTTGACAAGCGTCCGGGAAACCAGACACTATGCGCCCGGGGAAAATCGCATTAATTTAAAACAAATTTCATTTAAAAATAATGGCTAATAAAGGTTTTGATTTAAATGTTATGTAGCATTACTTACATACCAAGTACGTATAGACAATTTTTAATTTGTAATTAATTTGATGTACAAACTAAGAGCATTACTAATTATAATACTAAGAGCAGTGTATTATAGTGTACTAGCTGTGCCTGTCTTCATGCACGTGGAATGGTGTAAGAAAAGCAGCGATAAAAAAGATATGTACAGGAGAATGGGGTAATGGCACAATAATAAGAAAACTAAAAAAACGTTAACAAGTGAATTTCGAGCTAAATGATCAGCCATACTAACACCCTGCTCCCGCCTGATTATCAGTTTAAATAGCACGCGACATTTGGACAAAAAGGGCGTGATGTTGTTTGCTGCGAGTTCATTATAACTTCTTGTATACAACATAAGGGCTGAGATATTTATTTTAATCTTTAAAACAAGAATAACTTTTTATTTATTTAAGTAAATTATCACACAATCGTGTTGTGAGACATTTTTAGTTAAATATTTAACTTTTTTTTTGAAGTTAAACTTCTTTAGCCGCGACTATAGGAGGTAACTGGACGACAACGCAACGGAAGTCCGTTACGCCAATAACTGGACGATAATGCAACGGAAGTCCGTTACAGCAATATGGCGTAAAAATAAAAATATTATTCGACCGTGGGGATGGTGGTGACCGTCGGGGTGGTGGTGACCCTCAGGATGATGGTGGCCGTCGAGATGGTGGTGACCGATGGAATGATGGTGACCAATTAAGTTTTACTTTAATCGCGTGTGACGGTTACACGCTTTTATATATTTTTTAGTTTATTGTTAATTTTTGAGTAATGGGAGTCAGTGGACGCCCCTTGAATAGAAAATGAAAGCAACAAAGCAAAAAATCTGTAGGCGAGACCAAGGCACATCCCTTCGTCAAGATAAACACTCCTCCTCAGAATCAGATACATGTTTCTGTAATATGTGATGACGATGTAAAAGATGCTAAAAATAGATCCTTAGTTTCCAATGACTTTAGACACAACATTAAGTTTGGTACCGCGCCGGTGCACTTCGTGTGGATAGTAGGCACACGCTGAATGTTTCCGATGGATTCAGGAGAAGGTTATGTCTGCGACAAGTCCGGAAGATGTGTTGACTCTCATTGTCTAATATGATGATTACCATTACCCGCATGTGAGGGCAATGGTGGTCAAAATCTTTTTTTTTGTGTAATTATAACCAAAGTATGATTCCAAAATAAAAATAAAAACTGCTTCATATAGATAAATTATTAGTTATTACTTAACTTCAGACTTTTATCGATTCTTGCTTAAGTGACTCCCATTACCCCCTTTTCCCCTAGATGTTCTGAAATTCAACATCGGCGATTTAAACGTGTTTCGTTCTTTGTGAATTTCTCGGATTCCTAACTGTTAAACGGTTAGCAGTCAGCCTTGCCTCATATTCACTACTTTCGATCGATCGATTTTCTACCATACGTATGCGCTATGAATTTAACCGAATACGTCCTTCTCTACAGGTTACTGGGGCGCGTAAACTTTTTCTTAGTTTCACAATTTCAGCAAAAATGCAGCATTGTGTGAAAAGCTCTCCCTTTCTTCGATACACCTTCTTTCTTCCATCGTTAGCATACAGCATGATCTTATATTCGTCAGAAAAAAAGAGAACAAAAGAGAACTTTGCTCCATTGAAGGTGTGACCAATTTAAGTGCTCACGTGCAAAGTTAAGGCGCGCTCTTCAGTAGTCTACCGTCAATTTTGGGCCATTAGCTGGCTTCTGAGGTTTCAGGTCACGCTCCGCCAATCTTCTTTTAATGGTAGAATCGCTCACAGTCAATCCTCGAATCACACGGAGTCGCTGCTGCAGTTGAATAGAGTTAAATCGACAATTTCTTAGAGAAAGTGGCAAAATATACCGGTCATTTTGTTCAGACGTGATTCGATGTCTACCAGATCCTGGACAGCGAGTAAACATACTAGTCTCCCAGTAACGCCAAGACTCCATTGACAGCAGAGAGGCTAAGATGCAATTGTGCGGCCATAACACGTTGACTAAACCCTGACCCATAACACATTGAAAACAAATGTGTAAGATACATTGAGCTCCACATTCATTTATTGGAAAAAAGTTCGTAAATTTAAATTTGAAATTATGTACACTAAACTACCAGCAGAGTATTTTTAATTATATCAAACCTCTTTTTTATTTAAATTCAGCCTGAATAATCATAAGACCCATTCAAAACCAAACTTCAGGGGTGCTTCGATTCTTTTGATGACAAGTGTACTTTTTGCTTATTATGTCTATTGAAAATTACGTGACTATAATATGATTTGTATTAATTTCGTATGACTTATTTCACACTGTATTTAAAAATAGCTGTGCCCGCGGCTCCGCTCTCATGGACTACTAAAAAAGGTTTTTTATTTTTTGTGCGGAACCCTAATTTTTTTTTTCTAAAATCAAATTAGCCTAAGTTATGCCCTATAATATCAGCTATATGCCAGTGAAAGTCCTGTCAAAATCAGTCCAACCGTTTCTGATATTACCCGGAAAATTTTAAAAATGTTTTTTTTATCTTGTTATATGTATCGTGTATTTTATAATGTGTAGGTATATGCATTTAGCAAAAATCTGTTATTTTGCAGATGAGCAGAGATATGAAAGCAGATACTTCAATTTTATATATACAGATTACAGTATATTACTTTTTTATATGTACATAACTTAAACGAAATTTATAGACCATACAAATGTATTTATTTATTTATTAATATGGATGACTAACAGCTAAATAAATGTGCATACATGTAAAAATGCACCCACATGTAAACTACAATCCTATCAAATTTCATTAAATTCGGTCCAGTAATTTCTGCGTGATTGGCGTACAAACAGGCAGACAACTAAATTTCAAAAATTGTAGATTTGTTACCTGTCCATCATTCTAAGCCCTCCCCTGTAGTATTTTCCTCAGATATATCTAATGTACAGATTTCGACACCTTACGGTTTTATTATACGTATAGATTAATAATTAGTTAGGTATTTAATTTGTTTTGTTGTAGTAAGGGTCAGCCGGCCTTTTAAATGAAAATTAAAATGAAATAAAGATGATTACTTAATGTTTTTTATTAAAATTGTATTTTAAGTCTGTTTCACACAATAGCTCTATTTCACCGAAATGTTCGCGGATTTTCAAGTTATTGTCCATCATAACAGAAAAATATTCACTATGGATACAATTGATTTATTTTATTGCAAAATTAACGGGCAGACCTACTTTGCCGCTTGTGATTTCATAAAACTCAATGTATTGCGTATAAATTATGACGAAGAAACTCGCGGAACATTCCAACAGTTCATCCGCCCGTTCCATAAAGAGATATATGATCAAATACTTACATCTAATCTAAATAATGTAATACACTTGTTCACTCACCATCCTGAAGTAGCTCTGCGAAATCGCATACCGAGTGAAGAAAGCAATTAGTATGCACAAAACTGTTCCGCCTTTGCCAGTGTCCATATTTAAAAAACTTGTTGTCATATTGAAAATAACATAAATAACTTATCACTGTTTCTTTAATGACAATTTTTAATATTAACTTAATATATTTTACATTTTAACATTAAAGAATAATTCTTCATAGGAGTTTTATAAATTAAAAAGTGACGATAGTTTGGCGGGACTTTTGACAGAATATATTTTTAATCTTTGCTATTAATTAGGCTTAGGTATGTAACATTTTCTTTTTCATGTTTTAGTTAGACTAATACACTTTGAAAACTGTCTCGCGTCCTTTCTTGTCGTCGACTGGAGTTATGTTTCCGTTGCTTTTGTCTTCAGCACGGTTTGGTGAACACGGCTCGTGTTACGCGAGAACGGCACGACTCACAAATTTGTTTGTCTCAAGAACAATCGTAGGAAATCTGTTACGTAACTTTTACTAATGAGGAAAAACTAAAAAATAAACACGAAAACTCATATAGGTAACAGAATTTGTCAGAAATAGTTTTAAGAAAATGAATTTTAATATTACAACTGCTATTTAAGCTATATTTTATAATATGACACACGAAATTTTTTTTAATTAATTATGAGTACTTGATTAAATATTACAATAAGATTTTTAAACTTTATTTTGAGATAAGTCAATTCTCGGAATACTCATTAATTTCTAGTATTAAGAAATCTAGAAAGAGATCCAGTACCTATACCATACAAAATAGTATTATTAATAAATTATAAATATAGTTTTGAACACATTTTCATCTTACGTAAGATTTATAATATTCCTCATGCTCCCTTTTTTCGCAAATATAAGAAAAAAATTCAAGCGCTCCCCTTCCCTAACCTGCTTATAATGTTCCATTTAGTCAAACAAGGTCATTTTTGGTACGTAATAAAAAATATTTTGACAATTATTTGGTTTGCATTGTGAGGTTAGTGTGTGTAGTTAGCGGTTTATCGTGCTAATATTATATATTGAAAAACATTTCAAGGGTGATTCGATCGTATAGGTAAGTCATTTCATGTTTATATATCCATATATATACATACATGTATACACATAAATATATGTATATATAATATAATTAAAAAATAACTTTTCAAAATCGAATGTTCCCATAGAAATCAACACTGGTGAATGAATTCCTTACCGAGTTTTCACTTCTGCCGTGCGGTCTTAAGCACTCAAAGATAATGGAAGATGACAGAAATTAAATGAGATGGAACAGAATAGGAGGTCCCAGGCATAGTTGTTTGCACGCTGGTATCGTACACATAAACATTCATTGATGTTTTTGTTGTGTTCCAAATAGCATTGTTATTTTTTAATCATCCACGATTATCGATCTAACTAATCTAATACGGAGATTTTAATGTTCACAAATTATGGTCGAGATATATCTTAAGAATAATGTAATAATTCAAGCGAAATAATCTCATGTGCGCATGTTAAACGCGCGTCGCATAGCCGCGTGCTCTACTGCGACATATTTATCAAAGATTATATTATAATAAACTCTACCAGATGGTTTATTCCTTTCAGCCGTGAGACCGTTAGACCATCGTCTAATGACTAACGTGATAAATAACTGGAAGTATATTGACATTCATAGAAGAAGTATCTACGTGCCTTCATAGTGCTTACATTGAATAAAGTATTTTTGGTTTTGATTGTTGCCTTACCAAATAACCTACCAATTGTGAAATGACTTACATGTACTTTCCGTGAATACATTTTCAACAAAATCGTTTGAGAATTAATGATTTTTTTTCATTGTATTTACGATTCTTATAAATTGACGTATAAGATACACTTCTCGTGTACGAAATTTCATTACGTTGAGAAAGAAAACTTTATTTTTTTGATTTAGTTTCTCTAAAGTATTATTAATAATTCTTATAGAATATAAATCGAGAAATTCAAATTTACCAAGTACAATATTAAATTAAAATCGGTCAAGCTGTTTTTGAGTTAAATCTGGACATACAGACTAAAAAAAATGTAATGTCATGTTCGTTATTTCGTAGTAATAGATGTCTATCAGGGAATTTGGAAAAGATATACAGACATGTACGGACAAAACTACAGATTTATTAATATAGATAATTTTCTTTTTTTATCAACGTTACGATGTACCTGTCTGTACATACATACATAATCTTTGATGACAGTTAAAATAGAAACACGGTAACTATTATTGGGATGAAAGACTATGACTAAGTGATTTTATTTATTTTTAAAGTAATTATAAGAAATATTATATTTCTATTTCTCTATGTACAGCATATATATCAGCTACCTTCTATTAAAGAACCCAGTGGTCTGGTCTACGGAGCTACAGTTACACGGTTCCCATCATGGCACGTAGGAAGAAGTTTGCCGTACCGTGCAGTTGTGAAATAGTCTTCCAGGCTACTTGTTCCCTACTTTCTCTGATATTGAGTCCTTCTATCCAGGAGTAAAGAGGAATTTCAGCAGGCTGGCATGACATCGACGACTGCCTATGAAATTTACGTCACCAACGGTCGCCGTTGTATGTGGACTATACCGTTCTTACCATCAGGTATTGTACAGTAATTTCGCCGAGCTAGTATATATGTATTTAAAAAAAATTATTAATTGCTACAGACTCAAAAATTCATAAAAAAACGTCATTAATAAATTGTATAGTTTAAATAATTTAGAGAGGTTTTTTAGTCATTCAGAGGAGTCTTCAGTTCATAGCCTGCTGATTACATTAAATGCACATCATTTAGAGCGTATCTTCCAGTGTCCCCTTACATATTGTTTCAAATGAGTAAGTGACTAAAAGCTTACCAGTTTTTCAACATGGTAAGTAGTATTAACACGTCACAAGTCACGACTTAAATTTTATATGGGAGACCCTTTTTACTTATGTGTGTGTGTAGGGCAAGAAATATTCGCTTGTTTTAACTATTCGAGTTTTTCGAATAGTGTTACTCAACTATTCGAATATATTCGAGGAATTAAAGTTTTCTTTTTTAGAAAAAATAATGAAATTACCAACTGCGTATTAATAATCAACAACCGCAAATAATTTACCTTTCAATACTTCAGCAGTGTAAAAGTATTATACAATATAAATTAAGTATCTATTAAAACAAAATAAACGTACCTATACAATTTTTAATTAACTAATAATTTCCATTTTCCGTTTTCACTAGATATGCTTCGCAGTTACACCCGCGTAATTTAAAAGGAATCGCTGATTGATGATTTATAATACTTCAGTACAGACAATATTTTTATCGTTATGCGTCATAACTCACACGGCTCGTTCGCGCCATTACATCTATAGTTATAGACCCGAGCCGAGTGTTAAATTATTTTAATTTTACATTATCTCCTAATCTATTCGTCCAAATAAAATGCTGTAAGTTTACCATCATAAAATTGTTTTGATTATGAAGTAATTTTCGTTCGTAAGGATTATTATCAATAGGAATCATGCTCATAAATCACTTTTCTATTTAACTTTGTCATATCTCCGTTAAATCTTCGTCAGACTAATGCTTCAAACATCATTTTGAAGCTTAGGAATGCTATTTGTTGATGATAAATCTATCTATACATATAATAAAATTGAAGTGTCTGTTTGTAATGCCAAAATAACACATTTTTACTCAATACATATGAAAGTATGCCCGCTACGTATAACAGAAAAACGATTTTTAAAATTTTTGTCTGTCTGCTTGTTCCGGGTAATATCCGACACGGTTGGACAGATTTTGACGGGACTTTCACTGACAAATAGCTGATGTTATAGGGTATAACTTAGGCTACTCTTATTTACAAAAAAATTAGGGTTCCGCATAAAAAGTTAAAAACTTTTTTAGTACTCCACGAGGGCGGAGCCGCAAGCCACAGCGACTTAAAAATAAAATCAAAGCGCCATCTATTAACAATCTGTTTAACTAATATTACAGCTACAAGCCCGGTGAAGCTAAGTTCTAAAAAAAATGCACAGGACACCTAGTAATACAATGCGAAAGAGTCAAATGGATGGACCAATTTAAATGAAATTCAGTATTGAAGTCGATTTTAAGCGAGGTAGAGCACAGAGGGATTTATCTCGCTTAAAATTTGGAACAACCCGACCGTGGAACAGACAGACAGAGTCCTCCTTACAGAGATCGCAGCCACATTACTCCTCCGTAGTGATAGCGAACGCCCTGGATGTGGAATAGAGTTTTCCCAGGGGACTATAGTAGAGAGTTCTTCAAAAGAGGAGTGAACAGGTTTTTAAAGGGTCGACAACGCGCATGTGATGCTTCTGGTGTAGCAAGCGTCCATAGGCTGCGGTAACCGCTTAACATCAGGCGGAACGCATGCTTGTTTGCCATCATCTTGGTATAAAAATATATGTATTTGAATAGGCCACAATACTTTCTATAAAGATATGAAAACAGCAATAGCTATAAATTTGAAAGAAAGAAAGAAAGATTAATTTATTTTGCCAACGACATTTGACAACAATGAATAATCTAAAAATACCTTTACATCTACCTACTAAGAACTAAAAATCAAATGCCAGTTGTTACAAAACGGCTCTAGCGCAGCATAATGTTGGTTGCAAACAACCAACGTTGGTCTTCCGTTGGAGCAGTCCGGTGACATTACAGGACTGACATTCTAACATATAGAACAAAACATAAAATTAAAACAAAAAGATAAGAAGAAAAAAAAAGTGAGACACAGGATGTAGAACACATAACACAGTAATTTCAAACGAATCAATTATTTAATTTGATTTCAAAAAATTACTTATTTAGATTTCATTTACATTACCATATTTGTGAATTATTTCTAAGCATCACCCACAATAAGCATTTGTCTTTAAAGAACTGGTGCGACGGGCGACCGCCGTGAGTGGCAAGTGAGAGCGTGGCGGCATGATTCGTGCGTGCGCTCGACCGACAGCATTCATAATTAACATGCCAAAGTAAAGTTATACTTTACTTAATAATAAAATCTAAACAATAATTATTTAATCCACGTTTATGGAGTTGCGGGCACAACTAGTTTTAAATAAAATAAATTAAATGTATAAAAATATTTTTTATTTACATTAATTTTAAATAGTAAAATTATATAGTGGTCTATACAAAATCAGCCTCATAATTATTCTTCAATTTGGTAACTAATATACCCAATTACGACATATGAGAATGTGTCTACAAACCTATTATAACTGATTTTCCCAGCTAATCCAATGACGTCACTAATGTAAGTTCCTCTTTCAGCTCTGTGAACTTATTTCATCTTTATTCTCTAAATTATCATCAACAATATTATTGTATCTCTTTCTAGACGTATCAACATTATGTCTCCGTTTCATATGTTTTTTATAATTCGAACCATTGGTAAAATCTCTCTGGCATAGAACACACTTGTAAGGTTTCACTCCAGTGTGCTGCCGTAAATGCAGATTCAATCTTGTTTTAAAACGAAATGTTTTGTTACAATATTCACAAACATACGGCTTCAAGTCCGTGTGTACAATCGAGTGAGATTTAAGATGCCGTTTGACACGAAAACTCTTTCCGCACTGTTCACAGACAAATGGTTTGACACCGGAGTGTAAACTCTTGTGTGATTGGAGATTACCTCGAGCTCGGAAAGCCATTGGGCAGAAATCACATTTGTATGGTTTGCTGTCTTCATGTGTTCTTATATGAGTACTTAGTGAACCTTTAGTGAAAAACATTTTACCACAAACATGACATGAAAATTCTCTAGTACGTTCCATGTGGACTAATTTGTGCTGTTGTAAATTACTTTTCGTTTTAAATTCTTTATTACACAGTTCACATTTTAAATCATATTCAATCTGTTCGCATTTAACTGAACGTTTTTTGTATTTTCGATTATATATTATGATGTGATCTTGAAGTAGTTCTGCTGAGTCGAAACTCGCTCCGCAGCTTTGGCACATCAATAGATATGCATCACAGTGGTACATGTTTACATGTATCTTAAGTGATGAGGATGATGAAAACTTTTTATTACAGAACTCACAGCAACGTCTTAAAAACTTTTTATGTAACCGTACATGCCTGAGAAATGATCTATAGTTGGATATAATTCGTCCGCATTCTGAACACTTGAAGGAACAACAGCAGGTGTGTATCTGTAGAGTATGGAGACGTAGGGATGTGATATTTTTACATAATGCATCACAATATGCACATCTACACATGTACTCCTCCCAAGTTAGAGATTTTAACCGTGGTTCTGTTTTATCTAAATATTTTTTTTTTAATTTTTTCTTTTTTCTTTCCTTCCTTTTGTCAACTGCATGTAGCAAGGGCAAGTCACTGTCTGTACTATTATGACCATCAGAGTGGTCACCATCATCACTTACTCTTTCCTTTTTTACCATACCATCAACATTTATTATCACAGCCGGGTCAACAGTTCTTATTTGTAGCAGATCATTTTCATTTTTAACTTCAATTTTGGTTGGTTCAAACCTTTCCCAAATAACACTTGAAGATTTCCTGTTTTCAGTCAAGTCGATCTCACGGTCAATCCTTGTGTGTTCTGATGTGTTATTTTCGGATTTAATTTCTGTTTTTGTTGTTTCAAAGACTTCCCAGTCTGTGTCCTCCGGTTTCCCGGCTTCGGCGGAGTCGATTCTTTTGTATTGTTTCTCAGACTGCTTTTTCGAATATATTTCGTATAATTTAACTTGCGCTAAACGTGCTTCTTGTAGAAATTTCCATGTACGCTCCAGAGCGTCGAAACAAGCGAAACAAATGGTATTCGGTAGAAGCGCTTTTGATGTATCAATATTTATCCATTGCATTTTTTTTGCGATCTTCGAATTGACACCAACGGCTTCCTCAGTCGATATGAGCTGGTCTTTCGGAGTTGGTTCAGCGCATAAGCGACAGTAAGACTGGTCCTCGTCATTCATCGCTAATATTTTATGTCATTTCATGAATTATCGTGATAAAAATTGAGTAAACTTCCATTAAATTTCACAAAACCTTTGATAACTGTGATTGATAAACAACTATTCTGACACACGAATGTTACCAACTTACCAGTATTAAAAATTCTTTGTCCTACATAGGTATATATATTATTAAAATAAATTAAAATAGACTGTATAACTGCACTAATTGCTATTGATATCTACCTACGCACCTAAAATAATATTTAATATTTTCTGTATGCTTTATTCATAGGGTTGCCATATACGGCTAGGCCCTAGTCGGGACGCAGAAACAAACAAAATATGTAAAAAAATATTTATTTTTTGACAAATTATAATGTATCTAATTTACTTTTTTTAGTAATTCTTTCTGTGCTTTTACATGTTTATAAAACTCCGTGCAAGTCATATTCAATTTTATTGATTTCAGTCTCCAGCAGTATATAAAATGTCATTGTCCAGCAGCAATCGATTTCTTTCATTGGTCACTACCTCGATATGAATGAAAATAACCTTTCCACGGCGGCATTGTGGCCAGGTAACGCATTTACTTTCATAAGCATAATTTGAACATATCGCACGCTTAGTATTAAAGTGACCGAATTCAAAATTTGTCATAAATGAGTTAGATACAGTGTAACCATTATTTCTGCCCCATCTGTGAAATTACGCTAAGCAACTCTTAAAAAGTTTGTGTTTTACTGCTATACAAGTTTTCGGTCTCTTTCACACTCATGAGTTTTGAAGCGTCACTTTACAATAACACTGACACTTTCATTATTGGACCAACTGGTTCAAAGTAAGCGACTGGTCGTTTGTTTTCAAAGTGACCAATTAGTTTTAAGGTTTGTTTACAAGTGAAATTGGAGATAAGTTTTATTGATTGTTTTTGTTTTATTTAGACCCGGTACGTAATAAGTCTATTTAATATTATTTTTTTATGATATTTCACGATAAATTAAGTTTTAGGGCTGTTTAAAACAAAAAATTTGGATAATTTTAAAACACATTAATGATTAAGTCTATTTAATAATAAAGAAATAGTAAATTTAATTGTATGTTCTGTAGGATTCAATGTTAAGTCTATTTATTACAAATAATGGTAGTTTGTTTATAGTTAGATTCAGTAATAAGTATGTGCTACACTAAAACAAATTTTTTTTCTTTTAACAATTTTTTTCCGTGTGTCATGGTCTCAGGATTGAGTCACTAAAAAACTACATTTTGAACAGAAAAGATGTTTCAATTGTTGTCCTACAATTATAATTTTCTGTTTTTAATTTAGAATGTCTATTTCGCGATCAAGAAAAATTATATCTTTAATTCAGACTGATGCTAATAATATTCCTGCTCAAAGTTATGATTCCCAGGTATGTAAAAATTTTTGAATTGTCCTTATGATAATGTCCATGGTTACCTAAAATTCATTAACTCCTGCTCACATTTTGTTGTTTTGAGGCGATATATTGTGATGCATCCAATGAGCTCGAACATGATACAGATATTATTCCAACTCAAAGTATTGATGTCCAGGTAAATAAAATTGTTGTGTTGCCCGAAGCTACTTTATGTACTTATATTTAGTTACAATATAATACACAATATACCCGAAAATAAACAATATTTAAATCTCGTAGAGTATTTCAAACATACTGAAAGCCATAAGCAGCCGCGTATAGATTACCGCGTATCACCTATTAATCCTAGAGAAAGCGACGCAGATTTAAGCGATGGCGATACTACTTTCATAGCACAGGATGGCAAACGGGATAGTCGTTTGGTAATTCCTCGTAGTTCGACTTTGAGTAGTAGTTCTTTTTCATCGGATCGCTCTGACGAAGAGACTTTAGAAGAACATTTGAATGCCAATAATAGAGAAAATGTAACACCTGAGCCAACAAGAGAACTAAATGAAGGAACAAGAGAGATTCAAGATAATATTATTATAACACAAGATACAACTTCAATAACTTCCGTTCTATTCTAGAATATGGCAGCTCTGTCTGGTCGCCCCTGTACTCTGTACATAAGAATCGTCACTAAATTGTATAAAAAAGATTTTTATGGCATGCAGTATACCAGTGTAACATGGCTAAAACTCTGAAATCTTATCAGGACCGTCTTAAACACTTTGAAATAAATTCCTTGGAGGACCGTAGACTATTGTTAGACCATACATTCTTATACAAGCTAGTAAATGGAAGGATAGACTGTCCTCATTTGTTAAATAAAATAAACCTTAACACTATTTAACCTTTTTACCTTAACTTATTTTATCCAGATAAAACAGCATATGTACCTTTTAAACCTAAAACCTTTAAAAGTACTTCTCCTGCGTGAATAGAATCCAAAAACAATACAACAGCATTAGCAAAGATCCCAACATAGATATACAGTCAAACCTGGGTAAGTGAGAACTGGATAAGTGAGAAAACTCTATAAGTGAGAGTAATAGCCAGGACCCGTCATTTTAAGCTCCCAAAACCTCTATTAGCGAGAAACAGAAACCTTTGTAAGAGAGAGTCGTTTTTCCCTCATGGACCTCCGTAAGTGAGACTACTACTTATCTATACCACTATAAGCGACAGTCGAGCTTATGGCTTTTTCATTCAGGATTTTTTCTTTCATGTAAAATTTGTAACCACATCTCTAATACAGAACTTTTCACCTTCCACTCTTCTAAGACAACTTTGTCTTCCAAATGTTGTTGTTGAAAGCAAACGTCGTGTCACTCAAAATCTCCACAATATTTTCTTCCTTCTCCAGTGCGGTCAAGTAATTTGGAGCAAATTTTTGGAATGTTGTTACCGAGTGGAAAATCGGACAGTCACAATATATCGGGAGGAATGGCAACCCTATTTATTCATAATCATCTTAAAACATTAGAGGTACGTACGTACCAGTTTCTTCTCTAATATTATTTTACTTTGTGAGTGGACTACTGGAAGATTCTGATATTTTTACTGATAAGGTTAGGTCTTTTGAGTTAAATAATAGACGCAGTATGTTGGGTAAACACATTAATTGTTTATTTATAATTATTTAGGATTCACAAGAAAAACACATGACGCTATCGATAACATGTTTTAAAGAGAGAATTACGACACACAACAAAACTTCATTTTTTTATATTGATTACTAACATATACTATAAACATAAACTAAATAATGAAATAAAATTATAATTTAATTAATTTTCATTACAACACGACCCCAATGGGATAAGTAAAAATGAACTCTATTCTTCTAAACCTTTTTCTATTACTTCAGAGTTCCTAAACCTTTTATGCATGTGTTTTCATTCATTTATAATTCTATCTATATAAATGAAACGATTGAGGTTTGCCGTTGTGTGCGCATCACGCAAAAACTACTGGATAGATTTTATCTTTTTCTGTTTTACTCCTTACATATATGGTGCTTACAAAAAAAAACACGATATCTTCATAAACAATAACTCTGAGTCCACGCGAGCGGAGCTGCGGGCACAGCTAGTTACTAATATTATTAATAAATTGGTAGAAATACATTTTTATTGGCAACACCAAATCCCATATTCTCCTATTTTCCTAACTTGCCATTTGGCAACCGGTCTTCTTTATTGAGAACTATTACTGCGATTATCGAGTGTATATAGTTTGCAGTTATGACGATCTGTATATCCCAACAAGATGGTGGCTCCTTGTTAGAACTATCTAGAGACTTTTTGTGATATCTCAGAATTCATGATCCATGTTGTTATTTCCAATTCACTTCACTTGTGCATAATAACCAAACTTTATTATGCAATACGCCACCTATATTACGCAATATAGGGTAAAAGAACACAAATTTATGAATAAAAAATTAAAACCACTACATGACAATTTGAGATCCCGCCAAAAACTCAAATACCGTGTTATAAAACTGTTAGATACTAGGGATGTTCATGTAAACAATACATCGATGATTTTAACGTGATCGTAACTTTGCATCAATATTTTACTATGCATCGAATAAAAACATTGAAATTTTATAACAGTTAAAATATAAATTTGGAAAGTAGAAACATCGGTTATATGAATTTTTGGACTTTATTTTTAGGTTTTTTTTTTATAAAAAATGTTATGCGAAGTCTAGAATTTGTAAATTAGATATCTAAACACAGCTTTGAATAAAAATAGATAAAATTCGATCGAAGCACTGAAAGAAAGGCAATATTTGGATTCAAATATAAATCTGAAGTTGATTTGCAGTATTTGCTGACTAAAATTAGCATATATATATTTTATTAATCCGCTTTTGTTGTAATGTATTGCATCAGTGATTTAAAATTCGTTATGATTTGGTACAGACTCGAATAGATAAATACAGAAAGACGGTTCCATTAAAGTGTGATAATAAGGCACGAGGATTTCGAGCCAAGTGGGACGAACGCGATTCGGGAGTGCTCGCATTCTGGCAGTATAGATAAGTAATAACATTATTTTTTAATGTGTGACTCAAGGTTTTCATGGTGCCTCGTTTAGGGTAGAAACACATGTAATCAATTGTGGTCGTTTCATGTCTCACCTGGAACTTAGTTTTTAATTTATTATTATTATTTTTCTGTGAAGTAGTTTAGTACCTTGTGATTTGTAATTTGATGAAACGAGAAAGCGACACTAAAAAGAAACAAGCACATATATCTATAGAATTTAGTCTGCGAGAGAATGAAATAGAACATATTATACAGTGTCTCTTATTAGTTTAGTTTTCTGAAGGTTTCATTCACTTCAACCGCACTTCAACCGCAACCGCACACATGTTTAAAAAATTATTATTATTAATTTATTATTACATATTATTTTTAATTATTATTATTATTTGTCTAACATATTTATTGTAGTGAAACTTCTATAGTAACGTTGTGATTTGAAACTCGATGAAACGAAAATGCGTCACGATAAAGAAATAAATACATGAATGTATAGAATTAAGTCGGCGAGAGAATGAGATAGAATATATTACATATTATTTTACTCGTATATCCTCGGTCTCCTCATATTGTGGTGTTATATCGTTAGTAAAATCTATGCAAATTAATTCTGAATTTGGATCTAATATGAAAATAACTAGAAATATAACGTTATGCAATTAATAATAAAATTTTATAATTATAATAAGATTATTGGCTTAGGAATTTTATATGCTTAATAATAATGTATGATATATTTTGAGACAAATAAATGTACATATATGTACATGACTATAATAGACTAACAACCGACCGCGACTTCGGTCGCATTAAATGCAATATAAATTTATCTATATTAATAAATATGTAGTTCTGTCTGTACATTATTATTTACAATACAATCATTGAATTCATACATAAAAATTTGGTCAACTTACACTCCTGAAGTATCGCGAATTTCAAAAAGCAATACGATAAAATTCCTATGATTTTAAGTGGGAATTTTTAATGTAAATTTCGCATCTGATACTGCACTCCCTTTATTTGAGTTCCTCGAGACAAAATTTGCATTAAAAATGTGCAACAGTCGCACTCAACCAACTACCAGATCAAGTACTGTAACTGACGCCGTGTTCCAATGATATATCAATCAAATTGAAACTAGAGCATTTGTTTCCTATTTTAGTTATCATAAGCCTCTCGTGTCATTTATTCAATGATGCCATGGAAACTGAATAACATTGAGGTATTTGTAATATATTTTTTTACATTAAAATATTTTATAACTTTTAAGCTTCCACAAAGGAACGCCTTCGTCAATAAAATATTTTCTTAATTCTCACTTAGTAAACGATATTATAAAAATATATATGTTTAACTGTTTTAATACAGTAAATTTAAAAGAATCTACGTTATTAACCAATGCTTGTCAGTAATCAATTTATATATTTGTATTTATTTGGAAGTAAATGAGTTTAAAAAAAGGTGTGTGTGCGATTCACACACGATAGAAGTGTAACTTCATTTTAAAAGACATTTTCTATTTTATTTAAACAGTGTGCAATATACATACACACCGACATTTACTCTCTCGCTCTGGCTCACACAAAGAGGAGAGACCGATAATATATTGCTCTCTCGCTCTGGCTCACACAAAGGGGAGAGACCGATAATGTGCGTTAAACATTCAACATTTAACGTTTAACGCTTGGAAGTCGCATAAGAAGTTTCAGTTCAATAATATTTATAATTAAATTCCTTAATCGAAATTTTCATAAAATACGGCAGCCCTAGTTTCGGCATACATACATATTTTACACCTATAGTGGAGCGAAGGCACATAACTAAAACCAAGGTCGGCCGGAGCCGTCTTTCTGTATTTATATATTTTGTGGTTAAATATTTTTATTTTATTTCACATAGTTAAAAACCGAAAATTACCGTGATGCATCGGATTGATTCGATGCATAAAAATGAACATTGACATTATTGATATTTTCGATGCATCCATGTGTATCTATTATATGATTTATGTTTTTAATTTTTCCACTGTTCTTTAGGAATAAATATTATGTCTGTTGGCGTCCTGTAGACATATTATATATCACTGCTATTTTTGTAATGAAATGATAAAGTAATATGTCGTATGATAATTGTGAATTATTTTTATAGCAGTTGTGATAGCAGTTTATAAACACATTTTTTTCAAATGAAATAAAAAATATGTTATCATATAGGATGATACCTAATTGTAAATGAATTTACTGCTATTTTCGATATAGCAGATTTTCACTTATCAATGTGAAACAGCAGTGGTAAAAACGCAATTTCACAGCTATGCTATTAAAATAGCAATAATTTTCACGCCTATTTTTTTTTACTAAATATTGCAGGCTGCAACCTGTTATATTATATACCCCGAATTATTGCGTTAATTTGTGCAACGTGCAACTCCTTGCAACATCACAGATTATACATAAATGTTTTGTATGGCAAAATACGCGCCATAAGGAAAAAAGCTGAAAAACAGTACTATGGTGTCCGACTGAATCACAGGAACCATACACCAGATGTAACACCCTCCATAGTCTCTTAGGCGTGTCATATTTCAGGATCAGCCAATGTATATCTAGAAATCAAATGGGATAGTAGAGATCTACTACGATACATATGCTGAGAAGCCCATCACTGTGGCTCTTTTTTAGTTTTTCGGGACGTATTCAGCGGCATGACAGCTTCGACTACCGAATGATAAATTGGGGATGGTCAACATTATTTTTGGATTATACTTTGCTTATCTACACAGGAATAGTGCCGTCATTTTGCCAGGCTAGTAAAAGGAACATACACGGATGCGAGGAGCAAAACAAGTATATTTATATACAAAAATAAATTACAACTGCACACAAGTCTGTGGTTGCAAACATTTTATAGTGAATCTCATAAATCTCTTGAAAACTGAGTTATTTTAACATCCAGATGTTTTTCTGAGACTCGGTCTCTTTGCATGACTCGCTTCCAAATGAATCAATCCGTGCCCATTGTTATAGTAAAATATTACATAGATTTATTATCAGTTGTGAATAGGTTTCACCGGATAATTTGAGCGGATATATTATATACTAGCTGTGTTCGCGGCTCTACTCGCGTGGACTACTAGAATGCCGTTGGACGAGCGCACGCGCGAATCGTGCTGCGCCCACTCAAAAGACGGAAGACATAAATACTTATTGTGGGTGATCCTTAGAAGATAGATATATACTATCCCGGACTTTTTCGTAGGTCTATTTAAGATCTACAATAATGTAGAATGTTAATTTGATATATCTTGCATGGTTTACTCAGCGTAAGCTATCCAAGCGCCCTAAATGCTTATTTTTCCCGAATTGATTCACCATTATCGTCACTGCTTATTTTGCATGCATTTATTTATCTTACAAAATATATCCTATAACCTGGCCAGATAACATAGCTATGAATTAAAATAAAAAACCATGTAAATCGGATTAGTGGAACGCGTGAAAAGAACGTTAACGGACAGACAGATAGAGAGACACTGAGTTTTATAATCTGTTAAGAGGAAACGAGGTTGGCAAGACATTTGGATAATACGTTTTAAAGGAAATTTATTGCTGTCGCGCTATACCCGAACAACCAAATAAGGTGCGAGAGAGACAACTGCAGCTCGTAATGATCAAAGTGCCATCACTTTGCCAAGCATAAGCCCATGCTTATCAGCATCTGTATGGTGGTCGCGACCCAGTCGGGTAGATCTCAACCATAGATGAAATCATAATTTCAAATTCCACTGTTTAGTCATCCAAAACAAGGTCAATTTAAAATAGAATGTTTTCCAGAATAATCTAAGTAGGACTTAGGCTCTGCCAATTTTTGAAGTGATAACTTCTTTAGCACCGTTGTGATTTGAAACTCGATGTTACGAAAAAGCGACAATAAAAAGAGACAACCATATACATCTATAGGATTTAGCCTACGAGAGAATGAGATAGAATACATTTACATTATGCACGGTTAATGCAAGTCCTGATTTTTATGATTGTGATCGTCGTTGGAGTGGCCTAGTGGTGTGAGACGACCAGACTCCATACGCAGTGCGCACGAGTTGTCGGTCGATAGTTCGAATTCTGCTGATTTAGGACATTTAAAAAGAGTTTTTAAAGAACTTTTTTTTCTGATGCTTTCCCTTCTGACACGTGTGCACTGCTGCACACATAATATTTTTTTAATTTTATAGGTTTGACATTGTGGCCACAATCTCACCTGATCTTAAGTGATAATCCTAGCGGAAGACTGGCTCTCAAATGCAGCTGCTGGAACACACATATTGACGCTTGGCGACATATTTTGCCCTACCACCATACTATGGTTTTATCACGATGTTTTCCTTCACCGAAAGCTCAGGCTTATTGCAGGGC
Source organism: Saturnia pavonia (assembly GCA_947532125.1). Classification (NCBI taxonomy): domain Eukaryota; kingdom Metazoa; phylum Arthropoda; class Insecta; order Lepidoptera; family Saturniidae; genus Saturnia; species Saturnia pavonia. The sequence continues at coordinate 8,971,011 of OX383921.1, forward strand.
TTCGAACTAACATCAATCGACGTGATGTCCGTACACGCTACAACTGAGCCATCATTGCTTGAAAACTCGCAACTCGAAAATTTGGTTGCTCGAAGTTTGATAACGGCCGTATAACTGGAAAATTTCAATAATTTTAGAAGTTCTTATAGTAATTAATTTACAGGCAAAATTCAAACTTACTAGCAGTGGTAGACATAGATATTATGGTATAAACATAATTGCTGTAGTGATAATAGATCTCTAGACAAAACACAGGAATAAGCTAGTTTGGACTAAACGCTAACAAAAAATTGATAAATCTCATTGATTTTCTTGCCAGTACTTCTCGATGATTCGCGACGACTGCCGATGGAATTTGTCACAGTTATTTCTGAACTGTAACCAAGTCTCCCTCATGAGCTTTGGTAGTCTTTTCTCTTCGGTAGTCGACTGAATCCGAAGGACCGTAGATGGGATCCAGTGGTGATCCTTGGATAGATACAAGCAGTGGAAATATACAAGCTAATGAAGGTGTTGAATAATTATTTCATAATTTTTTGTACACTATAAAAAACGCATTGGAAACAAACAGGCAGACAGACGATTGTTATGTAAAAGGTTCCATTTTTCCTAGGTCAATGGCTTTATATACTTAGAGAGGTGATTTGTATTCAAGACCGATTATATTGTAATGTACTTGGGATCACAATGATTTCAAATAGACGTATTGGTATTTGTTTATACTTAGACAATTTTTTGATTCTAACAAGTTCACTTGATACATCAATGATCCATACTAATGTTGTATAAAATGCTAAAGTATCAATGTCTGCCTATCTATGTGTTGTTACCTAGGACGAGTAAACCTCTGAGCCAATCACAATGAAATACAAGCTAGGTATTTAATACAAACGAAAACTATGATTTAAATGCATATATGTAATGGGCAGACTTTTTATTAACGTAGAGAAACCCGTCATGGGTACACACTCGCCCTGGGGGACGAGTGGTTATGTGAGACTCCTACTCACTAAAACTCCACGGTGTACCATCCACCGCCTTACCGGGGTGACGCGGGACCGCTGGTAGCATACTACCGCGTCGCCCCGGTGGCAGGCCAAGCTAAGTGCCGGACCCCGGCGTTAATAGGAGTAAGATCGGTAGAAACCTAACTGTCTCCCCCGTCCACCGACCCTGTCCACTGGGAAGACGGGCTCCCCAACCCATCCGTCCTGGTTCGGCTATGGCGGCGGAAGAACGTGAGCAAATGCCTCCTTCGGTCGCCCGTTCTTCTTTGGCGGAGAGGGTCGCTTAGAGGATCTTGCCACAAGGTGGCAACGACCTGGTAAAGGTCACGGGAAGTCGCGGATGCCAGTAACTCAGGACCAGTCGTTGCGGCGAACCCTTGGGCGAGGCCTATGTCCAGCTGTGGACGTCTTTCGGCTGAAATAATGATGATGTAATCTATATCTTAAATATTATGAAACATATATATATATATAATAAGAAATTGCCTGGCTGACTGATCAATCAACGCACAGCCCAAACTACTGGGCTAGGACCATGAAAATTTTCATACGGGTACCATTTACACTGTAGGTGATTACTAAGGAAGGATTTTCGGAAATTCAACACCTAAGGAAGTCAAAAAGGGGAGGAAAGTTTGTATGAAAATCCGTCTTTAAAATATTCTTCTACCTGTGCGAAGCCAGGGCGAACCGCTAGTCATTCCATATTATAAATAAATTCCCCGCCGCGTCTGTCTGTCTTGATGCGATAAACTCAAACACTACCGAACGAATTTTCATACGGCTTTCATCAATGGACGGAGTGATGACGGAGTAATTAAAATTTTGCGTAAATTGGCTGAAATATGACAATGATTGTTGAAAATGTCGAAAAAAAATCATGCCGACTGAGAGCTTTACTGGCGTGCGACGCGTATGAATTATTTCTCTAGAATAAAAAATGTAGGCATACTTCTGTTACCCGTTCGAAGCCGGGACAGGTTGCTAGTAAATTATAAAGCCAAGATATTCTTTGTTTGAACGCATTGATGGAGTAGAGATGGAGTAGAAATTTGAAAAATTATTTTATCATTTTATAGGTTATTTATTAAGGAAAGTCATAGACCACATAACTTCACGCTAAGACCCTAAGGAGTGGAGCAGTAACCAGATACGCCAAGCAAACTTGCAAGCTGTAGGCAAGTATGGGTGCGGCGGCGGGATGGAGAGTTGGTCCAATTTGAACACGGATGAAACCGTGGGGCACAGCTAGTGCATAGATAAATGGAATATGATCTATCATAGAGTCATATAGTTTTGAAGCAATGATGGCTCAGTGGTAGCGTGCACGACTTCGCGTCGATTGACGTGAGTTCGAATCCCTACAATAAGCTTGAGCTTTCTGTGAAGGAAAACATCGTGAGGAAACCATAGCATGGTGGTAAGGCATTTTCTAATGCCTGCCTGGCTAGCTACCACCCTCAATTTGAAAATCTGTCGCCAAGCACCAATAGGTGTGTTCCGGCGGCTGCACTTGAAAGCCAGTCTTCCACTAGGTTTAGCGTATTATCATCTTGGGCCACATCGTCACTTAACATCAGGTGAGATTGTGGCAACTATGCCAAACTTATATAGCTACCTATAACTAGTATTTAAAAAGTTAATGTTAGATCTATTTATTCTTCAACAATAAGTATTTCATTGCATTGTTACATAAACATTTAACAGTATAGAAACTAAGCAGCCTAATATTTAAATCGCTTAAATACTCGTAGAATATCAAGGAAGAGAATACGTCATTTTTTTATGTGACTTGGTCTACCATTATACTCATTATTACTTATTCCTAAATTTACTAAAAAAATACTAAAAAAAATAAAAATATAGACTTACACCAGGCCGGAGATAATAATTATGTCAATTTTAAAACAATCACGTAAAACGACTCGAGTTATAAACAAACAAACAGACAATGTTGTATAAAACTTACACGTATTATGTAAATATTACATAGAACTTTATTGTATAACAGCTGTGCCGGCGGCACCGCTCGCGTGGATTACAAAATCGAAAATGAAGTACTTAAGTTACACCTTATAACATCATCTATTTGCCAGTGTAAGTCCCGTCAAAATCAGTCCAACCGTTTCGGAGATTAGCCGGAACAAAGAGACGAAAATTTTAATTTTTTTTTGTTGATAGTACCGTATATACTTTCATAAGAATTTAGTAAAAAGCTGTTATTTTGACATTACAATACAGACCTTTACATTTTATTATTTGTATACAAATGAAAATGGAATACGAAATAAATAATTTTGAGTTGCAATGGTAGCAATTATTGATCCAGGAGGTCGCGGGTTCGATTCCCGCACATGACTGACTCGTGCGATGAGCAATACTTGTCATTTGTGCCAGGATGTTAAATAACCATGTATATGTATGATATATATGCTGTTTAGTTACCAAAATACAAACTTTGCCTAGTTTGAAATGAAATAGACGTGTGTGAAATTGTGATCTCATGTTGAAAAAAAGGTAATCTCCATCGAGTTTCTTCACGGCTTTTGTTCATGTCAATAAATGCAGGAGTTACTCAAGGCTCTATGCTTTCGTCCACTCTGTTTCTTCTGCTAATTAAAAATCATTGTGTACCTTTAGGCCATACTTATTGCTATGCAGATGACAGCACCATTCATGGGTGCTATTATAGCAAGCCGTCATGTAGTAGTCGGGGAGAAACAGAAAAGAGACGGGAGGAACTTGTTAATGAACTTAACAAATCCTTGCACCGTGTACCTACTTGGGGAGCAAGTAACTTGGTTGAGTTCAATGCCACAAAAACCCAGTTCGACACATTTTCTGCAAAAAAATCCCCCTTCATTTTTCCCCTCTTCACTCTTAAGAACTTTTCGCTCGCAATACTGACCTCAATATCCTAGGTGTGGATATTCGCAATGATATTAACTTCAGGGCTTACAGCAAGAGTGTCATCTCTACTACAACTCGGTGACTCCGAATCCTGACGGTTTTTTAAGCCCGGTCAACTATATCTTCTTTACAAGTTCGGCTTTGTATGAAATACTGTTTGTATCTCTGGGATGGATCGGCAAAGTATCTTCTTGATGCTCTGGACGGGTTGCAGAGACGGGCTGTCCGTATTGTTAATGATGAATGAAATGATGTAGACGTTACAAAAAAATTTATAGCCGCTTCAGTTGCGCAGAAACATTTCCCTGATGAGCGTGTTCTACCGTCTGTATCGTGACAAATGTTCTAAAGAACTGTTCAATCTAATTCCCTCCTCTCCAGAACAGAACCACACGCGCTGGGCTTCGGAGTCATAGTTTTAACCTCCATCTCAATATGAACTAAAAAGTTCTCTATGTCTTATTTTTTCCGTACCGTGAAGCTGCGGAACCATCTCCCGGCCAGTGTGTTCTCCTATTTATATGACATCGGGATCTTTAAGTGTAACGTGACTAGATATTTATGCAGGCCGGCATAGCAGCGGTGGCCGTCGATGGAATGCCAATCTATCGATGGTCACATAGGTCGTATCGGTGGTGACAGTGCCGTCAATATGCCAAACTACTATAAGAAAACATTACAGGGATGTTGTTCGAACTGGTGTAGTTTTGAATTTCGTAAAAGCATTCACGGGGCCAATTGAATAAAGTTACATAAACTGTAGTCATTTGCCAATCATTATCTTATTGTTGAACCCTTACTGTTTATACACTTTTCGTTCATATTCTTATTGTTTGTATTTTATATAAGATCGGCAGTGAAGGAAAACTCACAACTTCATTTAGCCAACGTTAAAATTTTTTGCTTCTGTGGTAATTAATTACCACAAGCAATTTATCTACTAAGTTCAATTGTATGATTTATTTGACTGGCAACATTAACGTTTTGAATGTACACCGGTTGTTTTACAGCATTTCAATCATATCTCTCATCTCTTTCGCTCGAAAGATAACAATCATGTCGCTATCTCGATCAACCTACAACAAATTGTACGGTATTTGAACGAAACGACATTTTTGTAGAATGAATCTCATTATTTATTCGTGTCGTGTAGAATCCGAATTTTTGGGTCAACTCCTGAACAGTTAACGACCTTAGTACTGTTAGTGTTATTTATTATCAGATTCTTTGGGTTAAAGCCTTTCGATGATGACACGCCTGGTTTTATCCTGTGATTTTTACGGCCGGGTTTTTTTTTTAAATAATTATTGAAGTTATACTAATATGGACGCATTTAGTAGAGGGTAAAATTGAGACCTTTTTTTATTCTTTATAGATTTAGCGTTTGGCCACAATCTCCTTATGGTAAGTGAAGATGCGACTCGTGATGGTAATACGCTAAGCCTAGTTTTTTTCGAACTGACTATACTGTTAGCTTAGGGGTCCTGGAGCCTTTACGGCTTTTATAGCTTTACCGGGCTACCTAGTGAAAGACTGGGTCTCAAGTGCAACTGCCGGAACACACCTATAGGTGCGCAGCGACAGATTTTCAAGCTGAGGTTGGTAGCTAGCCAGGCGGGCATTAAAAAAAGCTTACCACTATGCTATGGTTTTCTCACGATGTTTTCCTTCATCGAAAGCTCAAGCTCATTGCAGGGATTCGAACTCACGTCAATCGACGCGAAATCGTAGATAGTGATCACTGAGCCATCATTGCTTCGAGAATTGTTGAACATTAAAGCATAAAATCAAATCAAGTTGAACACATCATATTACTTTGATGAAACTAAAATAATGCCACTGGCAAATGATATAGTGAAGTTTAATGATGAGGAAGAAGTAAAATATTACAATAACGACAGCCATTCTGATAATTACACCAATGATATATTTCATTCAAATCAATTTGTATACAAACCTATGCCTGTAGGACACGATCATTGTGTTCGACTAGATCACGACTAACATACACTGTATAGGAAATAGATAAAGAACGGACATGTATCCACCACTTACCCGCACCTGGAGATCCTCTTCTTTTGGGGTACCCCGGCTGAGTTGATGGCTTAAGTCGCTGGTTGCTAACTAAGGCACTTTATTGAGTCACTGGCACACTAGGTTTGATAACGTTTAACGGCTTTTGAATATATTTTATATTTATTTGTTTGAGCGGTCACTCTCAGCGCAGCTCGCTAGTAGCGGGATTCTCAGTTACTCGTTTGATAGAGGGCAGCACTTGTTGTACGTAAAGTGCGTTTTTGTTAGTAAGTTGACAGATACATTCCGTTTGTAGAGATAAAGATAATAATATTAATACTAGATGGAGAATGAGTTTGTGCTAACATCTAACATAAATTAAATACGGAACATGCCGCCGACCTTAAAATAACTATCTTATTTTAAAGAAAACAATATAAACTAACTTAACATAGGGCTAAAATTAGGCTAGGGTTATAATATTACCTAGTCAATAGGTAGAGGACAGACCTTTACTACAGGTCTTTTGGTAAGGGTGTTGTTACCCATGCGTACGGTTACAACGCGAACAACACCGTCCGCGCCCGGATGAAGCTTATGCACACGAGCCAGGCGCCACTGCAGTGGGGGGAGGTTGTTGTCGATAAGTACAACTACGGTACCCTCGGCGAGGGGTGTGTGCATTCTATCGCGGAACCATTTACTTCTTTGCTGAAGTTGATGAAGATATTTAACGCTCCAGCGTTTCCAAAAATGTTGTAAGGCTTGTTGGATGATTTGCCATCGAACAAGGCGACTAGGATCATCAGTTGATAAGTCAACTTCCACCAAGGCAGTCATTGGTCCCCCAACTAAAAAATGACCAGGTGTAAGAGGTAATGGATCAGTAGGATCATTACTCTGTATGCAAAGCGGTCTCGAGTTAAGTACGGCTTCAATTTGACATAGAAGTGTATTAAATTCATTGTCATTTAAGGTAAGTTGCCCTATGACCCGGTAAAGATGAGTTTTCATACTTTTGACTGCAGCCTCGAATATACCACCGAAATGGCTTGCATAAGGCGGGTTAAAATACCAAGTTATCGATAGGCGTGTTAATTGTTCATTTATATGAGCTTGGGTTGTCTCACTTTGTAAAAAGGTATGAAAATCTTTCAAGTACCTATCGCAACCAACAAAATTTCGACCGCAATCTGAATATATGTCATTACAAAGTCCGCGGCGGGAAATAAAACGGCGTAAAGCGTTAAGAAATGAATCTATCGATAAGTCTGGTACCAATTCTAAATGCACTGCCTTCGTTGACATGCATACAAAGACGCATACATAAGATTTGTATTTTTTCGCGTTGCGATATTTACTTGACTTCAGAAAGAAATGTCCTGCAAAATCTACGCCTACATGTAGGAACGGCCTGAGGGCGCGTACTCTTGCGGCAGGAAGTGGAGCCATGGGCGGCTGCGGAGCAGACGGCCGTGTGCGAAAACAGCGAACGCAGCGGCGTGTGCGCATGCGGACTGCATCGCGGGCAGATATAATCCAGTAGTTCTGAGATAAAAGAAATTGCAATGTCTGCGGACCTACGTGTAAATGTAATTTATGAAAATAGTCTATAAGTAGGGTTGTGAAGAAATGTTTTTTAGGTAAAATGATTTGATGCTTGGCATCGTAAGAGATTTGGGCACGTTGTATCCTACCGCCGACCCTGAGAAGCCCAGCTTCATCGACGAACGGCTTCAGTTTTTGGAGTTTATTCGAACAGATATCATTATCTTTCAGACGGGAAATGTCGTCAGCGAACTGATTTTGCTGCACGAGACTAATAACTCGATTTAAAACGAATTTTGTTTCAGGGACGGTGATCCAAGAAGACGAATAAGATTTTACTTTACGACATTTATAATAAAATCGAAATATTATGGAAACAACGCGCAGTAATTTCGGTAATGACGAAAATCGTTCTAGAAATTGTAAATCAGGAGTTACTTGTTTGGATATAAAAACGTAATTTCGTCGTTCTTCATTAGTTTGTAAGTCAACGTTAGAAATAGGCCAATCAGATTGGACCTGCTTAAGCCAGGTAGGCCCATTAAACCACAGCCCATGGTCTAAGTTGGATGGTAGCACACCTCTGGATGCTGGATCCGCGGGATTGTGCTCGGAGCGCACGTGACGCCAGTGTGCGGCAGGCACGCGGCTCGTGGTCTCCGTGACACGGTTAGACACGAAAGTACGCCATTCATGTGACGATGAGCGTAGCCATGCAAGTGTGACCGCAGAGTCACTCCAAGCATACACATTTTCGATGGATAGAAGATTAGTGTAGGTAACACGTATTTTATTTATTAACTTTGATAAAAGAAAGGCGGCACATAGCTCTAAGCGCGGAAGCGTTATACGCTTCAAAGGCGCAACCTTTGTTTTAGCAAGGAGAAGATAAACATGAACCGTGTCTTGAGTGTCAATGACACGTAGGTATACGCAAGCAGCGTATGCCTCTTTTGTGACAGGCTTGACATCAGATACTGATTCAAGCTCCCAAAACTTTTGTAGTTGCATATCAAGCTGATATGTACTAATATTCACGCAGACTTGTACTGGCAATGAATGGGATATTTTACCGTTAAGTAGGTAACCAAAAATACTATTAATGGCCACTGGTGTACCCTGTGGGCCTTTAATATTATCATGTAATAAGATACTGTCAGTATAATCTGACCCTAGTAGAAGTTCCAGGGGACGCGCGGAACGTAATTCCGGGTCCGCTAGTGGAAGATTTTGAAGATGACTTATTTGCTCGAAAGTGCTTGGAATGCTTGGCAAGTAACTCGTTATCTTCGGCAAGATAAGAGCTTCGATAAATAGTTTAGGTTCTGATTTGTTGTGAGGCGTAACTTCACACATACCATATCCACGTGGCTGCTCATTTTGATCGCCTATTCCAGTCACAGTCATGCTAGTCTTGGCACGATAACGTTGTAAACCAAGACGTTGGACGCACGACTCCGTAATGAGAGTGGCTTGAGAGCCTTGGTCGACAAGGGCGCGCACAAGACGGGGTATGCAGGGTCCCGCGTCCATAGAACGCATGTTGACCAACGCGGTGGTAAGTAGAACCGCACAGTTATTCCTGTGCCCAGAAACACCACGCAATGATGTGGGCGAAGAAGAAAGTTCAGCTACTGAGGTCGGCTCAGAGTAAGAGAAGTTACATTCGCTTGTTAAAGTAGTATTCGAAATCACATCTTCGTGTATAGAAGTATGATGACGTTGGGAACACACACGACAGTTGTGTCGCGATTTACAGTCACTGATATCGTGACCAGAAAATAAGCAATTGTGGCAAATTTTGTTATGTTCGATAAATAATCTCTTCTCGGATAAAGTTAATTTATTAAACTTATCGCATTTATTTAATGGATGTGTATTATCTTTGCAATAATTACATTTAATGTAACGGCTGGAATCAGTGGCAGTCGCAGCATGAACATTCATTATACGCGTGGTACTCGTATGTGCAGACGACGCATCCCGCGCTTGTGATTGTGCAGCGGCGCGCAGTGGATTCGACTGCGAGCGCGCCATCGCTGCGCGTGAAAAAACAGCTTGGCGTGATAAAACGTTAGGCATACGGCGACCTGCGGCTCCTTCGCAAGCCGCGCCCGCGACGGGACTGAGTGATGCGACGGAGGACATCACTTCAGATGCCGACAACTCTTTGTCTAAGTGTTTGGCTGCTATAATTCGATTATTCTGATAACGATTCAGTAATACTTGCAAAGCGTTATTATAGTTATCTCCAGTTATGGGAAGTGACTTTATTAAATTGTAAGGTTCACCCCGTAAGGATAAAAGCAAATAACGGAAACGTTCAACATTCGATAATTGTTCGTTTTTATGTACTAACGATGAAAACAAATCGTAAAATGCATTCCATTCAGTTAAACTACCGTGAAAAGTCGGTAAGGCAAGTGTCGGTAGCTGAATTTTAGAATGAGAACAAGTAGTAGGCGGTGCGCTCGCCAAACTTTGTCTACGTTGAATTTTTATGTTATCCGCTATTATTTGAACTTTATAGTATAAGTTGTCGAATTGATTACGTATCTCTAACTGTTCTTCAGGTTTAAACTCGCCGGTTTTTACTAAAAGTTTTTCAATTTTACCCTGAATAAGGAAGAACTGCTTCTTAACATTATTTAGTTCCTTAACACGGACACGAAATTCCGCTTCATCCGTAGAACAATCAGCCATACGTTGGATACTATTCATGAAAACTTCTCGTTCAAATGTTAATTGTTGTAGTTCCATAATGAATGTAAATAATAGATATGTTTGTATAGTGTAGTAGAGAAATAGTTAGTTGTTAAGAACGCAGTACACTGCCAGCAATAAGATACTATAAGATATGTTGATATGAGAGGTAATACTATTAATTTGTGTTATTTGTAGTATGACTGTAACGGAGATATTCAGCATGCAAAATTATAAGTGTGCCTAGTACGTAATACGTAGACAGCTTATTATAATTTGCAATGTGAAGTTATATTATGTTATAATAATGTAGGATCGATTAGCGTAGCTTGCTCTGGAGCGCGTGCATAAGATATTAGATAAGACTTGTAAGGGAACGTCGACGCGAGCGCAAAGTGCCGCGTTAAAAATAAGATACGTTTACCCTCAAGATAAAATAAACTTGAAATTGTTATAAATTCGCTATTATTACCTATTAATTCATTAGGAAATGAATTAGTACGGTTCGAAAAAACAGTACGCGGTGGTATTGTCGAAAAACAAATACGCTAAGCCTAGGTAAAGTGGAATTTTTTTTTTTATAAAAGATAGGTTGGTTTGATGATAAATTTTGATGTTAAAAATTATAGAAAATTTTATATAAAGGCCTAATATGCCAGCACAAACCCTAAAGTCCTTGATAATTTGGAACGAAGGACCAAACAAATGTATAGGAAATAGATAAAGAACGGACATGTATCCACCACTTACCCGCACCTGGAGATCCTCTTCTTTTGGGGTACCCCGGCTGAGTTGATGGCTTAAGTCGCTGGTTGCTAACTAAGGCACTTTATTGAGTCACTGGCACACTAGGTTTGATAACGTTTAACGGCTTTTGAATATATTTTATATTTATTTGTTTGAGCGGTCACTCTCAGCGCAGCTCGCTAGTAGCGGGATTCTCAGTTACTCGTTTGATAGAGGGCAGCACTTGTTGTACGTAAAGTGCGTTTTTGTTAGTAAGTTGACAGATACATTCCGTTTGTAGAGATAAAGATAATAATATTAATACTAGATGGAGAATGAGTTTGTGCTAACATCTAACATAAATTAAATACGGAACATACACCAAGTGTAACATCCTCTATAGTGGCACTTAGGTATGTTGCATTCCGGGACCAGCCGGTGTTTATCCAGTACCAAAGCGGGATGGTAGATATATATACCCTACTGAATCGCTACCATTAAGGTAACTCTATTTGGTTTATCGTTTTCGAAAAAAAACCGCATATCCATAGTGCTAATCATGAGTTAAGAACTTTAGTTCATAGAAAAAAAAAGTATCACAGAAATCAATTTAAATTTAACCTGGCAACCTTAAAAAAAATCTTTCCTATAAACCTTATTCGGACACTATTATTAGGGGAGTGGTTTCGAACGTGGAGAATAGCTATTAATCCGGTAAAGAGCGCCGCGATTATGTTTGAACCGCATACATGCAAACTACCACGCACGGTAAGACCCCTCTCATTATTCGGTACGAATATCCCTTGGGCCACCAAGACTAAATATCTGGGTGTCACCCTCGACTCGAAGCTTAACTTCAACGCACACGTTACTATAGTCAGGAATAGGGCCATCTGGATCCTTTCCCGCTTGCGACCCTTGCTCAGTTCGGTAAGCAAAATGTCCTTAAGACATAAGCTCACACTCTACAAGATGTGCGTACGTCCGATCTTGACATATAGCTGCGCCGCGTTCGCACATATGTCCAAATATAACTTTGCCCGCATGCAAAGAGTCCAAAATCGGTTTCTCCGTCGCCTGCTTGACCCTCCAGCCTTCGTTAGGAACATGGACCTGCACAGGGACATGAGGCTACCCTCGATAGAAGCCTATGTGAAATATCTCACCAGGAGATACTTCGATAGCGCTTCGAATCATCCCAACCCGCTCGTCAAATCCACCGTGAACTACGTCCCAGACAACTCGATCCCCGTTGCCAAACGTTATAAACGCCGTCCGCGAAATCTCTTTGTCGATCCCGATGACGACATCGAGAAAGCTAACAATTTCTACGCGTCCGCTCCCGCAACATATGCGTGCTCGCGCCCACGCCCGCGAAACCACCGTTCCCTCCGCAGGGGACGTACGGTTAACTTCGCTCCCGCACACCCGCCACGACCGCCCTCCTCTGCGGCAACTCAAGCCTAGGTCCGATCCATCGGCATGGAGCCCTTGAGCCAAGCAGCCGCTCGCGCGATACAAGTGACTCTACAATCACTAGCTTACACAGCCATACATGACACTGCATTATACACACATGCACAACACACAGGTACATAGGTTCTGTAAGGAACCTTTTTTTTCTTTTCTTTTTTTGCCTAGTTAGATTAGACAAAAAAAATTCAGACCACTAAATACACATACACATGTTCCTTCCCTCCTCCCAGGGGGCAGAAACATGTATATATGTATAGTTAGTTTAGATCGAATGATAGGGATTTAGTCAGATCGCGACTTAATTGCATACGCGCAACAGTCCGAGCCGAGGTTCGGCCACTTTGGCACCCTCGGATGTTGTTGCTTAGCTGTCGTGGCTGAGTGCCCTAAGCGCTCGCCCCCAAGCCCGGTAAAGCTGTAAAAGCCGTAAAGGCTCCAGGGCCCCTAAGGCTAACAGTATAGTCAGTTCGAAAAAAAAAAAAAAAAACACTATTATTACTAATATAAAAAAAAACAACTCAGTCGAGCTGTTTTCAAGTGATGCGCTTAGCAACGAACAACATTTCATTTCTAGATATATAAAGTAAGAGATTGACTGGCTGACTGATTCACTGACTGGAGACCCCAAACTACTGGGGCCAGGACCGTGAAATTTTGCATGCAGATTCTTTTTGCACTATAGGTGAGCACTAAGGAAGGATTTTTGGAAATTCAACTCTTAAGGCAGTGAAAAAGAAGAAGCAAATTCGTAGAAATATCCGTCATTTTCGAAGTTAGATCTATGAAAATTTATATTTAGCAATTCAGTTAGAAAGTAAAAAGAGGGCATTGCTCAATTATGGGGCGAGCGAACTCGTGGGAAAAGTACTAGTTTTTTTATACAGATTTAACGAGTACGCAGTCGCGGGTGGTTACTAGTACTTTTATATGTCGGAAACCCTTTATCAAATCAATCGATGTTGTCATGAAAGAAAATTGTACCAAATTCTGTCGTTAAAAAAATATACATCTCTTCTCCTTCTTCTTGTTATAGCGTCGCAAGAGCACTTGCCAGTGTCATGACATATATTTGTCTTCGTAGTATTTTTTATATACAAATTCGGTCCAACGAGATGGTGGCTCTCTTATTAGAACTTTCTAGGGACTTTTTGTGACATCTCAAAATGCATGTTTCCAGTTAATATTTATAATCCACTTCACGAATGCACAATAATCAAAATATATCACGCAAAATGCAACCAATATTACATAATATAGGGTCAAAGAACCTAAGTTAATGAATTAAAAATAAAAACCACAGAATGGCAGCTCATGATCTCGCGAAAAACTCCAAATATACAATAAAAAAAATACAATAACAGTAAGGACTAAGTGATATAATCTAAATATATAAATTGGACTGGCAGAGGTCCATGTACGCTTGGTCGCTGGTCGCTGTTCCTGGATCCTTATCGACACTAGAATCACTTGGCATTGTTGCACTAGTTTTGTTACGAGAATACCTCAAGTTTAAAAAAATATATATCAACCGTTATGTTTTTTAGACTTACCGTTTTATCCGCCTTTGCCTTGATGAATAAAACATGTCCGTGTTGTTTTCAACGATAATGTTTAATTTTGGTAAAAAGGTATTCACTGATAATATTATTACGCTTTTGCTTACAAAGTGTAAGCAATAACATTTTTTTGTATAGTTTTCCCTTTCCTCTTGAAAGGAAAAGGCACTGGTATCTAGCCCATGCGCCTAAGTCAGATGTACTTTTTCGTGGATTCTTCAAACACAGCTTTAACAATATGGCGGCTTGGTCACTTTATTTTTACACGATAACCAAACTACATCAAGTGAAATACCGCTAAAATTACATAATATAGGGCCAAACAACATAAGTTCATGGAATGAAAACTAAGACCACCACATACCACTTCAAGATCTGACCAAAACTCCGTAAGCAATAATCACAGATAACATTTCTCTTTCTTTTTTAATGGCAACATGTGCTTAGACACAGTTATGCCAATGTCACGTGGATAGAATATTTTTCTAATTTTCAGAGTTCAAACAACACTTTAACAATACGTTCTTTCCCTCGATAAAACAGTCCACGGAGTTTTTACGGCAGCTTAAAATTCATGCTGCTAGTCATTACTTATAATTCACCTTATTTGAACATAACCAAATTATATCACGCAGAATTTCGCCAATATTAAATTAATAATGTACGACCAAATAATTTGAGTCTAGGTTAAAAACCACAACATAACAGTACCAAAAACTCAAATGAACATTTAATAAAAGCTTATTATATATATTATTTTTTAAATTTGATAGAAGGGTTGAGCTAAATTTTGCCAGTGTAATAAATAAAAATACAGACAGACAAAATAATTTTATTACATATATATATTAAGATTACCTAGAATTTATGGCGCTATCTAAAACGGAGCCGTGCGAAACAAGTCTAGTTCTGCTTACTTCGAGGTCGTAGGTTCAAACCTCACAGAGCGCCGATGTTGATAACGTTATCCGCTATTTTTGCGAGTTTACACTATATTTTTTTATTACTTATGGTAGCAGTATTAGGGTTCCTTGAATTTTGAAACTATATTTCGTCATTTATAAAGCGAATTATGGCGTGCTATATGATGTATGATGATAGACGTGGTTACAATGAGCATGAGATTTCTGTGAAGGAAAACATCGCGATGAAAACCCCGCCTGGCTAGCTACCATCCTCGACAAGGACCTATATGTGTTCTGGCAGCTGGACTTGAGAGCCAGTCTCACTAGGCTTAGAGTGTTACCATCTTGGGCCACATCGTCACTTAAAATCAGGTGAAATTTTGATCAAACGGTAAACCTATGAAGGCTATAAAAACTGCTGGAACTTTAAAGGTGGGTGTTAGATAGGCAAAATATAAATGTTCAATTGAAATAAGGTAGTGTAATCTCTATAATTGAAACTTTTTTATATACAAAATAGTTGGCAAACGTACGACCCTACTGATAGTTAACGGCCGTAGCCTATGGCGGCCTTTAACTCCTCTTCTAAAACTCTACTCACCGCAGGATCACAAAACAAGGCTGCGATCTGCTGTAGGGTGGAAGTATTTCACCAGTCGGGCTACTTCAAGTAGAGAGAAATCTCCAAAGATATTTATTTATCTGTGCCCTGAAGAATCTTTTTTTTACTATAAACAAAACATAATAAATGTGTAGAATTATCATAAAAAAGGCGTCGACTATTATATTTATTGGGCCTATAAATATTCGTATTTGATATTATACATAAATTTTGTAAATTTTTAAATGTATTTTTATAACAGTATATTGTTTTGTTTATTATGGTTATTAAATTACTCATTCTAATAACGTGTTTAGTTTAATTCTGTTATGATTTTATTATAAAGTATTTTAATCCTTTAAAAGTAGTTGATTTACATTTATTTTTTATTTCAATTATAAAATTCACAATATTATATTATTTTTACACAGTAAATGAAACTGAAGATTTTTTTTTTTTTACAGTTCTTAATAATATCATTGACGTCGGTGTCTGTACTAGTCGTGAGACTGTATCACAGATACCTGCGCCACCGTTCACCGTTTATAAAACAATTTAATAAAGTTGGGACGTTGAGAGGGGGCTAACTATTAATAAGGAAAGTGTTGGTGTTAGCAGTATGATAGTCTATGTTTTTCAATGATGTATGAATGTGTGTGTTTTCCAAACGTACCTCATCTGCATCTGTCGTTCCAAGCACCATGTTTTCGTTTATCGAAAGTTTAGGCTCATTGTAGGGATTTGTACTCACGTATATCGACACGATTTCATAATTGCTTCTAAAAGTTAGGTAAAGTTTGATTATTTTTCAGAAATGTATAATATTTTAATCAGAAAATCTGCTTATAAAGTTTTAGAAATATATCCGTCACTTTACTAAACAATGAGGAACCTGAGAACAATAGAGATCGAATTCATCATTCAATCAAAATCATTCATCAATTCCATCTATACATATTATAAAATTCAACGTCTCTTTGTCTCTCTGTCCATTTATGTTCTTTTCACGCGAAAAACACTTATCCGATTTACATGATTTTTCCTTTAATTCATAGATACGCTATCTAGCCAGATTATAGGATATATTTTGTGGTATAAAGTAACATTCACAAATAAGCAGTGACGATAATGATGAATCAATTCGGAAAAAACCGCTTTTGGGGCGACTAAATGTCATACGCTGAGTAAACCATAAGAGATATATTAAATTAATATTCTACATAATTGTAGATTTTAAAAAGACCGATAGCATATATTTATCTTCTAAGGATCACCCACAATAAGCATTTTTGTCTAACATTTTTAGAGCGGGGCAGCACGATTCGAGCTTGTGCGTGACCGACGGCATTCTGTAGTCCACGCGAGCGGAGCCGCGGGCACAGCTAGTATTTTCATAAAAGTCGAACATTGGTACTGGCAACTGTTGATACGCCAATAAATGAATAAAAATTAAAAGTACAGTTACTCGAGTAATAAACTATCAGATATCATTTTTAAGATACGGTGTAGGTACGTGAAGGAATTTCACAAAGCATGACCTTCTCCTTGTCCCATGAATAGTGTAAAGTGAAGGCTGAACATACTAGGGATAAGTTGTAAAGAAATTATACAATAAAGACTATTTTTTGACGTGAATACGTCTTTAAATTTGCTTCCATAGTGGGTGAGATAATTAAAAAAGAAACTGATGATAAGAAAATCGGGGATACAGTTTGGCATTGAAGCTACATATCTACCATCTACATTCAAATTTTAATTACACATCTCGATAGTTAAATGAGGTCGTTTCGCTACATCACATAATTTTCATTTTGTATAAATTATGTCTCGGAGCTACGACGCTTAGTTTCAATCGAAAGTTCTCGGCAAAATGGATCCATTATATATACAAAACGTTTGTGTGGAATAATTATTGTAATACAATAATGTATGGTGAGAGTTAAAAAATAAGAAAACTTTATACAATATCGGTCTTTACTCATGGAAAAGCCAAATCAAAATATGGAAAGCGCATATGGTTGGAAAGGGCTTCTCAACAGCAATCGAAAGATACCAATAAAACAACATACAACAAACTAAAGCATATATATATATAGCCATATTATAGTAAGTTAAAAAAAAAACTAAAATGTATTCACGTAAAAGACACAACCACACACCTCTTTTCTCGTTTCTTTTTTTTCTAATAAACATAGATTTTAATATACTGTAGGTACTACGCATTAAATGGAGTATTCAGAACAATTACTGTTGCATTTAGTTGTAGTTCTTTATAACCTTTTGATTTTTATTGCATATTTTCTCTACACAGACCGACACGTTGCAAACAAGGATAACACTGTTTCTTTCTGTGACGTGATCAAACGTCATGTGTAGTCAAACTATCGTCACATAAAAAGGAAAAGAGAGAGAAGATAAATAAGCATGAATAATATCATACCGGAGGAAATTTTTGCTCTGATCTGATTTTTTGTAGTGAAATTTCTTAGGCAGCGATTCGTCAATTGGACAAGGATCGACAGTGAAATTTCAAGAACGCGTTAGGTTTAAGCACATTTCGTTACTGTACTTAAAGTATAATCAGCTTCGCTGCATACAGACTATACATATTAATCCTGAAAAATAAATATATTTTATTATACCGAACACTGTTAACTGCGTTGCGATCACGCACGTCTGGTTTTTTTTAATACATTAGAGTTTCGTATCACATCATCCAGAAAGAGCCAAAGCTCAGCCTGTGTGTAGGGTTAGCAAAAAATTGAAAATATTAAATATATGTTTTATTGTATATGCTTTTGTTTTATTTAATACGTTTCAATAATTTATATAAATTAATAAGTAATTATGAATGAATATAAGAACTTATTAAATAAGTATTTAAAATAAAACATAACTATAACTATGTTGTCACACATTAATTAATCAGATGTATAATATAATTTGTTGTTATTTGTGAAACATCTAATAATGCCGTCTCTCTCCGACTCAGCGTTCCCCTTTAACATTTATACTGAACGCTTCTCTCTCTATTGCACGCACTCGCTACTTTACGTGTGTTTGTGTGTATCAGCGTAGTTTCTTATGCTAACCTTATAGGTTATTCGTGAATATCAATAAGTTTTAATGAATTTAGAAATACTATAAAACTAAATTAAAAATTATAATACATCATTTAAATATATTTTGTTTTGTAATTAATTTTGTAAATATATAGTATTATCTGAATATTTTTTTTCTTCCTTTTTTCATAATTCATTAAAAAACTATTATTAAATTTAGATAATCCCATGTTTCTACATAGATCATTAAAATTTGATGAAAATTGGCCTCCAGTGCTATATTAATATTTATTTATATATATGATACGAAATTTAACAAGGGACATTGTTGTGCTATGTAGTTCAATTTTTTAATGACTACAATACGTTATGGTAAATATATAGTAAGTACCTATGTTAGTTCATAAACAACGGCAACAATATATAATTACTATTTACTATTATATAAATAATTGTTAAAAAGGTTTTCATTTTACAATTTGCAATTTTTATGGTGACTGTACGTAATACATTGCGAATTCAGCGACTCGCGCGCACCTAACGTACCGTACCAAGTGTTTATAAAAGAGACAAAATATATGAAAATTTTCGCATTCCCACTTATAAACTCACACGATATTCTAGACTAGGGAAGAAAAAAAATTGTGCTGTGAATTTTAAATTTAAAAAAAAACATATTATATGTATATTTTTTTATTCGAAAAAAGCGTGCCTGTGATTTTTACAAATATTTTTTTCTATTTTTATTAAATTTTCCGCAACGGTAAGTCGTTATTATTGTCTAGTTTTAACAGCGATTCCGTCCACATTTGAATTCTTTTTTATTCGATAAATGATATTGTTTAATGTCTTTTGGGCTTCTGTACACATTATACAGATTAAAGTGTAAAAAAATGTTTAGTTTTAATAAGTATTTATATACAACCGCGTTAATTAACATAAAGACTTAATCAGAACAAAATGTATCTTCCTATGAGGGAAATAATTTTTAGAATCGGGTCATTCGTTCCGGAGATACCTCCTACATATATATTTTAGAATATTACCTCTTTAAAACATTAGTATAGATTTCAAAATTTAATTAAAGTCTCATAAAATAATAACAATACTAGCTTTTAAGAATCATACTACAGGACAAAGGTCTCTCTCTACTTAATGCACAGGCTTAATTACCACGTTAACATACGGTGTACTGCCCAGGGATTGGTAATTCTATTTATATATATTACGTGATGATATAACGAGAACAATTCTCAAGCGTCCCAATTTCTTCACTACTTTACCGTTAAAGTATATTTTTATAATTAAAAATTCGTTGGTACACGCCGATGCTGGGACCGGGAGATACCGGATTTATATTTCATCCCTTTAATTGTTTTAACCACTTTTTTAAACGGATTAATTAACCTAGACAAAATATGCTAATGAATTTTACGATTTCATGATTGAAAATGGGGTCGCCATTTGGCTTCCAAATCTTTCAAAACTTTTTTTTACGTGAAAAATTTGAACCCAAATTTGTATGTTTTTTTTAATAACAAAAAGTGGCGTTGCCATCCCGAAAGTTATAGTTTTACTGGATAATTAATAATTAGCATAATTCAATAAGTTTAATGTTTTGTTAAAAAGGATTGTATCGAGTTTGACTGGATTTTTTGTGGTCGTCTGGTAGACGCAAGCTAATATAAAAAGATAATATCGTCTATCGGACAAATATCAAAATTCAAGTATAAGTTGATAATATTATAAGTTGATAAATTATCGTAAAAACTTATATTTATTGCATTATTACAATGATAATCTATTCAGTAATATTCATTTATTTCTCGGTAAGCCAACGCAAATTTAACTTTTTAAGCAAAATTTCATGCAAGTTTTTTGGCGTAACAAAAATAACTTTTTTTATCCCTCATTAACAACATGTATGTTATGTTTGTTTTAGTTGTGTAAAAAATTAATTTAACTATGTATTAACTATGTATTAGTCTTAATCAAATTAAATAAGTTCAAATTATTATTTAATTATTACACAATTTAAAAAAAGGTAATATTGAATTCATTTATCGATGGCTCAACTTCATCATGTGACATATCTTACCTCTTTCATATGATGCGCAACACAACTCTCAGATTTTACCCTCTACCAAACGCGTCAAAGAAATACATAACTTCAAAAAACAGTTGATCGACCCAACTACTCGGATTTCTTTGGTCGCCGTTGTTTTTGGATTGTACTGTGCTTACCATCAGCGACAGTACCGTCCGTACCAATGTGTCGAGCTAAAAAAACTACACCTTACAGATCCTAAGAGTTACCCGTCTCTTTTTTCCAGATTCGTTCGCCCAGTACCTGATAAAGATGAAGACATTCATATCGAGGATTCTTTTAATATGCCTTTTCGGGTCTTTAGTCATGTCCTATGACGAAGTCGACCTTGAGGTCGAGAGCAATTCTTTATTGAAGATTTTGAGGGTAAGTTACGGTAGCTTCATGGAATATTTAAATCAAAAACAAAAAAAAAGTTTTTTAGTTTTAACCTTTAGAAGGTACTTATAAACTATAAAAAAACTACTACTGGTTTTAAAAATATCCTAATCATTGAGAAGAGACAGTAAGAAACGCGATGGACTTCATCAGACGTGGTCCTCGAATTTATTGTCAATTTTTTTTCGTACTGACTATACTCTTAGCCTTAAGGGCACAGGAGCCATTAGAGGCTTTGGCAGCTTCACCAAGTTTTGGGGCGAGCGAGGAAGGCACTCAGCTGCGAAAGCGAGACAATAAGCTCAAAGGTGCCAAAGTGGCCGAACCTCGGCTTGGGCCGTTGCCGTACATGCAAATAAGCCGCTATCTGACTAATCCCAATTCATAAAATTCGATACAATTAACTATACATATATGTATACATGTTTCTGCCTTCTGCGAGGATGGAAGAATTTCTAAATAGCCCAAAAAAGAAAATAAAAGGTCCCTTACAGAACCTATGTACCTGAGTAGTGTGTATGTCTGAAGTGCATTGTCATGTGTGTTTGTCGATAGCTTGTGAATGCAGTGTCACTGTATCAGCGGCTGTTGGTTCAAGGTCTTCATGCCGGAGGAACGGATCTAGGCTTGAGTTACCGATGGAGAGGGTGGTCGTGGCGGGTGCCTTATTATCGACAAATCGGTCATGTGCTTAGGAAGTTTATTATAGAACATAGTTACCTAAAAAGCTTTTATTTGTCTCACTAAGACCTAAAAGATGGGATGACTATTTTATATTAATTTCCTGAAACTTATTCCTCAGTGATTCGCGAGGTCCTATATCGTAGTAAATCTCTCGAAGTGCCTTTTACTAATACTCAGTTATTTCTACTTAAGCACTTACTTTTGTGACGCAAACTTATAATAAACGCGGAAGCGTCCGCACCTAAATAATCGGTGGCTATCAGCTTCTTCGGGTCTGGAATCGATACGTTCAAAAACGCTGTCCAAAAACTCGATAGAGTTAAAGAAAATACAATGCGCACTCACTTACCTAGGACTACTTCAACACTTGCAAGGATCCACCGACGTGAATTCAAGTTATCACCAGAAGATATTATGATGTCGATATACACAGCGGAATAACAGTGCGTGCTTCGCGATCTGAGCTTCAATACTTGACGAATACATAAACCATGACAGCTATCAGCTGTATCTTGCTAGTTCTATCAAGTATTGATCAACTAGTATTTATGTGATAATGAAATGTCATTGAATATTCTCTTGGTAGTTGTTTTAATAATGTACTCGCTACTAAATGTCCAATGACATAGTTGTATTTAAAAAACGATGCCTTTATTCCAGGACATGGGGAACCAAACAAAAGTGGATACTTTAAATCTACCCGCAAATGCTACTTCGATACGGCAGGATATAACGGACACCTTCAGGTACATAATCCTTGTCTTTTCCTTCAATATTTTTAAAATTATTATTTTTTTTTTCATTTTAGGCCATAAGAAGGCACTTATGAATGTCTAGACATTACTACCGGTTCGGAAAACGTCCCAGTCATCGTGAAGAATCAGCGAGAACCTCGATTGGGCTTATTAAACATTTTTTTTAACACGCTTCTATTAGCTTCACTTGTAACTAACTAACAAACAATTTAATAAAATCTTAGAAGTCAATTTTTACCTACTTCTAATTGTCGTATCGAAATTAAACTTTGTATATACTCGTATATGAAGTTCGGATAACAACACTATAATTTAGTATCTTGGAGCTGATCTGATGATGGAGCCAGGAGGTGGATAGTGGAACTCTTCAGTTGTTACTAGCAAACGCCTCGAGTTTAGGCTCATATGATTCGTTTTGACAAGTCAAATAGATTGGGCTTGGTAACGAGATGTTATTATAAGACTAAAAAGTTTTATAATTTTTCGTGCGTAGTTAAAGCGTATTTTTAGTTTTTTAAATTATTTAAACTTATTAATTGTTTTTATGTTTATACTATACTAGTGTGCCCACGGCTTCGTTCATGTGGTCTACTAAAAAGGCTTATTATGTTATTTGTGCGGATCCCTAATTATATTTTTAAATAAAAGTAGCCAAGTTATTCCTTATATCATCAGCTATCTGCCAGTGAATGTCCCGTCAAAATCGATCCAACCCTTTCGGAGATTAGCCTGAACAAACAAAAATGATTATTTTGTTGTTATAAGTACCTTGTATACTTTCGTAAGCATTTTGTAAAAAGGTGTTATTTTGACATAACAAGCAGACACTTAAATTTTATTTATTTGTATGTAGATATAGAAGAGTATACTATATAGCATAGTTGATGAAATGGTGACAAGTCACGGGGATCACATGTGATCCTTAGATGATTTATTTAAACTTGGTCTTTGTATTTCCTTTACAGTTGCGAGAACAGAACCTTTGGGTATTACGCTGACGTCGACAACGAATGTCAAGTGTTCCACGTCTGTTTACCCACGCAGACGCCGTCAGGACGTTCTGTCACCTTAAGATACAGCTTCATCTGTCCCAATGAAACATTATTCAATCAGGTAAGTTATAGGTATTATAAATAAAACATAAAAATAAGAGGTAGGACACATATATATATATATCTATTCCTAAATACCTTATTCGGACTATTAATAAAATTACAAAAAAAAAACAATAGTAGCAAAACCAGTCCAGCTATTCTCAAGTAATTTGCTTACCAACAAACAGATTTTAATATTTACATAATGTTATCAATATTTTACAAAAATAATTATACTTAAAAAAGAAACAATAGAGTGTTTGTTAAAAGTAGTACATTTTTATTTTTTTTAATTTCGAAAGAGGTGGCCATACAATGTTAAAATTAATTAAATAAGCAATTGTGAATTAATATAGTATGAATTAAATTAATTTTATAATAATAGATTGATTAATTGATAATTGAATGAATGTTTAATTATGTTTGTAGGCGGTGTTGGTATGTACCAGACCTATTGACTCAATCGATTGTGAAGACTCGCCTTTATTCTATCATCTAAACGACGAAATAGGAAAAGTGGCAAATCAAACAGAAGAGAAAGTAGATGAGCCTAAAAATGAAGAAACTCCTCCAAGTCCATCAACGGAAAAGAAAGATGAATTGAAGAAACAGAATTTAGTAATCGAGAATTTGATCAAAAATGTCGTTAATGATGAACTAAGGCAGAAGTTGCAAGTGTTTGCTCAGCAGCACACTGGTTTGATACCTGATATATTACCTGAAGGATTTTCTCGTATAGTGCCCGATGTCCTTGAAGAAGAAACGACAGATACAAATTTAGATGATGCAGAAGGTAGAATAGCATTGGAGAGAAGTGTTGGTAGACGAGGAAGAGGTAGTTTTAGATTTATTGCTGACGTTTAAATTGCCCTATAAATAATTACAATCGCTCGCGATTTCAAATTAAAAGATTTTACTGGAGGTAAAGAAATTTATTTGAAATTATGATTATTTAAATAATAATAAACATGACAGTAACTTTAGATATTAGTTAATAAGTTGATAGTAATTTATGTTTAAAATAATATTTTTAGTTCCAATAATAGATGTCTAGCTATCCAATGGAATAACGACCGTGATGATAAAAATGATAAAACTCAGCTAAATGTTTGTAATTTTTATCCTAAATTAAATCTTGTATATATTAACTACGCTTGTAATAAATTTATGGTGAAAATGAATAATTGTTTGTTTTTTCTTTGTCTATAAAATTTCTTTTTCATTATGTTTTTGGTGAGCTTGTACGAACGTCAGGCGTCTTAGTTGCACTGCTTATTTTCTATACTAAAATATATCGAAACTGTTCGAATTTGATAAGCGATTTGTGAAGTATTTAGAATACAGCCACATATGCCACATATGTTTTGAATACTGTGATTGGCTCCACTGCTGATTAAATCAGGTCAAGAATACTATCGGAAACAGTATGTTATTATAATTAATAATGTATTCGTCTTTACAAATGGTGGATAAATGGAGGCAAATTAGTGGCATCTATTGTTTCAATATTTTAAAGCCATCCGGCATCACACAAATGTCATCCTGTTCTTAGTACTGGAATAATAATGTACACTAAGTCTTTAACTATACTTGTATGGTAAATAATATATAAACTCCTTGCATCACAACATAATAATATACGTTTTACGTACCTACATTGTGGCTTCTTCAATATTCATCAATTCTGTGTTATCATCATCATCATCATCATCATCTTAACCGAAAGACATCTAGTTTTGAACATAGACCTCCCCAGTAATCGAAACAATGACCGATCCTGGGCTTTTTGCATCCAGCGGCTTCCCGCAACTTTCACCAGGTCGTCGGTCCACCTTGTGTCGGGTCTGCCTACGCTGCGTCTTCCGGTACGTGGCCGCCACTCGATAACTCTTCGACCCATCGGTCCACCATTCTACGAGCAATACCCCGCCCACTGCGACTTAGTTTAGCAATTCTTAGAACTATGTCGATTACTTTGATTCTTATGCAGATCTTCTCATACCTGAATTGACTACGTCAGAACACCTAGCATAGCCTTTTACAATGCTCTTTGAGTCACCTTGAGCTTCCTATGAGGCCCATAGTTAGCGACCGCGTTTTAGTGCCATAGGTCATGACTGGCAAAACGTGTTGAATCCGAAACAACGATCAACTACAATCTATACGTGTTGCTTTGTATCTTCTTATAAAGTTTTGATTTGTCATTATCTTCTAAGTTTATCACTCTGGCTCAATCTGCTCCAGCATCTACCATTACTTCCATGATATATAATAAGTTGCTAAATATTACGGTACCAAAATATACTTTGATTTCATGATAGTTACAAAGCTTTTGAAATAATTATGACTCAGTGTTAATCGTTATAGGTTTAGCGTAGTGGCCACAATTTTACCTGATGTTAAGTGACGATGTGGCCCAAGATGATAACACGCTAAACCTAGTGGAAGACTGGCTCTCAAGTGCAGCTGCCGGAACACACCTATTGGTGCTTGGCGACAGATTTACAACTTGAGGGTGGTAACTAGCCAGGCGGGTATTAGAAAATGCCCTACCACCATGCTCTGGTCTCCTCGCGATGCTTTCCTTCACCGAAAGGTCAGGTTTATTGCAGGGATTCGAACTCACGTCAATCGACGCGATGTCGTAAACGCTACCACTGAGCCATCATTGCTTCAGTGGTAACTTTTTCAGACACAGTGTCAATTGACGTAGGTTTAGAAACTCCAATGAGCATGCGCTTTCGTTAAAAAAAACTTGTGATAAAACCATAGATAGCATAGTGGTAGGGTATTTTCTTATACCCGTCTAGCTAGCTACCTCCCTCCTCCCTCGATAGAAGCCTATGTGAAATATCTCACCAGGAGATACTCCGATAGCGCTTCGAATCATCCCAACCCGCTCGTAAAATCCACCGTGAACTACGTCCCAGACAACTCGATTCCCGTTGCCAAACGTTATAAACGCCGTCCACGAAATCTCTTTGTCGATCCCGATGACGACATCGAGAAAGCTAACAATTTCTACGCGTCCGCTCCCGCAACATATGCGTGCTCGCGCCCACGCCCGCGAAATCACCGTTCCCTCCGCAGGGGACGGCGGATGGCACCCTCGGATGTTGTTGCTTAGCTTTCGTGGCTGAGTGCCCTAAGCGCTCGCCCCCAAGCCCGGTAAAGCTGTAAAAGCCGTAAAGGCTCCAGGGCCCCTAAGGCTAACAGTATAGTCAGTTCGAAAAAAAAAAACTTCCCTCCTCAAGTTGAAAATCTATTGCCAAACACCTATAGGTGTGTTCCGACAGATGTACTTGAAAGCCGGCCTTCTAAACTTAGAGTGTTGTCATCTTAAGCCATATCATCATTTAACATCAGATAAAATTGCTGTCAATTGTTAAACGAATAAAGCATATATTTGAAAAAAAAAACTAGATTCTAATAACCTAACTTTGAAGTCTCCGATGTGAAAGATAAATGAATTACCAGTAGAATTCATATGCTTATAAATTAAATCAGTGGGAACTATATTCACGCACGTAACTAGATTTAAAATTAATCAATTCTTATCATTTTAATTAAAACATTCACGGTTAATTTCAAACGTTAGTGCGGAAAACGATCGGCCGATTCTTCAATTTTACATACACGTAAAACAATGTCATGAAAAATGTTAATTTCAATATTTCTAACAACTCTTTTGAATAAAGTGATTGTATGTTACGAAGATAGTAATGAATCAAGATATATTGATTTACTACCTGAAGAGGAAAAGGAACAGTTCTTAGAGAGGATTGCTAGAAGAATTTTAGAAGATGGTAATGTTAAAGATGATAATAAAAGTAAGCATAGCGTGGAGATAACTGAAAATCAGTTGAATGAACATAATGAGTTTGTACAGAAATTACTTAAAGAGGAGTCAGAAAATCTTCGAAGGAACAACGATAATGGAAAAAATCAAGATGATAACTTTGAAAATGGAGGAAGTAAAATATTGAAATCTCTTGATAAAACTGAACACGATCTAGAAGATGAAAAAAGTGTAGACTTATCTGTTAGTAATAAAAAGAAAAATAGTTTTGATATTATAAATACAGATAATGATAAACATATTGACGTAGCTATTAAATATGATAATGAAAACTTAAATCACCAAGAAAAGAATACTGAAAATCCAGTATTGATAGCTAATGAAAATAAAATACATGAAAGTGAAATAGGAAAATCTATACATAATGAACCGGAGAGATCTGATGCTAAAACTCTACAAATCAAAAATATTCAAAATCACTTTGTTGAAGGAAATCATGACAATGAAAAAGTAGACGTAATCAAGATAGATAAAGGTTTTGATGTTACAAATTCTGAAATTTTTGAACATATTACTGAAGAAATTACTACTTTAAGGCAATATCAAAACACAACAGATGAAGGCAATTTTCAACAAATAACTGAAAACCTGCCAACAGAACTAGAAACTGTAAATACAGAAATTGAAACATTTCCTAATAAAGTTGCAGTGTTTTCGAATTTTACTAAAAAAAATTATGAGTCACACGTAGATATAGATAAAACTAGAGATGTTACAACTACAGACAGACCAACTAGGGAATTTACTGAGTCATCACCTCATATACAAACTATTAAAATATCTAATAACGATACTGAAATAATTAATGGGTCAATAAAATTAAGGTCTCGTTTTGATTATAAAGAAATCACTTCGTACCAGAAAACGTCTCAGAATTCTAAAGAAAACGGAAGCAAACATGACAATTATCTTACAAATAAAATCCAGCTAACGACTGAAAGTTCATTCTCTGAAAATCTAAAGTCACAAATTAATAATACAAGTAGTCATAAAATTAAAAGTGACAGTAATAAGATAAATCAATCAAAAGTGGATATACAAAACGTTGAACCATTACTAGTTGCCGGAAATGAAAAAGTAAACATAATACGCGCAAGGAAGAATTTAATAAAACTTAAAGATAAATCTAATAAAGCAAATGTCGATTTATTGAAGACTGGTGATAGTGAAGACGATAATGCTAAAGATTTCTTAAAAGCGCTTAGATTAAATCTATTAAAAGAAGATATACCTAGTGACATAGATCACAGAGACACTAGTAAACAAATTAATAATGAACAAAAGTCTGAACATTTATTGAAAAGTAAACTCAAAGAATATAATGTTTATGAAATTCGTAAGTATATAATTACTCACATATAATAAATAGTATAAAGAATAATCTAATTCGTACTGTATTAGAATGAAGTAAAAGGGCAGTTCGTGTTAAATACCAAATCTACACGGCAAACATTCAGCATAATATAAATTATTTTGATTGACGTGGGTTTCCAGTTAGGAATATGGGTAATTGGGTTTTTGAATTATTTTTTTGTGATCAATGGAAAGATCACATATAAGTTTTATAACATTTTTTTTTCGCTATATTTCAAAAGTTATTACAAAATAAAAATTAATTTTTGAATTCAGTACCGAAGACACGCCGACATCTCCCGTACAAACCCGAGCGCGTGTGACGTCATAATGTTATTTTCTACTCATTGTAGCACACGGCTGATAGAGTGTTTTTGACTCTTAATCGATGAAATTCCTTTAACATTATGACGTCACAAACCTGGCGATCAATCGTGGCGCCTTCGTAGTCATGTGATTCTTTTTTAAATATTACAATTTTCAATTGTTCATTATTAATGAACAAATGTTTTGATTGTTTTTTCAATTGACTATTATCATAATTATGATGAAGCTTTAAAATACATAAAAATCGATATTCTTTTTTTTTTCAAATACCCAATTATAAATAGATAATTTTGTACGATTTTCATATTATTCAGATGTACATATGTAAATAACATCCTACTTTTACGTACCAAAATGTACGTGTCCTAAATTAAACATAAATAAATACACATAAATCATTATTATTCTTAAAGAAAGCAGTAAAAAAGTTTACAATTTGTAAAGTAGAAAACATCAGTTTGCGATCTGCTCAACTAAGTATTTTTTTGATTTCAGCTGAAGATGAACCTGCATTCACACTACAGAGTAAATCAAAAGACACTCAAAATGAAGAGCACCCGTACTATATTCCAATTCACAACTACTCTCCTAACCAAGCTTATTTCAACGCGCAAAATCGTTACGGTCCAAATTTTGATGATTCAAAATTAGAAAGAGACAGTTCTGATATTACAGATAAAGAGGATACATCTAACGTTAAATCAAGAAAAAATAACAAACAGAGGAGTTTTAACTTCGTTAAAAGATCAGTTCATAATACTAAATTAACAAATATTAATAAAGCTAAGCATTCTCATCAGTCTAAGCAGATTGAAAGCGCAATGATTGCTCCAGTAAAACGTTTTGTGCCAGGAGATTATGTTAATGCAGACGATTATTTTGGCAAAAGAGATATCCCTTATCTAAGAGCCCAGCCTAACGATAAACCTAAACAAAAAATTCCTGCATCAAATGAAGAGACACACCCATTATCGAATTTAAATAAAGTTAAAAGTCATATTCGAGCCATTAGACATATTCTGTTTGAACAGAAAAGGTTTGGTTATATAAAAGAAGTGAATTCCAGTGAAATAAAATCAGCAGAGACTGAAGATTATATAGAAACCGAAACCACCACAGAGCAATATGTTAAATTAAAAAGAGCTAGAACCAAAGTTGACTCCTCTGAAGAGAACAGCATCCCAATGGATTATTATTTAGGCCGCTTGAAATTGGATAGCTCATCCAATGAAAATATTGATAATCTAGCAATGAAATTAGGTCACATTAAGTATTTTGACGATTCTAAATATCTATATTTGATTCCAAATGCATTCAAAAATAACAGATATCAAATTAATATATCTAATAGAGTTGCATTTTCTAAAGAAGCCAAATTAGATAATCATGTTAATAAAGATTTGAGGATAAAGATATATAAACCTATACCGCCTACACCTAAACTGGTCAACAAATCAGAAATGTCATATGATCCCTTTAAGGTCATCATAGATACGACGGACGAAACAGATCTGCTACAAACTTTAGAAAAATTTAAAACTTTAAATATGACCGAGACCCGAAGTAATGGTGTTTCTAATAAGTTGGATGCCTATGTAGAAGTCATGAAGGATATGGTATATCAAAACAGCATAGCTTTGAAGCAATATGATTGGTTAGGCACAACTGTAAATATACAAGCAGCCATAAAGAAATTACAAGATTTAATGTAAGTTCATTCAGTCATTTCTTTTCTAAGAACTGTTTTAGCGATAATTTCATCGCATAAATTTATTTTTTTAACAGAGATTCTCTTCGAAACAAAGAAAAAATACATCCATCGGATCTAAAATTATTGAAATACGTCATCTTCTTGTATGCAGAATCAAAAATGTTGGTACAATCGGAGACAAATATGAAAAATTATAACTACGAGTTAAGGAATAAGATGTTTCCAAAAACTAAGAAGAAACGGAAGAACTATATTAAGACCAAGGGTTTGATAGATAGGGTGTGGTTGTTAAAACGTGAGGGCCTTCTCGATTCTACAACTGGACAACTATTGGAAATGAATAATTTTTTGTATGATTTGCAGAATGCTTTATTTGATGTAAGTATCTAATGTTTTCGTTAAAGTACACTTCCTTCTAAATTGTCCGTAGTATTACATATATTGCTTAGCACTCTACAAAATAATCTTAATGTTATGCATTCAGTATCATATCAAGCATTCATGTTATTTGTTTGAACGAGCTATTCTCTGAAACTACTAGTCAGATTACAAAAAATCTTTATATTTTATACCCTATTTAGACTATTAGCTGTGTCTCGCGATTTCCCTCGCATATAATTTAAAAGAAACCACTGATTTATGATTTATAATACTTCAGTATTGACGTCTTTATCGGGCGGCCACGATTATGCCCCACTACTCACGCGGCTCGTTCACGCCACCACACCTACAGTCATAGACCCGAGCCTGAATTATTTTAATTTTGCATTTCCTTCCGAATTATTCGTCCAAATAACATGCTATAAAGGGAAAAGTATATCTTCATAAAATTGTCTTAATGATGAGGTAACTTCCGTTTGTAAGGATTAATATGTCATACCTAATAATGATGCTCATAAAGCACTTTTCAATTTTTCATAAACAAATATAACAAAATACCTTATTGTGGCTTATGTATAAGAGGTAGACATATGGTATACTACACGAATCCGGTGGACAGTTGGTAAAATAACTTTAACACGAATAAAACCGTAGGGCACAGCTTTTATATTGACAAACATGTTAGAATCCTTTGCAAAAAAAATGTACTTCTCATTGGATTAACTGCTAGCTTCAAGCAGATAACACATTCCTACGACCTTACCGGGCTGTTTTGGAGTAGACTCTGGAACTTTCTCAAGTATAGATATTTAAAATCCTTGTCTACGGTAACGTTGTGATCTTCAGGTTTATTTTCAAATGTAAATTGAATATAAGGTGTCTTTATGGTCCACAGCTCCACGAAGCCATCAAACACATAGCTTCAGTAACAAATGTAAGAAATCAAAGATGGTTTGAAAATATCAAAGAATTATATCTAAACGGCGATAGAAGACAACTACTACAGATCATTCTCCATCTATCTGCCACCAGACTCTTCGATATTATAGAAGAGAACTCTGGAGACATAGAAGCGAATCTTGAAGCGTTCTCGAAGGAGAATAAGGAAGTTGTTAGGGAAACTGTAAAAGAATTTAAATTTACCCTTATCCTATTAAAAGAGATCATAAGGTTGAATTAATGAAATTCGTTTTTTTTTATTTTGTCTGAGGCTAAGCACGGGATGTTTCAAAAACAATGACCACCGAGGAATCGCAAATCCATTGCCAAGTTCCGCTGTCATGCCGGTCTGCGTAAACTGAAACTGGTTATAGACCGGCAGTTTCTGAAACGCGATACGCATATGCGAATCAAAAGACGGGCTTTTCACCATATGCTTCGTGGTTACGACCCTGAGGGGCTTACAGCCTTGCCACTCTGCTATGCCCATTACTGATTTTTGTGAATTTCCATATGTTTTTGTTACTACGTGCATCGTCACAAATAACTTAAAACTAGAGTAGGTATAATAAATGAATAGAATAATATCGAATAATAAATTCGAATAAACAAATATATTAACGCAATTCCTACATTTTTACTGCAGCAACAAGCAGCGAGGTATATTGACTGGAAGAATTAATCTTGTTCTTTGGAGTCAGGCATTCAATAATTCAAGTGATTCAGATTGTGGTATCAATTGTTGATATTACATTTAAACAGATTACACACCCTTCAACTCATTTAAAGCATAATCGTATTATCGATTATATTTTGTTCTAAAAAATAATCGATAATCGTAAAATCAACTTACAATTTAAATTATGCTACATCTTTAAAATAAACATTTGACATGTGTCATACAAGTCTTCTTACTATGAATCAAGAATATGACACTATTGACGCTATGATGTTTTTTAGGGTTCCTAAGTCAAATGGAACCCTTATAGTTTCGCTATGTCCGTGACTTAACTCTGAGATTCTTATTACTAGAAAGCTATGATTTGGTATTGACATATTAATCACTCCAATAAAGTGGTAACATAAAACATTTAAAAAAAAAAATTTTTTGTTTACCTCTCCTACACGTAAAATGGGGATGTTTTTTGTTTCTCGTCTATCCCAACATGTGGGATGTCGATGGATAGGTCGTTTAAAGATGTTATGGACCTGTGAAACCCATTTTTCGATTCTGGATCCATTTGCGAAATATTAATGTTTAAAGTGTTGTTTTTGAATATGTGAAAAAAAATCATGGTAGTACCTAAGTATCGATGTAACAAGTTAACGAGTAACAGTCAAGCAATCTTATAAAATGTATTTGAATAAGTAATCTCTTACAAATTCCATTGAAAATTACTTAAAAACCCCTCTCCAAAGGATGATTTATGTTCGATCAAACATTTATAGTATATTTTTGTATAAGTAATTCATGCTACATTGGACCGGGGTAGCATGAATAAAGAATGATTCGTGTTACACCAGACCGGGACCAGGGCGGAACCGGGTACGGTGGCAGGGATCCGGCCCGGTCCCGGTCGGAGCCTGGTTCGACTCCAGCCCGATGTAACATGAATAATCTTTAAGTCTGCATAGTTTCACGGGCAACTACGGAACTCTACACTGCGCGTGGCCCGACACGCACTTGGTAATTTTTTTATATATATAGAGCACGTTTTCCATATTGGTTTCTATATTTTCTGGATAATAAATAACAGAAAAATTGTTCAAAACAAACATTTAATATATTAATATTTATGTATATTCTATAAACAATTTTGTCTTAAACTATGTGACAACATTTTTGGAGCAAAATGGTGGATCTCTTTATTATACGCCCCGAGAAGTTACTCACGAAAGTCAAAAACACTACCAGCGGTTCGAAAACATCCGAGTCATCTAGAAGAGCTAGCATTAAACTATCGGGCGGTTCAATATTGTTTTTTTTTTTTTATACCACATACTTTTGGCGCATTTAGTAAAGGATAAAATGATGGAAAACTGCGCGCGCATCATGTGACCTTAGTGCGAAATGATGAAGTCAGCCATCAATGATAATAATGTACCTAAATTCATTTTACATATTTTATGATGTAATTTAATAATTAATTAGATTAAAATAATGTTTATTTATAGGTACATCGTTAAATCATTTTTAAACTATTTAAAAAATCATTAAAATTAATATACATTATTATCACTGGTGGTTATCAGCATGTTTTTGGCACGCGTGTATAAAAATTTTAAAGATTTCTTTTTTGTTACGTCAAAGAAGTAAATCTGGTTATACTTGGGTAAATAAGTACACACAATATTTTTCCAAGAAATTTTAAGGAGTATCCTTTATAACATCACCATCACTACGCTCCAAAAATATTATCAAACAAACATACAAACCTAATCTACTATCTAAATCACATGATGATTATTATTTGGTTCTTTTAATTATTAATGCTCTTTTATGTTAGACGATTTATTTAAAGTAAAACTTCTTTGGGCGCGATCAAGTTCAAAGGTTAAATTTTACTGCTACGATTTTGTAGACAGAGAAGGAACTAGACTACTAGGCAGACAGATCGTGTAACCGGGTGTGAGACAGCGATAGTGTTATCATTTATTGAGTTCTCTTAAAATCTACCATTGTACGCACGCACAAAATACTGATCAATGTCAGGTCAGATGTACAATAAAATGTGTATTTACTTTATTCTCGTTTGAAAAACCTCAATAGAGCACTCTCCATCTCGACTATTTCGAAAAATTTGGCGCTTTCGATACCAAAAAAATGGCTACAGCGATATAGACAAAAACACATAACCCTTTCTCTTTTGCTCTTCATATTTTTAGTTGATCTCTCTACGAACGATTTATACGCAATGTTTTGAAACGCAGTAGTTTTTGGCGGGATCTCAAACTGTCATGCAGTGGTTTTCATTTTTTATTCATAAATTTCTATTACTTGACCCTATATATATTGTGAAATACAGGTAACGTTATGCATAATAAAACTTAGTTATTGTGCACAAGTGAAGTGAATTGGAAATAATAACATGGATCATGAATTCTGTGATGCCACAAAAACTCCCTAGAAAGTTCTAACAAGGGAGCCACCATCTTGTTAGGATACACAAATCGTCATAAAACTGGCAACTATATATATATACACTCGATAATAACAGTAATGCTCTTCAATAAGGAGGACCGGTTGCCAAGTTAGGAGAAAGAAGAAGAAGAAGAAACGCAGTAGTGCTTAAGAGTAGGGGAAATATGTAAAAGAAAGAACTATGGTAAAGTAAAAGCAATCTTAGGAAAAAAGTTGTGTTATTGAATGATTAATCATTATTTGCATATTAAGCAGTTATTTTACACTAAGTAATCTATTTAATCGCTAAAGATGTTTCACTTTTGTCACGTAAAATTATTATAAATAATCCGAATAACCAACGAAGGATGATCAATCGACAGTCATCGTCGTAAGGAGTGTGTAGCAGAGAAACCAGTCATAGTCATTCACATTACTTAATATTTATATATACTGGTCCTAAATCCCTAAACTGGACACGGAATACAAAGCGTTTATTCCTATGTCAATCTTAATTATCAAGAAATATATTTAAAATTATTATTTTTTGTTATAACTTTGGTTCGGAAAGACTTTTAGGAAACAAATTCGTCGCTAGATGTCGCGTTCAAGTTGATTAAAGGGAAATGTTTATCATTACCTATTACTAGAGGGCGACACTAGACTTATTATTATTATATAATTTCAATTAATAGAATAATTTTGTTCTACTACAAAGATTAAAGATAATTAATAGATTAGACAACAGCGTACTACCGTAAGGGACAGCAATATATAGTATAACCTGACAAATTAAATATACAGTACAAAATGACCGCCTCAAAGTAAAATTCCTTGCATAATTGTGCCAATAAATAAACTACCGAATTCTTCTACTTAATTTCGGGTTAATTATAAATATTTATCTATTAATTCTTCATGCTATGCGAATTAGTTAGACGTCATTTTACATGTAATTAGAGAACAGGCGATGTACCCTTAAGTAATTTTGACTAATAAATTAAATTAACTTAAAATATCATCCTCACAAATGAAAGGTTATTTTCACATTTACGTTCACTGCGGCTATTATAGGCAATAGCAAAACAACTCACCATATTTGTTGTGTTTAAGATATGTAAATCACAAAATATCTATAAATCCCGAACAACAGATTTTATTACGAAAATCCTAAAATATTTGCAATTATATTACAAAAACGGTACACGTAGACAAAGACAAGAAAAACTATTTCTATATCTTTTACCCTCAGGTCTTTCTATATAAGGTAGCTCGTTCGCTCCTGGTATTATTATTAGCATATATTACTCTATATTATACTTACTCCAAGAAAATGAACGATATTAAAATGTTCTTGAAAGAATCTTGAAGAAAACACTAAAAATGTTGTAATTTTCTATAAAGTCAAATAAAACCACGATAAATTATGTTACAATAAGTACGGTATAAGTAAAGTTTAAACTAAGCCTCAGTTTCTAGATCAGCTTCTATCTCTTCTGGCGTTCTTAAATCTATAGCGAACCTCTTCTTCATGCTCGGGGGCCTGTCGTCCAGTTCTGTAAAAATGTAAAAAAGAAAACTGTATAATTTACACTTTTAGCATTAAGTACCATCGCATAACAGATTGTTTTGAAGTAGATATTTGGACAACTAATATAGGCTATATATACCATTAGTGGAGTAGTAACTATATACATCAAGCAATCTGGCAAGCTGTAGGCAAGTGGGGGAAGTGGGAACAACTATGGGCTACACGGGCGCGTTGGGTGGATAAATTGAGTGATATTGATTGATTGAATTGAAATTGATTGAATTGGATGTATAAGTTGGGTGAAACCGTGAGGCACAGGTATAGTAATAAACATAATATAGCTATTTTATACAGACAAACTCACCCGGTTGCGCTTGCATTTCTTTGACTCTTCTAGAGTAATCTTGGAATGCCGCTGCCAAGGAGTACGTTAATCTTCTGGCAGAATTTCTGGAAATAATAAAATTTTAATAACGTAAAATAATTTTTGATTTCTGTTTGAGTTTTTAACACGCTTCACTTGTAACTAACTAATTAACAAACAATGTAATAAAATCTTAGAAGTCGATTTTAACCTACTTATAATTGTCGTATCGAAATGAAACTTTGTATCTTGGAGCTGATATTATGATGGAGCCAGGAGGTGGGTAATGGAACACATCAGTGGCTACTAGTAAACCACTCGAGTTTGGGCTCATCCGATTTTTTTTGACAAGTCCAATTGATTGGGCTTGTTAACGAGGGTCTGGTGATGGATAATGGAACTCTTCAGTGGTTACTACCAAACCCTTCCAGTTTAGGCTCATATGATTCGTTTTGACAAGTCAAATAGATGGGGCTTGATAACGAGATGTTATAAGACTAATAGCGTGTTTTAATTTTTTTAACTATTTAAATTTATTAAATAGTAGCATGGTAAACTGAGGGAACTGTGCCAAGTGAGCTACTGCTTACGAAATCAAAAACCACCGACGACCAATGAGATATCAATAATCCATAGAAGGTCGTTGCTGTCATGCCGGCCTGTAAGCTTCTCAGCCTATACACTGGCTGATTCCGACAAAACCAAAAGAAAGTCGCGAAAGACAGGTTTATTTTCATGTGGATAAGGTTATAATCCAGACACATACAGATACCTAACATGCCTACATTTATAGATTTAAAAAAAAAACGAAAAGTGGCTAATAACGTGCGGTCAGACTGATGGTAAGCAGAAGAAGCACATGCGCAATACCGACCATTTAAATACCAGTTCACTCTCTGTCACTCAAACCGTACTGTTTGCGACCATATAGGTTTCAAGGTGTGAGGATGAACTCCCAACAGATGGCGAGCGGTGTGATTGTGGGAAGTAATCGACTTCACGACGAGATATGTAGGTCATAAAAGTATTCATCAAAATGATTACGAAATTGTTACACGAGATAGAACACTGTTAGTTTGTTTAGATAAAATTCCATCTTTATCTCACTCAAATAATATACTTTATTGATAAACACTTAGATATTTTATTATTAACTAGAGAGATGGTACGGCCGACTATTTTTGACCATGGTATCACTTGATAGTAAGTAGCGGTATATTGGAAGATGTTAAAGCGCTAAGAATAGTATAGTTTCTAAATGACTAGCTGTACCCGCGGCTCCGTTCGCGTGGACTACAGAGTCGCGATTGTGCTGCCCCCGCTACCGTACATGGAGATCGCCCGCCAGTTTTTTAAAGACAAAAATGCTTATTGTGAGTGATCCTTAGGACATAGACATATGATATGCCTGACTTTTTTGTAGGTCTTTTTAAGATCTACAATTGTGTAGTACATTATTTTGATACATCTCTTATGGTTTGCACAGCGTAAGCCCCAAAAGCGTATTTTTTCCGACTTGATTCACCATTATCATCACTGCTTATTTCGCATGTTACTTTCTCTAACAAAATATATCCTATAAACTGGCCAGATAACATAGCTATGAATTAAAGAAAAAACTATGTAAATTGGATAAGTAGTTTTCTCGTGAAATATGTAATAATGTATAGGTACATATGTATATATATAGATGAATATTGAAAAATGACTAGTGACTAGTGTATTTTATATATTTTGTAAGATAAAGTAACATACGAAATAAGTAGTGAAGATAATGGTGAATCACTGGGCACTTAAATGTCTTACGCTGAGTAAACCATACGAGATATATCAAATTAATGTAATATAATTGTAGATCTTAAAAAGACCTACAAAAAAGTCTGCGATAGCATACGTCTATCTTATAAGGATTGCCCAAAATAAGCATTTTTGCCTTTAAAACAACTGGCGGGCGATCACGACGTCATACTGTAGACCACGCGAGCGGAGTCGCGGTCACAGCTATTATATAACTCTATTAAAATTTAACTAAGAGTTTATATCGGGGCCACTAGGCAGTGTCTCCAAAATGCTAGCAGCATTGCAGCTTCGTATGACAATGTTGATACTTTGGACTGGGTTAGAAGCTTGCCTTATGGTTCTGCGTGGATTGGACCAAACACTATGCTGTGTCTTTGTATAAGGCGTTCTGCACTCGATACACATGAACCCTGTTTAGTCTATGCCTGTACATGCTAACTTGTCTTTGGATTACACCAACCTTGATTCACAGACAAAAGCATGACATTCGAAGGGATTCAGGCCTTTTATGTCCGCATTGTCTTTGACGATGATCATTGAGAATACCCTGGTGTAGACGAGGTCTTGGACTCCGTATGATATTGACTCAATGTTGAAGAAGACAGCCATGTGTTCGAACTCGTCTCTCTTCGTTCCATGGTTGAGGGTTTCCAGGTGTACGCCGTCGACTGTGATCTTTAGTTTTACGATCGGTAATATTTGACCTGGAAACCAAAACGAAATCTGCTGGTTCAAGTATACAAGGATTGCAAAACAGGGTCGGTTTTCATAGTCGAGAAGCTTCGGGGCAAAGAAATGAAGGCATTGAATTAAAAAAAAACATGTTGTGCCCGCGGCTTCACTTAATTTCTAAAAACTTTGATAACTTTTTATTTAATTATGATATCGTGATATTTTATTTTTTTGACGAGGACCACGTATTTAAGAAGTAAAAGGAAAAATGGATCCTTATCTATTGAGTAGTTTTTGCGTGATGCGCGCACAACGGTAAACCTCAATTATTTTATTTATATAGACAGATAGAAAATTTAGGCCTGAGAAGCCTAAAAGTATCAAGTAAGTCAAAACAGTATCACCGGTTTCGACAAACGTCTCAGTCATCGAGCAGACCCGGTAAGAAATTAGTTCGGGATTAGCAATATTTCTTGTAGTTCACTCCTTAAGAAACGATAAAAGGCGCACGGTATGAAAAAATATGAGTGAAATTAAAAGAAACAATTTTAACTT
Source organism: Saturnia pavonia (assembly GCA_947532125.1). Lineage (NCBI taxonomy): Eukaryota > Metazoa > Arthropoda > Insecta > Lepidoptera > Saturniidae > Saturnia > Saturnia pavonia. Next base: position 9,011,152 of record OX383921.1, read on the forward strand.
TTGTGTTATTCAAATAAGGTTGAGATTTATTGAACACTTTTTCGTTTGCAGCGAAGCCATAAGACGTGAATCGACCGTTGAAATGAGCGGGAACGTCCGCGGGGCAAATTAAATTTTATCATTCATTCTATATCCTAAGACAGTGATTCTCAACCTTTTTTTTGTTGCGGCACATATTTAACGATATCAAAATTTGGCGGCACACAAAGAAAAAGATAAAAATTATTTACTTACTACAACACACTAACATGCAAAATTTGTCGGCACACAAAAGTGCCGCGGCACAGTGGTTGAGAATCACTGTCCTAAGAGATGCCTTTATTTAATCTTTTTTCTAAATTATAAGACAGTTGTTGAGGAGTAAACTCTAGTGGTCGTAGCTGACACACATATTTTTTACACTGTGACATCGTGAAATATATTTTTTTCTTATACTTTATAAGTTTAGCGTTAGACAACAATCTCGCCTGATATTAAGTCACGAAGTAGCCTAAGATGGTAATTCGTTAAGGCCTAAAGAACTAGCTCTCAAGTGCAGCAGCCGGAACACACCTATAGGTGCTTGACGACAGATATTCTTGATAGTGGACGCTAGCAAGATTGGCGTTAGAAAATGTGCCATATTATTATTATTATTGTGTCATTTTTGAAGCAATGATGGCTCAGTGGTGGCGTGTACGATTTCAGGTCGATTAACGTGATTTCGAATCCCTGCAATGAGCTTGAGCTTTCGGTGAAAGAAAACATCGTAAGGAAACCATAGCATCGTGGTAGGACTTTTTCTAGTGCTCGCCTGGCTAGCTATTATACCACCCTCAAGTTGAAAACCTGTCGCCAAGCACCGATAGGTGTATTCCGGCAAATGTACTTGAGAGCCAGTCTTCCACTAGTTATCATCTTGGGCCACATAGTCATTTCACATCAGGTGAGATTGTGGCCACTACGCCAAACCTATAACGATAAAATACACTATATTATGTTTTCATTTTCCTTCATCGTAAGTTAAAGGTCATTGTAGGATATTTAATATATTAGTTTCATTATCACCTGGGGGTAAAGCTTTAGCGGCAGCTACCATAAGATCAACTGGTTTCCGAGTGTGCTTGATACCCCAGAGGCCTCTGGCGTCGCTTTGGCCCAGGTATTTGACCTAGAAAGAAAAACGTTAAAATTAGTAGAATCTTCGACTGCATCAACACGACCACCGTAAATATATTTCCCCCACAAAGATGCTGCATTCTATCTGATTAGGGCTGCCATCAACTAATTTTTTGACGCCGGACAATAATTTGAAAATTCCCGGACATTTAGATGCAATAGAGCTTTTCCGAAGACTTCTTAAAAAATGTTTTTAAATAAATATAATAAACATCTCTATTATTTTGTTATTCGTTTAAAAAGCTTGCTTTCGATGTTATTTGTATTTTATGTTTGACAACATGGACCCATAATACAGTAAAATAAATGAAATCCCTGAATAATTATTATTCGTAAGCGATACAATGATTTTTCTCATGTAATTTAGTATGAAATGTAATTAGTGACAATCATCTCATTGACATCAAATATGAGTTTTTGGAGGGATCTTGAACTGCCATGTTGTGGTTTTCATTTTAATTCATGAACGTAGGTTCTTTGACCCTATATTATGTAATATTGGTAGCAGTTTGCGTGATATAGTTTGGTTATTGTGCATTCGTGAAGTGGATTATAAATATAAGCTGAAAACATGCATTTTGTCAAAGATGATGTCTAAGATGTCAGATCAGAGATGATGTCAAAAAACTCTAGATAGTTCTAGCAAGGGAGCCACCATCTTGTTAGACCAACTTTGTTTATAAAATATACTACATACAAAGATTTAAAACATTGACACTGGCAAGTGCTTTTTGCGGCGCCAAATAAAGAAGAAGAAGAAGACATCCAATAAATAAATAAATAAATAATAAATAAATATATAAATAAATAAAATAAATAAATATGTAGGCGAAGAAATCAAAATAAAATTGTTATCAACTTGCTAATCAATTAAGCCGATTTTCTCTGGATGTAAAACCCGTAGGGATGCTCCCCGGACGCTGTTCAAACTAGGAAAAATCCGGAAAACCCCGGGCGGATGGCAGCTCTATGTCTGAGGGATATGGTTCACAACAATTAATGGCACACGAGCCCTTCCAAATTTGTCCTCAGGATTGGCAATCTATGTATTTATTTATTACCGCAAATGGTTAGTGAAAGGTAATTACAAAAAAAAACTGTTTATTTGAAGTAGGAAATACACGAAGCCTTTTATGGCCATTTATAGACAAAAAATAATTAAAATACTTCAAAAAATTATATGCATATAAAAACAACCCGAGAAGAAAAAGATTCATAAAGAAAAAAAAAGAAGAAAATCCGAGTTATTTGTGGAGTTGTTGCCAGCCAAGAAGAATATGGGGCGGCGCGTGCAGCGGTGGACAGCCGGCGTAGCGCGATAGTGGGGCAGGATTGGGACGTGAGGGGATACGCCTGAGTGAACTACCCGTCCGCGTCTACCCAAACGCCTCGTGAGTTTTTTTTTATTTCTGACTTACTATACTGTCAGCCTTAGCGGCTTTTACAGCTTCACCGGACTTTGGATACTCGCGAGTGAAGACGTCGCGTCATTGACGGTTGTGTCTGAATGCATAAAAATTTTGATGCTTTGCAATTATCAGCTTTCAGTCGGTTTCTTTTATCTAATCTCCAGTTCACATTCATATATTAATAGATTAATCAAGTAGGTATCTATAAAGGTAATTTTTCTTTAGCTGGCACCGACTCCAAAAATAACTGATTATAAATTGTAAATACGTATACAAGTATCAATAATTTCGTTGATTGTTTTTTAATGCTCTTTGCTTTGAAGTAATTAAAATATTATTTTCTACTTTTTAGTTTAAGTTTGTACATTTTATAGTCTTGAAGTTTATTTTTGCTTTTTTTTTTAAAAGTTTACTTAATTTAATAAAAAAATGTGGAAATTTTCTTTATCTATACATATAATGAAATTGAAGTGTCTGTTTGTAATGTCAAAATAACAGCTTTTTACTAAATGCATATGAAAGTATATATTCTACCTACAACTGTATACATATCATGGGATCAGCTCTGAAGTATTACTTACCAAACAAAAAAAAATCATCAAAATCAATTCATAATTGGCGGAGTAATCACGAAACAAACATACAAAAAAAAACATACAGGCGAATTGATAACCTCCTTGTTTTTTAAGTCGGTTAAAAAAATACCTATCACCCTGTCGTCTAAACTGCAGGCAGACATCAGAACACTTAACATTAGGTCAACAGAGCGCCTGTTTGCTAAATATTAGTTTATAATTTAAAAAAAAAAACACTCAACTGTTTTATATATTTTAACGTTCAGCCATAATCTCACTTAATGTTAAGTGACGACGTTGCCCAAGATACCTTGCTTAACACGTTAAGCAAAGTGGGGTACACACCTATAGGTGTGCGTAGGAAAGATTTTCACGTGGTGGTAGTTAGCTAGGCGGTCATTAGAAAATGCTCAATGCAGGGATTCGATCGTATCGATCTACGCCATATCCGTACACGCTACCACTGAGCCATTAACTTCACTAGACTAATTTTTTTGATTAAAACTAGATACGCTAGAGGTTCCACAGGCATTATAAAAACCTAAATTATAATCCTATCTTTAACGGTTTAGGCACAGTAATGCAATACAGAGCGTACTGGAAATTTAAGTGATTAAATTCACCAAACCGTAAGGATAGATTCGCATAAACCATTATGTTATATGCTTAACGGATCAGGGGACGCAATGACGGGGACGTGAGCGCGGTGTCGTCACTTCCGGTGCACTCAAAATGGCGGCGACCCGCTCCAATTGAAACGCAATTTACTGTTTTTCATTGTGTACAAATGTTTGCATATTTAGATGTAGATCTAAACAAATAAATAAAATTTAAGTGTCTGTTCGTAATGTCAAAATAACAGTTTTTTACTAAATGCATAATTTGAAAGTATATAGTTTTCGTATACCAAAAATTATTATTATACTAATTAAAAATTATAATACAAAAAAATTAAAAAGAAAACTCTGTCTGCTAGCTACCACCCTCAAGTTGCAAATCTGTCGCCAAGCACCCAATAGGTGTGTTCCGGCAGCTGCAATTAAGAGCCAGTCTTCCACTAGGTTTAGCGTGTTATCATCTTTGGCCACACCGCCAGTTACCATCAATTGACATAGTGGTCACTACGCCAAACCTATAACGATAAAAGAAAATCTCTGTGACCTACCTCCCTAAAATGATGTTTGAATCATTAATTTTGATGAAGAATTAACGGAGATATATTGTTACCACAAAAACACCAGATAAATAATATAAATATTAATTGTTAGTACTTAATATTACAGAACTTCTGGGTTTCACCGTTCATCGCAAGAGACTCCTTTAGCCGTTGAGTGGCAATTAATTAATCTCTGTATAAACGATGTCAAATTTGTTAACCTCATTACAAAGTTAATTTTAACAACTAATGCAGTTTAAGCGTATGGAGGTCGTAAAACGCATATATTATTGAAACTTGCTTGGTAGTAGATATAGTTGACAGATATATGAGCCCCTATACACAGCAAAAATATATAATAGTGACTCACTTCAGTGCGTCACTTTTCTGCATTGACTATTGTAGTGTAATGAATAAGCCAATCTTCAAAAGAATCGGACAAGTAGCGAAAAGTCCTCGCGCTTTGAGGGTTCTGTAGTAATTTTTTTCATCGTTATAGGTTTGCTGTAGTGGCCACAATCTCAGCTCATGTTAAGTAACGATGTGGCCCAAGATTGTAACACGCTAAACCTAGTGGAAGACTGGCTCTCAAGTGCAGTTGCCGGAACACATCTATTGGTGCTTGGCGACAGGTTTTCGGGCGGGTATTAGAAAATGCCCTACCATCATGCTATGGTTTCCTTACGATGTTTTCGTTCACCGAAAGCTCAGGCTCATTGCAGGGATTCGAACTCGTGTCAATCGACATGATACTCGTACATATTACCACTGAGCCATTATTGCTTCAAAATGTTTTACATAAATATTTTTTGTATATTATTTTTACATTTTCCAACGTCTCCGATGCGCGACAGCGCGGCACGTGTTTAAACGATAAATTTTTTTTTTTGCGGGGACTCACAAGTCACGTAGTACATTGCAGCATTTATAACTTTGACGGAAACTGAACCATATTATTGTCAGGTTTATTTCAAAACTTATGACAAAAGCCCGCCCTCTGTATCAAAACAAATGCCTAATCGAATACTTTATTCATTTAGTTAATAGTAATTCATGTTAATTAAACAGGTTAAAACACTACTACCAGTTTGAAAAACATCACTGTCATTGAAAAGAGCCGGCAAAATACTCAATGAATACAATACTTGAAGCAATGATGGCTCAGTGGTAGCGTGTACGACTTCACGTCGATTGACGTGAGTTCGAATCCCTGCAATGAGCTTAAGCTTTCGGTGAAGGAAAACATCGTGAGGAAACCATAGCATGGTGGTAGGGCATTTTCTAATGCCCGCCTGGCTGGTTACCACCCTCAAGTTGAAAATCTGTCGCCAAGCACCAATAGGTGTGTTCCGGTAGCTGCACTTGAAAGCCAGTCTTCTACTAGGTTTGTTGTTATCATCTTGGGCTACATCGTCACTTAACATCACGTGAGATTGTGACCACTACGCCTACAACCTACAACGATAAAATCCGGTTTATTAAGTATTTTATTATTTTACAAATAATATTTACAGTTAAGTATGTAATAATTAAATTATTTTAGTGGATATATAAAGGGGAGTTACTTCCAGACATCATTATTATTCATGTAATGATTCAACTTTTGATAGTAGGTAATACTTGCTTGATATCACTCTCGATCTTATTGTCCGGCAAATCAGTAATGTGCTTAGGGATTTTATTATAGAAGCTAACACTATTACCTAAATAACTTTTATTTATTATATTAAGTCTAAAACACGGTATGACTAATTTATGTTTACTTTTAGTATTAAAACGATGTTGGTCTTGGACAAAATCTAGCTTGTGATTTTTTTTACAAACATACATTAAATTATCAATTATGTATTAGTAGGGCAAAGTTAAGATATTAAATTCCTGATATTTGCCAAATTTCAAGACTGTAGATCGTTGGGAAGTACCATATACGTTTTGATAATCGGTCAGTGAGCAGGGTTTTTAGTATGAAAGGTCTTATATCTTTACTGTGTTAACTTAGAAACTTATTATTTTTACAGGAGTTTTGAAACCTACTTTAGTATTTGATAATGATTACATATATATACAACTCAATCCGTTTTCAAGAAAAAGGGTCTTGACACACGGACAGACAAGCAGATAGACGGAAAATCGAGTGATCCTATAACGGTTCCGTTTTTTATTTTCATTTTAGGCACGGAACCCTTAAAATTATTCTGAAACCGTTTTTCACGTTGACCATGTGTATGGTACTTGCAGTTCAATTTGAAAGTGTTATTACCTGAAATGTAATAGGCAGATCGTCGACCGCGACGGGACCTTCGTTTTCCGACATCTTCTCTTGACCTTAACACATCACTTGAAGATCTTCATACGTCTTACCATATTTCTTTATTCTGTAACAAAAAACATATGCCTAGGGTACAATAGTTAAATTAAAACCTAAGCTCTTTAAATACAGAAATAATATTATGTAAGCGCTCGAAATAGAATAGAAAATGATTACATACACCATACGCCACGTATTTTAAAGGGTTATTCTGGTTAATATCTCTTATTATCATTTATATATATTATAAAACTCAACGTATCTCTGTGTGTCGGTCCGTTTATGTTCTTCCAATCCAAACCACCAATCCGATTTACATGTTGTTAGATAAAGTAACATAAGAAAAAAGCAGTGCTGATAATGGTGAATAAATTCGGGAAAAAAATACGCATTTGCCACAATTTCGCCATTTGCACTACACTGGCTGACCTCTAAATGCGAGAGCGACTGTGACGAGCTTATCACTGTATGTATGCATGGTGGTAACGACTCAGTCGGGTAAAGATCTATACCAACCCGTTTTATTACTTGATATACACTGGTTCATTTTGGAACGCGATACATAACCGTTCCACGATGGCAGGTGTTAAACGTGGTATATGGTTTTATTACTGATCTAGCTGTACTATTTACCAGGAAAGATCCGTCAAAATCGGTCCAACCGTTTCGAAGATTATACGTAACAAACAGTCAGACTGACAAACAAAAAATTTAAAATTTATTTTTTCTTATACGTACCGTATATACTTTCATATGCACTTAGCAAAAAGCTGTTATTTTGACATTACAAACAGACACTTTAATTTTATTATATGTATAGATATACACCAGTTGGTCTTGGAACGCGATACACCTAACCGTATGTTGGTCACGATACAGTCAGAAACAATTGTTGTCCGTTACCACCCAGCAGATTAAAGATTAAGAGAGATAGATCTGTGTACTTTTATTTCTACCTAGCTGTGCGTTGTCCCCTACGGTTTCACCCGTTTTGTTAATTCAAGCAACTCTCCATCGGGACGCCGCTAACGTACCCGTGAAGCCTATTGTAGTTCTCACTTCTCGTATATGCAAGATTGTTAAACATTCATGGTTATTGCTCCGCTCCTTAAAATTGTAGCGAGAAGTTATATAACCTACAACCTGCCTCAATAAATCTATTCTAATATAATAAAGCGGAATAGCTTTTTGTTTGTTTGTTTAAGCACGCGAATTTCTGAAACTAAAAGTCGGATTCGAAAAAAAACCTTAGTCAGATCGCGACTTAATTGCATACGCGCAACAGTCCGAGCCGAGGTTCGGCCACTTTGGCACCCTCGGCTGCCTGTTGTTGCTTAACTTTCGTGGCTGAGTGCTTTAAGCGCTCGCCCCCAAGCCCGGTAAAGCTGTGAAAGCCGTAAAGGCTCCAGGGCCCCTAAGGCTAACAGTATAGTCAGTTCGAAAATAAAAAAAAGGTATTTGAAAAAAAGTTTTATTGATAATTGAAAAGTGATTTATTAGTATTATTATTAGTCATGGCATATTTATCCTTACGAACAGAAGTATTTCATCAGCAAGAAAATTTTATATAGATAAACTTTGCCCTTTATAGCATTTTATTTGGACGAATAGTTTGGAAGATAATGTAAAATTAAAATAAATCAACACTTGCTCGGGTCTATGACTAAAGGTGTAGTGGCGCGAACGAGCCGTGTGAGTTGTGCCGCATAACCCTGGCTGTCTGATAAAAGTATTATCAATACTGATGTATTATAAATCATCGATCAGCGATATCTTAAAAATTATATGCGGGTGAAACCGCAGTGCACTGCTAGTAGTCTATAAAATGCAAAGAGAATTTTTCAAATCTGACTGGTAGGTATTTCTAGAGAATAACGTGTTCAAACAAAAAAAAAAAGAAAACAACATCTTGACCTTAATATTAATAAACAAAGTTAAATACAAAAAACTTAAATACAAAGGTATGGTTAACGTTTTTTCTTTATTTTAATAGGCACTTGTTTCGGGTCAGACCTCTCCAATATTTAGGGACATCCTGAGGGGTGGACAGGTGTTTTATTTACGACAGATGGTAAACATATTAGTTAAAGTTGATATTAGAAAATAAAAATGCAAGTGCTTACTCGCGTAAAATAATCTAGTATATGTTAGCGCTACTGTCTGTGAAAAATTACAATAGTTGCAAAAGGGATTTTTATAAAATATTTATATTAATTTAGCAGAGTTAGAATAATTCAACATTTCTGTATCGAATTGGCAACAAGAATAATGCCTGGATCAATACACTGAATAATAATAACTTAAAACATTATAGTTAGATATAGTACCGGATTTAGAAACAGGCACCATATTTGTATACATAGCTTGTATTATGACATGGTAGAACAGCATAGTTGATATATCGTCGACTAGTTGTGCCCGCGGCTCCGTTTGCGTGAACAATACAATGCTGTCGATCGAAGGCACACACGATTTGTGCTTTCTCAAAAACGCTTATTGTGGGTAATCCTTACAAGATAGACACATGCTATCGCAAACTTTATTGTAGGTTTTTTTTTTTGGTTTGGCGTAGTGGGCACAATCTCACCTGATGTTATGTGACGATGTGGCCCAAGACGATAACACGCTAAACCTAGTGGAAGACTGGTTCTCAAGTGTAGCTATTGGTGTTTGGGGACAGATTTTCAACTTGAGGGTGGTAGCTAGCCAGGCGGGCATTAGAAAAAGCCCTACCACCATGCTATGGTTTCCTCGCGTTGTTTTCCTTCACCGAAAGCTCAGGCTCATAGCAGGGATTCGAACTCATGTCAATCGGAAAGCCATTTAAGCTTCCCAAAAGAGTTTTTATTTCGATCTGATTCACTATTATCGTCACTGCTGGTTTCATATACTATACTTATCTTACAAAATATATCCTCTAACCTGGCCAGATAACATATTATCTGTGAGTTAAAGAAAAAACCATGTAAACCCGATTAGTGGTTTTTACGCGAAAATAATATAAATGGACAGAAATACGTTGAGTTTTATAACATGTAGGTAAAGATATAGATTTCTTTAATCCAATAGATCAGGACAGTCAGTGTTTTTCTACGAGAATATTTATTATCAGGTGTAGTTTATCAGTTTCCCAGCTTAGATACAAATAAATATGTTTCCTTATCATTGTTTCCATAGAATTCATTTATTAATCTGTTATCCGTATTTATCCAAATATAATATTTATTATTATCGTGTTGGTAATTCTAAGAACAGTAAAATTTATCGGTATGATAATACGAGTATAATAATGAATATTAATTTTAGAATTTATACTTTAGGCGTGTTATAAAAATATGAGAGTGAATTTTTTCACATTTACGAGCTGTATAAGTGCGATCACATCTCAAAACTTCTTTCGCAGCTGAACTGGCATCATATTCATTCTCGTCCTGCGGGTCACGATATTCGCTCTGCTTACAGCAAAACCTTTGTTATACCTGAACATAGATCGAAAGTGTATTCAAATTCTTTCACGATAACGGCTATACGACTATCGAATGCGTTACATTTAATCTCAACTGCACAATTTCTGTTTGCTAATTTGTATTTATGATATTCGTATATATGTAAGCACTAACTGTGTGTTTCACCAGCGTATAATTTAAAAGAAATCGCTGTTTGATGATTTATAGGTAAAATACTTCAGTATAGACAATATTTTTATCGGGCGGCCATGGTTATGCGTCACAACTCACACGGCTCGTTCGCGCCACTATATAATAGGTCTTTACCTATGAAATTGCCGTTCTGCAGTACTGGCCATTTCAAATCCAAATAATTTTCGGATGGCTAAGAATTCTAATTTCGAATTAATTTTATTTTAAAAACATGGAATTCTTTTATTAGTATTACATTTTCATCGCATTTAAATCTTTTTTGTCTGTATTGTGTGTATTTAATAATTCGAGTAATTATGGAATATGAGTACCGTCGTAGCAGTAACGCGGCACAAGCGGCACGCAACATCAACGACGTTTACGGAGCTAACACTACAAACGCACCACCTGTTATTGGTTTGCTCGCTTCCGTTCTGAGAATTTCGACCTGAAAAATGAACCTCACGGTCGTCCGAAGACTTTGGTCGACAATGACGAATTAAAAGCGATTGTGGAAGCTGATGATACACAATCTACGGCTGAATTAGCAGCAGCTTTCGATGTTAGCTTCAAAGCAATATTGGTCCATTTGCGTCAAATTGGCAAGGTAAAAAAGCTTGACAAATGAGTGCCCCACGAACTCAATGATCGCCAGCGCGTAGTACGCGTCGAGACGTGCCTTGCACTGCTCAACAGACACACAAATGAAGGAATTTTGAACCGCATTGTTACCTGCGATGAAAAATGGATTCTGTTTGATAATCGCAAGCACTCAGCAAGTTGGTTTGATCCTGGTTCAGCATCTAAACAATGCTCCAAACGAAAACTTACCCCTAGAAAAGTGATGGTCACTGTTTGGTGGTCTAGCGCCGGTGTGATTCATCACAGCTTCTTAACAAACGGGGTGAGCATTACTGCAGATGTGTACTGTGAAGAACTGAACACAATGATGGAGAAGCTGGCACATCTCCAACCAGCATTGGTCAATCGCTCGTCTCCACTGCTCCTGCACGACAACGCGTGACCTCATACTGCAGAACAGACGGTCTCCAAGTTGCAAAAACTGGGGTTAGAAGTTCTCCGTCATCCGCCCTACTCACCAGACCTTGCGACTACAGACTACTACTTTTTCCAGAATTTGGATAACTCCTGGGCGGGAAAAAAATTCAATACCCGAGAGGCAGTACAAAATGCCTTTGAAGAATTTGTTGCCTCCCATCCAGCTGATTTCTTTAAGAAGGGCATCAATAAACTGCCACTGCGCTGGCAAAGATGCATTGATTGCATGGGTGATTACTTCGATTAATACAAATAAAAAATACATGAAAAAACATCGTTTCAATTTTTTCATACAAAACGGCAATTTCATAGGTAAAGACCTAATATATAGTCCTAGTCCCGAACTGAGTGTTGAATTATTTTAATTTTACATTATCTCCCAAACCATTCGTCCAAATAACATACTGTAAAGGGCAAGGTTTATCTACATAAAGCTATATTGATCTATATTAAATGGACAATGTATTTAAGGTACTTAATTGGATAAGGATTAATGCTGTATTGCTTAAAATCACTTCGTAATTAAGCCATTTTTTCCGTAAAATGTAAAGGATAAAAAATGGTTATTGTGGGTTATCCTTAAGAGATAGACATATACCATCGCGGACTTTTTTGTTGACCTTTTTAAGGTGTACAATACTGTAGTACATTATTTTGATTTATCTCGTGGGGTTCAGCCAGCGTTTGCAATGTAAGCGTAAAAAATGTGTTTATTTACGACATCACATTAGAAACCTCTAAATTTATCAGTGTTTCTCTACAATATTATGCATGTATTATACATATAAACCTTCCTCTTGAATCACTCTATCTACTACAAAAAACCGCTTCAAAATCCGTTACGTAATTTTAAAGATTTAAGCATACATAGGGACGGACAGATTATAGCGACTTTGTTTTATACTATGTAATGATGAATAACCTTAATCAGAGCTTAATCTCTTTCTGACCGAGACTTGGTATGTTACTGTCAATTTGATCATTCCCATTGTTATTTGATTTTCGAGTAGTAAAACACATTCCTTTAAAATATGAAATATTTATTTTAATCTACAATATATTTTTTCAGTAAATGGCTCGAATATTTTAGCAATTTGTCAACTCTAATCTCAATCGTTGTTGCATTTTACGTACTATACTGCCTTACGTTTATAGTTATTGCTCCACTCCTTAGCACCATAGCGTGAAGTTATATAGCCTACACTATTCCTCATGAGTCTGGCTATCATATACAAAAATATTTTTTCGTAGTTCTAGAGGTTAACGCGTTTAAACAAACAAACAAAAAGCTCTTCAGCTTTATCATATTAATATAAATAAAAAATTATCACCAAAATCTGTTAAAGTTAGTTAAGTTATAAGCGCACTAACAGACATACAGACGGTCAGTCCGAGATACGTTAAAGAATATAAGGACAATCTATAAACAATATATATGTAAAAGACGGTACAATAATGTAAGGTAAGTAATGTAATTAGTTTGGAACCCTCAGGGCGCAAGTTCTACTCGCTACTTGTTCGTTTTTTGAAGTGAAAACTTCTTTAGCCGCGCTCAGCACTTTTTAGTAGGGGAAAATCTCATGGGTTCGCGTCACCGATATGCTAATGTTAATTGTATATCTATATCTATTAGTGTATATATCTAATCGGACTGGCGCATGCGCAGCGATCTGTGTACACGAATACATATATGTACGTTAACACTTGTAACACATCGTATATAGCTGACCGTGTGCTGTGCGCGTTAATCGCTTTTTGGGTGGGTGAAATCTTGTGAGTTCGCGTCACCGACATGCGTAATAGCAGCATATCTGTAGCTATACTGGTGACGTATTGTGCAACATTAGTTCTGTGTATATCTTTACAAGTAAAATTGAATGGATTTAGTAAAAAAAATAATGTGTATATACTGTACATTGTTCAAATAGTGTTTGAGATTGATTATTATCTTGATTGTTTAATTGTAGAATCACTATGCAGTACAATAGTGAGTACTAAATAATTATACTAATATTTTTAAGTTGAAAAATAAATATATATTTTTATTTATTTTCATTATTCGAATTTTTATTGGCGTTTGGAAATAATTCTAAGTTATAAGTTTTCACTTCTATCGGCAATAACCAAACAATATTAAGTAAAAGGCCGACAAAATTACATAATTTAGGGCCAAATAAAATTATGAAGTAAATTAAAAAACCATCCACTACATAACACATCAAGATCCCGCAATAAGTTGAACAAGAGCAGCTTTAAATTAATATTGCCACATGAAAAATATTACTTAAGTAATTATAGAAATATGATGAAAAACACTTGCGTAAATTTTAGCATTCGTGTTTGTTACAAATTTTGTAACCTTGGCTCGTTGAATACAATTAGGTTTAATATTAACAATTATAATGATGCATTTATTCTTTTGTAGTGTGCTAAGGATAAATACGATAACTGCATGATCATATATATATATAAAGAAAATATATTTCGTTATTTGTATTTTAAGTTTAAAATTTTGCTGTAAATTTTCTTCCCAAGGGGGGAGATGTAAAGAAAACATATTTCTTTAATTGTATTTAAAGTTTTGTATATTTAATTCGTTTAGATGTAAGTTGTATATATTTTATCTATTATTAGAAAGAACGTTATGACATACATATAAATATGATTGATGTCAAATTGTAAAATAAAATAAAAAACTAAAGAAAGGAATTGTGAAATATAAACTTTTAAAGTCGTTTCTTTATTTATAGGTATTTAAAATTGTCTGTATTTAGTTTAGTAATAGATATTATAATTATTAAAATAAATCTTTATTTACAGAGCAAAACATTATAGTTTAATTCATATATATCCAAACAAATGACTATAGTCTTATATATATACTAGTATGTATACTATATTATATAATTATAATTATTATAATATAATATTATTTCTATACATATTATACCTAAAATTCAGTCTCTCTGTCTGTTAGAAAGTTTATGTTGTTTTGACGCGAAAACCACTTATCCGGTTTACATGGTTTTTCCTTAAATTCATAGATATGTTATCTGGCCAGGTTGTAGGATATGTTTTGTAAGATAAAGTAACATACGAAATAAGCAGTGACGATAATGATTAATGAATTAGGAAAAAAGATGCTTTTGGTGGCGATTCAATAGCTTACGCCGAGTAAACCATAAGAGATATATAAAACTAATGCTCACGTGGACTACTAAAAACCTTTTTTATTTTTTGTGCTGAACCCTAATTATTTTTCTATACTAAAAGTAGTCGAAGTTATTCCTTATAACATCAGTCAGTGAAAATCCTGTCAAAATCGGTCCAACCGTTTCGGAGATTATCCGGAACAAACACACAGACAAAAATTTTTAAAGGAGTAGTTTTGTTTTAGTTATCGTGTATACTTTCATATGCATTTAGTAACAGCTGGTATTATGACATTACAAACAGACACTTCAATTTTACTTCTTTGTATAGATTAATTCGTTGTTTTTCTATATTATACGGTTAAGTGATAAAACTATGGCTGATGGTAAGCATAGTACACTTCAAAATCAGTGGTGACTACAGAGAGATCAACTATCCATCATCAGTCGTCACTGTCATTCAGTCATCCGGCCTGCTTGAAACTGGATATGAACCGGCTGACACGAAACGCAACTCACATAAGCGAATCACTATGACGGGATTTTACCATAATGCAAGGTGATCGCCGAGTGTTTGAAGGGATCTTGATCTTGTCGTTTTTATTTTTAATTCATTAACTTAGATTCTATGACCCTATATTATGTAATATTAGTGGCATATTGCGTGATATAGTTTGTTTATTGTGCATTCGTGAAGTGGATTATAAATATTAACTCAAAACATACATTTTGATATGACACGAAAACTCCATAGAGAGTTCTAACATTTGAGTAACCATTTTGTTGGGCCGAGTTTAGGTATAAAAAATACTACAAAGACAAACAACATTGACACTGGCAAGTGCTTTTTGCGGCGCCAAAACAAAAAGAAGATGGTCGCGACCCAGTACTGTACGGTGTTTTTGGCGGGATCTCAAACTGTCATGTAGTGGATTTATTTTTTATTTTTAAATTTGTGTTATTTGACCCTATACTGTGTAATACCAGTGACGTTTTGCATAATAAAGCTTGGTTATTGTGCACGCGTGAAGTGGATTGGAAATAACAATATGCATCATGATTTGTAGATGCCTAAAGAGCTCGCTAGAAAGTTCTAACAAGGAAGCCACCATCTTGATAGGATACACAAATTGTCATAACACTGGAAACTATATACACTCGATAATGGCAGTAATGGTCTTCAATAAAGAAGACTGATTGCCAAATTAGAAAAAAGAAGAAGAAGAGTACTGTACGAGAGATCAGTCAGTACGTGAGCAGTAAAGGTTTTTTTTACTATGTAACTGGTGGTCACGCGTTTTCATCCGCAAAAACACGCACCGTGAGCATCTAACCTTTTTTCAAACCAGGTATAATCTTTGCATAACCTTGTCACAGTCATTTTGATTAATTAATTTTCCGTTTTATCTCGACGATAAATATTTATCGTGATTTTATCATTATCGCGGCAGACTTTCATGTTTACGTTAACAGTTAGATCATCTTACCAGCTACCGTAATTTATTTTTAATGAAGATATTATCTAATATAACATAATCTTATATAGATCGGATAGCGTTTGATGACAATATCACCTGATGTTAAGTGACGATGTGGCCGAAGATGTTAACACGCTAAGCCGAGAATGACTGGCTGTCAAGTGCAGCTGCCAGAACTACATATGTGCTTTGGAGTGCAATGTTTTCAGGGTTCAGGGTTTATTTCATAATAAATGTATGAGGTATCGTAACCTTACATCATCCCGAGTGACACTGTATATAATTTTTTTTTGAAAAAATAGAATATGGACACTGTATTTTAAAATGTGAAAAAAATCTACTATTACAATATGAGTGTCAAATTGAAGGCCTTGATTCACTAAAATGTTTAAAATATAAATAAATAATTTAAAAACATAAAGAGATGACTGCCCTGAAACTAAAAAGTAATTAAGTACATAGTTAATGTGTTTATAACAAGCGAAAGGTCACTCATTAACACGAAGGCAAGGTCAGAAACAGCCCCGCGTGTGCTAGCGATCCGGATACTGCAGAGACAATCTTGCATCTCCTCATAGATTGTCCAAGGTTCGGCTCATCCAGATTTGACCTCGAGTCACAGTTAGGTTGCAAAATTGAGACGGAAAAACTGAAAGAACTACTCGCGGACTTGGTAACAAGACCAGCTCTTTCGGAGTACATGGAGGAAGTGTCACGTGGACAATTAAATATTTATAATGTATCAGAAAATAAATATATTAAAAGAAGTTATGGAAGTGAAAATGGAAAATAGATTAATATGTGTAATCCGAAGGCATTTACATTATCAGATATATAAAAATAGAGTACCTTATTAAATCTATTAATTATAGTAACACTTTCACCAACAAAAAAATGTCCAGGTTTTTAATATATCCGTCAAAGATCTGTTAATGAAATTCCGTCGTGAGACGCTTATGTTTCAATAAACTCCATTCAGTTCCATTATTATTTCTGCTTCCTCAAGCCAGCATGATTGAATGTATCCGCCAGGTTTTTAATTCGTTTATAATTTCTAGTAAAAGGTTCCAACTCCTTAGAATACTAGTTATAATTCAAAAGGTCTCTTGTTATTATAACAAAACAAGTTTTATCGACTCCAGACAAATATGTGTGAGTCAAGATAATAAATATAATAGTAAATATAAATAAACTTATACAATTCTCATTTTTGATTGTACAATTCCTTTAGCGATCCCTGTCTCTCCCGTAAGTCAGAATCAATCCGTCATGTTTTCAATTGTTTTGCCGTCTTGTTCATATTTTAAATTTAAAAAGTTCTTCAGCCAAAATACAATATATACGACCTACTTATTCGATATATAAATCGTAAAATAAGTTTGTAATACTATATTTAAAATAATAAGTTACCTATAGATGAGATGCCTTCGGAAAGGAGCATAAACACAATAAATGAATAAATGAGAAATCAAATAAAGTGAAATAAATATATATAATTAAGAGATAAAAAATGATTGATAATACAATCATTACAGAAGTTACGAAAATAGCTGAGAAGAGAAATAAATAGGGAATCTGATAGAAGTTAAGGACTAAGAAAGAAAGAGACAGTGATATATAAAAAGGGGAAGATTTTAGAATTACAGTAACAAAGTGACGAATTACGAATGAAAGTGCAGAATGAAGTTTAGTGTCAAAATAAGAAATGAGATTGTAATAGATATGAATACCTGATTAAACTAAATTAAAGAAAAATAAATGTTTGACAATAATATATTATGATGAAAAAATGTAAATAAAATATGAAAATATATGTAAGAGAATCGTGTCTATGTCATTATTTAAAAAGAAATCATGTCTCATAGTAACGAGATAACAGACCCTGTCAGGTATTCAAAAATACGGCGTACATAAAAATAAATGGAAATAAAGTGGAGATGACGCCACGCGCTTGCAACAGGTGTGCTCTGTGATCCACGCAATCACATAAGCAGACAACGACGGGCTTGAAGGATGGTTTTAGCTCGAGCCTTCGTAACGTGCAGATCTCCATTAATATTGGATCCTAAGATTGTTCAAGACCACCTACTAAGTCGGAACCCGAAGAGAAGATTATTCTGGATGGAGCTTGTCGGATCGTGAGGATGTTCAAGATGAATTACTAGGTCACCTACGGGCAACGATAACACAGATATGCGAGGCATGGGGTGGCTATAGGGGAGGTTAGAGGCCACTGGGGGCAACCCCAAATAAAACAGACATCATGCTTACTTGGATTGTCGGACCATGTGCATCTCTACAATGCTTGCACTTAACCCCGATTACGATTACAAGATTTATTATTCCGTAATGAAGAATGATATCAAGGAAAACCCTGATGTCTTCGATAGTATATTTTGATGTCTTACTCTCTCTTTGACATATATATATAAATAAATTATGACTTATGATCTAACTAAAAACAGCACTTAATATAAATGATAGATGCAACTCAAACTCCGCGTCAAAATAAAAAACAATTGTGCCAATAAACTACAACAAAAAAAAAAATGGAACCATAAACAAATCATCTATACCCGATTCTTTTTTGACAGTAAGTATATACAGATTAACTAATACAACTTGTTTTTTACTTTTTATTTTCAAAGCATTCGTGTTATTTTTTGTTTTTATTAATTATTTTTATTACTATATTTGGGTTTTGTGTTATGGTCAGAATCTCCCAAGTAGTTAGAAGACAATGTTGCTTAAGATGATAACACGCTAAGCCTAGAGAAACTGGCTCTCAAGGGCAGTTGCCGGAACAAAACTATAGGTGCTTGGAGACAGACTTACAACTTGAGTTTGGCAGCTAACCAGACGAATTATAGAAAATGCCTTTCCACTATGCAATGGTTTCATCACGATGTTTTCCTTCATTGAAAGCTCAGACTTATTGTAAGATTTGAACATGCCATGACTAGAATATTTTTATACTCGCTCGGCAAAATTATTGTACTGTAATTAATGGTAAGAATGTTTTACTGTTCACAAACAACGGTGACCGTCGGTGACACAAATTTAATCGACAGTCATCGATGTCATACCACGTTTGAAGGACTCAGTATAATTATAAGAAGGAAGGAACACGTTGGCTTGGAGACTATTCCACATACGGCATACGTAAGAACTTGCGAACTACTTATTTCGTGCCGTGATGGGCGCTACCGTGTTCTATGGCTACATAGTCCAGACCAAAGATATTGCCCCTTCAAAGGTCATGTTATCTAATGAATAATCTAATTTGATATCAAATCGCAGAAGACATGCCCCAAGTGTTATAATTAACCTGAGATTTCAATGAAAATAAATTAAAAGTTCAAGTTCTTGCCGATAGGTACATCTTCATAGGCAGACAGTCTCCTAAGTATTTCAGTAATTCTTTGTTATAGTCATTATGCCTATTTGCGCGTATCTAAAACATTTAATGAAGTATACGATGACAGTCCCGACATATTTTCTAATTATTTGACTTCTTTATAATCTTATATTTCTGTATTTATTCAATAATTTTAATATCACATAATACCACTATTAGCTTTAAATATGTATTTTTTCAATCAATTTTGTTAATATGGTATTACATTGTTATTATGGTTAATATTAGATGTGCCCGCGGCTCTTCTCTCGTGGACTACAGAATGCCGTCGGTCGAACGCACGCACAGGTCATGCTACTCCCGCTCCGATTAAGATGGTTCCCCGCCGGTTATTATAAGCAAAAATGATTATTGTGGTCATCATTAAAATATTTATTATTAGAAGAATTACTGTAGACTTTTTTCTCTTTTGGTCTTTTAAGGTCAACAATTATGTGATACATTAATTTGAAATATCGCTTATGGTTTACTCATTGTAAGCCCGAATTGATTCACCACTATCGTCACTTCTTATTTCGTAAGTTATTATATGTAAGAAAATATATCTATCTATAATCTGTCTATATTATGTCATGAATGAAAAATAAACACGGATATCGGATAAATGGTTTTCGTTTGAAAAGAACATAAACGGACAAACACGTTGAGTTTTATTGTATAGTTTAATGCTCGCAAATTATTGCATGCTATGTTTGTCTTTAATTGGAATTCTACATTATTGTGATGTGTTCGTCTAACTAAAATATAAACATGTTTATGTAGCGAAAATGAATTCCGCTTCCGAAATTATCTTGCTAATATTACCGGCCATATCGTCGCTTCACATGTTGGAAATGTCATAATTTTACAGTATAGACTTTCGATATAAGTTGACGAAACTACGTGGCCGATTAGTTGAGAAATTTATATGTTGCGAGATATGACATTTCCTATGTTTAACTGCTTATCTCATGATAAGAAGTTCTATTCTATTTGAAATACTTTACAAATATGTCAATACAATCTCGAACATGGTATATCTGGTATATATGTATTTTTCTTTTCTGAATTTATTAAAAAAAAATAATGAAAGTTCACATGTTAATGTGGTGTTCGGATAGAAATATTCTGTATGGAACGGAGATTTCGTATCCTGAGTTACCTGACTTTTGTGAAAGACTGTTATCATTCAGTAGATATTTATAATAATATACCAGGCAAAGTGTGGGTAAAATAGATTGACATTTATCAGTTAATGAATTAAGTTATAAAAGCGGCACGCTATGCTGGCTGTTTTGACACATTACAATAGTGACGTGAAATGACAATTTATTTTCGAAATAAATATAATCAAATGCGAGTCGTATCTATAAGTGTTTGGATTTAAAACTAGTATTGCAAGTAGTATAGCTGATTACAAAGTTTTAATAAGACGAAATTAAAATATTTTAACAGTTTGCTCTTTTTGAAACAACGCCAAGTCGAAACTGCTTTGTTCTTCTTCTTCCTAACTTGGCAACCAGATTTCTTTATTGAAGACCATTATTGCCATTATCGAGTGTATAAAGTTTCCAGTGTTATGACAATTTTTGTATCCTAACAAGATGGTGGTTCCCTTGTGAGAACTTTCTAGGGAGTTTTTGTGGCATTATTTTTGGCATTTGTGGCAATTCACTTCACTTGTGCACAATAACCAAACTTTATTATTCATAACGCCACCTGTATTACACAATCTAGGGTCAAATAACACAAATTTATGAATAAAAAATAAAAACCACTACATGACAGTTTGAGATCCCGCCAAAAACTCTAACTGCTTTGTTTTGAATTGACCATTGACGCGAGTGTATCGGAGGTATAATAGTTGTGCTGGCCAGCGATACTATATGTGACGATCGTAATACATATATTTTTTTTAAATTTCGAATTTTCTTAAACATATATAATACACTATACGTATAATCCATTAATAACTACTCAAATGGCGCTGTTGTTTCGTTAGTAAAATCGTGAAAAGATTTTTTCGCGGGACAATATTATTAATTAGAACATAATATATATCGTTTAGAAATCAGTGTAATAAATTTTAAGAGAGGTAGGGCACACACAAATTTCTTTGGAGATTTCTCTCTACTTGGGGCAGCCCGACTAGTGGAATACCTACAGAAGATCGCAGTTAAATGACCTAGTGTTGTGTTTCTGCGGATAGTAGGGTTTCCAGAGCTCCTTGGAGTAGGGGTGTTCAAAGAAGGCAATGCGCTATAAATGATGTCACAATTGTCCATAGCCTTACCATCAGGAGGGCCGAACGCTTGGTTGCCACCTTAGTTGTATAAAAATCATAAAAAAAAAATTATGCTACTTATTTGTCTTCACATATTTATTTAGTAATTAGTATATATTTAGTAATTGGCGTCAAAAAATACGTTAAAATATACGTTATCTTTTATCTATGTTAGTTAATAATTGAAGTACATTGATAAAGTATCCACTTAGTTACGAACTTATATGGCGCGGAAAATACAAACACTTCCATTACCTACAACAAAAGCCGCCTTATCTGTATGACGTAATTAAAAAAAAACAAGTACTCACCTTATTTCGTGTGTAATTTGGTAAAATATATTTATTCCAATTGTAATATCTCAATAGTCACAGATTAAAAATGTACACTTCAAAACACGATAAAACTTAATGTCACAGCACTGACTGAGCGGAACAAAAAAAAATAATTTAAAAAATCGAAACAATAATATGACGGCGTCACACTGCGGCGTTCGATGCGCGAATGTGAATATCTAATTCGTTTTTCAAAATCGGAACGGTGAGTTCCAAATTCAAGAAGACCTTTCATTTTACGTTTACTTTGTCATCCACTACTAGGATTACAAGTAAAAAGAACATGCAAGAGCTCAAGTTATGTTGGATGTATTGCATGTCTGTACCAAATTACGTGTACTACATAATTAATAATAATAAGCTTTATTCCGTTAACATAAAGATCATATTGTATTTTACATATACCAGTATAACTTTGTAGATTTTAGTACATCCATCCAGGTAGCGTAGTGATAAGATTATACAGCGTGTTAGAATAAATAATGTTATGTGGTAGAATTTAATACTTTCGCAAAGCAGTGTTTCGGACCGAAGGGTGCAGTAGGCAACACTCACTGGCACACTAAAGACCTTCCAACTCACTTCCTCAGCAGTAACAGCCTATATGCCTAGTATGACTGGCTACAGAATTGCAATCCTTTCGAGGTGATGCTAGGCTGCAGTGAACACTTAAATATCAGGTGGATTCGATACCTGTTTCCAATTTCATCTCATAAAATAGTACATTTAAACTGGGAAGTTTTAGGTAACTTAATTATTCATATAGGATTTTTGAAGTAAAATGTATTTAGGCGCGACTTGAGGCTAACTACGTTTCTTTTTCGGACAAAAATAACTTTCCGTAAAATCTATAGTGAAATTGTTTCTATTTATCTTATATTATTATTTTGTTTATTACTTTATTAAAAAATAAAATATTTATAAGAAACAAAAATAATAATTAAAAAGATTGTGTGTGTACCTTTAACGCGCTTTTGAAGTAAAGTTTCTTTGAACTTGTAGCAGATATTATGATTACAGTAAACACCAATAAGTCATGTTAGAATTCAGTGGTTTCTATTGATAACTAGCAACCGCCCGCGATTTCAGACGCGTTAATCTATACTAATATTATAATCTTTGTCACATAAATTGTGGCTTATGTATAAGAAATAGGCATATGGTATTCCACACTTTTTTAGATGTATTAAGGAGCAAAATTTTTGTAGAACATTGTATTTACGTAACACTAACCATGACGCCAGCGCACACGGATAAAGCATTTAGGGTGCCCTATGTCTTCCGAATTACTTAACAAAAATCTATATTTAAGACTAGCTGAGAGGTGTAGCCTAATGCTAGATAGCCTATACTATTCCTCGTGAATCTGGCTATCATATAATTTTTTTTTTTTCGCATCCGACTGGTTGTTTTAGAGATTAGCATGTTTAAACAAACAAAAAAACTCTTCCGCTTTATTATATTAGTAAAGATTGTAACTTGGTAGGATGACATATGAAAAATGAATGATAATTTTATGTCGTTGCAAAACCATCCTAAAAGTTTTAGTAAGCCTCTCTAAAACATGCTTAGCTTATTTCCAATTAGAGGACAGATTAGGCTTCTAGTTTGAAGCTTTAGTGAAAGTATTATTTGAAGAAGTAGCTTATAGTAAATATAAATATATATACGTAGACTACTTAATCCACCAAAACGAAATCTGTATCAATACATTGATGATTATGAGACTGTTAATATCTTGTTTTAATAAAGTATCATGCCGTCAAGCCATTTACTAAGGAGGGGTGAATCTATAAATAAAAAACATCATGTATGTACTATAGTTTATGTGTGAGTGCACACCTGTTGGATTTGTGAATGTGTGTGTTAACACGTACGTATGTGAATATATGGCATTGTAATAGTTGGGAATATGCTCTATTGTAATATAATCATTCATACTTTTTTATTTATTTAATAGTACGTGATTTTGTTACCTAAACAATATATTTTATTGACATGAAAACTTTTATTCGCTTGTTAAGTACAGTGTTAGCCGGTAAAACTTAATTGTGTTACAAAA
The DNA here is from genome assembly GCA_947532125.1 of Saturnia pavonia. Lineage (NCBI taxonomy): Eukaryota > Metazoa > Arthropoda > Insecta > Lepidoptera > Saturniidae > Saturnia > Saturnia pavonia. The sequence continues at coordinate 9,035,163 of OX383921.1, forward strand.
TTGCCTTTTTTTCTTTTTTTTTCACTTTTGTTTAATTTAAAAGAAACCGCTAGTTGATGATTTGTAATACTATAGACAATATTTTTATCAGGCGGTCAGTGTTATGTGTCACAACTCAAACAGCTCGTACGCGCCGCTACACCTATAGTGATAGACCCGAGCCGACTGTTGAATTATTTTAATTTTACTTTATCTCCCAAACTATGCGTGTAAATAACAACCTTTAAGGACAAAGTTAATCCTCATAAAACTTTTCACACTAAATTTTTGTCACAAAATATCTTATTATGGCTTATGTATAAGAAATAGGCATATGATATTACGGTCTTTTTAGATGTACTAAGAAACAATATTTTTGTAGAAAATTATATTTACGTATCAATAACCATTACGCCAGCGCAAGCGGATAGAGCAGTTCGGGACTGCTGTTTCTTCTAACTTACTTAACAAAAATCAATATTAAAGGCTAGCTGAAAGGTGTAGCCTAATACTAGATAGCCTTATTATTCCTCATAAATCTGGCTATCATGTAATAACATACTTTGTAAAATCCGACTGGTAGTTCCAAAGATTAGCGCGTTTAAACAAACAATCAAACGAAAATCTCTTTAGCTTTATAATATTAGTATAGATTATAAATGATCAAAAGATTGTTTGTGACTTTGAACGTGTTAATCTCTGGTACTACCAGATTAAAAAATATAGCTTTGTATTTTATAGCTAATTTGTTAAGGAAAATAACTTCACGATACAACTCTAAGTAGTGAAACAATTACTATTGTAGCGTACCTTACATATTTCCCACAGGCAGCCGGTGGCGTGGCAGTGCAACGTGGCATCGGGCACCGGCAGTCCAACACCCTAACCAACGCGGAGCGCACGTAACATCTTGCTTCACTATGAACGTCAAGCAATCTGTTGGCAAGTACGGGTGCGATGGCAGCGGCGTTGTGGAGGGTTGGTCGAATAAACTTAACACGGGTGAAACCGTGGAACACAATTAGTAACATATATGGATGATAGTGAAAAATAGGTATGAAACTCGCATTGTGTAAAAATAATAATATTAATAGAGCATCTTTACAAGCGTTTGCATGAGACCGGTAGTGCGCCACACTGTGCGATACGGTCGGTAGTCACAAACCCCTACAACTGACTTCATATGAGTTACGTCACGGTTCAGCGCTTAGAGTAGAACAGGACGCACGTTCGACACCCGGTTTTAGTATTTTTATTATATAAAAACAGTCTTGTTCTTAACGGTTAGAATACTTAACAAAAAATCTATTGTTAGTTTTTTTTATTATGATTTGACTTCAAGTAGAGACGATCGTCAATTTTCTTCGCATTAAAGCCATGGTCTAAATAGAAAAGGTTACTGTGTCAGCGCGTTAAAGACAAAATATGAAATTTGTACAAGAACGCCTTAACAAAAGTAATAGCAATATTTTATTACAAACGTCAGTTGCTATAAAACATTTTATTTTGTAAATTTCCTAGTAATATTATTTGCAAAGAACCACACGGACTAGTCTTAATAGGGATGAGCTATAACAGGTAAAATAAGTAACCTGTTCCTGTTCCAAAGAAATAACACCTCCAAATACTTATAGCGTAATAACAGCCTGTTACATGATGCTATCTCGTTCTATTACTATAATTGAAAATAGTAAAGAGCTTGTTCAAATTCATATTTGATAGTAATTCTTTTTAACAACTTGAAGATCCTTAAGCGCGAATAAGGAAGAGTATGTTCAAAATTGAAACAGTTTATTTTATTCACACGCACCAGTATGAGGAACAGGTACGTAGTATTTAGTAAAACTTTTCAGTTTACAGATAACAAGTTCCAAACTGTTACTTGTTCTTTTAAGCTGTTGTAGCAAGGTCAGTCCAGGTCGTCGGCCCACCTTGTAGCAGGTCTGACAACACTGCGTCTTGCTTTGTATGGTTGACACTCAAGAACCTTTCGCCCCTTCGACCATCCGTTCTAAGTGTATTAGAGCGGGCAACATCGACTGTCACGGTTTCCTGTCAATATAATAGCAAGTCAATATATTGTCAACTACGTGTCCAAGTTATATACATAATATAAGTTTTATTATAATTACTCTAATAATAATCTGTACTCCCATAAAGTGTTTAATTGTAATTAGTCATAAACACTACACTAAGAGAAATATGTCTCAACAATAAACAATTCTGAGGGCTATATCGGTGCTTTTGGTTTAATAATCTCCTTATTTCTGTTTCGATCACACAGAGAAACTTCGAACATAGCCCTTGAGATTGCCCTGTGAGTGATCTGAACTTTCTTATAAAGCCCAAGTTAGCGATCACGTCTCAGCAATAATTATGTCATCACTGGTAACACACACTGGTCAAAGACTCGTGGAGTTTTTAGTGGTTTTTTTTTTTTCGAACTGACTATAATGTTAGCCTTAGGAGCCTTTACGGCTTTTACAGCTTTACCGGACTTGGGGGCGAGCGCTTAAGGCACTCAGCCACGAATCGAAAAAAAAGGTCCCTTACAGAACCTATGTACCTGTGTGTTGTGCATGTGTGTATAATGCAGTGTCATGTATGGCTGTGAAAGCTAGTGAATGTAGAGTCACTGTATCGCGCGAACGGCTGCTTGACTCAAGGGCTCCATGCCGATGGATCGGACCTAGGCTTGAGTTGCCGCAGAGGAGGGCGGTCGTGGCGGGTGTGCGGGAGCAAAGTTAACCGTACGTCCCCTGCGGACGGAACAGTGGTTTCGCGGGCGTGGGCGCGAGCACGCATATGTTGCGGGAGCGGACGCGTAGAAATTGTTAGCGTTGTCGATGTCGTCATCGGGATCGACAAAGAGATTTCGCGGATGGCGTTTATAACGTTTGGCAACGGGGATCGAGTTGTCTGGGACGTAGTTCACGGTGGATTTTACGAGCGGGTTGGGATGATTTGAAGGGCTATCGAAGTATCTCCTGGTGAGATATTTCACATAGGCTTCTATCGAGAGAAGCCTCATGTCCCTGTGCAGGTCCATGTTCCTAACGAAGGCTGGAGGGTCAAGCAAGCGACGGAGAAACCGATTTTGGACTCTTTGCATGCGGGCAAAGTTATGTTTGGACATATGTGCGAACGCGGCGCAGCTATATGTCAGGATCGGACGGACGCACATCTTGTACAGTGTGAGCTTATGTCTTAAGGACATTTTGCTTACCGAACTGAGCAAGGGTCGCAAGCGGGAAAAGATCCAGATGGCCCTATTCCTGACTATAGTAACGTGTGCGTTGAAGTTAAGCTTCGAGTCGAGGGTGACACCCAGATATTTAGTCTTGGTGGCCCAAGGGATATTCGTAACGAATAATGAGAGGGGTCCTACCGTGCGTGGTAGTTTGCATGTATGCGGTTCGAACATAATCGCGGCGCTCTTTACCGGATTAATAGCTATTCGCCACGTTCGAAACCACTCCCCGAGAGTGGTTACGGCACGTTGGACTGCGCAGGCGAGATTTTTTCTGTGTCTGTTTGACGCGTATATGACTGTGTCGTCAGCGTAGAGCCCTACCTCGACCCCGGGGGGCTTCGGGAGGTCGCTGACGTACAGATTGAAAAGGCAAGGCGCCAGAATGGAACCTTGCGGGACGCCTGAGCGTATAGGGTGGGCGGTAGATAGTACTCCTTCCACTCGGTAGTGGAAGGTTCGGTCGCGTAGAAAATCGTGAACTAGATGAACTAACCTATCCGGGACTTCTAATTGATGTAGCTTGTGGACTAGTCCGGCATGTCAGACCTTATCGAAGGCCTTAGCTACGTCGAAAAAGACCGCAAGCGTACGGGCGGGGGCGATACTACTTTTGGCAAAGTTACTCGTGATGTGCTCCGTGAGGCGGTGCCCTTGATGTGTACACGAGTGTCGGGCGCGAAAACCGAACTGTTCGGGAGGGTATAGATTTTTAATATCTATAACGGTTTTGAGACGGTTCAGAAGGAGCCGCTTGTAAAGTTTCCCTAGTGTGTTTAAAAGGCTGATCGGGCGATAGCTATCGGGAAGCGAAGCTTTTTTGCCGGGCTTGTGAATACCTATAACTATAGTTTTTTTCCAGGCGGCTGGAAAATAGCAGTGGGCTATGGCTACATCGAAGGTGCAGACCAAAAGAGCTATGAGGTGATCGGGAAGAAGTTTAAGTACTTCATTCCTGATACCGTCGGGGCCAGGGGACTTTCTAGGCTTAAGGCCTTTAATAACAGAACAAATCTCGTCATGCGTGACCGGGTTTAACGTTTCCACGGGGGGAATCGTCGTTAGTTCCTGAACGGCGGTCTCGATAGTTTCGATGTGGGCAGTGTCTACGTTGTCGCAGTTTGGTGAGCACTGGCTCTCCAAGCTTGCGGCAAGGCATTCTGACTTATCGTTGCTATCGAACGCGGGTGGGAGATCGGGGCCCCTTTCGAGGGGCGGCATCAGGGCGGAAGCTTCTAACTTAAGAGAGCGGGCGAGGTTCCAGTAAGCCAGAGTAAGCCAGAGCCAGAGGCTTGAGACCCTCTAGGAGGTTATCCTACCGGTGACCTCTGTACTCGCCGATGCGAGTTCTAACCTCTCGGATAAGAATCGTGTGCACGTTTCGCGGTGTTCTTTTCCGTGATTAACGCTCGTTAGCCGGGGGGGAGTATAAAACGGCGTTCGTTCGCCGCTTGCAACACCGGTTTGGAGGTAGTCGACCAGGGAATCGATCGCTAAGTGGGCGTCTGCTGTTGACTCTAATACGTCGGGGATCCTAGCTAAGCTGGACGGGGTCGCGTTATCGGTTAGGTAACGATTTAAGATTGCGTAGTCAACTACTTTGACTTTTGGCGGACTGGGGTCGAACGGTTGCCTGAGTTGTAAGATAACCGGGCGGTGATCGGAGTCCAGTTCGTGTACGACTTCTATAAGTCGTAACCGAAGTGAGACACCTTTGAGGAGGGCTATGTCAAGTACTGTCGGTTGACAGTTATCTTGAAAGTGCGTGGGCTCTAGCGGTGCTATGACATCAAAGCCGAGCACATCGCTTAGTAGGTCGAGTATAACCCCGTTAGGGGTGTTACGCGAGTTGTTGAAATGGGTGTGACCACAATTGAGGTCGCCTGCTATTATGACGGATTGACCGAGTGAAAGTAGCGCCTCCAGATCGGACTGAAGGAGTCTTTTACTCGGGGAAACATATGCAGAGACAAGCGTGATTGACGGATGGCCAGTCATGCCGATTCTACAAACGGACACTGTTTTTAGTGGGATCTTCATATGTCATTTGGCGCTATGTTATTTAATTTTGGTGACATTTTACGTAACGTAGTTTCGTTATTTTGCATAAAGTTAATAGATTACAATTATTAACTAGGAATGTGTATTTTAAATTGCCACAAAAACTCAGTCTTTGTCATCTTGTATGTTTGTAGATTATAAGAATAGTAAAAAGTTACGCTTAAATTATATGTATCCAAGGGCCCTAAAAATTAAAAACAAAACAAATACTTTCGTCTTTAAATACTGCGGTATCTTAGACGAGATTATTATAATTTATAGCTTTTACACATTTAATTGACTATTATTAATTATGCTTAGTTTTTTTCTAAGTCATGATCTAGACACGTGACCATTGTTTATCATACAATGGTTGTAAATTATAGTAGCGTGACGTGATGATGTCATTTTGGGGTTACGTGGGAAATACGGAGAAGCGCATTTTATTTTAGGGTTCCGTTTAGGAGTGAGGCGTATTTATAGGAATAGTTTAAAAGAACAGATATTTACAAGCAACAGTATGGAACTGTTATCTGTAAAACCTGTTACTTAATACTATGTACCTGTTCCACATACTGGTGTTTGATACAAAAGTAAGCTGTTACAGTTTGCAACATGCTCTTCTTTATTCATGCTTAAGAAACTTTATTTTGATAGAGAGAATACAAACAAGTATGTATTAGAAGAAGCTTTTTACTCTTCTCATTTATAGTAATAGATAGAGATAGCATCATGTAACAGGCTGCTATTTTGGAACAGATTACTGAAAGTGTTATTTCTCTGAAACAGGAATAGGTGGACCAGTCTTCTTATTTACTTTTACCTATTATAATCCCCCTTAGATCTTTTCCAAGAAAAAGGACTCTATCGTTAAGCCTACGCATAGAGGGTTATATCTTTAGAACCGTAATAAGGAACTAATTGAAATTTTCATAGAACATGTGTTATTACGACAGTTATCTAAATAACCCACTGATTATTTTTTTGAGAGCTGGGGAAAAAATACGCCGATTATAAAACAAAGAAAGGTGATTATATTTTCTCACGTTGTACCATGAAATGTCAAGCAATTAAGAATGATCGTCCACAAGAAACTAATTAAAGGTAATAATACAAGATTGGGTAAATATTTCACATCTTGCCGGCAATTGACGTCACTATTCTTGATGGTAAGCACAGTCCAATGAAATCAACTGCGACCACTGAGAGATCCGTCGGTCGTTAGTCGTCATTGTCTTGCGTGCTTGTAAGTTCCTCGGCATTTGAATATACTGACTGATCCCAAAACGCAACAAAACGAAATAGCATGTGCATGGGTATCGCGACCCATTTGTGTACAGAGTCACCGACCCAGCATGATTACTGGCTATACACTTGTCGATCCCTTAACAAGACACGTCAAGCATACCACTAAGACTGGTATTACACTTGTTTAGTGGTCGTGATCTTTAATACAAAAGTGAAGGCGTGAAGAAAAAAAAATCAATATTTTGAAATTTTTATACTTTGTGAACGTAATTTGGTAATAGTGCTGTGGCTCCCACATTAAGTAGTGTAGTGATTACAAGATGGGTAATTCGGTACCATTTATATCATTATTACGTGTTATATATTTTTGATATTTGATAATAAAATTACCCGTATTTTTTTTTATATAATAAAAAATTTGCCGTCAATAGACGAGTGTTTGTAGGGAGTTGGAGTAATTATACAATTGTAATCATAAAGATTAATTTCTTCTATTCCTATATTATCTTTTATTTTATTGACACTGCCAGATTTAAAAATTAAAGAAAAGCTAGTATTATGTTGTTGATAAATTCTTCACATTGTCCTTAATATTTGGAGCTTTTTGATTAAAACCACTGTAAATGTAACTGACATATTTGTTGTCCCTTTCCCATACGCTATGAAATATATTTACATATTTTTTTTGGAACTGACTATTACTTTTAGCCTTAGGGGCCCTGGAGCCTTTGCGGCTTTTACAGCTTTCCCGGGCTTGGGGGCGAGTGCTTAAGGCACTCAGCCACGAAAGCTAAGCAACAACATCCGAGGGTGCTAAAGTGGCCTAACCTCGGCAGCATATTTATATAGTAGCGGCACGCTATGATGGCCGTTTTGACGTTTGTTCACTCATAAAGTTTCGTATAAATTTTGAAGGAGCAAATTGCTGCTCTTTTTTGACTATAGTGACGTGCAGTTATTCATGAATAACAGTATGGACGAACCTGATTAAATATGGCTTGTTGTAGCACCTTTTTTTCTGTCTCTTTCTGTATGAATTTGTTTTTTGTGTGCAAATATAAGTAAGTATATTCATTTTCATGCCAATATTCAGTTCATTCAAATATATCAACTAAACATTTGTATTTTTATTTATTAAAACTTTTTTATTAGCCACTACTTGCAATAGTACTTATAAATCCAAAGCTTACAGATACGATTCGTTTTTTTTTTTTTTTGAAAATAAATTTAGTTCACTTTACTATTGTATTGTGTCAAAACGGCCATCATAGCGTGCCGCTACTGTAATCATGTTATATTAATGTAAACATAAGTGAGAAAACTTTCAAATTTTTTTTTTGCTTTAATTATAGTCAAATATGAATTTCCATGACGGTATTTCAATGATAATGGTAATCATCTGTTTTTCATTTATTGTACTCACTGACATACTCATAGCTGCAATATAGTGATTTCATCAAATCGGAGTAAAATCGATTTCATAAATCTTACTTGAGTAAGTTTTAAGCAATAACGGTTTAATGGTAGAGTGTATGGACATCGCGTCGATCGGCATGAGTTCGATTCTCTGCAGTGACCCTAAGCTTTTAGTAAAGGAAAATATTGTGATGGAATCATAGAATAGTGGTAGAGCTTTTCCTAATACCCGCCTGGCTAACTACTACTTTCAAGTAGAAAATCTGTCGTCGAGCAACTATAGGTGTGTTCAGGCAGCTGCACTTAAGAGAGGTAGGTCATAGAGTATTTCTTTTTTCTTTAAATAAAAACTTTACTGAAGATCGCAGCCAAATAACCTTGTGTTATGTTCCTGTGGTGAGTAGGGTTTCCAGAGATCCTTGGGGTAGAGGGGTCAAGGTCGGCAACGTGCTAGTTGATACCTATGATAATATAAGCGTCCATAGGTTATGGTAGCAGCTTACCATCAGTTGGGCCGAATGCTTGTTTGCCACCTTAGTAGTATAAAAAAAGCTTGATAGTTAATTCCCTAGCTAGGTTTAGTGTGTTATTATCTTGGAGCACATCGTTACTTAACATTAAGTGAGATTGTTACTAAATACTACATAAAGTTATAAAAAATTAAAAAAGTGAAGTATCAAAATTAGCCTGTCGTTGTATAGGTATGTCGTACCTATTGAAAGCGAATGTCAGTGTGAACGAGATCGTGTTAAAAACGCGCGGCGATCGCGCAACAACCAACTGCCTGTTGGCCTTGCTTCTCCCGTGACACAAACATTATCAGCTACGAAATCTTATCGGAGCAAAATTGTGATAAATATTTCACATTTTTAAGTCATACTTCTTTAGGGGTATTATGCGTAATGAAAATAAGTAAATAAAATAATATTATTGTGTGGTTTTATGAAACTTTTTTTAAATTTAAGAATTCACAGTTTTCCACTTAATGACTCAAAACCTCGCAAGATAGCTTGGCTGGATTAATGGCAGCTTCCTTCACCACTCCTTAATAGATAAAAAAAATTAAAATATAACGAATAATATAATGTATTATTCCTAAGCAAAAAAAAACAAATTATTGAAGACCATGTGACATATATTCTTTAATAACACACATTAACATATACAATGTTCCGAATTTACGATTATAATCTTTGACTGCACGGTATAAAATTCAATTATATTTGCGACAATGTAATGTAATGCGACATGCGATAGATGAACGAAAAATGTTGGAGTGATAGAACAAAAGTTTCACTTTACCGACGCAAATAACCTATAGACCATTCCAATGAGCCCAAACACGATGTCTACTTGGGCAGATTCCAGATGGTTCTATAACATCAAGTCAAGGTTGATGTTATAGAACATGATGTTGATGTTATTGTTTACCATGTTCTTTTAATATCATTGACGTAACAGAATACCAAATGAATCAATGTGGAAGATGCTCTCATCCATTCATCGACGAGAAAAGAGCTAACAATCTTTTAAACGCCTGAACATATTTTTTGAATCATGGCTAAGAACACTCTGAAGTTTTTTTTTATTGTTGTAGGTTTGGCGTAGTGGCCACAATCTCACCTGATGTTAAGTGTCGATGTGACCCAAGATGATAACACGCTAAACCCAGTGTGGAATACTGGCTCTTAAGTGCAACTGCCTGAATACACCTATTGGTGCCTGGCGACAGATTTTAAACTTACGGGTGGTAGCTAGCCAGGCGGGCATTAGAAAATGCCCTACCACCATGCTATGGTTTTCTCACGATGTTTTCCTTCACCGAAAGCTCAGGCTCATTGCAGGGATTCGAACTCACGTCAATCGACGCGAAGTCGTACACGCTACCACTGAGTCAGCATCATCAAGACATCTTTCAACCAAAAAAATCTAAATCAAAATTGGTTCATCTGTTGGGAGCTACGATGCCACAGACAAATACACTACTGATATACACATGTCAAAATTATAACAGTCCTTTGTTTGCGTCGGAGGTTAAAAAAGAAGGGGGTGATTTTTTACGATTCGTGAGCTCATTGTAGTAAGATTCTTTTCTATGAAGTTACTTGCTTTTTATGCGTCACATAACATTAAATGTAACTATTCGAGATATTAACGCACATATATAAGTGAAAGAAAGATTGATGATGTGCATCACTTACTGATGGAGTGTGCTAAGAATAAGATCGAAAGGGAGTCGCTGATGAATAGCATGAATTTAAACAGTCAAGATATAGGTGTTTTTCACAGCATTTTGGTAGAACCTTATTCAGATGATGCCAAGATGTTGTATGACCTAGTAGTGCTATCTCATCGGTGACTCTCCTGATGTGATGTTATAAAGGATGAGGTGTAATGGGACTGATATATTCGGTAGAATAAAAGTCCCAAAAACAAAACAAAAGAAACATACATAAGTCTATAAATTTTACAGTAGCTGTGCCCGCGGCTCCTCTCGCATGGACTACAGATGCCGTCGGTCGAGCGCACGCCCGAATCGTGCTGCCCCGCTCAAAAGACGGAAGACAAAAATGCTTATTGTGGGTGATCTTTAGGAGATATATATATATATATATATATATATACTATCACTGACTTTTTGTAGGTTTTTTAAAATCCATAATTATGTAATACATTAGTTTGATATATATCTCGTACAATTTATTCAGCGTAAGCAATTTAAGCACCACAAGTGCGTCTTTTTCCGAATCGATTCACCATTATCGTCACTGCTTATTTCGCATGTTACTTTATCTGATAAAATATATCTTACAACCTGTACAGATAACATGGCTATGAATTAAAATATAATAAAGAAACATATAAATCAGATAAGACGTTTTCGCGTGAAAGAAGATAAACGGACAGACAGACAGAGAGACGTTGAGTTTTATAATATATATAGATATAGATATTAAAAACCATGGTCGCTGAATGCAGCAAAGAAAATGTCTAAGAGACTGGATTTAGTGAATACACGCACACAGCTGAGAGAGCTAAGAGTGGTAGGGCACAGAGAAATTTCTTTGGAGATTTTTCTCTAGTCGGGGTAGCCCGACTGCTGGAATTCCTTCACCCTAAAGAAGACCGCAGACAAAAGTAATAGTGTTGTGTCCATGCGGTGAGTAGAGTTTCCAGAGCTCCTTGGGGTAGTCGGTTTAAGGTCGGCAACGCGCTCGTGATACCTATTTTCTGGTAACGTTGATTGTCCTTGATCTTTTGTCTGCTATATCACTATGTGTGCCAGGTTATCGAAGTCGCCATACCTCTCTTTTAGCGACTCCCACAGTGAAATCTAATTATGCACAAAATTCTCTACTTTACCGTATACCAAGCACCTACAATAACTACTATTCAAACTAGATATTTATATTCTTTCCAAAAATTTTTTGAAGTGATGATGGCGGAGTGGTAGCGTGTACGAATTCGCGTCGATTGACGTGAGTTCGAATCCCTACAATGAGCCTGAGCTTTCGGTGAAGGAAAACATCGTGAGGAAACCATAGCATGGTGGTAGGGCATTTTCTAATGCCCGCCTGGCTAGCTACCACCCTCAAGTTGGAAATCTGTCGCCAAGCACCAATAGGTGTATTCCGGCAGCTGCACTTGAGAGCCAGTATTCCACTAGGTTTAGCGTTTTACCGTCTTGGGCCGCATCGTCACTTAACATCAGGTGAGATTGTGACCACTACGCCAAACATACAACGATAGAAAAAAAAAATTTGGAAAAAAAAAATCGCGAATATTTATCAAACTTACCTTGCACATGTCATTGATGGGTCACTAATACATCTATGATTCACAGACACTTACACAAGACATTATTGTCATATCACAAGTACTCACATAGCACTTACACACGCTCACTAACATATGCGGATAAGCGAGTGCATTTAGTATCTATGTTAAAATTAATTATTATTTTTAAACTGTTTCCAACATTACCTTAGAGAATAATAACCGATATGTGAAATCCTGTTTTGGCTTAATTTGTAGACTAAGTTAATTTGTAAGAGCATCATGTATAAGCTGTAGGATTTCCTTATAAATAAATAAGTATTATTGGCGTCCATAGGCTCCAGTAGCCGCTTACTATAAGGCGGGTAGTATTCTTGTTTAAGACCTTTGTAGTATAAACAAGCTATTATCAAATATGCACAGAGGCCCTGATGGAGATAGTTTCGTTTTTTAATTGTAAAGGCCTCTAAGTAAACGTATTTTAAGATTAACTTAGTACTAATAGTGTCACCCTTTAAACTTGACTTTAACAAGATAGTATAGCTCCCTTGTTAAAAGTGACCAGGGAGGTTTTGTGACACCTTAAAATATATTTTATAATCCAATTCATTTGTCCACAACAACCAAACTACATCAAGAAAATGTCGCTTAAATTACATAATATAGGTCCAAATAACACATGTTCATGAATTAAAATGAAATCTACTCTTTAACAGATTAAGATCCCGTTAAAAACTTCAACGCAGTGTCCAAAGCCACTGTAAGTGAGACATCTTAGGTTCTATATCTCGTTACACAAATGTTGTGTATCATCATCCTGGTATTCCAAAAGTATAGATTGAGTTCATTAGATTATCCACTGGCTCGTAATTAAGTTGTCTACCTGTATCGTGTGTGAAACAAGAATGAGATATGTTAGTATGGATATGACAGGGTTAATAAACTGTTTCTCTTTTAAGTATATGTATTGCTGTGACAGCTTAGAGAGGAGGTTTCTCGACAGTCAACGTCGTACCTGTTTAAAAAAAACTAATACAGCAAAACTTTCAATATATTTAAATATCCGAGACGCATCGTACCGTACGTACTAAAGCGAATATGGTGATTGTGATTCAATCAGAGATGAGTCCATTATCATCCTGCTGTACAATTATCGCGTTTATTATTGAACACAGTATAATAATAATTTAAAGAGTTCATTAATTCCCGTCTCCAGGAATTCTAAAGCAGTACTACCTTCCATTAAAATGGCAAAGTGCATCGACAATAATGGTCAATACTACGACTAATGTAATGTTTCTTTCATTTGAAAAAAAAATATGTATTATTTTTTCTATATAAAAACGCAATTTCATAGGTAAAGGACCTATTATTATGCTATATCATGAAATATATCATACTTGAAATAAATATTTTGTAAAACACCGTTACACTGTTTCTGTTCATTTGTCTGAGTAAATATTTGTAATGATCTCAAAAATATCTAATAGTCATAACTAATTCAATGCTTAAGTGCAATATAATTTGAATGAGGTAATTGTTATTATGTTTATATTCTACTGGTATTATATTTATATTCTACTATATGTATAAGATTTTATAATATATTACAGTTCTTGTAATTACCTAATAGGTTAGTTAGTTGAAGTACTAAAAAAACTAAAGTGATGGATGAGTTCTTGAATGAAGATTACGATTACACGAACACAGTAAGGGGTACTTATGTAGAAAATGAAGAGACGATCCATACAAAAGAGCTTGTAGTGAGTAGACCATGATCGGGTTCAGTAAAGAACCTTTGTAGTAGATTTATATTCAGTAGTCGACCGGTGAAATCTAAAAACTGAATGATAAGTAAATATTTTATACATATGTTGTTTGTGGCCTTCTACCAATGACTATGACGTTGACGGGATGATATGACACCAGTCAATCAACAAAATCGTGGAAAACAGAAAAATAGCAATTCCAGCATCATATTTCGTGATCAGTAAAAGTTCATCGTGGTACATTTATAAACTGGCAACACGACAGGAACCGATGTATTATTACTTCTCGAGTATTGCCACCGTTTTTTGGGTGTGATTTCATTAATATTTAGCGTAGTACAATCGTAATACAATCTATGTAGGGGAAACAACAAAAGGCACTATTTACTATCGCTTGTGCAGCTGCAAATGCTTTGCGGCAAATGCTTCTGCGGCGCCAAAACAAGAACAAGAAGAAAGTAAATATTTCCTATCGGCTGTAAAGTATACTATCATCAATTTTGAATTGTAGGAGAACTTTAAACTTTTTGTAAAATGAAATAAAAATTCAAAGATTTGATAAAAATCTTACATAACAGCGGTGACTATCAGAAAAAGATTGTCTCTAAACGGTCACCATTACTTGATTTTATATCCAACCTTAACTGCAAAATAGAACGAAAATAAATTTAACAATGTACTTTTTAATATTGAAAAGTCATGTCCTTATAAACCTAATGACGTCTATAAAAGCCTTCGTCTGTTGTTCGCGTATTTCAGTCGCATTGTGTATAAACGCGCGTGTTGTCACTTGTTACAATTAGTTTTGTATTCCTTTGGTATGTATTATTATATTATATTACTTGAATTGAATCATAATCTCTATATCTGGGTGTTATTTAGATTGAATGATAATTAACACGTTACAGGAGGTCGAAAGGGCCTCACGCTGATTTATATCCACTTCAGTGCGTTTCTAGGTCTTTATGACACTCTAGCGGGTAAAATAATAATGGAACACATCTCAACTTAATGAGATGTAAAAAATGTCTATAAATTAATAACACTTAAGTTATGAATATTTTCAAAAAGTAAGCTTATATTGGCTATCGCAGAGCGTAAAAGACAACACATTAGGTTGTTTCCGCCTCCTGTGTCTATGAACATGTTAACAGAATAAATATAAAATAAAGCGATAAAAAGAATTTTCATATCTTGTAAAAGTAGCAATGGTTAATTTGGTGGTGACCATATTAAAATCCAAGAACAGTGGGCATTGTCAAGTGATGAAAATCTATTGCCTTTAGGTAGTTGAGCATTATGAGGTTTTTTGTGACAAAGTGTCTTACCACCCCTTTGTTTTTTAATTCTATATAGGTTTAGCGTTTCGCCAAAATTTCACCTGATTTTAAGAGACGATGTGGCCCAAGATGATCCCGCTAACCTAGTGAAAGAGTGCCTCTGAAGTACAGCTGCCGGAACACACCTATTGGTTCTTGGCGACAGATTTCCAACTTGAGGGTAGTAGCTAGCCAGCATAGGGGACAAACAAATAGAGATGTCACGAATATTCGGTGATTATTCGGTATTCTGTCGAATACCGAATACCAACTAAAGAAAAAAAAGCACATATTTCTCCAAAATGAATATATTTACCAACAAAACATTGCAATTAATACTTATAATTTACCAGTGATAAGTCAGAATACCGAATACCAACTCAAGAAAAAAAACACATATTTCTCCAAAATGAATATATTTACCAACAGAACATTACAATTAATACTTATAATTTATCAATGATAAGTCGTGATGTATGAAAACAATTTTTTTAACATTTCTTGATAGCAACCGATTGCACTTTTCTTCAAAAATTACTGCCGCTTCCGAAAATAGCAATGTAGAAACTACTACCGGGCGATAAAAGGTAAACCTTTCAGAATTTTGTTGAACTTAGATACTGTTAAAAGTTTGCTGTCTAAACTTGTAAGGGTCTGCTGTCCGCTCTAGGTGAATGGTTTTTAGATAAAAGTCAATCTCATTTGCAATAGTGTGTTTTCTTTTCTATTCTAATCTACTCGTAAATGAAATAAATTTACCGCTCGCACCGCCACACTACCGCACTCCCTGCAATGAAACAGGTCGTAACCTGACACCCGCGCCATATATTCGGCAAAATCACTATTCTTGGCATCTCTAATTATAATAGTGTGTGAAAATGGACTGCGCATAATATGGCCTTTAACAATTCGGTCAAACATCCTGTCATGTAATTTAAAAATACAAACAATTTAATAATTTACATAACAGACATGTTAATGAGATAGAGAGAAAAACACGATTTTATATATTATCTCAATATATATGTATACAGATTTATGTTTGTTTCTCAGTCTCATATGTGTTCTTAAACCATTCATTCGATTGCGATGAATTTTTGAGTAGTTGCTGAGCGCACACCCGCTAAAGTTTCTGAATTACGCACGAGTAAATTCATTTTGAAGAGGACGGAAACAAAGTTGCTGGCAAATGTTAATATTTTTGTATAAAATGATAAATTTTAACAGCAGAGAGCTCTGAGTTGAAAATATTGCGGGTATTAACGGAAATTCCGGACAAAAGGTCACAACAAAGCATTTATTGAAAATCAATCCTTGTGACTTAAAACTTGGGTGAAAATAAAGTAAATAGGCTTCATAATTTTCATCAGCTTAGTCAGTTCATAGGTGGAAAGGGGATGTGAAATCATAATTTCCATTGGAATTACTAGTAGAAAAAGATATTTATACCTAGAAGTAAAAGCGAATATACTTGTATAAAGAAATCTCGTTAATACGCATTGTGGCAGTGGCAATACTAGGTAAACACACCGGTAGGCTGAGAGGTCACAGCCGCCTTACTCTTGACGCGATCGAGTTCTGAATAAAAAAGAATAAAATTCGTAATAAACGCAGGCGGAGCCGAGGGGCGCCACTAGTAGTGTAAAATTTCTTTAGAATGAAATTTGATGCGTCATGGAGCGCCTTGCAGATGTGATATATCTTAATCATCTTTTTATATATAATTATGAATGATTAAAACGAAAAAATTATTAAATTATGTATTAAAATGTCAATGTCAACCTTTTGACAGCAAAACGTGAAAATTTATTAATTAATTATTTTATATGGATTTTTACAATAAATCGCTCAAAGTAGAAGGTTTTATTTTCCCGAAATAACAGTAACGGGAAATAAGTCGAAGTATACTATATAAATTATACACAGGAACAGATTGCAGTTTAATAGTAACAGTCAACAGGAAATAAGTCGAAGTACATGTAAATTATAGACCAAATTTTATTGAAGTGAGATCATTCGACAACGATATACTTGTGGACATACCAGTAAAAACAAAAGGAATAAAACGTGACGATTGATGAACAAGATGATGAATGAGATTCTTGCCGCCCTAAGGTTATGTCATAATTTGCACGATGTAACAATCTAAGTTCTATGGACATGTCATGTAAGCCTTTGTAATTCGTATGATGAACAAGGAATAACTCGAAGTACATATAAATTATACACCGGAACTTATTGAAGTGAAATCATTCGACATCGATACTTGTGGACATACCAGTAAAAATAACAAAAAAGGATTGAAAAACGTGACGATTGATGGACAAGACGATGAACGAGATTCTTGCCGCCCTAAGTTTTTCCATCCGAAGACCGATGATAGTGTTTATTTTTCCTATTAGTATTAATTTTATATTTTAGTTTTGTCTGCTTTGTTTTTAAATAGGTTTATTTTTAAGGGATTTAGTTTGTAGGATTTTAGTAAGTTTTTAACAGATTTTTTTTTTTTTTCTCGTGGAAACGCAATGATTTCAGAAACATTATGTAATCAAAATGACGGCGGTGTGGTTCGCAACCCATCACGTCTCGTTTCCGGCGGGGGCGGAAAGTGGGCTGCGGAAAGCCGCTTTGCTACTTTGAATGTTAGAGGGGGATTGAATGCAAAAATAGATGAAGTATATCAAACGATGGATGAGAGGAGGATTGATGTTCTATGTGTGAATGAGACGAAGAGAAAGGGTTGTGACACCACTAAGAATGGATCTTACATGGCCTATTGGTCTGGTGTACCCAGTACCAAAAGAGGCTGCCAGGGTGTCGGTGTCATTTTGTCTGCGCGAATGAATGATTGTATGATTGAGTATGAATGTGTAAATCCTAGACTCCTCTGGATAAGGCTAAAAGTCGGGCTTACCCGTATTTTTGTCCTAGGTGTGTATGCACCTACAGATGTGGGTGTGAATGGGTCCACAGCAACCAAAAAGGAAAGGGAGGAGTTCTGGGATAACATGAGAGAAGTTCTTATGAAGTGTAAGGGTAATGAAAGGATTATCATGTTAGGTGACTTTAATGGATGGGTAGGTGTGAAGCGTGATGGGTATGAAAAAGTTTTAGGCACTTTTGGTGATGAGAGGGTTAATGAAAATGGTAAAAGTTTGCTTGAGGTATGTTTGGAATGGAATCTTTTAGTAGCAAACACAATGTTTGTTCATAAGAGAATTCATATGTATACAAGGGATGAATGTGGTTTAAGAAGTATGATTGATTTTGTGATCGTAGATGAAAGACTGAAAGGACAAGTTCTAGATACTCGGGCGTACCGCAGTGTCGGTATTGATACAGACCACTTCCTTGTGATGTCACGGATAAGTGATCTTTTCAAACGATGGCGACATAGGAATGTTGTACAACTAACTAATCTGGAACGTGTAAAAGTAGAAAGATTACAAGAGGATAAAGTGAAAGGTGAATATGTTAAAAGGTTGAGAGAACGATTTGTTGATGTGGATGAGGAATGTGAGATAGAGAGTTTTTGGAAGTCTTTTAAGGAAGGTGTAGTTAATGTTGCAAGTGACGTATGTGGTATTACTAAAAGAAGAAAAGGAAGAGTGCAGAAAAATGACTGGGTGGATAAACAGGTGCAACAAGTTGTGGCTGAAAAGAAGAAAGCGTGGCTGGATTGGTTAGCAACAAAGGCCAATAAAAGAGTGCAAAAGGCGACATTAGAGGATGTGGATAAGGCAAGAAAGGTTTACAAAGCAATGAAAGGGTTAGTAAAAAATGTGGTCAATATGAAGAAAGAAGAACGAAAGGATGAGCTTGACAGAAGGCTTTCTGATAATTTCCAAGCTAATATTAAAGTATTTTGGAAATCGATTAGATTGGCCCGAGGAAAAACAGCGAACTTGGAGCTATCTAAAATCAGAAGCAAAGATGGGAGTATTATAAAAGACGAAGAATGTGTGTTGAAAAGATGGAAGGAGTATTTTGAAAGTCTGTTTGAAAGAGAAGAGGTACTAGCACAAATGCAAGCACCTCTTGATGTGAACGTAAGTGAACCTGAAAGCGATATTAGTTTGGAAGAAATTATGAAAGCATTGAAAAGTATGAAATCAGGTAAAGCTGCGGGATATGACAGGGTGACTGTCGAAATGCTGAAGGCTGGACAGGGTGTGGTAGCAAGTCAGTTGTACCACCTTTTCAACTTGTGTTGGAAAAACGGTCGGGTACCGGGAGACTGGTGCAAGGCTGTGATAGTGCCATTGTACAAGGGAAAAGGGTCACAACAAGACTGTAAAAATTACCGCGGAATTAGCCTTCTCAGTGTTGTCGGCAAACTGTATGCAAAAGTTATAATTGAAAGAGTTATGTTAGAAACAGATGAAAGAATATGGGATGTACAAGCGGGATTTAGAAAGGGAATGGGATGTATGGATCAGATCTTTTCCTTACGGTGCATTACTAGAAAATTTTTGGCCACAAACCAAAAAGTCTATTGTGCATTCGTAGATTTAGAAAAGGCCTATGACAAAGTGGTGAGGAATGAGTTGTGGTCAGCATTATCTTTGCATGGGGTGAGCAGTATTCTGATACAGGCATTGAAATCCCTCTATAGGGATTCCAGTGCTTGTGTCAGAATAAACGGAGCATACACCGAATGGTTTAATATCCAAAAGGGTGTTAGACAGGGATGTGTAGCGTCTCCATGGCTGTTCAACCTATTCATGGATAATTGTCTGACAGATTTGAAAGAGAGTGACTGTGGACTGAGAGTGAATGAGTTATTTTTCAAATGTCTTCTTTACGCCGATGATCAAGTATTACTTGCATCGTCGGCTAAAGATTTACAAGCGATGGTGACTATTATGAATGATGCCTTGGAAAGAAAGGGAATGAAAGTGAACGCAAAAAAGACTAAAGTTATGGTATTTGAAAAGGAAGAGAGCATGACAGAAGTATGTATCCGGATTGGTAGTGATAAACTAGAGCAAGTGAATGAATTTGTTTATTTGGGATCAATGTTTACTAGTGATGGAAAGTGTGAAAGTGATATTGAAAGGAGAGTTAATGCTGGTAATAAGATGAATGGGGCGTTGCACGCCTTTATGAACAGCCAGAAAATTTCTAGAAAAGCTCATCTGGCTGTACATAGAGCAGTGTTAGTTCCAACACTCATGTACGGAAGTGAAAGCTGGGTATGGCAGAAAAAACATGAAAGTAGAATAAATGCAGTAGAAATGAGAGCGCTAAGAAGTATGATAGGAGTGAAATTGAGTGACAGGATAAGAAATAGTGTAATAAGAGAACGTTGTGGTGTGAAAGAAGATGTAGTGACACGGATTGAGAAAGGAATGCTTAGATGGTTTGGGCATGTAGAGAGGATGAATGAAAGAAGATTGACTAGACAGATTTATAAGATGAGTGTAATTGGGAACGTTGGAAGAGGAAGGCCTAGACGAACGTTCCACGATCAAATCGGGGACGTTTTGAAGAAAGGTCAGGTCCAGAGTACTCTAAACCGACGAGCATGCATGAAAAGATTTATGAATGTTGAGGAAGCGAAAGTTGTATGTCAGGATCGTAGCAAGTGGAAGGACGTGGTCTCTGCCTACCCCGTTGGGAAAGAGGCGTGATTTATGTATGTATGTATGTATAAAACGAAAAATATCTAAAGGAATATCCAAAGTCCGCGCTGTAAATTTTCCTTGATAAATTCGTTTTTATTTCGTTTTCGATGTTGCTGTACCTGTCACATTTACTCGGCTTCTCGTTTTTTTAGACTTTTTAAATTCCTTATGATGCGAACTTTCCTTTGACCTTTTTATATTTCCGCCTTAGATAAGACTTCGACTAACATAAGAAAACATCTTTATTTTTAAAAAAATTTCAACTGAATACAGATTCTTACACATTTAATTCAATAATAAAAAAATATTGTTTTACTTTGATATCTAGTAGTGCTTCCCAAGTTCTTCATAATGACACTCGAATCAATGACCTAGCTAAACGCGTTTTTACGCTACATTAATTTGTAATTTTACGCAACGCTAATTCTCAGTAATCACGCGCATGCGTTTACACTATCCCGATGAAGTCACGGGCAAAACAAACGTTACACGACAAACACGTACAGATATGCTCTATCCATCGTAACCTCAACAATTTTTATCGCATAAATGGTCTCGTAGTTATTAGCGATTGAAGTCTGACGGTATTTTATCACACAAGAAAGTTGACTGGCTATCACTGTATTTAACGAGCGAATAGACTTTTTCTTAGTTATCCTTACTAATATTATAAATTCGAACGCAAAAACGGCTAAATGGATTTAGATGAAATTTGGCACACAGACAGCTTATAACTTGGATTAAGACATAGGATACTTTTTATCCTGGTAAAAGCCCAATTCTGAAGTCCACACAGACGAAGTCGCGGGCACAACTAGTAAATACAGAACAAAATACCATTATTGTTTAATTATTTTATATTAATGAAATGGTGGTCACGACGTCCAAATATAATGCTTTTAATCCCGTCCAAACACGACATTACAAGTTTCCTATAAACAAAACGTTTATTACCATCTTGTCTTCTCCAATCTTATCTAAATACGTCTGCCTACCTCTTTATGCAATCTCCGTGAATACAGCCTACAAACGTTACAATAAATTTACGAATTTCTCACACAGTTTCGCAAATACACAATGGACCGTTATGTTTCCGCCATTTTATGTTGTAGTTTCAGATTACGGTTGTCATTTGTTAATAAATAATTAGTTGCGTGTTGAAATTTAAGATGAGCGATTTATGTTTTGAAATGGCCGTTTAAATCTTTCATCCCGCTTCAGTTACGTATTTGCACAAATCTTCCTGTAATCTACTATTCATGTTTTTTTTTAAAGTTCCTTACGATACCTCTAACGCAAATCAGGGATCTTTTGATTGTCACATAGGAGACATTTATCCCGGTAACAAAAATTTTTGTAGTTCACGCGAGAGGACCCGCGGGCAGAAGCTAGCCTAATATAAATGTGTAAAATTTTGTGTGTCAATGATTTAAAATTTCAATAAATATTAAAACTATTTTACAAACTAATAAAATGTGTATAATTGAATCTAAATTTAAAATAATAAAATTAAAAATTATTTGTAGAGTTATTCCTGTTTTGGACTAAGTAGTAAATTATTGTTTAATATTATAAGTAATTCCATAGGTTTTCTGTGCCATTTTATAGTTTGTCGTAATGGTGTTAAGTAAATAATCATTTCATCCGAAAGAACTAGAACTGCTTTAGCAGTATTGGACAGTAGAATATAAGCAATGATGGCTCAGTGGTAGCGTATAAGACTTCGCGTCGACTGACGTGAGTTCGAATCCCTGCAATGAGCCTGAGCATTCGGTGAAGGAAAACATCGTGAGGAAACCATAGCATGGTGGTAGGGCTGTTTGTAATGCCCGCCTGCCTAGCTGCTACTTTTAAGTTGAAAATCTGTCACCAAGCATCAACAGGTGTATTCCTGCTGCACTTGAGAGCCAGTCTTCCACTAGGTTTAGCGTTTACCTTCTTGGGCCACATCGTCACTTAACATCAGGTGAGATTGTGGCCACTATGCCAAAACCTATAACGATAAAAAAAAATATGCGAGCTGTACGAGCGAACGACGGCGACGATCAGTTCCCGTCAAAATGCTGAAGCAGCGGCAAATACAGTTCGAGGAATTCATGACATAGGACCTAGCGAATAACTGAGGAACAAGTTTCAAGAATTTATTATTCTAACTTTGCTCTCTAAGTATATCTTGGATAATTTAATGTATGTTCGGGAAAAATTTAAACTTGTATATGACAGGCTCAATTTCAATACTAGAAATAAATATAAAATAGTCATTCAATCTTTTAAACAATTTAATTTGCCAAAAATGCAGGTTCTAGAAATAGTTTTTAAGCGTGTTAATTTGCCGAACTATAGTTTTAAGAATCATTTTAAGCAAGTTTTATCGTAGAGAGGGTATCATAGGGTGGTCCTGGGATCCTTATGTGGATGACGTTGATATCTAAGTAATTCCTTCTCCGTAGGTACATCCAATTACTAGTACGTTGATATACCTGATCGGATTCTTCTCGGTTATTCTCGATTACTGGTATATTTTTTGAACCGGTGGTTGTGTTTCGACATCTATACTTACCTTCTTAGGGTCTAAATTGAATGCAGCTCGATGGCTGTGTGCGCCTATTTTGCGTGATGGTGGCTGACTTCAATCATACCAGCCTAATTCTTCCAGAAAGTCTATCAGTCGCCTGATGTTTTTAAAGACATTTATAAGAGTCCTAGGTGTACCAAAGTGCTTAACACGGTATTGGGTCAACTCTTCACACTCCTAAACGTGCCTGACTATTTATTCATTTCCCATGCACGTTCGGCACAAGGGGCTCTATACGACACCTAAATTAAAAAGATATTTCAAGTCGTTTCCGGGTCCTGTTAAGACTTCGGTGACCGTTCGTGTCTGAATTCCATTATAACAATTCGGACGCGTTTAGGACGCTTAAAGGACTTACGCTGAGTAAACCATAAGATATATTACAAATTAATGTACTACATAATTGTAAATTTTAAAAATATGTACAAAAAAGTTTGTAGCAGCATAGTCTTATCTTCTAAGAATAACCCACAATAAGCATTTTTGTCCTTAAAATAACCGGCGTGCGACTGTTGGGAACGGGGACAATACGTTTCGTGTGTGCGCTCGACCGACGGCATTCGGCACGCGAATGGAGCCGCAGGCACAGCTAGTATAAAATTATAAATAAAATCAAATTTGACTATAGGTTTTAATGAACGTTATTCTCTGAACTACTCTCAGGAGGCGCCTAAAGTAGTCCAGATTTAATTACAATCGTAAACCACAAATCAGTGGTTGTTACTTGAAATTGTTTGTACAATAATTTCGTAATAGTGATTATGTTTCGCGGTAAGACTAATGTTCGACCGCAGTTTTACTCGGGTCGTGTGAACTGGGAACGAGTCCGCCGGGTTTGTGTCATATATTTCGTAACTTCATGACTTTAATGCGTGGGTGTGTGTGTGTGGGTGTGATGGATTGTTTTTTTTTTCACCCGACTGCTTTAGAAATAAGGTAGTTTTTCGAATGTTTTTATATATATTAATAAATTTGTAGTTCTGTTTTTACATGTAATTTTTTTCCATTAAATTCTTCGTGTTATTTTTGAAATCATATAATTCTGATTATGAATACATAAAAAAAAATTGTATGTCTGTTTGTATGTTCGTATTTAACTCAAAACAGCTGGACCGATCGTCGGTCAGATCGTCGGTCCTTGTAAACCAAGCGTGCTCGCGCTCACGCCGGCGAAACTATCCTATCTCTCCGCAGGGGACGGGCGGTTAACTTCTCTCCCGCACACCTGCCACGTCCATCCTCTCCTGCGGCAACTCAAGCCTAGGTCCGTTCCTCCTGCATGGAACCCTTGAGCCAGCAGCCGCTCATACAATGATACTGTATTCACTAGCTACAAACATAAAATCATTACACTGCATCTCTACATACATGCACACCACTCAGGTACGTAGGTTCTGTAAGAGACCTTTTTTCTTTTTTTGGCTAGTTAGTTTCGTCCAAAATTGATATATTACTAAAAACATATACCTCTCAGAGGAAAGAAACATGTATATATGTATAGTTACTTTGGATCGAATTACGGATACGGAATTAGCCAGTTCGTGACTTATTTGCATGTACGGCAACAGTCCAAGCTGAGGCTCGGCCACGTTTGGACCCTTGGAGCTTGTTGCGATGATTTCGCGGCTGAGTGCCTTAAGCGCTCGCCCCCAAGTTCGAGTGAAGCTGTAAAAGCCGTCTGAGGCTGCCGGGCCTTTATGGCTAACAGTATAGTTAGATCTAAAAAAAAAACTATGTATTTGGCACGCTCTATAGACTAAACACCTTGATATATTTTAACATATAAGATGTAATTATATTCATTTTGTGATAGTGATTTTAAGACATTAATAAAAAAAGAGAGAGAGAGTTAATTTAGCCCATAAGAATCCACTTGTGAAAGTCAAAACTCTACCAACGGATCGGACAAACGTTCCAGCCATGAGAAGAACCGGGAAGAAACTCAATCGGACTTATGTTTTTTTTTTAAATGTGCAAGTATTTTTCGATGTATAGAGAGAGCCCGTCTCTTTAGAGAGTTAGGGCACAGATAATTTTCTTTGGAGATTTCTCTCTACTTGGGGCAGCCCGACTGGTGGAAAAACCTCAACACTATATAAGATCATAGTCAAATAACATAGTGTTGTGTTCCTGCGGGTGTAGGGTTTCCAGAGTTCCTTGGGGTAGGGGGTTCAATGTCGGCAACGCGCTAGTGATACCGCGCTAGTGTTCCGGCTGTACAGTCAATGTGCTATTATAAAAAATAAAAATAAAGTCTGATGGTGATCCTTTCGCAATCGAACCTTATAAAGGGTCTACGACTGTTATTTGTAGTAACGTAAACTCAAAAATTGCTTGTTTGTTTGTTTGACCGCGTTAATCTCTGAAAATACAAGTAAGATTTTAAAAATTCTTTTTGGTTTATTTTAGCCTATTTATTAAGGTAGATTATAGCCTATACAACTTTAAACTACGATCATAAAGAGCGGAGTAGTAACCATGAATGTGAAATAATGTGGCAAATTTAAAACGGGTGAAACCGAGTGGCACAGTTAGTAGTAAATATTTGAAGCCTACTTTTTAGCAGGGACTAGCGTATCTAGTGTAAAATAGAATTCATTGTCATTACCCAATCGAATTTTTCACATGACATTCTGCATATTTCTCGATAATTGCAGTTAATTACGTTTGCGGCAACATTGTTCAATTTTTTTTAAATCCTTCCTTTGTTGAAGTATAATTGTCATTGTAGACTTTTTATTTCACATGTCTCGACTAATTTTAAAGTAAATTGGATTTATCAATTTTAACTTGGAATTATTGTATATTGTTTCTAAACAAGTGTTGCTAGCTCTATTCAAAAACTTCCTAAAATTCTTCTTCAATAAAGTGTATTTAAAACATTAATTTAAATGGATGGCATTAATTGCTATGCGAATCGGTTCATCCGAGCGGCCATTAACAAAGCGGGTCACCGGTTGCCAACCTTGCGAAGTGTGAAATATGCATTGTTACAGTATACAGATAAAATCATTTCTCCCACAATATTTGGTAAACGTTGATGATTTAGTTAGATTTACATAATCATACTATATTTATGCCCTTGAGCAACTAAGTACAAATATCTGGGCGACCGAAATTCACTCGGTGTCTTGCAGAAATAAAATCCGGCGTATATCCGACTGCCAAGAGGTTTGCCGATTGGCCGACATGACAGCGACGTCCATAAATTGTTAATCTCTCAGTGTACACTGTTGTTTTTGCATTGTACTGTGTTTATCGTCAGCTAAAGTGACGTCACATTTCCATGCCACTATTTAAAAAACAAATTAGATGATTAAAATGATACATTCCATTATTGAAGTTAATGCAAAATAAGGATTTTTTCCAGTCTGTCATATTTTTTGGCACATTTCAGTTACTCGACCAGTATAAGTTGAAAGAAAGAAAGTTGAAGTCGGTACATCGTATATGTTTTATTTAACCCCGGGCGCAACAAAAAGGGGTGTTATAAGTTTGACCACTATGTGTGTGTGTGTCTGTCTCTGGCATCGTAGCTCCCAAACGGCTGAACCGGTTTTAGTCTAGTTTTTTTTTTTGTATGAAAAGTGACTTGATTGTGAGTATTCTTAGCTATGACTCAAGAAAATCTGTTCAGCCGTTCAGTTCTAGTTGATAAATCGATGTGAGTATCTTTCACAGGTCTGATTGAATCAAAATTCTGGTGTATAATTGGTGATTTGGTATATTATGGTCATATTAGAGGAACATGGTAACATTTAGCTGATGCTGCAGCATAATCTTTAATCTGCAGGATACCTAACGTACAGTAGAAATATCGTGTTTTGGCTCATTGGAATGGTCTCAATGAGGTGCTTGTATATTTTATATATAGGTTTATTAAATTTTAGATATCAATTAAAGCATAAGTAGGTGCTTTATGATGAGGCCGACGATGGATCGCGCATAACTATCAAATGCCTGTTCACTCTTCGCTTGAACACCCCCCAAGTAATAGGTAGGCGGGAAGACAGACGCCGGGAATGAGTTCCACTCCTTAGCCGTTCGCATAACGAAAGACGAAGCAAAAAGCTTCGTGCGAATTGTAGGTATTTCCACCACATACGGTTAAAAACCCTCGTGGCGTCTAGTTGTCATGCGGTGAAACGGGTTGGGCGGAATTATGTCGTGCAATTCCTATGCACACTTTAAAAACTGAGAGGCAAACTACTTTACGACGATGCTCAAGACTGAGCATTCTCATCAGTGCTTCATCGCAAACAAGTCTGCGAGCTCAGCTCCAACCAAATCGGCCAACTGATATTTGGCTAATAATAAATAAAACTTAGTAAAATGAATTCACATTACTATAAATGCAGGCCAACTTCATCATATTGCACTTCACATGATGTACTCGCCGTTCCACAATTTTATATTTTACTAAACGTGTCAAAAGATATATAACTACAAAAAATATTATTTGTTACAGGCATAAAATACCCGCGCCGCGCCATATTAAAAAAAAATACAAATAAAATGGAACAAAGGAAAGTATGTGGGTTCCAGGTGACTAGCATAAGTATTCTGGCGGTTCTTATTTACCTGGTAGATAAGTCTTTTGGAGTAAGTAATTAATACAATGCTTTTTTTTTATTCTTATCACGCTAAGACTAGTGGGAGGAATGGCTCTCAAGTGCAGCTCCGGGAACATACCTATATGTGATTGGTGACAGATTTTCAACTCGCGGGTGGTCTTGCCAGACCGACATTACAAAATGCTATGGTTTCATCACGATGTTCCCACCAACGAAAGCTGAGGCTTATTGCAAGGATTCGAATCCATGTCGATTGACGCGGTGTCCGTACACGATACCATTGAGCCATTATTGCTTCTAATATGTACTGTGAAGTTATGGTTGCTGAATGGTTGAAAGTTTATCCCTCTGTTGGCTCGACCTTCGGCATGTACCAATAATGTTTTTCAGATTTTACTCAGATAATATTACTCATTTTTTTAGGGTTACGTACCTCAAAAAGAAACAAGAAACCTTTAAAGGATCATTTCGTTGTCAGTCTGTCAAAATATTTTTTCTCTGAAACGCGTGGAGGTATCAAGTTTAAATTAATATTAAATACTCAGGTCTGCCATTCCTTGGAGCTGTGAAAATTCCACTTATTTTGACACTCACAAAGGAATCACAATCTGTGGGGTTTTTCCAGTTGACCTAAAATAAAGAAATTTGGCAGGAAACAGTGTCAGTGGCACACGTACAGGAAAAAATCAAAAACCGTAAATTAGTAGTAACATCACATTTTGCCTTGGGCGCAAGTGTTCGGGTACTCTCGGACACTTTTCAAACAGGGACAAATCCGGGTAAAACCTGGACAAATAGCAGCCCTACGCTTAGCACGTTGCATACCCGGGTGAGCCCGTATTGCTGCCATAAAGAGAAAGGGTACAGATAAATTTCTTTGGAGATTTCTCTCTACCTGGGGCAATTCGATTTGTGGAATACTTCAACCCGACAGAAGATCGCAGCCAAATTACCTTGTGTTGTATTCCTGTGCTGAGTAGGGTTTCCAGAGCCTTAGGCTACGGGGGGTCCAAGGTCGGCAACGCACTTGTGACACTTATGGTATTACAAGAATCCATACGCTACGGTAGTCGCTTACTAGTTATCAGGAGGTCTATATGCTTGTTTGCCATCTTTGTAGTATAAAAAAAAAACAACACTCCTCTTAAATACGTCCATGTCCTCTACCTTACGCCGGAGATAACTGTATGATTTAAATATTCATAGATTAATCGCGTGTGCTTTTTTACATATAATAATTGTATTTATTCTTCAGCAAGCTCTAGATGATTTCGTACCCGGTGAAGATTACCCTGCCTTCACCGAAGTACCTAAAGGGCTGTCGTTCACTTGTGACGATAAGATACCAGGTTATTACGCTGACACGGAAACAAACTGTCAGGTGAGGTCAAACTACTTATTTTGATACATCTATAGTAACACATTTCTAGTTCTGTTTTACATATAATTGTTTTCCAAAATTTCCCGATAGTCGTAAGGACACAGATCACGAATATGATATTAAAAAAAAGTGTGTTTTTATTAAACCACGATGCAAGTGAAACTAAAATAATTATAATAATAATAAACTTTAAACTAAGAGCAATATTTATTTAAATCATTCAATCATTGCCAACTTCAATTATTCTAATAACTTCATCTTCGTCTCGAGTCTCACAGTTCCCTACTCCACGGCTAACTGTAATGCGACATGCGAAAGATGAACGAAAAAAATTGTGGAGATAGAATAAAACTGTTTGTTTGTATGTCTGGATTTAATTTAAAAACGGCTTTTCCGATTTTCATTAAATTTTCTACACGGATAGTAGGTATATTATGTCATTCCGCAATCGTTGTCAAAGCCGCAAGACAACGCTAGTATAATATATTTATATCTTATGTATAAATTATTGTATGCACCTTTTCGTGATCATGTTACTTCTGATCGACTTGACCAATTTAATTCATATTCATATAATATGTTTGTTTATAATTATATTTTTGTATTTTTTGGAACAACCTTCAAAGATTCTATAATTATTTCACTGATAAAGCTGTATTATCCCTGAGTGATATGGGCTATTGTTTATTCTTATTAAATTTCGTGTTGTAATTAACACAAATGGAGTCGTATATACATAAGTAATTTTGTATTTAGGTAATAATTTACTTTCTGAGTTTAGCTAGATAGGTACCTATATGTTTTTTTGCAGCACATATCGCCCGCATATTCTTGTTTCAATACTATAGTTTTTGTTCTATATCAAACCTTGATCTAAAAATTATTAGTTTTATTTATTCTTACAAAAGTGTGGTACTGAGAGTACCTACATACATGATATCTTGTTTTCCTTCACCGTTAGCCGGCTGAATTTCCAAAAAGTTGTCCCTACACGCGGACAGACTTGATCCAGGGATGTCGGTTTTAGCAGTCATTTCTATTAATAATTAACCACCATGCCATAACTTTTAAAAATAAATTATTATGCATTATATTTAATGTGTAAAAACTAAAAGTATATCAAATATATAACTCATATTTAAATGTAAATGCCTGTCTAAAATATGATAGCAATTATCATCTCGTTCTAAACATTGCAATAGGTTAATAAAAGGTTTAAAAAAAACCTGTGTAACGATTGTTTCATACTCCCCAGGGTGTTATATGTGTTAAAACTTAATAACAACTAGCTGTGCCCTCGGCTTCGCTCGCGTGGACTACAAAATACCGCGACCTTCGGTTGAGCGCACGCCCGAATCATGCTGCCCCCGCTTAAAAGACGGAAGACAAAAATGCTTATTATGGGTGATTGTTAGTAGATAGATATATGCTATCTCTGACTTTTTGTAGGTATTTTTAGGTAATTTGATATATCTCGTATAATTTACTCAGCGTAAGTTATTTAAGCGCCCCAAATGCGTCTTTTTCCCGAAATGATTCAATATTATCATCGCTACTTGATTCGTATGTTACTTTATCATACAATATATATCCTATAACTGACCAGATATCATAGCTATGAATTTAAATAAAAATCATGTAAATCGGATAATTGTTTTTTGCGTGAAAAGAACATAAACGGACAGACTGACAGAGAGACGTTGAGTATTATATTATGTATTGATGAAACGGCTTGTAACCAGCCTGAACTTGGCCTTTTATTAGTGAAATAATTTTTAGAATCTGATCAGCGGGTCCAAGGATTATCGGGTAATAATATTATAGGAATAAATAAACACCCAAATTTACCAACTTTACCACTTTTTAATACTAGCGTAGCTAAGAAATCATTATTTCAGATAAATCAGTAAAGATATTTAGAATAAATTATGATGGTTACATAATTTAAGATTCTTAAGAAGTTAAACCTCTACGAGGAGATATTAACATTTACTTAGCGAGACCAAGTGATGAGAAATCATAAATTTCATAAATCAAGAATGAGTTTATGTTAAAGAGAGTAATAAATAAGTAAATAAGTAAATAATCACAAGTTATAGAACATCTCTAGTTATAGCCGACACTGTGTCTTTGCTATCTGTAGTACCTATTATAGTCCTTGAAAACGTGAAAAAAAGTCGTGTTTTATTGTTTTTTTTTTTTTAACTAGTACAGCAACGGTTACCATTGAGAGATCATTCATCATCGGTGGCCGCTGTGATGGCAACCTATAAGCTTCTCGATAGCTATATATACATTGGCTTATCTTAAAACGATAAACCAACAGTCATTGTGACGGGATTATTTTATATTATTTATTTTATATCAGTGGTCGCGAACCACTTGAGTACAGATCGACCATCTTACTTGTTGACTGGGTATACACCGACTGATACCGGAGCGTGACACCGGTACGTGTGCCCCTATGGTGGATGTTACAACTGGAGTTTCCTGGTCGCGATCCAATCGGACAACATTATCGTTTGTGTATTACTATATTTAACGAATACGAAAGTTTTCAATCAGTGCGTCCTACCCGTAATGACCTACGGAGCTGAGACGTGGACACTCACGGTAGAGCTGGTCCACCAGTTCAAAGCCACTCAGCGTGCTATGGAAAAAGCTATGCTCGGAGTTTCTCTGAAGGATAGGATTCGTAACTAATACATCCGATAGAGAACCAAAGTTATCGACATAGCTCATAGAATTAGCAAGCTGAAGTGGCAGTGGGCCGGCCATATCTCGCGAAGAACCGACAACCGCTGGGGTAAACGCGTTAGTGAGTGGAGACCGCGACTCGGCAAACGTAGTGTAGGACGACCTCCGGCCAGATGGGATGACGATCTGCGAAAGACTTCAGGCAGATGCTGGATGTGGCCAGCTGAAGACAGGGCGCTATGGCGCTCGTTAGGGGAGGCCTATGTCCAGAAGTGGACTAGTATAGTTTGATGATGTGTACTATATTTATAAAATACTTTAATGATGTTCAACGTAGGTCTGGCATTGGTGCGTACCCAGCATCGGTAGAAACGAGAAGTACTCCTTCCTCTGCGCAGCTGGTACGGTTTTTAACCAGAGAACGAGGGTTTGCGACTGGTTTTTCAAGGTGAGAGTCAAACTTATTTACACTTTTATAATATTTATAAATGTAAATTTATTAATAGCCAAGCCAAGTGTGTACTCCATACAGAATTCTGTTGAAAAATCAACACAATATCTGCTTGGTGGTATGGCCTGTTATTTCATTGCTTCCCAATCAAAGAAAATTATGAAAAACCCGCCAAAATAACTCACGAGACATATCTAGGTTCATTATAAGATATTATAAATACCATGGTACGTAAAGACTTTTGCTTTCGTAGATACATATATATATTTGACGGGTTTTAGTGACTATCATTGTCTTAACATTTTACTAAACTTAGAACCTGCGTAAAAGCACTATTTACGCAAGTTCACTAAGACCGTTTTAAAATCAAAGTAAAGTTTTTTTTTCTAAAACATTATTATGTTAGCCTTTAGGGCCCTGGAGCCATTAGAGGCTTTGACAGCTTCATCGGGCTTGAGGGCGAGCTCGGAAGGCACTCAGCCGCAAAAGCGAGGCAACACGATCAAGGTTGCCAAAGTGACCGAACCTCGGCTTGGGCTGTTGCCGTGCATGTAAATAATCCCTATCCGTAAAATTCGATCTAATTACCTATACATGTTTCTGCCTTCCGGGAGGTCGGCATATACAAGGCAAACATATACATGTTTATAGGTGAACACTTTGGCAAATCCGTCGCTCAGTCAAAAGGAATGATAGACTCATGTTAGTTATTACAATGTTGACGACCGCTGCTTCTTTAAAAAATATATCTTCATCCACATCTTCACTTGACATCAGAATAATATTCAACTACTAATGCATATTGTGGTTTATTAACACCTAAGTAAGAAATACAATTTTTCATTCCAGGTCGACTGTCAGAACTCTCCAGGCTATTACGGCATCAACGAAGACTTGTACAAAGATGAAAATGGAAACTACATCAACGGGAAGAAATAGAATACTAATGATTAAATTTGTGAATAAATAGCAATGTAATTGAATAAGTTAGACAGATTTTAATTGAGAAATATTTTTGAGAGTTATTGTTTAAAATAGAAAATGTTTTTTTTCTTATAAACATGAGTTATCTTCTAATTTTTGACTGTTACTAATAAATAATATATTACTAGCTATCTCGTGGGGATATTCGTACATTATAAAATATAAGCGATCTAACTAACAGTTGTCATTTTAGTTAAACAGATGGCGTTACTAATGAAAATTAAATTTTAAACGGTTTGTCTATTTTTCATCAATAGCGGGGAAGATTAGCTTTAAAATGATGTTTGAGTCATTAATTTTATTGAAGAATTAAAGGAGATATGGCGTTACCACAAAAATGCCTTTGAAATATGTTATATAGAAATGAAAGAGATAATAACATAGTTATGCAATTAACTAAAGGCACTAAGTGACGCGTTACGGAATCGATTCAATAATGCGCAATGTCATAAATAAATAACAGAAATTTAATTGAAAAAAAAAAAGAAAACAATACCTTAATATATTTTTTTTATCGTATCACGGCATAGTGTGTACACTGTACCTGATGGTGAGCACAGTGCAATCCAATAACATCGGCGACTACCGAGGGATTTACAATACATCGATAGTCGTCGCTGTCATGCCGGCGGCTGTCATGGTGGTTATTTATGATACTAGTGCGGTAAGTTGGATTTTACAAACAAATAGACGTTTTTGTCTCGGGTTTACCATAGTCACGAGTTTGTAAAAACCAATTCCGCACGCGTGTCATACAACGTTTTTCAACGCATTTGCGAGAAAACAGTACAATAGGTAATGAAGCAAACTTTTTCATTAGATTATTTTTAATAGCAAATAGAAATTATACAGATAGGTCACTACTCTTTGAAATTTTACCTGCAATTTGCGTCTCATTCAAAATATCAGGTGGAGTATTAACAATCTTTGACGTGTCTAATATGAAAATAGCGTGCATTTACAAATGACGTCACGTTCGCGTGGTGAAAATCATAACTACATCTTTCTTCTCATTTTCTCTTTAGTATTAAAGTGAGGCAAATGTATTGATAAAAAGTGCTTCCAGGGTTCGATCATTCATCTTATTTATTCTCGTAATGTGAAACTCCTTGTTTGAATTCTTATATATTTTTACGGTGCCATACACTCCGTTGTATGTTCAGTAATTTTTAAATTTCGAACAATGTATACAGGCTTCGTAAATGCATTTTTTGGCCAAATGTATTGAAAACGTTATTAACTAATTTACTTACGTCATAATATTGCACCGCGTACATAATAGAGACATCTAAAAAGAAAAAGTAAACATTTAAGATTAAGCAACCACTATGCATATCATGATCTTAACACGCCCTTAGTAACCTTCAAAAATTTAAAAAATAATCATAAATTTATAATTGGTAGAACATAAACTAAAAAAAATAAACATTACATAGAATAGGTATATTTAAAAAAATATTGAATTTATAACAGATAATAATCTGAACTTACATATGATTCAATATATCATAAATGATTGCGAAAATAAAAGACTTTACAAAAAATAAACAGGTACACAATTGTTCAGAGAATTTTGCTTACAGCGCTATGTGTATATTTGCGTGATAGCTATAGTACTAAAAAAGTAAATAACTTATTAATAAAACTATAATAGAATTTTACGTACTTTTTGCGTATTTTTCCGACTACATACGATTCCTTCTTTTTTCGAATGTATAATATTAGGTTCCTTTATCTATAGAACCAGATTATTGCAGGTGTTATTTTGTGCTCAGCATCTAAACTAGGTTTAACCATACCAGGGCATTGTTGGACTGGCTTATTCAATATATATTGATATATCTGTAGTCTTTACATGTAATTTTTAACCAAATTTCGTGACAGACATCTATTATAACGAATACATAAACTTTTTTGTGCGTCTGTCTGTTTGTTTGGTGTTAATTCAAAAAGAACTTGACCGATTTTTATTAATGTTTGTTTGTACACGGATAATTTATTTTGTTCCTCAATATAAGAACTGTATAACACTTTTACAAAAAAAATAAAAATATCTCAACCAATTTTGATGAAATTTTGTACACAGGAAGTATGTATCATTCCCCCATTTATAGGTTATAAGAATTATCAATTATTATCAAATCTATTAGAAATGGTACAATATGAGTAAAAATAAAATTGATTTAAATTTGACAATTGACATTAATATTATTTTGTGAAAGATGAGCTGAGTAGAGCGTAATCTATATATTAATACGTGAAGCAAAAACTTTGTACCCCCTTTTACGAAATTTGCGCGGACGGAGGAGAATTAAATTTCTCACACTTATAGTTTATATAGAGAAGGAGAGCAGAATGCTGATATATTCTTAAAATTATGCATAAAAAATGCATTAAATTTATAAAACAAACATGTATTTGACACATACGCGAATATATACACTTTTGTTTATTGTTAAAGTCTGTGGTCAAATTGAGAATAGATTAATATTGTGTGTCTTTAATATTATTTGTCTATAGTCTTACTGAATGTCAAACATAACCATTATAAATTCATTTATTATTACTATATAATATATATATATATATATATATATATATATATATATATATATATATATATATATATATATATATATATATATATATATTAGTTTTTAGTGAAATACTGCTCGCTCAATATACATATATAAAATCTCAATATAAAGAAAAGTTGTGTAGCAATATCATATAGGTAAAAAAATATATATTTGTTATTGCTGGTTCAAAGATCTTTTTGTCGGCAAATTAACAGTGTAGCCTTCGCGAAATCTGTGATTATAGAAGTATAATCTTTGAATATAGAACCTTAATTATGTTCAAACTTAAAATTTAAATTAATTATGGTTGAATTTCGACCACTCGGCGACTACTAGTATTTGTAATTTCCTACGTTATTTGTTTTTTTTTTTTTACATAATTATAGATTTTTTTTAATAATCGTTTATAGGTTTATAGCGTTAGGAGCCATAATCTCACCTGATGTTGCCCAAGTGACAATGTGGCCCAAGATAATGACACGCTAAGCCAAATGGGAAAACTGGCTCTCAAGTGCTGCTGCCGGAACACACCTATCGGTGCTTGGTGATAAATTTTCAACTTGAGGGTTTGGTATTTTGGAGCTAGTCAGGCGGTAATATTTTGAAAATTGCTATGGTTTCATCACGATGTTTTCCTTCACCAAAAGCTCAGCCTCATTGCAGGGATTCGTTAAAATGTACAATTAATTCATTTATATGAAGGAATTAGGGTAAATGTGGGATAGTTATCCAACATTTTTAAATTACTGTATATGTTCACGTGTAATGCACATGTAATTGCACGTTTTTTACGACCTCTACTTTTTGTTTCAATAGTCATCGTACACAGTATAAAGTAATCCGTATGTTACCATTATTTGCTCATGATATGTATATGTACAATGTATAGCTGATTTGATCATTTTATACTGTGAAAAACATATCTACGAGATATTTCATTGGTCCCAAAAACATTTTTGACATTTCGCTTTAAAGAAATTTATTTCTCAAAACAACATTGTTCACTTAATGAGAATTACATTTATTTTTGTTAGTATAAAAAAAAACTCAAGACATCCAGTGAGTTAAAAAGAAGAATATAACTTTAGACAAATAAATTGAAAAATATTACAATTAATAACATAACTTGTAAGAAAAAAAAAGTACATACGTTAAAAAAAAGAGATAAATAAATCTATATATGTAACTTAAAATAAATATTTATCCTTTAAGTATTCTTTTAACCTTATTTAAATATATTCAATGATTCAGTTTCTCTCAGGTCTTTAGGCAATTTATTAAATAGTTTAGCTCCTTCAAATTTTATGTTTTGAATACCATACTTTGTTCTTCTAGTTACTATTAATTTATTTTTGCTTCTTAAACAATATTTTGATGTCTTTTTTCAAAGCTTATATGTAAATGTAGATGTTTATTTAAGATGTTTTTAATTTAAATACATGTTTTATAGATGAAGATTTTTTTTTGCAGTCATAATATTCGTCTCCTTTTTTGTTTTCTTTCACCTAATACAGCTATTGAATTTCCATTGAGCTCGTTAATTTTTACATAGGCTGGTATTTTTTACATAGGATTATGAAAACTAAAAACTGGTTTAACCTATGTAAACTTAAGCTAAAAGTGCCAAAGTGGCCGAACCTCGGCTCGGACTGTTGCGCGTATGCAATGAAGTTGTGATCTGAAACCTATTATGTTTACAAGGCTCAATATTAATAACTGGGCATCTATCCTCTTAGGGCAACTATCCCACAATTTACCCTACTGCCTATTATATCTACGAAATTAAAAGCACAGGACAGGGTTCACAGCCTGAAGCGCGGCAGCTAGTTATCGTACCAGTAACGTAAAATTATCGCATATTTGACCAGAATTACCGGCTTTAGCTCGTCAGTGAATAAAATTAGCAAACGCTACATGTCTTATTCTGACTCCCGCCTTGGTACGACCTTTTTTAGCTCCCTTATTCCGTCTTCCACAACGTACGAATGTTTTTTTTATTAATTCTTAGAATTTTCAAATTATTGTACGATAATAATTTGCTATCGTACATCTAACGAAGGCATGACATTGTCGTACATCTACGATAACTATTTTACGGTTGTGAACCCTACCATAAAATAGTTATATGCTAATACAATATTGCATCATAAGTGTCATAAGTTGGTATCCGACCAGCCTCATAATAATTTGCATAACTGTTATAAATTAAACAGCTTTATTACTTAACTAGTTATATTACAACTTCCTTTGCCTAAATAGTATCTACCTATATCTATATATTCTGCTTCTATACATATTATACAAATCAACGCCTCTCTGTCAGTCTGTTCGTTTACGTTCTTTTCACGTGTGGCAGTACGATTCGCGCGTGCGCTCGACTGACGACATTCTGTTATTCTCGCTAGCGAAATTGCGAGCAAAGCTAATAATTTATGTATTGATATTTATGTCTGTAATAAATAATATGTAGAAAAAAATTCTCACACGGCCATTTAATTTCAAACAAAGCAAATATTATATTATGGTAACTAAATAGCAAATATACTATACATATATAGATATTTAACACCCAGACATACAACAGACAATTATGCTCATCACACAAAATCCAATCATGTGCGGGGATCGTTAAGAAAGCAGACAGACTTATTTTCTTCTTTATTTGTTATCCAATTAGAGAATAAGTAATCCTAATATCATTTGTTTTTTTGATTTCATAACTATAGACGTATATTACGAATGAAAATTCTTTTTATACGAAAAACTTGACGTTGACGTTGAAACAATGATGGCTCAGTGGTAGCGTGTACGACTTAGCATCGATTAACGTGAGTTTGAATCTCAATTCGAATCTCTCGGTCAAGGAAAAAAAACGTGAGGAAACCATAGCATGGTGGTAGGGCATTTTCTAATGCCTGCTAGCTACCACACTCAAGTTGAAAATCTGTCGCCAAGCACCAATAGGTGTGTTCCGGCAACTGCACTTGAGAGCCAGTCTTCCACTAGGTTTAGCGTGTTATCATCTCGGGCCACATCATCACTTAACATGAGGTGAGATTGTGGCCACTATGCCAAACATATAACGATAAAAAAATACTTTCTGGGCCGACACGAAAATTAACCTTATCTAACTATCGACGCAAACAAAGGATTGTTATAAGTTTAACATGTGTATCTGTGCGTCTATCTGAGGAATCGCAATTTCTAAACAACGGAATCAATTTTAATTTAGTTTTTTCTTTGAAAGGTGACTTAATCGCGAGTGTTCTTAGCCATGATTCAAGAATATCTGTTCAAACTTTGGAAGATTATTAACTCTTTTCTAGTTGTTAAATGGATGTGAGCATCTTTCACAGGTCTGATCGAGTCGAAATTAGATATTCTGCCATTTGAATGATAATAGAAGAAAATGGTAATTTTGACCAGATGCTGCAGCTTCATATCTAATCTGCCCAACTCCTAATCAAATTACGGTAAAGGTATCGTGTTTTGGCTACTTCGACGAATATAACACAAAAAAACTCGAAAAACATTAAGTTAATGGAAATAATCTATACTAATATAATAAATGTTTGTTTAAACACGCTAATCTCTGGAACCACAAGTCGGATTCGAAAAAATCTTTTTGTATATCATTGCCAGTTTCACGTGGAATAGTATAGGCTATCTAGAATTAGGCTAGACCTCTCAGCTAGCCTTAAATAACGATTTTTGTTAAGTAAGTCGGACGAAACCGCGCACCTGAACTGCTTTATCCGCGTGCGCTGGCGTAGTGGTTAGTGATATGTAAATACAATGTTCTACAAAAATATTACTCATTAGTACATCTAAAAAAGTCCGCGATACTATATGCCTATCTTATACATAAGCTACAATAACGTATATTGTGATTTTTTTTAAGTCATAATTGAAAGTGATTTATGAGCATTATTATTAGGCACGGCGTATTAGTCCTTATGAACGAAAGTTACTTTATCATCAAGACTGTTTTATGTAGAAAAACTTTGCCCTTTATAGCATGTTATTTGGACGAATACTTTGGAAAATAGTGTAAAATTAAATTAAGTCGACACTCGGCTCGGGTCTATGACTATAGATGTAGTGGTGCAGACGTGCTGTGTGAGCTGTGACGCATAACCCTAACCCTGGCCGCCCGATAAGAATATTGCTTATACTCTTCGATCAATAATTATTGATCGAAGATAATACTGAAGTATTATAAATCATCAATCAGCGATATCTTTTAAATTATAAACGGGTGGAACCGCGGTCATAGGTAGTATAAAAATAAAACATTAACACAATAAATTGTACCCAAAAAGTGTCAAATACATAAAGATTCCGTTTTTATTTGTTTCTGTGTTTAATTTTGTATGCATACAACATCTCCTTGGAATTTTATATGTGACCATTGCCTTCTAAGTTTATCTAGTTTTTTTTTCCAAATGATAATATATTTTAATAACGTCAGAACACTGTTAGGATGATGTAATTGTTGTTTTCCTTCAAATATGACATTTGTAATAATATATATTTTTTGCCACATCCATATCTGTTTAGGATGAAATAATTTTATTTTATTTTTATATATTTAGCACGCCAATAGGACAATTACAGAGCAATAAAATTACATATTATCATACACAAAACAAAATACAATGTAATCACTCAGATAATAGGCCTGCATGACATTTAAATACATATTGATATCAGGATAAATGAATAAAATTAAACAAATAAAACTACTTTTTAACTACATTTAAAATCATTACATTTTAAAATTGAAATTAATTTATATTTTATTTTTAAATAAGGAGTGCTTGTATGAACCAATAGATTGAAAAAAGATATCTATGGAATTATACGTCGTGTTGGATCTCTCGTTATACAACCTTACCATACGCACAAGAGGGCTATTAAATGCCGTATTCAGTGTTGTAGTCGGAGTGGCAAATATGTGTGGGTTGCGCACCGCACGGGAATGAAATCTAAAATAAAAGTAATAATAAGGGACGCATCTATAGAGCCATTTACAATTTTGTGAACGATGAGTAAGTCAGCCATATTTCCCCTCTCTTTAAGGCTATTATCATAATCAGGAATAAATTTACGAAAACTATTTAATGTTAACCGTATCTATAAAGTTTAAATGAGATCTTACCCGATTTGTATTGGCAATAAAATATAACACGCAGAGCCTAAATAGACGACAAAGTTATAGGTCTGTGCTTTGTAATAGACAATTTCAATTTAAAATAAAGAAAATGTTAAAACTCGCTGAATTAAGCGATGTTACTTTTGAAATCTAAAACCCTGTAAACTTAAAAATGGAATTAATTATCACCCTTTTTTGTTTTCCCACTTTTGAAATATTATTTATCGGTTAAGAGGAAAAGCGGGCAGCGTTTATTCCGCACAAATGTATTCGTCTGTTTTATTCCTGGACTAGCTGTGCCCGCGCCTTCGCTCGCGTGGACGAGAGAATTTGTTGTTACCTGGATAAAAAGTATCCTATGTTACTTCTAATACCACCAAGAATATGTGTACAAAGTTTCATGATGATCGGTTAAGTAGTTTTCGCGTGAAAGCGTAACAAACAAACGTACATTCTCATAATATTAGTAGGATAATGGTACTAGAGCAAATATTTTTCTACCATAAAATCTATATCTGCTACTGCCATTCTCGTATGTTTAGATTTTTTCCATAAATTAAATATGATAAGATATATGAGCGTTCTAAAATGATTAAAACTGCGTATTTATAGCACAGACATCCAGCAAACAAATTTGATAAGATAAATATATACGGGCATAGCTAAAGTCCTAAAATTATCCAATTCTATTATTATATATTAGCTGTGTCCGCTAGCGTGGATTACAGAATAGTTATAACATCATCTATCTTCCAGTGAAAGTCCCACTCAAATCGGTCCAACCGTTTCGGAGATTACCAGGGACAAACAGACAGACAAAAATAAATTACATTGTTATTTTTTTGACATTACAAACAGACATGTCAATTTTTTTTTTTTTTGTTGTTTTTAGGACTTTTATTCTACCGAATATATCAGCCCCATTGTACCCCATCCTTTATAACATCACATCAAGAGAGTCGCTGTGAATAAGGTTCTGCAAAAAACACCTATATCTTGACAGCATAAATTCATGCTGTTCACCAGCGACTCCCCTTCGATCTTGTTCTTGGCACACTACATCAGTAGGTGATTCACGTCATTAATCTTTCCACATATATTACAATTGGGTGACTCTGCTTTCCTCATGAGATATGCAAATTTTCCCGATGGATAGTGCCCTGAACGAAGTCTTAATGCTATCTTTATATATTGTCGGTTTAAATAACATTTACTAAACCAAGGTTTATGAAGAGGCTGACACTGTATTGTTTTATACCAAATGTCAATTTTATTTATTTGTATAGATTGGTATAATCAGTCTGAGCTACAGTAGTCTCTCTCGCGCTCTATTCAGTCGTGCAAGAGCATCGCATCGGCAATAGATTTATTTTAAAACATATTCTTCAAATGTTTCGCCGACCGCGTTTCCTCTTAACATGAAAAGATTGGCTTCTTAGAAAAACATATGTAACATATTATTATTATTTATGTGGAGTGTAAAGTGTTTTAAGCTTATAATATATAGATATATTATTATTAAATTTACTTAAGAAGTACATAATAGTATAATGATTATACTATAATCTATTCTACTATTATATAGAAAAAAATTAAAGTTTGCATATATTTTGTAGGAGGTAATCTCTAGTAACACTAGACTTATTGTAAAAAATATTTTACTGATACGAACCTACAATATTATCCTTGAGTGATATCGGCATAATTTGTATTCTTATAAAGTTCTATATTTTAATAAACGCTAATACTAGCGTAGACTAGTTAGATATAGGTAAATTAATTATATAATGTAAAAAATCTTACTAGCTTCAACCAATAGTTCACCCGCGCTATGAGTCTTATAGAAACTTTGTCAGAACTAAAGTTAGCCAAAACACTCAGGGTTTCTGTTAGTAAAATATTTTTATAAATCGAATCACTTGTTTCATTGATTACCTACTACAAAAATATTCACAAATTTTACCTCTTTATAATGGTCTATAGATAATAAATTAGTGTTTATTTTTCGTAATTATTGAACAACCCTTTGTATAGGAAATATTCCTAGTATTATTGCGCTTTGCTACTACTGGTAGCAAGTTATTTACGAAGCATTTCCACGAAATGAAGCCTTTATGAGTCAAAATAAATTCATTACATTTTTCTTTCTACACCAATGTATTTTCTATTTATTATAATTCTTTACACAACGTCGCGTTTTGCCGGTTTTGTAAATGTATATTAATAATTATTATTATTTTTAATAATATAATTTGTTTTGTTTTTAATAATGCAATAAATAATATAGATGTGAT
The DNA here is from genome assembly GCA_947532125.1 of Saturnia pavonia. Classification (NCBI taxonomy): domain Eukaryota; kingdom Metazoa; phylum Arthropoda; class Insecta; order Lepidoptera; family Saturniidae; genus Saturnia; species Saturnia pavonia. Next base: position 9,078,278 of record OX383921.1, read on the forward strand.
ACGTATTCGTATTTGATTTATGTTTTAATATATAAAATAAATATCTTATATTGTAACTTAGAGGCAGTTAGAGAGGCACAGATAAATTTCTATGGAGATTTCTCTCTAATTGGGGCAGTTCGACTGGTGGAATACCTCCACCCTGCAGAAGATTGCAGCCAAATGACCTAGTGTTGTGATCATGCGGTGAGTAGGGTTTCCAGAGCTCTTTGAGAGGGGGTTCAAGGTCGGTAACGCGCTAGTGATACCTATGGTATTACAATCTTCCACAGATTGCGGTAGCAGCTTAACATCAGGTGAGCCGTATGCTTGTTTGTCACCTTTGTAGCATAAAAAACTTGTAAAAATGTATTTTTGTTTTGTGATACATCAAGACAGTTGTTTTTGTCTAGGTAGCGACCACCATACACCGGGTGTAAGACACTTTTTTTTTTCGTACTGAGTATACTGTTAGCCTTAGGGGCCCTGGAGCCTTTGCGGCTTTTACAGCTTTCACCGGGCTTGGGGGCGAGCGCTTAAGGCACTCAGCCGTTAAAGCAACGCAACAAGTTACGAGGGTGCCAAAGTGGCCGGACCTCGGCTCGGACTGTTGCCGCGTATACAATTAAGTCGCGATCTGTCAAATTCCCTATCATTCGATCTAAACTAAGTGTACATATATATACATGTTTCTTCCCCCTGGCAGTAAGGAAGGAACATGTGTATGTGGATTTAGTAATCTAAAATTTTTGTCTACTCTAACTAGGCAAAAAAAGAAAAAAAGGTCCCTTACAGAACCTATGTACCTATGTGGCGTGCATATGTGTATATTGCAGTGTAATGTATGTCTGTGATAGCTAGTGAATGTAGAGTCACTGTATCGCGCGAGCAGCTGCTTGGCTCAAGGGCTCCATGCCGATGGATCGGACCTAGGCTTGAGTTGCCGCAGGAGAGAACGGTCGTGGCGAGTGGTGTAAGACCCGTCATAGTGGGCATGCAGCAATGCTCCCTGCATTAGTGGCATTTTGGGATCAACCGCTGTATAACCAGTAATTGAACTGAGTTATAGAGATTTGTACCTGACGGAGTCGCGACCACATGATGATCATAAACTCTTCATAGTGACAAAAAATCCTTTGAAACATACGAACTTAAACAAATTAAGCCTTGTGTAAATATTAACTCACGTTGAGCGTGTTAAGGCGTCCGCATTTGAGTGACTCGTTTCACTGAGTAACCCGATTGCTTATAAGTGCGATTATGCATCAGAATTTAAGACTTATCCACTTCACTAAGAGGTTGATTTGGTCGACAGCATTATCGTAACAAACTTTAATGAGCCCATCATTCATTTAATAATTATTTCAATTTTCACTGAGCGACTCATTTGCCTAATAGTGTTTACGTGTAAACATGGCTTTACACTGTTCATTATAATTTTATGAAGTTTCCCTTTTGACCTACAGGTCATATCAATCTTATCATCAGGCCGGATAGTGATCAGTACCAGACCTTTGACTCGATAAAAAAAAAAGATGTTATTTTTTAATTTTTTATTCGGCTTTTAAATTTATTAAATTAGTCATACATTTTTTTAGACTTAGTAAGTCAATGTTTTTTAGGTAATTGTGTTAGGTTCTACAATAAATTTTCTAAGCACATTACCGATTTGCCGTAAAATAAGTCTAAGAATCATGTTAACAATTTTTATTGTCCAAAGAGTGGATCATTACGTGAATGATAGGTGATGTCTGGAAGTGATTCTCTCTCTGTACATCCTTTAAAAATATTATTAATAAAAAAACAATAAAACCAATTAAAAAAAGTTCATAAACCCAATCGAGTTTCTTTCCGGTTCTTGTTGATGACTGGGATGTTTTTCAAACCGGTAGTAGTGTTTCACGTTCATCTTCTTAGGGCCTATTTTTTTTTTTAAATTTCATTTGATATTATCCGCAAATCTGCCAATGTCATGTAGATAGAATATTTATGTAATTATTCTTATAATCTTCAAACAAGGCGGCTTCCTTGTTATACTACTATAGCAATGGTAGCTCAGTGAGAGCGCGTAAGGAAATCTCGTCGATAGACATTAGTTCGAATCCCTGCAAGGAGGCTGAGCTTTCGATGAAGGAAAACATCGTGTTGAAACCATAGCATGGTGGTAGGGCTTTTTCTAATGCCCGCCTGGTTAGCTACCACCCTCAAGTTACAAATCTGTCGCCAATCACCAATAGGTGTATAGTATACCAATAGGTGTAGGGAGGTGCACTTAAGAGCCAGTCTTCCACTACGTAGCGTGTTACCATCTTAAGATCAAGTGAGATTTTTGCCACAACGCTAAACCTATAACGATAAAAAAAAAGAGTTTTTATGGCAACTCAAAATAAAAGTTCCTAGTTATTATTTATAATCTACTTCACAATTTTGTGTACACAATAACCAAACTACATCAAGTGAAAATCCGCCAAAATAGGTCCAAATAACATAAGCCTTTAAAATAGTAACCACCGCTTTAAAGAGCAATATTCCGCGAAATCCTCAAAAATAATTCGTTTTTGTAGAAACACCGATAATGCAGAATGGTAAAGCTTTTAGCATTTTGCAGTTGTTATATTTCGGACTTTATTGAGCGGGAAACCGAACTTATTGTATATATATTTCAAAGGCGTGAAAATACTCTCCGTTACAATACACATGGTAGACGTGGTGAATTAAAAAACGGACGGGTGTTTATACAGCTGCTCTTGTGTTTTTTTTGTATCACTGCAATATGTCTGTTCTGTATTATTTTGTATGCATAGTCAATTCAAAAACAATTCGTGTCATATCGGCCTACAAGCCTATCGGCAACTCGGAAAAAACACAGACGAGTTAATGTGATCATCGCGACTATCCTACACGTGCCAATGTAGCAGTTGTTACGCCTACTGTATGTTGGTCGCGAGACAGACTAAATTATCATGCGCCACTTTTCAGCAAAGCGGTCACCCTACATTAGTATAGTGTCATACATAGCTTTATAAAAAACCGTGTGACTATGAAAAAGACCTTACAATTTGTATTGGAAATGCATTCTTAACGTTGCGTATGTGTGTCTTACGATCATTACTATGTGTGTCGTGATTTACAAAGTCTCGTTCACAGTTTTATATCCTTTATAAACTATTTTTTCAACTGGGTTTTGAGGCATGTCATTTCTGTTATACATCTTGACAATTCTATAACAACAACAGTAATTGCACGATTAAATATGTCGGTGCATGTATCAGTCAGCGTACGGAAAGGCACTCATGTGGTGGACCAATCAGAATTCCTTAAGTACTGACTTACTTTCCCCCTTACTCTGAGCGGGTACATTGCAATTGTCTTGTTCACCACCAAGTATACAATAAAGTTCTATGAAGTCAATTTTTTATCGTATTTGAAAACATTAGTTGCATTAACGAATCTGTAAAAAAAATAAACAAATCAAATACTAAATAGTTTTACAAAATGAAAAGGATTAAAAGTCGCAAGCTTTTTTTTCAACAATCAGATCGTAGCCTTATAACAGCCAGTGTTGCGACTACGTGAGAAGCGAATGGCGTTAGTCCGCGAGAGCCTTCGACACGACGAGTCGTGGCTTACGGTTTGAAGAAATAAAAAAAAGTATCATTCTAATTTTTCAAACATTCATCAAGTGTCACAGTCATATGGTAATTAAAAAAAAGTTGATCTGTCAAAGTGATTTATACGCATATCGTGTCCGTGTCATATATTATTTAGAAAAAGTGTTTTTTTTTTTAATATTATTTCACATCGCTCTCGGCCGTAACTTCGTTATGTTAAATTGCATAACTTTCTCGTAACTTGTTATTATTTTTATTATTAATATTAATAAACGTTATTTCAGAACCGTTTGCATCTCGAAAAGTATTTTTTAGAGGTCGATACATTCTTCGTCTTTTGTTCTTTTATGATTTGAAGTTAAAGAAAAAAACTTCTTTGAACATAACTTTATGATATTATCACGCTTTTACTTTACATTGGATAAGCAGATATATATATATATATATATTATAGTCACACGTATATTATTTATGTATAGTATTCAACAGAGAAAAGTTTCCGCAATAGTTCTGCATATAACAAAAATTTGTTAAGTATTTGCTAAGTAATTAATTAGTTAAGTATTGTTAAGTATTAGTAACGCTATCATATATTTGTATTTAAGGGTTACCATATGAATAGTTTTCTATTTTCACTACAACAAAAGCTTCCTTATAAAAAAAGAACAATTTAATCATAAATTTTCCATTCACCTGTTGGCACTAAAGGCAATCTTGGATGCTATTTCGAATATGAAGTATTTTATATATTCAGGATAGAAATTTTTGAATGTGATCAAGTCTTCTGTAACGATATTATTGGTATCGAATATACTATGAAAGATATCACGTTATTTAGTTTTAAAGCGATGTTGGCCCAGTGGTTACGGTCGTGTATTGACATGGATTCGAATCCTAGAATGAGATCAACCGAAACTGCGTACTAGCACATGCGAAACACAATAATAAATAAGAATATTTATGTAAAAAAACTCAGTATTAATTGTATACTAGTTATTATTTAGGGATTAAATAAATAAAAAATCCCACAATGTGTCTAAGCTTTCAGTGATGGAAAATATCACAAATAAACCTAGTGTGGGATATGACTTTCAAGTGCAGCTGCTGGAAGACACCTACAAGTGCTTGACTACAGATTTTAAACATGAGGGTGGTAGCTAGCCAGGCGGGCATTAGAAAAAACCCTACCTCTATGCTAACTCCTTCAACGAAAGCAGTTATTGCTTCATTCCATATTCCGTCCGTTGGTTCGATCCACTTTATTTTTGTGTGGCCCCATCGTCATTTGACAGCTGAGAATCTAGTTTTGATAGTTTATGTATTAATAAAATAAAGTTAGCTTAAATTCTAAAATAAAGTTGTACACCTCTGAATGAGGAAAATTAAATAACGCCGAAGTTCTTGTCCGTGATATTTAGCCGTATATTATTAGTTATCTTAGCAATAAATCTATCATTAAAAGTCATTTTTCTGTCTGTTCATGCGAAATGATTTGAATAAAAAATAACTAAAGCTATTAACTTAATATTCACGTAGATTTTAGGTAGTAACTATGGAATTAATTTAATGTTTCTAGGGTTTCGTTTACAAAAAAAAGAAGCCAACTAACTGGTAAGCCCACGTTGTCCGTTCCACCTTTAAAAAGTTGTTGTATTTTTTGAATTGTAATGGCTAGCCAGCTGAAATTATCATAAAAATATTTAAGGACCCTATACAACATACCCATACAACATACATTTAAGGGATCCCATACAACAAACATATTTTTTATGTTTTTTTTATGCTTCTTTATCGTAAAAACGGTAAAGCTTGTGTAGCTTCAAACAAGCTGAACTGTTACTTTTATAATTATATCTTATTTCCTGCTCTTATCAATGCCTTATGAATAAATAAATTTTCAAAAAATGCACACAATGTGTTTAACAAGTGATTTTATTCTTTTGTTTCTCCTACATGAACAAAGTCGCGTACATTAGCTAACTTAATTTAAAAATCAGAAAAACAGACAAAGATATTATATTATTTTATATTTTTCGTGACATTATGTAAAATACATTATTATAATTTTATTGAAATAACTTTTATCTATAAAAATCTAAATATTTCTAGAGGTAAGAGTTCTATTTGAAGGTGGTTATTGAACTTCAAAAATTAAAATATGCATGACGTGTTTCGTTGGCTTTGCCCGCTTAATCGATTATTTTTAAAACTATATAACTTTTTAAATTTATTTACTACAAGCTATTTCCTGTGACTTTGTTCCCGTAATCTTGAAGATGAAACGACTTGCACGCCATCTTTTATAAGGTAATACAGAACCCAACAACACACCAAAGTTTCATGGTAATTAAATAACCGGTTAAGGAAAGTATAGGGTAAAAATAATAATATATTTATTAAAGTTATGTAAAGCGTAAAACATATTTTTGTAACAAAATACAAGTAACTTCTTCCAGAGTGCATGTAGTATCTATATTAATAAATCTGTATTTTTCTAAAAAAAATATATACATTTTGTATGAAGAACACTGACCACGACGCAATTTTTTTTTTGTATCTCTGTCTGTTTTTGTGGCCGAACTTAAGTTAAAAACGGCTTGACCGAATTTTTATGAAATTTTGTGCACAAGAAGGTTATGTAATTGGTCAAATTTTAGACTGTATGAATTTTCAAACAAACTTTTAGAAATTAAAAAAAAAATTCAAATAAAATGTTTTTATTAATTTATAATCGATCTTGATGAAATTTTGTACGTATGAGTAAAAATAATATTAACAGAATGAAAATAATTAAGAATTGCATTATATATAAATAAGTCTAAGAACTCTGGATGCAATAAGTTGTACTTTTTACAAAACTACTCGTATATATGACTATCTTGTTTACACTTAACTAATTTTATTTTAGTTTAAGTAATATAGCCAGTTACTTGATATTTATATATTTATGAAGTCCACGGCCTTCTTCACCCAACCTAGTTGTTCACTTGAGGGCAAGTAAGTTCCAGTTTATGACATATCGACAGTAATTCTCGTCCTACGACCTATAAGCCTACCATGGCCAAAACATCTAAGTAGCATTATATGCCTCATCCCTTATCATGAAACAAAACATCAAAATAGAAGTCAATAATGAACAAACATGACAATAAAAAAAAGTACTTCGATTATTTTCAAGAGTTCCCTGGTGTATCTTCGAAGTCGAAGGTCCAATGCCAATGCAATTAAAATGGGACCGCCCTTGAGGTATCCCCTTTACAACTAAAAAAGAATAATCTAAATCAGTTCACAAAAAAAGAAGTTATGGCTGAATGATGAAATGATGGCTCAGTGGTAGCTTGTACGGACATCGCGTCGATGGACGTGAGATCGAATCCCTGCAATAAGCATGAGCTTTCGGTGAAGAAAAATATCGTGATGAAACCATAGCATGGTGGTAGGGTTATTTCTAAAGCTCGTCTGGCTAGCTACCACCCTCAAGTTGTAAATCTGTTGCCAAGCACCTATAGGTGTGTTCTGGCAGCTGCATTTGAGAGCCAGCCCTCCCACTAGGCTTAGCGTGTTGCTGTCTTGGGCCACATCGTCTCTTAATATCAGATGGGATTGTGGACATAACGCAAAACATACAACGATAAAAAATATAGGCTACAGTAACCGCTTACCATCAGGCAAACCGTATTCTTCTTTGTCACCTTTGTAGTATAAACAGAGTAAACACAATACTAGTATAAACATAGTAAGCTTATATTACGATATTTTAGTAAAAAGGTCATTATATGGTGGATCATAAACGTAAATGACAGTATGTTTAAAAGTAATTTCCTCTCTGTATATCCACTAAAATAACATAATTATTACATAACTGTAAATATTTTTTAAACATTAAAACCAGTTTCATGCTGACTCTTCACGATGACTGAGATAATTCTGAACCAGTGGTATTGTTTTCACACTCACAAATGCCTTCTTAGGGTCTACATTAATTGGAGTATTTACAATTTTGATACATGTGCGAAATGCATAAAAAAATGTACACATGTTTTATTAACCAAAACTAATTGTTAGTATATTTTGTGGGCTAAATAGAAACGACAAATATTAAAAGCAGTTGTACAACCTTGAGCGAACTGATTGGCAAGCTAGCTTTGTCAACGCAAGCCATAAGCCGTTTCGCCACCGCACCACACCGCACTTCGCCGCGAGTTGCTCGCGAGTTGCATAAGAACGAGTCCGCTATCGAAATACGATCGTTACGTAATCGAAACGCAATCGTACGTTAAATAAAAACCTAGTCGTTATCTGACGATAATATCCCGGTTAATATCAGGAAGCTTATGAGTGTCAATCATGTTATTAAATCTACTTTTATTTGTTTGCTAAAACTAGTAAACAATGATGCTATCCTCCTGTTATTAAGCGTTAGTTCAACCTTATTTATAAAATATTTCTCAATGGTACTTTTTCCTTGCAAGGCCATATTTCTGTTAATTCTTCATCAATATTAATGATTCAAAGATTAACGGTTCAGCTAGCATCTATTAATGTTTATATTTTAATGTAATCGCAGATTTCAATGAACCTTGCCAGTAATAGGTCGCTACTCTTGAGGATTGAGTTGGAGTCTCATATGCCAATACGTGTTGCTAATCACACACACGTTACTTTTCGGTAGAGATAGGTATGATAATGAAACGCCTTTAAGTCTTGCTCAGTTTTGGTACTCGTAAAACTATTCATAATAATCAGTAAAACTCTGATATGATGCTGTTTATTAGTAACATGCACACACCAAGTTGAATGATATGAGTTCAAATCGTAATATACCTTAAGCTTTGGTTTAAAGATAATTAAAAAATGCTATTCGTGCTCATCATTTGAGAACTGCTGAACCGATTTAACTAATCTTTTTTAAATGTTAGTAATAGGCCTCATAAGGTTTACAAATAAAGAAAAATTTGGAAAGCTACTCGGATAATTTGTCAGTTTTGGTAAAACTGTAAACCCTCTTATCTACTGGGTTTTTTTTATGGACTCAAGACCATAACACTCGATTCTAACGATCGATACGCATTAGTTATATATATATATATATATATAATATATATATATATATAAAATACAGGATAGACGGTACTGTTTTCATTTTTCGAATTGACTATACTGTTAGCCTTGAGAGCCCTGGAGCTTTGCGGTTTTTACAGCTTCACCGGGCTTGAAGATGGTACTGTGATCGAGTTATTGACAATTGGATAGAGGAGAAAGACTTCTGCCGAACAAGCTAGTATTGTAATAAATATTAACTCTGCGATAGTAGTAGAATGTTTTAATGGTCACTTAATTAAATACCATGTTCAAGGTGAAAATCTATTGATATATTATAGCAGCTGCAATTAAAACCAGACTCTATATAAGCTTTAACATTTTCGGCAAAATAGATATAAACAATGTAATTTCAATGTAACGATATCCTGTTATTCCATAAAAATACCTGCTTTATGATCTTACGTATTTTATGTCCTCTTATGTATTTTTATAACTCATTTGAATATTAAACGTTACCTCGCAAAGTATAGTGAGATATATTATAGTTCTGTAGACATAAAAATATTTGTCATATAAAAGACATCAACGCGCTCGTGCTATATTTTTCTTGTTTCTGTGGAAATTATGTTTACAATAATGTTATATATAAACATCTTATTTTTATAAATACTATTGTATAATTCAATTCGATGTAAAACATTCTAATAACGCTCAAAGACGGTGAAAGTACTATATAATTGTTGCTTGAGAAATCCAATTAGCGTTGATCTCTCAGACCATTGCGAAGGAAATTCTAAGGCAGGTCTACTTATAATAAACCTTATATATAAAATGACCTATAATATCGTTGTGTTTGCATTTATAACCAGATCTTGATATAATGGTCGTGATAAAACTAAATCGTTTGAACAAAGTGTGAATTGAAGAGAATTAGGTTAAATATAATTTGTCAATGATAAATTATTTATCGTATATATTTATGTTGTGTACAGTTCATTGAAGTAGTGTAGCTTCGATTACCGATATCTATTTTCGCAAAACTTTTCATGACTGCTATATCTTGATGAATAACAAACCAAGACATGACGAGAGTGGGGTGACAGAGTGTTTGTTATCAACTGGATGTCAACCTAGGATTCATGTAGTGAAAACATAGCTTAATTGCACGCTCTGACGTATTGCCTTTCGGGTTCACTAAAAGTAATGGTAATATAAGTATTTTTGTGATAAGTTTTTATGTTAGCTTTAAGCTGTTGTCAAATCGAAATCTCTCGACAGCCACGACTTCTTTTCGACTATAGTTATCAACAGATGAAGTATAGATAATTCGCTGAACTGGCATAAAGAAAAATTCTACTTAAATTATAAAAAAAAAAAAACAACAAACATTTGGCAGTTTAAAAATGTTATTTAGAACACGTAACATTCCGTTAAGTACCTTTGAAATTTTAAATAATTATTACATTAATTTTTCACTGGCCAATACCTCTGTCATACCATTGTCATACAGCGAGGCAATGCTATAGAGTACATTATATATACTGGAAATGCGGCCAGTTTTCTGGGTAAGTGTCCGTCTGGCCTACACTCCTAATAGTTTTCATCATCAACCTATATTAGTCCACTGCTAGACATAGGCCTCCCCTAATGAGCGCCAAAGCGCCCTGTCTTCAGCTGTCCGCATCCAGCATCTGCCTGAGTCTTTCGCAGATCGTCATCCCATCTGGCTGGAGGGCGTCCTACACTACGTTTGCCGAGTCGCGGTCTCCACTCAAGAACCCGTTTACCCCAGCGGTTGTCGGTTCTTCGCGAGATATGGCCGGCCCACTGCCACTTCAGCTTGCTAATTCTTTGAGCTATGTCGATAACTTTGGTTCTCTGTCGGATGTATTCGTTACGAATCCTATCCTTCAGAGAAACTCCGAGCATAGCTCTTTCCATAGCACGCTGAGCGACTTTGAACTGGTGGACCAACCCTACCGTGAGTGTCCACGTCTCAGCTTCGTAGGTCATTACGGGTAGGACGCACTGATTGAAAACTTTCGTTTTCAAACATTGCGGTATGGATGACGAGAAGACTCTACGTAGTTTCCCAAACGCTGCCCAACCCAGCTGGATCATTCTCTTGGCTTCCTTCTCAAAATTGTTTTTACCCAACTGCACAATCTGCCCGAGGTAAGTGTACTCAGAAACAATTTCAAGAAGTTGACCATCCACGACGACCGGTCCTGGATCAATGTGGCCATTGATCATGACTTTGGTTTTATCCAAATTCATGCCAAGACCGATACGTTGCGAGGCTAAGGCTAGGCCGTCCAGCATTCGGGTTAGCTCCTCTAGCGACTCCGCCATTAAGACTATGTCATCAGCGAATCGCAGGTGCGAGATGTAGTCGCCGTTTATGTTTATGCCCTTACCTTTCCAGTCCAGCGTTTTAAACATATCTTCCAATGCGCTCGTGAACAGTTTCGGGGATATGACATCCCCTTGCCTCACTCCTCTGCGCAATTGGATGGGTTTAGACTGCTGGCTCTGTACTTGGACACTCATGGTGGCGGCTTCGTAGAGACATCTCAGCACCTCGATATAACGATAGTCTACTTGGCATCGCTGTAAGGATTCCAGAACAGCCCAAGTTTCGACAGAGTCAAAGGCCTTCTCATAGTCCACAAAAGCAAGACACAGGGGCTGATTATACTCTTCAGACTTCTGTATAATCTGCCTCACTGTGTGAATGTGGTCTATGGTGCTATATCCTCCGCGGAACCCGGCCTGTTCTGGTGGCTGGAACTCGTCGAGTCTCCTGGCGAGACGATTCGTGATCACTCGTGAAAACAGCTTATAGACGTAGGAGAGTGATGGGTCTGTAGTTTTTAAGGAGGGCTTTATCACCTTTCTTAAAAAAGAGTACCACCACACTCCTGCTCCACGCCTTAGGAGTTCTCCCACTGTGAAGGACGGCACTGAAGAGTTTCTGTAGTTTCTGTATAACAGGAGCTCCTCCTGCCTTCAGAAGTTCCGAAGTAATTCCGTCCTCACCGGGGGCTTTTCCATTTTTAAGCTGCCTCAGAGCTAACACTATCTCGTCTTGACTGATATCAGGCAGTTCGTCGGTATAGTGGCGTGACAGGGTGGCTCTGGAATCATGGTCGTCTGGTCGGGAATAGGGGGCATGTACAGTGTACAGACGGCCATAGAAATCCTCTATCTCGGCGAAGATCTCCGGCTTCGACAATACGGTCCTCCCGTCGTGCGTTTTAAGTTTCGACAGATGGCTCCTGGCAAGCTGCTGAGTGAATACTTTGGACCCTCGGTTTCGCTCTATCGCCTCTTCAATGAGGCGTGTATTGGAGCTCCGAAGGTCGCGCCGTACCATCTTCGCAATTTTCTTGTTTAGGTTTGACCTGTCTGACGAAGTCGCTTGGGTGGTTTCCCGTCTTCTTGTCATCAGCCCCAGAGTCTCATCCGAGAGTTTGGACTTCCTGCCAGTACGCTGTTTTTTGCAAAACTTGATGCCCTCGTCCCTCAGCGTTTCGACCATATTGTGTAGGGTCTCGTCAGCGTCATCAGTGGGTTCCAAGGCAACAAATCTATCCCCAAGAAGCTGCTGGAACTTCTCGGTGCCCGCCATGATTTGGATTGGGTTAGGCAGGAGCGTGGACATCATCAGACGGTTTCTTTCTAGCTTCAGGTTGATATTCAGAGAGCCTCTGAGCAGTCGGTGATCAGATCCGGTATTGAACCTGTTGATCACTGAGACATCTCTGAATATGTGCTTGCTATCCGTCATGATGAAGTCGATCTCATTTTTAGTCACAGCGTCGGGGCTTTGTCATGTCCACTTCCTTTGAGGTTGTTTCTTAAAGAAGGAGTTCATTAAGAACAGCCCCTCTTTCTCGAGGAAGTTGACAAGCATTTGCCCCCTGTGGTTCCTAACTCCATAACCATGTGGGCCTATTCGGGATTCATTGCCAGTCTGGGTTCCCACCTTGCCATTAAAGTCCCCCATAACAACGTTGAAGTGAGCCTTAGTGGTGTTGTGCAAGGCTTTGGATATGTCCTCATACATATCCTCCACTTCATCACCCGAGTGTGCCGAGGTCGGTGCGTAAACCTGAATTACCTTCATGCTATACCGCTTGGATAGCCGAAGGATCAGGTATGCTACCCTGGTCGACACGCTCGAGATTTCCTGAACGTTGTTAGAGAGGGCCTTATTGACGAGGAAACCTACGTCACCCTGGGATGTTCTATCACCCTCGTGAAAGTAGAGAAGATGGCCCGAGTCAAGGGTTACGGTGTCCTCGCCCTCTCTACGGACTTCACATAACCCGAGAACATGTCATTTAATGTTCTCTAACTCCACTTCCAACTGCGCTAGATGATGGTCAAGCCTCAGAGTGCGTCCGTTAAACGTAGCCAGGGTCAGTTTATGAAGCATGTGGTAGCCTAGTGTAGCCCGGGGATTCTTAGCACCCCCTGCCCCGCCGTTACCATGGCCGCTACCATGGCCAGGGATAGCGAGGCGGCCGGGAACTGGGGGCCATTTTCTATTGGCTGTAAGCGATGATGGCACAGTGGTAGCGTGTACGACTTCGCGTCGAATGAGACGTGAGTTCGAATCCCTACAATGAGCCTGAGCTTTCGGTGAAAGAAAACATCGTGAGGAAACCATAGCATGGTGGTAGGGCTTTTTCTGATGCCCGCCTGGCTAGCTACCACCCTCAAGTTGAAAATCTGTCGCCAAGCACCAATAGGTGTGTTCCGGCAGCTGCACTTGAGAGCCAGTCTTCCACTAGGTTTAGCGTTTACCATCCTGGGCCATATCGTCACTTAACATCAGGTGAGATTGTGGCCACTAAGCCAAACCTATAACGATAAAAAAAAAAAAAAAAAAAAAAAACTTCATGAGGGGGAAATTCCCATAATCCCCACGCTGGGCAGGCGGGTTGGGGATCGCAGTTTGGTGGTGGGGTTGTTCTGCGGGGGCGCTGCTTCCCGCCCTCTGATATGTCCCTTAGTCGCCTCTTACGACACCCACGGGAAGAGTTGGGGTGGTACAATTCTAGGCCGGCACACACACGGCCATAGTTACGGCCAATAGTTTTACTTTAAATTAATTATAAGTATTAATATGTTATCTGACGCATAACATCGAGTGTAGTCTACCTTTACCACAATAAACATGGGATTTAGCAAGTAATTTCATAATGTTGACTTTTTATTGCAATATGCATACGCATTTCAAAAATTAATTATAATCATGTATACTATAATAATATAATAAAGCGGAAGAGTTTTTTGATTGTTTGTTTAAAGATGCTAATCTCTGAAACTATCGGTTGGATTCGAAATTTTTTCACAAAGAATAGTATAAACTATATAGGATTAGGCTACACCTCTCAGTCAGTCTTAAATATTATTTTTTGTTACTTAAGTCCGAAGAAATAGCGCACCTTAACTGCTTTATTCGCGTATGCTGGCGTAATGGTTATAGATACGCAATTATAATGTTCTACAAAAGCATTTCTCCTTAGTACATTTAAAAAATAGTTCTGATACTATATGCCTATATTTTATATATAAGCCAAAATAAGGTATTTTGTGACAAAATTTTATTGAAAATTAAAAGTGATTTATGAGCATTATTATTAGGCAAGGCATATTAATCCTTACGAACGAAAGTTACTTCCTCAGCAAGATAATTTTATATACATCAACTTTGCCCTTTATAGCATGATAAGTGGACGAATACTTTGGAAGATAGTTTAAAATTAAAATAAGTCGACACTCGGCTGGGTTTTATGACTATAGGTGTAGTGGCGTGAACAAGCCGTGTGAGTTGTGACGCGTAAATCTGGCCGCCTGATAAAAATATTGTCTATACTGACGTAATATAAATCATCAATCAGCGATTCCTTTTAAATTATCCATCTGTAAAACCGCGAGCATAGCTAGCTTATTCATAACTCGCCTAAAGAAGTGTACATTCTGTAAAGAATGTGTCGAAAACGGAACCGTTTTCTGGTATTTACGATTTCCTCCGGTTTAAATTTATTCGACTAACTCGCCACCGCATCCCTACCAACACACCCGTGTAGCCTAACCTCATTCTTACTTCCCGTTCTTGCGTACTTGTCTATAGTTTGCCAGATTGCTTGGCATTCATGGTTATTGCTGTCCTCCTTAGTCGTAGCGTAAACCTATAATCTTTCCTCAATGAATAAGCTATAAAATAAATAATTAAAAATTCAATTCGGACTCGTAGTTCCAGAGATTAACGCAGTCAAACAAACAATCTCTTGAGCTGTATATGTATGTATATATATGTATAGATTCAATTTAGCTCAAAGTGTATTATATTCTAAACATAACAAACGTACGATTCACCGAAAATTGTAACCGACGTGAACGCTTTCTCCGGTTACGCAAAATTGTACCAGCCGCGGCAGGTGCGTCCCCTGCATCTCAAATAGGAAGGCGGGTCGCGAATAAGACCACGTTCGCTTTTTACATGTCATTACAAGACATAATATATTACAAGACATAATATATTCCAAGATTCAAATATATATACTTCGCGTTAATCTTTACATATAAAAATCTTGGGCACGCCTTTTAGTCTGATTCTATAACTTCTGAATGCGTTGACCGATTGAACTCATATTCATCTGTTTTATCGAGACGACGGTTCACAACTATATTAGAATCCGATAGGTGGTGCTATGGTCGAGCCATTAATTAAAGGGTTGAACAACTTTTGCCGAGCGAGCTAGTTACAATATAAAATGTATTACAAGTAAAATATAACCAATATCACTCAAGGACAACGTAGCCTTCTATCAGGGATTTTTTAGAATCGAATCTGTAGTTCCAGAGATTACCGCCAACAACATCATCATCATCATCATCAACCTATAATAGTCCACTGCTGGACATAGGCCTCCCCTAATGAGCGCCATAGCGCCCTGTCTTCAGCTTGCCGCATCCAGCCTCCGCCTGCAATCTTTCGCAGATCGTCATCCCATCTGGCCTACAAACATATTGACAAACTTCACCTCGTTATAATATTAGTATAGACTATCTGTGCCCGTGGCTGCGCTCGCGTGGTAACAGAATGCCTTGATAGGGCACACGAGCGAATCGTACGCGTTTTTCCGAATTATTATTATTTGCGCGGAACACTAATTCATTTTCTACAATAGAAGTAGCCTAAGTTACTCGTTATAATACTAGCTATCGGCTAGTAAAAGTCCCTTAAAAATCGGTACAATCGTTTCGGAATTTACCCGGAACAAACAGTTATGAGTACCTACCGTATACACTTTCATTTGCATTTATTAAAAAGCTGTTATTCTGATATTATAAACAGACACTTTATTTATTGGTATATATAGATTACAAGCCATTTTTAATAAATCTATAATAAATACAACCCTGGTGATGAGACCAGGCATTGCGTACAGGGTATCTATACTTAATGCGTATTGAGATGGTATAACCTATATAGATTAAGGAATTATAAATTTTGTAAGAGGATCTACGTTCGCGTGACTTTTCGATTAATGGGGATTATATCAAGAGAATGACAACCATGTGTCAGCTTGTCGGCACCGATAGCGACGTGAATAATTACTAAAAAAATAGTTATTATAGGTTTACATTTTCATCACAATTACATAGTAAAAAATTTCATCTGATATTAAATGACGATACGCTATGCCTAGTGAGAAAACTGACTCTCCATTACTCTCCATTACAATACTCCATTATTCTCAAGACTTGGTGACAGGTCTTCAGTGGCTCAGTGGTAGCGTGCACGACTTCGCGTCGATTGACGTGAGTTCGAATCCCTGCAATGAGCCTGAGCTTTCGGTGAAAGAAAAAAAAATTGAGGAAACCATAGCATTGTGGTAGGGCTTTTTCTAATGCACGCTTGGCTAGCTATCAAGTTGAAAATCTGTCGCCAAGCACCAAGAGGTGTGTTCCGGCAGCTACATTTGAAAGCCAGTCGTCCACTAGGTTTAGCGTGTTATCATCTTGGGCCACCTAGTCACTTAACATCAGGTGAGATTGTGGCCACTACGCCAAACAAATAACGATAAAAAAAGGTTTTTAATTTGGGAATGGTAGCTAACCAGGCCTAACCGCCATGTTTCATCACATTATTATCCTTCACCGAAAGCCCATGCCCATTGCAGAGATTCGAACACGCTCTCATTATAAGTGGTGCCCGTACACGCTAACGCACGTAAAATGACCGACCAATTATGAAATTATTACAATAATTGTACTTACTGTAACGAAATCAACATTAGTCACCCTGTCGTGTAGTGAAATATAAGTAAGTCGCGTGACTCTGTACGCTTTTTTACTGGACAAACGGACCGTAAACTGTGACAAGGGAAAACTATTTTACATTATAAGTTATGCTCGTAAGCTAAACTAGTTGATAAATAGACGTATATATGAAGTATAAGAAAGTCATCGAATTATGACTTTGTAGCTGGCGTATGTGTTTGCATTGGATAACTTCTTTGTAAAACTCAATTAAATTTATCTGCAGATACAACGTTTAAAAACAACAGTTTTACTTTTTTTATCGTTATAGGTTTGGCGTAGTGGCCACAGTCTTACCTGATGTTAAATGACGATGTAGCCCAAGATGATAACACGCTAAACCTAGTGGAAGACTGGCTCTTAAGTACAGCTGCCGGAACACACCTATTGGTGCTTGGCGACAGACTTTCAACTTGAGGGTGGTAGCTAGCCAGGCGGGCATTAGGAAATACCCTACCACCATGCAATTTACTGTTTGTTGATCAGAGAAGTTGTTAATTGATTCCCATACAGAATAGACTATTTGTTTTAATTAACCTGATTTTTAGTTATTTGTGTGTTTGCTTAATATAATATATTTAGGTATCTAATAATTGTGTCTTATACTTTCCTAAAAATATCAAACAATTACTAATAATAATCATATGTATTATGTTTCAAGTTGGTTTTTCCTGGAAACGCTATATCTTCTATATTTCTACATCGAATTTAATGATTCAAACATTATTTTAAATTATATTCCCAAAAATTGACAAAAAATAGACATTTTTTTTAAATGATTCTATTCATATAAATATATTAATAAAATATATTAAACTAAAATGTAGAAAGCGCCATCTATTAAAAATCTGTTACATTAGAGAAGACATCCGATAATTCTCAATTAGAATGTATTTAGATGATTATTTTGTCGTTAGAAAGAGGATACCTCAAGGGTGGTCCCATTTTAATTTCATTGGCATTAGACCTTCGACTTTGAAGATACACCAGAGAACTCTACAAAATAATTGGTTTACTTTTTTCTTAATAATTGTTGATTGTACTATGCTTACCAGCAGGCGAAGCGCCACAACTTTACCATACAACTATTTAAAAAAAAACGGACGGATAAACACTCAGACGTTACTTTTATGTTGTTTATAGTGTACAATTGAATTACAAGCAATTACATATAGTTACTATTGACATATACATTTATTAATACGGCCGAGACATTAAACCCAGTGAGCAGAACGATCTTAGAAAGTTACAGTTATGTGTGAAGTCGGTAACCCCTTGTCTTTGATGTTATCGTGCACGATGCGACAGTTGGAAAACG
The DNA here is from genome assembly GCA_947532125.1 of Saturnia pavonia. Classification (NCBI taxonomy): domain Eukaryota; kingdom Metazoa; phylum Arthropoda; class Insecta; order Lepidoptera; family Saturniidae; genus Saturnia; species Saturnia pavonia. Next base: position 9,096,569 of record OX383921.1, read on the forward strand.
GTTTGCGTGCTGCAAAAACCTTCATACATATATGTATAAATTATTACGGTAAAGTGACGATACTGATAGTAAGGACAGTACAATCTAAAAATAACCATCAAAAGATTGACAATCGATTTCCGGATTGCCTGCTAACCTCTTGTCAATAACCCTATAATTCCTATATCAACCCTATAATATCCCTTAGAAAATAAAACTTGCTTTACATGATTCACGAACTTATTGTCGCGCAATACGTAATCACTCGGGCAGGTTATTCTAGAACCTACTACTATTATCAAAAAAGCTTTTGTTTGTCTTACTAAATGTAAAAGACGGGATAACAATTCTATGTTTATTTCTATAATCAAAATTGTCGTTTACAAGTTCAAACTTGTAACTTTTTCCGAAAATAATTAAATTTTCCAGGATGGATTGGGAGAGTTAAGTTATGATACTAAACTCCTAAATCTTGTCCCACAGTGATTCTCAAGGTTGTAAATTTCTTGAACTACCTCTTTGTTAAACCTCACAGGAAAATATTTTACGGCAGTCAACTATAGAAGAGGAACAGAACTCGATCTACATACCTTACTATATGCATGCCGTAATGATATTATATATTTAATTCTAAATTTCACATCTGCTCATAGCCATCCCAGGATCGTTTACATATTATATAAATTTATATAAACTCATAAATTTCTTTAGCGAAAGTTTTATGTATAGAATATGATATAAAATAACGGATGCAAGCCGTAAAATTACGCAATTATTTAGTGATGATGTACGGATGATGGTCCGAGAGCGATACTGACAGTTGGATCAGTAATTATTATCTATTTTTTAATAATATTTTTAATATTTTTATATTTAAAAATAATATAAAGAGCATTATTACTGCTGAACTTAATTAATTAAGTTAATTTAAGTTCATTTAGTAGTAATAATGACATTTATATTTTTTGTTTATACACCGTGCTTTATTTCTAATCTTTAAGATTGTCCTCTACATGTAAGAAAAAACATTAACAGGTCACTCAAAAACATCTAAAATACGGTAGTTTAATAATGAATAAATTGTGAGCGACCTTTATAAAATGCAATATAAATTTAAAATTTTCAGAATATTTATAATGTCAAAAAACATTATTTTATGCAATTTAGGCCCTAAGAAGGCACTTACGGATGTCAAAATACTACTACCTGTTCGGACAAACATCCCAGTCATCGGTCAAGGACGGACAAGAAACTCGATCGGGCTTATCCACTTTTCTTTACATTTTTCATACATTCATTTCATACATTTTTCTTTAATTGTTCTAACAGAATTATTATTTATTAATCTTTTCAGTGGATGTAAAGAGAGGGAGTCACTTCCGGACATCACCATCATGAACCAAGCAATAAAACATGCTTCACATAATTCTTGAATTTATTATCCAGCAAATTGGTAATGCGCTTAGGGAGTTTATTATAAAACCCGACAAAGTTACCTAAAAACATTTATCTATCTTACTAAGTATAAAAGATTAAATGATAATTTTATATTCATTTCTAGTATTGAAATTGGACCTGTCATTGATATGTTCAAATTATCTAAAAATTTTCAAACATACACTAAATTATAATAGCCTTACCTATGAAATTACCGTTCTGCAGTACTGCCATTCCAAATCAAAATAATTTTTGTTTGGCTAAGAATTCTAATTTCAAATTAATTTTGTTTTAAAAACATGCAATTCTTTTTCCAAAAGTAGTCATTTGTTTATTGATTAGTGTTACATTTTCATCGCATTTAAATCTTTTTGTCATCATGGATACGTTAAAAATTCGAGTAATTACCGTGCGCCTACAGACTACAACTTTTTCCAGAATTTGGATAACTCCTTGGCGGCAAAAAAATTCAATACCCGAGAGGCAGTACAAAATGCCTTTGAAGAATTTGTTGCCTCCCGTCCAACTGATTTCTTTAAGAAGGGCATCAATCAATAAACTGCCACTGCGCTGGCAAAGATGCATTGATTGCATGGGTGATTACTTCGATTAATACAAATAAAAAATACATGAAAAAACATCGTTTAAATTTTTTCATACAAAACGGCATTTTCATAGGTAATGACCTAATATAAGATTTATTTGGGAACAAGGTAAATTCTTGAAACTCGTTTCTCAGTTATTCGCGTGGTCCCATGTTATAAATTGCTCGAACTGCCCGTTTTTGCAGTTCAAATATGGTATCTACTTCCTGCTAAACCCCACAGTAAAATACCGTAGGATATTAAACTGTGGAAGTAAGATAAATAGACACACCTAGCAGTAGCGATATGTGTTAAACCCTTCCAAGGTTTTAATGTGAGAGGACCCCATTCTACATGATGAGAAAACAAATTAAAAATAATACAAATAAAACTAATCTTTGTATATTTTTTTTTAATCTTGAGCATACTTTTTTTTTAATTGAGTTGATTTTTGGTGAGGATTTTTAAAACATGTTATATTAACATATTTTCTTGTGTGAATTAGATAAAATATATTAGTTTTTTTTAACCAGCCTATAAAATTGAACATTTCTTGGTTTGTGTATTTCTATTGCGTTCCAAAACCATTCATCCGATTGCAATGAAACTTTGCTGATTTGAAAACAGATGGCGTGAAAGTCGTTCCGTTTTCAAGAAAACGGAAAAGAAACCCCGGGCGAAAATTAGTTAAATATAAAACTTCTTAGCGTTGTATTGTGGCTTTAATGTTGTTGATGTTTCCCGAACCGATGGTAGTGTGTTAACGTTCATAAGCGCCTTCTTAAGGCATAAAAATAGAGTAAAGGGCCTAAATTTTTTATTTTGATTTGCTTCATGTCTGTGTATTTAATGTTCATACAATATGTATGTATATTAAGTATTTATAGGCATAGGACGAATATTGCTTACCTTGAAATCGAAAGGTCGTGTGGGAGATTGTAAAATAGTACATTGTGTGACTAGGGATGAAAAAAGACGATTTCAGACGAGGGTGAAGTTGCCTGCCAGAGCGAAGCGAGAGCTGGCAACAACCGAAGTCTGAAATCGTGTTTCATCTCGCGTCACACACTACATTTTTCGTATAATCAGCATTAAAACTGCGAGTTTTAATGTCTGGAGCCAACCAGAACTACATAATTTCAGATGAATAGTGAATACGAAATATTTTTCGTAAGCACTCAAATACCTTATTTGTAAAGTTGCAGTTGTTGCTTTGTCAATGAGATATTGTGGTGTACCTGTAATTATTGTATCCATATTAAAATTATTTTATTCTTATTCTTCTTCTTATTTTAGTTGTAGAAATACATTATCTGTCAGTTTAGTTTATGGTTAAAATGACAATTATAAAGCTTTGTCATAAACAAAAGATACTCTGTCAGGATCGAAAGCAGAGCTGCAACGTCATTCATGCAACGGCAAAGGCGACAATAACCTTCGTTTGAAATTCACTAATTTCGAGTGACTCAACAGGCATTGAAACTCGCAATTTCAATGCAGGTTATATGAAAAACATATTTATATCATAAAACCATTGTAAATTACTAACTATAATTATCTTACTTACTATCTTACAATACTATATTTATATGCTATCTTTTTCACTAATGGACTCTCTGATGATTTCAAAAACCAAACAAATCCGTAGTTCTCGTTTATTCTCGTAGATAAGTGTAATATGGAAACAGTTTTTCGCAGAGTATATGTAAGTTTTTTTTGTGACATATTTCCTTCACCGTCATCGATATTTGTAGAATGCCGAGGTATGTAGATACCGCAGAATATCTGATAAACATTTCATTAGTAGAAGCATTCGACCGGTGCGGCTTTTAATTTTTTTACTGAGGAATAAAGTAAATTAAAAAAAAAACACGTAAATTGTTATAATTGAAGAAAAATAGCGTTTCTATTGCCCGTACGTTAATTTTCGTGCACCATTTATAAGTTTCCTTCCTAGGTTCGATTTCCTTGAGCGCCGATTCGCTTTTAATATCAGTTATTAAAACATTAGAGTCACGGTTTAGTTTCTATATATCTCGACTAATATTACAAATCATAAGAGATTATTTATTCGTTTGTATGCGCTAATCTCTGAAACTATTAGTCAAATATGAAAAATTGTTATTGTCATTTAATACCCTATTTATAGGGGTAAGCTATAGGCTTTATAACTTTACGCTAAGACCGTAAGGAACGAAGCAGTAATCATGAATGTCAAGCAATCTGACAAGCTATAGACAAGTACGGGAAGTGAGATACGATAGGCGATAGAAAACGATAGGCGGAGTTGTGGAGAGTTGTCAAATAAATTGAACACGGATGAAGCCGTGGGACACAGCTAGTACCTAAACAAATAAATATACAAATATTTTTACTACCAAGTTCAATTACATGAAATTAGACCTGAACTACGGGTCCCAAACTAGAGCGTGATTGTAATGTGAAGGCCTAAGTTACAATTGGAATTGAGTAGAAAATAGTATCGTGTTTTGGTTTCAAAAGATTAGGAACAAAGATAATTAAAAATGTGCGTGTGTACGTGTGTGCGTGTATACGTGCGTGTGCGTATATATGTCTACGTACATGTGTTTATTTGTGTGTATATGTAATGTGGGCTAACAAATGTGGGCTAACAAAGTATCTTGATTATTCCTTCAGGCTCTTCGTAGGAAATGCTACATACAGAACCATGTATATATGTCTATTCTTTAACTAGTTGTGCCCGCGGCTTCGGTCACGTGGACTACTAAAAAACCTTTTTTATTTTTGAGCTAAATTTTTCTATAATAAAAGTACCCTAAGTTATACCTTATAACATTAGCTATTTGCCAGTTAACGTCCCGTCAAAATCGGTCCAACCGTTTCGGAGATTACCCGGAACAAACAGACAGACAGACGGACGGACAGAAGACAGACAGAGATATTTTTTTTGTATGTATCGTGTATACTTTCATATGCATATAGTAAAAATGTGTTATTTTGACATTACAAACAGACACTTCAATTTTATTATATGTATAGATTTTGTAGACGTAAACATTGTTTTAGTATAACACAACGCACTGCGTTTCAATTTAAAACCACTGAGCCAGTTTAAAATTTCCACCCTGTGTTTTTTAATTTATAAAAGCAGATTTCTCGATGTCGCAAACGAGCATCGATCTACCGCACATTGTATGAGAACACGCGAAGTACTAGAAACACCATGGGTTGAGGATAAATATAGACAAACATTTTTTTTGTGATTAATTCGCTCCAGATTGTTTTTTTTTTATTATTGGGTAAAATTGAAAGTTGCGTTACTTTTTAATAATTAATTGATTGGGGGCATTTTTAGGTGAATTTGAATTGTATACTAAATAAAACGTTTATTTAGTATATATTACCAATTCAAAAAATTCATATTACACTGATAATAACGGTGGTATTTTAAATCTAGCTACATTTACATAACTTGCTTGAAACTTACGTAACAATTTTTTTAAATGGCGTATAATATGTAAAGTTTAGTTGTAAAAATGTCTATTAGTTGTGCCATAAAATATATCTTAGATATGTTACTTCCTTGTTTAATGGCTTGTACAAGTCTTGTTGTAAAAAATCCGTCACACCAGCTCGCTTCCACGTTCTTTTAGGATCAGCTACAAAGTGCCTTTCGTCGTGGGGTTTACGTCGTAGGTTAGTTTTCACTACAATCATCCCACAAGGAGAGACATAATTGAAAATTTTAAATGTATATTATACAAATGTGATAGGCTGTTAAGTTTTGTCAGAAAATACAAATACGAAGGCTTTAATTTTAATATGATGACGACTAACCGAAAACTAATATTCATTCCTCCATGATTACATCTTGATGTTTTTCGTTTATTCATCCTATGATGCATTCAAACGCACCATGTCTATGTAGGTATAGTAGGTAGGTGTAACAAGCCATCGAAAATCGGTTGCTTTTTGCTCTATATTAGATTTGTCATATTAATTTTATATTAATCAACTAGTAACCGCTTGCGACCTCGTTCGCGTTAAATAACAATAATATATGTAACTCATGGATAATATAGCATCCTATTAATGAAAAACTTTTCAGAATCGCATCAGTTGAGCCACAGTTACCTTCAATAAACACATTCACAAACTTTATGTCCTTATAATATTAGTATGGATTACTATGTAAATAACTGAGCGATGATGAAAACTTAAGTGTCAGTCGCTGGTTTGATGTAAACACATTTGAATTTCATTAGTATTTTGACATATTAAGCAATGTTTTAGTATCAGAATAAATAACACTTCGCAAAGATATATGTAAATACAGATGTCATGCCTTTCCTGTTGAATTAACGCCTGCGAACTTGAAATTAAATAACAGAAAGGTTACGTCACACCGAGTTACTTCTTACTGGTTAGCATGTAGCAGATTATGCAGCCGCAACACTCACAATACTTTTGAGGAGGTTTAGCATTGAATAAGTATCATAATTTTATAATGCTATGATATAATATTCTTACGAAAAATAAGCTAAAAATATCCAAAAACTATATATTTCAACAAATTGGTAACAAACGTACACACTTTATTAAATTTTGAATGTTTTAAAAGTATTTTCAATTATATCGAGTTTATTTATGCAAATATTCATGAATGTATCACGTCACGTGAAATGTATTAAAGCAAGATATCGTATTTTTATGTTATTTATTTTACACACATAGCTATTTAGTTTCTATGTAGTTATAAATTATTTCTTATCTAATATATTTGAAATTAATTGCTAACATTTCCTCCACGATTTAACCTACTAGTAATCACCTGTGACTTCGTACGCGTTAATTACAATATTTTAATAATAATAATAAACATTTTTGAACGTTTTTTTTTTTCAGTGAAGTTATTAGAAGTTGTTATATTAGAAACAAAGTTTACTTCTTCATAATGAAATATAATTCTGTCTGTACATGTTTTTTTCCTATCTAATATAAAGGACATCCAATATAAAGAACTCTGATTATGAATATGCCATTTTTTTGTCTGTTTGTATTTCTGAATCTAACTCATAAATGTCTTGACCGAATCTTATGAACTTATGTACACGGAAAGCTTATATCGTTGGTCAATTGATAGTCTATAAGAATTATCAATAATATTTTATAAATCATTAAAAAAAAGCAATTTTCAACCAATTTTGATAAACATTGAACACTTATATGGGATTCCTTAATTGATTGGTTATAAGAGTTGTCAAAGATATTATGAGTAAAAATAATATTAGGGGATGATTACTGTTTAACAAACGCATGCGGAGTTGCAGGTTAACGCTAGTATTCGATAAGAGCGAGCAAATACGAATAAAATTATATACGGTAATTTTAAAGTATAACTTCAAGCGTTACATTGTCTTCGAGTTTAGCAATTCGCGGCGTAATAACTTGCAACATTGCACTTTCGCGGGGCATGGTCACCCTACCTCCCCACCGCTTACTGCGCGAGCGCACGCCCAGTCAGCGTTGCGATAAGAAAGTGTTCATACGGCTTAGTGAAATGCGTGTATATACTATTTAAAAAAATATATCATATTGTCTGGTTTGGAATGTGATTTTTACTTGTTTGGTTAGTTTTTTTAAATTTTATTCTTATGTGTTTTTATATGGAGATGTTTTAAATTACTATTTTAATATTTGACATTATTCGATTTGTATCTAAAAGCAGTTTTTTTTTTTTTTTGGTCATTTGATTTTTTTCTCTCTGGGCTTTGTTAATTATTACAATATTCTAGTCTAACATTTTCTATTTATTTTTTAGAGTTTATTCGTTCAATTATCATTTTTGTTTAATAAGAAATACGTTATATAGTTGTTTAACAAAATTTAATATTTTATATTACAGTATAAAAAAATTGGGTTTTAAACCGATTTAAATGCAAAATACCAACACAGACCGACCCCAGGGACTAGTGCTTACAATTTGGAATTTCATCAAGGACTTTTTCTACTTGTATATAAAGTTTGCACTGTACGCCATTACCATTTATATTTTATTTTATTATTACGACTATTATTTCGGGTAACAGCAGCGCCTTTCGTCGGTCAGAGATCAGCGATGTGAAATAATTGTGCTGTGATTCGGATGTCAAATGTTCTGAACAAAAGACAATTATTTTTTGTTGAGTGAAGTTTTCCTACCCACAAGGCAAAAGTTGGTGAGTTTGCATTGTTTTTTTTTAATATATGTTTATATTGTGTAAATATTATGTTATTTTTATATTTAAAAATGGTAAATGCTTCCATTTTTTAGGGTTCGAAGTCAACTAGGAACCCTAATTTTTTTGGCCATGTCCGTCTGTCTGTCCGCGGCTTAGCACAGAGATTCTTAGTAGTAGAAAATTATAAATATAAATATATGTGCTATAAATTGATATGTGTGTACATATTATAATCACGCTGATAAATGGTAAAATAAAATCTACACAATTTATTTTTTTCCTCTTTTTTTATACTACATAGGTGGCAAACAGGCATACGGTCCGCGTGATGGTAAGCGGCTACCGTAGCTTATTAAAGCCTGCAATACCATAGGTATCACAAGCGCGTTGCCGATCTCTACACATATAATTGAGGGTGGTATTTTTGTTGTCTGTGCCATGATGTGTGTCATTTGAATAGTTGTACGAAAAGTGTGTTAAAACCATGATTTAGAGATCCGTTTGCAAAATATTAAGACTTAAAGTGATAATCAAGTGTCCCCTCCCCCCCCCCCCTCCCGACTAAATGGAGATTATTGGTGTGAAAAATTCACGGCAGTAGTATTATATATAACGAAGTTAAAAGGAAAACTATCACAGCTAAGTATGCTTTACAAGTTAACGAGTAATAGTTGACAAATTTATAAAAAGAAGTAATTTCGTAAATTACCTTGAAAATTACTTTAAGCCTCCTTCTAAGTCTGCATATTGTGACAGGCAACTACGGATCTCTAAATTGAACGTGGCCCGACACGCAATTGGAAATTTCTTTATCTCGTTTTAGAGGTTTGAATCACAATCAAATCTGATGTAATATGACGACGTTTCCGAAAATAGTAACACGCTGTGCTTAAACAGAGGACTTGATAGCACTTCAAGATACAACCTCACTTCAACCCTCGATGTACTGTAGCTATACTGCTAACAACCGGCATAAACCGAGACGATCCGGGTTCGATTTTCGAAGTCGTCGCAGTCATCCCTGCTTAAATATCTCTTCAAATTACCCTTGAGGATCCAATGTCTTAAGGCGGAAACACATTGGCCAGGAGACGGTTCCACATTTTCACGGTACGGCAAACATAAGATGAAGTTTTTTCAGGCGATTTTTTATGTGTTGATTTTTTATTTTAATTCATAATATTATGTCATATGAGCCTATGTTGTGGTTGTGTTTGGTTTTTGTGCACAAGTTAAGTGGATTATAAATCATAAGTAGGAACATGCACTTTAAGTTGCGACGAAAACTGCCTAGACATTATAACAAGGAAGCCGCCAACTTTTTGGGCTATGTTTGCGGATAATAATTAGAAATAATTCTATTCAAGTGACGTTGGCAGAATTTTGAATGAATACATATTGCCATATAATAAAAAGAAAATGTCATTACGAACCACATAGAGTGGACCTTAGTAACATGATTACCACTACGAAGAGGTTATTGTTGAAATGTTGTTATAGGGTGAATCATTGCGTAAATAGTGATGCCTGGAAGTGATTCCCTCTCTGTACATCCACTAAAAATGATAATAACTGTATAAAATACAAAAATAAAAACAATAAAATAAAAAATGATAAATACGACTGTGTTTCTTGTTGGCTTTTCTCGGTGACCGTGACGTTTTCTAAACCGGTGGTAGTGTATTGAAATAAATGCCTTCTTAGGGCCTAAATTGAATAAAAATATTTTTGATTTTTGAAGATGTAAATGTATCACGAAGCAACTATCGATGGGTTCCTTCATGTTACTTAAGCACTAGTCCCCTTTGAACTAACGTTTTATTATGTTCGGCTCAGTCTATAGTGAAACGCATTTACAGTGATTACGAGAATCGAATCCACGACCTTCACAATTTTATTCGGTCACACGTATTAAAAAACATGTAGGTAATAGTGGTTTTATCACAACCGAATCAATGGTTACGTAGAACGTTAATTACATAATAAAACATATTCAGTTCCTAATGCCAGCACATTGTTATTGGCTACTAAATAATTGCTTAAGTCACGCAACAGTGTACTATTGTCATCTTTAAATCATGAGAATTTTATACAAATAACTGATGATTATATTGGATTTGATTATAACCGCCTATCAGATTAGCGTGTTGAATACTAGCCACTTTATTACTTGCGATTATATAGTGATTTTAAAAATACTTTAAACTGTTAAGGCCATTAAGCCTCTCATCGCATCTGCTATTTTTGTAAACTTCAAACATCGGAGGTAAGGCATAGAGAAATTTCTTTGGTAATTGGTCTCTACTTGGTGCAGTCTGTCTGGTGAAATACCTCAATTCTAAAGAAGACCGCTGGTAAATAAACTTGTCATGCGTTCTAGCGATGGATTTCCAGTGCCCCTTGGAGAAGGGCTCAAGTACGGCAATGCGCTATTGATACCAATGGTGTTACGAGAGTCCATATACTACGGTATCCACTTACTATGAGGCGGGCCGTACGCTGGCTTGCCACCAACGTTGTATAAAAAAAATCAGTCTAACACGATGATGGTTCCCTTGTTAAAACTGTTCACGGAATTTTTGTAGCAACTTGCATGCTTTTATGCAATGATGGCTCAGTGGTAGCTTGTACGGACACGACGTCGATCGACTTGAGTTCGAATTTTTACGAGACTGGGCTTTCGGTGAAGGAAAACATATGATGAAACTATAGTATGGTATAAGGCCATTTTGTAATGGCCTGGCTAGCTACCACCCTCAAGTTGAACTTTTGTCACCAAGCACCAATGTGTGTTCCGTTAGCTGCTCTTGAGAGCTAGTTCCCCCACAAGACTTAGCATATTACATATACATATATAGCATCTTACATTACACTGTCAAAAAAAAACTTCTTGTTATTGTTAATATATATTACACTTGTATACAAAAACCAAATACATCACGCAAAATGCCAACAACACTATATAATATAGGGCCAAATAACGTAACAATAATAACCACAATATGTCAGATCCAGATCTAAAACTCTTATAAATTCTTACAAATTAAATTTTTAATATGGCCCTGTAGTGTGTAATAATGGTTGCAATTTATGTAATATATTTGGCTATTGTGGATAATGTATACTAATATTATATAGATAAAAAGAGATTGTATTTCTTGATTTCTTTCGTTATTCTCTGGAACTACCACTCAGATATAATAAAAATATGTGTGCAGTAGATCACACGTGTCAGAAGTGAACGATTCAGAAAAAAAAACACTTTAATAATTATTATTCTTATTCTGATTAAATATCCTAAATTAGCGGGATTCATATGAAGTCTGGTCGTCTCACACCACTAGGCCAATTTGACGACGATCACAATCATAGACTTGCATTAATCGTGCATACTGTAAATATATTCTCTTTCATTCTGGTAACTAAGCAACTGATATATTATAAATAGAGACAAACCTGAGAATTGTGCTGATCATACAAAAATCACTTATGTACGGGGATCGAATCCACGACCAATGAGCCACGGGTTCTTCCAAATACGCACAACTCTGATAAATAATAATACAAACTAAGTTCAGAAACGGCGGACTATTGGGTCTCAAGTGTAACTACCTACTTAAACAAATGGATGTGAAGATTGGTGGAATGGAATGGATGTAGAGACCCTAATACTGTGGATTCAGACATCATTAAGCGTGGTAGAACCTGTGCAACTACTTCCACTCTTATTTCTGTCATAAATCAGCAGTGTTTGAGGATTCGGTCCGAAGAGTGTAGTTGGCAACACGCGCTGACGCACGAGCCGTTCAATCTTACTCGTCTGAACTTCAGTTAGAAAATCGGTTCTTTTTGAAATTGGTTATAAATTGTCTGTGGTGACCACTTAACGCTAGGCAAACCAACCAACTTCGTTAATATTATTGTTTTTGGAGGGATCTTGATGTGTCATGTTTTGGTTTATATTTTAATTCATTAACTTACGTTATTTGGTCCAAAATAATAGTAAAAAAATTATAAATCGTACTTTTCAGACCGCCATAATTTCCGTGGTTCGGTTTTAGTAGCTTATTTGTCTAAACTGCGTCCAGAAATAATCAGGAAGTAAGTGCATGCGTAGAAAAAAATCGTATGTAAATACCCGTGGTAAGTGACTAAAGTGTTACTAGGTGAATCTAATGTCACTTGGACGAGCCCTTACGTCATTTTGACATTCGCGTGTTTGACATTTAAGCGAGGCAGCTCAAATTTAGCTTAACACATATAACCAGAATTACACAAGTACCAGACAAGAACTTTAAGATCTGTAAGTGATGTTGGTTTACGCCTGTTCTATTCTATTCTAGTCCTGTTCGGTTCTACGCCTTCTTATGTACATACTTTAGATACATACATATAAAAATAATTGTATTTAATGATTTTTTTCTTGTTAGCATTTACTGACATTTGTCTTTATACACAAATATGATAAAATAACGTGGATAGAATATTTTTCTAATCTCCGTAGTTCAAACTGTAGTAAGATGGTGGCTCTCTTGTTAAAACTGTCCAGGGAGTTTATGTGGATAATTAAAATGCTTGTTCCTAGTTATTATTTATAATCCGAAGTGGATTATAATATAATAGCCCGACAACACGAAAAATGTCGCCAAAATTACATAATGTAGGACCAAATAAAATAGGAATGGTATATTTGCTGACTGCGATATTTAAAACAATTATAATTAAAAATCGTTTGTACGATATTGTGATATCGAAAGTTATCGTTTAATAATAAATCGTATCTAATCGAATATCCGAGGTCGGTCACACCGTGACATTATCGAGTGACGTTTGGAAATAAAATCTTGTTGTGTAAAATATTTAAATAATAAACAGTTTATATAAAACTAGATATATTATGATTTTTTATTATAAGGCCCCTGAATACAAGTCCTTTAAACCAAACTTTGCACTATTTCTTTTATGTTCAAACACAGCTTTTTCAATATGGTGGCTCCCGTGTTGAGACCGACCAGGAAGATTTTATGGCAACTTAAAATACATGTTCGTAGTTATTTTTTAAAATTCACTTCACTTAATAACCAAACTATATCACTTAAAATGCCACCTATAAATTTAAAAACCACAACATGTCAGATAAAAGTCTCTATAACTGTACTACAATTGTTGCCAACAATGTTAAACAAATCTACGGGATACCGGCAAATAAAACGCGGATAAATCTGGAACCGTGAAAGTTTTAATTTTTAATATTGGAAAGCATAAACTCAGTTAGAGGAGTGGAAGGCTTAACGAGAGATTTAGTAAAATAAAGCGCGCTTATTTTAATCAAATGACCGTGAAATGATTTTTAAAATATACCTAAGTATAAGCATACTCTTTTAAGAATAACCGACCGATTTATAAAGTGCATGATACTGACTGCAGAACAAAAATACCACCAACCTATTTTCCCAACTGACTATTGTAGTTGGCTGAAATGCTTTATAGCTTCATCGAACTTTTTGGCGAGTGTAGAAGACACGCAGCCGAAATAGCAACTAACTTATATGGGTGCCAAAGTGACCGAACCTCGGGGCTATTGCAGTGAAGGCAAATACACGAATTGAATTAACTAAGTATTCATTTTTTCATTCACTCAGAGTTGCTTTGTGAACTGGTAGTAGTATTTTAAGGTTCATAAGCATCTTGTTAGGGCCTAAATTGAATAAAGATATTTTGATTTAGCCTAAGTAACTACACATATTTAAGAATATTAACTTTACTCGACAACTGTTTTCTAAGTCTAACTGCTAAAAAAGGTCCCTTACAATACCTGCTTTTAAGTTGCCAGACAAAGGAACTCCCGGTATATTGAAATTTTTACCCCAGATACAAATACTGGCGGTAATATGACGAGTTGGTCATGACTTTATAACCGGCGAGGGTCATTTGAAAGCATTTTAATATGGTTTACAATAGGTTTAGCTGGCTTAGCTCACCGTTGACTTAGATTTGCTTAGCTCATGAAGCCACGTAACCGGATACATGAAACACCTATTTTCTTAATTACTTATCGACGCAGACAAAAGTTTGAAGAAGTTTGGTAAGTGTCTTTGTCGTACCTTAAAGCTGTGGAACCATCTCTCGGCCAATGTGTTCCCTCCTTCTTATAATATCGGGTCCTTCAAACGTAACGTGAAGAGATATTAATGCAGGCCAGCAGGACAGCGGCAACCGCCGATGGATTTCGATCTCTTTGTGGTCGCGATTGTACTATGCTTACCATCAGAGATATTACAGTCAATGTGCCGAGCTACTATTAAAAAAGAGTCACTTGCAAGTGTCAATATCTTTAAGCCTTCGTAGTATTTTTTAATTTTCAAAGTGGGGATAACAAGATGTTAGATTCCTTGTTAGAACTAACTAGGGAGTTTTTGTGGCAACTCAAAGTGCATGATTTTTTACACACTTCACGAATGCACAATAACCAAAGTATATCTCTCAAAATAACACCAATATTACAAAAAATAGGCTCAAATAACCTATGTTAATGAATTAAAATAAAAACCACAACATGGCAGCTCAACATCCGGTCAAAAACTCAAGCACATCACTTGAAATTGCCTGAAATGAAAAAAAAAATTGAGTTGTCTGACGGAAAATTTGAAAATTGTGGAAATACTGATATTCCCTTTTCCGATCGATATTTTTGTGAACTCAAGACCATAAATCATCAAGTCACTGATAAAATACTTTACATCTCTATGACACTTGTACATAAACTTAAATAACTTAAACGTTTGTACCTCTCTGTATATCCTCGAGGTTGGTAAGCGTAAATATAAAACAAGAATTGTCCTCGTTCATGTTAAAGCTACTTTTATTTTAAATACCTCAGTAGAATGTCTCCGGTAGGGAACTAAAGGCCACTCGTAGACTGTTAAACAGACCAACAAATATTTAGACATGACATGTACAGGAAAACCACACAGCAAAATCTATTATAACATATTTTTTAACTGGTTTTTCTTGTTAGATTTTTTGAATCAATTTACCAGATTTACCTTTAGACCATAACCTCACCTGATGGTAAGTGACGATGTTACCGACAATGGTAACACGCTAAGCCTATAGGAGAACTACTTATCAATTGCAGCTGCTAGAATACAGTTAAAGGTAAGTACTTGTTGACAGACTTTAATCTTGATGGTAGTAGCTAGCCTGACGGGCATTAGAAAATGTCCCATGCTATGGTTTTATCACGATGTTTTTTTTTTTTACCGAATGCTTTTTGGCGAAGGCGTTTTGTAAGATTCGAGCCTACGTTTATCGACGTGGTATCACAATACATTACCACAAAGCCATTTTTATAAATAGTATTATTTGGGTTTTATTTTCTATATTCCTTCTTTCAAATATTACACTTTTTTGGCTGTTAACTCTTTATGATTGGTTTCTTACAAGACAAACCTCGACTTTGCTGTCTTTGGAATATAAAGTTTTGTAGATACAATTTTTATTATTTTGACTTTTGTTTTTGGCGATGTTTGCTTTTGAATCTTGTGCACAATATGAGATGAATTTTGTAAAAAATGACTTGCTAATAGCTAATGGGTTTAATAGTTTTGCTTCATTATTCAAACTAAAATAGATATTGTCAGTGTACTTCGAGTGTATTGAACTTAATAAACTTAAGAGTACGGGTTATCGTTCAAAAATATTCGAACTGAAAATATTCGGATTTTAAAACATAAAACCAGGTATTTGTCAGTTTACAAATATTTAACTGATTTATTTGTTTTCCTTAAACCACAGACAATGATATACCAAGTTGAAATGATATACCAATGATATACCAAATGGTATTCCAAGTAAATCTGGCTATTACATACAAAAATATTTTTTCGAATCTGACTGGTAGTTTCAGAGATTAGCGTGTTTAAACAAACAAACAAATAAAAAAATATAGATAAAACCTTAGCGGGAAAGACATACGTTTCAAATTGTTTTCGATTTTTTTCTGATCTTTAATTAACTTCTAACGTAAAACACTAATCAGCGTAGGTACATTTGTATTATGTTTTCTATAAAAGCCGGGCATAAGAAAACCATATTAAAGGCGAAAGACTAGTTTTGCCGCAATAATTGTGGACACTTATGCACACTTAGACGTTTTGCGTATACCCAGTAATGAAGCGGGCTGGTAGGGTTCTTTACTCGACTGGATTGTGACCACGCGTACATTATGATAAACACGTCACTGTAGCTTTCTTTTAGTTTGTCGCGTTTCGGTTTCAGCCAGTGTATATCCAGCTGCCGAGAGGCTAGCAGGCCAGTGGCCTATCTCACGGTGGTCTCCGTTGTGCAATTTGGGGTAAAACGTTGTTGTAAAACGTTACGATGCGTTACAAGGGCGAGAGAAGGGTTAGAACAACAAGTTACGTAACATTGTTTTTATATTTAAATAAAAAACCAGGCAATTATAATTTCTCAAGTTCGCAACCCTTTTCGTTTATCTTTTACGGGAAATCCCTCGATTGTATTGTATGGCATTTTTATTTTGTTCTCCCAAGACGGTACATCTTTTCGTTTATGTTAATGCGCAACATAAATATGACTTTTAGGTAAAAATGGTCACTTCGGTGTTACGTAACGTTTAAGGAGGGGAAGGGGGTACAGAAATTTTTACGGCGCATTACATAGGGCAGCGAGAGGATCAAAAATCTTCAAAAATTGCGTTACGTCATACTTGAACGCCCCCATACCACTTTGCCGTGATACTTGTTATACAAAAAAATAATTGCCGTCCAGTCTATACATTTGCTACATCTATAAATGTGTATATACCAGTCAACCTTCGTCCATACTTTTTAAGGTCAAGTAGACAGACAGTAAGATAATAAATGCTGTGATTATGTTAGCGGTTTGGCTCCGAGCAGTTTGGTGCCATTACAAAAAATTATATAACGTTACTTTTGGACATTATGAGAATTATCTTGTACAATTTAGAATAAGTGGATACGTAGTAATACGTAATCATTCTACCCTTTGTTTTAATGCTATTATGGCTCGTAGACGTATCAAATGACGTGTTTCTAATTATTGATTATTATACCCGGCATTGTGTCCATGTTTTTTATTGTCAATTAACATGGTTTATGGTCCATGAACTAAAAATAAAACATATGTAACATAATATGATTTCTTAATTTATGAGAGGTGAAACTAGACACATTGGTCGGATTTAACGGAGGATAACTGGGACTTTACCCCCCGGGAGCTACACGGGTCAAGGATATCTACGATTTTAATATTATGTGATTGCTCAGTGGTAGCGTGTACGGATATCGCGTCGATGGACGTCAGTTCAAATTCCTAACAATGAGCCCGAGTTTTCTGTGAAGGAAAACATCTTGATTTAACCATAGCATGGTCGTAGGGTTTTTTTCCAATGCCAGCCTGGCTAGCTACTACCCTTAAGTTGAAAATCTATCGCCAAACACCAATATGTGTGACTCGCCTGCTGCACCTGAGAGCAAGAAAGCGCTCATTATCGAAGCATTTTTTTAAATATCTTAATGCATATTCACAATTTATAATCCAAATTATTCGAGATCATTACTTCTAGCTGTCATTTCCCAATCGTCGTGTTTTATCACCTCTCCTCAGGTTTTGAGAATTTTAAATTGGTAACACAGATATCTACCAATCACAGTGAGAGAAAAACGAAATCGTGTTCGTCATTCCAGCCTACAATAACCAATACGTCCTAATACACCCACAGTAAAATATACAAAGCCCATCACCTATTAGTCAATAAGGCATTACGCAAGATTAAATGCATATGTGTATATAACTAGGTACTTCAATATATTTTCTGAATGACCTAATCGTCTTATATAACAACCTTTTGTCAGAATGTCTTGCGCCAGTCTCGGTCATGAAGTCTAAAGATGTATTTTAACAACCAAAATAGTATATGCTTTGTTTAATTTAGACCTTTACGAGGTAGAGAAATCTTAATACCTACCTATACATGTATTACAATAAGTATTCATGAATTCCGATCAAGTTTATTATCAATGCTCATTACTAATTGTGCCACACAGTTTCAACCGTGTTAAATGTACCCGTGTAGCATATCGTCAGCTTGTCGGATTGCTCGAGTTCAGGGTTACTGCTCCGTCCCTTAGGGTTGTAGCGTGTAGTTATGTAAGTTTCCTCAAAATCTATAAAAATAAATAAAATTGATGTGTCTGTTTGTGATGTTAAAATAATACCTTTTTGCTAAATGCATATGAAAGTATACACGATCCTATAGAATTTTTTTTTTGTGTCTTTCTGTTTTTTCCTGGTAATTTCCAAAACGGTTGAATCGATTTTGACGGGACTTCCACTGGGAGATAGCTGATGTTATAAGGAATAACATTTTTTAACGAGGCTAGGTTTATTTTAGAAAAGTAATTAGGGTTCCGTGCAAATAAAATAATAAGCCTTTTAAGTAGGTTATAAATTATAATATTATTTTTTATATCAGACTAGTATTTCAATCTTCTGAGCTTTCACCATTAGTATAGATTAAGTGGGCAATATCATTAAACACCGCGCAATTTATTGGAATCTATGGAACATTAACTAATTTGAATTAATTATTAATTTACTAACAATATTTTGACGGTGAATGTAGGGACCGTTGGGAAACCGGAATGCCTTAAATACCTTTCATGTATTACCACAGCGTAATGGGAAAGTGCCAAACTATAGATTTCATGATAGTTTGCACGATTAAACAGAGCAACTCTCCCTACAGATTGCCAGATTGCTTGCGTACAAGGTAACTTACTGCTCCGCTCCTTAGGGCTGTAGCGTTATAGTTATATAGTTAAGTTATATAGTTTTTAACCGTGCTCAATAAATAAGCTGCGAAATACAGAAATATTTTTTTTAATCTGACTGGTATTTCCAGAGATTGAAGCGTTTAAACAAACACTTTATACTACATATTTATTCAGTTTATAAAAAAGTGGTATATTAAGAAAAATACAATTATTATTCTCATTGGGTGACATTGTTAACATGAGAAGTTTAACATATACTCACTGATTCAGTAGTCCGTGCTATTAGTCAGACCACGACATCATTGCAATCGCGGCGACAGTCGAAGCCGAGGTTCGGCCACTTTGGCAACCTTGGAACTTGTTGCCTTGCTTTCGCGGCTGAATGGCTTAAGCGCTCGCCCCCAAGCCCGGGTGAAGCTGTAAAAGCCGTCTGAGGCTCCAGGGCTCTTATCGCTAACAGTATAGTAGGTTCCAAAAATACGAAAGTACGTGCCCTATGTCTTCCAACATTCTTGATCCATTGCAATCTCCGGCCATTTCTATAAAAAGTTCATTACACCAACTTTTGTTTTGCGAAGTCGGCCGCGACGCTGCGCGCCGTATTGTGGAATCAGGCCTACTATTGGTAATGTAGTCCACAGACCATCCGGTATACCATAATTATCGCCAACGCAGTACCGTTTTAATTTCGCAGTCCTACTACGTATGCTATTTAACCATACTATTTTCATTGCGGTGTAATAGTGGTAGTCTGGTACTTCGTTAAAGCCGTAAAGGCTCCAGGGCAACCCTAAGGCTAACATTATAGTCAGTTCGAAAAAAAAATACTTTAGGTGTAGGTGTAGACCTTTCGCTTGCATTTATTAATTGATATTTTATTAGTACCTAGCACTGCCCCGCGGCTTCACGCTTTTATTTTCGTCTTTATTATTTCGTCTTATATTGTTACTAGCTTCTGCCTGCCACTTTGTCTTTGAACTTCAGAATTGAGTTCAAAGATATGACAAATATATATTTAACCGCGATAAAAAAGTCCAGGCTTATCCAAATCGGTTTTTGCGTGATTTTTGCCATTTATAATATTAGTAGGATTTTTATCGATATTATTTATAAATCATAAAGTCCATCAATTGAGGAACAATATAAGCTTCCTATGTATAAAATTTCATAGAAATCGACTAAGCCGTTTTTGAATTAAATCCGGGAGGTTCAAGTTCGGCAACGCACCTATGGCATTACAAGCGTCCATATGCTGCGGAAGCCGCTTACCATCAGGCGGACCGCATGCTTATTTACAACCAACATGATATAAAAAAAAAACGTTTATTACAATATTCGCCTATGATTTATACTTCCTGCTAAACTATTTACATAACAGTCAGATACGATAAAATCTAGGTTATACTTCCATCCGATCTTGAATAGGTGTTAAATAAATCTTAGTAGAAAAAAACACAGGAAACGTCTAGGACCAATCGTTTAACGTCTTCAAGCGAAATATTATATAATAAATTAGGTTACGATGTTACAGTATATAAATAAACAAAAAATAAGGTCACTAGGCCATCAATGCCTTAGCGGTATGTAATAATAATTCACACCTGCGCATACGCAAGTGAGGATGCCATATCTGTTTACGTCGCTATATTTTTTCTAGTCATATATATTCTCATATTATTTTTTTGTATTAATTCGCATTTTTTACAACTATGGCGCGTCAACCGACATGAGTTCGAAATCCTACAATGAGCATGAGTTTTCGGCCATAGGCCATATCATCATTTAATATTAGGTGAAATTGGGGCAATAATGATAAATCTATTAAGATTTTTAAAAAGTTTTGATACCGGTTTATTCCCCTTTTGAAGAACCCCATACTGTAGTCCCTAAGGTATCACTAGCGCGTTGCCGACCTTAAACCCCTCTACCCCAAAGCGCTCTGGAAGCCCTACTCACAGCGGTAATACAATAAAAAGTTATTTGGCTGCGATCTTCTGTAAGATTCCACCAGTCAGACTGCCCCAGGTAGAAGAGATAAAATGTAAAGATCAAGAGATTGTTTTGTTGGTTCGAACGCGCTAATATTGAGAACTACCAGTCAGATTTAAAAAACTATTTTTGGCTTCTATAAGCAATTTATTGTTTAAAGTTTAAGGGTATAACTTTACGCTATGACTCTAAGGAGCGGAGTAGTAACCATGAGTACGGAAAGTGGGGACAACGGTAGCTACACGGGTACGTTGACAGCGGCGTGGTGCGGTTGAGTGTGGCTGGAATAAATTTAATACAAGTAAAACCGTGGGGTACGCCGAGAGCGATACGCCTCGCGAATAATGTATTCACGGGTATGAATATGCGTTTCCGCGCATCCCATACTCGCTTCCTGTCCTCGCGCCGCTCACACTGTGCTTGTATACGCAGGCTTATTGCGCGATATGTGTTCACGGGTACGAATATGCGTTTCCGCGCATCCCATACCCGCTTCCTTTCCTCGCGCCGCTCACACTGTGCTTGTATACGCAGGTTTATTGCGCGATATGTGTTCACGGGTATGAATATGCGTTTCCGCGCATCCCGTACCCGCTTGCCCTCCCCGCTCCGATCTCACTGTGCTTGTACGCTCAAGCATATGGTGCGATTCGAACCTACGTTGATCGACACAGTGTACAAGCACACTACCACTATACGATCACGCTTCGATTCACAATATCACAATAAATTGAACACTGATAGAGAGCCTTGTTATAGTTTCGTCGTGATTTTCTCTATCGTCGATCTTTACAAACGCTGAACCGAGTGCCTCGTACTTGACCGAAATAACAAATTAACTTTTAACAACGGGCTATTTCTAAATATTAACAGCGAAATTTAATGAAATAAATATAATTTGTTACAAGAACATTTAAATATAATTATACAGTTCAAGAGATTGTTTGTTTGTTTGTTTGAATGAGCTAATCTCTGGAACAACCAATCAGATAAGAAATTCTAAATACTTTAAAGTATTTAGAACTATTCGTAGTAATTTGAAGTATTTAAACTAAAAGGATTTTAAAGTGTATTTATTTAGGAAGGTTAAAATCTAAATAACTTCACGCTAAGACTTTAAGGGGCGAAGCAGTAACTATAAATTTCAAGCAATCTGGCAAGTACAGAAAATAAGAACAACGATGAGCTAAACGAGTACGTAGGCGGCGGCAAGACGGAGAGTCGGTCCTATAAATTTAACACGAATGAAACTGTGGGGCACAGCTAGTAGCGTTATAATATTCTTCGTAAATAATTAACAGTTTAATTTTTTTATTACAAAGTGTCTGCTATTAAGCAAGATTGTAATCAACTGTCTAGTTTGACTCCATTGTGTGAGACGGCACGATATGACACGGTACGCTGTTGTAACGCTGTGTTTGTTTTGGAGACTTTTTATGTTTCTTATTACACAAGATTTTTTTTATCGTTGTAGATTTGGTGTAGTTACCACAATCTCACCTAATGTTAAGTGACGATGTAGTACAAGATTATAACACGCTAAACCTATTGGACAACTGGCTCTCAAGTACAGCTGCCGGAACACACCTATTGGTAATAGGCGACAGATTTTCAACTTGAGGATGGTAGCTAGACAGGCGGGCATTAGAAAATGCCCTACCACAATGCTATGGTTTCCTCACGATGTTTTCCTTCACCGAAAGCTCAGGCTTATTGCAGGGATTCAAACTCACGTCAATCGACGCGAAGTCGTACACACTACCACTGAGCCATCATTGCTTCAGAATGCCAGAATATTTGCTAGGGGGTGTTAATATGCTATAATAATAATACCAGACTGCTGGGCAGAGGCCTCTTACCAAGGGAATATATGAGTAACCCCATCCAAGCCCATGACGTATTCGCAATTATAGATCCTATTATAATATTATAAACTAGTTGTGCCCACGGCTCCGCTCGCGTGGAATACAGAATGTCGTTGAGCGCACGTGTGGATCGTGCTACCCCCTATCAGAAGATAGATATATACTATGGCTGACTTTTTGTAGGTCCATTTTAAGATCTAAAATTATGTAAAACATTAATTTCATATGTCTCGTATGGTTTACTCAGCGTAAGCCATTTAAGCAACTCAAATGCGTATATTTTCCGAATTGATTCACTATTATCGTCACTGCTTATTTTGTGTGATACTTTATCTTACAAAATATATTTTATATCTTGGCCATATAACATAGCTATGAATTAAAATAAAAAACATGTAAAACGGATAAGTGGTTTTCGCGTGAAAAGAACATAAACGGACAGACAGATAGAGAGACAATGAGTTTTATAATATGTATAGATGTGAAAGTAAGCAATAGCATACGTTTATCTTTTAAGGATCACCCACAAAAAGCATTTTTGTCTTTAAAACAAAACGGTGGGCAACCGTCGTCGATTGTGGGTGGGAGCACAGACAGCACGATTCACGCGTGTGCTCGTCTGACGGCATTATGTAGTTCACGCGAACGTAGCCAATATATATTGGCCTCTCTTCTTTTCTCTTCACAGTATCATGCGTTTTCATACAGATAAGAATTTTATCAAATTTTACGTTCATAATATGCGCCTCCTTAGAGCTTAATATGTGATCTAGATTATTTTGCATACAGCCATTGGTAGCAGCGGTGCGTTGATGAGAAAGATCTTTCAACGATTGCCGAAGTGATTAATGGCAAGATTGGAACCGCAATAGAATACTATATTTCATCTTCCGATATCATCTGTAATTGTAGAGGACACCCTTGAAAAAATTGCGAATGCGCTGATAATGTAAATTAGAAGTAAGCCGCGTATCGTGAATGGATCAAGGGTCACGAAAACAAGGATCCTAATATCAATTTCCTTAAATCAGCGTACAGTTCTGCCACCAAAGTCTGTTGGAGGGCTTTACATTAGAGCGGATTCTGGGCATCATGATCTTGTAAGTCAACCGGGTAACAGTAGAGCCTACTGGAGTCTGGCCAAAGCCGTGCAAACCAATTTCTGTCGTCCAACATGACCCCTACTGAGGTACTCTGGCTCATGAACGGCAGGAAGAAGCAACATTACTAGCTAATTTCTTTGCAGCTAATTCCCGGCTCGATGATAGCAACGCACAACCGCCTTTAATTCCGAGCTACGATGTCACAATTTCCCAGTTGTGATTCAGACAATCTCTATACTTCGATGGATTGACATCTCTCGGTGGTGATCGTTGTATTTGGACTGTACTGTGCTTACCATCAGGGACAATAACGTCAATTTGCCGAGCTACTATAAAAAAAATACTTGAATTGAACGTACAGATAGTTACTACTCTATGTTTTTCTCTATCTACTTATCGGGCAAGAGTGACCACGATTGCTACACCAAAAATAGGTCATAAAAATATAAACAATCAATTCATTGTATGACAATGGAAACAGTTCTTCATTTACGCAACTAAAGAAATTAAGATTGCTTTATAAACCGGTAAGCGTTGGTAACCGGGTGACGGAACTAGTCTAGCACGACCTAATTGAACAATAATTATAAATTACCGTGTCGTAAAGTAAACATTTGCTTGTAACTTATAATCATTTTTATGTAAAAATGAATGTCTGTGTGTTTGTGTTTCAACATCGTTCAATCGACTGAGTTGAAACTTTGTATAGTTATTGTTGGCTCTTACGTGAAGATTCATGACATAGTACTATCAACGTTCAAAAGTTGGCGCGCGAATCATTTCCACAAAGGAGTGTATTTCATTTAGTTTTCGATGTTTTGAGTTATGATCACGCTTTTCTGTAGGGGCTAAGCAGTAAAAAACAACTAAAGAAAATAAAACACAGACTTTGTACCCCATGTAACAACAAAACCTGTTTATTTAAACGAAGTCGCAAAATCAAATAGCCAAATCTTATTTGTACATTTTATAACATTCATTGAGAAAGATTATAAGCTATATATCTTCACGGTACGACACTAAGGAGCTAAGTAGTAATCATGAACGCTAAACAATCTAGCCAGCTGTAGACGAGTACGGGAATTGAGAACAATAGTAACCTACATAGTGGAGAGTTGGTCGAATTAATTTCACACGAGTGAAACCATAGGGGCACGGCTAGTGAATAATATGAAGTAGTTATTGTCGAAGTACTGTACGAGGACCGCATCCTGCTCTTAGGGCATTAAATTTCAATATGGCCCGCAACCAGAACCCACCCTGTGAGAAATTTTAAACGGCACTCAATGCGGCTACACATGCTTACAATTGCGCGCGCTTTATTTATTATACTAGCGACGCCCCGCGGTTACACCAGCGTATAATAAAAAAAAAATGCTGATTGATGATTTACAATACTTCAGTTCCAGGCAATATTTTTATCGGGCGGCCAGGGTTATGCGTCACAACCCACACGGCTCGTTCGTGCCACTACATCTATAGTCCTAGTCCCGAACTGAGTGTTCAATTATTTTTATTTCACATTATCTCCCAAACTATATGTTGTCCAAATAACATGCTGTAAAGGGCAAAGTTTATCCACATACAATTTTCTGGATGATGAAGTAGCTTTCGTTCGTAATGGTTAATATGCCATGCCTAATAATAATACTCATAAATCACTATTCAATTTTCAATAAAACTTTGTCACAAAATACCTTATTGTAGCGTATGTATAATAGATAGATATATTTTATTATTTTTTTCTAGATGTACTAAGGGACAATATTTTTTAGAACATTGTATTTACGTATCACTAACCATTACTCCAGCGCACGCGGACAAAGCAGTTCGGGTGCGCGGTTTGTTCAGACTTTCTTAATACAAATCAATATTTAAGGCTAGTTGAGAGGCTAGCCTAATTCTAGATAGTTTATACTATTTCACGTAAATCCGGTAATCATATACAAAAAAAAATACAATTGGTAGCTCCAGAGAATCGCTTGTTTAAACAAACAAAAAAACTCTTCCCGCTTTATTATATAAGTAGAGATTACTTCCAATCTATTCTTAAAATAACTACCACGCATATGACACCCGACATCAATGAGCTTATTAAAAATAAGAGAAATTGGGTGTCCGGATCCTCAAGCTCAAAATATTATTCCCTCTCTATTACCTTTATGTGAAAATTTATATTAACTAACTAACTCAATAAAGATTTTATTTAACAACCCTTTAGGATAACCAATTTGACACCCCTGCTTTACACTATCAAATTGCTTGGTAAATCTCTTGTTGTACTGTTGAGACGAGAGTCATATTTTATGTTACTTTTATAGCGCCCGATAAAGTGACGGTATTACGTCTGACGGCAAAAAGAAATAAAGCATATTTAATTGAAGATGAAAAAAACTATTACAAACACGTACTTACAATAGGTAGGAGTATTAATAATATTTATGATATTGCAACGTTGTCAAACAAATACCGCTATAAACATTAAAAAGGACCCGAGCTCATCATATGCTATGGAAAATTGCCAAAACGCTGGTTTTCAGCTGAACCTAACTCTAATACTTATGGCCTTAGATTAGATTAGCCATGGAAGAAATAAAATAGAGATACTGGTAGTTATTGTATTTGAAGCAATGATGGCTCAGTGGTAGTGTGTAGGACTTCGCGACGATTGATGTGAGTTTGAATCCCTGCAATGAGCCTGAGCTTTCGGTGAAGAAAATGTCGTAAGGAAACCATAGCATGGTGGTGGTAGGTTTTTTTCTAATGCCCGCCTGGCTAGCTCCCACCCTCAAGTTGAAAATCCGTCGCCAAGCACCAATAGGTGTGTTCCAGCAGCTGCACTTGAGAGCCAGTATTCCACTAGGTTTAGCGTGTTATCATCTTGTGTCACATCGTCACTTAATAACAGGTGAGATTGTAGCCACTACGTTAAATCTATAAAGATAAAAAAAATTGTAGGAGAAACATTACATAAGTTATATTAAGGTGCGTGCGGTCACAGAGCAAAACTGTTGCCATCGCGCACAGCCAATAGTGCGGGTCAATAGTAAAGTAAATAGTATGGATTCTAATTTATTAGTACAGACTCTATAATCACATCGACATATTACATTACATTAAATAGTATCTTTTTTAATATGACGTGTTAGGAAGCCGGTCCATGTAATAATATGAATGACTTTCAACACAGTTTAATTTTAGTGTAATTTGTATATTTGTTTGGAAGGAAGACGAGGTCGCTCGCTTATATGTGTATTTATCAACACATTATTGTAATTCCAAACAGGTTTTCAAGTTTTTCAACCTTCCTTTGTGTTCACAATTTATTAGTTATGCATTCAAGAAATATCCTTGTGGTCTGTGCTCAATAAAATACAAGTAAACTTTTTATTTATTTTCAATATATTAAATCTTCAACGTTGAGTTTTATATGTTTGTGTAAGTCATCTGATACTGTGTGAATAATTTACCTTTTGTTTTTCTTGCAACAAGTACTCTCCATTGAAATTTACTACTAACATTATCAAGGTGTTTTTTTTTTCTTTTGATGAGTGTATCCAACTAGCTAATCAATATCGATTAATGGAACGTTTTTAGGGTTCCCAAATAAGGAACTCTTATAGTTTCGTTATGTCCGTCTGTCTGCCCGCGGCTTAGGTCAGAGATTCTTAGTACTAGAAAGCTATAATTTGGTATGGGTATACATATTAATAACGACGAAAACATGGTAATTTAAAATTAAAAAAGAAAACTGTATCTGCCTTACATGTAAAGTGGGAATGAATTATATTTTCTCGTCTATACAATGAGGTAATGTTGGATAGGTCGTTCAAGAAATTGAGGGTGTGTGAAAACCATTTCACGATTCAGGGATCCGTTTGCGGAATATAGTGTGATAAAGTTAAAAAGTGATAACTTTTGTTAGGGTCAAGTGTCCCCCATCTGCTAGCTAAATGATTGTTTTTGGATATGTACAAAAACATGGTAGTAGCATATATTATAATGAAGTTAAAAATAAAACTATCAGAGATAAGTAAGCTTTACAAGTTATGGAATAATAGTCAATTTATAAAATGTACTTTGAGAAATAATTTCGTACAAATTCCATTGAATATTACTTAAAGACCCCTCTTTGTTTGCCGGGTGTTATTTTTTCTTACTAAAGAAAAATGAAAGTTTTTTTTTAATAATAGCTCGGCACATTTACTGTACTGTACCTGTTGGTAAGAACACTACAATCCAAACACAACGACGACCACCAAGAGATCGAAATCCATCGGCGGTCGCCGCTGTCATGCCGGCCTGCATAAATATCTCTTCACGTTACGCTTGAAGGACCCGATGTCATAAGAAGGAGGGATTACATTGGCTGGGAGACCGTTCCACAGTTTCACGGTACGACAAAGATATGACAAAGAGAACTTTTTAGTTCGTGTCGAGATGGAAGTTACCGTAAAACTGTGATTCCGAAGCCCAGCGCGTGTGGTTCTGTTGTGGAAAGGAAAGGAGGGAATTAGATTAAACAGCTCTTCAGAACACTCACCATCATACAGTTCAGTTTTCATATAGTTGTTTTTTTATGGAACATATCCTTTGATAAGTTGGCTGGAAAAGATTGCTTAACAGCAATAGAATCACCCTTTGTGCTTATGACATAATTGTAACTAGATCTGTTTTTAACAGTACAAAATATTTTTTTAATAATAATAAAAAATGTATGTATTTATGTACGCATTTGAGAAAATAAAACAAAAATATATTTATATATTATCTTGCGCGCCAACAACATGATGAAGTTAACCATCATTGATAATAATGTGAATTCATTTTACTGATTTTTATTTATTTTTATTGTTTACTAATAATTTACTAAAATAAAATAATGTTTATTTACATAATTAAATAAATAAAAGCCTGTAAACATAATTCACATTATTATCATTGATGAATAACTTCTACATGTTGAACTTATGTCACGTGTTGCGCGCGCAACTCTAAATTTTACCCTTTACTAAACGCGCCAAAAGAAGTACAAAACGCGGAGGTCCTCTCGTTTGATGGCTGTAGACACTGTAGCCCTCCCTTAAATCCGGTCCTGCTTACTGGCTTTTTTATCGTTATAGGTTTGGTGTAGTAGCTACAGTGACGTGAAGTGAGGATGTGGACCAAGATGATAACATGCTAAACCTAGTGGAAGACTGGCTCTCAAGTGCAGCTGCCTGAACACACCTATTGGTGCTTGGCGACAGATTTTCAACCTGAGGGTGGTAGCTAGCCAGGCGGGCATTAGAAAAAACCATACCACCGTGCTAAAATTTCATCACGATGTTTTCCTTCACCGAAAGCTCAGGCTTATCGCATGGATTCAAACTCACGTCAATCGACGCCAAGTCGTACACGCTACCACTGAGCGATCATTGCTCCATCAATCAATTAAGTACATTATCACTAAACATCAGGTGTGATTGTAATCAATGACTAAACTATAGTTTTCATAAGGTGAAAACAATTGTTGTTAATAGATAGTTTATGTATTTGTACATATGGAATAAAGTTTTAAATGTATCATGGTCAGTGTTCTGAAGAGTTGTTCAAGAACCAAACGCGCTAGGCTTCGGAATCACAGTTTTACGGTAACCTCCATCTCGGCACGAACTAAAAAGTTCTCTATGTTATATTTGTCGTACCGTAAAACTGTGGAACCATCTCCCGAGCTATGTGTTACCTCCTTCTTACGACATCGGGTCCTTAAAGCGTAACGTGAAGAAATATTTATGCTGGCCGGCATGACAGCGGCGATCGCCGATGGATTTCGATCTCTCGGTGGTCGCCGTTATATTAAGATTGTACTGTGCTTACTGTCAGGGACAGTATAGTCAATGTGTCGAGCTACTATAAAAAATCCTGGAGATTGAAATTGCTAAAATATTGGCTAGTGTGCTGATTAACCCCATGCCTTCTCCCGGGAAGAGGTCTTCACTCAATAGCCATAGACTTTGCTCCAAGGTCACGAGACACTTGCCCTAAATAACGTCTCGTAAATTTAATGTGGCCAATACCAATACCAATATGGTAGCGAAATGGGCACCTTATAGAGAGGAAACCAGTTTTTTGAACCGTTACATCATTAGCATATATTGACCGAGGTCACACTGTTTAGAACTTGGAGACAGAGACCTGGATGGTTCTGGAAGGATGGCACTAAACTTTTTCCTTGTATTGTAGGGACTTATTTTAAGGAATTCAAAATCGCAAATTTAGGCCTATCGTTGTACTCTATATTCCAGCGTTTAGTCTAGTAAAAAATCAAAATTACTAAAATCATATGACGGACTTATGACATGATGAATTTAGCCAACAATGATTATAATGTGAATTCATTTACCACCCTTAAATATTTTTTTATTGTGCATTAAGTGACGATGTGGCCCAAGATACCTATCGGTGCTTGGCGACAGATTTTCAACTTGAGGGTAGTAGCTAGCCAGGCGGGCATTAGAAAAAGCTCTACCACCATGGTATGGTTTCCTCACGATATTTTCCTTCACCGAAAGCTCATGCTCATTGCAGGGATTCGAACTCACGTCAATCGACGCGAAGTCGTACACGCTACCACTGAGCCATCATTGCTTCAACTTCACTCCGTTTCATTATTGGATACACATAAGCATGACAAAATACCAGTTGTTACATCTTATGAATACGTCTATTGATTGCATGAAGACAAAAGTTTATCTTAATTTGTCGACTAAAATATTAGATTAAGGAAAAATTAGCCGATTCAAGTGTAAACATGAACTAAATCTAGGTCAGCTAGAAAGACTGAAAGCAGATATCGTTTTTTTTTTTCAAAATTTATTTCATATTCAAAAACGGCCTTTTTTTAATATACTATAAAGGTGGCAGACAAGCATACAGCCCGCCTAATAGTAAGCGGCTACCGTAACCAATGGACGCTTGTAATTCCATAGATATAACTAGGGCGTTGCCGAATAGAACCTCCCTGCCTCAAGGAGCTCTGGAAACCCTTCTCACCGCAGGAACACAACACTAGGTTATTCGGCTGCGATCTTTAGGGTGGACGTATTCCACCAGTCGAGCTGCCCGAAGTAGAGAGAAATCTTCAAATTTAAATATAATATTCTAAATTATTTTTAATACTGTCTGTTGGTAATCATGAACGGACATGCAATGAAAAAGTACATCTTGTTAATTATCTATACGTTTTTGACTGCGTTAACCAGATAACGAAGGCCTTGCAGGCTGGCATGATAGCGAACCGACAATGAATTGCCGATTTTTCGATGGTCACCGTTGATTTTTAATTGTATAGCACCGACACTTTTCCGTTGTACTATTTAAAAAAAGCACATAATTGACAATTGGACAATTTATAGCATGTTATTTGGACAAATAGTTTGTGAGATAATGTAAAATTAAAATAACTCAACTCTCGGATCGAGTCTATGACTATAGATGTAGTGGCGCGAACGAGCCGTGAGAGTTGTGAAGCATAACTCTGGCCGCCCGATAAAAATGTCTATACAAAAGTATTATAAATCATCAATCAGCGTTTTCTCTTAAATTGTACGCTGCTGAAACCACGGGGCACAGCTAGTAAAATATAGTGTAATATTTATCTTTCAAGTTACAGACAGCCAGTTTGTAATGACAATGGTTGATAAATAATAATTCCATATCACGTAAAATATACAGTTAGCTACGGTACGTGACAAGTCTCGGACGTGTTTTGAGTATTATATATGTATATTAGTCGAATATGGCGTCTAGTTGAAAATATCTTTGTGTTCTAGTTGAAAATGTGGCAAACAAGCAGACGGCTTGCCTGATAGTAAGCGGCTGCCGTAATCTATGGATGCTTGCAATACCATAGGTATCATTAGCGCGTAGCCGATCTTCAACCCCCCTACCCAAGGAAACTCTGGAAACCCTACTCACCATCACCACAGAAATACAACACAAGGTTATTTAGCTGTAAACTTCTGTAGATTGGAGGTATTTCACTAGTCGAACTGCCCCATGTAGAGAGAAATATTCAAAGAAATTGATCTGAGCCATACGTCTCCCTTAGTCGTAAAAGAATTAAAAAAAAAAACTGTTTCATTGTCGTAAAATTAATTAATTCTTACAAACGAGTTCTATATTACTTGTCTAGTGAGTTTAAACTTTACATGAACTATTAGTACAGGTAGGAAAGTTGTTTAAAGAGTTAAGATTTGCAATAGTCAGTGGCTCCATCTATTATCAATATTGATTATTAAGTGGGTAATGGTAAAAGTGATTGTTGCAAGGACTGCGTACGAGCAAGGTGAACGCCCTACGCCCTACAGCCGCAACGTTCGGTCGCATTCTTTTCACTTAAACTTGTACTATTTCATTCTTGCATTATTTCATTTGTTTAGGGTAAATTTTAATAAGGTACATTTTTATAAATAATTGTTTATTTTTTTATGTTCTTCCTTTTCTTGTTTTGGCCCCGCGAAATCACTTCTTGCCAGTATGAATGTTTATAGGGATATCTTTGTAATCTTTTGTAATCTTCGAAATTGGCTCTAACAAGATGGTGGCTCCCTTGTTAGAACTAACTATGGGGCTTTTGTGGCAACCTAAAACGCATGTTTCTTATTATTAAAGTGAAACTTTTATTCTATCGCCCCAAAAAATTTTCGTTCATCTATCGCATGTCGCATTATTTTACATTGTCGCAAATAAAATTGAAGTTTATGGATTATGGATTAAGGATTATAATCGTAAATTCGGAACATTGTATATGTTAATGTGTGTTATTAAAGAATGTATGTCACATATCTTCAATTTTTTTTAAGTTACTTGCATTGGTCATGAAACCAGACAATTTTTATTTTATTTTTAATCAACTTCACTTATGCACAATATACAAACTATATCACTCAAAATGTATGAGGTATGAGGAATAAATGAGGTAGATACCATATTTATATTACTAAAGCGGGCATTTCCGAAGGAATAAGTTCCAGGAATTTGATAGCTTTACTTTGCTTTATCAATACATTCTTCATAAGAGTAACTTAATGTACATTC
This sequence comes from Saturnia pavonia, assembly GCA_947532125.1. Classification (NCBI taxonomy): domain Eukaryota; kingdom Metazoa; phylum Arthropoda; class Insecta; order Lepidoptera; family Saturniidae; genus Saturnia; species Saturnia pavonia. The sequence continues at coordinate 9,129,630 of OX383921.1, forward strand.
GTAAATAAATATAGACAAGGTAGATTTTGTCAAAGACCAGCTCAGTTTTAATACTAGAAATAGACATAAATTAGTTATACCGAGTTTTAAACTTTTAATACCAATAGATTTTTATTTTAATACCAATAAAATTGTTAGGTTCTATTATAAGATCCCGAAGTACATTACTGATTTGCCAGACAATGTACAAGGTGGATGTAGTGATGTCTGGAAGCCTGGAAAACTCCTAAAAATCGTAAATTCGCAATAACATCACAAAAAATGACATTATAAATTTATTTGCAGTTGATAACTGACTGCGACCTATATCGATGTATGGGGACAACAGTTTTTCAACGGCTAAGTTAAGTTAGCCCCTCAAGTCTTTTTTACATACCTATAAGTTTGTACTAAAACCCTCGATGCGCGAGTCCGACTCGCACTTGGCTAGTTTTTGTTTTATTAATTATATTTTATTTTTATTTACAGATTCAAACGACAGAATGAAGCGTTCGCGGCATAGATGGATGGGACTTGCAGTCTTTTGTAAGTACATAACATAAATAACAGATTTATATGTGAATAATATGTCGTTCCTCAATCGATGTTAAAAAGAATGTATACTTATAAGCTATAAGAGTTATTGTTAGGGGGAGGGTGGGTCTTGGCAAATTTCACGTAATTATTTTTCTCGCAGAAAACGGTGTAAAATTGCGTGGAAAATTTTCTAATTTTATGATTGTGATTTTAAATTACGTTAATATTCACAAATTACTCTTTGCTAGCCTGCAATAAAAGTACAGAACAAGTTTTTTTTTATCTCAATAATCCAACACATTTACAGTCCAAATAGAAGTTTTGAAGAATCTCGCGTGAGTGTAGGGGAAAGCGTAGGGAGTTGGGGAAAATCTTACGATATCTCACCAAGGGAGGAGGGGATCGAAAAATTATCAAAAACGCCTCACGTAATTAATGGACGCCACCTAACAATAATATACAATAACAACATGAACAATAATAATAAGTACAATACAATATAGAAGAACTTAATAGTTTAAGTAAAATTACTAATATATTATAATTACGAGTATTATACTAATACTAATATAAAATATTATAAAATTACTTGATGAACTGTTTAATAAACGCGAACGAAGCCGCAGAGCGCATCTAGTATTATAAACAATGCGAAACAAATTCTCCTTTGTTACGTACTTTTTTGCATTGTGGTGATAATAATAACTGTATAAATGATTTTAAATAAAATTAAAAAAAAAAGTCTATCACAATGCCATGATTTATGATAAGCGTATGTCCAACAACGGTGATGATGGTATTTTCCAGAAATGGTTCTATCACAATGCCTTGCTTTATGATAAATAGGCTTAAATCCAACAACGGTGATGATGGTATTTTACAGAAAAGGTTCTATCACAATGCCTTGCTTTATGATAAATAGGCTTAAATCCAACAACGGTGATGATGGTATTTTACAGAAAAGGTTCTATCACAATGCCATGCTTTAGGATAGATAGGCTTATATCCAACAACGGTGATAATGGTATTTTCCAGAAATCGTTAACTTAATTTTAAATATAATTTAACTTGAAACACGACGTACACTATGTTGTATTCATTGAAAATTGTTTTATGTTTTATATTTAAGTTCGTAAGTGTATCTTAGATATACCGGATAAATTCAAGGACCACGTTTTACTCTCGAAAGGTTATATATAATAGTATGTGAATGGTTGTAATATTTCGAAGTACCTAATTCCTATGTGTCGATGCACTATAATTATATTATTCAAGGTTTAATAACAGGTCTTTACCTATGAAATTGCTGTTCTGCAGTACTGGCCAAAATAATTTTTGTTTGGCTAAAAATTCTAATTTCGAATTAATTTTATTTTAAAAACATGGAATTCTTTTTCCAAAAGTAGTCATTTGTTTATTGATTAGTGTTACATTTTCATCGCATTGCAATCTTTTTTGTCATCATGGATACGTTAAAAATGGAATATGTGTACCGTCGTGGCAGTAACACGGCACAAGCGGCACACAACATCAACGACGTTTACGGGGCTAACACTACAAACCAACGCACCACCTGTTATTGGTTTGGTCGCTTTCGTTCTGGGAATTTCGACCTGAAAAACGAACCTCGCGGTCATCCGAAGACTTTGGTCGACAATGACGAATTAAAGGCGATTGTGGAAGCTGATGATACACAATACACAATCTACGGCTGAATTAGCAGCAGCTTTCGACGTTAGCGTCAAAACAATATTGGTTCATTTGCATCAAATTGGCAAGGTAAAAAAGCTTGACAAATGGGTGCCACACGAACTCAATAATCGCCAGCGCGAAGTACGCGTCGAGACGTACCTTGCACTGGTCAACAGACACACTAATGAAGGAATTTTGAACCGCATTGTTACCTGCAATGAAAAATGGATTCTGTTTGATAACCACAAGCGCTCAGTAAGTGTTGGTTGGATCCTGGTTCAGCACCTAAACAATGCCCTAAACGAAAACTTACCCCTAGAAAAGTGATGGTCACTGTTTGGTGGTCTAGCGCCGGTGTGATTCATCACAGCTTCTTAACAAACGGGCTGCAGATGTGTACTGTGAAGAACTGAACACAATGATGGAGAAGCTGGCACATCTCCAACCAGCATTGGTCAATCGCTCGTCTCCGCTGCTCCTGCATGACAACGCGCGACCTCATACTGCACAACAGACGGTCTTCAAGTTGCAAGAACTGGGGTTCGAGGTTCTCCGTCATCCGCCCTACTCACCAGACCTTGCGCCTACAGACTACTACTTTTTCCAGAATTTGGATAACTCCTTGCCGGGAAAAAAATTCAATACCTGAGAGGCAGTACAAAATGCCTTTGAAGAATTTGTTGCCTCCCGTCCAGCTGATTTCTTTATGAAGGGCATCAATAAACTGCCATTGCGCTGGCAAAGATGCATTGATTGCATGGGTGATTACTTCGATTAATACAAATAAAAAATACATGAAAACACATCGTTTAAATTTTTTCATACAAAACGGCAATTTCATAGGTAAAAACCTAATATATGTAGGAGATATATATAAAAATTCTGACTCCGTCTGTTTGTGTCCACAAAAGCCGAAAAGTAGTCGATGGTTTAACCTAAAACTTTTACATAGCGTTTCATTTCTATATAGGAGTGTTTTTAGATACTTTTATCCCGAAGTTCCCACGGGAACAGGAAATTCAAAATGTTTCGCGAGGTTTAAATGAAAACTATTATATTTTTAAGTGATTATTATGTATCACATTTTTTTATCTACACACATTACTACTTTAACTATTTTTTTTGTAATTAGCCAAATACTTTTGATTTCGACAACGACCTATGTCGTGTTGCTATGTTATGTTAGATTATTAAGTTGAATGATGTGTTTCTCGGCGAATCTATGTTCACTAGAACACATTTTTATTTACATCTTTAATAATTAATATTAGACTAAGCCACAGTGAAACGTGGCGAACCCGGCCAAGCTATTAGGAAATATATAAACATTACACCTTACGACAATTACGATCCATGTGGTGTTATATATAATTATGTCAATGTCGCGTGGATAGAATATTTTCAAGATGAGGTCTCCTAGATGGCATTCCTAACGTCCTATTTGTCTTTGTTTTTTCAATGGCGGAGAACTTACGTTTTTTAAAATGATGTTTGAATCATTAATTTTGATGAAGAATTAACGAAGATATGGATGGCGTTGCAAGGAAAAACACCCTTGAGAAACAATGCATGTTTGCATGCTGGTTTTCTTTATTTGAAGTCCATTACTGCCATTATCGAGTGTATATAGTTTCCAGTGTTATAAAAATTTGTATATCCTAACAAGATGATGGCTACCTTGTTAGACCTTTCTAGGTAGGTTTTGTGGCATCTCAGAATTCTTAATAACTTAAATTCTTAATACTTTTTTGGTGCTAAAAGCGTCAAAATAGCACAGTTGTCATTTTGTAGCAGTTTTTTAAATGATAATGAAGTCAATTAATATCATATTGTACATCTGATACTAAACAGTGCTTTGTGCGTGCGTACAATGGCAATTTTTAAGGAAATTTAATAAAATTATAACACTATCACTATCTCACACCCGGTTACACGATCTGTCAGTCTATTTCCTTCTATGTCTATGGATTACATACCTTCGCCATATTTGTTTTCTTCACCTGCCATATTTGTTTTTTTTATGGCACAAGCTTTAATCATTTTACCGATAAATCTACAAAAAGAGCACAAACTTGAAATACAGCATGATCGTTTCTGGGAATTCCGGTCTTCACCTTACTGGTAAATGACAGAATCGAGTCCTTTTTTTTGCATGATGCACGTCAAATCAAAATTAAATAATATTTTTGAATCTCTTCAGAGAAATACATTTTTTACTTACATTTTATGATCAGAAGTTTATGGGTTGTTTTTTTTTTTAATTAATGTGATTTATTTTCTTGTATCATATGACTAAATAACTAATCTGTTTCTAATTGGATATTTGAGAGGAAATAAGGGTGATGTCCATACAAACGTATTACTCTGTTTTAACCCAAGATAATATTTTTATCCGATACAATTTATAGCTACTGCTACATATTCCTATGATTTAAATTTTATCATATATTAATTATTATAAGAATTAGGAGTCTTATAAAAAAACTAAAATTGCCAAGTTATACCGACGTTTGACAACAAACAAATTTGACGATTATAAAAAATATACCCATGGGCACAGCCAAACTTTTTGTAATATTCTTGGAAAAATATTAAAATCTTTCCAATTTTGGAGGAGGCAACAGAGGAATATGATTCTATCTATCCTACATAAGTATAATTAGTCCAAGCTGCAGTTGTCTCTCTTGCGGCTCTATTAAGTAATACGGGTACAGAGCGATAGAAATACATTTATGTTAAAACGTATTCTTCGAATGCCTTGCAGACCGCGTTTCCTCTCAAACCTTTCGACTACTTGAAGGCGTCGTCGGTAAGAGTTATCAGGTCATCAGGGTAGCTTGTATCTTCTCAGTGAGCATTTTTCTACAATACGGTGGATTGATTGCATCTCAGCTCCGTAGTCAAAACGCGGTGAATCGATACAGTTTTACCGACATTTAGTCTTTTGAGAAGTAAGTAAGAAACAGTCATTTCATCTGATTTTAAATGGTCATTGCACTCTGTAAGTATTTATAACAAGCTGTGTCACACGGTTTACTCCTGTTTTATTTGTTCGACCAATTTTCCACCGCGCCGCTACCAAAGCATCCGTATGGCTAGCCTATTGTTTCTTTCACTTCCCATACTTGCCTACAGCTTGGCCAGATTACTTGACATTCATGGTTTCTGCACCGTTCCTTTCTACATTTCTTTGTTTTTTTATTCGTATATGATTTTTTTATCGTTTGGCCTCAATGCCACCTGGTCTCGATCGAATTTTAATATTGTATTCGATTCCAAAGCTATTCGCACACCCATAGTGAATTGTAAACGTATTAGAAAAATAAATATCAATCTAAAGTTCTTAAAGTTTACCGTAGCCCGCTCTTATTTATTTTACCATTTTACGTAATATCATTAGAAATTTTGCTTGGGTAAAGTGAATTCGAAACAAAAAATCGAACAATTAGCGAATAGAACTCGCGCCCTGAGATTACCTTAATGATTACATTGCATTTTACATAGTTAATATTTAAACCAGAACAATTTTTATTAAAAAAAAATATTTGGTTATGTTTACGTGAAATCTATACACAAATAAATAAAATTGAAGTGTATCTTTGCAATGTCAAAATAACAGCTTTTTACTACTCGTAAACGCATATGAAAATATATACGGTACTTATAAATTTTTTTTTTGAATTTTTGTCTTTCTTTTTTTTACGGCTAATGTCCAAAACGGTTGGATCGATTTTAACGAGACTTTTACTGGCAAATAGCTGGTGTTATAAGGAGTAACTTAGGCCACAGAAACAGAATTAGAGTTCCGCGTAAATAAAAATAATTCGAAAAACGATAACCATTCTCGCGTGTTCCCGATCAACGGTATTTTGTAATCTACGCGAGCGCACCCGCGGTACAGCTAATAGTGATATATGAATTGTACGCTCTAAAAGACGACTAATTAAGTGTTTTGCAATTGCAAAGCGATAATAATAATCGCAAATTATTTGCGTCAGAAGACGAAGAAGATTTCAAGACTGTAGGTTTCCGGGAAGTACCCATTAGGGTTTGATAATTAATCGGTCACTGAGTGCGCGTTTTAGATTTTTATTATGAATGAAAGGCTGTATCTAGTTATTGTCTCGTTTGACATAGCTCAAAGAATTAGCAAGCTAAAGTGGCAGTGGGCCGGCCATATCTCGCGAAGAACCGACAACCGCTGGGGTAAACGGGTTCTCGAGTGGAGACCGCGACTCGGCAAACGTAGTGTAGGACGCCCTCCGGCCAGATGGGATGACGTTCTGCCAAAGACTGCAGGCAGATGCTGGATGCGGCAAGCTGAAGACAGGGCGCTATGGCGCTGATTAGGGGAGGCCTATGTCCAGCAGTGGACTATTATAGGTTGATGATGATGATCTCGTTATTGTGTTAATTTAGTAAGTTGATGTTTTTATAGCAGTATGATATCATAGGTCATAGTATTTAGTATTAATTTAAAATTTATACCTTTAGTCGTTATCGAGAAAAAAAACTTAATATCATTTTATTGCATTTAATTTCACACGAGGGATATCAAAATTATTATTTTCGGATTTATTACTTATCTTATGTTACAAGACTTCCTTTCGTGCAAAAAATTTCAACATTGTATGCCTGCGAGAAGTAAGAAGTTTTAATAATTGGTCACTGAGTGTGACTTTTAGACTTTTATTATGAAGGGGACTGTCACCCTTTATTATAAATGTTAACCTAGAAACTTGATATTTTCACAACAGTACAAGATCATGGATTTTAATGTTCAATATTAATTTCAATTTTATGCCTAAGTTTTTCAATAAAAAGCTTCTTGACACACAGATAGACAGACTAACAAACATTATTTTAATGAAATGTAATTTTCAATCTTATTAACGGTGAATTTAATTTGATTAAAATTATGTCTATTTATACTCCAGTTATATTATTTTTACACTACTAATAAGAAAAGTCAATATAATGTATTTACCATAGAATAATTGTAGGTTTCCGTTGGCTTGAAGCAGGGGAAAGCAATGATTAATCTATGGTATTTAATTTATCATTGTTGGCTAACTTCATCATATCGCAATACCATCATATGATGTGCACTAAACTTACGAGTACCTTCTATTAATGGCGCCAAAAGATATACTTTAAAAGATAACAACGAATTCGAATTAATGTGTTCGTAGAAATATTATGTTGACATTGGCAAATAATTCTGCGACGCGAGTTAAAGAAGTGAAAAACATTACATCATCTATACAGGTAATATTTATACGATAATACAGCACGTTAAAAGCCTTAAAATTTCCGTTCTCTTACGAAACACGTTGTCATGTTAAAAGTCAAGGATGGGTCACAACGGTATTCAGTTTCACTGTTTATCTGTTATTCAAATGGCATCACCCATATTTGGTTCTTTTACGAGCTACTTACTGTAACTATACACATTTTAAAATTATTTACGGATAATATTGTAACGGACAATATTCGGGTTTTCTTTCATACTGTATATTAACACAAAAGGATAGCTATAGGTCATGTTTTTACCTGACTACAGCAAAGTCAAAAAGATGGGTTATGCTTATAGCAGTAGGTTTATGTATGTTTGTATTTACGTATGTTCCACTGTAGCTCTTAAACTATTTATCCGATTTTGATAAATGAGGTGTCTATCTATTTGTTATTGTGGTCCGGATGACATAGACTACATTTTATACTAATAAAATTAATATGACGGATGTTACACCCAGAATAGTAGTGGTCTTAGGGTTTTTCGTATCTAGTGTGATCTCAAATGAAAGAGAAGGAAATTCTGAGTTTATAAATATAGTAGAATATTAAATATAAATAAAGTATAGTTAGCATCAGAAAAACAATTGTATACATATATAAAAATTATACAATTTTCTACACAACAAAATTATATTAACCTAAATTATATTATACACGTAAACCACAAATTATATACAAATCTAAAAAAAGAAAATCATATATATAATGAAAAAAAATGAAAGCGCGTAACCGTCACACGCGATTGAAGTGAAACTTAAATGGTCACCACCATCCCGACGGTCACCAACATCCGTGATAAGATATAATACGTTAATGATAGGACTTATCTCAAAAATGAGTCACTATGACTAGTTTTTAAGAAACACTAATATACATATGAAAATAGATGTTATGTATTGGTATAAATATGAAATCGATAAACTTCAAAAACGTTTGACCGATCAGCCTGAAAGTTAGTAGATCATAGTTTTTTCGTGGAGAAGGTTTTATGCTATCCCTAAACGTGATAGAGTGCGCTGCGGTCGTGTTATTAACTATTGGAAAGAGCTGAACAACGTTTACGGGATCAACTTGTAATTTATTTTAATTAGAAATAATAAAATAGATCTGTACAATAAATACATAATGGGATGCAAACAAAGTCGCTGGATTAAACTAGTTTCTGTTTAAACGTGTTAACCGCAACCTTGGAAGCTTAGCTTAAATTTTATTTCCCTGACGAAATTTATTCAAAGAACTCTGGTTATACCTACACGTAAAACTTGTTAATTATTTTGCTGTTATAACAAGGAAAATGTTACAAAGTTTGTAATTAATTAGTTAATATTATTATATTATTAATAGTTTTTGCTCGCAACTTGTTATCGTAGTCTTTGATTATATCATGTTTGTACTAAATCAGAAATGCACGGGCGTGCCTTTAAATACGCACCAGTATAAAATAGCAAACGGATAAATTGTATAGGAACGAATAGGGGAACAAACAAACATACATTTATCAATATCTATGTTCATCAATGTGTAAATGTAATTTATTTTTTACAAAAGTGAGATCTGTGATAGGGCTGTGATCTTGAATTTGACGTTTACATTTATTTATATTAGCTTTGCTCACTGACTTTACTATCCCTGATCGTAAGCACAGTTTCATCCAAACACGACGACGAACACGCAGAGAATCCATCGGCGGTCGCCGCTGTCATGCCGGCCTGCATAAATATTTCTTCATTTTACGCTTAAAGGACCCGATGTCGAACACATTAGCTAGGAGATGGTTCCACCGTTTCACGGTACGACAAAGATAAGTCATAGAGAACTTTTTAGTTCGTCCCGAGATGAAGGTTACCGTAAAACTGCGACTCCAAAGCCCAACGCGTGTGATTCTGTTGTGTAGAAGAGGGAATTAGATTGAATAGCTCTTCAGAATACTCACCAGGATACAGACGGTAGAACACGCTCAAATAAGCGATGTTCCTGCGCAGCTGAAACGGCTCGATGTATTTAGTAACGCCTGCATAATTATCAACGCGAACAGTCCGTCTCTGCAATCTGTCCAGAGTATCGAGAAGGTATTTAGCGGATCCATCCTTGAGATGAGAATAGTATTCCATACACGGTTGAACTCGTGCCTTGTAAAAAGATATAGTTGACGGGGCGTGAAAAACCATCGCAACCTGTTCAGGATTCTGAGTCTCCGAGATGTAGTAGAGATGACATTCCCGATGTAATCCCTGGAGTTTAGGTTGTAGGCATCCACACCTAAGATATTGAGGCTGTCACACATAGCTAGTGAGACGTTCTGAATAGTGGGGATAGGAGAAAACAAAGATTTTTGTAAAAAAAAAACGCGCTCACCTGATTATTCTTGGCTTTGAACTCAACTAAGTTATGCTCCCTATATAGATACGCAGTACAAGAATTGGTTAAGTTCAATTACAAGTTCCTCCAGTCACTTTTCTGTTTCTCCCCGACCACATGAAGGCTTGCTATAATAGCACACATGAATGGTGCTGTCATCAGCATAGCAATGAGTGTGGCATAAAGGCAACACAGCATTGATATGCAGAAGAAACAGAGTGGGCGAAAGCACAGAGCCTTGAGAAACTCCAGCGTTAATCGACATGAACTGCGAATCAAATCCTACTACAAGGACACGAATTCGGCGTTCATGTAGAAAGCTTTTTTATTTGCTTGTGTGTCTCGATTTAAATCAGAAATGGCTTGACCGATTTTTATAAAAAAAACTACACAGAAAGTATCTATATTATGTTATTCCACAATTGATAGGTTATAGAAATATCAATCATTATTTTTTTAATTTGTTTTTCGTGGTAACGCCAAATCTTCGTTAATTCTTCATCAAAATTAATGATTCAAAGTCATTTCAAAGTTTATGTACTCCGTGAAAAATTATTGATTTCGTTAAAATATTTATGTATTAAAAAAAAATTCATTACGAAATCCCAATTGTTTATGATAATGAGAATACATATATTCAAGGTGCAATCTATATACAAGCTGCTTAACTAAATCCCAAGCGCAGTTGCCGGGAACACCTAGAGGTGCTTGTCAACAAATTTTCAAAGGATCAGCACCAGAAAATGTTCATCTGTCGTGCTATCCTATGGATCCCATAACAAAGTCTCGTATCACGAAAAGTTCAAGCTCATTTTATCATGTCCTTCAAAGTGATTGGCGAACGTACTGTTATGAAAAAAAAAAATTAAACAAATTTCCATTAATTCCAGGTATAACACTAATTGTTCTCGCCACGGAGTTACCACCGACGTCTGCTCTTAAAGCCACGTCATTATTCTTCGCGAAGACCAGCAGCACCACAGCTGTACCTGAAGAGGTACCACCAGAAGACCAAGATGGACCTCAGGTATTATTATGCTAGTCGTATTCTTTATGTTATTTTTTAAATTCTATGTATTTTTAGCGTTATGGCCACCATCTCACCTAACGATGTGTCTCAAGATGGTGACACGCTAAGCCAAGTAGGAGAATTGGCAACCAAATGCAGCTGCCGGAATACGCCTATACGTGCTTGACAACAGGTTGTTAACTTGAGGGTGGTAGCTAGCCAGGCGGCCTTCGAAACCTTATCACTATGCTATGGTCCCATCACGATGTTCTCCTTCACCGAAAGCTCAGGACATTGCAAGAGTCGAACTCACGTTGATTGACGCCGTGTCCGTTCACTTTATCACTGAGCAATCATTGCTTTAGCCTACTTATATTGAAAAAAAAAATTAAAATAGGACTTAATTATAACTAAAAAATAGTAATTCAGACGAAACAATTGAATCCTCAAATATTTCCCAATTAAGACTCACAACTTACATATCTTTAGCTGAATCAATCTTATACAGCATCTCAAAGGAACTCATACAACTGATCTCTTACAACAATATTGCAAACAACTTCCACAAGCGCTCTCATTTCTCATACAAATAAACTCATACAACGGACATCATATCTCATCTCATACAGCTGATCTCAACGAACTCATACAAGTCATTTCATGAATAACAAACATTACACCGCAAGCCAATACTTCGTTCCTACATTAATCAGCATAAAATATAAGGCTTCTAAAATTAATAAAATTGCCCAGATATACCGCCTTTATAAGACATCCCGTAAACAAAGACAAATATAAATAGTTACAGCCAAAGTTATTTTAAAATTCATACTCAATTTTTTTTTTATCACACTAATATTGGACGAGGAGACATCGAATAAGAAATTATGGTTTCGTCTATTTTGCAGTCGAGCTGCAGTTGTCTCTCTCACCGCTCAACTCGCTCGTTCTGGCACAGCGCGACAGCAGTAGGATTTCTGTACAAACGTATTCTTTAAATGCCTTACCGACCAAGTTTCCTCAATACACTTCGTCTCAATCAATATTAGTATAGATTTTTTTGTTTGTTTATTGCGGATTTGAAAAATGATGTTTAACATTTTATAGCCAATTTATTGATGTAGGTTATAGGCTATGTAACTTCACGCTACGACCCTAAGGAGCGGAGCAGTAACTGAAAAAGTCAAGCAAACTGGCAAGCTGTAGGCAAGTGAGAACTACTACTACACGTGCGCGTTACGCGCCGCGTTGTGGAGAATTTGTCGCATAAATTCAACACGGGTGAAACTGTGGGGTACACCTATTAATTATAATAATCCGCCAAGACCGCCGGAAGACCAAAACGTTTTGCTCAAATTTATAAAGTACTAGCAAATGTGCGCGACTTTTTATACGTTAATTACAATATAAAATTGTATAAAACTTAGCCTATAACCATCAACCTCTATGTTGATTTCTAACCGGTGTAAGAATTTTTAGAATCGGATCATAAGTTCCAGATACTTAGTACAAATACTGTTGGGTCCGCGTCACTTCCCTCGACTGAGGAGAGGGGGGGTGACGAGTACCCGGGAGGGGGACGGGCGAAATTTGTATGTGCCGGATGCCCGTCTCGTGACACCCCTACTAATGTACCGGCGACTCGAAGCCTCGAGGCGGAGATGAAGGGTCCGAGGAGAGGGGGGGGGTGCAATACTGCACCTCAATATCCACCCGAAGCGACGACTCTTCAATGAAACATCAAAATCTTCTTAGTAGCGGAGCGTTCTTAGGCCGACCAATCTTCGTATGTTGCGATTGACATCTGTTGGATTGACATCTATCTATAGACGCTAAATCACATGCCCCAGTACAAAACTCGCGAGCTTAAGTACTCCGAGGCGTTACCTTAAAGAGAGCCCCTATCGCCTAGAGAGCTCGGTTCACTATTGTTATCTATTTTCACTTTGGTCGGCCTATTTCCCGCTCTATAATTCTTTATTTATAATCCTTACATACATGTATTATACATCATTATTTTCCTTATTCTATGCTCTATATAATGCAAATTAAATCTTATTCGTAAAAATTACCATTTTATAATAATTTACAAAAAACCTTAATTTCTATGGGCGAACCCGCCGTCCGGTCTATGTATTTTATATATTACTATTAAACTATTATAAATCTTATTATTATCTTTGTTGCATTCTATTCTGTATCTATAATTCTATAATATTAAACACAAACTCAATACATATTTCAATAATTAATGGTTACTTAAACCGATGAAACATACATCTCAAGAAAATCGTATTATCTAGTACCAACCCTATACATATTCCATACATTGTAAACAAAATATCAATATTCTATTTCGAAACACATTCTTAACATAATTATATCAAATATATCTATAATAATAACTTATTCGTATGTCTCTATTCAATAATTACATATTCGTATGTCGCCAACAAATACATATATTCATACACTTTACTACGTAAGTAGTATAATAATACATAGTAAATTACTAACGATATTTCGTTTACTTTATACTTATAAGAGATCGAAAAACATTTTATTATCACCGCCACCTTAAAAATAAATGTTAATTAAATATTTGGTATGATCAATTTTTTTTAATAAATAACGTGTTTTTTTATATTGACAAAAAATTCAAACAATGACAAGATAATAGTCATATAAATATATGTACCTACTTAAAAATCTTAAAAACAAAAGATCCTTATTCAATTTAAACTCTAAAAAGGTACTTGAACGACATAGTCTGGATAATTAGTTTATCCTGGTACAGCACTTAGCTCGCTAAAGCAATTTCGTCGGAATCGGAACACTTAACACGAAACTTAAGTTCTCAATAATTTCGTTATAATAATTTAAATACTAATACTAAATATTAATAACAAAAATTATTAATACATAAATTACTTACATAACACTTTTCTCAGGCTAAAGTGGTTCGGTAAATTTAAATAATTCCGCAAGAAACTGCAATTGATTCCATTTAGAAGATCAAAAAACAGAGAATCGAAACATATTTTAAAATATATCAATATTATTATTCATATATTTAAGATATAAGTAATGTATGCATAATTTAAATGCTTTTTAAATGCCGCCTAAGCTATATAAGATATAAGCTATATAAATTAATATAAGAAAACCATTTAAACTCGCTGACCCGTGGGAATATTCCGCAAATCATTCAATGTAAACAATCTAATTAACAGCTGTGATGTTAATTGAACAGATTGTTTGTAGATGGCGCCTTCAATATTTTTCATTGAATCAACAGATGACATTTTTAATGGAAAAGTTTTTTAATCATTTTTTTGACTATTTATTTATGTTTCGTCAATAGAGAATAGGGAATATAGGATGATGGAGAATTAAGGGAGATATGGCCGTGTCAGGAAAACACCATTGAAAAACAATAAGTATATATGATATGTTATTGTACAAATATTTCATAATACATGATTGAAAATCAAGTTCAAGTAATTGTGAATTAAGAAAAGCTTATTTTAGAAACTGTATTATACCTAATTTGTGTAGTTTAGGTGTGAAGGCTGTTCGTTCGAATAATAATCAAAAATACTTAATTCAATTTAGGCCCTAAGTAGGCACCTTATGCACGTTAAAACACTAGACATCTAGAAGAGCTGGCAAGAAACTCGATCGGTTTTATGAATTATTTTATTTTATTATTAAATTTCATTTAAATTGTAAAATGGAATCCTTCATGTAAATATTGAAAGTGTAATGTTAAGTAACTTAGGTTACATAGAAGAATTGGTTTGTATCACAACTGCTTGGTTTTGGGTGTTATTGGGTGGTAAGTCGTGTCTGACTGAATCGCGACCACCACACCAGGGGCCTAAGTCTGCTATTTCACATTTAAGAATATACCATTGTCATTACATCGACACTCTACTGATATTATAGCGAAAATATATCAAATTTGGTGTTCTTCTAAAATTTCATTACTGTCTCCATAGAATCTCTATAGTGTTGTGATAGTGTGTCAGTGGGATAGTAATATAGCAACGTCGTTGGTGTTGCCTATCAAAATCTACATTGGATTCAGTGTTGCTAATCAATACTACCATTAGTTGACAATACTTGTTAATGGTATTTTTTCTTTTAAATCTGTCACTATCTCGATTGTCGCCGTCTCGACTTACACCATCTCGACTATCGTCATTTCGACTGTCGCCATATCGACTATCGCCATCTCAAGTGTCACCACCTCGATTATTGCCGTTTTGACAGTAGCTATCTTGACTATCGCCATCTCGACTGTCACCATCTCGACTGTAGCCATCTCGACAATGGCCATTTCGACTGTCATCATCTCGATTGTAATCAGTTCAAATGATCGACATTTTATAGATTCGATGGCATTGATGACGAAATTTTATATTATTTTGATATTATTTACGTACTAGAAAAGCTGTTGTTGTTCAGTGGGGCTACTCAGTAGTCAAAACACCAGAGAAGTACGATTGATAAAGCTGTCAAATATTTAAGAGAATATTTTACCTACTATCGAGTTGCTATCGAAATATCATTGAGACACGATTGTAGAGCTGAATACCAAATGAGTTAGTTTCCGATAGAATGTTAAACAAATAGGAGAATACCAAATGTGACCAAATGTCTATTGTGATACCATCGACACACTATTTTGTTAGCATACCTGGGCCCCAGGTGTATTAAAGAATCGCGAGCAATAATAATGTAAATTATCTTTAATAACTTAAAAACAATTTAGCTAATTATTATACTTCATACATTAACTTTTCTTTTATTTAGGTAGTCTCATCGTGAAGTTTTAAGAAAACTGAAATGTCTTTTAATTTTTTTTAAGTAAATAGTCTATTAGGTAATTAATGTTAGTTAAAATTGAATTTCATGATCTACTTGAAATGTGAGATACAATGTTTATTCGTGAGATATTATCCTTATCATATATATCAATTGGCACAATAACATAGTGAATGTTGGATTTTGCATTTTTAGTTGGTTCGATTCCCGGCACAGGTAAACTTAAAAAAAAGTAAATACGGTTATTCTTATTTTTTTAAATAAAAGATTGTTGCCTTTAAGTAAAATTTGCTATCTTCAATATTCAATGTACTTTTCCTTATTGCCTCATTCGTTTTTTCCATGCTGTATAATGAGCACCTTGTTATTTTATAAAAGCCGGTCCTCCTGACCACAAGTGTGAGTGAAATAAATTAAAAAAATGATGCTCTTCGGTATCAGAAAAGCCATTGATAGTTTTAAGTAACAGAATACCAAATTTTGACTCGAGTAAATCTGTGAAAGTTGTTCGTTCACATTCATTTATCAACAAGAAAAGAGCTAATGATCAATCGACTAAACAGATTATTTTGAATCATAGCTAACTCTATTATAGCACTCTCGACCATGATCAAGTTACCTTTTATACAAACAAAACTGGATCAAAATCGATTCAACAGTTTAAAATTTGCAATGACACAAACAGACACACGTTAAACTTATCCTCTATTTCGCTCACTCTTCATCATTTCTCTGTTTGTCTCGAGGATTAAAAAAGCATAACATAAGTAGAGATAATTAAAAATTAAATAATCAATCCATTTTTTTTTACACTTTGGAAAGACAGATTCTTTTAAAACAAAAATATGTATAGCCTGTCTGCCAAAATAGATTTATCGATATTTGTCGTTCACCTTAATATATATAATAAATACATAAAAAAGTGTGTATACGTGCATGTATATATACGTTTGTGAGTGTGTATGACATATTCAGTAAATTATTATTAATGTTAAAAAAAACTAGTCAGAGAAAAACAAATTTCAACTACTTATATAATAAAATAAAATAAAAAATGTCAACGGTACAATTAAACAAAAATTAAAAAAACAATAGATTTATAAACAAAATTCATCGTTCGTGCTATTATTTCCGTTCCATTTGTGCACAATAACCCAGTTTTATTACCTATGTAAAATTTTATCTAATATGTTACAAAATTAAAACCACTACATGTATGACTAAAATCCCGCTAAAAATTCAATAATGATCTGAAGTCAAAAAAATTTGAATCGCCAGAATACAGAAGTCAAAGAAAATAAATATTTGTCGAATTATAATCTCCCATAAAAACAGTGCCCTCACAAACTTTCTCAAAGTATAACTATCTGTATAAATCACGTCATAAGTGATCTGACTTTTTTATTGTTAATATATTAATGGATTGTAGATTTATATAACTACTAGGTGTGTCCCACGGTTTTATCCGTCTTAAATTTATTTGACCTACTGTCAATCGCGCCGCCGTCAACAGAAGCCGTCTACAACTTGCCAGATTGCTTGACGTTCATGATTGCTGCTCCGCTCTTTAGGTTCATAGCGTGAAGTTATACAGCCTATAAATAAATAATAATAATATGTGGACACAATTTCACACACGGCCATTTAATTCCACACTAAGCATAGCTTGTATCATGGTAATTAAACAGCTGATATACTATACATATATATATATATTTAACACCCAGACACACAACTGACAATTATGCTAATCACACAAAAGTCAGTCATGGGCGGGGATCGAACCCGCGACCTCTCAGCTCAATAGTAGGGCTTACTACAACTGCGCCACAAGGCCTGTCAATAAAATACCCTATAACATGCGAAATAAATATTTTAAATCTCTTCCGTAGTTCCAGATATTAACGCGTTCGAACAAACAAACAATCTCTTGAACTTTATAATAAATATTAATAATAATAATAGTAGATTAGACTGATGTTAAACGAGTTGCTTCGAAAAATTTCACCAGTATGTTTGTGTGTGTGCGATTTCCTTAAAAACTATACGACCGGTCCGATATACTTAGGGTACCTCCCCTACACTAGTGTATCTCATCGTATGGCTTGGTCAGGTCGTTTAAAGTATACCGGTTTTACATAAACCATTTTTCGATTCAGGGATCCGTTTGCGAAATATTAAGTTGTAAAGTACAAATTTTTGTTAAGATTCAAGTGTCGTCGTCCCCCTGCCCCCCGCCGGCTAAATGCTTGTTTTTGATCGAAATAATTCACATAAATTGAAGTTAAAAAGAAAACTATCTCAGCTAAGTAGGCTTTACAAGTTCACGAGTAATAAGTCGAACAACTTATAAAAATACTAAGAGAAGTAATTTCGTACAAATTCCATAAAACAACGTTCTAAGTCTGGACATTGTGTCGGGCAACTACAGAACACAACACTGCTCGTGGCCCAACACACACTTGGCATTTTTTATAATTATTTTACTGGGATAATTTATATCCTTATAGGAAGGTTTTTGTATATAAAAGGTAATGGATAAATATAAAAACCACTACATGACAGGTCCCGTCGAAAACTCTCAAGCAGTCCGGTTTCTTCACGACATTACCCTTCCCCGTCAGCTGTTGCTGTGAATATTTACATTTAAATTAACAATTATATACAACAATCATTCAATATCAAAACATGATATTTAAAAATTTATTAACAAACGATCTGGAATGTTCTATACATTATAAATTTAATGAAAAGGTAGTTTGTATGTTATCTCTGAAACTACTGTTTCAATTATAAAAATTCATACCTATACTGATAAAAAATATAGTCAAAAGATAGGGAGGGAGTCTCTTTCAAACATCACTATCATATACATAATGATCCATCCTATACTACCTTTGACAGTAAAACCTACTTGACATGGTCCTTGATGTCATTGTCTGGCAAATCAGTAATGTGCTCGAAATCTTATAGAACCCAACACTATTACCCAATAAACTTGTATTAGTCTTACTAAGTCTAAAACACGATACGACTAATTTATGTCTATTTGTTGTATTAAAACTGTTCTGGTCTTTGAAAAAAAATCTAGCTTATGAAAGGTTTTACTTAAGAATGTATTAATGTAAGAATGTATTGATAGAAAAGTACGTTCAGGCTGGTTGTTATGTGTTATTGGAATTTACTCCTTAAGAATCGAGAGGGAAGAATCATCCAAAGAATGTATTAACAAAAAGTGAAGTCGTTATGTTGACCCTCTGTGCAACATATTCGTGCGTCTTACATTTAACTCAACTTACTTACTGAAGTAATAATATATTAATAATTTCACTTTGCCTATTGTAACACTGTTAAAAATTTCAATGGTAATTTTACAAAAATGGTTTTGGTTACGATATGATAGGCGAAACAGTTAGCCAAATTTTTTAATCGGGTATTGTAATAATGCAAAACAAAACAAAGTGAAATACAAACGATCATCATTCAAAGTCAAACGGTTTTGTAAAATTACAATTTGTGTAGGATTTATAGATAAATATTGTAGAAATACAACACTTTTTTTAGGTTTCTTCACAGGTCCACGAAAAATTAGTCTTATAGTATTATAATTTTAGTTTAGCATACATTATTTTGTAGTTATACTCATACTTTGATTTGTAAAGCGATTGTAATTATACAAAAAGAAACAGTATGTATATAGTGTGTACCAAGACAATCGTTCTTCAAAAGTCAACTCCAATCGCGCATCGGAGCATACACGCGCCATGTTTATTACGTTTTAATATCGCGTACAAAGTCGTGGGCGGTCACTAGTATGCTCTAAAATCAGCATAGCTATTTCCGTAAAGAGAATGTAAATTAAATCACCTTGGAACGACGTATATACCTGTCCGACAACGAACGATTTAAAATCAAACGCGTTATTTAAACAACCGGTGTCATTTGTTGTAGGAGTTATTTCTTAATATACTAATCGATGCTTTTGTGTTCGTTCATAAATTTATTCATCAAGGCCCCTTTTTATTACAATTATTCTAATTGTACAAAAACAAATCCTTCATGTGTATTAATTTGTTTGAAAACCTGACTAAACTAGAAATCAAATAACAACAACAATACTGATTTTTTGCAGGATTTGGCGTTTAATTTTGTTTAATTACTAAAACAGCAATGTTGTGGTACTGTTCCTGATGCACAATACAATCTAATAATGAGGGCGACCATCGAGAGATCCGTAATCCATCGTCAGTAGCCGATGTCATGTTTGTCTGCAGCTGGATACACAATGGTTGATCCCGAAACGCAACAAACCTGGAGTCACTATAAGAGGTCTATCACCATGTGTACAGTTTTCGCAGTTTGGTACTGATCCCTACTACCCTGCTTGAATACAGGATATCGGCTGATCACGTAATATGACATGCAAGCGTACCACTATGACGGGTGTTAAATATGGTGACACAATTGTCCCAGCAAGACAAAGCAATCTCACCTGATATGACAAGATGGAAATACGGTAAGCCAGGAAGTGGCTCTTAAAAGCAGCTAAATACACCTATATGTGCTCGGCGCACAGATTTTCAACATGAGTTTGGTAAGCCAGATGGGCTTTAGAAAATGCCTTATGGTCACATCACAATGTTTCTTTCACTAAAACCTCAACTGTAAAATCCTGACACGCACTCATTGAGCCGTAATAACTACAAAATCTTTTTTCAGACTGAAACTACAGCCGAAGGGGATGACGCCAAAAACGCGACTAAAAAATTAACGGGTATACCCCAAATAGACTATTTATTGGACCCGAATTTGCCGAGAGAGTTGAACGGGTACAATCTCTCGGAGTATCCGTTTTACGAGGCCGTCCCGCCTCCTGAACTGATGGACTTCAAATGCGATGGACTCCACGACGGGTTCTACGCTTCGGTACCTCACAAATGTCAGGTAAACAGAATTTGAAATGAAATTTATTTGGGTGCGATTAAAATAAAATTCTAAGATCGAATTTTACGTTTTACAAAGCAACGATTCTCGTACAAAACGGACGGAAAATAAGAGGGAAGGGGCAAAGATTGAACAAGATAGAATTATGCTATAAATCGAGACAGGTAAATGAGCGCGTTAGATTTTAAATTTTGCAAATAGATAGATAGTTCTTATTATTATTATTTAATATTACAAAGTTATTGATAATATGATCAACTCGGAAGGCCTTTCCCTAAGAGAAGAGATTGGCAAAAACCTCTTTTCTTTACATATCAACAGTATTATATAATAATTATTAAACTATTAATTAATTATCTTTATCTTTTACCTATCTATATCACGCCATGTGTCTACTGGAATAAATAGAAAGAATGGAACGCCAATTCTTGCAGATTTTTGTTACTTGCAAATGTTTTATTAATCGGTTTATGTATCCGCGTCCAATTCCCAGTGCTTCTTCTACTAGTTGTTTTCTATCTAAACCAGTGTACCTTATAGATATAACAACTTCAATGTAAATTCTATTTTATTTCATCAATACAATAAGGTTGATTTTAGTAGGTACCTATTTATGAATTAAATATTTTATTTTCCTATTCAAGGTCTACCATCACTGCCTATATGGAACAAGATACGATTTTCTCTGTGCCAACTACACGGCTTTCGACCAAAAAACCTTCATCTGCCATTTTGTCTCGGAAGTTGATTGCAAGAATTCACCCAACTATTTTCACAGGTATATAAAGAATTCTAATTAGTGAGTAGTCCAAATATTAAGGGCATTTAAGAACTATGAAGTTTGTGCTATAGAATTTAAAATTCGGTTTTAAATGGCCATAAAAAGATCGTGTTTCTAAATAATATGATGGATTGATGTAAACACATTGACAGATTTATGTGTTTTTTGCACATTTATGGTTCGTTAGAGAGAGTTTGATTAATTAAGGCGTTACCAAAAATGCGTCGTATATAGTTGATTGAGAGTATAATATATTATTACTTAGTGGAAACATTATGAAATTCACCCTAATAAAGCCATATGCCACGGAACCATAGTGATCATAGTTTATACAATTATAACAGAACATAATCTATATCTATACTATAATATAACAAGGATGAAGGAGCCTTTTTATTGTTTGCTTATTTAAATGCATAAGGTCTGGAACAACAACAAAACTATTTTGGTATATAACAACCAGAATTACGTGGAATAATACAGCCATTATACTTCACGCTATGGCCCTAAGGAGCATAGCAGTAACTATGAACGTCAAGCAATCAGGCAAGTGCGGGAAGTGGAACAACGATAGAAATCTTGGGGCCAAGCTAGTAAGATATAGACAAAGCTGTCGATTTTGCAAAGTCGAAAAGTCTTTGCAATAAGCTAAAAATTAAAATCACCCTATAAAACTAATTCCTATGAGGTAATGAAATCTGCAATTTTTCAACTTAATTGTGCGTCACGATAATTGTTATATTCATTTATGACTTACAAATAAACAAATAATAAAAGATACACTAGATCTGTTAGCACGAGCGGTTTTTCATCGTACATATATAAAAAGAGCTTTCTAGCAGAACAAACAGCAAGTCGCTTAAACTAAGGTGCTTTTTAACGTGACGATTACCTCCTTATTTTAAAAGCGCTCTAAACCGGCCGGTTTTTTTAGGACATTACATTTCATTGTTTATTAGCTATGTTGCATGGTTTCTACCGTATTAAATTTATACAACCAATTCTCCACTGGGCCACCGTTAATGCACACGTATAGCGTATCACTAATACGCTGACCAGATTGCTTTGACATTCATAGTGACTGCTCCTCCCCTTAGGGTTACAGCGTGAAGGTAATGAATGTACTACAAAATGAAAAAATAATAATTTCAAATCTGTCTAGTAATTCTAGAGATTAACGTGTACAATCAAACTTAATAATATTACTATATATTTAATAAGATAAATAATTGACTTTGAATTTTCAGAAATGAAGCTTTGTATAAAGCTGCCTCGACAGATCCTCCACCACCGCCGCCGACGACAACCACCACCACGACGACAACGGCGCGCCCCCCTCGCCCCGCGCGACGTCGACCAGTCTACAGATATGATTACTACGATGACGATTATTATTATCGTGACGATTATGATTATGGTGATAGGTATGTTTCAAGTTATCAAAATAAAAATATTCTATTCAACTGTTACCCTGAGAAAGCACTTGTGAATGTCAAAACATTGTACAATCAAGTCGGTATAAAACGGAACCAAACAATCATCAAAATTCAAAATCTGTGAATCTGATGGTTTCCAAGTGCCCTGACCCTGACCTTATCAAAACTGGTGACAGTATTCAACTACCATTGAATTGTTCAACATGATGCCAACGGGTATTTTCCACCGTCGCACGGCTCGCCATCGGCAGGGAATTCATCCTCACACTGTGGAACTTAAATGATCGCGGACAGTCCGGTTCCAGAGGATTTTTTCTGCGAACGCTTCGAATGTGGAATGATGAGGTTTTCCCAGGGGACTAAAGTATGGGGTTCTTCAAAAAGGGAGTCAATGGGTTTTAAAGGGTTAACAACGCGCATGTGATGCTTTTGCAACAGCAAGCGTCCATAGGCTGCGGTGACTGCTTACCACCTGGCGGACCGCATACTTGTTTGCCACCGTCGTGGTATATAAAAAATACCACGTAAGTTCGAATCCCTGCAAAGTGTCTGAACTTTCGGTGAAGGAAAACATCGTGATGAAACCATAAAATGGTGGTAGGGTATTTTGCAACACCCGCCTGGCTAGCTGTAACCCTTAAGTTGAAATTCTGTCACCAAGCACCTGTAGGTATGTTCAGGTAGCTGCAGTTGAAAACCAGTCCCTCACTAGGTTTATCGTGTTACCACTATCTTGGGCCAAATCGTTACTTAATATCGGTTGAGATTGTGACAAATCGCTGAAATCGAATTTAAAAAATGGGTTAAGAATCTCTACGTATCTCTCTCTCTCTCTCTCTCTCGCTCTATTAAAGAAGAACGTGAAATAATTATGACTTATCGTTCTTTCGAAGTCACCCTTTTTATTTGGGGAGACATTGAAATAAGTGATAAAAACTGGTATTAGTATTTTTGAAGCTAAATACATGAATTTTGTCACTTAGGATCTTAGTTCAAAATAACGATAAATAATTCCCAGCGTTTTTAAAAATATGTACATTTAGGTTTATGCAGAAAACGTCTATTACCCAACATAAATTTGATAATTTTAGTAATTTAGATGAAAATTGCAAAACAGTGCAATTACTAACTTAGATATCTAATACATTTTCAGAAGAAGACCGAGACCTCGTCCTGGTTCGAGACCAGGGAACAAGAACAGACCAGTAGACGATTATGAAGATGACAGGTAAAAATATAACAAGTTTAATCAAATCAAAGTTAAATGTTCAGAATTCAGACTTAATGGCTTCAATAAGACATCTGTTATGACATTTTATAAATTGATTATGTATTATTTTCTTTATAATATTGTATTGTATTTATTGTCTTATTTATAATATGTGATAGTAAACAAAATACAATATAAATGTGTCAGAGCAGGTACGGTGCTAAAGCAGACAATTTGTCATTCATCAAATATTATATGCTTTCATCTTAATAAACCTGTTTATTTTATGTAATCACAATCTCACCTGATGTTAAGTAACGATATGGTCGAAGATAGTAGCCTAGAGAGACTGGTTCTGAAGTGCAGCTGCCGTAACTCACCTATAAGTACTTGAAGACAGATTTTCAACTTGAGGGTGGCAGCTAACTAGGTGGGTATTTATAATATGTCCAACTACCATGCTATGGTTTCATCACGATTTTTTATTGTGCTGAAAGTTCAGACTCATTGTAGGATTCAACCCACGTTGATCGACATGATATCCGAAAACGCTACCGCTAAGTGATCATCGCTTGAATATCTGTGAAACATTAACACATCTTAATTTTTCACAATTCAGATATGAGCGCCGGCCGCGGCCTAGAGATGAGACCACTGATGACGACATTGGAGAACGTAGACCTTATGGCAGGAGACCTGGAAAGAGAAGACCTTATGCCGAAGACGAGGACAGAAGACCCGGTTATAGAGCAGGAAGTAATAGACGGCCTAAGCCTAGAGATGATGATGAACAGTATAGATCCGACGACGAAGACAGACCTAGAGGTGGAAAAAGGGACGGCTCTAGAGACGACTCCCGCCCAAAAAGGCCTAGAAATGAATACAGGCCTCGAGATGAAGCAAAACCGAGTGATGAAGATATTCAAAGAAACGAAAAAGATGAAAACAGGCCCCGCGATGATATAAATCCTAGTGATGAAATCAAGCCAAGAGATGATTCGAGCTCTAGGGATGTCAGCAGATCGAAAGATGTAATACGACCAAGAGATGAATTTCGTCCTAGAGACAATATAAAGCCTCGTGATGAAAGAAGGCCACCCAGGGATGATTCATCGGAAAAATCAAGAGATCCAAGACCGAGGGATGATCGATATCAAAGTGAAGGTCGTAGGTATAGAGAAGATAGGCCTTATAGAAACAGAAATGAGAGGCCATATTCGAAACAAGAAAAAAATAACGAGAACGATGATAATGTTCAAGAAGAAAAGAAAGAGACTTCCACGGCTTCTGAAGGCCAAGGCTTAGTGAAACCCAACGGGCATGGTCTTTTCAGCCAACCAAGAGCACCTCCCAAGGTAAAAAGACCAGTTCCTTTAAGCGATAAACAAAAATATAATTATGTTCCTGTAGCAACCACAAAACCTCCACCCAAAGCAGACGACGATGAATATTACGATTACGAAGAAGATGAAACCAGTAGACCATCCTCATCATCAAAAACCGCCACTATCCAGGAAAGGCCAAAGCCAGAGCCTGTGGAAAAAGAAAAATTCAGGCCTTCTCGGCCCCATTCTTCAAACACTGGTAAAGGACGAAATACCAAAAAATCAGTTAATTATGATGAGGAATATTATGATGAACCAGTAACTAAAAGCGAGAAATATACCAGTAATCAACAAAATAAAAATAATCGTTCAAGACCAAAATTAAAAGATGATTATTATTACGATTATGAAGAGAAAAAGGAGAAAGAAAGAAAGGAGAGAGAAGAAGTTGCGGTTAAGGTAAAAAACGTAAGACCTAATGTAAGAGTTGTTAAACGTCCTTTTTTACCGTCTAGGGGTGGCAGTCCTTACCTGCCTCGTGGTTTGCAACCTGTCGCCGGTAGAGACGTCACAGCACCAATAAACACCACCCCTAAACCCACAACCACCACTACTAAACCCACAACCCCCAGCACTGAACCAACACCTACGACCACAACAACAACAACACCACCTCCACTTCCGACAACGACAAAACACACAACAGTTGCAACAGAAATTCCAACGACACAACATTCGAAAGCTTATGAAGAAGAATATGAATATTACGATGAAGAAGATATCGATTATGATAAAAATAGAAAAGAACTAACAACAGATACTCAAACGACAGTTAAAGTAGAAACAACAGGAAAGCCAGAAACAACGACAGAAGAATTAACAACACAAGAACTGAAAGCGAAACATCTAGCTACAAAAGTTTTAAGAGTGTACAATGATAATTACGAAGCTATAAGGGGTAAACTAGAATCAACACTCTCACCGGGAGATTACATAAAACCTTATCTAGCAACTTCGATACCTTTTACACAAAGCGTAGAAGAAAAATACAGACCAAAAATCAAAGCTGAAATATCTAAGCCTTACACCGCAACAGGGAAGCCAGTGATACCAGAGAATATCTCAATCAAACAAAATTTAGCAGATTCAATAGAGAATGATTATGATGTGAGCCTTAATGAAGCTTTATCACCAAGTTTACCGATAGGCCGCGTGCCCAGCGGCTTTATATCGGCGAATAGAGATTATACATTCTCGAGATATAGAAACAATTTCCAACAAGCGGAACCGCAGTTTGCTGCTTCAGAATTGACCTATCAAGTAAGAAGTCGCCCCCAAGTGAGCATCAGAACACCATCGTCGTATTATTTACAGCCCCAACGACTGCTGTACCAAGATGAAGTGGTCAGACATCCTAGACAACTGTTCAGACAAGTACTACGTGATTTTATTTAATGTGTGATCTTCCTGTAACCTTTGAAAGATGAATTGGTTATATGAAAACCTATACGGCTTTTTATAAAAATCGACTGGACTTTTCAAAGTTGTTTTTCCTTGATAAAGTCTTAATACCACTTTTCTTTAAAAGAGATTGAATTTTTGCGATTTGTCAAAAGTCTACACTATGAAGTAGCTCGCTAAACCTCTCATTTTATTGTGCTAAAGATAGTCACACTCGGTGTTATACGTCACATAACAACAAGTGTGACTATTCAAAGACTTTAACTTCTAACACGCGTACATAAGTACACGCATCCACTTTTTTCTTCTCTGATATTTTCTGTTTAAAAGTTTGCAGTCGATTTTACGTTTAAATAAAACACTATATATAACCTTATAGGTTTTCGTTAAAATAAAATTTATTGAAAAATCTCATTTCACACTGCCAAGTTAAATTTACAATTATTACATTTAAGTTTTTTATTATATAAAAATATATAGTTATAAATTTTATGATACACGTAAGTTACCTGTATCGTTTAAAAGAAATGTGGTAAAATTTTTCAAAGGTTGCTCATTAATGTACAAGCGAATGGGATATTAAAACAAAGACAAATATATTAAAAAATTTACGAAAAAAAAACGCCAAGTTCGGTGAACAAGTGACGTGAGAAAAACAGATCAAAAACCCAAAAGTGGCCAAGAACCAAGTAGTTTTCGCATATCGACGAAATTGTATTCATGAACAAAATAAATAAAAACTACTAAGATTTTCATTATATAAGTATTGTAATGTATGGTAATTTAAAAAACATTGTCGCTGCCACTGTGTCTATTTTAATGAAATTCCAATACATTTTGTATTAGATGTATATTTTTTTACTAGTTGAATATTCCATTCCTTTGTACAATCCAAACATTTTTTTTTTATTATTTTGTATAATATTTCTTTTTTGTACGTGTAAAAAAATATAAAGTCTGTAGGAAATATATAAAAAATTAAACACCTAAAAATTATTCCAATATTTTCATTTCTTTATTCCATATTTTGTTGTTTTCGAAGCCTTACCTTATTCTTTGAAGATTACGTCGACTCTTCAATAGTCATCTAAGGTATCCTATCTAATTTTGATAGGTAAACTAGAGAGAAGACTGGTATTCAAATTTTTAGGAATGAAGTAACATCACTCTTCTTTCAACTCTTTTTTTTTAATTTAATATTCATCGTTTGGCTTCCTTCAACATGATAGAAAATAAATACGAGGCTGAAAGTGAAGTCATGATGGCTCAGTTGTAACGTGTCCAGCACGGTGTCGATCGACGTGAGTTCCCTAGAATGAACCTGTCCTTTCGGTAAAAAAATATCATGATGAAACCATGTTATGGCGGTGGAGTATTTTCTGATACCCACCTGGCTAGCTACCATCTCCAAGTTCAAAAACTGTCGCTAATAACCTCTAACTTGAGAGCAAGTCCCCTCTAGGCTTAGTGTTACCATATTGTGCCACATCGTTACTTTCATCAGAAGAGATAATAAAACGCTAAATCTATCATGAATAAAACAAAGGTATTTTTTATATTCATTTTGACCTCTTCTTGTTTGTTTCGATTTGATATATGATAATACTGTTAAGGAAGGTGGCTCCTAAGTTAATCATCAACTCACAATATAATAAGTTAGGCCTGTTAATAATAAACACTGTGCGTAGAACACCACGCACATTGGGAGCAGCCACCGTATTTGATGTAAAGGCTGCAAGCGATTAAGAATCTGTCGCCCCTATGACAGGAATTCTTACCTTTAGCCACGTACGCCCGTTCGTCCAGCAGTTGAAACGTCCAGGTGGTCAGGTCTGGGGAGCCGGAGTTGGTCACGCACGCTTGATGTCCGATGTACACCACACAATCAACACACTGAATAGTTTCTTACATTTCTAATAGTTTATATGTAATGTTCTACTGCACCACTTTGAAACGCATGCAGTCGCGTGCACCGGCGAGAAGACGACGACAATCCGACGCCATTCTTGATGGCGCCATCACGAGAGGTTTTTTGATTGGACGGGGACGTATGAGCGCTTCACAACGCTCTGCTATTGGTTCGAATCCCAGTACAAGAAAGCGACAGATTCACACGGTGTTGACACTGGTATTTAATACAGATTAGTGCCAAATTACGAATACCAGTTACGGTGACGAAACATTCCGCCCACCAAAATACATGAATGGATTTTCTTAATTGAAAACTAAACGAAGAATCCCTAACCTAAAGAATGCATATGAATTAAAATATTATCTTGTAAGTAAGTCGCGAATCGCGAGGGAGGAGAGCAGGATGTTTATGTTCGAACTCAAGGCCAGATCTTGAGAGCCTGCCGCCCACCCTGAGAACCCCTCGATTGTCTAAGAATGGATTTAATTTACGCATTTGTTTTGACAAAAGAGTTTTTGATTGCAGCTGTTGAATCTCAGCAGCAAAATGTCGAGCCTGAACATGTTTTACGATAATCATAAGTGCGTTATGAAGCTCTATACGATGTGATTTAGGATAAGAACAACGAATACGTTTATTACGAATAAACGTAACAAATTTTATCCACACACAGACAATGCGTTGGATTTTACGGATTGACGAATAACTTTCGAGCAAGGTATCGATAAAGGAAATTGGAATTTCACTATGGGTGATTAGAGTATATCGACGGTTTTCTTCAGTGGCAAGCGCATTTTCATCGAAAACTTCGTCAGAACGAGGCCAAGAGAGAACGGGCTGGGAAAGCCACGGAGGACCCGCCCACCATAAACGATTGTCGGCTAGAACTGATGGAAGTTGACCACGCGAAACGACATCGGCCGGATTGTCTTCGGAAGCCACGTGATTCCAACGAGCATCTGGAATAACATCAAGAATATGACCTACGCGGTTCGCAACGAAAGCTTTCCAGCGTGAAGGGTGCGAGCGAATCCACGCAATTACAACGGTGGAGTCTGACCAAGCGAAGACACCCCCACATGGAAACATCGGTAAGTATAATTCTTTTACGAATTTCAGAAGGTCGGCGAGAAGGACGGCAGCACACAACTCAAGACGGGGCAACGACGTTGATTTGAGTGGAGCTACTCGACCTTTAGAGGAAACGAAGAAAAACTTGACATTGTTGTCCATATCCGTCATGCGTAAGTAAACAACCGCGCCGTAAGCTCTTTCCGAACTATCTGAAAAACCATGTATTTCACATGACATTAGGTTTTTTGCAGATACACTACGTGGAATCTCTAACGATTGCAAGAGAGGAAGCTCCTCTAGGTAACGATTCCAGCTATGTACTACGTCCTCGGGAGGATCATCGTCCCATCCGATATTACGAACCCACAGGCGCTGAACTAGAACTTTGGCAATAATCGTGAGTGGGGAGAGAAAGCCCAAGGGGTCAAATATACGCGCGAGTTCACTAAGAATATTTCTCTTGCTACACTTCTTCTTCTGTGGAATAATATCAAAAAAGAAGCAGTCACGGAGTGGATTATACTTAAGGCCTAGAACCTTGAGAATTGGGTTGTTTTCATCGTCTAGAGTGACTGGAGATGTTAAACAGTGATCGGAAGGCAGGTCAGCCAAGAGCTCAGGAATATTGCTAGCCCACTTTCGCAACTCGAAATTTCCTCTTTTGAGCAATTCGATAATCTCGGATTTAGCTTGTATCGCTTGATCAAGACTATCAAATCCAGTGACAACATCGTCAATATATACATCTGAAGATAGAATTGAACTACCCAATGGAAAATCCTGCCCTTCATCAGTTATTAACTGTTTGAGACTACGGCATGCGAGAAAAGGAGCGGAAGACACGCCGTAGGTAACGGTATTGAGACGGTATTCCTGAATAGGTTGTTCAGTATCGAAGCGCCAAAGAATACGCTGGTATTCGCGATGATTATCACGGACTTCGATCATTCTATACATTTGGCGAACATCAGCTGTAAACACAATAAAATGTACGCGAAACTTAAGTAAAATTTCAGTAATATTGGTTTGAAGTTTCGGACCTATTAAAAGGGTATCGTTAAGCGAAGTTCCCCGAAAATCCCTGCACGACGCATTAAAAACTACACGCAACTTGGTTGTCACAGCATCAGGGCGAAGAACGCAATGGTGTGGAATATAATATTTTCCTGATGAAATCTCTTGAACAGGAACTAGACTCATATGACCTCTTTCAAGATAGTCTTTCATGAAATCACAGTACTGTTTATATAAATCCGTATTTTTAACGATTCTGCGCTCAAGAGAGAGAAAACAACGTAAAGCGATGTCGCGAGACCCTGAGAATTCGACTTTATTTTCATTTTTAAACGGCAAATTAACCACATACCTACCGGTAGGGTCGCGAGTGTGGTGTTCGGCAAATATCTCTTCACAGCGGACCTCGTCCGGAGTTAGACGTTTGACAGATTGAAAAGATTCGAGTTCCCAGAATTGTTTAACCTGTTCATTAAGAAGCTCATCTGCCTGTACGAAGAATGTCTGAGATTGTTCTTGTTTACAGTCGATTCCACCGAGCAAGAACCAACCAAACACGGAGTTAAGAGCGGAGGGTTGCTTCAATCCTCCACCAACGCTACCAGGGAGTAGTAGAGATGCGAAGATCTCAGCACCGAGGAGAAGATCGACGGGACCAGGTTTATGGAAATCAGGGTCAGCCAAATGAAGGTCTTGCAAATGATGCCACGAGGATGCATTAATATGACTAGATGGCATCTTACCACAAATGCTGGGCAACGTGAACGCGCAAATTTTGAAAAGAGACTGGTTATTGGTACCGATTTCGATCTGACAGGTTCCTGAAACAGCTGCAGATATCTGACCTAAACCATAAACACAACGTGAAGTCACATCACGAGTTATACCAAGTTGCTTAACAGCTCGTTCAGTGATGAAATGCGCTTGGCTGCCTGAGTCTATAAGAGCACGAAACGATTGAAAGTTGCCCGACGAATCACAAATTTGAACTTTGGCAGTAGAGAGGAGGACAACTGAACTGTCACCGATGCTAGTGAGTGCCTTAATTTGATTGTTAATTTGACTATCCGATGGGCGAGTTGATAAAGAAGAACTTTCCTTTTGATCTATATGAAGCAATGTGTGATGACGTTGACGACATTTTTGACACTTGAACACTGATCTGCAATCTTTTATACAATGTGAAGGTTTGAGACAATTGAAACACCAACGGTGAATTTTCGCATATTCAATTCGTTCAGCAACGGAAGTCTTTTCAAACCGTTGACAACGGTTGATAGAGTGATTTTCTGAACAAAAGGAACACTTGATGACCGGAGGCGCTGATGCTTCAACAGCTGTTGAAGAACGTGGTTTCAGATTTTCAGACGGAGCGACTAGCTTTGATCTCGGTTCGTTTGTGTCGGAAAGAAATACAGAAGGATTTTGGAAATTAAATGTTTTATTATTTAATTTTCTAGAAGTATGAACTTTGTCTGAATCGCGATTTAACGTTGTAGATTTGGAACGATTTTGTGCGGAGAAATGCGTGTCTCGTACGAGCGCTTCACATTTAGAATACAAGAATTCCAATAAATCAGTGAAGTTTGGTATCTCCGCAGAAGATTGCTTTTGTTCATAAGCGCAACGCGTTTTGGTATCTAATTTCGATAGGAAGAGATAAGAAAGTACAAAATCCCATTCAGCTGTAGGTAGTCCAAGACCCTTTAGAATATTTAAATTCTCCTTTGTGAGATCAAGAGCGCGACGAAACTCGAGAGCTGAGTTTGAATTCAAATTAAGATTTAGTATTTCCTTCCAGCACGTAAACGCTAGCTCGCGTTTATCTTGATATCTATCAGTCAAAGTCTTGTATGCTTCTCTGTAGAATGTACCTTGAACAGGGTACGCGCGTATGAGAGCGAGAGCATCACCAGATAGACTAGATATGAGAAAGTGCATGCGTTCAACGTCTGAAAGCGATTTATTGTTATGAATTAACGAATTATACAGATCGTAAAACTTAGGCCATTCTTTAGTGATTCCCGAATACATAGGTATATTAATTTTAGGCAGCTTGACGTTGGAAAGGCTAAGACGGTTGAAATTACTTTCATTCAATTTCGATTCTCCTGTATCGGAAGGAAATAACTGCCTATGAGTCGTCATCACGTCAAAATAAATCATATCAAACTCTTCACGGATTAAATCTTCCTGATCTTCGGATTCACTATCTATTACGCAGAGAATGTCAGAGTGCGCCTCTTCAAAACTATCGCACAATGTCTGCACGACGGAGTAATGAGCAAGGAACGCGTCCTCATGAGAACGATCCTGCCTAACTAGTTTAGCGACTTCTAAAATCCTTTTTAATCGATTTAAAGCAAGTGTACGCTTGCGGCGCAGAACAGGTAAGTCGCGGATAGTGACAGAAGGCTCTTCACCAACCATGGTGAGCGATTTGCGTTTCTTAGATTGGTCGGTTTTGGTCTTCCGTCTAAGACTATGAGACATCCTTGCTACGAATTTAAAGTAACGATTAGAAGGATATCTGGATTCCACAATTATCTATGAACGAAGACTTAAACAAAATACAATACAACACGAATTATACCCCAAGAATGTATTGCGGCTCGGATCACTTGGTAAATAAGTGCTCCGCAATTCACAGATTGAACAGAACGTAGTTGCAGTATTATTATATTGGGACCGTATCGGTACTATACAAGAGAAGAAAACCCGAAAGTTGTATAGTACAGGAAAATAAACTTACTTAAACAGTTATACTTAGGTCTAACGTCGTAGGTACTATGAGGTAGGTAATATGAGATTATTTGGTTGGAAACGTATAGGTACTACACAAGAGAATTTAAAAAAAAACGAAAGTTGTGCGTACAGAAAACCAAATAAACGAATGTAAACAGTTATACGTAGGTATAACGTTGTAGATATATTCCGAATATGATACTATTAGATTGGAAGCGTATAGGTACTACACAAGAGAATATAACACGAAAGTTGTGTAGTACAGAAATCCAAGTCTAATATAAACAAGTTCAAAACATACAACGCATACGTACAATACGATAGTATTGATACCTGCATTAAGTAAAATTATAGCATAGTACAAGATAAATCTACGAATATCTATCAGATTAAAAAACGTATTGCCACTAAATAAGAGAATAATCACGAGAGTTATGTAGGTAGCAAAATGTAAACAAAGTTGACGTTGCACTTCCGAGAATATTGCTAAACGACTAGCCGATGGGCAATGCAAGCGAAATTGAACCATAGGTAATTGACGGATAGTCGATCGAGTCGAGTGAATGTTACCTAGGCGCGAGACGATAATCAACTTTGTTTATTAGTATTATTTCGCAAATGAGACGAGTACGGGAAATAGAAACATGAAATATGAAACGTCAAGACGAATTAAAAGTTAAGTAAAAGTTAAATATCCAAACGAACACCTGTTTGTACGCATCGTTCTCATTAATAACAGATGTTAAGCGTCTAAATTCGGGAGGTACAGCTCGCGACGTGGAATGAACGTATTGAATGAAAATGAACGTATTGAACGAACTGTATCACGACCTACGTAATTCAGACGCGTTATACCGTTCACGTGTTAGTTTTTTAGTATTATAATGAATTTATATTCATTAATTACTACACGAAATAAACGAAAACGGTCTTATTTCATATGCATTCGTTATTACAATATAGATTTGGGCTTTTAAATATAAATTGAACAATTATCTTGAACAAATTGGTAAATGTCGGTACTTTTAAGTTATTTACCAACATTAAGCAGATTGAAATATGATGTAAAAGCACTAATATTTTTACGAAATATGCATAAGAAACGTATGAAGACTAATTAGACTGAGAATAAGGCTGAATTGAGTAGATTTTAAACCTTATTCCCGGGTTTTCGGCACCATAAAATGTGCGTAGAACACCACGCACATTGGGAGCAGCCACCGTATTTGATGTAAAGGCTGCAAGCGATTAAGAATCTGTCGCCCCTATGACAGGAATTCTTACCTTTAGCCACGTACGCCCGTTCGTCCAGCAGTTGAAACGTCCAGGTGGTCAGGTCTGGGGAGCCGGAGTTGGTCACGCACGCTTGATGTCCGATGTACACCACACAATCAACACACTGAATAGTTTCTTACATTTCTAATAGTTTATATGTAATGTTCTACTGCACCACTTTGAAACGCATGCAGTCGCGTGCACCGGCGAGAAGACGACGACAATCCGACGCCATTCTTGATGGCGCCATCACGAGAGGTTTTTTGATTGGACGGGGACGTATGAGCGCTTCACAACGCTCTGCTATTGGTTCGAATCCCAGTACAAGAAAGCGACAGATTCACACGGTGTTGACACTGGTATTTAATACAGATTAGTGCCAAATTACGAATACCAGTTACGGTGACGAAACAAACACAGTATAACCCAAAAACAATCACGACCATCACGTGGTCGACAGTACATAGCCGGTAGTCGTTATGTCGGCCTGATTAAATATTTCTTCACGAAACGTTTCACAGACCCGATATCGAACGAGGGAATATATTGAGACGGTTCCACAGTTTCACGATAAGGCAAAGATTTTAATATGTTAATTTTTATATGAGAAAGAAAGTAAGAAATCTTAATTTTCTTAAAACTATACATAGAAAAATACTATATATACGCATGTGGTGTAAAAAAGGTATAAATGCTACTATACCAATATAATAAAGCTGAAGAAATTGTTTGTTTCTTGAACGCGATAATCGCTGCTCTATCAGTCAGACTAGAAAAAATATGTTTAATTTTTATAGCGCATTTTTTGAGTAGGATTATAGGCTATATAAGTTCATGCTACGATCCTAAGGAGTGGTGTAGTAACTGTGTAGATCAAGCAATCTCGCAAACTGTAGGCAAGTATGGGACATGAGAACAAAGAGAGGCTACACGGGTGCGTGGCGTTGGCGCTGTGGAGAATTACTCGAATATATTAAACACGGGTGAAATCATAGGGCACAGCTAGTACAGACAAAAAATTAAACCCACACAACTAAAATAAATAATGTGTAGTCTAGGAATAAACAGGTCCCAGACTCAGCACAGTTGCTCACTGAATCACTATAGCTCTAGCATTCTACTGACGTCACGGACTATAATGTAGATAAATAGAAAATAGAAAAATAATACTGACCCTACAATATTTAGATTAAAAAAACTGGGAATACAAGTAAATGAAGGGAAGTAAAGTAAGGAAATTATTTTCACGCTATGAAGGTCACGCTAAGCTACAAATTTCTAACTAACGTTTCTCTTAAGGTTTGAACAATTTTCGGAGCACGAAATGCCGGGGGTAAGTCTACCAGCAATATGATGTCGCAAAATTTAATGAGCTTTGGAAAACCATAGAACTATTTTCCTTTATACAAAGATCAGGTTCAATATAGGATTCGAACTCATGTTCTTCAGGCTTAGCGTCTGAAGGCACTACCACTGAGCCATTATCATTTAATAAAGGATTAGGATAAATAAAAGTTTTATTATTTGTCTTTTATAATTTCTCATATTTTACGTACCAAATATTTAACTATATTAACAAAAAAATACAAAACAGATAAGATGGTAAAATTGATGTAAGGTTCGACTGCGAAAGCACTAACGCTATACATATTTCTGCACTGCTGTGTTCCGGTATGAAGGGTGTAGCTACATGCACTGGCACACAAGCCGTACCAACTTTGTCCTCAGGCCTAGCAATCAACCTGCGACTGACCTCGATATCAATTCCTAATAGAACACCTTTATAAAACAATTTACCTAAAAATACTAAACGAAATCTTAATATCTATCACCACACCATATTTCAACTAGAGCAGGCAACACTGTGGTCCACAATTTTTCTCTATCCTAGCAAACTTCTCTCTCTCCCTTACGATACATTAAGCCCTTTATACATTCCAAGTGCTTCATCATTTTCTGACGGCCAGCACTGTATCTATTTGACACGCGCAAGTCAGTTATAATCTGAATTTTACTTCCGTGCCTTCCGCGCTCGCCCGCAAGCCCGGTGAAGCTGTCAAAGCCTCAAATAACTCCAGGTCACTTAAAGTATAGTCAATTCGAAAAAATACCACATTCGTATTGTAATTCTTTCATTCATACGTTTCACTAAAGCATATTCTCAAACACGATGTTAATGGTATATTCTTTCAAGCAAACATTTTACAAAATCATCGCCCTCGCATACGAAATCGCCCGCTACAGTAAATCTATTTTTTATCTTGCTTTGGTACTTTTTCCTAGAACAGACTGTAAGCTGTAACTACCACCTGAATCTGTGAAGTATAAAAAGCGCTTAACAGAAGTAAAATTTTTAATCAGTAACATACATTGCCTTTGCCTAGTATTTTACTCGTCTTTGTTGTTGAAATTTCTCCTGCGTGCACTTGAATTATTCTATCGTGCTCATCTATCTATTTCGGTTCTAGTTCTTTCTTTCTCTCTGGCCAAACACATACTTTCAGTTCTTCTCGAGTCAGAAACGTTTCACAATAATACGACCTTAGATTTTTTCTCCCATCTCTCCAAAAGAACTTTCATTTCAAAAGAATTTACAATGAATTTTGGTAAACGAATGATTCGTCGATAATCTAATTAAAAACTAACTATTTTGGTTCAATGATCCAATAAGGGTATTGGCCTCCGAAAAGAGAGAACGCCAGTTGTGCCGATACTGCGCAGTTGTCTGCTTGAAACTCACACTTCTACAGTGTCAACAGGATAATGATGAGTTAATCGTCCCAAGTATGTTTTGTTAATTACTCGATCCTCCTATTTAATCTGAGCCAGCGAAGTCTATCAGGTTTTGCTTCGCCGATGATGTTGATCTTCCCCAGCAACTCTTTAATATCAGCATTATTTAGGATCCTCCAAGTGCCATCACACCATCGATCAAATATCTTAAAAATAGATCACATATCGTCACTAAGCTAATCACATCATAGTTATAAATCACAGACTTGAATTTTCAAATTCATTCTTCATCGACCTATATTTTACATTCCGAGGGTCCGCTAAAAATGGTGCATCCTGTAAGCCAGGATTCCCATTTTTCTGGGATCCGGTTGGTTGGGATACATTCTTATAAAATCCTGGCACACGGTCGATATCTTCTTTATCTTCTGTTGTAGCCACGGGTGCACTCAGGATTTCCTTCTTCTTATGGAACAACCGGTTTATTGGGAATTGGATGAAATAGAATATGAAACAGGATCCCCAAATCATAATCTGGTATAAGCAGACCTGCCACCAGGTGAGTATGCCGAATACTGCGTACAACCATCGATTTGCGAAGAAGTAGATTGAGTAGTACCTGTAAATACAATAATATCTTCAAAACCTGTGATACTCTTTCTAATCAAGATACAAACAGACTATAAGTGGTGTTATTGACTATATAGTTCAGAATTATTATTATTTCAAGACAATTTTGATTTCGACAAGCAGGAGTATTTTTTATTGCATTGTTGGTTTAAATACTGTCTAATAACTATTTCTTCAACTGTGCCTGATGGTAAGCACAATGCAATTCAAAAATTCGAAAACAAAAGCAACCATCGAGAAATTAGCAATCCAAGAACGACCAAACCGCGGCAAATTAAAAGAGTATTACTGTAACTAGCTTATTATCATGGCCTATCACCGCACTTAATTACTGGATATATTCCGGCTGATATCAGAAAGAGACAAGCCTAAGCGTGCTACTTTGACGAGTGTTACACTTGATGTATGATGGTAAGGTCAAGATCGTGCCTTACCAACTATTAAAATTAGTGTCGCAAGCAAATAAGGCAGGATTGAGTCTCTACAAATATAATCAGACATTATCTAATTGCTTGCATATGTAACACAATAATCAATTAATCTTACACGACAGCATAAGCTACTCCAATTGTTCCGTTCAAGATGAGTTCCACCTTCAGGTCAGTAGGATGTCTCCTCGCCTGGATCAAGGTTTCCAGAAGCACCACTATTACTATGTTCGTGTGAACGCAATGGTTAAACCACCATGGTACGATCAGATCGTAAACCTTCGGGAAGACCAGCTCTCGGTCTATGAGGAACAGTGTCCAGAACATTGATGATATAAACTGGAACAAAAAAATAAATCAGATATTCCTATTAATTCTTTAATAGAAATACACTTATTTGAATAGATAAGGAAGACAAGAAATGTCTGATGAAATACAGGAATAATTTTTTTATTTGCTTTCACATATTATAGAAGATCTTGATATTTGTAAAGAAGAAATCATATACATTAGCTTAGTATATAAATGATATCAACATCCAATATAACTCATTTAACCACAGTTCAGTATACAAAAAAGCTGTTTAAAAAAAAAACCTGGTCACGATTTATGCAATTGATTCCATAAAAATCGATGATTATAATATATAGTACGTAAATTAGATGGGTAGTAAAATCAAGTGTTAATAAAAAGAGAAGTCATTACGTTGTTCCTCCGCAAAACATATTCGCGTATTACTTGATTACGGAAGTAATCATATATTGTAATATAATATAATATTAATGTTATTTCACTTTACCTTTTGTATTATACTAACTATTCCAAGGCAAAAGTATACTTAAAAAGTAAACTCCAGTCGCGCGTCGGAACTGACACGCACCATTATTATTTTTGGCATCATGATTCAAATGTAAATTAGATTTTACCTACTTTTAAAGCTCTTTTGACGGAATATTTGTGAATAGTATCCAATTAATTAACAGTGATAATAACATGCATGTTTTTTAAAGTTACAATTATAATTTTTGTCAAGTAAAAATTAATCTATTGTAGAACTTAACGTAAATTGGCAACAAGGTTACAGTAGCCTATGGACGCTTCTTCTTCTTTTTTTCCTAACCTGGCAACCGGTCCTCTTTATTGAAGACCACTACTGCCATTATCAAGTGAATATATTTTTCAGTCTTATGTAGAATTCAGGGTCCTAACAAGATGGCGGCTCTCTTGTTAGAACTTTCTAGGGAGTTTTTGTGGCATATCAGAATTCATGTTCTATGTTATTATTTTCCATCCACTTCACTTGTACACAATAAACAAGCTTTATTATGCAAAATGCCACCTGTTTTACACAATATAGGGTCCAAAAACACAAATTTAGGAATAAAAAACAAAAATCACAACATGACAATCTGGGATCCCGCCAAAAACTCCCCTATGGACGCTTGTGACACAAGAAAAGATAGATCTGCTCTAATTCCTTAGAATATTGAGTCGCTAAACTTAGCATAAGGAGTGGCTCTCAATTGCACATATCAGAATAAAACAGTCTAAGTGAATACACTTAGCGACAGATTTTCAAATTGAATTGTAGCTAGCTAGACACGCGAGTATTAAAAATTGCCCTTCCATCATTTAAGATAGGAAAGCGATAACGATTAAATAAGAAGCCTATCCCACCTGTCTCTGTTCCATAGAAATAACACTTACAGAAACCTGTTTCAAAATAACAGCCTATTATATGATACTATCTCTTTCTATTACAATAATTGAAAAGAGTAAAGAGCTTGTTACATTTATTTCTCTTTCTAACAAAGTAAACATCCTTATGCTTGAATAGAGAAGAGCATGTTGCAAACTGAGAAGTTTACTTATGTGTCACACACAAGTCTATGGAACATGTACGTAAGAACTACTCTTTCAGTTTACAGATAACAGTTCCAAACTATTATTTGTAGATATCTGTTATTTTAAACTGTTTCTAGAAAGTACCCGTTAGTTATAAATTCCCTAGGCGATTGATTTATAGCATGACAGTGGTAGGTAGAGTTAAGAAGGACCCATCAACTACAAATTCCTTACCAAAGTATATGGAATGACTGCAGCAGAAAAGATAATGTCTCTTAAGTAACGTATCTTCTTCGCCAATCTTGTTTCGTGTTTATCTAACCACTGTAGAACATCGTAGATGAGGGAAAGAGAGAGGAACACAGTCTGGAACATCTGGAAAGAGAGAAATACGACATAAGAGCGCGTATGGTACTGAACGTAGACTTCTTCCAAGGCGTATTTCTTCTTCTTTTTTTTTTATCGTTATAAGTTTTTGGCGTAGTGGCCACAATCTCACCTGATATTAAGTGAAGATGTGGCCCAAGATAGTAACACGCTAAACCTAGTGGAAGTCTGGCTCTCAAGTGTGGCTGCCGGAACACACCTATTAGTGCTTGATTTTCAACTTGAGGGTGGTAGCTAGCCAGGCTGGCTTTAGAAAAAACCCAAACACCATGCTATGGTTTCCTCACGATGTTTTCCTTCACCGAAAGCTCAGGCTCATTGCAGGGATTCGAACTCACGTCACTCGACGCGAAATCGTACACGCTACCACTGAGCCATCCTTATTATTAATTATGGCTCGGCACCATTCGTGCATTGGGCCAGTGTCAAGTATTTTACATTCTGTCAACAAAGCGAGGGAAATATTCTGTTATCTTTAAATTATTTAATTTAGATTAGCGCGATCTCTTGGGATTTGTTGCAGTCAGACAATACTTGTATTATTATATTTTCTTTTATTATTCCTGTTAATAGCTTTTTTTTCTGTTTAAGTGGCAATACTGGGACCACCCAAACGCCACCTTTTTGTTATTTTTCTTGCAATCAAAAAACAAGTTTACATTTAAGTTGATTATCGATAAAGTTGATTGTTGATTGTTATCTCCCCCGAAAACCCCTGTATACTAAATTCGTGAAAATCGTTGGAGCCGTTTCCGAGATTCAGATTATATATA
The DNA here is from genome assembly GCA_947532125.1 of Saturnia pavonia. NCBI lineage: Eukaryota > Metazoa > Arthropoda > Insecta > Lepidoptera > Saturniidae > Saturnia > Saturnia pavonia. Next base: position 9,171,306 of record OX383921.1, read on the forward strand.
TACATATATACAAGAATTGCTCGTTTAAAGATATAAGATTTATGTGATGCTTTTTGGTCTTATATTGTACTAGCTGTGCCTCACGGTTTCACCCGAGTTAAAAGGTACCATTGCGTGTGTATAGCCTATCGTTGTTCTTACTTGTCATTACTTAAATTACATATTCAGTACTTGCTTACAGCTTGTCAGATTGCTTGACATTTATGGTTTCTGCTCCGCTCCTTAATGTCGCAGTGTGAAGTTGTATAGCCAATAAGCTTCTTCAATGAATATATTATAAAATGCAAAAATATTTTTTCAAATCTCACTGGTAGTTCCAGAGATTGGCGCGTTCAAACAAAGAAACTAACAATCTCTTGAGCTTTGTTAATACAGCAAAAATAAATTTATATACAAATGAAAAACAAGAAAAATAATACAATCATCACAATATTTGCCTTTGTCTTTCAAAATCTCATGTGATAAATCACAAGCAAATTATAAATATTTAAAAAAAAACATGGAATATTATCGTTGTTTCCGATTTTAATATGAAATGCGGACGGCGTAAAGTCCATACAAACGTATTATATCTCTGGATCATTGCACTAGAGCAAATATTTTAACACCATACAATCTTTATCTACCACTGCTATATTTCTATATTTTTTATAGACAAATTGTTTATTTTAAGAACTAGGAGCCTTCTAAAATAATTACAATTAACTAATTTTACCGCTTTATCAGACATCCAGTAAATAAATTTGACAAGTACAAAAATTTAATAATAAACATACATACAGCCAAATTCCTTCTTCGATTATTCTGTAAAAAACGTCCAAATCGGTAGATAACATTCGAAAGAAAAATACGATTACTAACCTATCTATGCCTGCGGTTCTCCGCGCGATTTTTGCACTTAAATATAATACATAGTACTAGTATTCCAAAATAAAGAGATTGTTCCGTTTTTAGGTTTTCGAACTCAAAAGGAAGCCTTATAGTTTCTGTATTTCCGTCCGTCTGTCTGTCCGTAGCTTAGCTCAGAGATTCATAGTACTAGGAACATTGTAATTTCACGTCGACAAACTGATAAAAAATTAAATAAAAAAAAAAAAAACGGTCCTTTTCTCTCCTACACGTAATGAGGAAATGTATTTTTTTCTCGTCTATCGCATCGTGTGGGGTCGTCGTTGGAAGGTCGTTCAAAAATATTGTGGGCCTCTGAAAACTATTTTTCGATTCAAGGATTCGTTTGCGAACTTGCGAAAACTATTAGAGGGAAGTAGGCTTCACAAGTTAACGAATAATAGTCAATTTACTCGTATACTATTGTAATATAATAAAGCGGAAGAGGTTTTTGTTTGATTGTTTGTTTGTTTAAACACGCTAATCTCTGGAACTACTAGTTGGATTCGAAAAATTATTTTTGTATAAGATAACCAGATTTATGAAGAATAGTTATGGGCTTTCAGGCTTAGGCTACACTTCTCAGCTAGCCTTAAATTTTGTTTTTTGTTAAGTATGTCGGAATAAACAGCACACCTTAACTGCTTTATCCGCGTGCGCTGGCGTAATGGTTAGTGATACGTAAGTATATACAATATTCTACTAAAACATTGCTCCTTAAAAAAAAAGTCTGCGATACCATATGCCTATTCTTAGGAGTGACGGCGCGAACAAGTCGTGTGAATTGTGACGCATAACCCTGGCCGCCCGATAAAAATATTGATTATATTGAAGTATCATCAATCAGCGATTCCTTTTAAATTACACTCGAGTGAAACCGCGGGTCACAGCTAGTCAACCTATAAAATGTATTTGGGGATTTTGTACAAATTCCATTGAAAACAACTTAAAGACCCCTCTCTAGAGGATTATTCGTGTTACACCAAGCCGGGCGCCGGTCGGGACATGGTCAGACATCAATAGTATACTTATATTAAGTAATTCATTCTACAACGGACCGGGCGGGTAAACTTTTATATGAATTACTTTAACAAAATCCAACTACGGAACCCCGTATACTGCGCGTGGCCCGACACGCAATTGGCAATTATTATTTTTTAATTTGTAGGCGCTGGAACTACAAAACAGATTTAAAAAAAGGTTGCACTCTATAATCTATTTATTGAGGAAATTTATAGTATATATATCTTCACGCTACAACTCTAAGAAGCGGAGCAGTAACCATGAATGTCATGCAATTTGACTAGGCTACACGGGTGCGTTGGCAGCGGGCTGTGGAGGGTGGTCGAATATATTAAACGCAGGTGAAACCATGGGGCACAACTAGTTTTTCTTTAAGTGAAGATTTTTTTTACTTATAAGTACTTATGATAAATAAATATAAACAGAAGAAAAAAGAATTTCAATGAGGATTATTGTTTTACAGATCAAAAGTCAACATGAACATGACTTTTTTTTTTGTTTTCTTTGCGACATTAGTTGAACTTGACTTAAAGTTAAAGACCCGTTACATCTAATAGTCTGTGGTTAAATATTATATAACACAAATGTTTAAAAATTTAGTCAGCATTTACTTAAGAATGCATTAGGAGTAATGTATGATACTATTTTTAACCGACTTCCCAAAGAGGAGGAGGTTCTCAATTCGAAATTTGTTTTGAAGGGTGGTCCCATTTTAATTTTATTGGCATTGGACCTTCGTCTTCGAAAATAAAGCAAGAATCTCGTCAAGTTGGTTTTGCCATGTAATATAATTATACTAGCGATCCGCCCCGGCGTCGCACGCGTGCGTTGCTGATACTAAATATACCTACCTACTACAGAATGTGCTTATAAACAACGTTTACAGCTTTTTTGTCATTAGACAATACGAACATGTTTTGTTTAGAGGTTACTCTTGAAAGAGCGACATATAATTGACCATAGTCTATTTTATGACAAAAAGTTATTGAATATTAAAACGTGATTTAGGAGCATTATTATTAGGCATGGTTAATCCTTACGAATAAAAGTTACTTCATCATTAATAATAATATTATGTAGATAAACTTTGCTCTTTATAGCATGTTAATTGATAGCAGAGTTTGGTATATAATGGAAAATTGAAATATTTCAACACTCTGCTCGGGTCTATGACTATAGGTGTAGTGGCGCGAACGAGCCGTGTGAGTTGTGACGCATAACCCTGGCCGCCCGATAAAAATATTGTCTATACTAAAGTATTATAAATCATCGATCAGCGATTTCTTTTAAATTATACGTGGGTGAAACCGCGGGGCACAGCTAGTACCGAATAACTTCCGAATGTATTCCACCGGTTCCAGCCACAGTCAAGACTTCAGCAGGAAAAAGCCCAAACATGAAAATAAACATAACCGGTTTTTAAGCGAGTAACGCTAAAAACTATGTAATTGTAACATTTATTATTAACACCTATGAGAGTAATATCTCCTCTACTTTAATATGTATAACTCGATTATAAAATGAACACGCATCCTAACATAAAATGTATTTTTGACCTATTTTTGTATGACCGAGTGCGAAAGATATACAAAAAAAAAACACCATTCTCGAAATCTCAAGAATCGTCTGGTATGTGCCCAAAATATCGTATATTTATCATAGTGTAGTGGTGTGTTGTGTAATCATTGGTTTGATGACGCACACATATAAAACCTTATCGCTTCAACTGTCAACAAACAATGGGCTATAAATTAAACGTTTCCCGTTCTTTTAAAGCGATGACGTAAGTTGTTTAAAACATGTTAAGAGTTCAAGGAACTTCTAGAGATTTTTCGTGATAGTCTCATTTGGGTATAAAAGCGAGCCATAACGCGAGTTAGGACAGTTCTAATAGCGAAGTGCAAACAAAAAGCGAAATAAAGAAGAACTACAAGAGGAACATACAGATTGATTCTGTGAGTACATACAGGTGATTCTGCAATTACATTCGGTGAGAGATTTGTGAGTTTGTTTTGTTTTGTTTTAATTTGTATTTCTTTGAGTATGAATAAATTGTTTTCGTGAAACACTACAGTATTTTACTACCCACGAGCGTAGCAGTATGTATATGTGAAAGATACTTTAAATTAAATTTTTGTATTGACTTCCGGTACAGTTGTGTAATTGACTAATGCTCTCTCCCACCAATGACAAGCCTTTATAACATGCAAATCGTAGCATAAATATGTTCGTAGGGTCTCTCGATAGCTCATTTTCAGATCACTAAATTTTTCAGATTACTAAATACGCGTGTTTCTTCCTCCCTCCCAGGAGGCAAGAGACATGCATATATGTATAGTTAGTTAGCTCGAATTCGCGTAGGAATTTAGCTAGGTCCCGTATGTTGCAAATACGGCAACAGCTCAAGCCGAGGTTCGGCCACTTTGGCACCCTTGCGCATGTTGCCCAAAACTTCTCGGATGAGTGCCTTAAGCGCTCGCCAACAAGTCCGGTGAAACTGTTAAGGCCCCCGGGCCAACAATATAGTCAGTTCGAAAAAAAAAAAAAAAATAATAATCTGGATAGCTCAGAAGTTGTCCAGTCGCGGACACGGCACGACAGTGCTCTGAACTATCTCCGCAGTTCGTTATTCGCTCCGACATACATATAATTTTTTTCGAACGGACTACACTTTTATAGTTACAGCCCTGAAACCTCGAAAGAATTTGACAGTTTCACTGGGCTTGGGGTGAGCGCGGAAGGAACTCAGTTGCGTAAGCGAGGCAATTAGATAAGGTCCCTTACAGAACTTATGTACTGTCATTGTATCGCGCGAGTAGCTGACTCAAGGGCTCCACGCCGGGGGAGCGGACCTAGGCTTCATTGCTGCCGTAGCGGTTATGCGGGAGCGAAGTTAACCGCCCTTCCCCTATGGAGGGAACGGTGGTTTCTTGGGCGTGGGCGCGAGCACACTTGTGTTTACTAGGTAAGAATTTAGTTTGCAAAACTTTGTATGCATAATGTTTGATCAGGTTTTTAAATGCAAAGAGTAGGTAAGCGTATTCTAAAATAACAGCCTGTTTAAATACATATTATTTTATACACTTTTGTATCTGGACTCTATAAAAAAAAGATACTCTTCGTTTTAAAGTACATACATAAAATCACTGCAACGAGAAGGAAAAAAAACAAGTAACAATCATACATATACATCTTACGTATACACGGTATATAAAACCACGGACACTAATTAGTGGATAATAAAAAAATCATTACCATATTCATTCAAACCTTGAGATAATGTTAAGAGAAGTCGATTCACTTGGGAGTTGTTTTGTTCTTTAATTCTTTTTTTTTTTTGTTATTGGTTTGGCTGTGTGGCCATTATCTCACCTGATCTTGTGACGATGTGGCCTAAGATGGTAGCATTAGAATTAGCATGGTGGCATTAGAAAAAGCCCTACCACCATAGAAATTGCCCTACCACCATGTTCCACCACGTTCGGGTACAGCGCGACAGCTACAGATTTCTTTTAAAATGTATTTTACAAAAGTCTCGTCAACCACGTTTTCTCTTAAGTAACTTTTATTTAATAACAGTTTAATTTAATTATCAAAACATCCGACGAACCATGATTTGTAAAGAATAAGCAGCTAACATCTAACAGCTAACTATTTTATTCTCATGCGTGTAATATTTTCCAGTCATTCAATCAGTGTCCAGTTTAAAGAATTCTGCTCATAAGCTAATCATATTTCAAAGGTGATTTTTCCTGGCACTCTGGTTATCTCCATTAAATTTCCATCAACTTTAATGATTCTTTCATTTTAAAGCTTGTTTCCCGCGAATGACAAAACGACAAAACATAAACATAGTTTATTGATTTTATATTTAATGATTAATGAGTAAAAAGATCATATCTACAAAACTACTACGGCAATACTATTGCATGTTTAACATAAAAAGTAGTTATTGTGAAATAACTGTAATAGTTAGACATATGGTATCTTGAACTTTTTTGTAGATAATATGGATGTCCTCTATAAAATTGTAGCACATCACTTTGCTCTATTGTCAATAATTTCCGCAGCGTACGCTATATAACGATTATTTGTTTTTTTTTCACATGTCAGGTTACATTATATAAGTTTTCATAAGAATACCTAACTTTTTATTCTTTCATCTATGTTCATCAAGGATAATGTAGAATTCTAATCGTGAAAGAATTATTCAAATCGGTCCAGCTGTGTCAGAGCCAATTCAATGCAAACAAACAATCAAATCTTTCCTCTTTATAATATTCGCTTGAATTAATGATCTGATTAAAAAAATATTCATTTGGATTGCCATTGTTCAAGCTATTGAAAATATATTAAAGTGCCATCTATTACCAATATATTTAAATAACATGACAGCTCTTATTTAGTTTGATTACATTCTACATATAATATGCGAAATTATTCACATGGGTCAGCTTAGTCTTATACCGTTTCATCGAGTAAATATTATGAATTAAAAAAGGAACGAAAGGTATCTTTTGAAGGCAACCAAGCCACATTTCAAGTTCCCTAATTGACAGAATTAATTTCAGTACACAAATTAAGCAATAGTCGTTTACGTAGATATGTGGTCGATCTTGATAATATACGAGTGTCATAATGTTCAAAATGGTATTAATTCGAGATAAAACTCCTAAAAATATGAGCGATAGCTCATTCGATTCTGAATTACATTTAGAAAAAATTATCTCGAGAATATATCAGCATGTGAAAAATTGCAATTGTTATTAACAAAATAAGATGGAAAAAAACGAAATTTAGTTAATATATAAATAGTTAATATAAATAACATTTAAGAAATTTAAAAAAAGATCAAAGATAAGGTTATTTCCCTAAAAAATCTTGACTCCCGGAACTCTATCACCAGATCACCAGTATTTTTACTGCCGAAAATGGTTCTACGCGCGGCCATTACGGCATTGGGCGCACTGCCGCTGAAAACAGGTTAAGACATAAAATATATTTTTCATATAGTAAATTTAAATACAATTGATTTTTTTTAAATATGATATTATCTGAATACTTATAGGAATAAAACTATGTTGTTAACTAACTAATTTTAATTACATAGATGCTGACATAAAAGTTTTAATAATTTATCTATTATTTTTTTTTGCTTCATGGGCTCTTCTTATGTTTGAAATATTAATTTTGATGAAGAATTAGCGGATATGGCGTAGCCAGAGAAAAGCACCTTTAAGAATTAATATATCTATATAATTTACCTAACAAAAAATGATTTTGACAAATCATATCAAATATAAAAATAAAATTAAAAGTACTTATAAAATTCCAGTGATACCAAAACCAAACGAATACAGACATATCTGTTTAACAAATAACGAAACGTAAACAAGTTTTAGAATTGTTTAACGAACACTTGGAAACATTGTTTTCTTTTATTGTCTTTATTTTACAATTAAAATATAATAACCATCATAATAAGCCAAAACACAATGCGTTATATTATTACCTACCTGTTTTAATTTACAAGATAAATAATTATATGATTTTTTATTATAATATAACATTTACAAGAAGTTTAAGCGTATGTTCGCTAGACACGTTTATTTTTACTGACCGCTAAGACGGTGTCAGCCTTTACAAGCATAACTATTCCATATTACGGAATTGATTATGATAGGTGTATTTTTAAATATATAAAAAAATCCAAATTATTACACCTTCACGTAATTTTCAATAGAAATATACTGGTTTGTTTTTTCTATTTTGTTTTAATATTCTACGATAGATGTCGTGGTTTAGTATATTTGACATATAGATTTTTATCAAATTATACTAAAACAGACATACTAGGTATAATGCGACATTATTCACCAGATATTAAGGGTCAATAAATATAAAATTATTAAATAAACCTATGTTTCCCTAAAGGATTGCAAAACCTTCAATTTTTATATTGAACTACTCAGTAAGTACATTTTCTTTATAAAAACTTAATGATGTTTTTTTTACAAAGAACCACGTGATAGACAAAGAGTAGCTTTTTAATAACCACGTAAATGTTAATCAAATGATTTTATATAATTATATTTTTTTACGTAGATGTAACAACTAAAAGAAGGATATTTCCTACTCTTTCACTACAAATTAAAAGAGCTATAGACAAAGAATAAGAAAAGCAAAAAGAGTGCATTATGAATTTTCTATCTTTATCGCTGTAACCGCTCTTTTGGTGCTAATAGCGCCACAGTTGTCAAAATAGTCGACATTGAGATTGTTATGTCATCGCTTTTTTAAACGACAATAAACTAACATTTTATTGTACCTACAACTGACATTGAATACTGTTTTCTGCATCCGTACAATGGTAACAAATAATATAAACAATAAAATTATAACTCTATCGCTATCTCATACCTGGTTACACGATCTACCTGTCTAGTTCCTACTGTATGCGATTTTTTCGGACCAAAGAAAGTACAGTCAAGAACTTTAAAATGTGGCTTAAAAGGTGATGGAATCACATTGTTTGTTGAATACATTCCGATTGACCATTTTTTTCTTTACGTTCATAATGTTGCAATTTAAAAAAAAAAACATTTATTCTTGCAACTTGCTTGCCATTACCCACAAGTTGAAAATCTGTCGCCTAGCACCTATAGGTGTGTTCCGGCAGCTGTACTTGAGAACCTGTCCTCCCACTAGCATTATAGTGTTATAAACATAAAAAATAACATAGTGTTATAAAATATTCCGTGTGTGTATTGTGAGTTTTATAATATACGATATGTATTGGCTTTACCCTATATTTTATAACTAGTCGGGTTTCACCCGCATATAATTTAAAAGAAATCGCTAATTAATTATTTACAATACTTCAGTATAGACAATATTTTTGTCGGGCAGTCAAGGTTATGCGTCACAACTCACACGGCTCATTCGCGCCACTACACCTATAGTCATAGACCCGAGACGAGTGTTGAAATCTTGTTTAAATAACTAACAATGTTGAACCGGATCGTAATCAACATTGTAATAAAAAATATGTAATTAACTTAAATTGCATTGTATCGTTCCGCATAAGAACAAATTAATTTTAATAAGAGTTTAAACTAACTAACGCAGACGTTTCTGTCTGCGTTGTAATATTTATGATTTCAATGTTTGCAACTGGATAGCGACGACCATACACCAGGTATAATATCCGACTTGGTTGCACGTTTAGGCATATGGCGCTCCGGGATCAACCAGTAATCAAGCTTGTGGTAAAAATCAATGTCAGGTCCTAGTTGAATCAACGCGTTTTAATTAAAATAAACAGTTGAAGTGAACAGTTGAAACAGAAGTTGTATACCGAAAGGGCGACAGTACTGCCAGGTTTAGACAATATAGCATGAAAGGCACCCTGATCCCACATATTGAGACCAAGGAGCCCTACCAGACTTTTCCTCTCTCTGTTTTGTTCCGGACACATTCCATCAAAACGTGATGCATATCTTGAACTTTATCGCAATGTTCACAATTAGGCGAAGTACGTTCCTCAGAATTTTTTTTAATTCGAAACTATGTGCCCGGCGAGCAATCTATGGACGATAAAAATTTGGTTTCTGGACATTTTCATGTCAGTGGACCACGGTATCGGGAATCGGTAATTGGAAAAACTCTTTAAACATTTTTTTTATTAATAATAAACAATTCAAAATAGTTATATTTTAAAAAGAAACATTAAATTTATCGCCAGGTTTGTGACGTCATAATGTTAAAGGAATTTCATCGATTAATAGTCAAAATACTGTATCAGCTGTGTGCTACAATGAGTAGACATTAACATTGTGACGTCACACGCGTTCGGGTTTTTTCGGGAACGATCGGCGCGTTTTCGGTACTGTATTCAAAAATTAATTTTTATTTTGAAATAACTTTTGAAATATTGCGAAAAAGAAATAGTTTTTTTATAAAACATATAGTATATGATTTTTCATTTATCACAAAAAAATATATACAAAAACCCAATTGATTAATTGATAGTTCAATAGATGTCTTACCAACCGTAACAAATAAAAAATGCATTACAGAAAAAAAATCAAATAAGACAATTTTTAAGGAAAAGGATAACCAATATCATTTATTTTGAAGAGTTTCCAGGTGTATCTTCGAATTCGAAGGTTCAATGCCAATGAAATTAAAATGGGAACATCCTTAATACGTCCAGGACGATGACGCAATAAAAAAATAATTTTGTCTCGTAATTCGGCATAAGGTGTATCACCTTACCAACGAAAAAAGAATAATCCAAATCCGTTCACAAACAAAGAAGTTACAGTTGAACATCAATAATTTAAAAAAAAAATCATTCGAATAGAGAACCTCTTAATTTTTTTAAGTCTGTTAATTATAATATACGGTAAAACTTACGAAATTCCAATTAGTCCCATAACCTGGCGAATAAACAGCGGCTTGCATTAACAAGTCGATTTTGTTGTCATAATTATTACATATGATTACAACACCGTATACACATATGAATAAATGATGAATTGAAAAAATAAAATCGCAAATAAATTTTAACAATAATACTCTTCTATTTACTGGCTTCCTATAAACGTATCCTTCTAACGTATTGTCCATTTTTTAATCTTGGTCGAATAAAAACACAAATTAATTTTTTTGTCACGGTTTACATTAACATGTCACTTTGAAACTGGCGAATACTTCTGCGGCGTTAATTGCAGAAAGAAAATTGTCACAGAAATAAATTTAATTATCTTTTAAATCTAATTTTTATTCATAATTAGTATGTATTACATATATTATGTAAATAACTTTAATATATGATTTTTTTAATAAAATCCACAAGGTATTCAGTATAAAGATGTTTCACTCAATACGTCTCATATTATTATGATATAATATTAATTCATGTTATGCTGAGAACAAAAATACAAAATTAAAATATCTATGTATTTAAAATTCAAGGTCGTCATTACAGAACGAGTCTGTGTTTTGTTTAAAATATAATTAAACAAACATGAAAGGCTACATGACTAAAAAAACTTGATAATATTGAAGACAAAAAAAAAACGGCCAAGTTTGAATGGGAATCGCTCACCGAGGTTTTAACTCGAGGTATAAAACTCGACGTCTCTCTGTGTCTGTCCATTTCTGTTCTTTTCTCGTGAAAACCACTAATTCGATTTATATGGTTTTATTCATAATTTATAACTATGTTATCTAGCCAGGTTATATGTTATATTTTGTTACATAAAGTAACACACGAATTAAGCAACCATAATGGTGAACAAATTCGGAAAAAGGCGCTTTTGGGGCGATTAAATAGCTTCCACTGAGTAAATCATAAGAGATACATCAAATTAATGTATGACATAATTTTAGATCTTAAAAAGACCTACAATAAAGTCATCGATAGCATATGTCTATCTTCTAAGGATCACCCACAATAAAAGTTGTTGTGGCAGCAAAATTCGCGCGTGTGCTCGACCGACAGCGGAGCGGAGTCGCGGGCACAGCTAATACAATATATTTGAGTTATGTATTTACCAATAACAATTTTACTAACATTAATTTAGTTCATGTTCCTTGTAGTGAACCAGGCTCAGACTTGACCGGTTTTAATTACTGTTTTTTTTTTTGGAGTTGCCACTGTAATTACACCAAACTTGACGCTTGTAAATTTTCTAAACAGTCATTATAAAGCTTGAGAGATTGTTTTTTGTTTCTTTCGTTTTCTCTGAAACTACCAGTCAGATTTATAAAATTCCTTTTACATTTTATAGCCTATATATTGAGGAAGGTTATAGGATATATCACTTCACGCTACGATTCTAAGGAGCGGAGTAGTAATCATGAACGTCAAGCAATCTGGAAAGCTGTAGGCAAGTATGGGTATAGGTTACAGCGGCGTGGTGAAACCGTGGGGCACAGCTAGTACCGAAATAAATTGTAAATTACAGGCACTTAACACAAATAAATAAAGACAAATCAAAGAAATCAATTTATTGATTGTCGAAAGGATTGGCGTCGTTATAAAATATCATTAGTCGAAAAGGTGTTATTATAGAGTGGATCATTGCGTGAATGATAGTGATGTCTGGAAGTTACTCCCTCTATGAATATAAAAAATAATAATAATTGATAATCCCGAACGGGTTTCTTGTCGTCAGTCGATGACTAGCATATTTGTCAGAACCCTAGTGTTTTAATAATCATAACTAGCTGTGCCCGCGGCTACGCTCGCATGAACTACAAACATTGTTGTTACCGGGATAAAAAGTATCCCACGTCTCAATCCAGATTATAAACTATCTGTGTGCCAAATTTCATCCAAATCTGTTCGGCCGTTTTTCCGTGATTGAGTAACAAACAGACTTACTTTCGCCTTTATAATATTATTATTATTTCCTTTTTTTTATATTATTTTTCTCGAAACTATAATAGTTTCGGTAATTATGCATTCCACTGACCTACGTCAAGTGGTGTACATTTTCTGTTATAGATTCATCCTGCAAGAACTTACGAACACTTCGGCACGTATTTAAAATGGCAGCTTTTTGCATGGTCATGTATGTATTGCTGTGTAAATCAATCTGCTGTAGGTAATGGTGAAGGTGGTTGGGTATGACCCCTGTGCTAGAAAGTACCAGAGGCACAATATGTACTTTGCTCATGTTCCATAATCTACTAATTTCTTCCTTCAGTTCTGTGTATTTGTGAATTTTTTCAGTAATCGTTTTTTGTAAATGATGTGTGTTAGGGACAGCTATATCAATTAAGTAGGTCAGTTTATTCAATTTATCGATTACAGTTATGTCAGGTCTATTGGTATGTACTGTTTTGTCTGTTAGAATTGCTCTGTCGAAGTAAATCTTGTGGCTCTGGTTCTCCAGTACCGGTTTTGGGTGATATTTGTAGTATGGAACTGCTCCCGAATGTATAAGATTATGTTTTATGGCTAACTTTTGGTGAATTATGTGGGCTATTTGGTTATGTCTATGAGTGTAATCAGTTTGAGCTAGGGATGGGCAGGCACTAGTGATATGTTGGATGGTCTCAGATGCGCGGTGACATTTCCTACACTTGTCGTTTTGGATGTTGGGGTCTTTAATTATATACGTTTTGTAGTTTTTTGTATTTATCGCCTGATCTTGTATTGCCATCATAAAACCTTCAGGTACAAAGAACAAAGAACCTAGTATGAGCCATTTGTTTGAAGCCTCTGCGTCTACATGAGCTTGTCCCAAGTCATTCGGGTGTCGATCGTATAGTTCCTTTAAACACAATCTATTTATTTTTTCTTGATTATGTATATGTGGTAATATGTACTGAATGTCTCGATTAGTAAGGTTTAATGGAGTGTAATTGTTATCAAGTTCTACGATCGCTGAGTGTATGTTACTAGTTGTTGCTTTTGAAAAGAAAAATTCTCTTAAACTACGCGCCTGCCCTTCCCATAATATTTTTAAGTCTTACGATTGTCTTTTTAAAGCCTAAATTTAGAAATTTTTATTTGATTAACTTTTTTACTCTAGAGCAAATAATCGTTGAAAATCTTGTTGGGAACCAACTTTAACATTGTCCTTTTAGATATCCGCCATACTCTATACAAAATACAACCGGATAATTATTAAGGTTCAAAAGATACAGCTTCTTAAATGTAGGACGGACAGCGCTAGCTTAGGAATAGGGTTCTATCCGCATCGCGGATCTGGACGACTCTGTGTCCAAAGAAGCGGTTATCGCTGCTGTAGCGTTAAAGGGCGTTAGACAGATCGCGACTTCATTGCATACGCGGCAACAGTCCGAGCCGAGGTCCGGCCACTTTGGCACCCTCGGAACTTGTTGCCTTGCTTTAACGGCTTGCCTTAAGCGCTCGCTCCCAAGCCCGGTGAAACTGTAAAAGCCGCAAAGGCTCCAGGGCCCATAAGGCTAACAGTTAATCAGTTTGAAAAAAAAAACAATATTAAAGGGCGGATGCGAGCAAGCTCTATTAAGTGCTGGTAAAATTGACAGTTCTATCTCAATATCTACATATATCTTAGTTTTTTAGTTACTTTAAAATATTTTTATAATTTTTCATATTAGTTCAACCTCGATATCCGATCGATGTTGTCTCCTCTGAAGCTAGCGGACGAGATTTACATATTATTTAAATTCAAATATTTTATGTTGTGGGTAGCTGAAACTACTATTCGTCTATTGCAAGCGGAAGTAGCAAAGAAATTTCGGATAATTATTTACGATGGATTTCCGTAAAGTAACGCCTACGACAATGAAATATTCTAGTACTATGAATCTCCGGACTAAGCCGCGGATAGACAGACGGACAGATTTGGCGAAACTATAAGAGTTCCTTATCAACTTCGGAAACCTGAAGAGGAGCTCCTAGATAAAAATATGTTATTCAATGTTCTCAATGACTTAGAGCTCGCAGGTTCGACAACCTCACAAGACGAACTTCTTAAAACAAAGTAGTTGTACCCCACTGTTTCACCTGTATTAAATTTATACGACCAAGTCTTCTCATTTTTCTCACATCCCATACTTGCCAGATTACTTGACGATCATAGTTCATGGCTTGTAGATCCGTACATTTATTTTTGTTTCCAAATTTATTGAAAGATATCTACTATATAAGACAATGATCACGAAAAAATTGTCTGTTTGTATGTCCGGATTTAAATGATACACACTGGAAGCTTATGTCATTCCTCCATTGTTAGGCTATAAGAATTACCAATAATACTTTTTGAAATCGTAAATATATATTATATCACAACTGGTCGTATTGAAAATTTTTGAACGGAAAGTAAGTATATCTCATACCTCAGTTGTTGAGTTATAAGGAATGTCATTAATTTGAATTAAAAAAAAATTACGAGGCTGCGTAATGTATGTAACTGTGTTCTTATAGATAACATAAAAAATATATGTAAATTACGCAAATAAGTTAAAGTTGTAACATAAAAAGTAAATGTAACTTACCTTAATATTGATCTTTCTGAGCAACTTTTAAGTACAATCCCCCATTGCCTTTTTTAGTCTGTGACTGGTCTGGTCTGCACTACGGAGACTACTTGTCACTAGGCCTACTAATCATCATCATTCTCCTGCCCTTATCCCAATTTATTTGGGGTCGGCGCAACATGTCTTTTTCTTCCATACTTCTCTATTATTCGTCATCTCAGTAGTCACTCATCATAATAACTATCAGCCCTTTCTAATCATACTGTATAATAACGTAATATCCTCCATTACAATTAACAAAGAACAATTAAAATAAACAAAGAAAATCAAAAAATAATACGCACTCGATTCCATTCCGTATTTATTTATTTAGGCTCATGAAACAACAAATACCTACTCATTATTTTTTTTAAAAATTTACATTAGCGATATATAGACATACAAACAAACAGACAAACAAGTAAAAAAAATATGTGT
The DNA here is from genome assembly GCA_947532125.1 of Saturnia pavonia. Classification (NCBI taxonomy): domain Eukaryota; kingdom Metazoa; phylum Arthropoda; class Insecta; order Lepidoptera; family Saturniidae; genus Saturnia; species Saturnia pavonia. The sequence continues at coordinate 9,186,678 of OX383921.1, forward strand.
GCAGCAGTTCACACGTGTCAGAAGTGAACCTACAGAAAAAAAATGTTCTTTAAATATGCTAAATCATTCGAACTATCGACCACTCGTGCGTACTGCGTATGAAGTGTTGTCGTCTCGCACCACTAGGACAATCCGACAACGATCACAATCATGAAAATCAGGACTTGCATAACTGTGCATAATGTAAATGTATTCTATCTTATTCTCTCGTAGGCTAAATACTATAGTTGTTTGTCTCTTTTTACTGTCGCTTTTACCTTTCACCGCGTTTCAAACAACAACGGTACTAAAGAAGTTTTCAATTCTTAAATCAAATGTCAAATTCAAGATAAGTAGAAAATATTGTAATAATTTGTAAATAAAATTACACGTACAGACAGATATCCAGATTGTTTAATATAGATTGGCTACCGCTCACGCCTTGTCGTTCGCAATCCGCAGTATAATATCACAATATTTAATCACAAACATTTGAAAATCATAATAATATGACCAACTTAAAGTTTAATTCTCATATTTTAATTCTCACACAAAACAAAGACCACTTCCGGTACCTTTAATTTTTTTTTTTAACGATATTCATTAGTATAATTTAAGAAAACGTGAATCATGACATGAGAGTTTTATTAACAGAAAACATGATCGTCAAGACATTTAAAGAATACTTTTTAAAGAAAATCTATTGCGGCCGCGCTGTGCCCGAGCGACCAGATGGAACGTAAGTGAGACAACTGCATATCGAATTGGGTATCCCTACGGAAAATGCTCATTTTAAGCGCATTCTGTGTGACGTTGAGAGCCGGAGGGTTAATCTATCTATACTATATAATATAATAAAGCAGAAGACTTTTGACTATATTTGACTTATGCGACTTCCAACGCGTTAAACGTTAAATGTGTAACGCACATTATCGGTCTCTCCTCTTTGTGTGAGCCAGAGCGAGAGAGCAATATATTATCGGTCTCACCTCTTTGTGTGAGCCAGAGCGAGAGAGCAAATGTCGGTGTGTATGTATATTGCATACTGTTTAAATAAAATATAAAATATCTTTTAAAATGAAGTTTCACTTCTATCGTGTGTGAATCGCACACACACCTTTTTGAAGTGAAACTTCTTATGCGACTTCCAAGCGTTAAACGTTTAACGCACATTATCGGACTCTCCTCTTTGTGTGAGCCAGAGCGATAGAGTAAATGTCGGTATGTATGTATATTGCACACTGTTTAAATAAAATAGAAAATGCCTTTTAAAATGAAGTTTCACTTCTATCGTGTATGAATCGCACACACACCTTTTTATTTATTTGTTTATTTAAACACGCTAATGTCTAAAACTACCAGACGGATTCGAAAAATTATTTTTATCTATGATAGCCAGATTTACGAGGAATAGTATAGGCTATCTATCATTTGGCTAAACCTCTCAGCTAGCGTTAAATATTGATTTTTGATAAGTAAGTCGAAAGACATAGTGCACCTTTACTGCTTTATTCGCGTGCGCTGGCGTAATGGTTAGTGATACGTAAATACAATCTTGTACACAAATATTGCTCCTTTGTATATCTAAAAAAGACCGTGATACCATATGCCTATCTCTTACACATAAGCCACAATAACGTATTTTATAACAAAATTTATTAAAAATTTAAAAGTGATTTATGAACTTTATTATTATGCATGGCATATTAATCCTTACAAACGAAAGTTACTTCATCATCAAGACAATTTTATGTAGATAAACTTTGTCCTTTATAGCGTGATATTCTGAAGAATAGTTTAGGAAATAATGTAAAATTAAAATAATTCAACACTTGGCTCGGGTCAATGACTAAAGGTGTAGTGGCGCGAAGGAGCCGTGTTGTCACGCATAAACCTAGCCGCCCGATAAAAACATTGTCTCTACTGAAGTACGAGTATTCTAAAATTATCAATAAGCGATTTCTTTTGAAACCGCTGGGCAGAGCTAGTGCTTATTTATACAACAATAAATTCATTTACAGAATAACAAATAGTGAAATAGTAAAATGCGTTTAAATAATTAACATTTATGGCTAATTTCATCAAGTCGTACTTACGTCACATGATGCGCACGCAGCTATCAAATTTACCCTCTACTAAACGCGACAAAATAAGTATAACTTCACTATTGGAATTTTTGGATGGATCTTGAAATGCCATGTTGTGGTTTATATTCTGATTAATTAACTTAGGTTCTTTGATCCTATATTATGTAATATTGGTGGCATTTTGCGTGATATAGTTTGGTTATTGTGCATTCGTGAAGTGGATTATAAATATAAACTAAAAACATGAATTTTGAGATGTCACAAAATCTCCCTAGATATTTCTAACAAGAGAGCCACCGTCTTGTTGAACCAACTTTAAACATAAAAAATACTACGAAGACAAACACATTGACATTGGCAAGTGCTTTTCGCGGCACCAAATAAAGAAGAAGAAAAAAATTATTAGTGATAAAATTCATAGTAATGAAAACAAAATATAACAACATACCAAATTCCAATTCGTTAGGTAGCAGTTTGCGTATACGCTTATTATTTTCAATTCGGAGTTCTCTACCTGCCTGTCATTTAACGTGGACTTAATCATCAATCCGTAATTTATAACACAGTAAAATAAAAGACAAGAAATAAAATGAAACACAGTTTTTAGAAACACTCGTTCGAAGTGTATTTTCCAGACGACACTGAATAACAGTCGATAAATATTTTTAAGGAAAAATATTCGCCTACGGTAGTTCATTATGGACGAAATACGACTGATACTGATAACTGACTGACGATTACTTAAGTACTTGATTTCGCAGGTTTTCAGATAATACGAATGTTGTGAACTGCAACAATATTCCGCAGCTTTAAACATATTAAATAACAGGCATCTGAGACGGGCTGTGCATGTGCACACTTCGAAGATACATTGTAATTACGCTTTTGTTTATAATCCACTGAAATTTTGTTAAAATGTTGTATCACAAAAAAAAATTACACACATAAAGGCAATTAATTAAATTTATAAATGTAATTTATATTCCATTATTATCCCTATGTTTTTATATTTGCTTCCGTCCGCGATATCTCTTCAAACAAATTTATACTGTGTAATCTATATTAATAAATATGTAGCGGGGGAGCATGATTCGAGCGAGTGGGGCCGCGGGCATAGCTAGTCCTGTATATATAAAGGACACTGGTTACGACTTTGTTAATGTGATATATACATATATACTCGTACCAGCTGGAGCCCGCCAGCATCACTGTGTGTAATTTTCTTTTTAATTTAATATATCATAGCCAATAGCAGATTGTGCAGTTAGGTAAAAACAATTTTCAGAAGGAGGCCAAGGGGAGGATCTGAGCTGAGACGTAGACACTCACGATAGAGCTGGTCCATCAGTTTAAAGTCGCTCAACGTGCTATGGAAAGAGCTATGCTCGAAGTTTCTCTGAAGGATAGGATTCGTAACGAATACAACCGACAGAGAACCAAAGTTATCGACATAGCTCAAAGAATTAGCAACCTGAAGTGGCAGTGGGCTGGCTATATCTCGCGAAGAACCGACAACCACTGGGGTAAATGGGTTCTTGAGTGGAGACCGCGACTCGGCAAACGTAGTGTAGGACGCCCTACGGCCAGATGGGATGACGATCTGCGAAAGACTGCAGGCAGATGCTGGATGCGGACAGCTGAAGACAGGGCGCTATGGCGTTCATTAGGGGAGGCCTATGTCCAGCAGTGGAATACTATAGATTGATGATGATATGTGAAGTCAATAGCATTTCTGGAATCAGAACGCATATTAAGAATACATACTTTTACCCCATCTTTTACACCCTTAGCTGTTAAATTTGGAAGAACAATGAAACACGTATTTTTTTTTACTTTCTGTCTGAATTACTAAATATAAATATTCATGAATATATCTTTAAAAATTTCGGATTTGCATATATAAACTTTCATTCCCTTTTCACGGTCCTAAACTGCTAAGTTTAGATTCTGCGTTGATATGTCAGTCAGTCAGTTAGTCAGATATAGTATAGATAATTATTCTACAAAAAAAATAAAATATCGTGAAGAAACCATAGCTTGGTGGCAGGGATTTTTCTAATATCCGCCTGGCTAGCTACAACCCTCAAGTTAAAAATTTATCGCCAAGCATTAGTAGGTGTGTTCCGGCACCTGCATTTTAGAGTCAGTTCTTTAACCATAGCGTGTTACCACCATTATGGGCCATATCCTCACATAACTAAGTTAAATTATGTGAGATTGTGGCCAAACGTTAAAACCTGTAATTTAAAAAAAAGTTTCAACGCGATGTTGTCGTTTACCGAGAATTAACACTAAATGTAGTAGGGATTCGAACTTACGTCGATTTACCCGGTGTCCGTTGTTAAAGCACGTAGGAGACGGTGCTTAGTAAGTAACGCCTTTATTAGTATTAAAGGTCTTTATTTGATGTTACATATATATAATATTTAAATATATTAAAATGGCGTTGCAATGTAATAATTAGTTTTTCTTGTTGATATGTTGTCCTAGTAACCGTTTGTTCTAGAAATGTTCCTTTTGTTTATGGTTATGTTAGAATCGCTAACACCGTATAGGCAACTACTGAGCCATCAATGCTTCAAATTCAATGTGTGCATTTTTTTAAATTTATAAAACCTTTATTAATCGAAGGTACAAATTTCTTTACGCAAAGAACTTAATCTAGGCATCAAATCTTAATTTCAGTAATTGTTTATTAGGCTAACAACGCCTTTTTCAAACTTATAAAATAATGTTTAACTTTTTATAACATTAACAATTTGATCAATTTATCAATGTAAAAATTAATATTTGCGCATCTCATTAGCACTAGAAGAAACATTTTAGCACATATACAATAAATATACCTACCATATAACGTTAACCAAGGTTAATTAGTAGAAAAATATATAAAAGGTAGAATAAAATAATGGTAGACAATATCAATTAGACGTTTTGCCAATGTGGATAAATATCGCGCGACTTTGTGGACTAGAGACGGGGCGCGGTGCATGATTTTATCGACATCAATATAATATTATTATGTATAATCAAAGAGACAAACTTTAGACAATGTCACAAATAATTAGAGCTAAGATTTCAACGTTACTGTTATTGATTGATTTCAGTTTAAAGTTTTGTGTTAACATGTAAATGTAGTTTCTGAGCGATGGAAATTTAATCGATTCATGTAGTTTAGTTAGATTAGGAAAGAAGGGTGTGTTAAAAGCTATTTTTAGAGATTTATTCTGGACGACTTGGATTTTATTTATATTAGTGATGCAAGTGCTGCCCCAAACAGGAGCTCCATATGTCAAGCAAGGTCTAATTAGTGTGGTATAGATTCGTAATTTAGTAGTAGGGCTGAGGACACTTAATCTATTGAAGATTGCATTTAAGATTCCGATGGCTTTGATGGCATTAAATTTTGCATGCGTGATATGAGGAGACCAAGTTAATTTGAAGTCCAAAAGGACTCCTAATTACTTGACGGATGGTTCCCACTCAATATCTTGGCATTGTTAGTATAAATGTCTAACTGGACGCTTGCGCGTTTTCGTAAATAGAATCGCTTTAGTTTTGGTCTCATTGAGTGTAAGTGTCCACAACGTGAAGAAGTGCTGTAAGGATAGCAAAAAACGCTGCACCCTATCAATGATAAGGTCAATATCTATGGATGAAATTAGTGAGGCAGTACCATCTGCGAAGCAAGCAAGCTTGGTGCGCGGTTGTACAAAAATATCGTTAATAAATAACAGAAACAGAACTGGCGTGAGTAAATAAGACGTTCAAAAATTTTACTCAGCAATGAAAGTACACTTATGGGTCTGTAGTTTGAGCTAAAGTTTCATCTTTACCTGATTTAAGCACTGGAATGATTTTGGCTGTTTTCCAAGCCGCAGGGAAATATGAGACGAGATGACAGGCATTAAAAATCCTGGTCAAAAGAACCAAGGCTTTGTAGGTGTAGTTTTTAAGAATAGGATTATACAAAACGTCTAATCCAGGAGGCTTACACCATTCAAGGTTACGCAGGATTATATTAAGCTCACGTGACTTAATAGGGGGAAGAGAAGCATCAGGAGTATGAGATTTTAATATTTTAACGAAAGCCTCAACGTTTGGTTCAATCTCATTGCTAATCCAATTCAAAGTAAGGCTCATGTTTTCGAGAAATTAGTCAACTAGTACCTCTCATTGGTCTTTAGGAGAGCAGAAAAGGGATCCATCCAACTTTAAGTGCTGGTATGACAGTAGATTTAGAATGATGGTTTTTAGCCACACGCCAGATGTCTGAGGATGGGTTGTCTACCTTGTAACAAACACCATTTATCGTGAATATTTTTGGAAATTACTAAATCGGGTATCGACGGAATAAGCTCAGGTCAATAAAGCACTAGTGTTGGAGAAGTGGGAGCATGAATTACGTATTCATTGTTAGTCATGTGATCATAAAGGATTTTGCTACAAGTGTTTGTACCGTGACAATTCCAATATGGGTGCTTTGCATTATAGTCCCCCATTATCAATACTTGAGAACCTAGGTGCAGTAAGGCATAAATATCAGAGAGTGTAAGAGTTAAGTTTGGTGACGGGTAGACAGAGACAACGATTAAGCGTCCATTAAGCGAGCGAAGTTCTATTCCAACTATTTCTAGATACGTAGTATTGGGGACTAATAATGGTGACCAAGTGAAATCCGCAGTAGGAGGCCGTGTATCTGACTGCGCCAAACAGTCTGCAAACAGAAATGGCGGGAGATCGTGTGGAGAGCGGTGTCTGCTTCTACCACCGATGTGGACGCCTCGATGTGACCGCGACCGCTTTGTCAAGAGCGAAACGACAGAGAAGAAGTATTGGGGAGTTTAATACGTGCATTGGACCTGACCTCGTCACCTTGACACCTTGTCCTCAACCATTAAGGTATTTGTTTTGACGATGACAGCCAAAGTCAGGGGTGTCCAAGAGGGCATTTCTAGGAAGACGAGCTTCACATAGAGCAATTATGTCAACGGATAAATCACTCACCGCCAAGTCCAGAAGTTCATTAATCTTGGCACGTATACCGTCCGCTTTCCATTTTAAGAAACGAAGCCCAGGAAGATTAAGTGTACTGGTCAAGATGTGTCAGGATAAAGATAAATTTGTCAACCATTCTATTACATCATATTACGTTATTAAATATGTTAATATAGTTTTAATAATGTATAATACACGCAGAATATATCTGGTGTTAGTATCGTGGTGTATATATTGCTCATTGAGCTCCGATTGAATAAATGGTTGAGAATTCATATTGGAGTCGGCTGTAGTTATTACAGCTGTCCAGCCATAGCGTGTAAACCATTTGTTCCAAGGACTGGCATCCTGTACCTACACGCCATATCAAATAACATACTATTTAATGTAAAATGTCGGAAAATCGGCGATAAAATTATGGAAACATTACTAATAACTTAGTATCCGTACTATTGACTTTATCTCTATTGGCTGAGTGTAATAGCAAAATGTGTGCTCTGTGACTGCACGCGCTTTATAAGCAATCTACGACGGACTTAAGGGCATTCTTACTTCAGCCGTGGAATACTAACATTCTAGTACGAGTGGACAGTGGAGTACTGCAGTTATTAAGTTAACTACAAATAAACACAGTTCCCGAGTGACGTCACTCTGCCCGTCTCGGCCTCTTTGTAACTATATCATTACACATTACATGCATCTTTACCTTTTTATAATTAACGTATTAAAAATGTATATAGAAACAGGCACAATGACGCAATCTATGAACGACGAAACTCGATCGAAAACTTACTTGATGTGGCCTTTATTTTTTTTTGTTTATTATCCGGAGCATTTCAATCGACTTAATACATTTTTTAAGACTTGTCATTCTGTTACAGATAGACCAACAAATGTTAAAGACCTCCTAGGGTCTTCAAGCAAATCTATAATTAAAACACCTATAGCATGCTCAAGAAGAGAGTTGGAAGCGAGGAAGGACAATTCAGGTTTTATTTTGTAATTTATCGACCAGTAGTAGGTACTGTGCATATAACAGTGGGGAAATTATATAGAAACGTGTTTTAACTCATTCTCTCATAGCCTAAACCCTATAAATACATTTATATTTGTCGCTTTTTCGTTTCTTAAAATCGAATTCAAACCATCACAAAACAAGTTTCACTTAAGAAAAAAGATATATACTAAGAATCCTATGGAAATGTACATAAAGATATGTTTACGCGCATCAAGAGTATATTCTACGTGCAACAAGTTATGTACTTCCTGTTTTTCATTTCAAGTTTATGCGCCTACGCAATATTTTTTTATTATTATTTTAACATATCCTATTCCGAGACTTGCGCGTGTACTCAATCGACGTCATTCTGTAGTCCACGAGAGCGGAGCCGCGGGCACAGCTAATGCTGTATAATATTCTCAACAATTTTCAGTTTGTTTATTTATGTGCCCTTTATTTTTTTACTAAATACTGATTATACCAATGTAGTAATTTGATTGGCGAAGGCGTTACTTTGCGGAAATCCATCGTAAATAATTTATCCGGAAATTTCTTAGCTACTTCCGCCTGCAATGGGTAAATGAATGTCTTAAATAAAATAAATATGATAAGACTAATTAGCAATAATAAAACAATAATAATTGTAATTATATAATGCTTACAAATAATTACAAGAAAAAAAAATACCAAATTATATAAATATTGATTATAAATTATGAAATATTTTAATATAACTAAGAATTAAGAACAATATTGAAAAAAAATAATAATTTGAGAATGTCAAATTTATAAATATAAAAATGGTAATAATAAAAATAAAAATATTTAAAATAACTTAAACTTAATTAAAAAAAATTGAACTTTATACATATATTTCTATATGTGTATATAGATATTAGTATAGTTATGTACACAGTTTCATGAGTATTTGTATATTTTATAGACAATGTATAGAATGTAAGTACTATTTAGGCAAAGTATTAAGTACATCTTCAATTCACTTCGAATATCACGTAGGAGTTTTTAGCGGAATCTCAGTATTTTGTGATGATTTTTGTTTGTTGAATTCATTAACTATTATTTGACCCTATTTTATGTAATTTTCGCGGCATTTTATGTGATACAGTTTTGTTTTTATGTCAAAATGCTAAAACAATTATAGTTATATATTATTTAATATAAGAATTAAAGTAAATAAAAAATAAGCCTTGTGTCTTAAGTAGACCTACCAATTATAATAAGTAATGAAAAAACTTCCAGGAATTAAAAAAAAAATGTTCTCTAAAATTACATGTAGTAATTTAAATACAATGAAACTATTTGAGTTGTATTTAAATTATCAAAAATACACATATAATTATTTAATTGCTTATGCAAATTACCGAGAGCTTTTTATGGTTCCGTACCTCATAATGAAAAACAGAATCCTTACAGATCACTTTAACCCTTTGGTTCTCAACGTCACGCAAAATGCTCATAAAATTGGCAATAATGGCATCCATCGAAGCCAAATTATTAATATCCGTCCGTCTGTTTGTATGGTCGTGTGGCAAGGCCTTTTTTCTCGAAAGCTACTTCTATATCTATACATATTATAAAACTCAACGTCTCTCTGACTGTCTGTCTGTATATGTACTTTTCACACGAAAACTTATCGGTTATCACTTACAGTCTTGAAATTTGGCACGTTGGGAGCTCTTTTGGTATAGCATAAAGAGTCGGTCAGAATATAATATACGACCTGTGCCCGCGGTTTCACCCGCGTATAATTTAAAAGAAATCGCTATTGATGGTTTATAAAGCTTCAGTATAGACAATATTTTTATCGGGCGGCCAAAGTTATCCGTCACAACTCACACGGCTCGTTCGCACCACTACATCTATAGTCATAGGCCCGAGCCGAATGTCGACTTATTTTAATTTTACGGCTCGTTCGCACCACTACATCTATAGTCATAGGCCCGAGCCGAATGTCGACTTATTTTAATTTTACATTATCTCCCAAACTATATGCCCAAATAAATACTATAAAGGACAAAGTTTATCTACATAAAATTATCTTGATGATAAAGTAACTATCGTTCGTAATGATTAATATGCCATGCCTAATTATAATGCTCAAAAATCACATTCCAATTTTCAATTAAAAAAATTCTCAAAATATCTTAATGTGGCTTATGTATAAGAGATAGGCATAAAGTATCGCGGATTTTTTTTAGATGTACTAAGGAGCAATATTTTTGTAGAACATTGTATTTACGTATCACTAACCATTACGCCAGCGCACGCGAATAAAGCAGTTCGGTTGCGCGGTTTCGTCAGACTTACTCTTCGATCAATAATACACTAGATACACAATCCCATACAAAAGTTCTCTTAAAACTGTCGCCACTTGTGTCTACGTAATTCTAGTTGAAATAAATATACATTAATGTAAATTGGAACTTACACATATGATTTAAAGTCTAAATTACAAAGTGTCAGCAAAAAGCAATAAAAATTTACGACAGGCTCGCCGCTTGGACAAGGATTGAGTGGAGTCGAACTGTCCAATATGTTTTTTATACCTTCGACCAATAAAAGTACTAGATTAAGGATTACGAACAAAAATAAGTCGCTCAAGTGACTATGTTTTCACACACATCTTTCTATATAATAAAAATCAGTTGCTGTTCGTTTGGTTTTGCTAAAACTAAAAACGGCTTGACCGATTTGAACTATTCTTGTTTTATTTTGTTGGCTTGATAACGAGCAAGGTTTAAAAAAAAATTGTTTACGTGGGAAGGTATGTAACCCTATCTGTTAGTAGGTAAGTAGGGTAGTTATGTAGGTACAAGACAAGTCGCTGGAAAACTTGAAAATTAAAAGTCAAACTTAAGATCTAAGCAAACAACATAAAAAACATAAACATTAAAACATAATAACTACAATAAAAATATTAATAAAAACATTCATGCTTACTCTATTTCGTTTTGTATGATGTCAAATATTTTTAATGTGTTTAATATTTTTTTAAATATTTTTTTATATATGTTTAAAACGTAATGTATGTTTAATTACCTTTGAACAGATTCATACGTCAAACAGGTCGTTTGATGGATAAAATAAACCACCCATATCTCTTATCTATTAATTGTGGAACCATAATTTTTATTTAGCCCATAAATTCATTTTGCAGTCCTCACAATTAATTTTCTTAACAAGTCTACTGACTACAAAACCAGGAATGTAACCTACTATTTGAGGAACAATATCAAAAGTTGGATTACGATCTAATTTTTCACTAAGTTCAGTGCAGTTTGTCTGATATTTAACAAAACTCTGGTTAATAACAGTATTCTTTAAAATTTCTGCAGAACTTAAATTTTTCTCCTCTGTTTCCTCAAAGCGGTAACCCATCGACGAGTTATTAATTTTATTGAGCGATGATGATCCGGATAAAATTGGTATGTTCGCTAAAGCTATACAGTTTCCGGTAAATTTTGGAGCCCAGTTCTAAATGAGACTTTCCCAAAAAATAGTTCAATATGGTCTTGGGTGAGTTTATAGGTTAATAAATAAGGAAGAATGTCAGTCGCAACTAAATTTTCATATAAATAAGTCAGACTGTTGATGCACACTAATAGTCCTAATAATCCAGTATTATTCTGTGTTTTGATAAGTGGCACATTTTCGAATTGTCGAATTTTTATAAGGCTTGTATATTTCTTCTCCTCTTTCTTTCGCGACAATTGATATCCATTCTGCACATCGAAATGGGTCCCTAGGAAAGCTACAAAAAATAATAATAATTAAAATATCAATACTACTCCATGCATTCTCTGTCCTAGAACAGTCGATGTTTGTTACAATAGTTGGCGCGTCGTCGCAAACGTTGGTTTAACAATCATAATATTTGGTAATTTATTCATATTTACTATTTAATACTGGTTTCACTTTAATAAAAACACTTAATGGTATAAACTTACCGAAAAAAAGATATTCCTTCCAAAATCTTGGTGTTACGGTGGTTATTTGCACAATTTTGAACGCACATGCCCCAGGCATTTTGACGTCTTAACGTTGGCTATGATTGTGTCATACTAATTTAAAAGAAGACCACAACCGTATTTGTGCTCCTAATTTTCGGCCCGTTTTTGAAGCGCTTATCGGGAATCTAGTGTATTATTGATCGAAGGACTTACTAATAAAAAACAATGTTTAAAGCTAGCTGAGAGGTCTAGCCTAATTCTAGATGGCCTACACTATTTTCCACGTGAATCTGGGAATCATATTCAAAAATAATTTTTCGAATCCGGCTAGTAGTTCCAGAGATTAGCGATAACAAACAAAAAAAATTATAATTAATCTAAAAAAAATATAGATTTAAAATTCCGTCTGGAATTAATGCGGGACAATGTTATATACTGTATTATACAATTATATATAAACAAGAGCTTGTTACATAAACTGCCGCGTTTAAGACATTGTAGAGTAAGGAACAAACAATATAGGTTATGTATTCTACTTTTACACATCCGTCCGTTTATATTTTTTACTTTAACTTATAGATATAAGAATAAGTAATTTATCCGAAATTTCTTAGCTACTGCCGCCTGCAATAGATTAATAATAGTTCCGTCTTCCTACAACATAAAACGTTTGAATAGTATGAAAAATATTACCTGAAATATTACTAATTGCAGACTGCAAGTTATAATGTTAAGCAAAACGAAACAATGGTTTGATTAATATTTATAAAAAAAAATCCATGCACTTCAATGCTTAATATATATTATTTCTCAAATGTTTTTTTTTTCTATATTTCCGTTGATTCTTCATCAAAATATATGATTCAAACAAGGTTATGTTTCAGGGTGTTAACGAAACTTATAATACAAATAGTTGAAAACTAATGTTTTCGTGAAATAAATTGGTCAAAAATTGAACAGTTATAATATATATTATCTAAAATATATAACTAAAGTCTACTTCGACTACTTCTAGATTTCAACGATATTTCAGATATCAACGATAACGATTTTACATTGATAACTTGCATTTTTTTTTATATTTTATCTATTCATATCTCTATAATATGTATAACATTATTTCTCAGGTGTGTTTTTAAAAATATGATTAAAGATGGCATCCCTAATGAAATTATATCAACAAACATGAACGAGGCGACATCTCTTGGCAATATGTTTAACTAACATCACAGATGTTACATTGTTTGTCTATTATACTATATACATATATTTTGTATATACATATATATATTTATAAAGCTCAACGTCTCTCTGTCTGTTCGTTTATGTATATATATGTTATATATCGAATTGATGTATAACATAAATGTAGATTATAAAAAGACATACAAAAAATCTGCTATAGTATATATCTGTATTCTAAGGTTTACCCACAATAAGAATTTTTGGGGCAGCACAATTCGCGCGTGCACTTGTCCAACAGCATTCTGTAGTTCAAGCGAGTGGAGCTGCGGGCATAACTAATATTATATAAACATAAAATTCAGTTATATATAGGTTTCTAGACAGTGGCCACCCAGGTCTGGCTCAGATAATGAGTATTAATCCTCCATAATAAACGACAGATTCAAACAATTTTTATTAAGGAAACACTTTTACTTCAGATAATTTCACTTTGATTCAAGTTACTAATCAAGAAATACGCTATCAGTAGTATGACACTGCCGTATTAATTGGATTAACTTAACCATTCTGTAGTCCACGCGAGCGGAGCCGCGGGTACAGTTAGTATTCTATAATGTGTAAAATATCCGCACGAACCAGCTATGTAGTCTGTCTATATAAATAAAAAATCTATAAAAATGGATATTTGTATGTATGTTCCCTATGGACTCCAAAACGCCTGTAGCGATTTCGATGATTTTGACCGGCAAAATTTGGTAGGAATCGGATAAAAAAAAAATTTTTTTCTGAACCACAGCAACGCGTTGCCGGTTGAAAATTAATTAACGCAAAAAACATGATTGTTTACAAATCGCGTTTAAAGTTTTGCAAGTTCGGTACCGACTACATTTTAATGAAAATTTGGTAATGCAAGTTAGTATTTAAAAGGCCTCACAACACAACGCCTATAAATCGCGTTTAAAGTTTTGTAAGTTCGACACCCAATACATTTTGATGAAAGTTAAGTAATCAAAGTTATTACTTAAAATGCTTCACGACATTGTTATTTTTCGATCTGACTACACTGTTAGCCCTGAAGTCTCAGACGACTTTTACAGCTTCACCGGGATTGGGAGCGAGCGCTTAAGGTACACAGCCGCGAAAACATGCCAACAAGGTCCAAGGATGCCAAAGTGGCCGAGCCTAAGCTTGGACTATTGGCGTAGATGCAAATAAGTCACGAACTGTCTTAGGGCGGCTTGCGCAACATTTCATTTAACTCACCGCTAAACAAAATTAGTTAAGTACAATTAGCCTCTTAAATGGATTTATCGTAAACGCAATTTAGGGTCATCTTGCACGAGACATATAGTGCGCTGATTTAGTTATTAGCGAGTCGGTAAAATAGTCTCTGCATTGCGTTTCACGTCTTGACGAGTTTCTTAACCCGAGAAGCGCGATAACTTATAAAATATGCATAGAATGAACTAGATGTCACTGTTTGTTGTCTGTCAAAGTCAAATAAATAACATGAAAATAGTGTTACGAAGCGACGACTTACTTTTAAAAATCGAGAACTTTGTGTCCTGTATTAGGTATAAGTGAAAGACCTGGTAATAGTGTGACAAGAACCAGGGAACCTAATTTTAGTAACTTTTTGAATTATGGGCCTGCTTATTTATACGTATGCTAAAATTTCTTTGTCATCGTACGAATATCACTTAAAGAAATTCATATCAGAAATATAAAATAACGTTGACCACTTGGTAATTCACACTATACTAACAGTTTCACTGACAACTCCTATTAAAACCGTTGCGATAATTTAAAGGATCCTATTGTCTGTCGCGACACCTTTTATCATTTAAAAGTGTTTAACGTCGCTAAATAGTCATTTTTGGCTATTTAATTTTGACAGTTCCTTAAACATATTTAAGACCTAATTTTACTTTGTGCAAGACGCTAATTTTGTTAAACCACCTTAAATGCGTTTATTCGTACTTTAATCATATTTAAACATGTTACGCAAGTCGCCCTAAGTCCCTATCCGTAATTTGATCTAATCTAACTATACATATATACATGTTTCTTTCTTCTGAGAAGAAAAATATTTATTATTTATTTATTAATTTGTGTTACAAGGAGCGGCTTCCTGTACTAGCAATCCAATAATCAATTAAATAATATACTATTGGAAGTGAAGTGAGAAGTGAGGTATTTCCTAAGTGGATATTCATAACTACCATACTAAACGAGCCGAGTGCAAGAGTATAAAAGGCAGCGCATAAGGAGCGGGGCATCTCCCGCAAACCCGCCACGACCGTCCTCCTCTGCGGCAACTCAAGCCTAGGTCCGATCCATCGGCATGGAGCCCTTGAGTCAAGCAGCCGCTCGCGCGATACAAGTGACTCTACAATCACTAGCTTTCACAGCCATACATGACACTGCATTATACACACATGCACAACACACATAGGTACATAGGTTCTGTAAGGGACCTTTTTTTTTCTTTTTTTGCCTAGTTAGAGTAGACAAAAATTTCAGACCACTAAATACACATACACATGTTCCTTCCCTCCTCCCAGGAGGCAGAAACATGTTTATATGTATAGCTAGTTTAGATCGAATTACGGATAGGGAATTAGTCAGATCGCGACTTAATTGCATACGCGCAACAGTCCGAGCCGAGGTTCGGTCACTTTGCCACCCTCGGATGTTGTTGCTTAGCTTTCGTGGCTGAGTGTCCTAAGCGCTCGCCCCCAAGCCCGGTAAAGCTGTAAAAGCCGTAAAGGCTCCAGGGCCCCTCAGGCTAACAGTGTAGTCAGTTCGAGAAAAAAAAAGAGCGGGGCATTTCTCTCGGTTGAGTGCCTTATGCTCTCGCCAACAAGTCCAGTAAAACTGTTAAGGCGTCCGGGCCAACAGCACAAACAGTTCTAAAAAAAAATAGCGGGGTATTTCAAGCCCGGTAAAGCTGTAAAAGCCGTAAAGGCTCCAGGGCCCCTAAGGCTAAAAGTATAGTCAGTTCGAAAAAAAAAAAGAGCGGGGCATTTTTTAATTCAGCCGTGGAATAGTAAACAGTCTAGTTCGAGGTGTCGGATAGGGAAGACCTGCAGTTATTAAGTCAACTAAAATTAAAAGACATCCCGAGTGACGTCACGCGGCCTGTCCTGGCCACGTTATACCTATATAGTTACATTTGTCAATTTTGGGTTACCATTAGGAACATAGGTTCATAGGTGCATAAGCATCTGAGTGGTGTGCAATGTGCATGTAAATATAGATGCAGTGTAATGATTGTATGTTGGTAGCTAGTGAATAGTGTCACTGTATCGCGCGCGCAGCTGTGACTCAAAGTCTCCATGCCGGAGGAGCGGACCTATCTTCACGACACAACACAAAACCTAGTATTAAAGTATATTATTACAAAAAATCTGTAAAATACTCGTATTTTAGTTTGAGATTAACAAAATAAAAGCTATTAATACATTTAGGCTTAATTCTATTTTACATTATTTAAGCCCATGCAAAAAGGGCCATTTTCATTTTAAAATACTCGGCAATGTATTTTAGATTTAATTAAAAGGAGACGGACGTTCCTCTAACTCGGGGTTCGATCGTTAGACGTTTTTGCGAAACGATCGCGGGAATTTCCGTAAGTACATCACCATTGTATTCTCACGCTCGCGATAACTTATGCAAAAAGTAGATTTTTTGTTTTAGTTTAATTATGGTATTTTATATCCGCGTTTAAAAGAAATAGCTCTTTAATTAAAGGTATTATTCGGATAAATTTAAATGTACTAGTCAGCTATTTTCAGAAATGAAATTAAGTAAATCTAAATTTCGCAATCTGCGAACTAAGAATACCATCTTTTACTAAGTGAAGTGTCGTGCATCAAAAGTGCAGCAAAAAATTGGGATTAGTGAGTTCGTACCTTCAATTTATACCCTATTCACTATAACGTGAGATTTTATGTAAACAAAAAAAACTAGTTTTTCTCAAACTTAAGATACCTGCTACTAGTATTCTGATATGACTTCACTTATCAGATTACAAATTGACCATAATTGAAATTATTATAAATTTTTATTCATACTTAAATATATATTTTTTATATAAAATGACAATAACAAACACGAGAACTAATTAAAAAGGAGAGAACGAAGTTATTTGATAAGATACAACACAACTCGTTTGCGATCAATGACGAATACAACCCCACGGAATTTAAAACGCACTACGTTTATCATTACGTGTTCTGATTACGGTACTTCTTTTTTAAGTATCATTATAAAAGTTTGACAGTTTTAATATGGTTTATATTTCACGTCTTTTATGCGCACTGATCTGTAGCATCACATTAATATTTAAAAATAAAATAGTAAAAGTATTTGAATAGTATTTCACAATTAAAAAAATAGTAACTAGCTATTTAATATATAATCGGCATTTTTTTTACTTAATACGAACAAATATACAAGTATCTATGGCATTTAAAAGCTTCCGTGTAAAAGAACCCATTTTATGGTTTGTGTACATAAAATCTCACGTTATAATGAATAGGGTATAATTAATTTTAAAGTGTAGTTAAAGTAATTTCATAAATAGTATGTATTTTTCTGTCGTAGTAGTACGCTCGCAGTCGATCACTTGCTGCCTAAATATTCTATTTTAGATCGCCTTAAATATTATAAGTATGAGCAACCCTGCTCTAACTCGATTGTTTTGTTCCGAACGCAGCGCCTGTTTGATTGTAACTATTCTTATCGCGTATTTAATTCGTGTCATTGAAACTTGAAACCATATTTTTTAGATCAATTTATTATGTAAGGTGCGATGTGTTTTAATCATTTGGCGACCTTGTATACCTACTAATATTATAAAACTTAAGAGTTTGTTGGAACGCGCTAATATATGAAACTACAGGTCAGATTTGAAAAAATATTTATGCATATTATATAGCCTATTTATTAAGGAAGGTTGTAGGATATATAGCTTCGCGCTACGATCCTAAGGAGCGGAGCAGTAACTACGAAAGTCGAGCAATCTGGCAGCGTTAGCGCCGATGAAGCAGAGAAGTTTTTTGAATAAATTTAACACGGGTAAAACCGTGGGGCATTGCTAGTAATTTAAATAAAGTAGTAAAATAAAAAAATGCACTTACGAAGTTCCAGTTCGTTAAATACAGCGGTGCGTAGTACTTCAAATCCTTTAATTCCGCCAATTTCGTAAGTTCTTCGTTGATGGTTAACGCCATGACCGCTCCGTACGCAAGCACAGAATTGTACAAACACGTGCATACGGCATGGAAAATAGTTCTTATCACTAATTTGACATTTCGTTGTTTTTCCTCCTTCACTGGTAATTCGGAATCCTTTATTTTTATGTTCGGATTTATTTCCATGATATATGGATTAATTATCTTGATATATTTAAAATAAAAAATAATGTAAGCGATCAATTTAGAATGTTTATCACTGATACTAGGAATCTGAAATCTACACCGTCCAAGTGGGTTTCTATATAGGCAATGTAGTTAATAATTGTCATAATTTATTTCAACAAATAAAGTATATTATTTGGTAAAGGAAGGTAAAAATAACATCGAATCAAAATAAAGTTTGTTGTGAGATATCAGTAGAGTCAAGAGAGCAAGTAGAATCTTCTCTTTCTTGTAGGTTTATTTATCACGAAAATAAATGGTTATTAAACTCATAAAACTCAATTCATTATAAAAATTCGTTCGCGTTAATCTCTGTCGGTAGATTTTTTTTGTTAATTTTGTATCTATTACAAAGGCCACTGAATAACAATAACAATGTAAAAAATTTTGTCTGGATTGAACTCAAAAACGGCTAGACAAATGTTTATGAAATAGTAAACACGGGAAATATATGTCATTCATCTATTGATTGTCTATAAGGAATATTAAGGATTATCAAGAATACGAGACAAAGAAATCACTGTGCAATAAACGCGTATGTAAAGTATAATATGAATAAATAAATATCCTACAGCACTCAGCGGTAATGTGTCTTGTTATTAGTGTAATAATTTTTATAATCGGATCAGTTATTCCATAGATTACCTTAAACACACACTACACACACTTTTATAAACACACGTAATTATTAGTAACGTACAAATATAAAAGAGAACAATAAAATTCTTCGTATTAAATTATATTATTTAGCAAAACAGCTTCACTTCAAATATGACGCAGTTCAAAAGTAATTTATTATTTAATAGCACACAATTTTATTCACATCACAAAAAAGAAACACGGAACATTTATTTCAACTTATAATATGAATTTATTTAATATGTTTTAATGATACATTTTTCCCCGTCATACGTACATCGATACGAAAAATATTTATTAACCGGTTTGTTAAAGTAAATTGTTTATCATCCTGTTACGTATGGGTGTATTATTTTGTGTTTATTTAAAGAGATATTATTTAGATACACTTTTGGGTTTTTGACTACAATTAAATTATCTATAATTATTGTACACAGAGCTTAAACTTTAATTTATATATATTATTTTATATTACGTTTTGATGTTAAACAGTATTGTAATTATGTATTATTTCAAATTTAATTAATTTTAAAAGAGGATACTTTTTTATTATTGCCACAGTTATTTCCCACTAAATGCACTGTGATGATGATTTTTTATAAATAAATACAAGGATTTTTATTATCGTATCGCGTGCTTCAACGGGCAGTCGACGCGGTATTATGTCAGGTGAACCGTTTTCTTGGGTTCCTTGACATGAGACGCGAAATAAAATTCAGTAGATTGTTTTATATGATGATTATCATATATATATATATAGAATTTATGTTGTTTTTGAATTTGATCAACATGTACTATGTCGTCACTTTGCCGTATGTTTTTTTTATAATATAGTATACTTACACATCTCCTTCCCCTATTCTTTATTCAGATGATTGACTTCAGAATATGAAGTCCATAGTTCTTGCGACTCGAATTTCACACAAGCTATTTAAAATGTTGACATATTTATTATTAAATCTAAAATTATGCCCATAAAAGTGATCGTACTTGTACCATAATGAAATGTTGAAATGTTTTGCCCTTAGATAATGGCATATAGAGCAAATATTTTTATGCCATACAATCTATATCTACAAATGCCATGTCCCAATGATTTGATTTTTCATAAAGTTATTATTATCAGAACTAGGAGCTTTTTAAAATTACTAAAATTGTAAAGCTACACCGCTGTTATCAAATATTAGCAAACAAATTTGAAAAATATCCAAATTTCTTCCTAAATTACTCTACAAAAAAATGTTAAAATCGGTTTAGTTTTGGTGGAGAGAATAGGGGAGTACGAAATTTTGATTTCTTCTATTTGAAGTAAGTTTGATCAGTGCGAACTGCATTTGTCTCTCTCACGCTCTATTCGGTTCTTCGGACACAGTGCGACAACAACATACATGCATATATAAATCACGTCTCTTTCCCAATTATTGCCTTCCAATTGCTACGATTCTAATACATCTTTCGCTTCTTCAACATTCATCAATCTTTTCATACATGCTCGTCGGTTAAGAGTATTCTTAACCTGGCCTTTCTTTAGAACGTCCTCGATTTGATCGTGGAACGTTCGTCTAGGCCTTCCTCTCGCAACGATCCTATTCACACTCAACTTATAAATCTATCTAGTCATGCTTCTGTCGTTCATCCTCTCTGCATGCCCAAGCCATCTTATATCTTTTTTCACCCCATAATAAATTTTGATTATTTTAATAGTTCTTACATTTTAATCATACCACCCTAGTGGCGTTATCTGGATCTGGGTACTTTTATACTACTCCACCATATAACCACTTTGCCGGTGGTAGATTATCCTCTTTGACTAAAACGACATCTCCATCATCTATCTCAGTTGCTGGTTTAACTTCAGACCATTTAATTAAAATACTTATTACAAAATTATGTATTTTACCGGAGTGAGATAATTTATTTTATTAATTTTTCTTAAGTTATCTATCCAATTGTTAAATTTGTAAGATTTAGATAGTAGTATATAGTATTATTTAAGTGTGTCATTAAATGAAAAAGAAAATTGGATTTATTCATGGCCTGAGACAACAACAGATTTTTGTTTAAACGTATTCCTTCACGTATCTTGCCGACTGCGTCTCCTCTTAAAACTTATAATAGAAAAGGTTATGAAATTTCCTTCGATACTTCCAACAGAAATATTATAATAATCGGGTATTTAAAAATTTTCAGGCTGTCCGTGCAAACAAAAAAAGGAAAATTTTTATAAATTATATTGAGAAAATCACATTTCTGATGCATTACTCATAATTGTTGAATGTTGTAGACATTAACATAGACAAAAATTAACAAAATTAAATTTTTACTGTACTGAACCCAATCTATTTATTAGTTTTTATCGTGGCCTTTTAATAAAGTTGCTAGACAGGTTCAGATGGCGATTGAACAACAACATTCTGAAAAAAGTAAAAAAATTTAATGCACACACAATATTTTACAAGTAACATTTATATGAATACTATATTATATTTTTATTTATAACTAGAGCCTGCCGACAACTTTGTTCAAGTTCATCTATACTTATATTTAATATAATATGATATAATATAATGAAGAGGTGTTTGTTTGTTTAAACATGATAATCTTTGGAAATACCAGTCGGATTCGAAAAATTATTTATTATATAATAACCAGATTCATGAGAAATAGTATAGGCTATATAATATTAGGCTACACCTCTCAGCTATTCATAATTCATAATTATTTATTTATCATATTATAACGGTAATGTTACATGATATGTCAATATTACAATACACAGTGAAATCGATAACACAATACAAAACTATAATATAATAATAAAATCGCCAAATAAATAAATATTAATACCCTACTTATATATTATGTACTCATTCTACTAGTATTATTTTTGATGTCATATACTCATTAATATTATAATATGGACTATTTTCAAATTATTTTTTTAATTGTAATTTAAATTCATTATACGGCAGTTGAATGATGTCTTCTGGTATTTTATTATACATATCTATTTTTAAATTTATTCCATTGTTTGTAGGTCTTTACCAATCTTGTTCTAGTTGAAATTATGTTTTCTTTCTGTCGCTTATTATAATTGTGGATATGTTTTAATTTAAGTAAGCTATCTTTTTCTTTATGTATTTCCAGCAGCGAGTAATAGATATAAAGGGAAATGACTGTCATAATTTTGTTTCTCTTAAAATATTCTTTAACAGATTGTCGTCGGTGAACGACGTATATAATTCTTATTGCACGTTTTTGAGAAATCAATACTCTATTTATTTCGGATGCGTTACCCCATACCGTTAATGCGTAGTTTATGGTAGAGTGGCAGTATGCGTACTAAACTGACAACTGTGTTTTTTTTATCGACGAGAGGTTTTAAATTAATTAAAGCATAATTTGCACTTGCTAGTTTATTGCGAACTTTATCTATATGTTTATTATGACTTATTGTATGTTCTAGATCATATCCTAGAAACGTTACATCTTTTTTGTACTATTAGAAGCTTGGTTTGTTTTTGTTTTATAATTTAGAATAACGCTTTTGTCATTGTTCAACAGTATACCATTAGCTTCAAACCATATTTTTAGCTTTATGATAATATCTCTAACTTTTATTTCTGCTATTTTAATATTTTTATCTTTAATTCCAATATGAGTATCGTCAGCAAACAACGTTATCAATGCCCAATCCGGCAAACAACTTGGTAAATCATTAATATAAATTAAAAACAATAACGGTCCCAAAATGGATCCTTGAGGGGTCCCAAAATGGATCTTTGACAACACTGGGAGTATGCATATTGGCCTATAATTTACGATATTAGTAGATTCTCCTTTCTTAAAAATTGGTATAATCTTTCCTGTTTTTAGTGTATCTGGAAATATTCCAGCTTGCATTCAATTATTAAGGACTAGTCGAACTAACTGGAAAAGATCTCCATTCTTTAACATAATTTCTTTTATTGTTTTGCTGTCCATATCATATACATCCGTAGATTTTTTACTATTTAGTTTAGTTATAACTAGCCTAAAATTTTTACTAGATATTTCACGGAAGCAAATAGTCTTGTCAGATTTGGTTAACTTACTTAAATAATCATTACACTTATCAACATACATACATACATAAATCACGCCTCTTTCCCAACGGGGTAGGCAGAGACCACGTCCTTCCACTTGCCGTACCTGACATACAACTTTCGCTTCCTCAACATTCATCAATCTTTTCATGCATGCTCGTCGGTTTAGAGTACTCTGGACCTGACCTTTCTTCAAAACGTCCCCGATTTGATCGTGGAACGTTCGTCTAGGCCTTCTTCTTCCAACGTTCCCAATTACACTCATCTTATAAATCTGTCTAGTCAATCTTCTTTCATTCATCCTCTCTACATGCCCAAACCATCTAAGCATCCCTTTCTCAATCCGTGTCACTACATCTTCTTTCACACCACAACGTTCTCTTATTACACCATTTCTTATCCTGTCACTCAATTTCACTCCTATCATACTTCTTAGCGCTCTCATTTCTACTGCATTTATTCTACTTTCATGTTTTTTGTGCCATACCCAGCTTTCACTTCCGTACATGAGTGTTGGAACTAACACTGCTCTATGTACAGCCAGATGAGCTTTTCTAGAAATTTTCTGGCTGTTCATAAAGGCGTGCAACGCCCCATTCATCTTATTACCACCATTAACTCTCCTTTCAATATCACTTTCACACTTTCCATCACTAGTAAACATTGATCCCAAATAAACAAATTCATTCACTTGCTCTAGTTTATCACTACCAATCCGGATACATACTTCTGTCATGCTCTCTTCCTTTTCAAATACCATAACTTTAGTCTTTTTTGCGTTCACTTTCATTCCCTTTCTTTCCAAGGCATCATTCATAATAGTCACCATCGCTTGTAAATCTTTAGCCGACGATGCAAGTAATACTTGATCATCGGCGTAAAGAAGACATTTGAAAAATAACTCATTCACTCTCAGTCCACAGTCACTCTCTTTCAAATCTGTCAGACAATTATCCATGAATAGGTTGAACAGCCATGGAGACGCTACACATCCCTGTCTAACACCCTTTTGGATATTAAACCATTCGGTGTATGCTCTGTTTATTCTGACACAAGCACTGGAATCCCTATAGAGGGATTATCAGAATACTGCTCACCCCATGCAAAGATAATGCTGACCACAACTCATTCCTCACCACTTTGTCATAGGCCTTTTCTAAATCTACGAATGCACAATAGATTTTTTGGTTTGTGGCCAAAAATTTTCTAGTAATGCACCGTAAGGAAAAGATCTGATCCATACATCCCATTCCCTTTCTAAATCTTTTTTTTTCTAAAACTTTTCCTTTTCTATAATATACATAACTTGATAAAAATAATTTGATTGAGATTTGTGGTGTACAGAAGTACACTACTCGATGTGGTTTAAAACAGAATACTTACGGAAAAGTACCCTTCGATGTCATACTTGAAAGTAGGTATCGTTTTTCACTTCACGACAGTTATCTCAGACTGCTAGTTTAATAATATTTGTGATTCGAAATGACCTTATACACCTGAAACAGACAAGAACCACTTTATTAACCCTTTCAGACCTGGCATCCACAATTGAGGATACAAAGTTTAAAATAATATTACAAAGTAAATACTAATTTGAAAGCTTTTTCATTTGAAAACGATTGTTGCATAAAAACTTAGCTACAACAATACACGTAGCGCCTTCATTGATCACTTTTAAGTTTTAATCTATTTTAATATAGAAGTAAGTCATGCTACATCGGGCCGGGGCCAGGCCAGGCTCCGATCAGGACATGATCAAACATCTATTGCATACTTTTGTATGAATTAATTCATGCTACACCGGGCCGAAGCCAGGCCAGGCGCCGGCCGTGACACGGTCAAACATCTATAGTATACTTTTGTATGAATTAATTCATGCTACACCGGGCAGGGGCCAGGCCAAGCGCCGGCCGCGACACGGTCAAACATCTATAGTATACTTTTGTATAAAGTAATTCAAGCTACACAAGGCCGGGACCGGTCGAGGTCATTCAAAAGTATACTATAAATGATTTACCATGTCCCGGCCGACGTCCGGTCCGGCTCTGGCACGGTGTAACATAAGCATCCTCAAGTCTGCATAATGTGACGGGCAACTACGGAACCATACACTACGCGTAGCCCAAAACCCATTTGGATTTTTTTTAACATAAAAAAAACGGGTTAGGTGGAAAGTTGCCCGGAAAATTTGAAATAACTGCTTTTTTCTATTGAATGTTTTATGAACTCAAGATACTACTACACTATTAGAACGATCGATATGCATTTTTTTTTTTGTTCGTTATGGTACTGAAAACGCTTTTAGAGAAAAAATGTCGGGATAGGTGGCTCTGTAGTCGAGTTATCAATTACTTGTACGGGCAGAACAACGTCTAGACATTTAATAAAAAAAAAAACATTTTCGTCAAAGAACTACATACATAAAAATCTATCTCAAATTTCACAACGAACACGCTCCGAACGTTACGTTACGAATGAACGGCGGAAGTCAATCGGCAAATTAGACACAGCCACAATATTTTCAATGTCACTTCGGTTGAAACGCTCTGGTAGAGATGTGTTATGTAATAACACTGTGTATGAATGCAGCCTTCTGAGGCTTCCGTTGTTAGCGTTCGCCTCGCGCCTTGCAACGCTTTGATTTTTGCACGTAGTTCAGTCAAATAGGGATGCGACTAGGGTTGCCAACCTTTATGAATGGATGTGCAGGACATTTGCAATCAGAATGTGTCACGTGGCTAGAAAACTGGGACCCATCTATCAAAGTATAGTAAAGCGAGAAATACAATTAAAAATTCGATTTAGTTATCATATTTGAAATAGTCTTATTAAATACTATCGGTGCCCCGCCGCGCCGCATCCGTTCATTACGTCCAAATTATATTCGTCTCGTCATTTTATTTTTGTTAATAAAATGTCATAAATAACTCGACCATGCCTCCTGATATTCTGATTTTTTATCTAAAAAAAACCTGAAAGTTTCTCCAGAATCTTAACGAACAAAACATAATAAGAATTACACCCATCCGACATTCGAATCGTGAGATAGGATCTTGAGCTCATAAAAAATACAATATATAAAAAACTGTATTTATTTTTTTACTTTCCAGGAACATATCAAATTCTTCTTTCCCTAAAAACCTTATTCTGATTGTTACTAACATTATAAAAATATGCTGATTGTTCCAGTCGTTCTCAATAAACGATAAACGAACTCAACGATCGAACAGAATTTAATTTTTTATTCATTAACAAAATTCACAGCTTCGATACTAATAATATAAATTGGATTTATAGTTGATAATTTAGCCATTAATGAATTTTTATTATTTAAATACTTATTAAGACATATCTAAAAAAATTAAATAAAGAAATTAATTAAACTGGTGTATGTATTTTTATGTAAGCAGGGTGTATGAGTGGATATTTATATAGATACTAGCTGTGCTCGCGGCTTCGCTCGCGTGGGCGACAAAAATTGTCGTTACCGGTATAAAAAGTATCCTATGTTACTTCTAATACCTCCAAGAATATGTGTACAAAGGTTCATGATGATCAGTTAAGTATTTTTCGCGTGAAAGCGTAACAAACAAACGTAAATTAACATTTATAATATTAGTATGATTAATTCGAACCAGAGGGATATCATAGTAGTGTAAATATAAGCGTACAAAAACTTCGAGATAATTCATAACTCAAGGACACAAAACAATTTTTTTTATGAAAATGTGTTTTAAATTGTGTTTGAATTATTATAATTTATACATCATTCAATTCGTTTTATACATTATGGAAATTTATATTATTATATTTAACTAGCTGGTTCGGCAGACAGTGTTCTTCCCTTTTCGGTAATTAATGGCTCGGCCATAGCGACATCTATCGGATTTTAACATAGCTATAAACCATCGTGCCGATAAAACAAATATTTGTAAATATGAGCTCACTCGATCAAGTTGTTTAGAAGTTATAAAGTCACTAACAGACGTACACAAGATTTTTAAACATAAGATGTAAGATATCGAAAGACCAGAAATTGTTTTTTTTTTTTGAAGTGAAAACTTCTTTAGCACCGTTGTGATTGAAACTCGATGAAACGAAAAAGCGACAATAGAAAGCGACAGCTATATACATCTATAGGATTTAACTTACGAGAGAATGAGATAGAATACATTTATATTATGCACGGTTAATGCAAGTCCTGATTTTCATGATTGTGACCGTCGTCGGATTGGTCCAGTGGTGTGAGTAGATCAGACTTCATACGCGGTACGTACGAGTGGTCGAGAGGACCCGCTGATTTAGGATGTTTAAAAATAATTTTTGAAGAACTTTTTTTTTTTTGAAGGTTCACTTCGACTAATGTGAACTGTTGCACACATTTTTTTTGTTTTGATTGCCGTTCTGTAAGTTGTATGTCTATATTAAGCTTACGTAAACAATAATTTTAAAAAAATGAGTAGGTATTTGTTGTGTCTTGAGTCTAAATAAATAACCATTTACCATATCATACTTAAAAAAATAAAAAATTTTTTTTACACAATCAGCAATAGCATTTATGTATTGTTACGTCCAAAGATTTTGAGAAGTATTTAATGGCAATAGGTTGAATAAGACGAGACCAAATACGGAATAAACTCGTGTGTGTTATATTTTCTTGATATTCTTTGTTATACGAGTTACATCCAGGTACAGTACACGTGACCACAATTAAACACGTCTACTAAACATTAAATTGTCACGTTGTAAAATCCGTGCGGTTGTCTATTAATATTATTACCATAAATAAACTAAACTATAAATAAATCACATTCCAACCTTTTAAAATTACATAATTAAACATTAAATCATATGACAGCTCGAGTTATCAATTTAGTACTATTTCGTCCAACTTGGCTGTTTAAGTGTAATTACCTTGGCCTTTTTTTGCCAGTGGGAAAGAAAATCTTAGTCTCGAAACAGCTGTTTCTCATTCCGTTTTAACGAGAATTCGAATCCCGCTAATCTCGGATATTTGAAAAGATTTTTTGAATGAACTTTTTTTTTCTTTTTTGAAGGTTTTATTTCTGACACGTGCGAACTGCTACACACATAATAACGCTATGTATGAGTTTTGTCTATAGTTAGATGAAGCAGTTGAAACATGTTGTAAAAAATAAAGTCCTTGTAATTTGCCCGGGAAATTGAAATAGAACTTTGATAACAGATTCGAATTATCATTATTTAAGATGTTTAATAACAAGACGAAGTCATTAATTTCACGCGTGTATGATAGTGGCAATATATGGTATTCCTTACAAAGGTTTATAATAGCTGCACGCTATGATGGCTGTTTTTACGTTTGTCCGCTAATAAAGTTTTTAATTACTACGTTTGAAAGAGTAACTGCTATTCTTCATTATCAATTACTATTGACTGCACGTTACTACGTGCAGTTAGGTATAAAATTTATCAAATGTATAATTACTACGTATATTATGGTCTATGGTATAATAACGTCCCGCGAACAAATCTTCTCACCTTTTTACTAACAAAAAAAAAAAACGCCATTTGACAGATTCCTTAATGGATTATAATTGTTGGTGGAGTTTTTGGCGGTAACTTAAAGTGTCATGTGGTGGTTTTTGTTTTAATTCGTAAACTTATGTCATCTGGCCCTATATTATGTAATTTTGGCTGCATTTTACGTGATGTAGTGTGGTTGTTGTGCACAAGTGAAGTGGATTACAATAAATAACTAGGAACATGCATTTTAAGTTGCTACAAAGGCTCCCTGGAAGGTTTTAAGTTTTAACAATCCAACAAGCCATCTTGTTGGAGCGATGTTTAAAGATTACAGAATATTTCCCTCGCTTTGTTGACAAAATGTAAAATACTTGACACTGGCCTAATGCACGAATAGTGCAGAGCCATAATTAATAAGAATAAGAATTGTTGGTGTAATTATTTACCACACAAATCGGCATTTATATTTTTCAAAATTCGTAACATTAAAAATTGAAATCGTATTCGATCATCATATATAGTATCGCTGGCCAGCACAACTACTACCTCCGGAAAACTCGCGTCAACGTAGACGGAGAACTGTTTTAATCAGTCAGACACGTGAGTTCGTTAGGACTTCGTAACTTTTATGACCGTAAGTCTTTAAATGGAGGACCAATTTTACCTATAACATCAGTGGTTGAACGCGTAGCTGATGCGCTTAATATTGGACAACGTAGTGTTAGACGAATAACCAAAGAAAAATATGGCGAGACTGGCACGGAAGAAAATAAACTTCACACAGCAAAAAAAAAAAAAAAAAAACATAGGTGTCGATAGCGTTAATGCAGATGCCATCCGAAGACGTGTGTACGGCGACTATTTACGGAAAGAGTAACAACGAGAAAAAAGTTAGCGCAATCACTTTGGATTACGTTGGATCACGTTGGATTATTCTCCGGTGGACAAGTTCTTTAACGAACCGATTCGAGTTCGATTTTGAAGTTGTTGTATTTCGATTCGATGAAAGATTCGAAATTATGATGGTTGATCCTTCGGCTGACAACATCAGTTTTTGATTTTACTGTACTGAGCATCCTGCACAGTTCCAACACTATAATACAGTGATACTTAAAAAAAAAAAAAATATGTAATTAAAATATCTTCATTGTACTTTTATATAGGCTGGGTTATGAAAGAAACTCTTCCTATGTCCAATTCCACGACATAATCTCTATGCAGAATTTCATTCAAATCCGTCCAGCCGATTGATGCGTGATTGGTAGGCACAAAAATAACTTTCGCATAATTCATAATTTCTACATTAATTTATACCTATTAATTATATATATGTTTCAATATTTCACCCATATTACAAAAGTAATTAAGAATAATAATATCAATCTATCCCACTCACGCACAGCGGTACAGGTATATCGCTATCAAGCTCGCGCACGAGTGTCCCGAATCACGTTATTTCGAGGAAAGTAAAGCTGTACAAATCATTCGAAAGTCAATATACACAAAACATTAACATACGTTAATGCCAGTCAAATTTCTTCAAAATGAGAGACCTTAAATAATACTTTAAAAACAAACCAGAAACGGTGTTGCCACATACAATAACTGCCTTATATGAACGATTTTATGGGCATTTTCACAAAAATGGTACAACAGGTCAAAATATGACTTAAAATTTAAACTTGATAATTTTAATTACGTTTGTTTAAGATTTTATTCTTACTACTCTTTTATTTATTAAAACTAATGTAGTTTATTAGTCCGAATGCTATTTTTAAAGAAAAAGAGGAAAATAAGCAACCATGTCTTGAAATCTTTTCCGTTTTGTTACCAAAGTTAAAGTGAAACTTTATGAATTTCTAACATCATTATGTCAAAGTACAATGCATTTTGAGTAGATAATAACATCGTTTTAAGGTTTTAATAACAAAATAATACTACACGTTTGCACATATTATAAAATTGGTCGTTTTTTTGTCAGGTTTGTTACTATTCGTTCCGAGAAAAGATAGTTTTTCATTCTAGCAAAGGAAAGTTAATAGTAAAGTATTTCCAGCTATGCAAAAACTTAAGTACAATTCTTTTTTTATAAATTCAAACTGCATAATTGTAACTACATTTAGTAATTACTAAGAAAATACTTAAAACCGTCTCAAAGATTTAGGGACAGTAACAAAATTGACGGTAACAAAATTGTAAAGCATAGTGTACATTACGTAATAAAAGTTATGTAAGTAGGGGAGTAAATGTATGATACTAATTATTTCAATTACAATTCAATATACAATTTGTTTCTTGTCTCGTAGTAGTTAAGGTGGACCCTCACCTCTTCGTGTAACGTGCTGAGTGTGGGTGAACTTTGTGTCGGTAAACTGTATATTCGTAAAACTCCAAGACACCACAGGGCTTGTTCCAGTGATTAAGTAGTATTAAAAAAAAGAAAATATTGCATGGCAGTACATGTTTTAAATAAAGCAGGCAAATGCTTCACTTTGTTTAAATTGAAACTAAGTATATTTGTAATATAATAAAAAAAAAATGTTTTAATTTGTTTAACGATCAGCTTAGGCACATTATACTTTTAATTATTAGCTTCTGCCTCAGCTGGTGTCATTTCGGTATTTTTATTTTTATTTAATACGCTCTATATTTCTTTTCCGCTGTGCATCATATTCTTAAGGACGTTCTTGTTTTAACCTTTTGCGATACCTTCTCATTTTTTCTTTAGCGGTTAATTGCATTTGGTTTGAACTTTAAAAGTAATGATAGTCTCAGTTAATGAGTAGATATCATACAAGGGAAATTGAAAAAATACACTAAACCGTTTAGTATAATTTAGTAACTATACACGACCACTGAGAAAGTACTAAATTAGGTAATAACATTTTAAATATAGTTACATGAATTTGCATAATATGCAAACACGCATTTAATTCGATGTACATTAAATTTCATAAGTTATTATCCAAATAATAATAAAAAAGCTTAAAATAAATTTAAAAATAATGTATGCCCAGCTTTATGTTGTCCATTTTGTTACTTTTGCAGTCAATCTATATGTTACCATCTCAAGAGTAACAAAACCGAGGTAACGCAGCGCTTCCGTCTTGGATTAAACTAATTTTAACAGCAATTCAATTGCATGGTTTAATGTTAATTTTGCACCAATCTATTCTTTCAAAGCCAAAACAGACATTAAAGGTTATCGAACAATGTAATTTAAAGCTTATCTATAAAATTTTTAGTAACATAACTGAACATTAATTTTTATTCAAGTCTAGCCCGATCACACGTTTGCTCGCAAATCACTTTCTAACCAAAATGGAAAAATATTTTTAAGATTGCGTCTTGATATCCACTTAATATTGCAATTTTGAGAAACATCAAAGGCAAATTGAAAAATATTATGTTAAAAAATTCTGTAACAAACTGGACATGTCCGGAAATTACGAAAATAGGGGACAACATCTTAATTCAATTTAAAAATCGTTAAAAGGTAATAATTGCAATATAAATTGACTAAGCTGTAAAATAGCTTTTGTATTTTAAATAAAAACTCATTGTGACGGGAGGGCCATACGGATTAATTGCGAAAAGTTTACATAAATTGCCGAATATTACCTGGGGACAGCCCAAAATTATGGGTAGTGTTCCATAATTTAATTCTTTTGTAAATTAGTTTCATTCATTTCATCATTACAAATTTTAAGGATTGTAGATAAAAACCCACAATATTTAATTCTCATCCAAATTTACTACTATAATGTAAAATAAACTCAATAAAAAAATATGAAGTTGAGGGACAGGCTAAAACTAGGGTTGTACCATTTTTGTGAAAATGCCCTTATACATCTGAAAAATTTATATAAATACTTTATAGCATTAATTAAACAATTGCTGATTTTGTAACAGAAGCAGTCGACAACGTCTAAAAATATGTTTTATTAAACACGTTATATGTTGAAAACAATATCAAACAATAATTTTAATTTTTTGGGAACCATCTTGGATTTTAGATTTTTGACTGGCACACTAAAATATTCAGGGTTCTCTAAAATGTTTACTTTGGAACCATAACGATATATCTATATCTATATATCTATATCTCTTTTAGCGTTTGTAAGTTGTTGTCAAAGAAACAAACCATTACGTGACAAATATTACCCAAACTTTAATTTCATGATAGTTAGGTTGTAAATAAAATTATCTTCTAATACTACTTACATACATATATTTTACTATAACTTACAGGATTTTTTTTATTGTAACCTAGCAACACTGTTTCAGTAACTAGTAACACGGAAAATAATATCAAAATAAGCTATGTTATCTATGAAACGATTTTCCCACTTCCTTTTTGTCTTCAGGATTATTTTTTATATGTAATTACAAGTAAGACAACATATTTTTTATATTATTAGCAGAAAGGGTATTCTACGGTTAAGAATAATCTAACTACCGTCAAAATAAGTTAATTGTAGTACCAAAACGGATCTTAAACGTGTTCGGAAATGTTTGAGTGACGTATTCGGCTTTATTCGGATACCTCCAACTACAACGGACATCCGAAGATACGCATTCTCGCTTGGACCGTCGAACAGTTCACATCGCCTAGTCACTCATTCGTAGTGCGTGTATTATTTTTGTAGTCCATGAATTATATTAGTGGTAGTCAGAACATGTGTCATCTAAGATCAGAAGAACTGTGAAGACATGGTTCTTCTAACGAGACGAGAGTTCAATCATTTCTAACAATGTAATATTAAAACGTATGGAGCACTCACATTGTATGACGTTTCCTTTCAAAAATACTGTCGACGTTTTCATGTTCTGTCAGGTCACATCTGTCTTTTTCTCAAATCTGTGTGCCTACTAATGTAAATCAATCTATTTACATATAATAAAATTGAAGAGTCTGTTTGTAATGTCAAAATAACAGCTTTTTACTAAATGTATATGAAAGTACACACGGTACCTTTAACAAAAAAACCATTTTATATATTTTTTGTCTATCTGTGTGCCTGTCTCTTTGTTTGTTTGTTCCGGGTAATCTCTGTTGTAAATCGGGTAACTGTTGAACCGATTTTAACGGGACTTTCATTGGCAGATAGCTGATGTTATAAGGAATAACTTACTACTACTTTTAATTTAGGAAAATAATTTGGGTTCCGTACAAAAAATAGAAAAGGTTTTCTATTAGCACCCGCGAGCGGAGACGCGGGCACATCTAGTACACAATATACAAATTCAGCTTCCGTATGTTTGTCCCACAAATCTCGAAAAGTAGTTGAAGTTTGTACACGACGTTGCATTTCCATATGAAAGTGTTTTTATATATACTTTTCAACGAAAACTTCCAAGCGTTTTGCGAGTTTCAAATACAAACAATTTTATACCTGACAATTGATTACATGTATCACATTTTTAGGGTTCCGTAACTCATAATGAAAAAGGGAACCCTTACAGGATCACTATGTTGTCTGTATTTTTGCTTGTCCGTGTTTCAAAACCCTTTTCCTTGAAATCAACTTGAGGTATAACGTTGAAATTAATATCATATACTAAGTTCTATAGCCTCTTGTTGATGTAAATAAATCAATTTTATAGGTCACAATGTATTAAAGAGATACAGCACTTCATATTTAAAATACCGCTCACGTACTGATTATCAAAACATATAGGGTAGCTGCCGCGAACCTATAGTCTTAAAATTTGGCACAAAAGGTAGTCTTATAACAAAAGTTAAGGACTAATTCCGAAATAAGAAATTTCGAACCCCGTGTGAAGTTTTTTTCTTGATAGGGGATAAAGTAGAAATGAATATTGAATACTTAGATCTATGTTAACAAATTACTGTGAATAAATCAAGCTTCTAGATGACAATAATAAGGCCCTTCATAATAAAAATCTAGAAGTCGCACACAAGACCAATTATCAAAACCTATAGGGTACCTCCCGCAGACCTACAGTCTTAACTGATGGTAAAGGACGTTTTTTTACAAAAGTTTAGGGAAAAATCAGAAAATAAGGAATTTCTAACCCAGTGTAAAATTATAATGCAACAAAATAGTATTCAGTTTTTTTTTTATCTCGAAGAAGGATTGAGGTATAATACATTTTAAATTAATAACAAATATTAAGATCACCTCAAACTGCTGTAAAAAAATCAAGTTTCTAGTTTAACACAATAAAGACATAGAGCCCTTCATAATGAAAATTTAAAAGTCTCACTCAGTGACCAATTTTCAAAATCTATTGGGTACTTCCCGGAGACTATAGACTCTGACGTCTGATGTAGACCAGGTTATGACTGAAATATATCAAAAAGATTAAAATGCATATAGAATGATTATTAATAACATTTCCATATGCGAAAAAATTCAAGTTTAAATGTAGAATATTCCACTGAAATTGATATTTCAGTCTGTAATTAAAAACTTAATCGTACGAAATAATATAAATCCACTTTCAGTTGGTTAATTGACCTACATCTAACGCGAGTTGGCAGATTCTGTATGATTTTAGTCGAAAAACCAACTCAAGCTTTCGCCTCGACGCAATTAAATAGACTGTACGAACAGTTGACAATTGGCAACTGGGCGTAGATTACAATTTTGTCTTTAATTATAACGGTACTTAGGAACTAGTTAAATGTCTTTGTTATACATCCTTGCCATCTCAGAGCAATTCTCCCATTTTATAAACTAAGCAAGTGGATTACTGACTAATCATGCCGTTTTTAGACACTAACCGCTTAGTGTAACAACGGTTTCGTGAGTCAAGTCCATAAACAACTTTTAATACGATTTTTTGATTTTACAAAATTCGTGTAAAACTGGATTACGACTATCAATATTAATATCATCAAGCTCATAGTTTTGTTTTATTTTTGTTTGATCTACTTTTTTTTATAACTAACGTCGATTTTTTTTTTAATTTTCGATCTGACTATACTGTTAGCTTTACGGATTTTACAGCTTCACCTGGGCTTGGGATCGAGCGCTTAAGATACTCAGCCCCGAAAGCAAGGCTACAAGTTCCAAGGGTGCCAAAGTGGCCGAACCTCGGCTTGGACTGTTGCCGCGTATGCAATGAAGTCGCAATTTGACTAATTCCCTATCCGTAATTCAATCTAAACTAATTATACATATATACATGTTTCTTGCCCCTGGGAGGAGGGAAGAAACTTGTAAAATACCCGCCTGGGTAGCTAAAATAATCAAGTTTGAAAATATATCACCAAACACCTGTACGTATGTATGTTCTGGCAGCTATATTTGAGAGCCAATCTCAAGCCTTAGTAGGCTTAGCGTTTTACCATTTTGGGCCACATCGTCATTTAACATCAGGTGAGATTGTGGCCACAACGCTAAAGGTATAAAAAACAAAAGTACTTACAAATGTGTATTCCACTTTTATTGAAATACTAGCTGTGCTTGCCTGCTGCTCCGCTCGCGTGGACTATAGAATTATTGTTTATGAAGACCTATCATATTATCTATACTATAAGATAAATTTACTGTTTGTATTTATCCTAATAATGTAAAATTGTGTTGTGTCGTTGTATTTTGTTAATAATCCTCCTTTATGGAGTTGATATTAAATCGTAACACTGCGACTTCATTATACTATGACCGAAGAGCAGGCTGCATCGCAAACCGGTGTAAAAGAAAGTAGGTGTAACTATGTATAAGCTTCATATAAAATCGTGCTCCATTCACAATAACCTCTCAGTATAATCGCGAGCGGCCATTTCACCGGAAGGCATTAACACTTAAAAAAAACATTTCATCAATAGTGAAAAAATACTGCCATGACTTAAAAAAATATTTTCTTATAGTGCTTTTTTCGTTTTTAAAACACCAAAAAAAAGTGTTATTTTTAATCTTTCAATGAAAACGTAAACAAACCGAAAAAAAAATGGCGTCGAGACTTTTCACACTTTCATTTGTTTTATTATTATTTTATAAGGTCAATAGTGAGACTGTTCTCGAGAGATCGTACGAGTATTTCATGAATTTAGGTAAAAATGTAGCTCCCAGTTTCATGAGTTTATTTGACTGCGCGAATAACGACTACATGTGGGGTTGTGCGAAGGACAAACTCGGAAAAATGTTAGACGGCTGGGACGAAGAAGTACAGAAGGAGAGAAGAATGTGGCAAGGTAAGTAATCATCACTTATTAGTATAATTTTTAAATAAACTACGATCTCCGAAAGTCTTGTGTGATTAGAAAATTATCTTTTAAAATATAGTTCTAGCGATCTCTAAATATGAAAGTCATATACAGAAATTTATTTGTATTATATGTCAATAAACATAGGATATGTAACAATATAAAAAAAAAACTCAAGTTAAAATCTTCAACTATATTTGAAAAAAGTTTCGACTTATAAATAAGAAGTTATAATTATTCAGCGTAACACAACAAAAAATAACTTCAAAAAATTTGACAACATTATTTAACCACAAAATTATTTTTATATCATTAAAAAATTAAATAAACTTTTACTGACTTAAACGAATTCATTATCATTGATGGCTAATTTCATCATGACGGACTACCGTCGCACGATGCAAGCGCTGTTCTCTATTTTACCGTCTAAAAAATTCGACAAAATAATTATAACTGAAAAAGAATTAAAATTCGAATCTGTCGTTACTTTCAAAATAATTCACGAAGACATGAACTTCTTTGTCTGTCTAGTCGAAAATTTTTTTTCGGAAAATATGAGATTTTTATTGTAACACATGTTTCTCTAATCCTCAAATTCCTTGTCTCACAAAAATCCCCAAAAAGAAATTCACGCTGTCACAACACCAACCAACGTTAGACTAACAAATAATACAGAAACTTATTTATTCCGCCCAATATAAGTAAAAATATCAGAGTTTATTATGACGGTATCTTAGTTTGTCATGTAGTGGTTTAAGTTTTTTATTCATAAACTAGCTGTGTCCGCGGCTTTGCTCGCCTGGACAACAGAAGAACGCGTAGTACATATAACAATTGTAGTTACTAAGGCTAATAACTTTTTATTCAATGAAGATATCGCGTTTTTTTCTTTTTAATAAGAACGATTTACGTAAGTATTATCTATCCAGTAGTATTAAAATGTTGCTCGCACAACATTCTTGAGTGATTTCATATAGGACTCTATAGGTTTTTATTCGAACTGACGATACTGTTAGCCTTAGGGGCCCTGGAGCCTTTACGGCTTTTACAGCTTCACCGGGCTTGGGGGCGAGCGCTTAGGCACTCAGCCACGAAAGCTTTGCAACAACATCCGAGGGTGCCAAACTGGCTGAATCTCGGCTCGGACTGTTGCGCGTATGCAAATAAGTCGCGATCTGACTAATTCCCTATCATTCGATCTAAACTAACTATACATATATACATATTTCTGCCCCCTGGGAGGAGGGAAGGAACATGTGTATGTGTATTTAATGATCTGAATTTTTTTTTCTAAACTAGCTAGGCAAAAAAAGAAAGAAAAAAGGTCCCTTACAGAACCTATGTACCTATGTAGTGTGCATGTGTGTATAATGCAGTGTCATGTGTGTCTGTGAAAGCTAGTGAATGTAGAGTCACTGTATCGCGCGAGCGGCTGTTTGGTTCAAGGGCTCCAGACCGATGGATCGGACCTAGGCTTGAGTTGCCGCAGAGGATGTGTTGGTCGTGGCGGGACTCTATCGAGGGAATATCTAGATCTCTATGAATATCTATGTTACGTACGTATTCAGAGGCACTAACTAACTTACGAAGCAGTTTGTTTTGCAAAACTTGCAATGTCGACCCTGTTCCGGTCTATATTGACATGTGGCTTGAAATAAATAGTGCCGACAGTTCTACGGCTAACTTATAACGTTCATGCTTCAACCCACATTACACCTAAGCCCTTGAAATTAAACAATACAAAAATTTGGAGACAATTTCACAAACGGATTTTTAACACCCCCGACACACAACTGACAATTATGCTCATCACACAAAAGTCAATCATGAGCGGGGATCGAATTCACGACCTTTCTGCTCAGTAATAGGTCTTACTGCGCTACAAAGCTTGTTAATAAAATATATTTTTATAGAACTTCAAATAGTTTTTTTTATATCTTCTATTGAGAACATCGTAATAAAAAAAACTGTAGATTCGTCTTACACCCATTTAATAACTGTGACACCACAGAAAACATAATTCAGCTTATTCACTCGACGTATGAAGACAAAGTTTTTTAACATTATATTAATAACCAAATTATTATTACTATTATTTTTTATATACTTTATACATTTGCGACATTCTCACCTGATGTTAAATCTGGCCTTAGATGGTAACATGCCAAGCCTTAAAGAACTGACAACACACTCAAGTTAATAATCAGCGGGTGAAATTATGGTCAAACAGAAATCTTGTATTTAAAAAAGTGGGTGTTTATACTTATGCACGCGCGTTAAAAGTACTACTTCTTTGACTTTGAAAAAAGTTATTGATTTTAACATTTATAATTTACTCGAAGAGGAAATTTATACAGCATCTTAAAAATAATATCGAGTGTGAACTATGTTCAGCATAATAAACAAGTGGGTTAGCAACTAACTTCTTACTGTAGACTTTTTGTTACTATGTAAATGTGCATCGTAAAAATTAACTCTTATAAGTTTTTCATAACGCACCTAAAGAAGTATAAACAATTTTCTACTTCACTTGACATGTAAGATTTTTACAGAGCGAAATTTGAAATACGAAATAAAAAAATGTACCGTCTGATCTCTTTTACTTATGGCATAAGCGAAAAAGATAAGAGGAAAGTGTGGTTTATGTTTCGTATAGCGTTAAATTGTGATACGCGCGTCGTTGCAGGTAGTCATATAAAATGCCATTATGAAAGTTCGCCTCGTTGCATCAATTAGCTTACTTTGAAGTGTCGTTAGTTCAG
Organism: Saturnia pavonia; assembly: GCA_947532125.1. NCBI lineage: Eukaryota > Metazoa > Arthropoda > Insecta > Lepidoptera > Saturniidae > Saturnia > Saturnia pavonia. Next base: position 9,226,488 of record OX383921.1, read on the forward strand.
TGCTAAAGATATGGGTGTTCCTCTCTAGAAGGCCATTTTTTCTATATACGAGGTTACAATTTAATACACAGCCTTTCAATTCTTAACTAACTAATAGCTTGTATTAAGGTAATTAAACAGTTGATACGCTATACATTGTATATAGATATTTGACATACAGACACATCTAAGAATTATGTTTATTACATAAAAATCTGTCATGTATTGGGATCGATCGCGAAACCTCCGCTTCAATAGTAGGGCATACTACTACTACGTCACGAGGCCTGTCGATTCGCTTGGTTTTCATTGATTCGATTCCAGTATGATAAATTTTGATAAATTTTAAGTACGATTAAAATTTTACCTGACGTGTTCCAACTAGGGTCGCTACTGTCTAACAGAATTCATATTTGCTTGGGTCTTTGACATATTTTTCACGATACGCAAGTTGACAGATTTAAAAATTAGAGTCCCTAATTGTTCAAAAATATTAGGCTATTAACGATACAAATAAAGAAAAAAATACTTTTTCCCTGACAATGTTTAGATTTTTGACTGTAAGTCACGTAATTGGAAACGATAATCAAAAAGGTCCTTGTTCAATATATATTATATCTTCATCAAAGACAGGTATTTTTTATCGTTATAGGTTTTGGCGTAGTAGCCACAATCTCACCTGAAGTTAAGTGACGGTGTGGCCCAAGATGATAACACGCTAAACCTAGTGGAAGACTGGCTCTCAACTGCAGCTGCCGGAACACACCTATTGGTGTTTGGCGACAGATTTTCAACTTGAGGGTTTTCATGCAAGCTTCATCCCACTTTTCTCTATCTTAGAGGTTGAATTTCCAAAGATCCTTCCTTACTGCTTACCTACGGTGTATAAGAAACCTGCAAGCAAATTTTTACAGTCCTAGCCCCAGTAGTTTGGGCTGTGCGTTGATATGTCACACAGTAACCCTTTTATATGTATATCTACATAAATAAAATGATTGAGGTTTGCCATAGTAGACGATTCACGCAAAAACTACTGGATAGATTTTGAAAAATATATAACAAATCTTAAAAATGGTAATCATATAAACAATAATAATATAAAATACTACAAATGGTGGATGCCATCCAACTCGTCGCCAGATGAAAACGTACGTTATATGGCAATGCTTATTCGCTGACCGAAATATTGGCCAGCCCTCTGGTCGCGAGAAGATTCGACCAGTCGACTCGCGAGTTCCTTAAAAAGGCTACGCACACTTAGACCCCACTGTCCCAGAGCACAAACATGTAGCCCTTACCAAGAGCTTCAAACTTGCGTCGCTTGAAGTCATCCACTAAGGCAGCTGCTGTACCGGCTCTCAATGAAATAACTAGAAGATGAGACGGTGCCAAAGAATCCACAAACGTGGCATCCCATATCAAGGATCGAACCAACCTCCAGGACATAAGCTTCATACCGCCCGACGGCTACGCGTTCTCCTGACGTCCACGCGAGCGCAGCCGCGGGCAAAGCTAGTATACTTTATAGTAGATTGAGTGTTGCCTTGTTATAAGTTCCAAAATTTTGAAATAGTCTCTAAATTATATAATATTCTGAAGAAATTTCATAAACGAAATTCTAGTTAAATCAACTTTGCAGTTTGCACATATAGTTACTTTTATTTATTGAATAATGGCGTCACACGTGTTCTCTTGACCTTAATGCCTCGTTATGGCGACATATTTTTTATTATATCAAATAGTATTTTTATATTTCTTATAATGAATAAATATTAATTCACAATATACATAATGTGTTTATAAAACAATTTCTCTAAAGTTGTCTACCACCGGATTTTCACCAGATAGCATAATTTATTAAGGGCCATTTACCCGTAATGCAACCTATGGATTGTAATTGTTTGGCTTCTGGCTTCATGCACATGTTCTTAAGCCTTACTTCGTACATTCACTACCTCGTAATGGGATCACTATTAATTTACGGTCATTAACTCTTGTAACAATTTTTTTTTATTACACGATAATAATTACTTGTTATCGAGTTTTTTAGGAATCATAGTTTAATTAATCTCTTTTTTCCTTAAATAATATACAACATGATTTTTAAGAGTCTTGTACGTGCTTTATGACTTACCTAAATACGTACTCACGATGTGAGAATAGCGAAACGACGTGTTTTTTTAACAGTCAAAGTTTTTGTCCAAAGACTTATTTGATACTACTAGCTTCTGCCCGCAACTTCGACTATATGAACATCGTGTCGATTGACGTGAGTTTGAATCGCTGCAATGAGCCTGAGCTTTCGGTGAAGAAAAAGATCGTAAGATAGCATGTAGGTAGGGCTTTTTCTAAATCTCGCCTGGCTAGCTACCATCCTCATACCAAGCCCAGTGGAGCTGGAAAAGCCGCAAACGCTCCAGAGCCCCTAAGGCTAACAGTATGGTCACTTCGAAAAAAAAAAACGCCCTCAAGTAGAAAATCTGTCGCCAAGCACCAATAGGTGTGTTCCAGCAGGTGCGCTTGAGAGCCAATCTTCCATTAGGCTTAAGGTGTTATCATCATGAGCCACATCGTCACTTAAGATCAGGTGAGATTGTGGCCAAAACGCTAAACCATTAATGATAAAAACAAGTCAGGTACTAAATCGTACGGTTTGTGAATTAAAAAACAAATTACTTAGGTTTAAAAATATCCTATGTGTTAATTTAGGTTGTAAACTACCTGCATACCAAATTTCATCCAAATCCGATCAACCATTTTGCAATCAGTTATTTTATAATTAACATACAAACTATCACTTTCTACATGATATAAACTTTCTAACTAAATTTGTTTCGTATTTTCTAACGTAAATAATATTTATTGCAAATAAATTTACACAGATATCTTAGTATATCTATCTCCCTTACTCTTTAGTAGAAAGCTTATGTTATTTTAAGTAGTGGAGCCATTAATCTCTACATTACAACCTGGCTCTTTCAATTTCTGACATAAACTGCTCGTCCAATAAAATATATAGTCATTGAACTTTTCTTTATCCAACTATCTAATATAATAAAGCAGAAGAGTTTTTTTGTTTGTTTGTTTAAACACGCTAATCTCTAAGCTACCAGTCGGATTCGAAAATTCGTAAGTATTAGGCTGTCTAGCATTAGGCTACACTTCTCAGCCAGCCTTAAATATTGATTTTTGTTAATTAAGTCGGAATGAGTAGAGCAGTCTAACTGCTTTATCCGCGTGCGCTAGCGTAATGGTTAGTGATACGTAAATACAATATTCTACAAAAAGATTGCTCCTTAGTATATCTAAGAAAAGTCTGCGATACCATAGGGAAGGACTGTGTCTCAAGTACAGCTGCCAAAAACAATTATAGGTGCTTGGCGACAGATTTTCAACTTGAGGGTGGTAGCTAGCCAGGCGGGAATTAAAATATTTTCCTACAACCATGCTACGATTTCATCACGATGTTTTCCTTCACGGAAAGCTCTGGCTCATTGTAACGTTCGAATTCACGTTGTCGTCGGTATATTCGAATACGCTAAAACTGACCCATCACAGCTTCAATACAGTGTTGATTATTTATAAAGGGAAAGTCTGAATTTTTGGCTTGTATTAAGGAACCGCCTCTAACTGGCCTTATATGCTGACCAATCAAATTCATTTGCTTTCACTAGAAATTAAATTAATTCAGATCAGGTCCCCATATAGAATGCCAATCGATTGACCAGCGACTTAGTTTCCAATAATGCTTCTTCATTACCATATTCATATGTACAAAGAGAAATTATGTAAAAATGCGTTAAAAATATGTATTATTTGTACTAATATTATAAAGTTCAAGAGTAATTTTTTTTACGCGTTTATCTATGGAACTACAAGTCAGAGTTGAAAAGTCCATTTTGAAGTGAAACTTCTTATGTGACTTCCAACACGTTAAACGTTTAACGCACATTATCGGTTTCTCCTCTTTGTGTGAGCCAGAGTGAGAGAGCAAATGTCGGTGTGTATGTATAATGCACACTGTTTAAATAAAATATATTTTAAAATGAAGTTTCACTTCCATTGTGTTTGAATTGCAAACCCACCTTTTTTTCGTTTTATAGACTTTTTACTGAAGAAGGTTATAGACTATTAACTTCACGGTACGACTCTAAGGAGCGGAGCAGTAACCATGAACTTCAAGCAACCTTACAAGCTGTAGGCAAGTACGAGTAGTGAGAATAACGATAGGAAAAACATGGGTGTATTGGCGGTGGCGCATTGGAGAGTTGGACACAAATACTGGCCACGCCATAAATCCCAGATACCGTTATAGATTTACATTACGAAATATTTCTTAACACTAGCAACCGCCAAATTATAGCCACTGTCACTCAGGGATAACGTTTCCTAACGGTGTAATATTTTTAAAAATCGGATCAGCAGTTCCACATATTAATTTCCTCCTACAAACATATTCACTAATTTTACCTCTATATAAGTAATAACTTAATATCTTTTTAGCATTGTAGTAACGTGTGCAAAATAATTTATCTGAAATTTCTTTCCGCCTTCAGCCTAAAACAGATTAACAGAAGTTTCGTCTTTCTGCAACAGAACACGTTTGTTAATAAATAAATCTGTTAGATAAATATTAATGTTACGTCCGTGGGTAATGAATATGCTGTTTTTTTTTCATGTGAATAATTTATTCTTACTCAGTGAAACAAAATTCAAATAAACTCACTATAGTTCTTCAGTATACTATCTCTATGCTCCTCTTGCAGATTACTTCCTTTTTTTATCGCTTGTTGTTTCCACTACCTTGTCCTATTGCACTGTCCTGGCTCGAAACACGGCTCGCTTATCTATCAAAATAGAAGGAAGGTCAAAAACCACTAAAAAGGTTACGTCATTGTTTAGAAGTGTAAGTGTTCCATGTTTAAAGTATTGTTTGTTGAATTAAGCAATCGAAGCTTCGATTATATTGAGTGAATTATTGTGTTTTTTTTTAGTACCTACGTATAGATACTTGATGTTTCGAGTACATTCTAGACGATTCCAGAGATTTCGAGAATAGCGACTTTATCTATTTTTAATCAGATCGTAACAAATAACTGCAAAATGTTACGTTTTTATGTGTTTGAAGTGAAACTTCTTTGGACACGGCAAAGAGAAATTTGTGTAACATGACTTTACATTACGCATTACTCTGCGAACGATACGAGGTGGTTTAAAATGTATAGTGTTATACATATATATAGTGTAAAATTCAAAGAAGTTTCATTTCAACCTTGTGTAAAGGTTACACGCACATTTTTTTTTCTAACTATTATGTGCATTACAGAAGCGGCAGATGCGGAAGTCGTGGCGAAAGGAAGATCTATGGATGAGATGCCATCGCAGATCGGGAGTGAGATTGAAGAATGCTTGAACTCGATCGTTGAATTCTTAAACAACAGAATGTCTCGGTAAGATCTGAAGTTACTTTTAACGGCTGTGACTTTAAAGTTTGACTTACTAATTTATGACATCACTGTATCGTAATATTGTATGTAATTCCCGCCTCTCCATTGCTCAATAGAATCACACGCGCTGAGCTTCGAAGTCACAGTTTCACGATAACCTCCACCTCCGCACGAATAAAAAAATATATCTATGTCTTATATTTGCCGTACCGTTAAACTGTGTCACAATCCCCCGGTTAATGTGTTCCTTCTTACGACATCGGGCCCTTCAAGCGTAACATGAAGAGATATTTATGGAGGCTGGCATAACAGCGGTGACCGTCTATAGATCTGTCGGCGATTACAGTTGTTTTGGGGATTTACCGTACTTAATGTCAAATTACCAAACTACTTTGAAATTAATCTAAACAAAATGTGACTACACTATCCGGACTAGATACTATTAACATCTTCGGATACGTGTTAGAAGTAATTTTACTATTTTTTATATTACAAAGGTGGCAAATACGCATACGGTTCGCCTGATGGTAAGCGGTCACTTTAGCCTATGGACGCCTGTAATACCGAAGTGTATTATAATAGTAATACCGCTGTGTGTTGCCGAAGTTGAACCTCCCTACCACTGGGTGCTCTGGAAACCCTGCCTACTGCAGTAATACAATACTATGTCATATGGTTGCGATCTTCTGTAGGGTGAAGGTATTCCACCAATCGTGCTGCCCCAAGTAGAGAGAAATTTATCTGTGCCTTACCTCTCTTTGAACCCCCCTTCCCCGAGGAGCTCTTGAAACCCTAATCACCGCAGAAACACAACACAAGGTCACTTGGCTGTGATCTTCTGTAGGGTGGAAGTATTCCACCATTCGGGCTGCCCCAAGTAGAGAGAAATTTCCAAATAAAACATTATCTGCGTCCTACCTCTCTTAAAAAGTAAGTATGACAGTGATCTCTCAGTGGTCACCGTTGTTTTTTTTAATAATAATATATTGACAGTTTTTTTTTTCATTTATAGGTTTATTGTTTTGGCTATAATCTTACCTGTTGTTCAGTGACGATGTGGCCCAAGCCACACACGCTAAGCCTAGTGGAAGACTGGCTCTCAACTGCAGCTGCCGGAACATACCTATTGGTGCTTGGCGACAGATTTTCAACTTGAAGGTGGTAGCTAGTCAGGCGAGCGTTATAAAATACCCTACCACCATGCTATGGTTACATCACGATGTTTTCCTTCACCGAAAGCTCAGGTTAATTGCAGGGATTCGAACTCACGTCGATCGACGCGATGGTCGTACATACTACCACTGAGTCATCATTGCTGTAAAAAAAATATTCTTCGATTAGATCAGACCTTAAAATTGTCAGTCAAAATTGATAGACTCCAAGACACATTAGAAAGTATGTGCGTGTTATGTCTACCTACCAAGAAAGAAAGTGAATTTTGTTTTTTCAACTGATTATCACTTCAAACGGTATAACGTATGTTATGTAAATAATTCAAGAATAATAACGGAATAATTATTAATATGACTTACGAATCTACTTTAATATATTGAAGCAACGATAGCTCAGTGGTAGCGTGTACGGAAACCGTGTGATTGGTGTGAGTTCGAATCTCTACAATGAGTCTGAGCTTAGTGAAGGAAAACATCGTGATGAGCCGTCGTTCATTGGACATCATCGTTGAGCCGTCCGTGGTGAGTCATTGTTGGTAGTAGGACATTTTCTAACACCCGCCTGGTTAGCTACCATCCTTAAGTTGAAAATCTGTCACCAAGCATCTATAATTATATTCCGACCGCTTTCCGCTTGAGATTCAGTCCCTCTTGGGAACATCGTCACTTAAAATCCGGTGAGATTTGTGGCCAAACGCTAAAACCTACAGTGAATGTAAAAAAATATGTTACAAAAGAGACGATGCCATTACCAATATTCATAAATATTAACTAAACATTTATAGCTATTTATATTTTTTTATGTACGGTGTACATAAAAATCTGACAGTTTAAACATTATGAGTAAATTATAACTCGCACGTTCTGAATCCAGGTCACAGGTGAAAGTGGGAGATTTTTCATTATCGCACCTTTCTGGTTATTCAAGGTTTTTATATTCTGACCTTAAGAAAGTTCAAGTTTAAGCGAGCTATTTAAACTAGCTGTGCCACACGGTTTCATCTGTGTTAAATTGATTCGACGAACCCTCTACTACTCACGTACTTGCCTCAATGATATTTTATAAGACTTGTCTAAAGCCTGCCAGAATGCTTGACGGTCGTGATTACTGCTCCGCACCTTAGAGACGTAGCGTGAAGTTGTATAGTGTATAACCTACATCAATAATTAGGCTATATAAAATACAAAAATATTTTTTAGCTCTGACTGTTAGGATCAGAGATTAGCGCGCAATTATTAAACAATCTCTTAAGCTTCATAATATTACTAGCAGTGCCCGCGATTCCGTTCGCGTGGTCTACAAAATAACGTCGGTCGAGCGCATGCGCGAATCGTGCTGCCTCCGCTCAAAAGACTAAAATCAAAAATGTTTATTCTGGGTGATCCTTAAAAGATAGTTATACACTATCTCTGAGTTTTTTGTATACCTTTTTAAGATCTACAATTATGTTGTACATTCATTTGATATATCTCGTATGCTTTACTCAGTGTGAGCCATTTAAACGCCCCAAATGCGTCTTTTTTCCGAATTGATACGTTATTAGTGCCACTGCTTATTTCTTATGTTACTTTATCTTACAAAATATATCCTATAATCTGGCCAGATACCATAACCATGAAATAAAAAAATATATGTAAATCGAATTAATAATTTTCGCGTGACAGAACAGACGTACAGAGAGTTTTTTTTTTATAACATGTATAGATGTAATATAGATTTGAAATGCATACTTCATGCTGAGACTCGAGTGGAGGAAATTGGATAATATCTCACCGGTTTTACCGTAACATTCAACTACCGCGATTTCATTTTACGAACATGAAGCAAAAATTTAATTGCATCGCGACCTTTCGCTGATAAAATTTCACACGTTCGTTACGGAAAAGGTAAATAATTCTCTCCACTTATGTTTTTCCATTGTCTATTTGTTAAACGATGTTTTTAAGAATACTTTCATTTGCTCTTTTTTTACAAAATGTATGCATTTAATTTTGTAGCGTTTTACTGAGGACAAGATAATCAAAAAAAAAATTATATTCAATTTAGGCCCTAAGAAGGCACTAATAAACGTCTATTACCTCAGCATTCGGCTTCGGAATCGTAGTCTGTCATGTAGCGGTTTTTATATTATTTTTATAACTAGCTGTGCACGCGGCTCCACTCGTGTGGACTACAGAATACCGTCGGTCGAGCGCACGCGTGAATCGTGCTGACCGCGCTCGAAAGACGGAAGACAAAAAATATAATTGTGGGTGATCCTTAGAAGACAGTTATTCGCTATCTTTGACTTTTTATATAGATCTTTTTAAGATCTATAATCATGTAGGACATTAATTTGGCATATCTCGTATGGTTTACTCAGCGTAAGTCATTTATGGGCCCAAAAGCGTCTTTTCCGATTTGATTCACCATTATCGTCACTGCTAATTTCGTATGTTACTTTATCTTAGAAAATATATCCTATAACCTGGCCAGATAACATAGCTATGAATTAAAATATAAACATGTTAATTGGATAAGTGGTTTCTGCATGAAAAGAACATAAACGGACATACTGAGAAACTTTGAGTTTTATAATATTTATAGATTAAGCAAAATAATACGAAGATTTCAGATATTAGGACATGTCCCAACACCACACCACATAACAGGGGTGTTCAAACTAAGAGCGTCGGCAATCTACCACAAAATATTTATCTAGCAAGTGATCACCTGTAAACCTATCTATTTATTTTCTTTAAAAACAAAACACATAAGTTTTATGGATATTTGGGATCCAGATGCTATAGTTTTTAAATGTACATCGAAAATTTACTATAATAATACCTCATTTTGTATATATGTATATGTAGCTTGAATATAGTTAACCATCGCAAAACTTTCAAGGTAATTTTACTATTTAGGAAATTTCAGCGATCGCCTTCAAAACTCTCCTGATCAACCGTTTGGTCATCCCTGTCATATACTATTGTATCCCCATAATGTTTTCATTATCATTAAAATCTTTAAATTATTATAACATTCAATATGATGGCGTGTGTCAAGAACAGGAATGAAAGAGAGTCGCTGGTGAATTGAAAATGTCAAAATATAGGTGTTTATCACAGCATTTTTACAGAACCTTGCTCGACGATGCCAAGATGTTGTATGACCCAGTAGTTCTAATCTCATCAGCGACTCTCCTAGTGTGATTCTAGAAAGAATAGGGTACAGTGGGACTGATAGATTCGACGAAATAAAACAGAAAAAAACCTACATTAATACCTGTACAATACATTAAAAACAAACAACACGTTCTAATGCAATTCGTAGCAGTAAAAGTCGTGTGACATTTATTTGTACCTAAGTGAAAGCGTAACAATTATTTTTAATTTCTACGCTGAATATGCATCGTAATTTTATTACCGTTAGTATAAATTTATTTACGAGTATAAAAATTGCTCAAAGGTGTCGTATATACTATATAGTACTCATAGATGCAGTTTTTTTAGGACAACTGATTTTTTTTCCTTGTCATAGTTATAATAACTATAGGTGCCCCACGGTTTCAACCGTGTTAAATTTAGTAATCAAGTCTGCACCGCGCCGTCGCCTATGCACCCGAGTTCTCTCTTCCCGTGTTTATCTACAGCTTGCGAGATGGCTAGCGTGAAGTGATAATATATAACATTTCTCAATAAATAAGCTGTGAAACGGGAAAATGTTTTTTCAACCTGATTGATAGTTTCAGAGGTTAGCGCGTTCAAATAAACAATATCATTAGTGTTTTTAAATCATAGTATAGATATTAGAACGGGAAAGTGACGTCACTTTGCCTGATAGTAAGCAAAGTACAATCTAAAGCAATGATAGCTCGATGGTAGCGTGTACGACTTCGCTTCGATTGTCGTGAGTTCGAATCTCTGCGATGAGCCTAACATTTTGGTGAAGGAAAACATCGTGAGGAAACCATAGCATGGTGGTAGGGCTTTTTCTAACGCCCGCCTAGCTAGCTACCACCCTCAAGTTTAAAATCTGTCGCCAAGAACCAATAAGTGTGTTCCGGCAGGTGCACTTGAGAGCCAGTCGTCTACTAGGTTTAGCATGTTATCATCTTAGGCCAAATCGTCACTTAACATCAGGTGAGATTGAGGCCACTAAGCCATACCTAAATAGGATAAAAAAAACGGTGCCACGGAGTCCATCGGCGGTCTTCGCTGTCACGCCGGCATACAAACCTCTCGGCAATTGAATATTCACTGATTTCTCCCGCAGCGTGACAAATCAAAGGAGAGTCACTATGACGAGATTATCACCATGTGTATGGTGATCACTTGATTACTGGATATACACGGGCTGATTCAGAACACAACAGGCCTAAGCATTTCATTATGGCTGGTGTTAGAGCTGGTGTATGGTGGTCCAGATTTAGTTAGACGCGGTCGTCGTGATGTGTTCAGCAACGGTGACACGTTACCGTTGGAATACGAAACTGTCTGGCAGTTGGAATTTCCTGCTATCTATTTTATCTAATGAGTTATTTGAAGGATTAAACAGAAGCAGTCGTGGCCGAGTGGTTAAGGCGTCTGACTCGAAATCAGATTCCCTTTGGGAGCGTAGGTTCGAATCCTACCGGCTGCGTATTATTTTTAAATGATAAAGCATAGAAAGAAGGATTATTACCATATTCATTTATCTAAACTCTGTGGAAGGAAGTAACATAGTGTGGATACTACCTCACTCTAAAAATCCCGTAATGACAAGTATCAGATCGAACTTTTTCACTCGGGAATTTAAGAAATTAAAGGTTATTAATTGCTCTATTACATTCCTAACAAATTATTATTAATAATTAAACTGTTAAATTTAAGTGCTTTGTTTTACATATAAGCAAATTAAACCTTCTACATTTAATGAAAGTGATGGTAAATGTTATCACATTTTGTTTAACATAATTTGATTCAAAAATTAGCGTCGCGTCGTATTGCCGCTACTCGTAATAAATGTAAGAATAACATGAAATGTGTATATATTTGAAGCACAAATTTAAATATATCCCTAAATCAAATAAAAAGAAAGACTAAACTACTTTTGTTGACTTTGTTTGTCTATATGCATGACCACAAAACATAAAACTTGAATATAACACTTGAAAGATAAAAAACATATTTATAAAAGATAGCACTTTAATTTAACAGTTGACAGAATGAAAGACAGCACATTTTAAAAACATAGCAGTTTAATGTAACAGTTGAAAGAAAGAAAGACAACACATTCACAAAACATAGCACTTTAATTTACCAGTTGAAATAAAGAAATAAAACACCTTTACAAAAAATAGCACTTTAATTTAATAGTTGCAAGAAAGAAAGAAAGTACATTTACAAAACATAGCACTTTAATTTAACAGTTGAAAGAAAGAAAGAAAGCACATTTACAAAACATACCACTTTAATTTAAAAGTTGGAAGAACGTTGCCAAACAAATGCCGCATTCAACATCGAAAAGGACTCCAGCATGCGTTATGGCAAGCGCCATAGCACTGGCTTTCAGCTGGACAGCGGTTATAGTAATAATAATATTTTTTTAAGAATATAATATTCAAATTGCATAAATTTGTAGTAATATTATAAAGAGGAAAGATTTGTATGTATGTTTGTAACGAATTGTCTCAAAAAGAACTGGACCGATTTTAAAAATTCTTTCACGATTTCAATGCTACATTATCAAAAAAATGCCTATAAAATATCTTTCATCACATACGCTGCGAAAACTATTGATGATAGAACAAAAAAATGTTCCACAATATTAAAGAACATATCAATAACTACAAAAAAATGTCGTGATAGCATGTGTCTAACTATTGTAGTTATGTCACTATTACTACTTTTAAAATTTAATAGAAATTCCGACCAAAATCAGACCAAGTTATTTATACTTTTGCCTTAATCATTACCTAAATAAATGATTTCTCAAGTAAGGCTGTTTAAATACCTGTAAATTACTTTTTAGTTTAATAAAATCGAACATTCCATTCGAAAGATATTATGAGTTTAATAAAATTGAAATGAAATAAATTCACCGCTACGCCGCGCCGCCGCCGTGACGCGCCGGAGCGCCGTGTACGTTTATGCCAAAATGTTTAAAAAATAAATGTCCACCCGTGCGAAGCTAATAATGTATAATTTCGAAAATTTCGGAATGAAAATGTCATTATAATAATTTCGAAATGTTAGAATAGTACCACTCTATGTTACTTAAGTGATGTTAAAATATCTACGAGTATATATGTAATATATATCAAATGTTTAGTTACCAAGGTACAAGATTTTTTTCTTAGTTTGGAATTAAATGGCCATGGATAACATTATGTCTCCATATTTAATTTTTTCTATGTGTAATATTAATATTACTGAGAAACGGCTTAGTTTCAAGGGTGTTTTAAAGATATTTTTTTTTCTGTAGAAACCTCGAGGGAAAGGAACATGACAGTGGAGGCATCGACAGCATAACTATATCAACCGGCAGCGGAGACAAGAAGAAGATGAAGAAACCCAAACCACCGAAGATACATCTTCTGCACCCGGTCATGTTGAAGATGCAAAAGAAACAAGAGACAGGTCGCGAAGGCAGAGTCCAAAGTTGGGTTATTGGTGACTCGACAATCAATGACAATGACTCGAAAATCTCAGACACTGACTTGACCTTTCTAGATAAAGACAGGAAAACTCTCGAAGAGGTTGATATTGAAGATATTTCATCGGAAGATGACTCTGATTTGATTGCAAAAGGGGTGGCACCTGCTAATGCGAGTGCAAGGCGGGGGAGTAGTTTGATCTCAGATCTATGGTCGATGGGTGAAGAGGCTTTGGATGTTGTAGCTGAGCATGCAATAAAGAATGACAATTTGGAGAATGGCATCGCTGATAAAAGTTCTTTCACAGGTTGGTGACGGATTATTGTTACAATGTCTAATCATTCAAGATTGATTTGGCACTTTTGATATGCCTATATTCCTTCTAAATCTGACAATTTAAACGAAATTTTTGAAGATGTTAAACTCTATTGTCGCGTTTAGTATGAGGGTAAAATTGAGAACTTCGCACACATCATGACGGATGACGGAAGTGAGACATAATTAAGTTAGTCAACAATGATAATAATTTAAATTAATTTTACTGACTTTTGTGAAGTGAAAGTGAAAGCTTCTTTAGCACCGTTTTGATTTGAAACTCAATGAAACGAAAAAGCGACAATGAATGAGACAACCATATAGGATTTATCCTATGAGAGAATGAGATAATGGTTAATTCGAGTCCTTATTTTCACAATTTTGATCGTCGTCGGATTGGCCTAGTGGTTTGAGACGACTACGTTTCATACGCAGTACGCACGAGTGATTGATAGTTCGATTCCCGCTCATTTAGGATATTAAAATAGATTTTTTTGAGATTTTTTTTCATAAGGTTTTACTTCCGACTGTAAAAATAATCTAAAGTTTTATAAATACGCATTATTATATATGTTAAAATTTAAAAGATCATATTATTTTTACACTATTTTTTTTTATGACAGTCGGTAAAATGAATTTACATTATTATTAATTTTATAATGATTAATAACTTCATAATGTTGGCCCGCGAGAAAAAAAAATTGGTATTATTTTTGTTTTGTTAACAAAAGAAAGTACAACAAAGTACCAAGAAGTAAAACTTCTTACGTACGTACACACATGAGTACACACAATTATTTTTCCCTTAAACGCTTATAGTTCGTTGACCATAAACTTCCTTTTTGTTTTAATGCGTTTGTTTTTTTTTTTCGGAATATTCTAAGTTATCTACACGATACTGTGGTTAAAATGATATAAGTAACTAATACAAAGACAAAAATAAGCAAATGCTGTGGTACTGTCGATTTTTTATTATTCAATGATATTGTAATATTCTACCTTAGTCGAAATCAATTTCTCAAGTTGGTATGTGCAAGGTTAGTTCAAGAGTAATACAGGAAACCTAAAACACTCAAATAATAATCACAACACACACATTCACTCCATCACACACACACACACACACACACACACACACACACAACATGATTCTAAACACATTCATACACACGTTATACGAAATTTAATTATACTACTTCTTAATTGGCACTTTAAAATTATATTCAAATATTTTAAAAAGTCTAAAAATTGTGCTGTGAAGTTTGTATATAATTAATAAATACAATTATTATCTGCGAGTGTACCCTGTGATGTGATTGATGATAATGAATAGATGATGGTGTTGCCGAAGATGAAACATTAGATAGAAATTTAATAATAAACAAAGCTATGGTAAATACAGAAAATATGGTAGAAAACTATACACAACTATAGTCAGAAGCGATGTTATGTGACGATGTAATCGAAAACGTAAAAACACTGAATCTAGTTAAGG
Organism: Saturnia pavonia; assembly: GCA_947532125.1. Taxonomy (NCBI): domain Eukaryota; kingdom Metazoa; phylum Arthropoda; class Insecta; order Lepidoptera; family Saturniidae; genus Saturnia; species Saturnia pavonia. Next base: position 9,241,513 of record OX383921.1, read on the forward strand.
GATTGTCTCTCGAGTGGAGGTCCCTGGATATACTGATGCATGGTGAATGACAGATCTTCAACATAAACATGGCAGATAATTAGACGACCACCAACCTATGAATTCCTCTTATAACTTTTACCTTAATTAAAGGCTCAGGGACATTGTATTATTCAAATTGATGCCTTTAAGGACATTCAATCACGCTGAAATTTGCAAAATGTTATAAATTTATCCATATTGAATTTTTTTTTTACATTGCAGAATTTACATCGGTGTAATTCATTACATTATTTGCACATGTGCATCATTTTTGCATGAAGTATCGTAGTTTGAAAGAACATTTATTTATTTGCTTCAAACACAATTTAAATATGCTCAATAAACAATGGAAATATAATAATGACGTAAAGGAAAAAGAAACAAGTAAACATTTTGTATTGTTGTATATCTTGATGTTTGTGTGTGCATCAAATGCTCCTCAATTCATTATATCATCTTATGCATTTTAATTTATGAATAAAAGTCAGGTTTTGTTTAGATTAAAGGAATGTAGTTATAGGTTGAAAATTAGAGACAAGTGAAGGCTTGTATTTAAAGTATCGTAGTATATTCATGAAATTTTCTTTTTTAAAGGTTCTTTTTTAAGGACAATGGATACACGTCCATTAGGCCTAACTTCGTTCGATTTTCTAATCTTCAATGTTCTAAAAAATGATGGCCAACTTTTATAGCTTGCCAGGGGTCTTCGTAACATCTCAGATTTCATATTCCATGTTATTATTTCTAATCCACTTGTGAATAATAACCAAACTATATAACATAAAATTTCACCTATATTACCTAATAATAAGTAGGAAGTTTATAAATAACAAGAAAAACAATTACATGGCAGACTAAGATCCCGTCAGAACCTCTTGAATATTATTCTCTTATTTAGATATTCTTGTCTTTCTTTCTAGATGTTTCAATATTACGTAATGCGATATAATTCGCTATTTCAAGATTTTTATTTTTTAGAATACTAGCGCATTAATATTCCGACCTCGATTAACACGGAGGTTGTAATTTAAATTCCTTGAGGTCAAATATACTCAACTTAGTGTTTCTGGTTTTGTTACTTTTGTAATACCTACGAGTACGTTCAAACGTTTTTTTTTTAATATATACTGACAGTTTAGTTACTTCGCGTGTCCGCTAGAGGTGATCTGGTAGTTTTTTTTTTTAAGGAAGCAATATATCTCCATTTATTATTTGTCAAAGGTGTTTTTGTGGCAATTCCATATCTTCCATGATTCTTCATAAAAATTAATGTTTCAAAAATAATTCTCCGTTTTTAACAATAAAGATTGAGTTGAAACATAGAAGATTGTCTGTCAAGCCATTAGTGGGATGTTTGCGATCCCATCATTTGTTGTTCAAGGCTAGATTTGATAGTTTCGAAATACGAATCAAACGTTTCGTTTTCCGTATTGTTAGTTTTTATTCATTATAGATTTAGCGTTTGGCAACAATCTCGCCTGATGTTAAGTGATGATGTGACCCAAGATGGTAACACGCTAAGCCTAGTGTAGGACTAGTTCTCAAGTGCAGCTGCTAGAACACACTCATAGGTGTTGGGGACAGATTTTCAACTTGAGGCTGGTAGCTAGCCAGGCGTGCAGAAAATACCCTATCATTATGCTATGGTTTAATCACGATGTCTCCCTTACCGAAATCTCAGGATCATTGTATTGTCTAATTCGATCTTTAGACGTGAGTCTTCATGTTCACACAAAAGGTGCTACTAGTAACTTGAGTTTAGAACTACCAAATCACATTCATGAAATCAATAGGGTAGTTAATGTTTTTATAAATAACACCAATCGACAAATGGCCAAATGCTGGGCATAAACCATGTCATTAGGAAAGGCATGGGCTTAGTCAACATAATATCATCTTTTTTTTCACTCTTAAATTACCACGATTCCAGGTGTTGGCGATTTCAAACGCCGATAAATCTACAGTAGGTACTTCGCTATTAGCGCCAATACTTGTACTTATCAATCGTGTATAAATCGTGTACCTACGCAATGGTACCTACTATGAAAACTAGGGTCCAGTTTTCCTCAAGATATGTTCATTCACCGTCAGCCGATATATTTACCAGTATAAAAGTTGAATTCATAAACGTATGTAGTCAAGTATAAATCACGGAAGTCTTTAAGTTTATTCAAAAGAGCATGCAAACTCAACGCATTATAATTTCATATTAATTTGAATATACTCTGCAATATTCTAGAACAAAGAGGTAAGAAGAAGAAGAAAAAGAAGGCAATCCTGAAGCTTCTCATCCTGGGCGCTGTGTTGAAAGCGAAGATCGGAACTATACTCCAAATTTTATCATTTAAATTGCAGGTAAGTTTATTTGTGTAGAAACGTAAATTTAGGGATGAACATAAACATTCAAAACATGAGAGTTCAAGAAGTTTATATTTGCAAGTTTTAATAATATTTCAGAAATCAGGACAAAAAAGCAGGAATTCGTGAAGTATTATAAAAAATTGACAACCAAGTTTAAGATACCAACTTAAGATAAAACAAGTGAGGCAGTAATGTTTGTATTCGTCTGTGGCTAACTCATAAATATAATTTCCTTTCAGGTGAAGTTTTTCCTAATAGCCCTGATAGGCCTGGGCATCAATCTGGCGAGACTCTGGATCGATATCAAGAACAAACACAACCAACAGCCACAAAAAGTGAGTCTATTTTTATATCATAACTAGTTGATACCCGCGACTTGTTTTGTCTGGATTAAAAATTGTCTGTATTTTGTTTTCTTTTAACCGCGAGTTAAGAGTATTTTAATCAAGATTTTTTGTCTGTGAGTACGTGATTGCAACGTGACGCAAATCATAAAACGTGACGTCATCGTTCAATAAATAATCACAGTAGAGTGTTGTTATCTTGTGATAAGCGGCTCAATTTTTTTGACCTAGTGTGAAGGTAGTAGAACGCAAACACATGAGTAAACTATCACAGCTAAGTAAGCTTTACAAGTTAACGAGTAATAGCAAACCAACTTTTAAATGTACTTGGAGAAGTAATTTCGTACAAATACCATTGAAAATTAATTAAATCCCCTTTCAAATTCTGCTTATTGTGACGGGTAACTACGAAACCCTACACTGCCCGTGGCCCGACAAGCACTTGGCATTTTTTTATTTAAAAAAAATTATGTAGTGTTTTTTCACTGTGTTATGTCATGTTAATAAACTATAAACATACAAAATTGTTTATATATAAAAGTCTCTGTGATATGACGTTTCAAGGTTGTCTTGTCTAGGGAGGGGAGAATTCAGTCAAAATATAATCAGCATATTTAATAGGAAAACGTAACCGTATAATAATTCTAAATGTACTTTATACTAGCTGTGCCTGCGGCTCCGCTCGCATGAACTACAGAATACCGTCGGTCGAGCGCACGCACGAATCGTGCTGCCCCCGTTTCAACCAATCGCCTGCCGGTTATTTTATGCTTATTGTAGGGTAACCTTAGATAGACATATGCCTTTTTGCAAATCTTTTTAAGATCTACATTTGTGTACTACATTTATTTTATAAATCTCTTATGGTTTACTCAGCGTAAGTCATTTAAGTTTCTTTTTTCTGAATTGAATCACTATTATCGTCACTGCTTATTTCGTGTGTTAGTTTATCTTACAAAATATATCCTATAACCTGGCTAGATAACATAGATATGTATTAAAAAAGTGGTTTTCGAATGAAAATAACATAACGTACAGACAGACAGAGAAACGTTGAGTTTTATAATATGTATAGAAGATATAGATTTTATCACAAATCTTTTCTTTCAAATCCGGTTGAACACAGTTTTGGAAACAAAGTTACAATTAATCTTTGAATAAATAAATGAATAAACTATAACATATTAAATATGTACGTAACCAAAGATGGCAACACGCTAAATATAGAAAAAGAGCAGCTTGTACAAAATAATTTATTTAGGGTAAACGACAAAATGCAAAATGCGGGTTATTAAGACCCTTGCTTCTTAATGTATCGAGACGTTCCTTTATTTTAAATGAAACCTTATTAGTGCCTCACTTTTGTTTCACGATTCGAGATCAACCATTGTATTTTAGTGCCTACGTGATGTTTAGACGTAGTTTGAAGTTACGTAGACGTTAGCTGGGACATATTCCATTTTATACTTACACAGACCTGTATCACAGCGTCGACTGGCGATGAATTGTTGATATCTCGATGGTCGCCACTGTGCTTACCATAATGCACTGTTCTGTTACTTTACCGTGGTGCTTTAAAGACACCATAAAACAAGTTAATTTTTTTACCGAAAACTCATGTCCTTTGTATTATTCGAACTAACGTCCGAATCTTTAGCAATAAGTAGATAATTATTTCAAAATCTTTACTAATATTATAAAACTCAAAAGTTTGTTTTTTGCTTGCTTGAGCGGGCTAATCCCTAAAACACAGATAAAAAAAAATGTGTAGATTATTTATCAAGGTTATAATAGGCTATATAACTTCATGCTATGAATATAAGGAACGGAGTAAAATATGAATGTCAAGCAATCTGGAGAGCTGCAGGCACGTAGAGGACCAGCGATAAGTTACACAGGTGCGTTGGCGTGAAACCGTGGGGCACAACTAGTATAGGGATACAAGTGATAAGTACAATTTTAATGCGAGACCTAAATACCGAGATAAAAAGCGCCGAAGCATCCGGCTGGAAGGTACGGCGCGTAGGTCATCGAAGGTGAAAGTTGATGCCGCGGTATCGGTGAACAGGATCTTATGTCTCGAGAGCCACGATGTTTATTTAACAAATAAAATTGTATTCTCCGTATAATAAGCCGGCCATGTATGTCGGGTCAAGCGCTTTGTAGAGTTGCGTAGTTGCCCGACACAATATGCAGACTTACAAAGGGGCTCTAAGTAATTTTTAATAACATTCGTACGATATTTTCCTTTTTATTTATTTTTATACTTTGTTCGAGTATTACTCGTTAACTTGTAAAGACTACTTATCTATGATAGTTCTCCTTTTAACTTCATTACATATACCTACTACTGCCGTGAATTTTTTCACGTATCCATAAACAACCATTTATCTGGTAGAGAGGAGAGAGGGACACTTGACTCCTATTTTTTGTTAATGTACTTTTAAGCTTGATATTTCGTAAACGGATCCCTGAATCGAAAAATTGTTTTTACACAACCGTAATATTTTTGAACGACCTACCCAAGCAGCACGTAAGCGTTGTCAACATCAATAAACCAGCCCATTAAAACCTTAAAGTTATTTTATAGATTTACAAGAGTGTGTGGCTTATGTATAAGAGATAGACATATGGTATCACCGACTTTTTTTACATGTACTCAGGAACAATATTTTTGTAGAACATTGTATTTACGTATCACTAACCATTACGCCAGCGCACGCGGATCAAGCAGCTAGGATGAACAAAGTAGTTAGCTAGTAGTAGGCTAGTTGAGAGGTGTAACCTAATGCTAGATGGCTAAAATGCTAGATATGCTATTCCTCGTGAAAAATTACTTTATCCATGTGCGCTGGCGTAATTGTTAGTATAGATATAGATAACTAGAATCGTTAATTTGAAGTTATCACATAAACTGCCTGGACGGTTCTAACAAGGGAGCCGCCATCTTGTTAGAGCTAATGTTTAACGATTACAAGAATTAATAGAAAAATATTCTATTCAGGAGCCGTTGGCAGAATAATGAATGAACACAGTTGCCGTTAAATAAAAAAGAGAAGAATAAACAGTTACTCCCTAAGAGCCCTCATTCGGGAATCAAATCAAACTGTTTGATATTGTTTCCAGGTGATATATTATGAGCACGCTCAACATCAGCACCATTACGACCACGAGGACGAGCACGAGCACGGCTGGGGGCCCTGGTCGAGGAGCATGGACCCTGAGGTATAATTTCATCAGGCTTACTCTATGATACTAAATGCTCTTGAACTACTGATGTGGGAAATATAATATAGAACTATAGATTTGTCGGCGTTTGAAATTGTCTATAATTCGTGGGCTGTCGTGGTGATTCAGCCTGTGTATTCCCTCGGGAGTCGGGACACTTACAGGCTGGTATAATTACTTAATGACTATTATATTACAGAATAAATTGTAGTTTTACTTTAATTTGAACACCGTAAAGCGTGTGCGCCCTTTACTTAACGATAAGTATCAACCGCCATTCGCCATCGTGACGCAGAAATAAGAAGCTTGCCAAGGTTCGAATAAAGCGGTAATAAGATTTTCTACCATATGTATCGTGGATGAAAACCTTGGTATATTAAAACCTTGGCGGGAAGATTCAGCTCGGCTGTATTCGCAGTGTGTAAGATTCGCCAGTTAACAGATATTGCTACTGCTCGGTTAGTCTACTTCGCTTATTTCCGTAGCTTAATGTCTTACAGTATTTTACTGTGGGGTTCAGCAGCTGAGGTAGATAAAAAAACGGGCAGTAATTTATGACATGGGACCGCGCGAATCACTGAGGAACAAGTTTCAAGATATTAGTATCTTAACATTGCACTCCCAATATATCTTAGAAAATCTCATGTATGTTCTGTATTGTAGAAAATCATGTGAAGCAAGTTTTATTATCCAAAGGGTTATTGTAAGATAGATCATTAAATGAATGACGGTGATGTCTGGAAGTGATTTCCTCTCTGTACATCCACTGAAAATGATTTTTTTTTAATCTGTGGACACAATTTCACACACGGTTATTTAATTCCACACTAAGCATAGCTTGTATCATGGTAATTAAACAGCTGATATACTATACATATATATTTAACACCCAGACACACAACTGACAATTACGCTCATCACACAAAAGTCAGTCATGGGCGGGGATCGAACCCGCGACCTCTCGGCTTAATAGTAGGGCTTACTACAACTGCGCCACGAGGCCTGTCAAACTGATATACTGATATTAACAGGAAACAATTTAAATAATATAATACTATAAAAAAAGATTTGATAAACCCGATCGAGTTTCTTGCCCGTTATTCTCAATGAAATGGGATATTCCGAACCAGTAGTAATGCGTTGTGGCCGTAAGTGCCTTCTTATGGCCTAAATTGAATAAAGCATGTTTTATTTTGATTGATTGATCTATTAAGCCTACAACAGGTCATCAGCATTCGCCCAGCGGCGAATTAGGACAACGCGGGGCCTATAGCTTTAGACACAGCGTATATTACATGGCTAATGTAGTCCTGAATTCGGAACTTCCAAGGGTACAGCTTGCATCCGAATAGAGACTGCTATTGTCGTAATCCAATTGATCACAAGTGCCTCACCAAACCAAAAAAAATAAAAATAAAACGTATTTTATTCCAGGAGGACATTGAAGTCGATCTGGACATCCAGAACAAGCCGTACAGGGGTCAGGAAAGGATCACCCAGTTCAATCCTCTGCTAAATAAATTCTAGAATATCCTCTAAGAGTTTTTCAATCCCAGCAAGTCACTTAGGTTTTAATTAGTTGGACTATATTTGTTTAATGTCGAATCTCTACTGACTCTATTTCTATAATTTTAAAGCTACGGAACACAACAAATCTTTTCTTTTTCATAAAATGTTTGCATGAAATGAAAAATACACATATTAAAATTGTAATATAACCATTTAACAGCCAAAATAAACAAACGTAAGGTGTTTTACTATTTGATATAAATAAAATACACTGCTTAGGAAAATGAAAATAAAGTTATTATGTAAATAGTAAATCCTTAAAGTTGTCTCCGTAATCTATAAAATAAATAATAAGAAATGTCAATTAAGATTAAATTTATAAAAAAATAGTTTTAGTTATTAATAAATTATTAAAATAATTTAATGTTATATTGCAATATTAAATATTGTAGTAGGTAAGGATATTTTTTCAATTTGCTTAAAAAATTCTATATATGTATGTGGCCATAGTGTGTACGTATTTATTGTATGTTTGCCTGTAGAAAAAAATAATATATTAATTAATATAATTATGTGTGTTTATTACAACCCTTAACTTAATGCAATTCTGTGACATACTATGATTAAAATATAATAAAGTGTACTTAACTACATTTTTAATATTTATCATTTGTCTTACAAATCGTAATATCAGTAAAGAAAATGAGTGTCTAAGAAAAAGAAGAAAGGAAATCGTAGTGAAATATAATTTCTGGATTTAAAAAAATGTTTATTACTATCTGTGCCCGCGGCTCCGCTCGCGTGGACTACTAACAAAGCTTATTTTTTGTGCGAAACCCTAATTATGTTTGTAAAATAAAAATAGCCTAAGTTATTCCTTATAACATCAGCTAGAAAGTCTCGTCAAAATCGGTACAATCATGTCGGGATTACCCGAAACAAACAAACAAACAGGCAGAAATTTTAAAATTTGTTTTTTGTTAAAGCTATCGTGTATACTTTCATATGCATTTAGTAAAATGTGTTTTTTTTTTGACATTACAAACAGACACTTCAATTTTATTATATGTTTAGATGAAGTTTACGAGGCCTGAGACTATTATAAAATAACATGAAAGAGATAACTGTTATGTTTTCTTTCAGATAAATTAAGGTTTAATATATTGTCCTCTAGTTAGGAATCATTCATCTGAATTTAATGATGATGAAGGGAAGCGTTACGAGAAAACCGGGAATGTTCTTGTTGAACCATAACTTAGGCCGTAAGAGAAGACATCTGTTTCTAGATTTTTTTTTCCTTTTTATACTACAAAGGTGGCAAGCAAGCATACGGCCTGCCTGATGGTAAGTGACTACCGTAGTCTATGGACGCTTGTAATAAATACCGTAGATATCAATAGCGCGTTGCCGAACTTGAACCCGCTGCCCCTAGGAGCTCTGAAAACCCTACTCACCACAAGTACACAATACTAGGTTATTTGGATGCGATTTCCTGTAGGGTGGAGGTATTCCACCAGTCGGGCTGTCCCAAGTAGAGTAAATCCCTTAAAGAAATTTCTCAAATGATTCATAATTCATTTTTTATTTTCAAACTGACAATAATCTTAGTCTTAGGGTCCTGGAGCCTTTACGGCTTTTACAGCTTTACAGGGCTTGGATTCATCATTCGTTTTTTAATTTGTACTAGACAAAAAATTATCATCTTTGTTTTAGAGCTCATTTAAGTGGTATGTATTAAAATATATCAAAACACCATATATTATGTTCACTCATTGAAAACGAGCTTATTCTGACGGATTTGCTTGCTTACAATTAGGTGGCATTCCAAGTATTACATAGGCCGGTATAGAGGTGGGAATACATTTTCTTCTTACTTCCGTCTTACTTTTGCTTACAAAGGAAGCGGAGGAATATGTAAATATCAAGTAATATATATATTTTTAAATTAAAAAGTGTTTTTTCAAAAAAGTATTTATATTTTACATTAGTAACACTATTTTTAATGGTATACCGAACTTTTATATCGAACGAATATTTTTTAAAATTGGTTTCCGAAAAACGGCTAGCCCTACACAACTAAGTATAGAGTTTACTTCAATGTACCGATATTCAATTCGGAAAATTCCGGACGTACTAGGACGGCTTGAAACAAATCAATAATTATGTCTATTATTTTCTTATCTTTACGTATTACTTGAACTCCCCCTTCCTACACTGAATAAACAACATAGTTATAACACGTCGCCATAATTAATCCAACGAGCACACTTATAAATAAAACCATTTTTTTTTATAAAAACCAAAAATATATTTTTCTCATTAATTAGTACATACATAATATTAACACATTCATTATACAGACAGGCACAAAACAACATTACATCGGATCCTGGCAAACCTCATCGGGACTATCGCGGCGAATACTTCGGGTTCTCGGGAGCGTAAGTGAAACTTCTCAGTTCGTAAGAAACGTCATTTCGATTCTCGTAACCTAATTCCCTCATCTCCGGTTTGTATTTCGAATCGAAGTCGCCGCAACCGCCGAATACCCGGTTCGGTGCGCGAACTGGCGAAACGTCAGCTGACACGCTCCCATTGGATGGCGTTTCGCTCCCATTGGTCGGTTTTAAATCGGCGCCGTTCTCGTTAATTTGATTGGTCGACGTCGGTCGGAATAAGGCGGAATGTGCTGTGGCCGTGTCCAAGTCGGCCTTCCTAGAAACTATAATACGTATGTCCGTGTGAAGGTACAGTTTGCCGGATTTCGATGTCATAAATCTGTAAACAAAATAATAAAGAAAATTAATTGTTTTACACTAACACTGCAAAGAACTGTGCCTTATGGTACGTATAGTACAATAAAAAAACAACAGTCGCAGTCATGCCGGATAAAATCCGGCTGATCCTAAAAAACGACAAATAAAAATAGAGTCACTGTGACGGGTTTATCAGCATGGGCATTGTGATCGCGACTCAGTCTACTGCATATTCTTACCACCCCGCTTAACTACTGAATGAATATGCACAACCGCCTATAATTCCCAATGGCGATGTCACAATATCCGAGTTTACAATGCAGGCAATGTGACGTGCTTAGCGAAAAGCGATCGCGCGATTTTCAGAAATCCAGTAGTCCGGGCGGTATAGTTTAGTCCAACCCAGGGATGTGTTATAACCGTATCATGCACCCTATATCGCAGACCCGTTACCTATCCCGCCTAGTCATCATTTCCGTTCGCCATAATACCTTGATCACCCATTCGTCTCAGATAGTCTCATCCCAGTTTTCATTCGTGACGGTTATCCTAATAATAAATCGTCATATTGCTATAAGTTCTTTTTTAAAAAAGGATTCTTGTTTGTGCGTTTAACAGATCGCTCGACTTTCGAAAGTCCAGTAGTCTATACGGTATCTCAGCGGTAGTACTTAAGAAATGTGCAGCTGAGTTGTCTCCAATGTTGACGCGCCTATAACCGCCTGCCCTACCTCTCTGGTGTCGTGCCTCGGGTTTGGAGAGAGGCTAATGTGCAACCGATTTCCAACAAGGGGAATCGATTAGATCCTGTTAATCACCAATGGCTCTGTGCTCTCGCCCACTCTGTTTCTTCTGTATATCAATGATATACCTTTAGGCTATACTTATTGCTATACAGATAACAGCACCATTCATGGGTGCTATTACAGCAAGCAGTCATTTAGTCGGGGTAGAAACAGAAAAAAAACGGGAGGAACTTAACTAATACTTGCATCGTGTGACTACATGGGCAGCAAGTAATTTGGTTGAGTTCAATGCCAAGAAAGCTCAGGTATGCGTTTTTTTTTTTCAAATAAATCTCAATTTTTTCCCATCACCACTCTACAGAACGTCTCACTAACAATGAGTGACTGCCTGAATATCCTAGGTGTGGATATTCGCAGTGACCTCAACTCCTTGGATTACATTTGGAGAATCATCTCTACTACATCTCGGAGACTCGGAATCCTCAACAGGGTGCGATGACTTTCATGCCCGGTTAACTGTATCTTCTTTACAAGGCACAAGTTCAGCCGTGTCTGGAATACTGTTCGCACCTCTGGGATGGATCCGCTAAGTACCTCCTCGATGCTCTGGACAGGTTGCAGAGACGGGCTGTTCGCATTGTTAATGATGCAGACGTTACCCATTGCATCGAGCCACTTCAGCTTCGCAGGAGCATCGCCTCGCTAAGTGTGTTCTACCGTCTGTATCATGGTGAGTGTTCTGAAGAGCTGTTCAATCGAATTCCCTCCTTTTCATTCTACAACAGAACCACACGCACTGGAGTTTGGAGTCACAGTTTTACGGTAACCTCCATCTCGGCACGAACTAAAAAGTTCTCCATGTCTTATCTTTGTCGTACCGTGAAACTGTGGAACCATCTCCCGGCCAATGTGTTCTCTCCTTCTTATGACATCGGATCCTTCAAGCGTAACGTGAAGAGATATTTATGCAGGCCGGTATGACAGCGGCGACCGCCGATACATTGCGATCTCTCGGCGGTCGCAGTTGTAAATGGATTGTACTGTGCTTGCCATCAGGGACAGTACAGTCAATGCGCCGACTGATTAAGGAACGCGAGACATCTAAACGTGCCACTATGGCGGCTCTTACACATCATCTATGGTGGTCGCGATCAGTCAGATATAACTGTCGTGTCCTACAAAATTTTGCACGACAACATCCTAAATAACTTCCTCTATACAATGATTTTTGTGAATTTTCGTTTTTTTTTTGTTACTACGTGCAGTGTTACTTTCTATGTTACTTAAAAGTAGACTAGACCAAAATAATGAAATCAAGGAATCGAAAATTAATCGTACATATCGAAAAATCATCGAATTGATCGAACGCCGTTGTACATTTAATTTATCAGTTTGTATTTTTTTTTATTTCGAGACAAATATATATTTATCTAATTCCTACATTTTTACTGTAGCAACACGCAACGAAGGATATTAACTAGATTATTTATTGTTTTATCATTTCATTTACACAGCTTACATCGTATTATCAATTATATTACGCACTAAAAAAGAATCGATAATCGTAAAATAAACTTACAATTTAAATTATGCTACATCTCTAAAATAAACATTTGGCAAGTGTCATGCGACTTGCGACATGAATCAATAATACAGTGCCACAAACTTTTCTGGCCCGGTGGTCTAAAGCAAAATCATTGCAATCACGTAAAAAAACTTGAAAACGAGTATAGAAGTAGAGGTGCGTACTTAGACGAGCCTTTCAAAATTAATTTCGCCAGTGACAGTGAAAGCGAATGTAGTGACTTTGATGATGAAGTGACCAATGAATCAAATAACTCCGGTGGCTTAAGAATTGCTGGAGTATTCCCGTTAGAAAACACCCGCCATACATTTTATGTAGATGATCATTATTATTGTGTTAAAATATAAATATTTTCAGAGAATACGTTTTTGTTTTTTTTTATTTATTTACATTTTACCTACGCTCTTCCAAATCGCCAGGTGTTTAACATCAGGTCCTATGTAAGGTAGTGTGTGCATAATTTCACTCTTTAACGAACTTCAAAAAGGAGGTTATTAATTTGACATGTACTTATGTATTATTATTATTGGAAATGCACTATATTTACATATTCTATTATGCTTCCAAACAAATATTAAGTTTTTATGAATATGTACATATGTTTGTCCACGTATTTTTCCGACACTATTAATTGGATTGCAAAATCGATCCAGTTATTTTCAAGATTTGGACAAAAATGTTTTTGTAATGTAATGTAATGTACTTACCCATTTTATTGCAAAATTTATTTTATTGATTTATTTTATTACTGACAACACCAAATGCGATAACAGCGACTCTCTCACCGGGCCAGATAAGTTTGTGGCACTATAGTCTTATATTATTCTCATCCAAATTAATGACGTCAAAAGGGCAATATCAATCAATGTCGCAGGTACATTTCTGGTCTAATTGTTAATAAGGAAAGTTGTGTTAGAAAGTAGGTACTTTAAATCTACAATTTTTGATATGAAACATCTCATTGCTGGGGGTAAAATGATTGTACATATGCTATCATGGTCAGATTTGTTTTAAACGCCATCTATCCGCCCATTATTTGTACTACATTTTTACCTGCACATGATTTAAAGGTTTGATTTTTTTAACGTTATAAGCTTAGTTTTTACCGCCACCTACATTCAATATAAAAATTTTTTTTTTGTTAATTCTAAGATTTTTGTAACGTTGATTTGTAAGCGCGAAATTGAAGCTATGTACAAATCAATTTTATTAAGTCAAAATTTAACAATACTTTATTGACTTAAGGGTTTTTCAATGATCTGTGTCGATATTTCACAACAGTACGGCGTCCTACAAACACGCATTTTTTTTAAACCCTTGTAGAGTTTAGCGTTTAGACCACAGTCTAACCTGGTACCACGCTAAACCTAGAGGAACTAGTTACCAAGCACAACACACTTAGAGATGTTTGGCGACATATTTTCAACTTTCCACATAGCTAGCCGAAGCAGCCATTATATAATGCACGTGCAATTTTGCTGGATTTTCTTATATTCCACCCTCTCCGCAGAAACACAACACTAGGTTATTTGGCTAGGATCTTGGCTTACCTGAGGTGGATGAGATAACGTAGCCACTTCCTGGCGTGGACGGCATCAGGCGCGGCTGGTCCAGCCCCGGCGGGCATGTACAAGGTTCTCTGGCGGAGGAATGTTCGAGTCCTGGGCGGCATTGAGCGCAAGTCATACAGAACCACGAACATCTTCACCAGAGTACCGTGAGGGTTGAACAGCGACACTTGGACCGTGCCAGACCGGGATACGAGGTAGCCACCTCTGCCAAGGTTTATGTGACCCTGGGGAAATCAAAAATATTTTATTCATTTTAAACCTTATAAAGCACTTTTGTATGTCAACACTTCGGACAAACATCCCAGTCATTAAGAAGAAACTCGATTGATTAACATTAAGCTCGTCACACACTATGAAGATACTATAATATTTTTTATGTCACAAAATCGTAAGATAAAGTATTATAGCTTCTTAAGGTATCACAGACGGGTAAGATACAATATATGAAATCATGTCAGTCTCTTGACAGTCTGCACATATTTTTTGTCAGAAATTATATTTACATGATAATTAAATATGACTCATTAGACGATGATTCTGATTTTGAATTCGATACGCAAATTGCATTAGCACATACTAAAAGATGTGGTCGTCGTATCGTGACGTAGATGAAGACGTAGCTAGTGTTGGGAAGCATCGATTAACTGACGATTAATCAACAGTCATTAGCACTATCGATAGTTGAGATAAAACTATTGATAGTATATTTCCAATACACAATACTAGGTATTTTTGTGATCATAGATTTGAGTGAATGAATTTTTTTAGGTCATCAAGTTAGCAAACTACGCAAGCTGCGGAACACAAGAATGACCTTTTTTCTGTGTGGTCGCTCGACGGGCTGACTTATATAAATAGTCAATCGATTAAATGGTAAATAAAAAACAAAAAAAAAACATTTATATATACAAAAATAAAAAGTGTATAGGTAATATAATATTATTAACATTATTTATTTGTATTTTATTTTGTATACATTACCATTCTGTTCATGTGTGATAATGTGGACTGATATCACTGAACGCATATATTTTATTTGTAACCCTTTAAAGCATAAATAAATAATTTTTTTTTGCTTATTTTTACAATTATTTAATTTGAAGTGTTTTATTTTACTCCTTAAAATATTGGTTTTGTTTTCCCACCGTGCAATTTATATTTAATTGTAATAACCGCTAGTGGTAGTGTATGAAAATGGTATTACCCATGTGCCTTGCAATTTTTAATAACTATAATAAAATGATGAGAAATTATAATTATTTCTGTCTATAAAAATATTCGTTAGATGAAGATATTAATTATCATGTAATCACGTCAAATATCAGACCTACATACGTCGAAGAATTACTTCCCGCCTTATCATACCGGTAAAAGCATATAGAGCCATGTTGTTATGAAAATAATTTAAATTTTAACGGTAAGTAATCTGATAAAAAAATCTCCATTTAATAATTAAATGATAAAAAATATAGTACAGGTATTGAATTGATAACAAAATTATCTTCATAGTTCTAATAAAAAAGTATCCAAATTGGTAACTGACGTCGATAGGCAATGTATTATGATAAGCTTATAGAGGGAATCTATGCTTAGTCACGTGGTCCAAATTCGCCAATAGAAGAGGACGCCATCGTTTGTGTACCTTTTCACGGAGTTGTAATACAAATTGTGATTTTTCTATGTAGTAAGTGGTGTTATATATTATATCGAGCATAAGGATAATAATTATTCGGTAAATCATAATATTCGGATTTACATACAATCGATGTTTGCAACACTAGGCATAGCAATACACGGCAATGCACTCGTGAGAATCGCATCACCTGTGCCATCATCGACACCCCTCGCCCCGCACCGAGACACGTCACAACATCTTAAGATGAAATAACCATATCGTTCGGTATCTTTAAGATACTGTAAAATGAAAATATATATTATATTCGCCGTGTACAGACCATTGAATTGTATGTCGAGGGATATTTTATCTTAAGACTACCTGTACCCGCGGGTTCCCTAGCTAAAATAACGTTTTTAATTTTTTTGTGCGGATCTTCATTATTTTTCTAAAATAAAATAAAGCCTAAGCTATTCCGCTATCTCCCAGAGGAGATTACCCGATTAAAAAAAATGGATTTTTTGTCAATGTACCGTGTATACTTTCATATGCATTTAGTAAAATTCCTGTTATTTTGGCATTACAAACAAACACTTCAATTTTATTATATGTACAGATAAAATATTATTGCATCGTCACCGTCGGTGATGCGGTTTATTAGTGGATATACAGAGAATGGGTCACTTCCAGACAGATGTCATTATTATTCATCTAAAATCCACAGTATAATACGCTTTTGCCAATAAAACTTCTTTAACGTAGTTCTTCTAGTGACCACTTAATATCTCTTGGGACTACGTACCTACTTCATAATATCTAAAAATTGTCTATATTATTACAGTAACTGTCAAGATATTATAGCTTAGTGCTAGCGTGATCTCAAGGACTTGGGTTCAAACCTTACAACGAAGCAGAGCTTTCGGTGAAGGAATACAATATGTGGTAAGGAACTCTGTCGATGTATTCTAGAAACCTCTTCAAGGTTCTGTTTGTCTTCTAGTCTGAACCTTAGGAAACCTCCCCCAAAAGCACTCACCATATAAGGCGCGTTAGTGCCACCTGGCGCATAGAAGAACACCGTCACGGGCAGACGTTTGTGGGGTGGGCAGAAAGCTCCGGACGCTCCCAACTCCGCTGTGAACCCTTGCACGGTCGCTACAGGCTCCAAACGGCCCTTCAGTGCCGACTCTTCGAAACTACCTGTAAAAATCAAATCTGTTCTTTAGCTCCGCAGTTTTTAAAGCAACGGAACACTTAACAAATCTGATATATTTTATGGAACCCTTCATTACTCATGACAAACAATAAAATTATATAATCCATACTACACTTCAGCCGCTAAAAGAATGCGTTCCTGACGTCTCCCGCAACAAACATACGACTGTTTTAGCGATACAGCATGGCAGCCCATCACGCCATATGGGGTTGCAATTTTTTCCCAGAGATAAAAAACATAAATAAAGTTTTTAATGCTTAAAATAGATAAAATACTGTTAATTTTCTGGAATACTGTTTATTTTCCTTCTCCGACCTTAATACACTCTTTATTTCTTGTACAAAAAATATGCAACCATAAATATGAGTAGCTACAATACTTTTATATTTCTGGTAAAAAATGGCAGCCCCATATGGCGTGATGGGCCGCCATGTTGTGTCGCTAAAACAGTCGTCTGTTCTGACAGACGTCAGGAACGCATTCTCTCAGCAGCCGAACTGTAATATTGTTACGGCCGCGTGTAATAAAAAGCCGTAGTTTCATACGAAAGCAATTTATTCGTACTTAGATAAATACAAATTAAAACAAGCGACTCGGCTCCCTCATATATCCACAGTAGCCATTAACGTCAAGCTATCTGGCAAGCTGTAGGCAAGAAGAGAAGTGAGGACAACGTTAACGACGCGACAAAGTGCGCGGTAGAGAGATCGAATATATTTAAACGAGTGAAACCGTGGGGTTATAGTCAACGTGTATATGAATATGTATGTATCAAAGAAGTTTCACTCACCCAATAGTCCAGTGCTGGGTCCGATCCTGAGTTTGGGCGTCGTATCTCCTTTTTTAACAGCCGGCGGGGGGGTTGAGCTGCGCGCGGGGCGCGCGGGCGGCGGCGGGGTGACAGGCGACACGGGCGGAACCGCAGGCGGTGGCGATATCGGGTGGAATAAAGCACTGACGAAATAGAGGACAATGCTATTAGTTAAAGTATCTTTGGGGATATGAGCTTACCCCTAACTTCTAGAATAAGGCATAAATCATATTATTATTACATAGTATAAAACAAAGTCGCGTCGCTCTGTCCGTCCCTATGTATGCTTAAATCTTTAAAACTACGCAACGGATTTTGAAGCGGTTTTTTTAGCGGATAGTGATTCAAGAGGAAGGTTTATACGTATAATACATGCATAATATTGTAGAGGAACACTGATAAATTTAGAGGTTTCTAATGTGATGTCGTAAATAAACACATTTTTTGCGCTTACATTGCAAACGCTGGCTGAACCCCACCAGATAAATCAAAATAATGTACTATAGTATTGTACACCTTAAAAAGGTCAACAAAAAACTCCGCGATGGTATATGTCTATCTCTTAAGGATAACCCACAATAACCATTTTTTATCTTTTACATTTTACGGGAAAAAATGGCTTATTTACGAAGTGATTTTAAGCAATACAGCATTAATTCTTATCCAATTAATTAATCCAATCCTTAGATACATTGTCCATTTAATATAGATCAATATAGGCCTTTACAGCATGCAATTTAAATGAATATTCCCGAAGATATTACAGATTTAAAATATAGGGAAGTGCGGCGGTACCGGCCCTATATACCATGGTCAATTATATGTCGCTCTTTCAAGAGTAACCTCTAAACAAAACATGTTTGTATTATCTAATGACAAAAAAGCTGTAAATGTTGTTTATAAGGACATTCTGTGGTACATTTAGTATCAGCATTGCACCCGTGCGAAGCCGGGGCGGGTAGTAAATAATAAGACAGACCTGAGAGACCATTCTCTTGGTGACAAACTTGTCTAAATAAATCTCTATTGGTTTGTCATTGGTTTGTCGTGTTTCGGGATCAGCGAGTGACCAGCGATGGATTGCCGTCGTCTTTAGATTGCACGGTGCTTACGATCCGGTATAAATCCATCCTTTGGTTGAAACATCCATGTTAATTCAAAACATATTAATACAAACCTTTTTATCCCAGAAATTCCATTGATCGAGTCATCAAAATCGAAGCAATTATTCGAACGACGCAACGGTGCAGGACTTGAAGTCAACGGTAGTCCGGTTTTCGTATGAAAAACCATAGACGCAGCGGAATCGAACCGCCACCTGAACTTGTCCACCTCCGATGATGACGGCACTTGCTCCTCCTTCTCCGGGAACCTGAACCCTTGACCCTCATCGGGAGAATCCAGATCGCATTTATCAAATGTACCATAATCACATTTCTCATATAGGACATAATCGTCACTTATTGAGTAAGTCTTCTGGCGTTTCGTATCCTTCGGTCCCGAGAATACTGTATCATCCGTCTTCAGGTGCAACTCCTCAATGTCCTTCTTCTGCCTATCGCTCACAACTCTCTCCATCCTATCAACAATTGGAAAGAATCTACGCAATTTTGGTCTTTTAACTATACTATTATCACATGTTAAATCACATTTAGGTTTCTTGTATTTGTTCGGATAGTCCTCACATTTCCTACGGGCACCGTTGAATGATGCCAAGTCATAACTGCCCTCCGATCTGATCATCCTGCAATTGTCACATTTCAAATTGACCAGCATACCGCACTGGCATTGAATGTCGTCCGTTTGCGTCGAGACCGTGTTCGTCTTTTTGAATATTGGTAAACTGTCAGTTTCCACGAAGGGGGATTTCGTCTCCAGCCGGCTCGCTGGGAGGGTCAGGTAGGTTTGGTTCCTGTAGCAGCCAATAGCTCGGAATCGGTCGAACCTTGCCGCTTGGAGGATCGGTATCGATGTATGAGTTTCTTTTTTATCACCCTCCGAGGACGTACTCTCGTTTAACTTCATTTTGGTCTCCTTCCTCATACGTCGTTTGCATTTCGCTATCTCTTTCAGTCTCCGTTCGTCTGCCTTAGTCTTTTCCTTACCGTCCGATTCCTCATCACAATTGCACTTGTGTTTACCATTTTCACTGCACGGAGTCATCATTCTGTCATCGACTACATCACCAGTATACAATCTATGATATTTAACGTTCTCGTTACGAGATCCTATTGTGAGATCATTTAGTTTCCCCACCAGGTCGTCGTGAAGCGCCGGTGGCGTCTCTCTGCTAAGTTTACGTTTTTGGCAGGGGCATTTGACTTTTGGTATTTCATCGACGCGCGGCAAACTCTCGAGGGTGACCTTTAAGGAGACGTTATCTCCTATGTCGGTGATGGGGAAATGGTGTGTGGTGGGGTTTCTGCTGAATTCAGTCATGTTATAGCTCTCGCCTGGTATTTTTATGGAGTAGACGATGTTTAAGTTTCGTTGCTGTTCGTTTGGCAGTTCGGTTTCGTCGCAATTGGCTTCAAGTTTTTTAAAATTACATTTCTCGCGGCTCAGTTTCCTCCTGTAAATATAGAAAAAAAATTAATCACCTTCATTTTTAATCACAGCTTGTGTTTACACCTAATTTTGCCAATGTCACGTGAATAGAATTTTCTAATGCACATAGTATTACACAAAATGTCACCAATATTACAAAATATTGGGTCAACTAATGCTTAACGTTTATGAATTTAAATAAAAACAATAAAACTACTAAAATTTAGTTTTTTTTTTGAGCCGATAATGTCTCTTTATTTCGAATCTCCCAATGAGCTGATTGATATTAGAAAATGTCTTAGTGCAATCATAAAATGGTAGTAGTTGTAAGATACTCGCCTGGCTTGCTGAAACTAAAGTTAACAATATTTCACCAACACCCCCTCACCGGTGTTTCCCGACTACCGATCTTCATCAAAGATGAGATTATTCTCAGCCTCAATGTAGAATATCAGTCCACGTCTTTCTAATCGATTGCCTTTAGGTGGTAGAATATAACAACTACATTCGACTGGACCGTTTTAACCTACACCATGTGTAACGCACCCGCTAGAGTGGCACGTAAGCGCTCCGGCGTCAGTAGGTATATATCCAATCAAGCAGATTGGTAGGAACCTGTACCCGACTGGATCGCGACCACAATGCACATTGCACATCGTGCTAAAACTCATCACAATGACTCCCTTTTAGTTTGTCGGGTTTTGAGACCAGCCAATGTATAGCCAGCGGCCGAGACCCGAGACTCTTACAGACCGGTATGACAGCGACCGGCAATGGATTGCCGATCTCTTAATGGTCGCTGTTATCTTTGGATTGTACTGTACGTACCATCAGATACAGTACTATCAGTTTTCCGTGTTACAATAAAAAAAATAACAGATTTATAATATATCGATGAAGTGGTTCTTTTGAAGGTACCTCCGCTCAGTCGGGTTATCTTCAGTCTTAGTTTCCTTGAGTGTAACCAGCCAAGCGGCCAGCTGTGAGAAGTGAAGTTGTGAACGCACAGCATTCAGAAGCCACTGGGACGAAGAGAAGGCTGGGGTGTCGTGACTTCTGCCACCAAAATACAGCTATATAACACTTGATTTGACGAAACTAAAGGTGGTACATGTATGTATGCATTTTAAGGAACGAGATATAAAAAAAAAAATTGCAATTTTTAGGTGTTTGGTGACAAAAATTAAATTTTATAAAATTCACGCACAACACACATTTTGTACCAATCTGTGCCAAAACTTATACAAGAGTAATGGTATCAATGGACTTATAGCAAGTTAAGAGCCTAAGTATACTGAACTGACTTGTTGATCAATGCTCGCATTGTCCACCTCTCCACAAGCAATCCTCGTTGCTGCGAGTGGATCTTGTCATAATCCTTTTCTGCACTCAAGGCGTAGCATTCTGGACAATCGGGGGCGAGGAGAACCTTGAAATAAAAAAAAACAATCTTGTAAGCCTTAGTGTTGTGTAAAAATGATCTATTAGGAAAGGCCGTGGAAAAGCTGACGATAGTCGCTAAAAACGCCATGTAGACACAAAAAACCCAGGGGAAATAAAAGGTTTAATCACCATGCCAACCACACGACATAATGGTGACTTCAAGCATCGTGCTATGACCATGTGCTAGTTGGGAACTTTTCAGTATCAAAACCTGGCTACCGTCTTCCATTTGAGTTCTGTCGCTGCATAGCTCTCGGTGTGTTCCGACAGCTGCATTGGATAGATTAACATGTTCTGTCTTTTGAACAGTGGCAGAACCTGTGAAATGTTCATTTACGGAAGCATCCACGCCGCAAGGCAGCAATGCTTATGCTGTTGTGTTCTAGTCCGAAGAATGTAGTTGGTAAAATATAGTTTCCCAAGAGATATATTGTTCCACAGTCCTCAAAAGTAGCAATCTTTTACACCTAGCCTTTTCCTGCCTGCTCCTTTTGAGGTTTGTTATACATAACTATTGGCTACAACGAATTAACATCAAGTGGTGAGAATATTTCTAAAAACGTGAATTGTAGCGCTAGTTTTTACAGACCTCTATGCAAACTGGTATTTGTTCTTTCCATAGGGCACGTACGTATTTGCTCAGCTGCGCTTCCACTGCCGGCTTCGACTCCTTATCTTCTGGCTTCGGTTGGGTAGTGACCTGGAACACGTGTAATTTTATGGATATGTTAAACGAGTAAATATATCTAACGTCGGTGATACTGCAAAACGAGCTATGTCACTATGAAATGATTTTACAGAAGAATGACTGAGAACTTTTTAATGATATGTTAGGTGTATGACTTGCATATCGTGGTGTAATTTCGTTAGTATAATATATATAATTTTATGCAAATCAATCCTGAATGTGGATCTAGCGTGAAAATAACTAGAAATATTACATTTTGCAATAAATAATAATGAGGTCGAGTCTTTCAACACAGAATATATTGCAGTATCACCGACGATTATTAAGCTTTGATAAAATAATAGATGAAACCACATTTCTCGACGATCACAATTTGTTTCCAACTGTACAATACTTCTCATTAGACGTTGAGTTAGGCCAATTTCTGAACGCCTAGTGATTTTCGCAGTAGTTGTCTGGCATAAACAGGATGACCCTATAGAGACGACGAGAGCGGCGAGATGTAATGCAATTATGTTAACCTAATCTGTTTTGGTGTCGCGTATCGAGATCGGCTAATATCTGAACGCCTAGTGACTTTCACAGTGGTCGTCTGGTGTAACAACGATGATTTTATAAAGACGGGCGAAAGTGGCGAGATGGTTTTGCAACTATGTATATTAAGTTAGTAGAACCAGGATCGACTTCTGATAAGATTATCAACATACTGCAATTTGGTAAGTAACATTTTTTTTGCACATTTATTAATTTACATTCGAATTCGTAACGCTATTGGCTGAGTATGAAGGAAGATGTGAAAGAGGAACATGAACGCCTTGAAAAACGTTTTTAATACCACCATGTACTAAGTAAATACAGAACTTATTTTTCTTACTTAACGGCAACGTGTGTAAATAATATACACAACTAAGCCAATGTCACGTGGATATATTTTTGTTTTCTTCAAAGTTCAAACAACACTTTGACAAGATGTTGGCTCTCTTATTAAAACAGTCCAGGGAGTTGTGTGGCAACTTTAAATTCATGCATCTATACCTTGTTCATTATATGAAGGCTTGCATGACATATCCACAGAACGTAAATTGTTACGTCGTGCAAATTATGACATAACCTAAAACACGCATTTCGACTATAATTTGTCATTAAAACAATTTTTGGTACTGATAAACGCTATAAGACATTTTGCACGACAACATCCTAAATAACTTCCTCTAAACAACAATTATTGTGAATTTTCGTATTTTTGTGTTACTACGTGCATCGTTACTTTCTATGTTAATTAAAAAACTAAAGTGGACCAAAAATTATAAAACCAAGAAATCGAAAATTAATCGAATCGATCGAACGCCGTTGTACATTTAAATTATTATTTCTTTTTTTAATTTCGAATAAAAATATGTATTTACGTAATTCCTACATTTTTACTGCAGCAAAACGCAAAGAAGAACATTGACTGGATTGTTGTTTGGAGTCGGGCATTCAATAATTCAAGTGTTCCAGATTTCAATTTCAATTGTTGTTATAGTTTATTTTTGTTATTTAATTTACACAGCTTACACATTCCTCAATTGTTTTAAAGCATAATTGTATTATCGATTATATTACGCTCTAAAAAAGAATCGAGAATCGTAAAATGAACTTCCAATTTAAATTATGCTTCATCTCTAAAATAAACATTTGACATGTGTCATGCAAGCTTTCTGAACATAAACCTAAAAAATAATACTTTATTCAATTTAGGCCCCAAGAAGGCATCTGATTCATCTTTTTTTTATCGTTATAGATTCGGCGTAGTGGCCACAATCTTGAGCTTGACCTGATCTTAAGTAACAATGTGGCTCAAGAGGATAACACGCTGAGCCTAGTGGAAGACTGGATCTCAAGTCCACCTGCCGGAACACACCTACTGGTGCTTTGCGACAGATTTTAAACTTGAGATTGGTAGCTAGCCAGACGGGCATTAGAAAAAGCCCTATCACCACGCTATGGTTTCTTCACGATATTTTCCTTCACCGAAAGCTCAGGCTCATTGCAGGGATTCGAATTCACGTCAACCGACGCGATGTCCGTACACAACCGAGAAGAACCGGCAAGAAATTCGATCGTACTTATCTTTAAAAAAAAATCCCAACTGTACAAATAATAATTACCGTTAAAAATCATTATGATATTTATAATTTAGTGGATGCACAGAGAAAGAGTCACTTCCAGACATCACTCTCATTCACATAATATCCTCCTTATAATCTAAAATATGCCGCCAAGCACCAATAGGTGTGTTCCGGCAGCTGCACTTAAGAGCTAGTCTTCCACTAGGTTTAGCGTGTTATCATCTTGGGCCACATCGCCACTTAACTTTAGGTGAGATTGTGGCCACTACGCCAAACCTATAACGATAAAAAAAGTACAGAACTATAGATTGCTTCGAGCCTGAAATCGCCAATAAGTTACGGGCTGACTCGTGTTGATTCTATCGGGAAGAAGTCTATACCCACTAGTGGGATATTTAGAATTGTTTTTTATAGTAGAGCAATCCAAAAACAACGGTGACCACCGAGTGATCGGTAATCCATCGCTGATGGTCGCTGTCATACCGATCTGGCAGCATTTTGGCAGCTGGATATAAACACTACCTGATCCCGAAACGATACCAATTAAAAGAGCCTGTACAGACCCTGCCAACGGATTACTGGATATACACAAGCTGAACCCGGAATGAAGGGTGTTACACCTCGTATATGGTGTTCGCGATCCAGTCGGAAGCAATTGCCGTCCGGGCTGCTTGTGGTCATAAAGTACCAGGCAGTCATACCTGCTGGCTGGTGGACGGTTTCGCGGCTAACAGTTTAGCGTGCAGCAGTCGGTCGTGGGGAGCGGTGGGTGCACGAGCCGAGGGGCTCGAGCTTCTCGCCCTGATGATGAGACGGCCGAGCTGCAGTAGCAGGTTTGGACCCGACGCCGGCGGCGCGGGCAGGGTTTCACAACTGTGCATCTGAAAATGAAAGCACTACGTTTTTGAAGTTATACTAAACACATTTCGCGCGTTTAGTTGAGGATAAAATTGTGAGCTGCGCGCGCATCATGTGTGACGTAAGTGTGACATGAAGTTAGCCATCAAGGATAATAATCTGAATTCATATTTCTGACTTTTGTTTTTTATTGTATAAAAATAATTTAACATTTAACGGTGAAATAAATATTATTATTTAATATAATAAAATGAACAACTCACATTATTATCATTGATGGCAAACTTTATCTTATCATTGATGGCTAACTTCATCTTGTTGGTACGCAGGATAAAATTATTGGAATAATTTTTGTTTTTTCTTATCCGTGGCATACATAGCAGACCCTAACTAGTTTATTTAAAATTAAATTTTATCTCTACAGTGAGCAGTAGATAGTGACCTACATAGGGTATACACGGCGCGGGCTTAGTGACCTAAGCTACATATTTAGGTCAAGACCTTTCCAGTCCGTGTCAAGGGCGAAGCGTCATATGTTCACGATATTCATTAAAAATTCCCACAGAGCCATCTATCTATACATATAAAACTCAACGTCTCTCTGTCAGTCTGTCTGTTTATGTTCCTTTAATTCATAGATATGCCACCTAGCCAGGTTATAGGATATATTTTATTACTTAAAATAATATACGAAATACGCAGTGACAATAATGGTGAATCAATTCGGAAAAAAGAGAATTTTAAGGTCATTAAATGGTTTACTCTGAGTAAACCCTATGAGATATATCAAATTAATGTTCCACATAATTGTAGATCTTAAAAAGACCTCCAAAAAAGTCTCCGATAGCATATGTCTATCTTCCAAAGACCACCCACATTAAGCATTTTTGTCTATAAAATAACTAGCGTGTGATCGCCGTGTGTGGTAGTGCGACAGCACATTCGTGCATGTGCTCAACTGACGGTATTCTGTAGTCCACGCGAGCAGAACCGCGGGCACAGCTAATATAATATAAATGTAAAAATGTATTAAAATAACATTCAGTACTGGTTAAAAGTAAGGCTTTGTGACTCGCGAAGACGTCTTATTTATTAAGTCGAATATTATTTTGTCCAATTTAATTTATTATACAACTAATTACTAAGACTACATAATTATTGTTTATAAAGATACCGTGATATTTATGTGAGTATCTACCGTGAGTACACATACCTTCAGTAAAACAAAAAACAATTGATCAAAATCTCTCCAGTAGTTTTTACGTGATGCGCGTACAACCGTAAACCTCAATCATATTATTTATAGAGATTAATTTAAAATTGGTTTTTACTAAATATTGTCACCTCTTTACACCGAACTAAGATTTTTACGTCAATTGGAAATTAAACTCTAAAACGTTTATTAGTCATACTTGACATTGACAAAATTGCCTACATAGGCAGGAGCCATATTGGAAAAAATAAATAGGGCCACCTTATCGAATAAGAAATTTAGTAAATTAAGGCTCTAAAATTCACTACTTTGAACAAACACAATTATCAGAAATGCTTACAAACATATAGTACAAATATTTTTGTAAGATATTTATAACTAGCTGTGCCCCGCGGTTTTTACCCGCGTATAATTTAAAAGAAATCGCTGATTGATGATATATAATATTTCAGTATAGAAAATATTTTTATCAGGCGGCCAGGGTTATGCGTCACAATTCACACAACTATACAACTATAGTCATAGACCCGAACCGATTGTTGAATTATTTTCAATTTACATTATCTCCCAAGCTATTCTACCAAATAATATGCTATAAAGGGCAATGTTTATATTCATAAAATTGTCTTGATAATGAAGTAACTTTCGTTCTTAAAGATTATTATGCCATGCTTATTAATAATACTCATAAATCGCTTTTCAATTTTCAAAAAAACTCTGTTCAAAATACCTTTTTGTGGCTTATTTATAAGAAATAGACACATGGTATCGTGGAACTTTTTTTAGATGTACTAAGGAGTAATATTTTTGTAGAACATTGTATTTACGCATCACTAACCATTATCCCCGCGCCAGCGCACGCGTATAAAGCGGTTAGGGTACGTTGATTCTTCCTACTTACTTAACAAAAACCAATATTTAAGGCTAACTGTGAGGTGTAGCCTAATTCTAGATAGCCTATACTATTCCACGTGAATTTGGCAATTATATACAAAAATAATTTTTCGAATCCGACTGGTAGTTCAGAGAGTCGCGTGTTTAAACAAACAAACAAAAAACTCTTCCGCCTCATTATATTAGTATGTATTTATAATATGAAATAGAAAAATAATTCGAAAATGATTTAACAACAGATCCGCCCCTGTTGCATAATTCCTAATATTTTGGAATTTTTAAGGAAATAAAAAGTTAAATTTGAAAAAAAATAATCCAAATAGGTACTTTTTCCTATTCAAAGAATTTGATACGTTTTTTTTTCTCAAAATAAGTTGGTAACCCTAAGGCAGATTCAACTCCAAGGTGGCAGCTAGCGAGGCAAAGTTTAGTAAACATTCTACCACCATGATATAATTTAATGACACTATCCTTCACAGAAGCATTCGGTTGTACGAAATCGAACCCACGCACGTTCTAAACGTCATGAGACCACGTTGCGACTGAAATATCACAACCGAAATTGTAATAAAACAAAATAGAGACGCGACCGAAGAGAACTGAATGGTTTGTAAAGAACCAATGTTCACTATAACTTGGACCGAAGCCAAAAAAACACGTAAAACATCATAAATGTGTTTACATAGAGCGTGTGTGTTGTATTTATATTTTCACTCCCGGAAACACTTCTAGCCGTGTTGAGAAATCCTCAACCATCACGGTTACCCACAAGTGCCCTAATGGGTAGTCAGAGATGGTAAACTTTTATTATCCTTTTGGTTGACAATTTCATGTAGATTTATTTGTTGTTCTATATAATGTTTAGCGTTATGACCACATTCTCACCTGATGTAAAATGACGATGCGATCCAAGATAGTGACACGCTAAGCCTAGTGGGGAACAGGTTCTCAAGTGCAGCTGCCGAAACACACGTATAGGTCTTGACGACAGATATTAAACATGAGGGTGGTAGCTAGCCAGGCGGACATTAGAAAATACCCTATCACCATACTATGGTTCATTACGATGTTTTCCTTCTCCAAAAGTTCAGGCTTCTTTGTAAGGATTCAGACTCACGTACCCACGGTACCTGTACACGCTACCAAAGAGACTCTTATTTAGTTTTTTTTGTAAGTTTGTTACGGATAAAAATCTCTATTTTTATTATTGAATTATAAGATTAAATCCAGTTTCGTAGACCAAATAATAATAAAAATTACAAGGTACTGCTGACCCTTGTTTTGGAATGCTTTCCTTAGCTGAATTCACGAATACATTGCAGGATTTGAACCAACGATCTTAGTCTTAACAGAGCTATCACGATATCACATAATAAAAACACAAAAACATGTCATAATTTCGCTTGTGTACAATTTTGAAAATAACATCCCAACCCACCCTTGTTCCCGCATAGCGTGATGATGACAGGAGCGAAAATTCGCGTCGCCGTTCACGTTTATCTTCCCTCAGTCACCATTCTAAACGTGTAGCCTATAAACCGACAAAAGTTGATAAGCTATATCGCCGGCGTTATCAGTGCCTTATCTGCGGCTCTAATATCCCTTTTATCAATTGTATAATGCATCTAGGGTTGCCGAAACTAGTACTTGGATAACACTATCCTATTGTATTACAAAAAAAAAGTTCATATTTGATTTAAAAAGTTGTGTGGTGATAGAGTAGTTTAGACCAAGGCGACGGCATTACTATTTTTGATGTCCGCAAGTTCGAGTCTCTCAGCATATAAAAAAGAACTTTTAGGAATTCGCGTACATTTAAAATAATTTGTATTGATAACAATATTGACTCACGGTCAACTTGCACTGTTGATGATTAAGGCGGGCCTTTTATCTGGGAGAAGCCTTTATAGTTTTTTTTTTTCGAACTGACTATACTGTTAGCCTTAGGTGCCCTGGAGTCTTTACGGCTTTTACAGCTTTACCGGGCTTGGGGGGCCTTTATACAGCAGTGGGACACATACAGGCAGGTATTATTGAAATCTAATATTAGGTATATTGTAAACTAGTTGTACCCGCGTGGTCTACAGAATGCCGTCGGTCGAGCGCACGCGTGATTCGTGCTGGCGCCGCTCAAAAGACGGAAGATAAAAATGCTTATTGTAGGCGAAGGTGATCCCTGTCGCTGACTTTTCTTCGGTGTACCATGAAACTGTGGAACCAACTCCCGGCTAACGTGTTCCCTCCTTCTTACGACATCGGGTCCTTTAAGCATAACGTGAAGAGATATCTATGTTTTTCTAATGCCCGTCTGGCTAGCTACCACCCTCAAGTTGAAAATCTGTTGCCAAGCACCAATACGTGTGTTCCGGCAGCTGCACTTGAGAGCCAGCCTTCTACCAGGTTTAGCGTATTATCATCTCAGGCCACATCGTCACTTAACATTAGGTGAGATTGTGGCCACTATGCCAAATCTATAACGATAAAGGAAAAAGAAGGACATTTACTTAGTTTGATTGTTAGCTAAATTTTAGTTGACTGTATTCTAGCAGGGGACCTTGAAACAGTTTCGAATTTATTCCCCTTGATGATCGACATGTTTGTCCGAACAGGCAACGTTCATAATTGCCTTTTTAGGGTCTAAAATTAATAAAAGTAATTCGATTTGAACTGAAAGCTCAAACTAATTGTAGTTTTAGAACCCACTTGCATCGAAGGAGCACTTCGACATGGAATAGGACCTTACCGTGAAGTAAGTATACCAACGAAATTGTTTCTGGAATCAGGGATACCTTCTGACAAAAAATTCGAGTTTGTTTTTATATAATACAACAAAAGATTCTGTCAATTTAAATTGTAAACAAAACATGTAACAAAAATTTTCCTTCATTTTATGCTCTCCTGGTACTTTGAACGCAAAAATGGAATTTAAAATATTCCATGTAAAAAATGTTATTCTTCCAAAAATGTTTTTTTTTTAATCTTTGGGTATGTAATGTATGTAATATCTGTAATATTGGTTAAACGGATGGGTAAAAAAATTTACTGTATACATTTCATTCACTTTTTCAACATAATTTTGAACATAGATGTAATACACTCAGTTTGCGCCAATTTCGGCAGACATCTAATCTTAAATGTAATACTAACTAACCTTCATCTTATCAAAGTCAGTCTAGGTCTTCAACGTCGGTTTAAGAAGTAATCAAATTCGCATTATAATGCCTCATTGTGTTGTTATGTCGAAAATGTTATTTAAGCTGGGTAGATTATGTTAGAACCTGTTCGCGGCACTCCACTTGGATTTAGTGTCTTCATTTTGGCGACGTTTGTTAAAATATTTAACTCATTTGTAATAAATTTACACGTCATACACGTTTAACTATTCGCTATATAAAGCAAAGTACATAAGTGCGCATACCTATCTAGTACCTACAGTTGGACACGACTAAAGCGACGTGTCACATAAGTAAGACTCCTTTATTTCTCTGACAGCCTGGTACAAATACTACGCAATTACATAACAATGATTGCGCAATGTTTTTCACAATTACATCATTCCATGTAGAACTAAAATTGTCTTCATAATAATTCTACGCTCATCCCTTATACCATATCAAAACCAGTTACATGATGAAGAAATAATAATTTCCTCTAAATCGTCTTTGGCGAGTGGCTATAAAAATCGTAAACAACAATTAACTGTTGCAATAAAAAACAATTTACAATTTATTCTGTACCAATACAACCTACAATCCATTGTAATAATTACTTATAATGATATTGCTTATAATTAAAAATGGTCTTAGCCCAAGGCTTTTATTGCTTTACGATATAAATTGTATTACTGACTTGTTACACATTGTTATTGAAATATACCGTACCTGTATTGCATAACTTCGATGTGAGCATAGTCAAAGAAAAACGTCATCCGGAAAAAGCTAGACGCAATTACTTACATTTTCTAGATGTATTTATTTTCTACATGTAGGTAAAAATGCTAAAAACTTTAATATAAAAAATCAATCTATAGGTACTTATAGCAATCGACATAACAAGAAAATATGCATTATCGCTATTTTTAAAGCATTTTAGCAACAACAATAATATACTCATTGTTTTATCTTATCGTCAGTAAACAAGGAAGACTGCCTTGATAGACAACGCAAGAAATGTTGTACATACGCTGTCTAAAATTATATTTTAAATCCATCCGACACTGTTGACAAACAATGCTTCGACTCGCTCGCGCTCGCACGAACTACGCCCACGAGTCTCGCTCGCGCACAACCAAAACAACATGGCCGCGCTCGGTGCGACCGTGTGCCGAACATATGATTTTTATTAGCACTGTGATACGGTTTGTGGTCTTTATAACAGTGCTACGAAACGAGAAATACATTTTGCTGTCATTGAACTGCTATCTGCATATTTATATCTAACCTGTGAATATTTATAAACTCATGTATTTATTTATTTCATTTATAATCTCAACTTCATTTTACAACTTTCAATAATAGTCTTTGAGGGATATTATTATGATGACCTTAATAAAACAAAATATTAGAGTGAAAAATATAAGAAGTAATATTTATATCAATGATTGCACTAAATGAATTGATCTTAGATTGTTATTGACCAATATGATTCAACAACTAACTTGAGAGGAAAGTAAAAAATCAACTTTTACCATTGGTTCTCGACAAAGTTTAGGCCCGGAAGCGAAGTTCCGTTATGTGTAATATTTAGACCTAAAGCATGTCAGTTATTTGTTTAGAGCCTAAGTGTTGAAATATGGATTTCGACAAGAAGGATGTTTGAAATATTTTTGTTATTATGACCACACAGTAAATCGTTACAAGCATAAATTCTAATTCTATCCCGATGCGTAAGTCGTTACTTGGGAGTAGAGGCATTATTATATTTATTTAGCCTGAATTAGATTAAAAGTTTAAGAATATTATGTAGAAAAGCGAAAATTATTAAATTATAACACATATAGCTTCACTAACTGTGTCCGCGACTCCACACTTTTTATTCTATCTTTATAGCCTAACCAATTTTGGAATAACATATACACTCGTATATAAAATCGTTCGAGAATTTATTTTTATTTTTTACATTTTCTATAATGAATTTTTAATATTTTTATTGAATAATTACATATATTTCCATGTACAAAATTTCATTAAAATCGGTAAAGGCGTTTTTGACTTAAATTAAGACATGCGTAGTAGACAGACAAGAAATTTCTTTAAGAAAATCTAGATCAGTGTCTTATAGAATAGCTATCTAACACAAAATTTAGGGAAAAATTACATTTATATAAACAGAATTACAGATTTATTAATTAATGTACATTGAAATTTAACACAAAATTAATACAATTAAAATGTCATTTAGGATATGTAATAAATACGCGATTAGAACAAAGCCAGTTCAATAAATAAATATTCAATGAACTCGTGTGTATTGCACGGTGCGAGTGTGGCATGAGTATTGTGTTTCCAATACATAAAGCACATTGTTTTTTTCTTACACGTGGAAAGTTTAATGACTTGGTGGTTTTCCAGCCACACGAGTCTTGGCAAGCCGCTCTCTTTTTAATCCTTGTCACTTTCTTTAATTATTTTTTTTACTAACTTCGGCTGCGTTTTAATGATTTTTTTATAATTTACTAGAAATATTATTATAATAGGTCTCTTGTACCAAATTTTAGAAATCTGTTTGGACCACGACAACGCATACTAGCTGTAAAGTACCAGGCGGACATAAACGTACAAAATATATGCGCAAATTTCTCGTTTTACAACGACGAATTAAGAATCAAATTTAAACATCGTCGCTTACGACCTTCAGAACAATCACAACAGCAAGGTTTTCAATGTATTAATAATACATTTTAAACTCTAAACAATGTTAGATTAAAGCGCATTTTTAAATTTAGATGTTTTATACATAAATATTACGTTATCATACTCGAAACTGCATTCGAATGCAGAGTGACGTCACTCGACCTCTCCCCGAGCCCTTCTGACCTAGTTCGACTGTCGTCAAGCGGAAAATAGAACAGGCAACCGTGTGCGCTTTACAACAACCATCGTTTTATAACAGAGATAATTCTTTAAGCTCTTGAAGCGATTACGATCGGACGTTTTTCAAGACTGGCGGCGTACGGTCTAGGCGCGTTTGTTCGTGTTAGTTTAAGACGCTACGCAACTAATCGAACCTTGGCACGTATTTCGCTTTGCCGATCACGTTTTCGTGTCTATTAATGGGATAATTAATTAATTTTACATAAATTTTAAATCAATAGGATAACGTATTCCAATCCAAATGTAGGTAATTTATAAATAACAACCCATCCTTTGTCTTTATCCTTCTTTTTTCAAGCAAATTACTTAGTGCTAACAATAATAACAGATAATCATATGTATATTTATGCTACAAACCTTTGTAACGGTAGTATTAAAATGCAGACATAAAATTCAAGAGTGAATAATATACTAATGAATATTATATTACAAATTATAACAAAGAACACGTCTTTGTAACGTACTATTAAATATTTATGTTTGCCTAGTACTAGATCTGTGAACAATAAAACCTTTGCGATACTAGGTATTCAATTATTGGGAAGCGCGCTGTCTGGGCAAATAATGAAATTTTGTAAATTTAATATTTTTAGCAAATCGCATTGTGGTCAAATCTTGAATATACATGAATATTGAATATACAATAGCTTACACTGACTGGAACTATTACATAAAACATTTTTCATAATAAGCCTTCTGATAATCGAATAGTTTTTCCATTGTCCGATACCGTGTAACCGAAACATATTTGAATTATAAGATCGTCTAATGTCGTCAAAAAACATTTTGAAAAGCGGTTTTTCGGAGTTCCGAATTCAATAAAGATAGAAACCCTTATACTCGTAGTATCGCCATGTGCGTCTATCTGTTCGCGGCTTAGCTCAGAGATTCTTAGTACTAGAAAGCTATAATTTGGTATGGGTTTACATATTAATCACGCCGACAAAGTATTAATTAAAATATTGAAAACAAAATTTTTTAGGGTAAAGTAGGGATAATTTTTTTTCTCGTTTATTCCTTGGTGTGTGGTGTCGTTGGGTAGGTCGTTCAAAAATAATGCGGATGTGTGAAAATCATTTTTCGTTTAAGGGATCCGTTTGCGAAATATTAAGCTTTAATATGCTAATTTCTGTTAAGAGTTAAGTAAAACCTGCCAGTTAAATACTTGTGTATTAGGATGAGTGAAACAAATTATGGCAGTAATATATTATAACGAAGCTAAAAGGAAAATAATCACAGCTAAGTAGGCTCTATACAAGTTAACAAGTCCCTAATAGTCGACCAAATTATAAAAAGTGTTGAGAGAAGTAATTCCCCAGGAATAGAGGAACTAATTCTATTGAAAATTACTTAAAGCCCTCTTCTAAGTCTGCATATTGTGACGAGCAAATACGGAACCATACACTGCGCGTGGCCCGACACGTACTTGGCATTTTTTTTATGTTATAAGTACATTTATATCTACATATGACTGGATAAAACCATGGATAACGGCCTAATTAAATTCCGCCAAACAGGGAATGAGATAAAACAGACACACAGTGCATTTTATTTACCTATACATAATTAGTTAATTATAACTAGTTGTACACGCACAATAACATTGTGGTTTTACGGGCGAACTTATCTGCAACAGCACCGATAAAAACAATGCCTGTTTCATAAGTACACATAAAGTACAATATCAGATAACAGACAAACCACTTAATAACCTAATGCCAATCTACAAGTGAAATCCGTTCTGTAACATAAGAACACATTTTTATCTACAAAAAATATTTATCTACACATATTAAAACTCAACGTCTCTATGTTTTTGATGTTCTTTTCACGCGAAAACTACTAATCGAATATACATGGATTTTCCTTTAATTCGTAGCTATGTTATCTGGCCTGTTTATATGATATTTTTTTATTACATAAAGTATCATAAGAAATAAGCAGTAAGGATAATAATTGTAAAACAAAAATTCAAGGCATTCCTAATGAAAAAGATCATGTTTTAAAGAAAACATTAATTTTAAGCTTATGCCCATATTTCGTCTATGACCCAGAAAATGAGGTTTTAATAATTAATTCTGATGAATAATTACCGAACGTTGTCAGGAAACACCTTTGAAGTCTTGAGGAATAATACATACTAGCTATGCCCGCGGCTCCGCGCGCAGAATGCTTATCGGTCGAGCGCATGTGCAAATTGCGCTACCCCAAAAATTCTTATTCTGGGTGATCCTTAGAAGATAGGCATATAGTATCGCTGAATTTTTATGTCTTTTTAAAATCTACAATTATGTAGTACAATAATCTGATATATTATTAAAAAAAATCATACGACAAAGTATCTTATGAACTTGGCTTATTTATTTTTTTTGTGTTTGTATTTTTTGTGTAATATTATTATTTTGTAAGCTTTTTGATTTTATATTTTTTTAGCTCATTTTTTATATTTATAATTTGTTATTACTCATATTTTAGATTTTTTTTTACTATTTTGGCTGTTTTTCATTGTAATGATTTTGACTGTTATTTGTGTTTAGTACTAGCAAATCCTTTTGTATATTGTTAGATTTAGTGGAAACTGGTTTTGGTTTGTGCTTCATGTTTTTTTAAATTAGTAATAACAAATAGTAACTGTCTGTTTCCCTTAGAGTCAATAAATAAATAAATATCTCTTATGGTTTACTCATCGTACACCATTCAGGCGCCCCAAAATACTCTTTACTTTTTTCAGAAATTATTCATCATTATCTTCACTGCTTATTTCGTATGTTACTTTAAATATCTAAAAAATATATCCTGGCCAGATAGAAGAGCTATGAATTAAAAAAGGAATCATGTAAATCGCATAAGCGGTTTTCGTGAGAAAAAACAAACGGACAGACATAAAGAGAAACGTTCAGTTTTATAATATGTATAGAAGATGTGATGATGATGATCCTACTTTAGTGCCATTGATAATGCCCCTTGCCGATTGATTGTGTGATTTCGTCATAGCACCGCCGAGCATCCATCCTGGTTAGAATTTAATTACTTTCAAGCAGCTAATAATTAGGTATGTTAAGGATAGGTAAGTTTCGGATATAGATATCTTAAGAGTATTTAATCGGTTTCGGTTACGGATTCGAATATGAAATTATTTCAGATTTTCGGGTGTGGATATAAGTTTTTAAATAATTTAACAATATTTAAAAAAAAACCTGTCCAATACCTAAAGGTGTTATTAGGTAACGAGATTTAGTTATATATATATATATATTAATCATTTTGAGATTATAAGTTAAAAATGTATCCCAAAATGCCCTATCCGAAATTAACCGAAACATTTATATCGGATAGGTCACGGATATGTTTTTAATTTCGGTTATCCGATAGCTTCGGTTACGGATACGGATATCCATAACATGCCTGCCTAAGAATGCTTTTAATCTACTAGAGCTGCATGAGCACACAGCGATACTACAGTTGCATGAATATGCAGTAACCAGGTCACCTGCTATTTTGTTCTGCTGCTCTAGTTTACTGTACATTGTACAAAGACATTTAAGCGGTTATATCTAGATTCTATCGACCAGGTGAGTAGTTTTTTATTTATTTATCTACATTCTGGCACAGTTGGCAGTCGTTACACAAATCCCAGATTCAATTCCAAAAATAAAGAAGAATGTTTATATAGTGAAGAATTATCACCAACACTTGATGAGAATCATGGTTTTGATGTTAAAAAACATCTAATGCCACGTTTGGGAGTAAAATAGATTTATACATGGCGTCATACGTGATGACGTAATACCAGATTTGTTTTTCTCATTCTTCTTTCATACATATTGTAGCTGTAAGTAAATGTTTGACATTTTTAACGCCATCTACATTATTATTCTCATTCTTTGAAAAATTATTTTTTTGTTAATTCTGAGGAGGATTTTACCCTTCGACTTTTGCGTCTCGTCTGTGTGTAAAACCAAATACTTGATTTGTTGACGGCAAATTGACGATTACTATGTACCTATCAGTTTTAATAGTTTAATCATTCATTATTATTTTAATGATTTAAGTTATTACATGGAAAATCATTTTGTTGGTCCACATCTGCTAGGCGTTCCACGATGTCTCTCATTTTTTGAAGTTATAGTAAGTAGATACTTGTGTACGTTTTGTAGAGGGAAGTTGAGAGCTGCGCGCGCATCTTGTGACGGAAGTGTGACATGACGAAGTTAGCCACCAATGATAATAAAGTAAATTTGTTTTACTGTTTTTTTAACTGCAGAAGTAGAAAACTGCACTGTAGATATACTGTTGTCGCTGCTAAATAATTGTCTATTTTGCCTTTAATTTAATCTTCTATTACTTGGATTGCCGCGTGTGTCAGTGCGTGATGCTAAAACGCCGGAATTTAGCAACGTGGTACTACTATTATGTATGCAAAGATTTTCACCTTCAAACTTAAACGATACAAAATGTACAACTAGCTGTCTGTACTCCGCGGTTTCATCCACATATAATTTAAAATAAATCGCTGATTGATGATTTATAATACTTTAGTATAGACAATATCAGACGGCCAGGGTTATGCGTCACAACTCAAACGGCTCTTTCGCGGCACTACACCTATATTCATAGGCCCGACCCGAGTGTCGAATTATTTTAATTTTACATTATCTCCTAAACTATTCGTCCAAATAACGTGCTATAAAGGGCAAAATTTATCTACACAAAATTGTCTTGATGATGATATAATATGACATGCCAATTAATAATGCCCATAAATCACTTGTCAATTTTCAATTAAATTTTGTCACGAAATACCTTATTGTGACTTATGTATATGAGATAGGCGTATGGTATCACTAACCATTACGCCAGTCTATGTCTACCGATGTACTTAACAAAATATAAGGCTATATAAACAGGCTAAACAATATATAAGGCTAGCTAAGAGGTATAGCCTAATGCTAGATAGCCTATACTATTCCTCGTAAATCGGGCTATCATATACAAAAATAATTTTTCGAATCCGACTGATAGGCTCATTGTAAAATTCAAATCTACATCGATCGACGCGATGTCCGAAAACGCTACCACTGAGCCATCATTTCTTCAAAATATCTATGTATATAATATCAGCTATTTAATTAACATAGTCAAGGTGACCTTGTTGGTTTTGAGAAGAAACACGATAGAATTATTTTTTTTATTCCTTTTTGTTTACCTTTAGAAGAACCATCGTGCAACTCCCTGGCTGTTATGTCGCTGGTTTTTTTATGTGAGACATCTAATTGCGCGTTTGGACGGGAGTAAAAGCGTTATGATGGGACGTCGCTACGTCCTATTCGTGCAGCTTCGTGTCTGGGGAGGCTCTCTCCAACTCAGCACTCTCCTCTCAACATTTATACTGAAACGCTTTACAAGTGTGTGTTACGCCGTGAACGCCTGTGAAGTGGCGTGAACGCGAGTATGGAGCTGGCATTGCAATTAGATGTTTTACATCTGTGACGCATCCCATGACGTCATATTTTTGAATTAAAAGAAGGAATTTTCAAGTTTATTTATTTTATTTTTCACACCACAAGACACGTGGTGGTCGTTCAAGTGGTAAGCAACTGTCGAGAAGGGGCAGTTGCCAACGTAAAAAATTATAAAGCTACATTTTATGTTGGGTTGCCAACAAAAACTATGATAAATCTAGAATCATACGACTAAAGATTCTCTATATAACAATATGTTACAAGGAATGTCTTCCTGTACCTACACGTCATATCAAATAACATGATATTTAATATAATATGTCGGAGAATCGACGATGAAATTATGGAAACAGTACTAATGACTTAGTATTTGTACTATTGGCTGAGTGCGATAGCAACAGGTGTGCTCTGTGACCGCACGAGCTTTATAAGCTATCTACGACCGACTTAAGGGCAATACACATACACGTGTTCCTTCCCTCCTCCCAGGGGGAAGAAACATGTATATATTTATAGTTAGTTTATATCGATTGTTAGGGAATTAGCCAGATCGCGACTTATTTGCATACGGGCAACAGTCCGAGCCGAGGTTCGGCCACTTTGGCACCCTCGGATGTTGTTGCTAAGCTTTCGTGGCTGAGTGCCTTAAGCGCTCGGCCCCAAGCCCGGTAAAGCTGTAAAAGCCGTAAAGGCTCCAGTGCCCCTACGGCTAACAGTAAAGTCAGTTCGAAAAAAAAAAAAAGACTTTAGGGCATTCTTACTTCAGCCGTGGAGGAGTAACATTCTAGTACGAGTTGTTGGATAGTGAAGTACTGCAGTTATTAAGTCAACTACAAATAAACATAGTTCCCGAGTGACGTCACTCTGCCCGTCTCGACCACGCTATACTTATATCGTTACAAATAATTAAAGACTTACTGACTCCAATTCCTTCTCCGAGCCACAAGAATCCAAGGCATTTAAACACTCACCTGTAACAAACAAAGCATAAATATGTTAGAGACACCCGTCTACAAGCTACGTCACAAAGCAGTTATTTCAATATTTAGTGTATTGACATATTGTGGTGAAATAAATGAAATCATTGAAGGGTCAATATTAATTTAATAAAAAGGTAAAAATATTTTATTTAAGTTATACTTCTTTTGGCGCATTTACTAATTTAATTTGATTAAAATAATGTTCTATTATACAACGTTAAAATATTTTTATTGAAGTAATAAAAAAATAATAAAAGCCAGTCAAATTAATTCACATTACCATCATGTTGTTGGCACGCGGGATACAATTGTTGGATATATTATTGTTTTGATATTCCAAACAATAAGTTCATACGAGCGTATGTACATAAAAGTTTTTTTATTTAGTACAACAACAATACCTGTATTAAAGAAAACCTGTATTAAAAAAAACTGAGAGCGCATTTGCTCACCGAAGTTTGAACGTAAAATGTTTATGCACCCAAAATTTAGTTCATAAATGTAAAAACTATAGGTATATACGTATCCCTTTTTTATCTTCATATTATTACGTGCTATATTAGGTAGAATTAAGTCTGAACCCTTTGTCGTCTGAACGTTGACCCAGGTCCGGGACGGGTCTAGACTGAGTCTAGACTCCGGACCTCCCCCTAACTCGACTGACAGAAAGCGAAGTAAATCAATACAATTTAGTAAATTGAATTTATATTTTTGTTTTGAACATTATTCACACCCATATTGGTCACATCCTAAAGTAATACAAATCATGAGATACATTCAAAGTGCATATAGAAAGATATAAATCTAAGTATTGCTTAAAATTTCGAAAAAAAACGTATCCTTTAATTTTATAAATATGAAAGTTTCTATGTTTGGATGTTTATTGCACAATCATGAAAATACGACTGGACTGATTTGGATGAAATTTTGCACACAGATAGTTCATCTGTGTCAACCAGGATCAACACATAGGATTCTTTTTATCCCGGGTCTTTCCAATTCTAAAGTCCACGCAGACGAATTCGCAGACAGAAGTTATTAAAACATGTTTTTACAATCTTCATAGGTTTAACATTTGGCCACGATCCCACCTGATGTTAAGTGACGACATGGTCCAAGATGGTAGTGGGAGGACTGGCTCTCAAGTGCAGCTGCCGGAACACACTTATAGGTGCTTCGCGACAGATTTTCTACTTGAAGGTGGTAGCAAGCCAGGCGGACATTAAAATATACCCAACACCATACTATAGTTTCATCACGATGTTCTTCATCGAAAGCTCAGGGCTTATTGTAGGGATTGGAACTCATGTCAATCGACGCGGTGTCCATTCACGCTACCACTAAACCATCTGCTGATATTAACTGACCTATAGCTGTTTATAATCGACCTCAAGAACGGAGTTCTAATGCTAGTCAGTAATAATTTGCCACTCCGGAGGATTGAGTTGGAACGTCTAAAGAATAAATAAAAGACAGTTTGTTACTAGAAAATAATTCAACTTCAATTATTTTGTGGAGTTCCCTGGTGTATCTTAGAAATCGAAGGTCCAATGCTAATAGAATTAAAATGGGACCACACTTGAGGTATCCCCTTTCCAACGAAGAAAGAATAATCTAAATCAGTTCATGAACAAAGAAATTATGGCTGAACATCCATAAAAACATTCAAACTAAGAACCTAATCCTTTTTTTTATAAGTCGATAAAAAAAGACTGCAAGTATGTTTGTTAGTATATAACAACTTATACTGGTTTTCACCACACCATATGTCTTGTGAACACACGCATTACCCCTAACCAGAATTAATAAAAATATTTACCACAATTTCTCCATTAAATTACGAAAATAGATCATCACACGCTTGAACTTTAGTTACAGGCACCTACAGGCTGAAGTGGTCACTTAACAATTAATGGAGTATACTGTCTGTCTGCTTAATACTTTTCACGCAGATTTTTACAAAAATTTTCTTTCCTTTTTATAAAATTTCTACTCCAAACCAAAGTGATGGAAAATGAGGCCCCCATGTTACAATGTTACCCAATACTGACATCAAAAAGAAATACAAGAATAGTAGGTTCTTCAATATACCCCTAATGTGCCCCCTTCCATTAATAACCGTCAATAATCAGACAAATTGTGCGTAACGTGTGGCTTACTCATTGAAGCATTGACAAATATGCTATCAATTTTATTGACCAAAATATTGACAGGGATTTATCAGGTTAAAGTTAATTTTAAAATACCATCAAACGCTATCATTGTCCCGTCAATCGCTATTAATTGTTTTAATAAACTCACTCACACATAAGTGTATATTTACAATCTAATACAATCGTCGTCACCTTAAGAATCGGGATATAGAAGGAAAACTTTTCGTAAAGACTTGATGCGATTGATGTACACATTTCACATTACAGAACGTAAACAATTTAACTAAAAGCTGTGATGTAATGGTTAAACCTATTGTTAATAGATGACGCCTTGAATAATATATTTCCATTAAGAGCAAAAGATGGCATTACTAATGAAATAATTTTTAATCAGTTTTTAACGAAAACGTTAATTTTAAACTATGTGTAAAATGATGATTGAATCATTAATAACGATAAGGAATTAACGAAGATATGTCGTTGCCAGGGAAACGCCTTTGAGAAATAATATCTCAAATAAAATCTCAATCTCAAATAATCTCAATAATACTTACTAGCAGTAAAAAAGCAAAACATGTCAATATATCGCAACACTACGGTAATATAAAAACATCACAATTTCGTATATCATGTAATAAACCCACACTAAATAAGTAAAAACCACTTTATGGCCACTTGATAAACTATTTTAAACATTCATTTTATACATATCAGTATTTTTTTTATTATTAAAATTACAACTACATGTACATAATACACTTTTAGGTATAATATAACATAAAAGTATTATGTTAAATTTCAATACAATTATATTTTTACAACAATATTTTTATCAATTAGAAAACGACTTTATTTTCATATCAAGCTTTTTATAACTTGACAGAACTCTAGTGAATTTAAAATAAAATTATTGTACGCTTTGTGATTCAAACATATTGAGAAATATACAAAACGTCTTAAAATGCTTTAATACTTTTATGCGTTATTATTTACTTTTTCATATTATTCTCAATATACACTCGTCACGACAAAGAAAAAACACGCGATATCATAAAAAGAAAACGCGGAG
This sequence comes from Saturnia pavonia, assembly GCA_947532125.1. Lineage (NCBI taxonomy): Eukaryota > Metazoa > Arthropoda > Insecta > Lepidoptera > Saturniidae > Saturnia > Saturnia pavonia. The sequence goes on from OX383921.1 coordinate 9,284,786, forward strand.
AATAAACATATACAAAAGTTTGAAGAGCGTTAGTTCGCGCTCGACACGTCTTTCTCGCCGCGACTCCAAATGCTGAATGAGCTCAAAACAAAAGCATCACGATTTTTCATAACTACCTGCAAAATGTCTAGACGGTCGGGATCGGGGGATGAGGTACTCTTCTCTATGCTACATTGTTTTAAATTTTATTTTCCTCTAGTATTTATGTATGGATCTGCATATAGATTACCAGATTACGATACGAACCTAGGTTTTTTAAGAAGTCGTCCTAACGCGCTTTTTCACTACTCTACAAAATTCGAAATGTAAGGTTTATTATTTACCAATATAATATAATATACTAGCGGACCCGACAGAAGTTGTCCTGCCCGATCGTTGGATTGCCTGCAATTAAAGAAAATCCTAGAACTCGATCGCAGCGCCATCTGCCGGGTCCAATTGCGAATCTAAACCATCCAGGGACTCATACAAACACACACACAACATTTCATCAAAATACGTCCAACCGTTTAGGAGGAGTTCAGTCATATACACACTTACATAAGAATTATGTATATTTTTTTTTTTTTTTTTTTTATAATAGCTCGGCACATTGACTGTACTGTACCTGATGGTAAGCACACTACAATCCAAACACAACAACGACCACCAAGAGATCGCAATCCATCGGTGGTCGCCGCTGTCATGCCGGCCTGCTTAAATATCTCTTCACGTTACGCTTGAAGGACCCGATGTCATAAGAAGGAGGGAACACACCGGCTGGGAGACCGTTCCACAGCTTCACGGTACGACAGAGATAAGACAAAGCGAACTTTTTAGTTCGTGCCGAGATGGAAGTTACCGTAAAACTGTGATTCCGAAGCCCAGCGCGTGTGGTTCTGTTATGGAAAGGAGAGGAGGGAATTAGATGAAACAGCTCTTCAGAACACTCACCATGATACAGACGGTAAAACACACTTAGCGAGGCGATGTTCCTGCGAAGCTGAAGTGGCTCGATGCAATGGGTAACGTCTGCATCATTAACAATGCGAACAGCCCGTCTCTGTAACCTATCCAGAGCATCGAGGAGGTACTTTGCGGATCCATCCCAAAGGTGCGAACAGTATTCCATACACGGCCGAACTTGTGCCTTATAAAGAAGGTACAGTTGACCGGGCGTGAAAAACCGTCGCACCCTGTTCAGGATCCCTAGTCTCCGAGATGTAGTGGAGATGACACTCCCGATGTAATCCCTGGAGTTGAGGTCGCTGCGAATATCCACACCTAGGATATTGAGGCTGTCACGCATTGCTAGTGAGACGTTCTGAAGAGTGGGGAGGGGAGAAAACGGAGACTTTATATATTAAGATAAATAATTATAGAAATATATAATATATTAATATACCAACATAAGTAACAAAAACCTCGATAACATTATAAATATTGTTTCCGATAATAAAAAACACCTTTTACAATTTATCGCGGTTTGAGACCACATAAGTTTCATTAATTAGTTTACAAACAGTGTACTATCGAATAATTTCATAATAAATAAAACAAATACCTAATTGAATGCAAAATAGCTCGTCCTCATTGGTTATTGCGGTGAATATATTATCAGAGTTGTGTCAAGTAAATCATATACCAACACGAAATATCTATAAAAAAAAAATATTGTGTGGTTTTATGCCCCCAAGTCCGGTGAAGCTGTAAAAGCCGTTCGAGGCTCCTGGGCCCTTATGGCTAACAGTATAGTCAGATCGAAAAAAAAAAAAAAAAATGGTTTTATGCAACCACGATGCAAGTGAAACTTAAAAAAATATATTTAAGGACATGTGACATACATTCTTTAATAACACTCATTATCATATAATATACAATATTCCGAATTTACGATTATAATCCTTGACTGCACGGCATAAAATTCAATTTTATTTAATTTTTGTAATGTAATGCGACATGCGATAGATGAACAAAAAAATCTGGGGCGATATAATAAAAGTTTCACTTTAGATATATTTTAGCATGAAGGGTCTGTGGAATAAAAAATATAATGGCGTATTAGTAAGGTATTTTCTTCTATACATATTATAAAACTCAACGTCTCTCTGTCTGTCCGTCCGTTAATGTCCTTTTTACGCGAAAACCACTTATTAACAATTCATCGCCCGTCTCCGCTGTCATGCCGGCCTGCATACCTCTCAGCATATATAAAGATAGAGCACAGATAAATTTATCTGTACTTGGGCCAGTCCGAGTAGTGAAATACCTCCGCCACTCCTACAGAAGATGGCAGTCAAATTCTTGTATACCTGCGGTGAGTAGGATTTCCAGGGCTCCTTGGGAAAGGGAGTTCTAGGTCGGCAACACTATCAATAGGGCCAAGCCGTGCGTTTGTTTTCCAACTGATATACGATTCTAAAGTCTGCGTGGCCTACCACCATTAAGTTAGTTATGTCGCTTGTAAATGACAATTTTAATGTATTCCAGAAAGCCATACATGATAGTCAATCCCTCAGTTTAAATCAACTAAGATTGTGGTGAAAAGTAATCGCAAAGTGACCTTGCTTATCGAATACTACTATTTTTATCTTTTAACCCAGACGTCGAACCCGTGACCTCGGAGCGGCTGAGACGGCAGGTTAAAGCCCTTTAATGAAATGATTTAACGATTTTACAAAAATACTACTTTTTTATAAAACTACCTTGGTTTTAAAACAAGCGTACGGTCATGGTAAGCAGTTACCATAGCCTATGGACGGTTGTAAAACTATATGTCACTTGCTTGTTGCCGACCTTGAACCCCCCCTTGCCTAAGTTTGTATGTTTGAACGCGCTAATCTCTAGAACTACTGATCAGATTTGAAACATTATTTTTGCATTTTATAAGCTACTAGCTGTGCCCCGCGGTTTCACCCACGTATAATTTAAAAGAAATCGCTGGTTGATGATACTATACTTCAGTTTAGACAATATATTTATCAGGCGGCCACGGTTATGCGTCACAATTCACACGGCTCGTTCGCGCCACTACAGCTATAGTCATAGGCCGGAGTCGTGTGTCGACTTATTTTAATTTTACATTATTTCCCAAACTGTTATCCAAATAACATGCTATAAAGGGCAAAGTTTATCTACATAAAATTGTCTTGATTGTGAATATGCCACACAGAATAATAATGCTCATAAATCGCTTTTAAATTTTCAATAAAACTTTGTCACTAAATACCTTATTGTGGCTTATTAATAAGAGATAGGTATATGGTATCGCGGACTTTTTTTAGATGTTCTAAGGAGCAATATTTTTATAGAACATTGTATTTACGTATCACTAACTATTACGTCATCGCACGCGGATAAAGCAGTTCGGGTGCGCTATTTCTTCCGACTCACTTAACAAAAATAAATATTTAAGGCTAGCTGAGAGGTGTAGCCTAATGTTAGATAGCCTATACTATTTATCGTGGTTACTACACATTTTTCGAATCCGACTGGTAGTTTCAGAGATTAGCGTGTTTAAACAAACAAACAAAATACCTTTATTATATTAGTATAGATAGTATAGATTTATTGAGGTAGATTATATGGCTATAAAACTTCACGGTACTACCCTAAGGAGCAGAGCAGTAAAATCATGAACGTCAAGCACGGGAAATAAGGGCAAAGATAGGCAACGCGGGTGCATAGGCGGCGCAGAGTTAGTCGTATAAATTTTAAACGTATGGAATCGTGGGCCACAGCTATTTTAAAAACATAAGTAAATACAACACTGAATTGCCGCCACTCTGATGGCTATACCTTGAACATTGGTACCTCTGTGTATGTCAAAACGCAACGTCTTCTGTCCGTCCCTTATGGTGCTTATAACAACATTGGGTCTCGACCAAGTAATCAATTTTAAACAAAGAGTCATTAGTATATCAAGCAAAAACAGATATTCATAATTTTCTCACCAAACAACCGCCTCCCTTTCCTCTCTGCCCTTCACCTCATACCCGACCGCTCATAATGTTTACAAAGTTCGCGCACATCACAATAAATATATTATTCGAGCGAATGATGAGTCATTGAAAATCAAAATGGAGCCCCGAATTGGCCGAAACAGAGTGCATTAAACTGTATCACTCATGACGAACTGGTCCGTTCACATCGGTGCGTAGCGAACACGTGATGGATACGATAATTCGATTTCAAGATTTCTAAATGACATATCAAACTAACAATTATTATGATAAGCTAAATAATTTACGTATTTTATGTACAACAAAATAAATAGCATAAAAACAATAGTATGACTGATGGCAAAAAGGTACCATTGTAAAACAACGGCGGTCACGATGAAACAAATCTGTAAATTAGATGTATAAGAGCTTAAGTATAAATAAACTCGTTTTAAACTGCGCCATATCTTTCCAAGATACAAAAATATCCATCAACGGTTGTCATCTTCATGCCAATTTTAAATACCAAGGTTAAAAAACCTGATAGACTTAAGACATATCATACTTCACAATGTTTATTAATCAAATTGGATATACGAGTGTAGATGAAGCTGTCTAGAGTACAATTAAATCATAAATATGTCTCGTTTCTCAAGACTTCGGTATGTTCTCGTAAGAAATAAACCAATGAAGTTAGTTTTATGATAAATTTTAATAGATTATTAAACAAATCGTGTCGCCTACGTGCCTGTTTGATACGAACATACCTTGTATTTACTTCGAAGAGAACGTGCGTTGCACTTCAGAAAGTCGACGTACTCTATATTTCCACGAAAAGTAGCAAATAATCGTTTTGACATTTTAATTTTCATATTAGTGGTGGGCGATTATGAGGTATATTAATGCAATGATTCAATTATGAAGATTTCTCGACATATCACGATTATATCCATTAGTAATTACTAATTTTATACGATCAGTCTTAATTTCAAACTTCCTTTCGCTCCGGAGGAACTTTTTTTAGCTCGTCAGAACTTCTCTTGCAGGTATTGCGATTTACGACTGAACGAAAATTAGTAAAATTAATTAGTAACGATATTCGATTATGAAAATTAGTAACTGTACTAATTTCATAATCGATTATTTATCAATATTATTAATAAGTAAAAGTCTCGATTATGTAAATCATACATTATCACCAACACACAACACATGAAATTGTTTTAATTTAAAACAGATGACGTACACGGATTTGTGAATAGAAAAAATCAATGTGAATAAAATTGCTGTAGGGCTGGGGTTGCCATTTTTTTCCAAAAAATAATGTCGTGAAGTTCTTATGATCAAAGATATGTTTTTCCTTGTGATTAATTATCAAGAATATCTGTTAATCTAATAAGAAATATTAGTAGCAGTAGATAATATGCGAAATCTTTATAAGTTGTCGCGACACTTCAAATCTAAATTATAGCGCCTCGTGTGCCAACACGTTTGCCTAACAACACTCTTCCGACATAGTTATAATGTTGTCTAAAACTACAAAATTAGGCAACAGAAAGTGTATATATAATAAGCGTCCAATTAGAAAGAAAATCACGTTTTAACTAAGTGTTACATAAATTTTATATACTTACGTAATTTTATTGTGTGCCGAATGGCTGCAATACGAGGTTCTTTTAAGCCTACTCGTCCATTCGTTTTCGACTGTTATTTATAACTATTTGACATACCGTTATTTGGTATTATCTGTGTCATGTTTGTTATCTGTGGGAGTTTTTGTAAACATTTGAATAGAACTGGCCTGTTTTGAAATGAGAAATATTCTACTACAGAGCTTTTATTTATCACACATCTTGGTCCTAACGTCGTAGGTAGAATCAATGGGGCGTATTTGCTTATCTGAAGTTGCCACCTGTACTTGATTATATTCATTAAAATTATTAAGCTAATGTTGGCATTTTATGACTCCATTTGTGATTGATTTTTTTATAGATGGTTATGGACTGCAATAACGACTTGATATTGAGTGAAATTAATGCTTGTGTGTTGGTGTTGTATCGATGATAATCACAAAAGCTACTTTTGTGCCTAAGATTTGATTATCTTTCAGACAGTCTGTTCAGATGTTCGGTGATTCCTTTTGTCTTTGTTTCTCTTATGACATATTATGTGCTTTATTTCCCTCTTAACGTAATGTCGTTGTTGTCAAGTGTAAAATCTGATTTGTAGTTTCCAATCTATTTTGCTTATCTATACTGATATAATAAAGCGGAAGAGTTTTGCTTGTTTGATTGTTTAAACGCACTAATCTCTGGAACTACAAGTCGGATTCGAAAAATTATTTTTATATGTGATAACCAGATTCACGAGGAATAGCTAGGCTATCTAGAATTAGGCTATACCTCTCAGCTAGCCTTAAATATTGATTTTTGTTAAGTAAATAGGAAGAAACAGCGCACCAAAAACTGTTTTATCCTCATGCACTGGCGTAATGGTTGGTGATACGTAAATACAATGTTCTACAAAAATATTCCTCCATAGTAAATTTAAAAAAAGTCCGCGATACCATATCGCGCCTATCTCTTATGCTTAAGCCACAATAAGATATTTTGTGACATTTCTTTTAAATTATACGCGAGTAAAACCGCGGTGCATAGGTAGTATACAATATAATCCTTAGTTTAGATAGAAAAACATAAAGAGAGAAACGGAGAATCGAAATGTTCTGTCTCTTTCAAAGTATGCGGTAATAATAAGGTCGATTATGTTCCGCACCAATATTAATGCCGAAAAAGTATGCATTTATTAACATTTTAAATTTACAATCTATATTAATATTTAAAAAAAACATGAGATTCATGTTTTTTTTTCTAATATTTGGAACTACCATTCAGATTTCACAAATTGTTTTTATTATTGTTGTATTTATACCCTATTTATCGAGGAAGGTTATAGACTGTATAACTTTACGCTACGACACTAAGGAGCGAAGCAGTAACCGTAAACATCAAGTAATCTGGCAAGCCGGCATTGTCAGCGGAGAGTTGTTCTAATAAATTTAACACCAGTAAAATGATATCTCAACTTTTCGGATATCGAATTGGTACGTAATTAAAAAGATAAGCTATTAAAGGCCTTCCATTCTCAGTTCAACTCCTTTCAAATAACCTCGTACACACACAATGAAACATTGCAAAAAAAAAACATATCAACAAGTATTTGACCGCGTCCACTCAGGTCATTGACTTTCGGGTCCAGTTTTTTTACTATCCAAGTTTACGATTATATTTGTATATTATCGCGCTATATAGGGATAATTACCTGCTATTTATATTATTCGTTATTGCTTGGTGGTGGTAGGACACTACTACAATTATATCTGCGTGGGTACGCTCGAATTGAATGAAAACAAATTATTAACTTGTTTGCTGTAATAAGTCTACATACCATACAATTGAATAAGTCTACCATAAAAACGGTATAATCATTTGAAGCAATGATGGCTCAGTGGTAGCGTGTACGACTTCGCGTCGATTGAAGTGAATTCGAATCCCCGCAATGAGCCTGAGCTTTCGATGAAGGAAAACATCGTGAGGAAACCATAGCATGGTGGTAGGGCTTTTTCTAATGCCCGCCTGGCTAGCTACCACCCTCAAGTTGAAAATCTGTCTTCAAGCACCAATAGGTGTGTTCCGGCAGCTGCACTTGAGAGCCAATCTTCCACTAAGTTTAGCGTGTTATCGTCTTGGGCCACATCGTCACTTAACATCACATGAGATTGTGGCCACTACGCCCAACCTTTATAGGTTAATATAATATAAAAATCTATAAAAAAAATCTCAAGGTTTCCAATGTATCAAGTTGAATTTCGCCAACCACGTGCTGGTGTGTTACAGCTGCTGCACTTGAGAGTAGGTCGCCTTTCCAGGTTTCGTCTTCTTCATAACTTGGCAACTAGTCCTCTTTATTGAAGACCATTACTAACATTATCGAGTGAATATGATGAATTAACAAGATGGTGGCTCCCTTGTTAGAACTTTCTAGGGTGTTTTGTGGCATCTCAGAATTTATCATCCATGTTATTATTTATTATGCAAAATGCCTCCTGTATTACACAATATAAAGTCAAAGAAAACAAAATTTTATGAATAAAAAACAAAAACCATGATAGTTTGAGATCCCACAAAATCTTCTTTCCAGGTTTAGCGTATTACCCTACTTAAGCTCTATATTCGCCATCAAATGGTATTCCTCAACCGTTGGCTTTTTTCTTCTGTATATATTTTACGCGGCTTAGACACAAAGGCCAAAGTCAATGTGACCGTGGAAGTTTTCCATCGGAATAAAAACTTCAAAAGGTCAACGATTTCTATGTGACCGCAACTATCCAGGTTTTTTGTTCTATGTACTTACTTTTGCGGTGGAAATATACTAGAGAATGTTAACCAATGTTTATATTATTTGGGAATCGAACGTCCACCTCCAGGCAACATGTTCTACAGACAACACCGACAAACAAGCCGAACGACTTTTAGAAAACTGAGCCGTACAATGGAAGTAAAATGGATATCGGAAATGACGTCACAAAACCACGCCCGATGGAAGTCATTTGCGGTGACATTACTCGGTAAGTCATTTATTACGCAGAATTCCCGCGTGCCTTGGAAATATTTATGAAAACATTTGTAACCTACAAAATTATGAATTATTCTTCCTTTCCATTGTAAAACAGTTTGGACCTATCCATTTGGCAACGGCTAAGATGTTCTTGTCCAGGGTTATTAGCTAAATCATCAAGACGCTAGCGATTTCAATCGCCGATATACTACATACGAGAATTTTTTTTTATTAAGTAAAGAGAAATTTATAAAGGAATTATAAAATTTTGTTGTCTACTATAAATAGAAAAGCAAGAGTTTTAAATCTAATCTATATTAATAAATCGGTAGTTTTGTATGTACGAGTAGTTTTTTTTTCTTTATTTTCCGACAGGCATCCTATATAAAGGAAACTGATCACAAATATGTCATTAAAACATTTCTCGTCTTTCTCTCTGCCTTGCACGCTTAACTTAAAAATGAGTTGACCGATCTTAATGAAATTTTGTAAACGGAAAGTATATATATGATTCCTTATATGATAGGCTATATGAATTCTCAATGTTGAGAGTAAAAATTACGAGACAAAATAATTACGCTACAAACGCGTACGGTGCCGCGGGGCGCCGCTAGTTATAATATAATTATTTTAACGGTACAGTCAGCTGAGATGTCGTAACGGTCAGCGACGGCGAACACGAAATAGACAAGTTATATAGGTTGTTTTTTTATCAATTTGAACAGAATTACGTTAAATTAAGATATAGTCTAAAATGGTAACACGGCAAATTGAAAACAAGATTATCTTTCAAGAGCCGCTGGTAGAAAACCCCAGTGTAACTAGCAGGAAACTTACGAATACCAGATTTCGGATCTGGATATCTTAACTATGGATTAATATCAATTCACTAGCTGTGTCCCACGGTTTCACCCGCGTATAATTTAAAAGAAATCGCTGATTGATGATTTATACCACTTCAGTATAGACAATATTTTTATTAGGCGGCCAGGGTTATGCGTCACAACTCACGACGGCTCATTCACGCCACTACATCTATAATCCCTACACTACACCCGAGCCGAGTGTTGAATTATTTGAATTTTACATTATCTCCCAAACTATTCGTCCAAATAACACGCTATAAAAGGCAAAGTTTATCTCTACAAAATGGTCTTGAGGATGAAGTAACTTTCGTTCGTAAGGAATTAATATGCTATGCCTAATAATAATGCTCATAAATCACTTTTATATTTTCAATAAATCTTTGTCACAAAATACCCCATTGTGGTTTAATTGTAAGAAATAGGCGTATGATATCGCGGACTTTTTTTAGATGTACTAAGGAGCAATATTTTTATAGAACATTGTATTTACGTATTAATCATTAAGACAACGCAAGCCGATAAAGCAGGTAGGGTGTGCTATTTATTTCGACTTACTTAACAAAAATATATATGTAAAGCTACCTGAGAGGTGTAGCCAACTGGTATTGCCAGAGATTAGCGTGTTTAAACAAACTAACAAAAAAAACTCTTCCGCTTTATTATATTGATATAGATTATAGAATAATCGATAGTCACATGCAATATCGATTAATCGATACTCGGGCTTAAACCGTTTTTACGAATATACATTAAATTATCAAATATGTATTGCTAGAGAGGAGTAGTGTCTACTCTCCGTCTGTCTGTTTATCCCGGGTATTCTCTGAATAGGTTGCACCGAATTTGACGGGACTTTCACTGGCAGATAGCTGATGTTATAAGGAGTAAGCTAAGCTAATTTTATTTTGGAAAAAGAATTACGATTCTGTGCAAATAAAAATAATTAGGAAAAACGAGCAAGATTCACGTGTGGCCCGATCGACGGCAATCTGTAGTCCACGAGAGCCTAGTCGCGGGCACAGCTATTACAAAATATGAGGAATACAGGTATTATTTACGTCCATAATAACGTCTGTTAACATAAGAAGAGAACATTTGGAGAAAAACAGTCATTGTCACTAAATAAACAATTTAAAAAATTACTCTATCTAGTGTTGAACGATAAGCAAATTAATTGTTAATTACGAAATAGATAATGGACTAAAACGACTGAACACTTATCTCATTATGTCGGTAATTATTATTTAATTAAATTTTATCAAGATATTTCCTTTTCTTATTAATATACTAGCAGAGCCCGCGGCTCCGCTCGCGTGTTCTACTAAAAAGGTTTTTTATTTTTTGTGCGGAACCCCAATTATTTTTGTAAAATCAAAGCAGCAGCAGCAATATCAGCTATCTGCCGGTGAAAGTCCCGTCAAAATCGGTCCAACCGTTTCGGAGATTACCCGAAACAAACAGATAGACAGACAATAATTTTAAAAAGGGGTTTTTTAATTAATACCTTTACCATTTAGTTAATACCTTTTTTTTCGAACTGACTATACTGTTAGCCTTAGGGGCCCTGGAGCCTTTGCGGCTTTTACAGCTTTACCGGGCTTGGGGGCGACCGCTTAAGGCACTCAGCCACAAAAGCTTTGCAACAACATCCGAGGGTGCCAAAGTGGCCGAACCTCGGCTCGGACTGTTGCGCGTATGCAAATAAATCGCGATCTGACTAATTCCCTATCATTCGATCTAAACTAACTATACATATATACATGTTTCTTCCCCCTGGGAGGAGGGAAGGAACACGTGTATGTATATTAGTGATCTGAATTTTTTTGTCTAATTAGGCAAAAAAAGAAAAAAAATGTCCCTTGCACAACCTATGTACTATGTGGTGTGCATGTGTGTATAATGCAGTGTCACGTGTGTCTGTGATAGCTAGTGAATGTAGAGTCACTGTATCGCGCGAGCGGCTGCTTGACTCAAGGGCTCCATGCCGATGGATCGGACCTAGGCTTGAGTTGCCGCAGAGGAGGGCGGTCGTGGCGGGTGAGTAAATACCTGCTATTTTGACATTATAAACGGACACTTCAATTTTATTATATGTATGCATTTATGTGGTATCATTACATAGTATAAAACAAAGTCACGTCGCTCTGTCCATCCGTATGTATGCTTAAATCTTTAAAACTACGCAACGGATTTCGAAGCGGTTTTTTTTAATAGATAGAGTGATTCAAAAGGAAGGTTTATATGTATAATACATGCATAATATTGTAGAGAAACAATGATAAATTTAGGGGTTTCTAATGTGAGGTCGTAAATAAACACATTTTTTTGCGCTTACATTGCAAAAGCTGGCTGAACCCCACGAGAAAATCAAAATAATGTACTACAGTATTGTACACCTTAATAAGTTCAATAAAAAAGTCCGCGATGGTATATATCTATCTCTTAAGGATAACCCACAATAACCATTTTTTATCCTTTACATTTTACGGGAAAAAATGGCTTATTTACGAAGTGATTTTAAGGAATGCAGCATTAATCCTTATCCAATTAAGTACCTTAAATACATTTTCCATTTAATATAGATCAATACAGCCCTTTGCAGCATGTAATTTAAATGAATATTTCCGAAGATATTATAGATTTAAAATGCAGGGACATAACTGTGCGGCGGTACCGGCCCTATATACCATGGTCAATTATATGTCGCTCTTTCAAGAGTAACCTCTAAACAAAACATGTTTGTATTGTCTAATGACAAAAAAGCTGTAAACGTTATTTAAGGACATTCTGTAGTAGGTAGGTATATTTAGTATCAGCATTGCACCCGTGCGAAGCCGGGGCGGGTCGCTAGTATATTAATAAATATGTAGTTATGTTTGTACATACTGTTTTTTTTTCAAATTTCAATAGTGATGTCTGGAAAAGACGAACGGACGGACTATCTATCTTTTCTTATCTATATATAAAAATGAATGTTACCCTGTTTTCTTTTCTCCGTGCGCACCTAAAGCATTGATCCGATTGCAGTGAAACTATGCGCACACCCAAGAAGTTTATATATTTAGTACAAGCAGTTTTCGCAAGTGTCGCACAAGTAAAAGCTTTACAAGCTATATTAGCTTTATAAGATTTATCGATGGTAGAAAGCATAGAAAAGTCGTGAACAACTCATAATTCTATGGTAGTAAATTGATTTACATGCATTTGACATAATTTTGAAGCTAAAGTAAAATTTGTTTTTTTTAGGATCTCAAGTTAACAAGGAACTCTTAGGTATAGTTTTGCCACGTCCGCATCGCCATAATTCGTCACTTAGCTCAGAGATTTTTGAAAGCTATAATTTAGCATGGGTGCAGGTATACATATTAATCAAACCGACAAAGTGGTAAAATAAAATCTTGATAAAAATATTTAGGGTACCTCCCCTACACTTAAAGTGGGAATAAATTTTATTTTTTCGTCTATCGCATCGTGTGGGATACCTATCGTTGTATCGGTCGAAATCGGAAGGGTTAGCAACGCGCATGTGATGCTTTTGGTGTAGCAAGCGCCCATAGGCAGCGATGGCCGCTTACCATCAGGCGAACCGCAAGCTTGTTTGCCACCGACGTGATATTAAAAAAAAGGTTCATAAATATTACTGGTGTGTGAAAACAATTTTTCCATTTTAGTGATTCGTTTGCGAAATATTAAGCATTAAGAGCTAATTTGTGTTAGAGTCAGGCGTATCTCCAGTCCCTTCCCCCGTCTGTTAAATGGTTGTTTTTGGAAATGTGAAAAATAAACTGCAGTATTGCATATGTATAAGGAAATTAAAAGGTAAACTATCACAGCTAAGTAGGCTTTACAAGTTAACGAGTAACAGTAGCTTATAATATTTGGAGAAGTAATTTCGTACAAATTCTATTGAAAATCACTTAAAGCCCACTTCTAAATCTGCATATTGTGACTGGCAACTACGGAATCCTACACTGCGCGTAGCCCGACACGCACTTGTCATTTTTTTTATTTAATCGTAGGACGGCAAAGTGACGTCACTGTACGTAAGGGTAAGCACAGTACAATTCAGTAACATTGGCGACCAATGAGGGATCTATAATGCATCGGCACTCTTAGGTGTGATGCCGGCCTGCTTAAATGTATCTTCATGTATGTTGTAGGAGAACCGGGAGACAGTCCCACAGCTTCACGAAGTTTATTCGTAAGTTTGTTCGGCCTGTACCTTTCCATTTAAAAAAAAGAAGCTGAATAATGTAGTTTGTAATTAAAGCGCCGCGCCTGCAACTTATTTATAAGAAATCGGGTGAAAGTGTACACTTTGCATTCACGAACACGCTTCATACATAAACAAGTATTACGCGCGGATACGCCTGATTTTACTTTGTAAATTAATACTAGTTAACTTGCGGTATTTATAACACAGTCCACAATCAATGAGAAAGTTAATCATAACGGCATATAAATAACTTGACAAGAACCATTAGCTGGATATAACTTGCCGATAGAAACATGAACATCGAAAGCGAGGCACCATCATAGACACGTCATAGAAGCGGAAATAAAAATCATACCCATCCAACCTTTCAAGATCTTCCTGCGGTTTATTACATTCAATTTTAGGCAGTACAGTTATTCTGAAAACCTATTTTTGTAGTAATTATTAGCCACAGTATTGTGTAATTATTGTTACATTTTTTTATGATTTGGCAACATTCATCGGTCATTACGAAGTCCCATTATAATTAAAAATTAACTACACGGTGTCGAAGACTACAAAGCTTTGGGTTTACAAATGATGTCATTAGGATCAATAACAATTTACCAAGGTTATTATCATCAACATTTGTTACATTAAGCTTGTGGTAACTTATCTGCCTATCCGTAATTATGTATTTAATCTACAGGCCCCCATATATAAGGGAAAATGTAATGTATAATATGTATATTAATAAAGCTTAAATATTATGTCACTTCCAACTCGACTAAAATACATTTGCACGAAGCATAAGCAAACGTAATATAACATAAAGAAAGTAATTAAAATATATCACTAAAATTATATTTAAAAAAAAAACTGCTGAATTGTTTTCGTTTACATTTTTTCTTTTACTATCTCAGTATTAAGCTATTAATTAATCGAGTCACCAATATTGGCGTAAATACTAGCATCAAAGTGCAAAACGACGGCCAAAAGTCGACAATACAGTTAACCATGCAGAACCCAGTTTTCGGAACCGGTAATATTGAACAGAAAGGTACAACACTTGCCAGCCAGACCAGTCCTTTGGGAGAACGTATTACACGGTTCCTGCTCAGACCAGTTAAAATAAAATCACTTTGCTGAACAGACGAGTTTCTTTGCCTTTGTATTTAAAAAAAGATCGAAGCCAACAACCCCGACTCGCCGCCCAACAGCTGATTATAATACAAAGGAGTCTCCAAAGAGGAATTGTAAAATTACCTTACAAAATTAAAATTGACTTTCTATTTCCCGTTATCCGAACTATCAAAATTTCACCACAAATCATCATCGTTATAACGTATCATATGAAGTACTTTTCAATGTTATACAGTTAGAAAAATTGTCGAACTATAATAAACGCGTCATCTACATAAATCTAAACATATGTTACCCACATAGGCGTAGACACTTACCTTTTTTTAACAGCGAACGATTTCGTCTAACTCCACATTTAAACACCTGGGCTATAATATAACACTTCGAAAATAGTTTCTTTTTCTCTTAAAATACATTATTACACAGTTAACAGCAGTCCGGACGCGAAAACGCTGTCCAAATTTGAGATTTTATTAAAAATTTAATGTCACCAAAGCAAGCAAGCGCCCACACGTCGCTTGCTCAAGTCTCAACTGGAGTTGTCAGCTGGAATAGAACCGTTCTCATTGGTTGAATCGATTGAAAATCTCTCATGCACACATCAGTTACCTTCAATCTCTCTCTCCATCATTTCCTATCTCACTCTAGGAATAACAACCTTGATAAGATTTTTCGATGTTCTGCAGCGTATTTCCTACAATTTTTATATTCTTAAGACTTATTTGTATACGAGCAACACAAATGTAGTGATTTTGAATTAAATAATATCGACGTTTTTCCAAATTGGATCATATGGAAAACAAAGCTATGTGTCAACAGTATATACATGTGTGTATTAGAACAAAGAAAACAGCCTATTGACAGGGGTATAAATAACCCTGATTGGTCGGTGGACACAGCTGTTTTTGACAGCGCCATGTTTCACCTCAGTTATTTTTGTTGGATCATAGATGGCAACATACTCCCATTAACATCAACGTTGTTTGAATTCCACTAATCTTTATTCGTAACATAATATTTTTATTAAATATTTCCATATTTTATTACACATGTTCTTCAATAATTAATGTCATGTTATGACAATCAAAATATTAATGATGTATAGTTGACTAATTTTGTCAATATTCTGGTACAGTTTTTGATTACGTGGTACTTGTAACCATGACAACTATGTCGCTTGTTAACACAATTGTTACTGCGTGCAAAATGTCCAAATTAAATATTAAGTTTCGGTAAAAAAATGTATCTGTATAAAGTGTCTTTCAAATTTGGTATCCAGCCGCTGAATTCCAGCGTCACATTTGTCAATTTGTCACGTGGGTCATGATTGTTAATAATTTTATACTCGACGTATAAAACAAAAAAATGGACACCGTGGATCTTTTAGCAAGGGAAAATGAATTTAAAAAGCTTAACAAACAACTGCAAAAGAAAACGGAGAGCCTAATGAAGGAAATTGAGTATGTTATGGTGAGATTAATAACTATTTTATTGTTTTATTTATTATATTCATTCCAAATTTGTATTGGTATTGTGGCTCATGAAATCTGCAAAATGATAGTAAAAAATTTACATCCTCATCATTTTGAGAGTATTAACGTTTTGTGATTCTGAGACCGGCAATGAGTCACGATAGTTAAGAAAT
This sequence comes from Saturnia pavonia, assembly GCA_947532125.1. Lineage (NCBI taxonomy): Eukaryota > Metazoa > Arthropoda > Insecta > Lepidoptera > Saturniidae > Saturnia > Saturnia pavonia. The sequence goes on from OX383921.1 coordinate 9,301,172, forward strand.
ACCAGGAAATAGAAAACAATAGTTTTGATGAACATTATTTACCTCATGTAAGCTGATAATTTTCCGAAATTTCTACTATTCTACTATTCTTCTACTATTCACTTGCCAGTATCATTATTACAAAAGTGATAGTTTTATGACCTGACAAAAAAAAAATCACGTCACAATGCCTTGTTTTTGGGTGTATCAGATTTTCGAAACCACCAATGTACATCGGGCACCTCCATAGTCACATTGTCTGTGGTAGGTGTTAGTTCAGTACCATGATAGCGGCTGCTAAAAGAAACTTTCTAGAAAGGCCGTGAACAATACTAACGTTTTGGTAATGTGAAATCATTTGCATAGCTTAAATATAATATAGATTTTAAGTCCACAGAACATGTTTTTATTGCATCGAAATAGCTGATTTAAACATTTAACACACATTTAAATGACAATATTTAATTTCTTTATTCCTTATAACCTGTTACATCTCTGAGCATAGCTTCATAAAGCACAATTAAGAATATATATTTTTTTTACTATAAATAGTCTTGCATTTGACCATTACCTTGCCTGATTGTAAGTGATGATATCTTGTATGATAGAGCACACTTGGCTGGAAGATACCTCTTCACTTGCGACTTGAAGATAACCAGGTTGTAATTCTCGGTAAATACAGTGTGCATGATAAATGTGCTAGCAAAACTCTTTGTATGCACTGGTGGATACGTCTCTTGTCATCAGATGATGGAAGGAGAAATTAAAATGTGCAATTCCAATGCGCAGTTGCCAAAATGAATCCGGCATTGTTATGTCGATGTCAAGGCTCTGCAGCCTTTTCTCAACTAGTGAATTGTTGCCAATTATTCTTTTGTCACACCTCTCGATTACCTCTAATGACTCTGCCTCCAATGACTCAAGTTAGTACTTGGCTGATCCGTCCCAAAGATAATAATTTCCATTAAGTTTCAAGAAGGCAATCACAAAGTCAAAAATTGCACTTTATATATTCCCTGTCACTGAAAACCAGCTGTCTTGAGACTAGGTATGCTTAGATACATCAATTTTCCCTTATATTAAGTATTTGAACAACATGGATTTTGGTATATATAGTATATTAGACTGGTAAATTCCAATACTAATTGACCAATCACCATTAATTTTAATAATTACCACCATAATTAATTAATGAATATTGGTAGATATAAGTGTTTGTGAAGGTTTTTACACTATCCCTGAACATGACAGTGTGTTCTGTGGTTGAGTTATTGACTGCTGCAAAGCGCAGAACAATGTCTTTGGGGCCAGCTAGTATGAAGTACATTGCTTCCTAACACATGTAATATGGCAAAACTTCTAGAATACTTTTTAATGATAAAATATATTTTTATAGCAAAAACCAGATTTATTGTCGGAATTCACAACAAATCTGTATGCAAACAGAAAAAAGAAGAATTTGTCTGATATACAAATCAATCACACACCACCCGGGAGTACAAACAATCACATGAAAATTAAAAAGAGAAATGAGACCTTGCAAAAATGTAGGAGTAATTCTGATTTGTTAAATGATTGTCAAGCACATAATATTGAATTTAAAAATGAAATTGAGAGACCAATAAATAATTGTTCAAGTAATGTTGAACAATGCACGAATTGTACCAAAGTAGTGAACTGTGTGTGCTGTGCAAATAATGCAAAAACGAATGAAGATATGGAGTTTTTATATGCGTTTGTAGCTGTTAATGTTAAGGATAAAATTTTGCCGCAGTCATTTATGAAAAGTGAGTAATTTACATTCATATTCTTCTTTGTACCCCTACAGCTTAATGCACAAAATTTGTTTTAATTCTCTGACTAGAGTACAGATTTGATGGCAAATAACCTTTCATCTTGTAAGGTGAGGATGATTTATTAACTTGTAGCATGTATTGATGACCAATCTAGTAACCTAGTTGTCTTACCTGGAGAAGGTACAGTCTAATTTACCATATACTTAATACTTATTCTTCAATCTGTATATATTTTTCAAAGGTTTTTTTTGTGGCAACACTTTTGTCTTAATTCTTCATCATAATTAATGATCCAAACGTCATTTTAAAGCCTATGTTCACTGTTGTTGAAGGAAAACAGTTTATTAAAAAAAAAATACAAACAATTGTCCAGGTGTTCTCAGGGTCTTTCTGTCGTCTTTCGCTATTGTATTACTAAATTATTCAAATGCATTTAGCATTGGCCGAGGGAGCGTTTAAGTATTACGTAACGCTCCCTGACTTAGAGGGGGTGAAGGTGAAGGAAAAGAAGGTTGTCCATCTACTTCTCTATTATCAACACAAAAAAAGTGTAGCCCACCTGTGCAGTTTATAAAATTACATTACACATCATTGAAGCAATGATGGCTCAGTGGCAGCGTGTACGACTTCGCGTCTATTGACGTGAGTTCGAATCCCTGCAATGAGCCTGAGCTTTCGGTGAAGGAAAACATCGTGAGGAAACCATAGCATTATGCACACCATAGCATTTTTCTAATGCCCACCTGGCTTGCTACCACCTTCAAGTTGAAAATCAAGCATCAATAGGTGTCTTCCAGCAGCTGCACTTGAGAGCCAGTCTCCCACTAGATTTAGCGTATTATTCATCTTGGGCCACATCGTCACTTAACAATCAGGTGAGATAGTGGACAATAAGTCAAATCTATAACGATTAAAAAAAATGTTGCTTCTTGTTATATTTTTATTTTAGAAATGGTAGGTTGGTGTGGAAAGTGGGAGTGCACCTATTAGTAGTGCAGGGGACTTTCGCAATAGTGCATTAAATTAGTTAGGCCCAGAGGTATTACCCCACATCCTAAATGTACAAATATTTCCAATAAAAATTGTTGATACACCCTAAGATGTTCATTAGACTAGGGCTGAGACTAAGAACATGCTGACATCAGTTGTATACACTGAAATGATTAACCTCTAGCTGTTTCCGCGGCTGCGTTCACGTGGACGTGTAACTTTTTATTGAATGTAGATATCGTCCTTTTTTAAAAAAAAAGACCAAGATTTTAACTAGTAACAGTATATAGATTATGTCTTAACTAGACTTATTTTTCATTAATATTCACAGATGTCGTTACAGTGGAAGGTGTATGCAAAAGTATGTTATCAAAAATTAAACTGATGCAAGAGCAAATTGATAATTTACAAAATATTATAACTAAAAAGGTATGTAATATATTCAAACAAGCACTATTATTAGATTTGTTTATGTCACAAGACAACAGACAAGCTGTCAGCCTACCTCATATGTGAATGTCGCCTGTGAATAACTGCATCACAAGAAATTTTGCTTTAGTCTTACTGACTTTTCAGAACGTTTTGGTGGAAACCCTCACGGCGTCTAGTTGTCCTGCGATGGAAAGGGTTGGGCGGAGTTATATCGTACAATTCCTGTGTGCACACTCCTCCAAAGTGTAACCTGTGCAACACTGAGAGGCAAGCAACCTTACGTTGATGCTCTAGAGTCTAGACTGAGCATTCTTGCCTTTATCAGTGCTTCCTCGACAACAAGTGTACGAGCTCGACGTTCAATGTAGTTAAGAGCGGCCCACTGATATTTGGCTGAACCATCCCAAAGGAGACAGCAGTACTCCACACATGACCGTACTTGTGCTTGATATTTATATAACCTTGAAGAGGAACCACAATTTCTTTGCAGCTATTCTCGCTTTTAACTCAGTTGTGAGCCCAATATTGAGTTCAGATGTTAATTGGATCCCAAGAAGCTTGAGATTGTCTGCTACCGATAAGAAAACACCCCGAAAAGTAGGAGTTAGGTTGAATGGACTTTTCTTCCTAGCCATTGACTTTTTAAAATTCTTTATAGGTTTAGTGTTTTGGCCACCATCTCACCTGATTGTAAGTGACGATGTAACGCGATAAGCCTAGTGGGGGGCTGGCTATCAAGTGCAGCTGCCGGAACACATCTATAGGTGCTTGGCGACGAATTTTCAACTTGACGTTGGTGGCGAGACTGACGGGCATTAGATAATACCCTACCACGATACTATGGTTTCATTGCGATGTTTTCCTTCACCGAAAGCTCAGGCTCATTGTAAGCATTCGAACTTACGTTGGTTGTCTATCAAATAATAGATATTTTGGCTTAAACTATCGACAGTAGGCATTTGTAAAATTTAATATATTTTACAAGGAAGGTACATAATATGGGGCTGCATTTGTCTCACTGCAACAAATTCCAAGAGAGCATGTGAATCACATTTTTTCAAGGCACCGAGTACATTGTTTGCTCATCTAAATATTATCTTTCATTTCAAATATAGTACTAAGAAATAATCGATAAATATATAGTTTTTTTACTAATCAATCGGTACTATCAGCTTTTCAAACAATCTATTTTAAATAAATACTAGCTCATGATTTCTTCTCTGGAGACTTGTATATTGAAATTCGTTCATTTCGATTCCAGACGTCCCAGTGTGAGAGTCATCTCACGCAACTCGCCGAGATGGAGAGTGAGAGAATGTCTCTGCGGAATAAATGTAACAACATGACCGCGGCAACGGCTGATATAAAAGCTAAATGTGGAGCCTTACAGAATAAACTCGAGGTATGGATTAGTTAAATACCTATATATTCTATACACTCTCTCCGTCCGTTTATGTTCTTTTCACGCGTAATCCACTTATTCGATCTTCATGTTTTTTATTTTAATCCATAGGTTAGGTTATAGGATATATTTTGTTAGATAAAGTAACATACGAAATAAACAGTGACGATAGTGGTGAATCAATTCGAGAAAAAAGACGCATTTGGGGCGCTTAAATTGATTACACTGAGTAAACCTTACAAGATATATCAATTTAATGGTCTACACAATTGTAGATCTTCAAAAGACCTAGAAAAAAGTCAGCGATAACATAAATCTATCTTCTAACGATCACTCAGGATTTTGAGCGGGGGCAGCACGATTCGCGCGTGCGATCGTCCGACGGCATTCTGTAGTTAACGCAAGCGGAGCCACGGGCACTGCTTGTATATACATAAATAAGTAAATACTATCTGGTCTGTTCGAACTTTTCGCATATTATTAATATAAAATGTAAACAATGTAATAGCTGACATCTTAGTTAAACAGGCTGATAATAGATGGCGCCTCCTACATGTTTGTTTTTTTTAACATCCTTGATAATTTACTTTATGTTTGTAAAAACATTTAACAAACTAGATTTTGTCAAAGACCAACACAGTTTTAATACTAGAAATAGATATAAATTAGTCGTACCGTATTTTAGGCTTAGTAAACCCAATAAAAGTGTTTTAGGTAATTGCGTTAGATTCTACAATAAAATCTCGACGCACATTACAGATTTGCCGGACAATAAGTTCAAAGACCATGTCAAGCCGGTTTTAATGTACAAAAGGTTATTATAGGATGCATCATTACGTGAATAATAGTATGTCTGGAAGTGACTTCCTCTCTCTGCATCCACTAAATAATTATTAATATGATTATTAACTGTAAATATTTTCCGTACAATTGAAACAAACAAAAAAAAATCCAATCGAGTTACTTGCCGGCGCTTCTCGATGACTGGGATGTTTGTCCGAACAGGTAGTAGTGTTTTGATGTCCTTAAGTGCCTTCTTAGGACCTGAATTGAATAAAGTATTTTTGATTTTGAAACAAAAACATTAATTTTAGACTATCACTTTACTATACTAAAAACCGGATAACAGACAACACACACAGACATAAAAAATAATTTTACGTCATATTCATGACTAGTATTCTTCATATAGAAAGCCTATCGGGAAATTTGAGAAAAAAACATATACCGACAGAACAACAGATTTATTAATATAGATTAATGTAATTTTTAGTTGATTTCAAAACCCGTAACTTTTCTCGAGAACAAACTTTCTGTCAGAAGTGGTCAGAGTGGGAGCACGTGACATTGTAAAATTTAATTTATGCAGGAAAAGGACAGACTGTACAAAGAACTAAGGAGCGAAGCGGACAAACATACCAACGAACTGAAGAAAATGAGGTCCAGAAATATTAACTTGGAAGCCAGGTGTGCCTCGCAGGAGGAGACCATCGGTACATTGAGACAGCAATTGGAAACCTCGAAGAAAGTTGAAAAGGTATCGTTTCCAGTTTTTTTTTTTTAATCTCATGGTTGTTACCAGCAGACACATTTTTTGCCGAACTTGGTTAAAAAGAATTAATAAATAATTTATCGTCTGTACAATTTAATAAGTCGCTTTCGATGTTTTTGTTATGACTCGATGCGATAACCTTGATCACGCGTATACAAACGACCAACTGCATAATGCGAAAAAATTGTAACGTTATTCGTTTAGAATAAATGATTATTGTATAAAAGCATCGTATATTAATTAATTAGGGCCAAAACATTAATTATTTTTAATATTAATATTTTGGTTTGACGATGGTGAAAAGTTATATCACGACGTTGTGCCGCTGTTTCTCTAGGGTTGGGACTGTTCATAACCACTATGAAATCGATCATAATATACTATTATCATCTTATGGGAATTAATATTTTAATTTTTATTCTTACTTATTTAATAGTAACACGGCAAAGTGATGTCACTATGCCTGATATGCACAGTACAACCCAAAATCGACGACGGTCGTCGCTGTCATGCCGGCCGCAAGCCTCTGGGCAGCTGGACATCGGCTGATCCCGGAACGTGACATGCATAAGCGTACTACTATGCCCTGTGTTACACCTAGAGTTGTCAATTGTACTATATTTCAAATCTACGTATTATATACTGTTCAAGAAATAAATAGTATGCTAATTTTCAACACCGAAATCCAACAAATAAATCCTTTATTTGTAAAAATTTATCAACGCTCTTTTATATTAACTTATGCGAAAGCATGTATCCGAACTCATCATGTTATAAGGTGTATGGTGTTATAATGCGTTCCGAACCTGTCTGTAATGTCAAATTGACAACGTCAAAAGAATTTTTGGTCAGCTTTATTTTTGTTTTGGGATATCGATAGATATAGAAATAGGAAATCTATTTGTTGTTCTTTCTTTTGAGCAGTTGAAGTCCTAAATAAATTAGATATGGAAAGTGGTAGCGATATCGAAAGTACGTCAATTTCAATTGCGCCGCTACTAACGCTACTAACTAAGAGTGCAAGAAATGCCAAGAAATTATATAGAAAAATAAAAAGGTGTGTGTGCGATTCACACACGATAGAAGTGAAACTTCATTTTAAAAGACATTTTCTATTTTATTTAAACAGTGTGCAATATACATACACACCGACATTTACTCTCTCGCTTTGGCTCACACAAAGAGGAGAGACCGATAATGTGCGTTAAACGTTTAACGCTTGGAAGTCGCATGAGAATTTTCACTTCAATAAATAATATCTTTGTTTATTTTTGCTTTTTTCATAAAATACTATTTTTTTTTATGTGTACTATATTGTTTGTAGCTTATTTCGAAAAAATACTATATTTCCCAGAAAAAATGTTGATAACCCTAGTTACACCTGATTTATGGCGGTCGCGATTCATTCGGACACGATTGTCGTGTCTTTTTATTCATTGCATGATCTGAAAAACATAATCACGGTGAATGTTCTGATCTCCCATCCCATCGTCGTCCCGCGCTACACGAACAAAGAAGCTCGTAAATTCTTACCTTTGCCTTACCATGCGAGTGTAAAATGGCCTTCCATCTGACGTGTTCCCTCCTTCATATAATATCTTATTGTTTGTGAACTGTACCGAACTTACTGTGAATACTGTACAGTACAGACATTTTGTCGAGCTAGTATAACAAAAAAACATTAAATTTGTTATCATTCGATATCTATATTACTCTATAATCGGTTAACATCGAAACGATTTTTTTTATAATATCCCTACGTTGACGTAAGTGTTTTGACAGGTAACAAATGTGACATTCAGAATATTGACACTGGCTAATGCTTCAGCGGCGCCAAAACAACAACAAAAGAAGAAATCTTAATCAATTATTTCGATTTATATACATAGGAGTTGCGAGAATGTTCCCGTGCGATGTCAGCAGCACATGAAACCGCGCTGAATCGCTCGGGGGTCCGGCAGAGGAGTGCAGAGGCGTGTGTACGCACACAGGCCGCGCTGATCGAGAATCTTCGGCGACAGATTGCACTGCTGACCACCGACGGTGCCCTGAAATACCTCCACGATGAATATGCTAAGCTATTGAGTAGAGATTTTTAAGTAATTTATATTTTTATATAAATCAATATACCTATATTTAATATTATTGTGTTTGTTTTGATCCTTGATTATTGATGGATCTGTTACAAAACGTGTTATTTCTGAAATGTTAATTAGCCCTGTATTATATAATTTTGACGGCATTTTATGTAATATAATTTGTTTATTTTGCATAAGTGAACTTAATTATATATAATGACTAGGAACTTACATTTTAAGTTGCCAATAAAACTCCCTGGACAGTTTTAGCAGGAAAGACGTCATCTTGTTAGGGGCTATTCATGTTAGAGAGGGTGTCGCTTACAATGACAAGGTGTGATGGTGGGGGGGGGGGGGAATCTTTGAAAATGGACGTTCTCAGCTCATCAAACTAATTTTTTTTTCTGTATATTTTTTGTTACGATAGGTAGTCATTCGTTTCATATTTGTAAATATTTTTTATATATTTCTGTTATAATGGCTTGTAATAACTTGTTATATTTACTTTTTCTTATTTGTTTTTCGACATCGAAATCGACATCGGCGCTTGCGTTGCGGTCCGTCACAATCAATTCCCTTGTATCTATATTCTATACTATAATAATATAATACGTTTTTTTTTGTTTGTATTGTTTGTTTGTCTAAACACGCTAATATCTGAAACTACCAGTCGGATTCGATAAATTATTTTGTATATTATAGCCACATTCACAAGGAATGGTATAGGCTAGTATTTCTTATAGGCTAGTATATCTATCATTAGCCTACACCCCTCAGCTAGCCTTAAATATTGATTTTAGTTAAGTAAGTCGGAAGAAATAACGCACCCTAACTGCTTTATCCACGTGCGCTGGCGTAATGGTTATAGGCCGACCACTGTAAGCGCGACCCTCCTGATGATTTGAGGGACGCGGGGCGGCGGGTGTGCACAGACATACACGGTATTGAGATGATGCTCTATATCTTAAGATCAATAGTTTATGCATGTTATTTCAACCGGTACAGATATATAATGATAAATAATATATTAATACATATAGTATTGTTGTCTTTATTGAAATGCTAATAAAAAAACTTCTAAATTGAAAAAAACTTGTGGGTGTAATCTTTACACCAGTCGAAATGAAACCTAATAAAACCTGAAAAATAATTGTATATTTTTTATGTTATTCAATATAATTGAATAAAAATGCGCTAAAGCACTACTTTAGATTGATTGTATAGTTTTTTAAATGCAGCGTGCATAATTCCATCTTGGTAAAATAATCTCACGTGGAGCAGTCACAAAAATAAAACCGCGTAAGCCCATACGTCAAACGTCTGTTGCTGCCGGCGGCCGGCAACAGACTAGCTTAATGGTCGGTCTTGTTCGTCTCCCGCGTCCCGTAGACCATTAGCAGGGTCGCGCTTACGGCGATCAAGCTAAAGTGATACGTAAATACAATGTTCTACAAAAATATTGCTCGTTGGTACATCTAAAAAATATCCGCGAAACCATATGCCTATCTCTTATACATAAGAGACAATAAGGTGTATTGTAACAAAGTTTTATTAAAAATTTATTTATGAGCATTATTATTAGGCATGGATTATTAATCTTTACGAACGAAAGTTACTTCATCATTAAGACAATTTTATGTAGATCGACTTTGCCCGTTATAACATGTTGTTTGGACGAATAGTTTGGGAGATAATGTAAAATTAAAATAATTCAACACTCCGCTTGGGTCTATAACTATAGGTGTAGTGGCGCGAAAGAGCCGTGCGAGTTGTGACGCATAACCCTGGCCGCCCGATAAAAAATATTTTCTATATTCAAGTATTATAAATCATCAATCAGTCCAAGCCCGGCAAAAAAGCTTCGCTTCCCGATAGCTATCGCCCGATCAGCCTTTAAACACACTAGGGAAACTTTACGAGCGGCTCCTTCTGAACCGTCTCAAAACCGTTATAGATATTAAAAATCTATACCCTCCCGAACAGTTCGGTTTTCGCGCCCGACACTCGTGTACACATCAAGTGCACCGCCTCACGGAGCACATCACGAGCAACTTTGCCAAAAATAGTATCGCCCCCGCCCGTACGCTTGCGGTCTTTTTCGACGTAGCTAAGGCCTTCGATAAGGTCTGGCATGCCGGACTAGTCCACAAGCTACATCAATTAGAAGTCCCGGATAGGTTAGTTCATCTAGTTCACGATTTTCTACGCGACCGCACCTTCCACTACCGAGTGGAAGGAGTACTATCTACCGCCCACCCTATACGCTCAGGCGTCCCGCAAGGTTCCATTCTGGCGCCTTGCCTTTTCAATCTGTACGTCAGCGACCTCCCGAAGCCCCCCGGGGTCGAGGTAGGGCTCTACGCTGACGACACAGTCATATATGCGTCAAACAGACACAGAAAAAATCTCGCCTGCGCAGTCCAACGTGCCGTAACCACTCTCGGGGAGTGGTTTCGAACGTGGCGAATAGCTATTAATCCGGTAAAGAGTGCCGCGATAATGTTCGAACCGCATACATGCAAACTACCACGCACGGTAGGACTCCTCTCATTATTCGGTACGAATATCCCTTGGGCCACCAAGACTAAATATCTGGGTGTCACCCTCGACTCGAAGCTTAACTTCAACGCACACGTTACTATAGTCAGGAATAGGGCCATCTGGATCCTTTCCCGCTTGCGACCCTTGCTCAGTTCGGTAAGCAAAATGTCCTTAAGACATAAGCTCACACTGTACAAGATGTGCGTCCGTCCGATCTTGACATATAGCTGCGCCGCGTTCGCACATATGTCCAAACATAACTTTGCCCGCATGCAAAGAGTCCAAAATCGGTTTCTCCGTCGCCTGCTTGACCCTCCAGCCTTCGTTAGGAACATGGACCTGCACAGGGACATGAGGCTTCCCTCGATAGAAGCTTATGTGAAATTTCTCACCAGGAGATACTTCGATAGCGCTTCGAATCATCCCAACCCGCTCGTAAAATCCACCGTGAACTACGTCCCAGACAACTCGATCCCCGTTGCCAAACGTTATAAACGCCGTCCGCGAAATCTCTTTGTCGATCCCGATGACGACATCGAGAACACAGTTCGGTTCACATCGGTGAAACCGCAGGGCACAGCTAGTCTCCAATAATTGTAAATAATGAATATTTAAAAATCTCTAAATAGAAAAATGGTTTTTACGCACCCATAATATTTTTGAACGACCTATCCAACGACACCCCACAAGATGTAAGTGAGGTACCCTAAATAATATTTTTTCTATATTTTATTTTACCACTTTATCGGTGTAGTTAATATATATACCTATGCTAAATTATAGCTTTCTAGTACTAAGAATCTCTGATCTAAGCCGCAGAAAGACAAACGGACATACCGAAACTATAAACGTTCCTTGTTGACTTCGGAAGATTCGGATATTGTTAAATTACTTATTAGTCTTGCAACATGCTATCGCTCTGACCGTGGTGTTAGATACCACACTCGAGTTACAAATCTGTTCCTTTTTTATACAATTAATGTGGCAAACGACTCGCTTGATGGTAAGCGACTACCGTAGCTTTAACAACATAGGTTACAAGGATCATATCCAGCATGTTGCTGACATGGAACCCCCCTTCCCCAAGGAGCTCTAGAAACCCTACTCACCATAGGAACACAGCACAAGATTATTTGGTTGTAATCTGTAGAGTGAAGCTGTTTCATCAGTCGGACTGCTCCAAGTTCTGAGAAATCTCCAAATAAATTTCTCTGGACCCTACCTGTCTTTGAACCACCCTTCCCCAGGAGCTCTGGGGAAAAACGTAAAGCATTTTAATAGAACAAATGGCAAATGTTTCAGAAGGCGGCGCTTTTTTAACGCAAGGTTATTAATCAGTTTTTTTATAACACGCGTCTTAGAAGTATCCAAGCCGATGGGATCTTAAGTCTTAACAGTGAGTCTAGACTGTAGTATAATAAAAATAATCTAAAATATACTTCGCAAAGTGACTAAGTCGCTTCGAGTAGAACCGGGGAAAAACTAACTAAGTAATTACTTACGCGAATGTTTATCATATTTCCAAGAAATACTGATTATTCACTCATTAAACACGACCACAAATTGGCCCGTGTAGTGTGACCACGTCATACACCGTTTAGTTATTACCAAGATATGGAATAATAGCCCAGATAACCAACCAGTCTCAGCAGTCAGCAGTGTCAGTCATCAGCATAGTGCACCCTGATGAAGAAGTAACCATGAAATTGCGATGGCGAAATTTAAAACTCTCGTCTGAACAATGGTATGTATAAAACATAGTGGAAAGGCCGTCACAGTGTCAGTGTATATATAGCATCAGTACAGTATAAGATATAAGGAGAATTTAGGAGCCATTCTAAATGTATTGTATTTTATTAAATTTCAGCAGTACGGGCTCGAGATATTTAATATGTACCATATTAAATGACTACTAATTGATATCATAATAATTGATAGTCATATTGTGATGATTCAATTTAAAACCTATAAGTGCTTGGCGATAGATTTTCAACTTGACATTAAAAAATGCACTAGGTACTGCCACCAATGTTTGATTTCACCAGGTTGTATCACGATGTATTCCTTTACCGAAAGTTCAGACTTAATGTAGAGATTAAAACACACGTCTATCGATGCGGTGTCCGTTTCCGTACACGATACATAGCCGTAAATACTACAAGTTCTACAATGATCAATAATTCAATTACTTTAACATCCAATTATCTTACATATAATACAAATCTAGAAATACAGAATGTATGGTCACACTAGCGCAAGTTTGATAACCTTACGACCCAAAACTATATATGTCTTCACAGATTTAGTACATCGCGAACGATGAACAGTGCGGTAACATTCACCATTATTTTATCCTCCGTCGTACTATTGGCGGAGGGATCACATCTAGTACTAGGTAATACATTAAACCATGTCAAATTAGCCAATCACACTATCGTTAAATACAACGCTATACCTTTTATAAAGAGAGTTAAATACTATTTCTATTCGCAACTTGACAATAAGGCTATTCAGGTGAGTTGTTTTTTCTTTTTTCATAGCAGTCTTAATTAAATATATTTAATTTATATCTATATATATATATATAAACGTAATATTTTTTTTTAATCATCGTAATATATAAAACAAGGTTCTTGGGGAGAGATCAAGGCAAAGCCGAATCTACAAGCATAGCATGCAGATAGTAAGTTATTTTTGTTACGTAAGCGCGTAAGAATTTATGTTGGGAATAAAAACTTGTTAAAAGTATAGGAAAGGTTTGTGTGTGCTTTCTTATGAACTTCTTTTACAAAAATCTCTTCAATAACAATAGTTTGGCGTTGGCCAATCCTTTATCACTTACTGGTTGAGAAGACCGAAACGTGCTCTTGTGATTATTAAATAATGCGTCATCAAAATAGTGTTGTTTTATACAATGCGACGAATATACAGAGAATGAAAGAGACAAATATATTTTAGTAATCGTCACTTAAAACACATTATTACTGCGTGTCAGTTAGACTGGATAACAAGTAATTTACAAATAACTATCATAATTATATTCTTCTGGTATGAAGTGGTCATAAAGACATAGCTACATGCGTAAGCTAGGTGTATGAAGTCATTTCAACCTCCTGTAAAACCAGAAAACTATACTGAGATTTCTACTGTCAACCCGTGAACACATGATTTTAGTTTGGTGATACTCATATGACATATTTACATAAATTTTACACATGTGATATGTGGCTGATGTCAAATGTAGTTTATGTATTCACTTGCCTAAATCAAGTAAATCTCAAAACAATTTGTGTATGGTTGGAAGGCATTGACGATCGAACCGTTCTAATTCAGTTCTTAGGGAAAATACCCGATCAGTGCTTTGAGTGCTAAAAAGTTGTAATCAAAATTACATTTACGCCCTAAGAAGGCACTTATCGTCAAAACTTTAGGTACTACCGATTCGGACAAACATCCCAGTCAAAGAGAACAGGCGCCAAGAAAACTTCTTTAGCACCGTTGTAATTTAAAACTTGATGAAACGAAAAAGCGACAACCACAGGATTTAGCCTACAAGAGAATAAGATAGAATACATTTACATTATACACGGCTACCACATTATTATCACAATAATGCAAGTCCTGATTTTCAATATCGTGATCATCGTTGGATTGGCCTAGTGGTGTGAGACGACCAGGCTTTATACGCAGCATGCGCGAGTGGTCGATAGTTCGAATCTCGCTGATTTAGGATATTTAAAATAAATTTTTAAAGTACAAATTTTGTTTCTGAAGGTTTCACTTCTGACACGTGAACTGCTGCACACATTTATTTTTTTCAACAGAGAGTCATTTCCAGACATTACAGAAATTGGTAATGTGCTTAGGAATCTTATTATAGAACCTTACACTATTACCCAGAAAACCTTTAATTGGTTAATTAGTTAATATTCGTTCATAGATAACAATGCTACTTCCATTACACGGAGAATCTTAATTTTCCAGGGGATCCAAGCGTTGGACAACCTTCACAGCAAAGCCTCGATCAATGTGACAGCGGGAGGAGTTGGTCACTCATTCGTCAACCTTCGATTAAAGAGCGAGAGAGGAAAGGGCCTTAATTATGACATAGGCATATATGTACTTGAGGATTATTTTTAAATAAATAATATATAAAATTGTTGCATTTTGTTATTAGCTTACATTATTCTTAGTATTTGCCTAGCGTACGGCTCGCCTGAGAGTAAGTGGTTACCGTAGCCTGATATCACAAACACGTTGCCCACCTTGAGCCCCCCGTGCGAATTTAAAACTTTTAGTATGAAGGGCTTATTGTACTCATCTAGATACTTGTTTTTTTTATTTCAGCAGTATGAGATCATAGGTCATCTTAATAGTTGAATCGTTATCAAGAGAAAAAATTAATATTATTATATACATATATATTATTTCGTTGCATTTAATTTAAAACGTGATTACAAAATAATTATTTCAAATTTATTCCTTAATTTTTTTATAAAAGACCTCCAGTCGTGCCAAATTTTAAGACTATAGGCCTGCGGGAAGTACCCTATAGGTTTTGATAAATGATTACTGAGTGCGACTTTTAGACATATTATGAAGGGCTATCTCTATTTAAATAATATGTCAAAAAAGAGGTCTTGACCCACGGGTAGAAAGACAGAGAGACAACAACAAAGTGATCCTATGAGGATTTCGTTTTATTTTTTTCATAAGGTGGTACGGAACCCTAATAGCCACCACATGACCATGACAGATTAAGATCCCTCCAAAAATTGTCAACGTATTATTATTCATAAATGCAACACGGCTAATGTGGGTGTCACATCTGGTGTATGGTGGTCACAATCCATTTGAAAACAATTGCTTTATAACTCCAATACAATTGATATTTTGACGGTGTACTTTAAGGTAAAGACGTCTGGCTTCTAATAGAGCTTGGTTTCCCACTGTAGCTGAAAAGTACGAGATCACAGGTATAGAAATGTAAACTTAATGTATTTAAAAAACCCGTGGACTACGTGTTTATTGAGACCATTCTAAAAAGTTGGGAAAATTCTAGATGTAAACGCAGTATGGTTATAATTTTATTCTAATATCATGGAAGTAACAGAATACCAAATTTCGACTCGATCAGACCTGTGAAGGCCAGACTATTCATTGATCTACTAGAAAAGAGGTGATAATCTTCAAATGGCTGAACAAATTTTCTTAAATCATAGCTTAGCATTATAGCTAAGATAACTCTCGAACAAGTCACTTTTCACTCAAAAAAGCTAAATCAAAATCGATTGAATTTTTTAATTGTTATAGGTTTAGCTGTGTGGCCACAATCTCATCTGATCTTAAGTGATGATGTGCCCAAGAGCACACTAAGCCTAGTGGGAGGGCGGGCTCTCAAGTGCAGCTGCCCGAACACACCTATTGGTGCTTGGCGACAGATTTAGGATTTAGACTTTAGTTAAAACCCTACCACTATGCTATGGTTTCATCAAGATGTTTTCCTTCACCGAAAACTCAGGCTCGTTGCAGGAATTCGAATTCACGCCCGTCGACGCTATGTCCGTACACTACCACTGAGCGATCGTTGCTTCGGTCATTTGCGACCTACGATGCCACAACAGACACAAATTAAACTAGTAACATCCCTCTGTTTGCTTCGAGGAGGGTTAAAAAAGAAACATCAATACTTTTTGCTGTACAAAGAACATTAAATCTTAATTCTGTATTAAAAACTATATATATAAAACCATAGACTTTTAACATAGACTTAAAACACAATTCGACGTGAATATGAAAAATGACAGTGACGTACAAAAAACAATAGCAAATCGCTATATAAAATAAACATAGTGCTTGCGTTAAAATAATTTTATTTATATAGAAATATACTTAGGTGTTTGATTTTAACATGCAAGTTTTGAATCGTTTCATTGACGTCAAATGTTATTTAACAATTTTTTATGGTGAGTGTATTTTTTTGTAGATATATCTTTGTTTTGACAACAAGAAACTCTACACGGTAAAAAAAAAGTGTCCGTTTATTAATGCGTTGACATGAACCAGGACATTCGAGTATAGCTGTTCTTATAGTAGCTCTACTTAGAGGGTAACACAACTATAGATTTGTCGGCGTTTCAAAGCTCTAATACATCATAAGTAGAACACTAAGCACATTACTGATTTGCCGCGACGATAGGTTCAAGAAACATGTCAAGCAGGTGTTACTATCAAAAGTTTGTTATAGGGTGGGTACGGGAGTTCTATTCATATCTGAAAGTGACTCCCTCTGTATAATAAATCAACTAAAATAATTTAATTATTACACACAATTTAAAGATTATTTACAAAGTAAAAATATAATGGTAAACCCGTTCGTTTCTTACCGGCTCTTCACAATGAACCGCTACTTCGCACTGTTTCGTCATATGATAGTCTAATAGATATGTATGTAGCTTTTTTTATTTTTTCTTCGAATAGATGTGGCCACAATCTCAACTGGTGTTAAGTGACGAATGTGGCCCAAGATGCCCAAGACGCTAAACCTAGTTGAAGACTGGCTCTACTGGCAGCTACCGGAACTCACCTATTGGTGCTTGGCGACAGATTTTCAACTTAAAGATGGCAGCTAGCCAGGCGGACATTAGAAAAAGCCCTACAACCATGCTATGGTTTCCTCGCGATGTTTTCCACTTCACCGAAAACTCAAGCTCATTGGAGAGATTTGAACTCAAAACAATCGATGCGAAATTGTACACACTACCACTGAGCCATCATTGCTTCACTCAATCATCAGTCATTTACCAAATTGACTTTTAATCTTGCACCGCCACGTCACGTCGTGTCTAGGGTCGGTCATCGCTTAGGTCTTACTTGTCAGTCTATTGTTAACCGGTCATTATGTTTGCAATTTTTATATTTATAGAACTTTTGTGACATTCAAAGTGTAGAAATTTACTTCTCAGCTCTCAAATTATACTCCATTTAAACACTCTCGTTAAATATCAATAAACTTTCTTTAGCCAGTTTTTCAATATAAAATGATATATTTGTTTTCAGTTTATTATATCTGATGGTGCTTGCCGACAGTCACACTATATCTAAAAGTATTAACGAACAAAAAGACATTTATGCTATATATGACAACTTAAACGATTACGAATCAACACCAGATCGTATTTTTCACCATGAGAAGTGTTTGCAAAAGCACAGGAGGTATAACATCCAAGATACAACAATACCAGTCTCCAGACAACACAAAACAAAAGAGATTTTTAAGCATGTAGAGAAATCAACGAAAACTGACACGCTCAATTTACATCTGAGACCAGTACACAAATCGACTAAACGGAGAATCGGTGGCTTTTGGAGAAAATTCAAAATCAAAGGCCGAAATGAAGATTTAGATAGAGAAAAGCGTTTAAGACAGTATTTGAATAAATTACCAATGTCAGAAGTCATCACAACGTTTGACGATTACTTAAAAATGACTAGTAGAACAGTATCAAATAATAATAATTTTGTTTTGTTAAAGAAAAAGAGGGATGCTGTGAAATTAAATGACTTTGAGATTACAACTAGACCAACAGTTTTAAACAATGCAATAACAGATCTAACAAAAGTTGTATTAAACATTAAACCCAATGAAAAATTTTCTATTGACAGTACACCCTACTACAGACCTTATAAATCAGACGCTGATGACTTAAAAAAAATACTATCTACTATAACAACAAAAGTAGCTATATTAAAAGACACGTATAATCTAAATAATTACTACATGATGAATACCAGCCCGAAACTATCAAGTTATGAGAGATTTATCAGTGAAAACAAAGAAAGTCCAACTGCCATAAAAGAAACTGAACTGATTGGTACAGCTCAAATTGAAGCACTGTTAAATTGTATTAAAGAGAAAGCTATTTCAATGATCGCTGAACAAAATCCCGCAGTTACCGACTTAATAACAAACACAGTAACTGAAGTTACTTTTGAAGCAGATCCTATTCTGAATCGTATAGATATTGTAAACCCTGAATATGCTTCAAACATATTATTTTCTAGAAAAAATATTGGTTACGATAAAAGCACCGCAAACGTCTCTGAATTTGAAAAAGATGGTATCACTGAGACCTATACTCAATCTCATGACATAGCTGCTAGATCAATTAAAGATGAAGCTATATCATTAGCGCAAAATGTCGAGGAGAAGCTACAAAAAGAATTAAAAACTATTTATAAAAAAGTGAGAAATAAAGTTTCATCTGACTTAAAAAAGGAAATGCACGAAGTGAAGTCGACGATAACACATAAAATAAATTCCACATTAAAAAAGGCACATTCCAATATTTATCATAAGACAGTCAAGAATACATCAGTAACAAAACCTATCTCTAATTCTAAAAAACATTCATTTACTCAAAATGCTAGACAAAACCGTAGGGACAAAGTTACTAAAAAAGATAATAAAATAACTAAAGAAGCTTACACACAAACTACAATAGATGATTACGCAATGCTCACCTTATTCGAAGAAATGTTAAACAAAAGTCACGAAAATAATGTATTAAAAATGTTGTCAACCACTGATAAAATTGGTAGAAAGAAACGAAAGGAAGATCTACATAATTCCAAAATAAATATAGTGGCTTTATCAGATCAAGCTATAAATAAAAATATGAATAATAATTATGATGATGATGATGAAGATCAGTCACAGGACATATATGACTATAATATTCACGTCACTATACCAGATATAACGCAAACAATGTCTCAGTCAAATGATATAGAAGATGGCAAAGTTATAAGTGTAGGTGAAGGAAGCAAGAAGAATGGAGAAGAACGAAATGGACTCAAAAAAGAAGACAGTAGTGATGGGATAATATATGAAAGCAATGAAATCAAAGAGGGGAAAAATGAAGTAACACCTTCTTCAAGTAAAGAATATTTATCCCAGCTTAGTGAAGCTGCGCAATCGACAAAACAAACTTACGAAGATACGAGCTTTGAAAACTTAAGCAATAAAATGTCTTACAATGAATATGTCAATGGCTATATGCACTACTTAAATTTTCAAAAAGAACAAGCTAATCAAAACTTTTCTAATATGGTAAAATACCAAGCACACAGGCATCATAATGTTGATGATATAGGAAAATATATTTTAAATAAAATCCCTCAAATTCCGCAGCTGCCTTCGAGGGATAAAAGGTTTTTTGACGATTATGATATCGATGACCAAGATATTTCTACAAAAACCGATGACTCTTGGTTAAAAAAACACTTTTACATGTTTGTCGATAACGGACCTCCAAAAAAGTTTCACAATTCGCAAACAGTTTCTTTGAAGTCTCCCATAACTAAAATCAGTAGCGCAGTTGTTGAGACATATACAGATTCTTCAGCAGTAAACGGTCACACAAAACATTTGGAATCAAGAGAAGAAACGGAAATTAGCTTGGACGAACTGTCTAAGAATTTATTTTATGAAAATACTTCTACCTATATGTCGCCAGTTTCAGGTAACTTTTTCTTGTACTTTTCAACTAGTTTGGTATCATGGTTGTTCAATAATTTAAATATTACTTATCGATCTGTCTTTGCCAACAAAAGTAGTAATTCTCAGTACTTTATTGTGACTAATCTATTTCCAGATCACGTAAGAAGTTCTAACATAACTCATATATCGCAAAACGGTAAACTTGTTGAAATCGTCCCAGAACTAAAAGAGTTTGGTCCCTATTTAATCGGCAAACTATTTGGGAAAGCTCGACGGACTCTCAAACCACATAATGAAATTAATGCTGACGAAACTAAGCACAGTAAAACCAAATTAAAAGAAGTAAATAATAACGTCCAAACAGATAGCGATTTTATATGGGACAACGATTCAAATCGATATAGGAGAAATGCTAAAAAGATTTCAAGAAATATTATACAAAAGGAAAAACAAACTACTGTTAAAACTTCTTCTTCCCTAACGACATCTGACAAGAAACACGCAAATGTCGATGTTAATATAGTACCCCAAACCAAACCTAAAAAACTATCACCAAAAGTAGACTTAATTAATAATTTGATTAACTTGCTACACTTCGGAAAACACAAAAATGGAACATCCAAAAGAGCTAAACGTGAGCAAAGGGTGCAGAGATTCAGTCCTTTAAAAAAGTTTAGAGATCTTTTCAGAGCTAAACCTGAAGATAGGTTGTTTAAAACAAATCTAAATATTCCTGATTATGAAATGATGAAGTCACACTTAGATACGTTCAAACCGATGAAATACAATAAAATATTATCCGCTGAAGAGATGAAGAAGCAGATACCGAATATATCTGATGATATGGCGATTACTTCTTTAAAGGTCAATGACTTGCAAATTAAAAAACACAAGTACAATGTAACACCTAAAAATAAACCGATAGACAGTCAATTTAAAAATTTTAATGAAAACTTTGAAGTTACTAAGAGCTACCGAACTAGTACAAGTAAGCAAATTCCTTTGAGACAAATATAGTATCAACAATAATTATCTAAAACAATAATTACACGGATGTTTGATTATTTGCAAATCATCAAACTGCTATAAAAGTTAAACGATATTAAAACATCTACTAGATTATTTTGACCAATTTATACTGCGGCCTGATACGCTTTTAACTTCAATTATAGGCGTCTGTGACTATTTTGCAGATAAATATTTTTAGTAGGTACCATCGTTGTATTGTTAAAAATCTTAATTCAATATACAGTAAAAAGCATACATACTTCAGGGTATATCCAAATGTATGCTCTCAGTATTGCTTGGATTTACGGTATCGGTCTTTAAATATATATATATATATATATATATATATATATATATATATATATATATATATATATATATATATATATTATGTAGCAGCGTTGTAAAATGTATAGATAATATAAAATGGAGTCTTCCGCCACGTCTGTCTGTCTGTCTGAATGCGATAAACTCAAAAACTACCAAACGAATTTTCGTACGGTTTTCATCAATGGACGGAGTGATTCATAAAGAAGTTTTAGGTCTATAATTTATTACGGTTATGTGTAAATTGGCTCAAATATGAAATATGATTGTTGAAAATGCTCTAAAAAATCATGCCGACTGGGAGCTTTACAAACGTTCGCCGCGTAAACCGATAGAGTTAAATGTATTACTCTGCTACCCGTGTGAATCCGCGGCGTGTTGCTAGTAATATATATAAACCCAGTCTTAAAGCTTTTAGAAATAAAGTAGATAATAAAGTCCATAATAATTTAAATAACGCTCTACTCGGATTCTGTGGTATCATAATAAAAGCGAAAATGTAGCACGTCTGCCTATTATTGACTGTTATTCATTCATCGTAAGCTTTCAGTGTATGTATTGATAGTTCCACGTGATCGATCCACGTTCTGTGGATGTTTCATGCAAGTCTTCTAATGATAAGTAAGGCTACTAGATACAATGTATAAAGACCGCATAAATTAATGAAGATTTCGCGTACATCAGATACGATTCAGTGCTCGTTTAGTATCAATGGAATAAAAGTTGTTACTTTAAATTAATTATTTTAACCCTTCTAAATAAAGAAAATAAAAATAAATTACAGAAAAATATGATAAACCGAAGACGACAGCGAGGTATCAGGCCATCTTCACTAACAATGACGTAGTGTTCATAGTAAACGTTAAAACCTTAGCTACAGTCGGCCACAGTCCTAACAACATATTCGCGACTACAACCCGCATGACAATAGACGACATTAAAAATGAAATAGACAAAATGCGGTTCAAGATATCATCCGAAGACCATAATAAGAATTCGCTTATCAAAATACCGAAAACTTCATCAAATTATTTAGAATTAAAATATAAAAAAACTCAATTCGATAATTATCCAACTTTAGCTCATTCAACAAGATCACTTGATATTCCTAAATCTGGGTATATGAATAATTTGTTTGACAATAGCAAAGTTGTTGGAGATTATAACGCCTTCAACTATGTAAGGAACACCAAACTTAATCATGACACAAATAAATATACACAAAAAAAAGATAGTACAAAAGCGTCACAGAAAGCAGAATCGAATAAAAACAGAAAAAATAATATTAGTACAATAAGCAAACAGATGCAGTATAATAACTTATATAATGATCTCCTAATGTGGCATAATGATATACTACATTCAGATAAAGTATCAACCCCTTGGCAAGACATCCTGAAGGACATCGAACTACAAAACGAATACAAACCACCTAACCTTGAGGACATACGTAAAGAATTAACAGAAGTTACCGATACATTGAAGGATTATCAAGTCGTCGAACCCACAATTCACTCATGGGCAAAAGAACCTAAAACTCTTGAAATAGACCTTGATAAAACAGCTGAAGATAAGAATGATGCCTTAAAAGGAGTTTCGAGTGGAAACAAAAATGTAATTATACAAGAGGAAACTTTCCGTATTAATAAGAAAATGAAAAAAAGTGACAGAATTGGAGATTATGACTACGGCGTAAATAGATGGAAAACTCCGTCATATCTCTTCATGAATCAAGAGGATAATGTTGGCCTGTCAAAGGGTAAAAACTTTTATATTCGTTTTCATTTAAATAGACATGCTAGTAGTGCTGTTAAAAATCGTTTTTTTTTGCAAATGCGATTATATCGATTATTTTGTAAAAAAAATATATCCATTAGTCACTTGACTATCTAGAGTTATTCGTGCAAGTCTTTGTTGCAATCACAAAATATGGCCCATATTATCGACTTTCCTTTTAAATGTAATATCAATAGTTTAAACCCCAACTATCGATAATCATAAGACACCGACGAAATACGCAGCTCTACATTTCAGTGGGAACATACTAAATAAAGTAATCTTATAATCAGTTATTTTACTTAGAGATTGACTAATCGCCTTTTTGCCTACCTGAAAACACATTTATAGTTCATCCTACATGCAATTAATTATAATTGCATATTTGTAGTGTAGCCCTTGCTCTGAGATTTTAGTATTATATCATTTTTCGATTCCTATCTTAGCAAAAGGCTGAGAAGCGGGTAAATAGATTTCTACTTAATCACATATATTACAACAACAAATTTGTAAATGTAAAATGCTTATTTCAGAAGATAATAGAAGTGACGATCTATCTTTAATATATTTTGATACAACTCTACTGTCCTACGACGATGATATAAATTATATCACAAATAAACTAACACCAAGGAAGTTATGTAAGACCCAATTTTATTTTCCTTCTCGTTCTAAGATCACTTTTGAACTTAAATTATTATTTTTCTGTAGTGAGTTTTTATACAATAACTCGCACTTTCACTGTTATACCAACAATATAGATACCTACTCAAAAAACGATAATCAACTGGCTATATTGCATGATAATTGCTTATTATTTATTGTCTACAAGCAATCGTAAGCTTTAAAGCAATAATCTTACTATAAGTTTAGGTACATGAAGTACACTTCAATACTGTCTATAACTTAAGCATTATTTTTTAAATGTTTAGCGAGAAATTCATTGAAAGCATTGGATCACAAACACAAGGCTGCATCGGTGAGTTTCGTTGTTCAATACTTTGCATTTTTTAAGTTTTCATCAGAATCCGTCGAATAGATTAGATTTTAAAATAATTCTGAAACATACAAAAAAATATTAGTATAGGTACAATAATTATTTTTTAATATTAAAAACTCTGTATGTGCTCAGATTAATACCGAGCATATCATTAATGTTTGAATCCTTACAGTGTAAAGGTCTAATTTTGTTTGAAATACTGTTAATATATTAACAAATATAAATTAAAAAAAATCATTCATTCTATATCCTAAGAGAATGCCTTTATATACTCTATTGGCCAATTGTATATATTCTAAATTCCAAGACAGTTCTTGAGGAGTAAGCTCCAGTCGCGCGTCTGAGCTGACATTTTTTATCGTTCTTTTACACACTAGGGAAGTAGAGAACCAGAGAAGTCCGTTATTATGAAGTATATTTTGCAGGCACAGACAGTAACAAAAATTAACGAACAGCCTCTTCAATACTTCTCAACACCATTGCCCATGCACACGAACGATTTTGAGAAGTTTTTGAAGGAAAACCATTTGGATGTTGCATCGGTCACATCACCACTCAATGCTTTACCTAAAGTGTCTACAGTTCGTGTTTCTAATCTTAAAACTAACTCTCATACAACACCTCAAAAAAATATTAATTATAAACATTCTGATTTAACAAAAAATAAAACTCGATTTTTTTATAATCAAAATGCAGTCGATAATTTTGATACGAACGCCGATAATTTTGATTATTTAGAAGAACTTCACAATGAACTATATAATAGTGATTATGATGATAAAGTCCGATTGAAAAGATATGATGAAACATCCAACAATAGTTACGTATTAACTAGTAAGAGTTATGATCTCAGAAATACAGATAGTAATTTAAATAAAATTGAAGAAAATAAACATATCGTGTATCCAGATGTTGGTGAGGGTGAATTTGTGGATAATAATAATCTTCCGCAGAAGGATGTTCAAGTAACTATAATCAATTTTGACAATATGGATAAAAATATAGAACGCAGTACGAAACCTTTTCTGTCAGACTTTCATATCGATATGGATTGGAGGAATCCAAATAAATATACCATAACAACAACAGAACCAACATATTCCAATTCAAAATCTATTAGAGATACAACAGCTGCCGAAATAAACTTTGAAAATTTAGAAAAAAATACAAAAGATGAGGAGTTTTTTAATAAAATTCACAACAATTTGCTTTACAATCACATTTATACAAAGAAATCGACAGCCAAAACGTTCGCTTCGCGTTCTGATGGAAATTTAGGAAAAGCGTTGCCATTACCTGCAGATGTTTTTAAGGAAATACCTCCAAAAAGTGGTATCAAACCTAAAAGAGTTAGAATAAGCGGCCAAAGCTATAAGTACGATATTATTTACCACCATCCCGAAAAGAAGGAACGCGGCTTTTGTAAGTATATTCTTTACTAATTAAATCAATATTTGATATTCCTGCAGTTGTCTACATATACTTGGATAATAGGCAGGTGTGTAAGACACTATTTAGAGTATGGTCTTGTATTTTTTTAAATTAAACTAGCTTTTTGCCGCATCTTCGTATGCGTGTACCATTTCCTTCTCCAGGTCTCAGGCTACCATTATGCCAAATTTCATTGCGCTCGGTTCAGAAGTTTAATCTTTAAAAGGTAACAGTCAGACAGACAAAAGTTACTTTCACAGTTATAATATTAATTAGTATTCAAGTAAAACCTGTAATGTATCTAAATTATGCGATAATGTGTAAACGCATTCTTAATTAAATAAATGTTTATTATTAATGAAATACTTGACAGCTTCAGCACCAAGTTTCGAGACATCCACAGGAAAGGATATCATATTCACTGATAATTTCAAACGTCCATCATTTAATAGTGAGTAAGTTGGAATTTTTACTTTTAATTCTACATTTTATATTATTCACTCACGATCGAATCAATGTTAGAATATGTAGAGCTATAACTATTATTTTCCTTAATTTATTCTTGTGTGTAAATATCTAATAAACAACCGTTTCTCTTTGTATTTTTTTAATCAAAATAATGGATTTAATAGAAAGTCGTAAAGATAGCGTTTTACTTATGAATTTCAGCGTATTATCAACTGAAAACATTCGCGAATGTTTTTGATAGAGAAAGTGACATTAAAAAAGTTATTAATGAGTTAGACTCTTCAGCTAAAACACGGTCTAAAACAATCCACATAGATCTCCCCACTTACTATTTACCTGAAACTAATGCAATCACTACTATTACTGAAGACATAAGAACTTGGAACGAGCGCATGTTTAAATATATTCCTGGTTTAAGAGCAATAAGCTTTGATTCTAAAGGGCATCACGTAACTTCGAGGTAGTAAATCGTTAATTTTGAAATTTTGAAGTTTTGAAACTGTGATTTTTTATTGTTTGTAAAAATACATCATTTCCTAACCAGACGTCAATAACTGCATCAAGTCTCCTTTAAAACGCAAGAAGTGACCGAAGCAATAGAATTGTATTTGTATCTCTGTTTGTCAAGAGAGGTAGGGCATAGAGAATTCTTTGGAGATTTCTCTCTACTTGGGGCAGTCCGACTTGTGGAAAACCTCCACCCTACAGAAGTTCCCAGCCAAATATTCCTGTGTTGTGTTTCTACGATAAGTAGGGTTCCATAGCTCTTTGGGGTAAAATTGTCTAAGTCGGTAACGTACTAGTGATACCTATAGTATTAGCTATTACCTATGGTATGGTAAGAGTCGATAGGCAACAACAGACGCTTACCATCAGGTGGGCCGAATGTTTGTTTGCAATCTAATTTAGCAGGCCGGTATGACAGCGGCACCCACCGATAGATTTCGATCTCTCAGTTGTCGCCGTTGTATTTGGATTGTACTAAGCTTACCATCAGGAATAGTACAGTCAATGGGCCGAGCTACTAAATAAAAAAGAAGTTCTTTAAAAAAAGTAAATTTAGTAATATGTAATGCATTGCTACTAACAATAATTTAATGTAGCTTCAGCATTGGTGACCTCTGGTGATAAAGTTAAGTATATCAAAACCATGAGAAGAAAAAATAAAAAAAAAATATATTGATAAAAAACACTAAAATTAAACTAATCAAGGTTATTTAGTTAAAAATATTGCTACGTTATTAATAACTCACCCTCACAAGGCATAGGTCCATATCTCTACGGTAACCTCTATCTTTGAATATCACTTTGCTGTATTGTTTTTTTTATTTTCGTTCGACACATTGACGTTACTGTCCCTGATGGTAACCACAGTACATTCCAAACACAAAGGCGACCACCAAGAGATCTAAATTCATCGGTGGTCGCCGCTGTCATGCCGGCCTACATAAATATCTATTCACATTACGCTTAAAGGACCCGATGGCGTAAGAAAGAGGGAACACATTAGCCAGGAGTTGGTTCCACAGCATCACGGTACCACGAAATTTTAGTTCGTACCGACAAGGAGGTTAGCTTAAAACTGTGACTCCAAACCCCAGCGCGTGTTTTTCTGTCGCGAAAAGGAGAGGAGGGAATTAGATTGAACCGCTCTTCAGAACACTCAACATGATACAGACGGTAGAACACGCTCAGCGAGGCGATGTTTCTGTGCAGTAGAAGCGGCTCGATGTATTTAGTAATGTCTGCATCATTAACAATACGAACAGTCCGTCTCTGCAACCTGTTCAGGGCATCGAGGAGGTATTTTGCGGATCCATCCAAGAGGTGTCAACAGTATTCCATACACGGCCGAACTTCTGCCTTATAAAGAAAATACAGTTGACCGGGCGTGAAAAATTGAAGCACCCTGGTCAGGATTCCGAGTCTCGCGTCATAAATTGCTAATGAGACGTTTTAAAGAATGGGCAGGAGAGAAAACGGAGATTTATTTTGAAGAAAACGCGCACACCTGAGTTTTCTTGGTATTGAAATCAACCAAGTTATTTGCTTCCCATGTAGATACACGGTGCAAGGATTGGTTAAGTTCAATGACAAAATCCTACCGTCTCTTTTCAATATCTCACCGACCACATGAAAGCTTGCTGTAATAGCAGCCATGATAGGTCCTCTTATTTTCATAGCAATGAGTATGGCTTTTAGGTAACATATCATTGATACGCAGAAGAAACAGAGTGGGTGAAAGCACAGGCACTTGAGGAACTCCAGCGTTTATCGACATGAACTTCGAATCACATCCTTATTTCTACAAGGAGACGAATTCTGCGTTCATGTAGAAAGCCGGAGATCCAGTTGCAGAGGTTGCCAGGAAGTCCGTACACCGGAAGTTTGAAGAGAAATCCTCGATGCCAGACCCTATCAAAAGCCTTCGCTATGTCAATACTGATCGCGAAAGCCCCACCATGCTTATAACTGTGAATCCGTGGAACTGTCTCTCAGCCAGTGCCTTCCCTCCTTCCTACAATATGAAGTCATTCAAACATAACGTGAAGAGACATTTAATGGCCTACTTAAGTAGGCTGACATACCATTGACGATTGCCAATGGATTGTGGACCCCTCGGTAGTAGCTGATGTTTTTGGATTGCACTGTACTTGCCGTCAGGTGGGTACAGAGACGAATTCTTGTCTTAAAACAAAAAAAAATATGTCGGTGAGCATTGCAAAGTGTCTAATATACGACTTCCATAATGACAAATCAGTCATGACGTAGACCAGATAAAAGGTCTTCTCGGTAGTAAACACTTGATTATAAAATAACAGATACATTGTTAATTGTAATAATTATGCTGATTAAAACTAAAAGTTTACAATTTCAAAGTTTTTAGCGCTAATGCAAATGCAGAAGTAATAACGGAAGAGCAACTTGATAAACGAAGATTTATTCGGAATGGTGCGTACTTTATACAGTGTGAATATTTTTATCATGTATATAGTTTGTAGTATTTCAAATGTACAGATTACAAATTGATGAAATGAACTCAACCCTATTATATTATTAGAGTGACCTAGGTAATTTGCTTAACATTTAATATAGGTACGACATCCAACTATCTTGTTTTACTTTATACACACAATATACACGATTTCTCTTTTATTTCAGTTGCAATGCTAATACTTGTAAATACATTTTCCTACACAGAAAAGTGTTTGAAACATAAAATAATGCATAATACAAAGAACTTTTTACAAGACTTAACTTGCAAAGTCATAACCTACTTCAAGTATATTTTCACCTTAGTATTTCAAGCTCCATCAAATTGTCGATCTCTACTTATTTATCACGCAAAACCTTTAAAGTATCTAATTTTTTTTTTTCAGGATACAATTTATTATTAACGCCTAAGAAAGATAGGAAAGTAATTAAAGAAAATGGAGTTTTAAGTACCAAAAATAAGGTTGAACCTATAATTGAAGATATAACATCAGTGGGTACTATCAAAGTATTTTGTAACTTCAAAACGGCCTAATAGCAAATCTATACTATATAATAAACATACTAAACTCTGGAACTACCAGCCGAATTCGAAAAAATATTTTTGTATATGATTGCCAGATTCACGTGAATTAGTACTGATTATCTTCAGGCATTTCAGCATTATAGACCTCTCAACTAGCCTTAAATATCGTTTTTTGTTAAGTAAGTCGGACGAAACCGCGCACCCGAACTGCGCTGACGTAATGGTTAGTGATACGTAAATAAAAGGTCCTACAAAAATATTGACATCTAAATAAAAGTCCGCGATAATAAGGTACTTTGTGATTTTTTTTTAAATTGATAAGTGATTTTGGAGCTTTATTGTTATGTATGGCATATTAATCATTACGAACAAAAGTTACTTCATTATCAAGACAATTTTATGAAGATAAAATTTGCACTATATTATATGTTATTTGGACGAATAGTTTGGGAGATAATGTAAAATTAAAATAAGTTGACACTCTGCTCGGGTCTATGACTATAGATGTAGTGGTGCGAACGAGCCGTGTGAGTTGTGACACATAACCCTGGCCGGCCAATAAAAATATTGTCTATACTGAAGTATTAATCAGTAATTTCTTTTAAAATATACGCAGGTGATTCCGCGGTCACAGCTAGTATGTTATAATAGACTAACGTTGATAACTTTTATACCAATTTCCATCGGTAGTCTTTATTATCCGAGCTTAAAACATTATTTAAAAGTTTTGTTTTTTGGTATGGTCGATTGCGTTTTTTATAATTCGTTGAAATAACTACCCATTTTTTTACTATATAAATGATTTTATAGGAACCATGGATTTACCTAGACCCAAAATCAGAGGCGTTTGTATCCATAGCTGAAAATATATCTGATATTAAGAATATGATGTCAAAACCAAATAATGATATTCTAGTATACATGGAGCCTGAACTTTATGATAACCAGGTAAGATTACAATTTCAATCTTTATATTATGTAAAATTTAATCATGGGATTTGACCAAATATTGTGTTGCATAAGGCATGGTAAAATAAAAGAATAAATGAAAAAACTCAATCGACTTAAATTGAACCGGATTCCAAATTATCTATCTTAGTAATAATCGTAAAATTACTATTACTTTGGTAAATTTAATAACAATTATCAATAAATAAAAATAATTAAATAATTTACTATGGTGTTTGGTTATTTTTATTGTTGTCTGTCGTACGATGTAAAATATAATATATTAATTCTAAAGAAGATGTTGAAAATTTAACGTACTTTCGTTTTATCAGTGTCAGTCATTAAAATTCATGTATAAACTCCATTTTTCTTTCAGATCTACTTTGAATACGGTATGGTTAAACCACATAACAGCAAGCAAAACTTAAAAAACTTTACTAGAAAAACTACTACTAAAAAAAGCAACTTGAATAAAAGAGATTTAAGTGACAACGGCACTTACACTGCGAAAGATGTCGCTGCATTAGAAGTTATAGTTGATATGATGAAGAACAAACTCAACAATGAAGAAAAAGATGATTCTAATTCAAAATCAAGCAACTTTGTGACCAGTTGTATGACAAACTCACAAGCAGTTAACGGAAAAACTGAGACTATCTCAAACTCTATCCAAGTACATATAGCCATACCATATGATAATAATGATAAAAAAAGATCTCTTGAACCTGTCCGAGTGAGAAAAATATTTTCTGCTAAATTGTCAAGTCCCGTAGACTTGGAATATCAAGTGCACTCCCTCGAAGGGACACCGACTACTGATATTACTACAACCAACGATGGCTTATCACCTGGTATATATTTAGTTGTAGATGACAGTGAAATACCTAAAGCGATCGCTTTAAAACCAATAAAAAGTAATTTGGCAAGTTTTTATAGAAGAGAAGCTGAAATTAAAACTGTTACTGAGAAAGCTGTAACACAAAATCCAACTAAAGGTCTTGTTAAAGTAACTTTGAGTAAAGATCTTTTATCCGCCATTATTAAGCATTTAGAACTTTACTCAAATCTCACAGGGTCAAGTAACTTGCCTAAAAATATGAAATACATAGAAAGAGTTAAAATGAATAATGATCGCACTAAACGGAGCTTTAATTGGGACAGTATTAAGAAACATTTTGAACGTGACAGGGTTTGCAACTGTAAATGTAAAGCAAATAAAACAATGTGCAGAGCTTGCGTAGCTAGTGATGCTGTTATGAATGAACTTATTTTTGAATTCGATAATCTTGCTAAATATATGAACGACCATTGCACAGAAATACAAACGTACTTTCGGATGAACCCAAGTGGTGGAAAGAAATTGAGAGATTCCGTTCATAAGATAGATAAATCTTTAAGAGATTATTTTAAAAGAGTTAAAGGAAAGTGTCAAGG
Organism: Saturnia pavonia; assembly: GCA_947532125.1. Taxonomy (NCBI): domain Eukaryota; kingdom Metazoa; phylum Arthropoda; class Insecta; order Lepidoptera; family Saturniidae; genus Saturnia; species Saturnia pavonia. The sequence continues at coordinate 9,333,356 of OX383921.1, forward strand.
ACGCACTTGCAAGACCTTCGCTACTTACATGGACAAACGAGATTTTTTGAAACAAAATAAAATAGAAAAAAGTGTAGGATTAAATTTTATTAATACCTTGGAAGCAGTTGCCACAGATACTGAAAAAGCATCAAAATTAGCTCCATGCTTTAATCCTGGACTTACAAAAAAACGCGATGAGTTGATCAATACGATAAACAATTGTATTTGTAAAAGATATCATAATAAAAGAGCTAATGATCAGAAGAGAAAACAGGGTGTTAAAAACGTTTACTCACTTGACAATGTCAATGTTAATATTATTTGTAACCCAGATTCTACAACTCCAGGTTTACACAACGAACAGAGTGATATAAATTCTGATAAAGTAACTCAAAGCAACTGGAACTGCGACAACATCACAAAAATTAGCAAAAAACCTGAAAAATTTAAAAACATATTTTCGTTTATGAAGAAATCGAAAATAGATAAAAACATTGCAAAACATAATAAAAGAGTCAAAAATAAAAGACATGTGAGAGACGAACAAATAGAATCTCCTTTGATAGCGGATACGGGAGGCTCGTTTTGGTATAATTACATTAATAGAAGATCTACTGAACCTAAAATAGACAATATCGTTGAACCTGATGTCAAAATATCTGTAATACAGACTCAAAATGTTAACAAAAGTACAAACAGCAATAAAAATGACAATACATATGTAAACCAAAATTTGAAAATGCTCTCAACTATACCAAATCAGGGGCATGAGGATCAAAATACATCAGACTCCGCAGTGTTCAACATAAACGACTTTTTAAAAGTTCTGGATAATTTTAAAGGCGCAAAGAAACCAATAGGAGATACAAAAGAAATAATTATGCTTAAGCATAATAATACAACTAAAACGTCAAAGAAATCTAAACAGAAATCACAGAAACAAACAACGCCACGTATTAAAACAGTAAAAAAAACACACAGAAAGATCAAACCAAAGATCGATTCACACACTAAGGGTAAGGTTAAAAACGTAACAGATCCGACAGTTGAAAGAAAAACCAAAACAATGACCGAAGTAAACAAGAAAACTGAACCAAGTAATTTAGACAAATTAGAAATAGTTACTTTTATCGTAAATGATAATAATTCTGACAAAAATAGTTCTCAAGCCGTTGAACCCTTTATAAATAGTATAAAAGACACAGCTAATAAACATACAAAAAATAAAAACACCGATTTAAAAAACGATCAAACCTTATATAATGGTGTTAACAAGCACGTAATATCTGAAGCAACTACGGAATCGAATCCAACAATATTGATATTAAATGATTATAGCAATAAACCTGGGAAATACAAGAGCTTACTTCTATCTATAATCGACCACGAAACTAACAAATTAAACAATGAGTGGGTTAGATACGCATTCACCAGTAATGATGTGACTGAAGAAATGAAAAGCCCACTATACGTACTCAATCATTTCAAAAGGGCGGGAAGGTACCTAGTTTAATTATTTAACTATTATAACCGTCTTTATTCCCACCAAATACTAGTAGAGTAGAATCTCACAAAGGATAGCATTAAGAGGTGATCTATATCGACCACAATTCTATCACACAATACTTTTTATTGGTGGGACTACGTCTTCTGAACTCCAGAACTTATTTATGTACATAAATAACATTAAAAAATACGGAAAGACGCAGTCGAGATCCAAGCCGTTGATTTTTTCGATGATTGTTTTTTTTTATTTATTTTTCGATGCCGTAGCTCTCGTGTTTGCTCGGCACTGGAATTTCGAAGCTTTTTAAATTTCTTTTGATACCAGCTGACCTGATTTTCATTTTCTATATATTCTGCGTATATTTACGACTCATATGAGACTACATCTTTATTTTTTTTTGCAATTTTCAATTTAATACCGATTATTACATATATTTCGGCAAATATTTTTCTGTTTCACTTTGAATCTTAGTTTTGTTTTTCAAGCTCTTTACATTGATAGCCGAATCAACGTTCTAGATAAACACGTTCTCATGCTACACTAATTTATAATTTTACAGAACGCTAATTCAAAACAATCTCGCGCAGGCACTTACACTATACTGATGACGTTACAGGCAAAACAAACTCTGCACGACAAACACATACAGACATACTCTCAATTATGACCTCAACCGTTGTTATCGCATTATAAGTCTCGTAGTTATTAGCGATTGAAGCCTGACGGTATTCTGTAACACAAGGTTTGACCGGCTATCACTGTACTTAACGAGCGAATAGACGTTTTCACGTCAAAAGTTGTCGAAGCTTCTAGATAATTTTATCAATTATTGTTAGAGTTAATTAACCTGAGATTCTAAGAAACAAATATAAGCTCATATAAAAATGTAACAGTAAGTTATTTTTTTTAACGCAGATTCTGGATTTTTATTTATAGTTTGATAGCAAAAAAACTTTCTAGTTGTGATAGTGAACAAGACCTGAACACTATCATTTAAATAATCTCGTCTCGCAAAGCTGTGTGTGTGACAACCATATATAGCAGTTTCCTTCTCATTAAGTAAACATTAACGTAAACATTACGCATTTAATTATTTCTAAAATTATGTAGTTTAGTATTAAAATGTGGAGTTATTTTATGAAAGAATAGACTACTAATTAACAAAGTTTTTTATTCGCAGAAAAACTACAAGTCTTACCACAAAACAAGTAAATGATGCCACAGATAACAATATTATCAAAAGTCATCAATCTTTAGGGTTGTCCAATTCAGCTCTCAAAGTTCAGGAAAATGAGTATGGTTTGCTGAAAAAAATTCTCAGTAAATTGAGCAAGAAAGTAAGAGGCGGCGAGAAGACAGATAAGGTACGTAATTGTTGTACGCTGTTTTAACTTTTGTGGCATGACACCTGTAGTTATATGCTATTTAGTAAAACAAAGTGCTCACATATTTAATACCTTTTTTCGAAAGATTATTTATTGAAAATTTGTGCCAATGAAATAACTTTTTGCATATTCTATAACGAAGAGATATCAACTCATCAATATGTCACTGGTCTGCATTTTTATCTATGAACTCTTGAATAAGAACGGTGTTGACTATTAAACGGCTCCAATAATATTTTTATTTCAAAGGTAGTCACAGAAATAAGTGGGGATGAAACAAATGTACCGCTTGAAAAAGGGAAGATAATTAAGGACAAACAGAGTAGAGGTATATTTAGATTTAGCGTTAGTCATACCTATGTAATATTAATTATTGCTAGTAATATTTAATGAAACTTTTTATATAAAGTAATTTGATAATGTAAACAATGTAATTATTAGTTCTAGTGTCAATGTAACTGAGTAATATCGAAGTTATTTTACATGCATAGGTTTCTTGTTACCGTATTTTTTAATATTCATGGAGTAACTCATAGTCTTTAATTATTTTATTGTATTGTGACTACAATTTTTTTTATTACGAATACTATTATAGCTGTTAAAGTATTCAAACTTTTGAAAAAACACAATTTATTTAAAACCTTTCAAGATACCATACAAATTTTTGGTTACAGCTTCCTCCCTACATCTTTTTAGTGATGTATTGAAGTTTTCATTAAAATAGATTTACTAGATAAAATCTAAAAGTAATATCTATAAAAAATAACAGTATATTTGTTTCAAGAGGCCTGTGATTCGATCCGTGCTCCGCAACGTCTTTGCGATCTTAAAGCAACTTTAAAACGCATCCTCGGGATGTACAAGAAGTTGAAGAGGACAAACTTTGAAATTCACGTTAGAAATATCACCTGCTACAAATATAGAAAAGCGCCAACATACATATTTATAAATAACAATAGAAGTAAAACGCTAAATCAAGTCAGGAAATGGAATTACAAACGACTAAAAAGATTTACAAGAAGATATCCATTAAATAAAAATTTCATTCAAGATAAAATAAACATAAATAACTTTGGAAATAATAATTTAGAAAAGGGATTTAAAATTGAAGCTAAAGATGGTTTTGAAACGTTTTACAAAGGCTATGATAATATATACACGTATAACAAGAGAAAGCGAAGGAACGCTGTGTTTAATGATATTACTGGAGAAATAAGAAATATACCTTCAAGCCCATCTGATTTGGTATGATTTCATTGTTTTATTGCACCATATTGCTTTACTCTTTAAGTCCATCTTTCATCATCAAGCTCCTGGTCCCTTACTACTTTGTTTTTCTTCTCATCTGTTGTGTGTAGGTTTTTTAGGTATCTTTTAATCATGATTGAGCAGACTTGTAAATGTCCTATTTTTTCCCGAGAAGATATTGGTTTAATCTCCATGACGGCAGATAACATATTGGCGACATCAGACGTTAAAAAATATAATAGGTCAGCTTTTTTATCGTTATAGGTATGGCGTAGTGGCTACAATCTCACCTGATGTTAAGTGATGATTTGGCCCAAGATGATACCACTCTAAACTTAGTGGAAGACTGGCATCTCAAGTGCAGCTGCCGGAACACACCTATTGGTGCTTGGCGACAGATTTTCAACTTGAGTGTGGTAGCTAGCCAGGCGGGCATTAGAAAATGCCCTACCACCATGTTATGGTTTCCTCGCGATGTTTTCCTTAACTGAAAGATCAGGCTCATTGCAAGGATTTAATCTTACATCAATCGACGCGAAGTCGTACACGCTACCACTGAGCCATCATTGCTTCAATCTGTATTTTTGTAGTGATATATGAATATATTTTTTAAGCAGTCTGTTGCCGTTAAAATAAAATCAAATTAAGAAGTATACGTGGATTTGGAAAAAATCATTGTAAGATGTCGAACAACTAGCCTGCAAATATTGGATCAATATTTCACTATATAATATTAGCTATTCGGCCACAACTTTTTAATGGTTGACCTTTGCTTATAATGGTCTTACTATTATAGAAAGAAATCAACGTCATCGCTGGAGACACAGTGACGCTAAGTTGCTTCAGTCGAAGCAAACCTATGACAGAAACACACCAGTTTACATGGATGGCGGACAGGAAAGATATGCTGGATCAGGATAATATCGTGATTGAAGGCACAATAGTGACCATCCGTGATGTACAGCCAAAGAATGGAGGTTCTTACAAGTGTTATAAGGTAAGCTTTCAGAATATATATCTATACATATTATAAAACTCAACGTCAACTATCTGTCTGTCCGCTAGTTCTTTTCACGCAAAAACCATTTTTTACATGTTTATTATTTTAATTCATAGCTATGTTATCTGGCCAAGTTATATGATATATGTTGTAAGATAAAGTAACATACGAAATAAGCAGTAACGATAATGGTGAATCAATTCAGAAAAAAGATAAATTTGTGGAGCTTAAATGGCTTACGCTGAATAAACCTAAATAAATGACATGGAGAATAATTTAATACAAAAATCTCGACAATAGCGATGATAGCGAGGGTAGCGCAGCACGTGCGCTCGCCTGACGACATTCTGTAGTCCACGCCAGCGAAGCCGTGGGCACAGACAGTACATATTATAAAACTCAAGGTCCCTCTGTCTGTCTGTTCTTTCATACTCTTTTCACGCGAAAATCACTTAACCGATTTTTGTGTTTTATATTTTATTTCATAGCTATGTTATCTGGCCATAACCTGGCCATATTTTGTAAGATAAGTGAATAAATTCGGGTAAAAAGGCGCATTTGGGGCGCTTAAATGGCTTACGCTGAGTAAACTATACGAGACATATCAAATTAATAAGTAATTGTAGATCTTAAAAAGACCTACAAAAAAGTCAGAGAGAGCATATGTCTATCTCCAAGTCAATAAGTATTGTTGCCTTTCGTCTTTTGAGCGGGGCCAGAATGATTCGCACGAGCGCTCGACCGACACGGCATACTATAGTCCACGCGGGCAGAACCGCAGGCGCAGCTAGTACTAGTAATAGATATTTTAAAACAAAAGGTTCAGAAGTGTATATCATTCAATAGATCGTAGAAGATGGTTGTATCATTGTTAAATAAGAAGCAAATTTGAACTGCGAAATTTGAAGTTGATGCCATGATGACCTCGGTGTACTGTGCTCATATATTTCTTCGAAGGGCGTTAGTCCTCCGTTAAACCCACATAATAGATAGGTACAAAAAGTGACAATGGCGCACACAATAAACGCATTATGTTAGAGAATCTCGGATCAAGTTGGTCGAACGCCAGTTGCGAGTGTCCGCGCTCACCCGACGTAAAAAGTTTTGTTTTGTGAATGACATTAGATTCTGAATTGAAAATGAATCAACGATCTTATGGAAATTGTTATGTATTTGCTTGTATGAACACGACATTAAACCAAAATGAATGACGTTTTTAACGAAGCCTTTCTTCAGTAACCAATTTATAGATTATCTATAACTCCTATTTACACATATTATAAAACGCAACATCTCTCTGTATGTCTTTCCGTTTATGTTCTTTTCACGAGAAAGCCACTAATTCTATTTACATGGATTTTCCTTTAATTCCAAGATATATTATCTGGCCGGGTTATAGGATATATTTTTTTACATAAAGTGATATACGAAATAACCAGTGACGATAATAGTGAATCAATTCGAAGAAAACGACTCTTTTTAGGCGATTAAATGACTTACTCTGAGTAACCCATAAGAAATATATGAAATTAATCTACAACATAATTGTAGATCTTAAAAATGCCTACAGAAATCTCAGCGATAGCTAATGTATACCTTCTAAGGATCACCCTCACAATAACCATTTTTGAGAGGGTACAAATGCTCAAGTGGACAGCATTCTCTAGTCCACATAGCGGAGCCGCGGGTTCAGTCAGAAATAATTAACCTTAAATAATTTATAGTAAATGTTTTTTTTTGTTGAAATTCCCTATTGGAAATTGTCACATAATTTTCTAGATACCATAGCCTCTGCCAGCGTAGCGCTCCAGTTGAGCGTAGGTAACTAAATTCAAGATCAGCTTGATCTGTATTTTAGTGCCTAAATATTTTGAGGCTAAACTTCATAGTAAAGGAAACCATCGAAAATAAATTTTCACTTTTCAGAGTACGGGATTTCAAGAGAATTTTATAGTGTCAGTATTTACACTGCCCGCCTTCAACATTATTCACTCGGCCATGTATTCGATGGACTCAAGTTGCACACATCAGGTGACGTAAACTTTTTTAACCACAAGTGGGATTTTCGGCCAGAATCCTTCCTTAATTCGTATTTTAACACATGTATTTTTAACGTATAATCTATAAAATATATTAACTAAGAATACGAAAAAAATATAACTTTTGAAAAATTGTTTTAAACACTTTATGTGTTGAAAATATAATACCCATGAATTAAATATTACCTACTCTAACTAAGGTTACTAAGTTATATGTAAAGATGAATTTACTAGAATTTCAGTTGAAACTAATGAAATTTCTTCAGCACCTAAATAATTTTATAGTTATTATTTCTACTCTTAGTAATAGTTTTAGATCCACTTGTCACAAATAACCTAATAAGAATAACACTCAACTATGTATATAAATATTGTACGATGACGTTACGTTTTCTGATTGGCGTTTCCAGTGACGTGACTCAAAATCTATAGGATACTTCTCACAGACCTAAGTCTTAATATATGGCACGAAGAGACGTTTTTTTTTTTTCGAACTGACTATACTGTTAGCCTTAAGGGCCCTGGAGCCTTTACGGCTTTTACAGCTTTACCGGGCTAGGGGGCGAGCGCTTAGGGCACTCAGCCACGAAAGCTAAGCAACAACATCCGAGGGTGCCAAAGTGGCCGAACCTCGGCTCGGACTGTTGCGCGTATGCAATTAAGTCGCGATCTGACTAAATCCCTATCATTCGATCTAAACTAACTATACATATATACATGTTTCTGCCCCCTGGGAGGAGGGAAGGAACATCTGTATGTGTATTTAGTGGTCTGAAATTTTTTGTCTAATCTAATTAGGCAAAAAAGAAAAAAAAAGGTTCCTTACAGAACCTATGTACCTGTGTGTTGTGCATATGTGTATAATGCAGTGTCATGTATGGCTGTGAAAGCTAGTGAATGTAGAGTCACTGTATCGCGCGAGCGGCTGCTTGTCTCAAGGGCTCCATGCCGATGGATCGGACCTAGGCTTGAGTTGCCGCAGAGGAGGGCGGTCGTGGCGGGTGTGGGGGAGCGAAGTTAACCGTACGTCCCCTGCGGAGGGAACGGTGGTTTCGCGGACGTGGGCGCGAGCACGCATATGTTGCGGGAGCGGACGCGTAGAAATTGTTAGCTTTCTCGATGTCGTCATCGGGATCGACAAAGAGATTTCGCGGACGGCGTTTATAACGTTTGGCAACGGGGATCGAGTTGTCTGGGACGTAGTTCACGGTGGATTTTACGAGCGGGTTGGGATGATTCGAAGCGCTACCGAAGTATCTCCTGGTGAGATATTTCACATAGGCTTCTATCGAGGGAAGCCTCATGTCCCTGTGCAGGTCCATGTTCCTAACGAAGGCTGGAGGGTCAAGCAGGCGACGGAGAAACCGATTTTGGACTCTGCATGCGGGCAAAATTATGTTTGGACATATGTGCGAACGCGGCGCAGCTATATGTCAAGATCGGACGGACGGACATCTTGTACAGTGCGAGCTTATGACTTAAGGACATTTTGCTTACCGAACTGAAGAAGAGACGTGTTTTAACAAACTTTTAAGGGAAAAACTCTAAAATTAGGAATTTTAGAACTAAATACAATCGAAAATGCGATTACGCTTTAAATCAAATAGAGGGATGTGTAATCTATGTAAATTAAATAACAAAAAATATAACAATAATTGAGATTGCAAAGAACGAACAAGAACTCCAAAGAACAAGGTTAATTCTTCCGGTAAATATTCTTCGTTGCTTGTTGCTACAGTAAAAATGCAGGAATTTGGCGATGTATAAACAAAAAACATTATTTTAATTTGATTTGGTGGCCAACTTCATCATGTTGTTGTCACGCGGGATAACATTTCTGGAGTTATTTTTATTTTGTTACGCCAAAGAATTATAACTTCTTATACCAAGGATTTTTTTTTCTTGAAAAGTGAAATGTATAATTCGCTTTTTTTTGCATTTGCAGTGTCTCTTTCAAAGCTGTAAGCAATAACAATATGTATTTTTTGTTTAATAAATTGCAAAATTCGCAGGACTTCAAGACTTTGGAATTGATCGGCTCAAAGTTATCCGAGATGGCGTGTTTCGGCACGTGCTCGGGAGACGCTCGAGAACCTACCTGTTTATGGGATAATGTATAATCATGTTTTGTTATTATAAGTAGCCTGAAGTTTATAAACGACGGTAGCCATTAGAGATCAGTTTTGATCAGATTCATGTTTGTTATACCAACAAGACATTTGTTAGGTTATAGGACAACAACTGCATTGTTCCACTATTTAGTGACTCGTGACCAGCCCAACGTAAAAAAAGCTAAAGCGTCGAGGTAAAATACTTTAGCCAATTCCAAAACGCGACCCAAGAAGAGTTACTATAATGGATCGAGAAGACTATTAGGATGTTTCACAGTGTGTGTGATGGTAGGTAGCGCTTCACATTCACTTCTTAACTCTAAAAAGATATACGTCTAAGATATAATTACCAAAACTCAAAAAAAAACTGCGGTGTTCTGAATCAGTTAATTCGTCGTGAAACTGCCAAATGAGCCGTGAAACACTTTTCATTTCAACTGGAAATTGGGAATCAATCTTTTCTAAGCCTTCATCACTATATTTGATATATTATAATAATATATTTAGTACAGGGGACAATCCTGGTCATTAGACGCGATTGATAGAATAACTTTTTCTATTTCAGGGCCCTTTTTAAATTTGCTATTTACACGAACAATTAATAGCTTTCAGTTTTAGCCAATTTTTGATCAGACCGTCAATTTTGCTAGAAGTATTAAGTTAATCAGAAATTTGATGAGAGAAAGAAAATCATCAGGCTAAAAAAAATCTTTAAAAATATCTTAATTTCGGCACTATATAAGATATTTTTTATATAAGTTTAATTATGTTGTATTGAACGAATTAATATAATCAATATTTTCTTTTTTTTAGCTTCTCCTAATCACTTTGTAAACATAGAGAATATTACCTTTATTACTCTATGTCTATGAAGCAATGATGGCTCAGTGGTACTCGTAGTGTGTAGTTGACGTGAGTTCGAATCCCTGCAATGAGCCTAAGCTTTCGGTGAAGGAAAACATTGCAAGGAAACCATAGCATGGTGGTAGGGCTTTTCTAATGCCCGCCTGGCCAGCTACCACCCTCAAGTTGAAAGTCTGTCGCCAAGCACCAATAGGTGTGTTCAGAGCCAGTCTTCCACTAGGTTTAGCGTGTTACCATCTTGGGCCACATCGTCACTTAACATCAGGTGAGATTGGGCCACTACGCCAAAAACCTATAACGATAAAAAAAAGTGTTGAATTCCTACAATCTCTGGTACATTTTAAAGTGAACCACCACTTATTCGGTAGGTAGTATTCCATTGATCACACTGCAAGGGGCTCCCAACGGGATTCTAAGGGATCAAAAATAGGCAAACGTTATCAACTTAACATTTCAGATACCTAAGTGTGAAATTTTTATTCACGGTGTTTTTTTTTTTTTCAGAATGATGGTAAGGCTTATATCGTAGTAACTGTTACGTTAACCCCGAACCCTGGACCTCGAGTGGAATGCAGCGTTCAGTGTAGACGAGACATACGAGCAGCTATGGCAACGCTCCTGATGGACAACATCATGACGCTTGGCTCTGTTCAAGGTGCGCTTGAATTATCCAAATCTTTCGACGCACGCAGCATTTTCAATTATCTTACCATTAGCTGTAGATAATTTCACTGACTTTGGTTATTTTAAAACCGCTGCGTGCGTCGAGAGATGTGAAGAGTAGCGGTGACCACTGAGTGTTGGTGTGTCGACAGTAGCCACCGTCATGTCAGTCTATACATCCAATATGTAGAAAGATAAGCTATATTAGTGTAGATACGCTAGTTGTTCTCCAAAAGTAACAGTTGATGTGAGTCAATATGAAAAAAGTATGACACATATTCCCTGCTAAAGTGAAACTTCTTTGGTCGCGATTAGAGTAAAATTCTTAGTTCGAATTTAACTGAAACGTTTCTGACTTAAAAAGGATGGGAAATATGTACTTGAGCAGAGAGAGAAAAAGAAAGAAAGAACTATGCTATAAGCTGAGAGAGAGATAGATGAACGCGATAGAATGATATATAAATAAGCAGTTATTTACATTTTTAATCCCTACTAATATTATAAATACGAACGTAACTCTGTCTGTCTGTCTGTTACGCTTTCACGCCTAAGCCACTCAACCGATTTTGCTGAAATTTGGTACAGAGATAGACTAGACCCTGAGAAAGGCACAGGCTGCTAAGAAAAAAAAGTCTTGAAGTTGAAATAGGGGTTGACAATTTGTATGGAAGTTTGTCATTGTCGAAGATAAAACTATGAAACTCTGTATTTAGGCACTTGATAAGTCGATAGTTTTTAAGAGTATTATTTGCGAAATAAGTATAATAATAAAATTGATATGTTGCCAAAAGTAACTATTCGATAAAGTCGCGGACAAAAGCTAGTATTTCAAATAAGTTTACACGTCGCCAAAGAAGATTCACATCTCCCACGTTTACTGAGATAGACGCACTTTTTCTAGCATGGCAATGTGACCGCACTGTACCTGATGGTGAGAACAGTGCAATCCAATAACATCGGCGACCACCGAGAGATCTATAACCCATCGTCAATCGTCGCTGTGAAGTCGGTCTGCTCAAATGTCTCGTCACGTTATGTTTGAAGTACTCCCATGTTGTACGAAGGAAGGAACACAGTGGTTGGAAGACAGTTCCATAGCTTCCTGTTACGGCAAAGATAACACGTAACAATTTTTTTGATAACAAATTCGAGATCGAGGTTACCGTAAAGTTGTGGCTCCGGAAACCAGCGCGTGTGGTTCTGTTAAGAAAAGGAGAAGAGAGGATTAGGTTGAACGGCTCTTTAGAACACTCGCCATGATATAGACGGTAGAACACGCACCGCGAGGTAATGTCCCTGCGCAGCTGAAGCGGTTCGATGAACTTTGTAACGTCAGGATCATTTTATAATTTAAACAAAACCTTAAGTGATGTTGACTGACGATGTGTAACTCGCTAAACCTAAAAGGGGGGTAGGTCCAAAGTGGGGCTGTCGGAACACACCAATACGTAATAGATCTTCAACTTGAATGTGGGAGCCATAAAGGATATGACGACAATTTTATCACGATAATTATTTTCATCAAAAACTCGAGTCCATTCGAAACAACGTCAGATCCCGCCACTACTGTGCGATCATCGGTTTACAATTTCCGTCTTCTTTAGTTTAATTTTGTGTTTGCAGTAGTATTGCTTGAAAACGACGTTAATAAGCTTCTCACACCAATGGTTAAACAAATCGGAGATTCTAGCATGGATGTTTTTTCAAAGAAAGGTGAGTTACAAAGGTCTAGAGTGTATGAATATGACAAATATTCTGTTTTCTGTTATCCCAACATTAGTACCTTAGCGTGTTAGGTTCATTGAGGCTATTAAATCTATGGTCTTTCTTCTTTTTTTATGTGAAATAGGCAAATCAGGCAAACGGCCCACCTAATGATAAATGGTTACCGTCGCCTATGGACAACTGCAAAACCAGGGGCATTACAGCCATGTTGCCGACCTTGGAGACTGTATATCGATACCTTTTTTGAACAGCCCCATTTCATAGCCCTGAAGGAAAACCGTGCTGGGATAAAGTTAAAGTTACTGTCAGTGTACGCTTACATGTAGGGGATGCCGAAGGCGCTGTGGGTGCCGGCCCTTAGTTGTATATTAAAAAACCTATTAATACAAAAAAGCCAAGCATGATTCAAGTTCAAAGCTGGTTCCAGTCGAATGATAAATAAGTCATTATTACAGGTTTCAAACTCGAAAATAATCAAAATCCTCGCGACTCTATTGGTACGAGAATTGTACCCTCATGTCCAGCTGGATACCAATTACTAGAAGATCTTAATGTTTGTGGTTCGTATTTTTTTGCATTTTTTTGAACCTTTTAATTGTTAGTGGTAGCATGCACTTCCACCGCGCCGATCGACGTGAGTTCGAATCCCTGCAATTTGCCTTAAGCTTTCGGTGACTGAAAACATCATCGTGATGAAACCATAGCTTTTTCTTATGCACGCCTAGCTAGCTACCACCCTCAAGTTGAAATTTTGTCGCCAAGCACCTAGAGGTGTATTCCGACAGCTGCACTTGAGAGCCATCCTTCCCACTGTGTTTACCATCTTGGGTCACTTGATATGATTAGACTGTTCCGATACACAATAACTATAAAAAATCAAAAAACTATTATTTACCATTCAAGGGATTTAATACTCGTCTAAATTACTATATTCATTATTAAATTAAAAAGTTGATAATATGGTTATTGAATAAGACTAAAGGTACTTTTAAATAAATCTTTTGTACTATATAGCTGCGCAAAACAATTGTACAGTACATGATGATAAATGAGATTCATTCCACAAACGGCGACTTTCGAATACAGTGTACAGATTACATCGACAGTTGTCGATGTCATGCTGGCCTGCTGAAGTAACTCTTCAAGCCTCATTTGATAAACCCAATGTCATAAGAAGACGTGAACACGATGGCTAGAAGCCATTGGCCCATTCCGCATATGCACGGTACGGCCAGAGGCGACGTGGGCCACCGCCTACGGCCTCACGGTTCGATGGACGTCGAACCTCGATGGTTTATGCACTGCTTACATTTTTCTATTATAAAACATATTAATATGACCCATGACTCGTAGCATACTTCTGGCGGCTATATTGGGTGACACTGCGTTGCATAAACCCGTAAACCCAATATGTCACAAAAAATGGCGTTTTGTTCACACCAAAATAAACTCTCATACAATAATAGTAGGAGCCCATTTTACGTCTACTTAAACCCAATAACACGTCAACTCAGATATGAGATATTATCGCGACAATATCATAAGCGAATTATAGCAATTTATACAAATTTGCTTAAGCATTTCTCTTGAACATTAATGTACATTTTGTAACTGGATCAAAGAAAAATTTTATTCGAAAAATGCTTGTCTGGTGCTTGTCAATTTGGGGAAGACGATAAAACACGCATAGTGAGAAAAATACTTCATCATATTACACTCATTACAATTATATTACATCACTATCATATTATCATAACCATTTTATATTTATATCTGTCACACAGCTGCATGTCCAGTAAATGCGTACGCGCACGAAGGAGACAACAAGTGTTTTGCGTGCCCCCGTGGTAGTAGTTCCGCGCCTGGTGCCGATAGATGTCGCCGTGTAAATCAGCGCCCGCGCAGGTACGATGTACGTACTTACATGTACTAAAATGTTTACATTTTTTAATTGTAAAATCGAACTGTTTGATAAAACTAAGGTGTGTGATACAATTTGAAGCGTAATCTAACCCCTAGCTTTTACCGGGAACTTCGTTTTGCCTTTGAAAGGAAACGACTTACGCGTGAAGATATATTTATACAGGCCAGCATGACATTGGCAATTGTCGATGGATTTCGATCTCTCCGTGGTCGCCGTTGTGTTTGGATTGTACTGTGCTTATCATCATGGACAGTGACGTCAATTTGCCGAGCTAGTACATAAAAAAAATGATAAATTTTATCTCTTTCTTTCTTTTTGAGGTTCATTGACAATGATTGTGTGTGAACTAGTGGTGGTGGTACCCACCGTGCGGTTATTGCGTGGCGTTTGGTGTCGTCGTGTGTTGCTGTGGCGTGTGCGTGGCGCTCGCGTTTGTCGTCCACGTGACGTCGCGCGGCTGTCGTCCTCGGGACGATGAAAAACCTCGAGGTTTGTAGTTCCAAGGAGATTGTATGACCACGTTTAGTTAGTTAAATTACTATAATGCTGAAGTGTGCATGAAATAAATAAATATGCGTAGTTTTTCCTGTATTTTCGTAAATGTAGATTGATTACAGATGTGCCGTTTTCACGCATTTTAGTACTTTGTGTTGCCTCCGCGAGCTCGCAATACTGCTGTTATGCGATTTGGCATACTTCTACTAGGTTTTTGAGGTGATGCTGCGGAATATTCTGCCATTCCTCTATTAGAGCTTCTTTAATTTCACGTAGCGTGATTGGCGGCGGATTCCACCGACGTATACGTCGTCCCAGTTCGTCCCATGCATGCTCAATGGGGTTTAAGTCAGGGCTGCGTGCTGGCCACTCTATGTGTGTTATACCGACTTCTTGAAAATAAGCAAACACTATCTGAGCTGTATGCTGGCGGGCATTGTCTTGCATAAAATGGGCCAACGTAGTCCTCCAGAATTTCAGTGACATATCTTTCTGCACTTAAAGTTCCATTTTCTATCACCACTAGCTCAGTGCGGCTTTCGGAAGAAATCCCAGGCCACGCGTGAACAGAGCCTCCGCCGTATGGTCGTACTTTTGCTTCTATAAAAGCTTGGTTATAGCGAAACTCCCGGTCTTCTGTACACTCTTTTCCTCCCGTCGTGCTTGTATAAACAGAATTTAGACTCGTTTGAAAACACAACTCTTGACCGGTCATTCAGAGTCCAATTCTCGTGTTCTCTACCATAACTCAACCTTAAGTTTCAGTGGTGTCTTTCTAGTTTGGGGCCATTTGCAGGTCTTAATGGTTTTAAATTTGCTTCAGCCAGACGCCGCCTTACTGTATCCGTACTCAGATTGCTTACTTCAACTCGTAAATGACGATTCTTTACTTCAACAGCCGTAAGAATGCGATTTCTCAAAATCGTTGACACAATATAGGTCTCCTCCTGCGCCATCGTGCACCTTGTTCGGTCTTTTCCTGGTCTTCGAAGATTGGATCTAGTTTCTTGGAAACGCTGAGGTACTCGCTGAACTGTAGAAAGAGGCACATCAACAGTTCTCGCTGTTTTTCAGAATTTCAGAATAAAAATTTATAAGGCAGAGATACCATATAACTTTTTTATTGCAAAACTAAAACAAACACGAAACAATTGATTAGATTTTTTGGTACTAAATTAAAAAGCGACCATTATTTCACATTATACACTTATCAAAAATAAATAAAAAGGTTTTATATATTATTTTATTTGGCATTAAATATTATTTAATTTAGTCTTTATTTCATAAAGCTATGTCAGGTACTTTTGAAGATATTGAAGTTTTTCTAACTGACCCTTTTGCTTTGCGGTTCAGTATATATTATTATTGTTTAAAAAAATCATTGCTTACTTTATAGCTAAAAGAAATCGAAAAGAGACAATGGCATACGCGCATCGGCTGTCTCCCTCCCGCGTGATACTTTCGAAATTTTTCAAGGCTTCCTTGGCATCATCATGGGCGACAGGTGAACAAAAATGTTTTTGAAATAATTTATTGTTTTCTGTGATTGCGCTCTGTGATTTGATAGATGGGGTTTTTATATCATTTCGTTCTAAATGATTTATGCTTAAGGCTGCGTATCTACTAGAGATGTGAGCAATAGCTAGGCGTTACGCAAGGAAAAATCCACCAATAGTATAACTTAATTTTCCTATCCAAGCTTAGCGTAAGTCTGGTGGAAAAGGGCTAGCAGAGCTAGGTATTTGTACATACAAAAAAAGAGATATATGTGAGCAAGGAATTTG
The DNA here is from genome assembly GCA_947532125.1 of Saturnia pavonia. Taxonomy (NCBI): domain Eukaryota; kingdom Metazoa; phylum Arthropoda; class Insecta; order Lepidoptera; family Saturniidae; genus Saturnia; species Saturnia pavonia. Next base: position 9,350,083 of record OX383921.1, read on the forward strand.
TGTAAGGAACGCGAGCGAGGAATGTGTGCGAGAGCTGCGAGCGAGGGATGCAAGCGAGGAATGTGTGTGAGAGATGCAACCGCTTGCGTCTCAATTGAAAAGAGTCCGCTACGCATCCTCTTACGACTTAGGCGCACACCGTTTCACAGCTTCGCTACACATCTTCGTGCCGCGTAAGCTCCTCGCACAGCTTTGGTGTAAACCATCACAATGTTTCACAGCACCGCTACACATCCTCGCACCGCCTAGGTACCTTATACAACTCTTGTAGATACGCAGCGTAACTGGTGGTAGAGCTATATACCTAACGGTATTTCTTATGTTCACTTGGTTAAAAGTGGGTAGATTTTGTAGGTATATTGATTTAGAAAAGTTTCATAAAATAAATTATTAACCATATCCCACAAGGGAACTATTAAGATATACCTTGTCTAATACTATTAAGTATTTGTACTTTATTTTAGATTCGCAAGAAAGGAAATTCGAGGAGTGGAAAGGGAAAAACATTCCTCCGCCACTGCCTCCTGTAGATTTTGACATCTTTGACACATAAACGTCAAAGTGGGGTTGCCAAGATTGAAAAGAAGAAAAGGAAACGTTAAAGTGGATTAGATGTAATATAAGATCAAGCAGTTGTAACTAAAATTACTCTATTTGAAAGAAACTTTTACCATCGATTCATTGCAATTTATGAATTTCCAGAAATTAATACTAACACACCTTAAAAAGAGACAGTGTCCTAGATATTAGGAAGTGCACAGTTATTGGCGAAAGACATCTCCTAAGAAATTTTTATATTAGAGAAACCCTACAACATTTTATTAATTAATTCAATAAAAAATATGTAGAAATGAGAAAGGAAAACAAACGAATATAATTAGCAATTCCAATATTAATGTATGTATCAAAAATTTTGCAACGTCACATTTTTCACAGTAATAGTTCGATTTGGCACACGTGGTAAACAATGGTTCGATCGAAATATTTTGATAGTTTAAGTCAATTTTGATCTCAATTCAAGTTTCTTCCGTTTATTTTTTAATGACTCCATTCGTTCGGATTAGCGAGGAAACTACATGACAATGGCAGAATTGTGGTATTCCAAAGGCCATAGAAAGAAGTATTACGTATAAATTAATCATAATATATTTACATAATATATTAATCATTATCATAATATATTAACCACTGTTATAGCTTGGCAATGTCGCATCCAGTAAACCGAATACATAGGCACTATTCGAAAGAACGTTTAATATGGCTATTGGCTTGTAAGATATAAGTTTTTGAATTGTTAGACTAATTATTCATGTCTACTCTATCTTTGGTATCTAAAATCAAAATAACGCACATACCTTGTACAGGGAAAATAAAATGTTTATGAATTATATTCTTGAAGACCCACCTCTGAATAAATTGACATATTTGTTACTCGCGGGATGTTGAAACAAGTGTAGTTAAGAAAATGCATATTAATACGTTTAGATATAGTGAGTTGTTTAAGAAAGCGTTTTACTTTATATAATTTCTAAGTGTTATTTTATTGTTGTAATAATGTTTGTTTTAGATGTACTGCCGTTGTGTTTCGGCTTAAGTTTTAATAAAGGTACAGTGATGTTTGACGCGGGTTTCATTCAACGGTAACTCTATCGAAATTTAGAAGAATAACGAATTTTTTTTACTATTAGCTAACCCGGCAGATGTGGTTCTGTGATCTGTCCATCCCAATAATCAATAACTCGACCACAGCGACACCTATCCTTGATCCATGATAACTTTTCCATCATTATTGAAAAATTTCCACGGCACAACAATAAATAAAATTTACACAGCACTTATGAAAAAATCAAGACAAGCACTTTCTAGCCGAAGCCACACTTAAATGAAATGGATCTAGATTATGCTGATTACACAACTCATTAAAACGTTTACTTGCACGCACTATATAAGAGTTGTGCCTGTAATTAGAGATGAAGAAAAAGGAGCGTGTAGTAAAGAATAAAGACGGATTACTTTGCCCGAAGCAAAAAATAGAGCTTTGTTAAAAGATCTGGACAGTCAATATCGTTATTTAATTTTTTTAATATGGAGATGAAGTCATTGATTTCACACCTGTTAGAAAGTGGTAATATAGGATATTCATTAAAAACTTTAATTAATCGATTGATAGGGCACTTTTTGATGGAAACATAGATATTAAAAATCTCTTTTGTACACTCTCAATACGGTGAATATACTTAAGATAGCATGGATTCCATATTTGAGACGCGTAGGTATTCCTGATGGCTTCGTACAAAAGTGCAATATATAGAAGTCTTAATGTTTTGGCTTTTGTGAAGCATTGAGATAGCCGCATTATAAAACTTGAAGATTTAGAAGCCTCACTTACAACTGCATTAATATGAGATACAAAAGTTAATTTAGAATCATGGTGCACATCTAGATCTCGTACGAAGTGACATTTAAAGGAGAGTTTGGCCACATAGAACAATATTAAACGACAATAGTGTCCGATTGGATCGCGACCACCATATACTAGGTGTAACCCCTGGCACTTCGACGTGTCGCGTTCCGGAATAAACCGGTGTAGGTATATCCAGCAATCAAGCGAGGTGGCAGGGATTTGTACCCGACTAAGTCGCGACCATGATGCTCAGGGAAATAATTGTATCCGTCACACTTACTCTCTTTTGGTTGGTCGTGTCTCGAGTTCAGCAATTGTATATCCAGCAGTTGAGAGGCCTGCAGATCGGCATGACAACGGCGACCGGCGCGGCGGCGGTGGATTGCCGATATCTCAGTTGTCTCGTTGTTTTTGGATTGTACTATGCTTACAATCAAGTACAGTGGCGTCACTTTGACGTGTTACAATAAAAAAAATCAACGATTGACGACTAAAAAAGTGATCACCATAAAGTGAGGAACAAAGCAAGCCAACCAAAGTGCAGTTTAGGGTATATTTGACGACGCGTCGCCAGGCCTTGAGGATGTTTTACCAGTATCACTGCAAAATGGTACAGGTTACAGGTTTTGTTTATTTTTGGAATTTTACTGCGAGCACGCTCCGCTCGTAATTAAAGGCTCATCATAAAAGCTCCATTTTTCCTAATTACAAAAAATAAAACAAGCCTTACCGTAGACGCATATGATTTGTAACATCTGACTGTTTAATTCTAGTCGTGGTAAATACGCAACAGTAACTTAAATCCTGAAAAAAAAAATCGGCACTAAAATATTTATTCAAATTATTCCATATTACTTACTCGCATTTTTGTTTAAGAATGATGAAGTTTGTCTAGCGCTTAGTAGTAAAGATAATTATTAATATAATTTACACATATAAATATAACATCAGATTTTACACAAATATGCATGCCTAAATGCGATGGGAACTTTTATTGCTTTTAGAAGTTTTTTTTTATGAGATCATCAGTCACCACACTATACTTGCTCTGGTCTGCACTTAAGGAAAACAACCTTAGGTGTACTTCTAAATGGAAGTGCAACTCCCTTTTTGCGTCGGGGGTTCAAACTATGTTTCTCACGCGTCATCCCCTAAAGCCGTGTTTCCTGCGCAAGTTTTGCACACAGTACAAAACACTTTTTGTGACACAAGAAGACGTGCTGTCAGTTTTTAAATCTGTAAATTTCGTATCAAGTAGAAATAAATAATATGTAGTTTAAAAATCACGTTGTAATAATGCATTAAAAATTATGAAACTTTTTATTAATAACATCATCTATTGGACTCCTCAAAATAAATCATATGAGCCTAAACTCGAGAGATTTGCTAGTAGCCACTGAAGAGTTCCAATTCCCAGACCAAATTATAGTTTTGTCATCCGAACTACATATACTTCCGCAAGTTTCATTTCGATTCAATTAAAGGTAGGTTCTAAGATTTTATTACATTGTTTGTTAGTTAGTGAAGCTGATAAAAGCGTGTTCAAAATATATTTGAAGTAAAGCCCTATTTACTATCACAAAATTTTAATATTTATCAAGAACGGCTTTATATTATGTACATGGCTCAGTGGTAATTTGTTCGAACGTCGCGTACCTCGACGTGCTTTTTGGAAAGTATCATGCTAATATCATAGCATGGCGGTAGGACATTTTCTAAATGTCTGCCTGGCTAGATACCACTTTCAAGTTGAAAATCAGTCGCCAAGCACCTGTATGAGAGCTGGTGTTGCATTCTCGGTTTGAGTTACCATCCTGGGACACATTCAACATCAGGTGAGTTTGTGGCCAAACAAAATGTGTATAAGATTTTATATCGCAAAATTCACGAATTCGTCAGAAAAAGTCAGATTATTAGGATATGTATTTATTTGCTTTATTAAAAAAGGAGCAATATTAACATACGTACAAAGTAATCATTATACAAAATCTAAAACTTTATATTGATATCAAACACATCATGGAGGTTAGCCCTAGAACCCGCAATAGTTCACTAAAACAACCGAAAAGTTTAACACTAATTTGTGTTAAGGAGACATATTACAGGACAAATATAATCCGCATTCATTCCCGGGAGGGCATCAAAACAGTAATTACATATCTTTATCTGTGTGTTATCATATCAACATTTGATTTTAAGATGGTATCAAAAACACCATGGAATGTTTATTAGGTATTATCGAAACATTTTGCTATTCATATTTAATTCCGACGAGTGGCGTTAGCTAGCATGAGTGGCAATGGGGGCGCTAGAGCAGAAAAGGGAAATAAGGTGAACCACCATTCACTCAATTTTTTATCATTGGACAAACACCCAGGACCACGTTAAGTTTATCAAATTTTGCTACATTTCAATAACACTGTGATGGTATATGTGTTCTTTTTTTATTTATCATTAGACAAACACCCAGGACCACGTTAAGTTTATCAAATGTTGCTACATTTCAATAACACTGTCATGGTATATGTGTTCTTTTTTTATTTATCATTGGACAAACACCCAGGACCACGTTAAGTTTATCAAATGTTGCTACATTTCAATAACACTGTGATGGTACATGTGTTCTTTTTTTATTTATCATTGGACAAACACCCAGGACCACGTTAAGTTTATCAAATGTTGCTACATTTCAATAACACTGTCATGGTATATGTGTTCTTTTTTTATTTATCATTGGACAAACACCCAGGACCACGTTAAGTTTATCAAATGTTGCTACATTTCAATAACACTGTGATGGTATATGTGTTCTTTTTTTATTTATCATTGGACAAACACCCAGGACCACGTTAAGTTTATCAAATGTTGCTACATTTCAATAACACTGTCATGGTATATGTGTTCTTTTTTTATTTATCATTGGACAAACACCCAGGACCACGTTAAGTTTATCAAATGTTGCTACATTTCAATAACACTGTCATGGTATGTGTTCTTTTTTTATTTATCATTGGACAAACACCCAGGACCACGTTAAGTTTATCAAATTTCGCTACATTTCAATAACACTGTGATGGTATATGTGTTCTTTTTTATTTATTATTGGACAAACACCCAGGACCACGTTAAGTTTATCAAATTTTGCTACATTTCAATAACACTGTGATGGTATATGTGTTTTTTTTTAAGTGAAACTTCTTATGCGACTTCCAACGCGTTAAAAGTTTAACGCACATTATCGGTCTCTCCTCTTTGTGTGAGCCAGAACGAGAGAGTAAATGTCGGTGTGTATATTGCACACTGTTTAAATAAAATATAAAATATCTTTTAAAATAATGTAAATTTATTTTACATAACAAAAATTACAAATCTAAAAAAGTAAGTAAAAACAATTAACATTATTATCATTGATGTCAAACTTCATCATCTCGCACTAACGTCACAAGACGTGCGCAGTTTTCATTAGTACCCTTAAATAAAAACGCCCACAAAGTAACTTAAAACAAATAAAATAGTGTACAAACAAATAAAAAAAACGATAGAAGTGTAACTTCATTTTAAAATATATTTTATATTTTATTTAAACAGTGTGCAATATACATACACACCGACATTTACTCTCCCGTTCTGGCTCACACAAAGAGGAGAGAGACCGATGTTGTTGGCATGCGGATACTTTTGTACTTATTTTTGTTTTGTTACGCAATATAAGTATAACATCTTATGTACGTACGTACCACACACAAAAAAAATCAGTCAGGTGTCCCCCTTACAGGGGTGGCACCAGGGGCGGGCCGCCCGCACTGCCACTCCCTAGCTACGCCACTGATTCTGACAATTAATTTTACATTACTAATAGTAGGTTCAATCTGGCCAATTCTTATGACGGCTTTTACATAAAGCACGCCATATTTATATCATAAAGAAAAATCAAAACTAGTAAATGTAAGAATAATTACAAACTTTATCGATTATCGTATTTTTAGTAAAACATAGATATAGAAAATTATTAAATTGAACGTAAAAAACCAGAACATTAAATTGAATTATTTAACGTAATGTTAATAATTATAAAAAACTGTTATAAGTTAAAATAAAAATAGGAATATACAATCAAAATATTATCGACGACTACTTTTCGTAGCAAAGCCTACATTTAATATTAATATTCGATTATATCATGAACACGCTGATGGCTCAAAACACGGGTAATAAAGTTACACATAGACTCAATACAAAACTTGATACAAAAATCAGAAGTACCTATATTATCATATTTTAAATCCACGTATGCTTCGAGCAAACGCTCTTTACATGAATCCTCAATTTGCGCAAACACTTTTAACATCCGCGCTCACTTTGCGCAAACAGCTTGTCACATCCGCGCTCACTTTGTACAAACGCGCCTGACATCTGCGTTCAGTTTGTTCAAAAACTCCTCACATCCGTAATCACTTTGTGCAGGCGCTCCTCACATCTGCGCTCAGTTTGTTTAAAAGCCCCTCACATCCGCGATCACTTTGTGCAAACGCGCCTCACATCTGCGCTCAGTTTGTTCAAATAGCTTCGTACATTCGCACAAACAGCTTTTTAATAAACAAGGTTTTAACAAACCTACCTGTGCAATTGCACATTACAAGACGAACTCAAACATCATGTTTTAGAAAAAATAATCCAAGTATATTCACTCCAGCTCTTCTTAGAAAAACAGCTTTCCTTTTTTAAAATAATTTTACGTATTTTAGTGCTAAGTGTCCGTAACGAATCAAACGGAAACCCAGACAAAACGTGAACTGATTAAAATCACTTTAACTACGTATTTTCTTTTTTATACGCGCAAGAACATTTATTATTGGAGTCCATAAAATAGTCTATGGTTCATTTTTATATTTATCCATGGTGATCATCAACGTTATTCCCATGTTTGTGGGTTTGAAATCGTGTATTACTTTGATTACAATTAGTTTGTTAACTGCCAATTCGCGCAATAATTCTAGTTTTACATTTAATTTCATTAACAATAGATTGAAGTCAGCGGTAAAATGATCTTTTAGCGCAAATGTACATCGATCAAATTACATTTTAATTTTACTATCAACCATTATATATTCTACTAATCGTTTTAATACAAACCGTTTTACGAAAAAAGCTGTTGTTTGCGATGCACCGGTCATGGTAGTGTAAATCAGTTATATTGGGTTAATGTCTCACGCGGCGTACCCTTGGTTTACCGCCTAATAGTTTTAAGTACATTTTAGTCTCTTCCGTGTAATACTAGAAGAGACAAAAAATAAAAACCATGAATAACCAATGTCCTTTCCAAAACTGCCTTCTAATGTTGAAATTGAATGATTAAACTATATAGAAACAGAAGTATTTTTAGTTCGTTTCCATTAACAAATCACAATACAATAGGATATAAAGTTTGTAATGTGTTTTAACTATACATATACAAAACAGTTTAGCCGTGAACCTTTTTTCTATATTTTTTATATCGTTTAACATAATGGCCACTATTTTACCTGGTCTTAAGTGACGATGTAGCCTAAGATGGTGAAACGCTAAGCCTAGTGGAAGACTGGCTCTCAAGTGCAGCTGCCGGAACACGCCTATTGGTGCTTGGGGACAGATTTTCAACTTGAGGGTGGTAGCTAGCCAGGCGGGCATTAAAAAAGCTCTACCACCATGCTATGGTTTCCTCACGATGTTTTCCTTCACCGAAAGCTCAGGCTCTTTCGAAGGATTCGAACTCACGTCGATCTATGCGATGTCCGTACACGCTACAAATGAGCCATCCTTGCTAATAATTTTAAAAAGTCAATTTAAAACTGTATGTAATATAACAATCACTATTATTAGTTATTTCCATCTATTCAGAAAGTACAACGATATCACATTTAGAACCGAACTATTGGAGAACTAATTTACATCCACAGACGAGAAACTGAATTGAATGAAACTGAACCAGAAACGAATGAAACTTCTGAAAATTCTGACATTCAAATTGAATTAAGCTGAATAAAACTAACAAAAGTAAATGACGAAATGAATGAAACGGACACTGAATGAATGAAACGGACAATGAATGAATGAAACTAAAATTCATAAATGTCAAACTAAATTAACCTGAACCTGAACTGAATGAAACTAATATCCATAAACGTCGAACTGAAATGAACAAATACCAAATGAAATGGTTAAAAAGTTTTTTAAACTTGGATATAATTTTATATACTCGTTGTGAAACTATGTCAGTTGAATTACCGGCAGTAACTAGAGTGAAAACAATGTCGGCTTTAGCACAATTATACTTAACTGTGTCTTGTTACTACATATTCTTTCTTATTATTATATGTTATAAAATGTTATAATTATTTTTTAATATATTAATTTACTGCAAGAATTTCTGTCCACGACAGAATAAAAAATATGACAATGAAAACAAAAACATGTCGCACTTTAATTTTTCGTTTATTTCCTTGATACCATAACCCTGCCCTGTGACTCAAACCGAAACATGAAGTCCGCAACTGTTAATATTATCGCAAGGAGCAACCTCCGGCAGTCAGACCCAGCACAGCACACCTATCCATTTAACTACCGCTCGCAACGAGCGGTTTTCTAATCACTGAGCCTCTTCCTCTTGCAGTTCGGGAGGCTCGGGCGCCTCTTCGTCTCTCAGCCTGTTGGAGTCCAACTCGATGACAGGATCCGCCGTCGCCTCAGCCAAGTTGGTGACGGACTTCGACTTGAAACATTGGAAGTCGACGTGGCGGCTCTTCGCCTCCTCCTTCTCCCAGGACATGTGGATGAAGGGCCGCTGGACGTAGTTGTAGATCACTTCCGCGCGTCCGCCGGGACGCTTGCGGACTTTCTCCTTGTAAGTGGGATAGCCTTCGATTCCGAGGCGGATTTTTTTGAGCCCTCGGTCTTTCATAACTTGTTTCGCTACATCCCTGTAAAATGATGATGTGTTATTGGCTTTGTCTCGACTTATAGCTAAGATTATCAGTTTTAAGCTGATGAAGTAAAATTTTCACCTTGCACATTTTTTCCTTGATGTATAATATAACATCGGTATCCAGGGCTAAACAGTTTTCACATCCTACGATAAAGAGGGCGAATCGCTACGTTAAAGAAAACTTAAAATATGTGTATATTGTAAGAGATAACTTTTATATATAATAAGGTTGAGTTCTGCTAAATTTCAAATGCGTAAAACCCTATTTTATTCAGAAAGGACATGGCACGGGTTAATATTAAGATAGAGAAATGTAACTTGAAGAATATATTTATTTATTTATTTCGAATTCTACATACGAGCTCCTGGGAGCATTCAAATTCAATATATACTAGAGGTGCTCCATGCCCCGTACATGTTTAATATGCAGTAATTATTTTCGGTTCGTAGTTTTATTTGTTTCTTCTTGTTATGGATGCAGTAACATCAGACATACAGGAGCACTCGTTTGATATAGGGAATTCAAAATTTAAAAATTATTCCTCAGTTAAAATTATCTGTTGATTGAAAAATTTGGCCCTTACTGATATTATCCCAAGAAAACAAAATAATAAGGCTTAAAGAAAATGTAATCAATTCGAGTTCGGTCGGTCGGATGACCGCCGGATAAGTAAATTCGCATATGATGAAAATAAAAAAATATTACATTCTGAGGAAGGGTCTCAAAAAGTAGTTACGAGAACACTCTCTATAGTATAATCTAATGAAAATGTATGGCACCTCACCTGTTCTCGATGTACTTAAAGAATCTGTATAGCGGAGTGGACAGCACCGTCTGACTGTATTCATCTCCCATCTGCGGTGGATACTGCTCGTCCCACTCGACCGCGTCGTCGTCGAGGAGCACCACGACGTGGCACTCGCGGTCGCCGCGCTCAGCGGACTCCACCATCAGCGGCAGGATCAGCCGCTCCAGGAACGACTCGAACTGGCGACGTGCACCCTCGTTAGACAGCTCGTGGAGAAGCCCGCGCAGGTTCTGAGGATATATCATCAGCGTTGTTCGCCTTTACGTGTCTATCGTCTACACCACTCGATAGTTAAAAAATCAAAGAATTCGTTACGTAGAAGCATCGACAAGGTAGGGGACGCGCCGCCATTTTAAGATCGTTTGGCCGCATCATATAACCCCATTTTATATAAATTATAACTCGGAGAAGCTACGAAGCCGGTTTTAGTTGCAATCGGAATTTCTCATCAAGCTTTCTCGATTGCGTATACAAAACGTTGGTGTAGAATAGTTATTGTAAGTATATATATGATGTTGTAAGTTAAAAATTAAGAAAACTTAATGTAATATCGGCCTTTACTCATCAAGAAGCCAAAATAATATACGGCTGGAAAGGGCTTTGCAGCAGCAATCCAGTGAAAACCCAGTGAAGCAGTGCTAGAAATGAAAAAAGCAGACACGAATTCACGTAAAATATATGGCCGTGTTATGTTTTGAAGTCCTGGCTAGCTACAACCTTTAAGTTGAAAATGTACACTCAAATACCTATAGGTTTTTCCAGAAGTTGCTTTTGAGAGCCAGTTTCTCTAGGCTTAGCGTGTTACCATCTTCGGCTACATCGTCACTTACCACCAAGCAAGATCGTGGTCATATGCTAAATCGTCTAGTTTAAAGAGTGCCCTTGATTCTCGGGAGTAATATGTTATGTTTGGCCCTTTTGAGGTTGGCTGTACATAGCTATAGGCTGCAGTGACCACTTAACATTATCAAATCAATATATCTAAAATCCTAAATGACTTCCTCTAAACAATGATTTTTGTGAATTTTTGTAGTTGTTTTGTTTTGTTACTACGAGCATTTTTACTTTCTATGTGACTTAAAACTAGAGTAGACCAAAATAATAAAACCAAGGAATCGAAAATTAATCGTATTAATTTTAAGAAAAGAAAATTAATCGAATTGATCGATTGCCGTTGGATATTTAATTTATTAGTTTCTTGTATAATTTCGAATAAACAAATATATTTACATAATTCCTACATTTTTACTGCAGCAACACGCAACGAAGAAAAGTCCTGCATTCAATAATTCAAGTGCACCAGATTGCGATCTCAATTAATGTTATAGGTTTTTTGTTAATTAATTGACACAGCTTACATATCCCTCTATTTCCCTCCCTTCTATCCCTCTATATCCTCCCTTTAAAGCGACTAAAGCATAATCGTATTTCCGATTGTATTTAGTTCTAAAAAAGAATCGATAATCGTAAAATCAACTTATAATTTAAATTATGCTACATCTCTAAAATAAACATTTGACATGTGCCGTGCAAATCTTACGATGAATGAATAATAATAACTGTGAACCTTATTTACACAATTAAAATAAACCTAAGCGTGGGCAGTCATCTCGATGACTGAAATGTTTGTCTGAACGGTTGGCAGTGTGTTAACTGAATAAAGTAATAAAAAACTGGCCGATATATTGCACTTTCTCTTGTAAGAGTGGTAATGTAGATATTGCTATTATAAAAAATTCACCTGGCAACGAACAGTGTTCGCGTCGAACGGGACCAGCAGATAGTCACAAGCTTCGCGCAACTCCTGGACGGAGACAGTCGGCGGGCAGCGTATGGTACCACCGCGGTAATATTCAAGAATAGCGCGGAACACTGTCGCAGATATACCTTCGGCCACCTCATACTCGCCGCGTTCGTTGGGATGAGTGAACTCCAGACCTGAAACGCCATATTTTTTTTTTCAATTTTCGTTTCAGAAATGAAGTGGAATCTTAATTTTAATTTTCAAAAACTCTATTCTGAATATATCTTTTCTTATCTAAACTAATATTGTAAATGCAAAAGTAACTCAGTCTGTCTGTTTGATAAGTTTTCACATCAAACCGTTCAAGCAATTTCGATTAATTTTTACATAGAGACAGATTGAATAGAAGGATATAGATTACCTATTGTCGCGAAAATAGAACTTAAAGGGGTAAAATTGTGCTACCAATGCATAAAAAAAGTTATCAGAGCGACTTTAGTAAATATAGGCCAATTACAATCCTACCAGTAATTGACAAAATAATAAATAAATACGTCTGTAATCAGATTCGAAACTTTTACACAATCAATTATCAGATGACCAATATGGATTTCACTTAAAAATCTACCACTCAGCTTCTTTCAAGCTTCTCTGATGAAGTTAACACGTGTTTAAATGACATCAGTAATAAAAGGTGTGCTGTGAAAATATCGAATGTCTTAAGCGACAAAAAGGGAAGGTACGGCGCAGGGATCGGTGATAGAACCTTTACATTGTTCCATATATCAATATGCCGATGACACATGTCTTTTAGCCCCCAGTAGAAATGTAAACGAAGCATCGGAGTGAATGCAAAAGGATTTTATTCAGATAGCGAAATGGACACATGCTGCTGTACTTGTCTTAAATGCTGGTATAAAAAAATTGTACATGTGCGTACATGTGCGTTCAAACTACTTGCGAAGTAGTCATAACTCCTTTAAAATAATAGCACATAACCACACTATTTACACGCGATGTCCAATTCTAAGAACTGCATGTGTAAATCTATAGACCAAGTATCCCACCCACCATACATACTTAGGTCTTATTGTGGATGACAGGTTTAATTTGAGCTACCTTGTGGTACACTACGAGCAATGCTAGCAAAATTTTACATAATTAAACCCAAAGTTGATATACTCTGCCAAATAAATAAGGAAGCTAATTCACAAAATTATCGATGAATTTATAAGAATTATTTTCAGAAAAACCTCATATGATCAGAAGAAATACAAGTAATACCTGTCTAAATTTATTGTCTAAAAAAAAATAGAAAAAAACTATAATAGTCATAATTTTTAATGATATAGTACAATCTAGTAAATAAAAAACATGGCTATACTTATAATGTATACTAATACTAAAAATAATTATTAGTGAAACTTCATAACACAATCCGTATAGGCAGTTCGAATCCATCTAAAACCACTTCTTAGCAAACGCGCCAAATTTAATCAGTGGCTATAAAAAAACATGTATCCTTACTATAATCCTACTAATATTATAAATGTGAATGTAAGTTTGTTTGTTACGCTTTCACGCGAAAACTACTTAACCGATCATCATGAAACTTTGTACACATATTCCGAATATATATATTTAGAAGTAACATAGGATACTTTTTATCCAGGTAACAACCATTTTTGTCGGCCACGCGAGCGAAGCCGCGGGCACAGCTAGTAATATTATAAATGCGAAAGTGAGTTTATTTGTGGTTTACTCAATCACCCAAAAATGCCTAAAAGTATTTAGATGAAATTTGGCACACAGCTTATAACACGGAATAAGATATAGGATACTTTTTATTCTGGTAAAGGACCAATACTGAAGTCCACGCAGACAAAATCGCGGGCACAGCTAGTATTTTATATATGAAGTATTGAATATTTATTTTGAATTAGATTTATATATTTATAGATTATGTGTTACTATTTATGTTATTATGTGTAATAGTGATGTGACTTGAAGGAGATGAATAATTGTTTCGGTTTAAACCAATGCTGGTTTTTCCGGACATCTCAATGAAACTGTATGAGATGTTTTGTTAAACAAAAAATTAAAAATCATGTTAATGCTTTTGCTAAGAAATAAAGAGTGTTTCGTATTATGGATATTTGTTGGAGAGATGAGACCTATCCTACTAATACTTGTTATGAATGTGAAAGTTTTTTTGTATGTTACTCAATCACACAAAACCGATTTAATGGATTTGGATGAAATGTGACAGTTTTTTTTATACTACAAAGGTAGCCAACAGTCATACGGCAATACCACAGGTATCACAAGCGCGTTGAGGACCTTGAACCCCCCTACCCCAAGGAGTTCTGGAGACCCTACTCACCGCAGAAACACAACACTAAGTCATTTGGCTGCGATCTTCTGTAGGGTGGAGGTATTCCACCAGTCGGGCTGCCTCAAGTAGAGAGAAATCTCCCAAGAAATTTCTCTACGCCCTACCTCTTTTTGTAACTATTACACTACACTTTGATCTAAGCCGGAGGCCGAGAAGCGATTAGATAGTTTATAACCTGGATTAACACATATGATACTTTTGTCCCAATGAAGACCTAATTGTAAAGTCCACACAGATGAAATCGCAGGCAGAAGCTAGAATATTAAGTCCATATTAAGTGGTCACTGTAGCCTATAGTTCTGAACATATTAACAACTGGCTTCAAAAAGACCATAATCTTAACTGAGGCCAGTGATAATAGGCCGCTATTCCTGAGGACTGAGGCCTTATGTACCAGTACATTTATGCATGTTAACCACACCCTTTGAACTGGAACAAAGCAATGAAAGCACTTTTGCTTTGTGGCATAATAACAGTGATACTTCCTCGGGATTCTTCCATAGATTCTACTGCTGTATTATGTGACAAAACTATGAAGAGAGTATGCAGTCCACTGAAGACAATATCATTAAAACCTGCACATTATCCACAATCTGGGGTCACAATCACAGAAATGTTGCAACTCAGAAAGACAACATATTTCCACGTCTCTCATGTTTCAAGTGGTAAAACTATTGCTGGTAAACTATAGCTCAATTATTGTTGCCAACAACTGAACTGATGTTTTACAGAACAAATAGATGTAGCAGTAATATTTCTACAATAACATTTTCTAAACATACCAACTACAGTACATTTGATTACGTCTTCCACTCACAAAATGCTTTTAATGCACCTAATTGTATATATACAGTTGGAAAATTATGATAATCATTGAAAGCCTACTGTAATAATATCTGTAAATAACACAATGGAAGCCTTAGCAATTCTATAGTTATACAAATAAATAAAATTGAAGTGTCTGATTGTGATGTTAAAATAATAGCTTTTTACTAAGTGCTTATGAATTTTTTTTCCGGTACCTACAACAAAAAGCAATTTCACATTTCAAAAGTAATCTCCAAAACGGTTGGATTTTGTTACATAAAGTAACAAAGGAAATAAACATAACAATAATGTTGATAATGAACAAAAAAACCCTTTTGTGTCTATGGCTATGCTTATGTCTTATGCTGATTAAATCTTAAGAGATATATCAAATTAATGTAATAAGTAAGTACATAATTTTAGATCTTAAAAACATCTACAAAAAAGTCTGCGACAGCATATGTTTCTCTTATAAAGATCAATCATAGTAACAGAAAGCTGTAGTTTGGTATGAGTATATATATTAAACACGCGGAAAAGTGGTAAAAAGAAATCTTGAAAAACAAAGTTTACCTCCCCTACACTTAAAGTGGGAATGGTTTTATTTTCTCCTGTGTCCCATCACCTGAGAGTTGTCATTGGATAGGTTGTTAAAAAATATGGCTGGTGTGTGTAATCCATTTTTAGATTCAAAGATCCCTTTGTGAAATGTTAGGCTTTAAAGTGCTAATTTTAGTTATGAGTCTAGTATCCCTTGCCTCTGCCAACTAAATGGTTGTTTTTAGATATGTGAAAACATTCATTGCGTGAGCTGTGCATGTGTAGTAGTAACATTCTATACATCAAATTGATAAGCGTAAAAATCAGAGTACATACTTTTTTCTATCATTATTTCTATTAAAAACTTGGTCTTGTAAATCACTATAAAATAATTCAAGATGTTAACTTAGTTGAGTAAAATAAAAGTATGAAATATAAATTTATAATAGCATACCAGAACTGAACATTCTTCCAAGCATTGTATTAGGATGGGCGGTAAACTGCGCTGGGTCCACCACAAAGCGCGTGTTCTCCACAACAAGCGTGATCCTGTCGTCGCAGATCTGGTTCTGCGACTTTGGTCCGTTCTTAGGTGGCTCCTGTGCAGTAGAAGTCGACGGAGTAGGATTGTTGCAAGTCAGGTTTTTTGGTGGCATTGTAGGCAAACGTGTGCGTATGTTCGGCCCTGTGCGTTTCGATAGGCGTTTGCGACGCTCCTCGTCTCTCCTGTACTCCTCTGTGTCGCTACTACTGTCTGGGTAAAAAAATGATCTTCTGTCATTCATGGCCTGCTGGCCTATAGCTTGAGAGTCTGACATAGGCGCGTGCTCGTCCCCACGAGCCCTCACATCACGGTCGACACTCCCCTGCCTCCGCGTTGGCGACCTAAAGGCTCCCTTTAACGATTTCGTTGTGGAAAATCTTGTTTTTGTCTATACAAAGTAAAAGTAAAACTACGTCAAATGTCACCTTTGTTTTACTTTGACAGACATGACAGTTGACAACAAAATGTTGCAAAATAAAAAAAATCTTTTATAAAGTTTCAAGACTATTGTCAGCATGTTATAATATTTTTCAAAACAAAGGACTATTGTGCTATATTTCGTGACATATAAGAAATATTTTTATAGAATTTAGAAAAGTACACTGTCATCGCTATGTACTAAGAAGTTTGTTAACTAAATAAGTGATGACTGAAAAAATTTAATGAATGAACCGGCTGTTGACCTTTTCACTGTCAAAACGGTTGCGGAAATTGCATATCGCAATTAAATTATATAAAAATTATAAATAAATACACCCCACCTATCGGAGCTGTGAATTTTTGTGATATGAATATCAGAAAACAACTTTCTAAACTGTAAAAATAAGTGTCAAATAATTGGTTGTTAGTTTTTACAACGGCGTTGGGGCGGGACTCGTTTTTAGTTATTATATCGTAAGCAATGGAAAATAAAGAAGAATATCATGATCCTGACTACCCTGAGGTTCCTGTTCATGTAAAGGAGGAAAATGCCGCGGTACCTACAGAGGATAAAATTGAAAAAATCAAAGAAATTATCAGGCGGGAATTTACAAATGAGATCGACTTACGAGAGAATGAAGTTATGTTAATTGAGCAAAGGTATTACTTTTAAAGTTTAATTACAATATATATAGTGTTTTTAAAAGTTGTAAAGACTTAAAGTGTTGATCTAATTGTAAATACAATTCTAAATAGAAACATGTGGTGGCTATTGGCTGTAGGAAGGGATATATTTTGAAGGTTATTTTGTTTGTTATTAAAATATGATGAATTTATTACAAAAATTAGCATCGCTACTGTATTGTTAAAGATATGAGGTGTTAGTTAGTTTATAGCATGAGAAATAAAATAATTATTTTTAAAATTGTAAAATATAACAACTTAAATGTGAACCTGAAATTAATAAAAAAGAGCCAGTGATATATTCCAGTGATTAACATTATGACAACAAATTGCCAAGAAAATAAAAGAAACTAATCCCATACAATTAACATTTATTTAATTCTAGAAATTAGCAGAAAAACATTTAAACATGCAATGTTTTTGAGACTATGAAATTGTGTGCTCAACTTTTTTAAATATTTTGAAATAAACGGACACTACTCTAACTTGAAAATATTGATTATACACCAGAAGTATTTAGCATTTATATCAGTTGTCTTTAATTTATATCTTTATTTATTACAATTTGAATATAATTTCATTTATACTAAAAAAATAGACAAATGCGGAAATTGCTCAAATTTCAAGTTAACATAGTTTAAATTGATGATGTTAACCTCAAGTAATAAAACTTCTGTGTACAAATTCTGATTACTTTAACAAAACATAAAGTAAATTTAAAAGTCCAAGAAATTTTCTAAATAAATCATAATTACAAATTATAAGATGTTAAAATTATGTGAATAATAAATTAAATCATATATTATAATTAAAGTATTTCAAGCAAGGTCAGTAAATAAATTATTTTAAAAGAAAATACTTAAAAAACAATGTGTCCATTTGTGTTCATATTTTACATATACACAAATATACATTTAGTTTGATGGCTTTTATGCACAAAAATGTCTGTGTTTTTCAGCAGCCTAATTTGGAAGAACAAAATTATATAAAATTTGATTATAAAGTAACTCGTAAAACTGACTTGAATTCGTATTTATAAGATGCCATTTAAAAAAGTTAAAGAAAGTTGTGTAAATTTAAAAGAACATTATTATTATTATTAAACCACTACACCAGACTTAAAATATTCTTTACAGTTGACACAATCAAGTATTAACCATAATAATCCAAGCCATGTGGGCGGTAATTTCAGTGGTGTGGCAGAAACTAGTTTTTAGTGACAGAATATGATATAGGGGATACTAGGTACGAGTATAGGATTAACGTTGGTCCAGACATTGAATGAAAAATTTTGTGAATTAATGCCTGCCAGGGGCTACTTATAATCAAATTTTGAGCAATGATGGCTCAGTAGTAGCTTGTACTGACATTGCATATATTGATGTGAGTTGGAATCCCTGTAATGAGCCTGAGCTTTCAGTGAAGGAAAACATCGTGATGAAACCATAGCATGGTGGTAGGGCTTTTTCTAATGCTTGCTTGGCTAGCTACCACCCTCAGGTTGAAAATCTGTTGCCAAACACCAATAGGTGTGTTCCGGGAGCTGCACTTTTTGAGTCTTTGTGACTTATTTTATTATTTAAAATTAATATTTCAGTGATTCTTTGTTATAGTTATCATGCCTATTATAAAAAGTAGAGACTACTTATATGATTTATAATACTATAGAAAATTATTGACAACTAGTGATTCATCTCATGCTTATGTTGGAGATTGTTGGAAAAAAATTTAACATGTTGGTGTAGCGGCAAAAGTGTTATTTAAAAAAAAGTTTTTAAATGAAGTAATAAGACTAAAACAGTTTGGCATATAATAAATAAGGAAAAAGGAAAATGATAATTTACTTAATCTAAATTTTGTGGGAGTTCCTTGTTGAAACAGTTCAGAGGTAGCAACTGTTTTTCAGTATTAATTCACAAAAGTACCTTTAGAAATAACAAAAAATATAACATCATTACCAAATGGTGCCACATCACTTTTCGAAAACCTGCACCTATAAACTCTAATTTTAATTTTACATCCATTAGTACAGGTGAAATTATAATGGCTTTTAAACAATTAAACTTAAAACACAATGAAGATATTTAGGGAATATCCGTACCAGTCCTTAATTGTCAATATTTCACCATATCTGCATTTTAATCAGTGCATAGAAAAACTTTTTCCAATCTAATGAAAATTAGCAAAGTAGTTCCTCTGTTTAAATCAGGTTGTAGAAATGAACTTGGAAATTATATACCAATTTCTGTACTTCCATCGGTTAGTAAGATTTTCGAGAAAATTATGCTTAAGCAGAAGCTCAAAGCGCAAGAAATTTTGGATGCTCGACAGTATGGATTCACGAAATCAAAATCAACCATTGACGTTGGTGCCACACTACTAAATCATATCTTTAGGTGTTCTGTGATCTCTCAAAGGCTGTCCACTGAGTTGACCACAGTATGCTTAGCCACAATACGCTGTGCTGCATACACCCAGATGAATCGAACCACCACCTCCCTTCCTGGATGAGACCCAGATATTTCATTTGGGCCCCAACACAGAGCCTAATCCCTTCCATTGTTATTTATACTAACCCCAGGGGGTGGTCCACATTGAGACCCATGAAATAGTAAGGCCTCGGTTTTCTCGACCGCCACCCTGAGGCCCATCACAGTTCAAACCTAACCTAACCAATTTTATCGCCATAACCAAAAAAATATTCGTAAATCTCAAAACGTTAAACTGCTCAAATCAGTTACAGCTAAATTTACAATATTTCCACTGTTTCATTAGATAAACGCAATTAGGCTAGGCAATAATCGATAATAATAATCGAATAAAACTTTATCGATTCAAGTCATTCGCCTAGTGTTTGATTCAATGTCTGAATATCATTCAGGCCGCTAGTTAAACGGCGCCGTTTAGTAAAAAGGCTAGGCTGTTAATTAAATAGCTGATTGAGCTAGCTGGCTGTGACAGTGATACCCGAAAGATAATAATAATCTGGACACAGCCTTGGATATCTGAATAATTAATTCGATTAGTCTGTAAAAACAATGTCTTATATTATATTTATAATTTATTATTCCGTTTTTAGGATGACTACATCCAGGCAGATTCTTCATCGTCTCCGCTATGCGATAGTCAGCAGTTACTACAATGAGTTAAAGCTCCAGATGACGAACGGTCACATTCAAGATGAGATAGCCGAACAGCGTGACCCCAGGTCTAAAGCAGAGGTGTGTAGCATGTCGTTACAAATGTTTAACAAGAGAGAACACTGAAAAATCTGTCTCTTTTCCCTATAACCTTCTACTTTTGGCAGTCTGACTGGTAAAATAACCACCCACCCCACAGAAGCGCACCCAAATAACTCTGTGTTGTGTTCCTGCGGTTAGTGAGTTTACCAGAATTCCTTGAGGAAAAGGGGAGGTACAAGGTTGGCAATGCGCTAGTGATACCTCTGCTGTTAGTAGCGTCCATAAGCTACGGTAACTGCTTACCATCAGGCGGCTAGTACGCTTGCCACATGAATTTTATTAAAAAAAACACCATTTATTGCCACAAAATAAAGTATATGAAGGGTAACCAATTTTATATTAATATTTACCATTGAATGTTTAAAGGACTATCTCACTCTCGGCCATCTAATCTCAAAAATTAAGATTAATATAAATCTGAAAAATGTATTAGAGCATGCCGAGGTTTGATCCTATGGCTATCAGTTTTCCGACGTCAAATCTCAACTTAAATTCTTTAGCAATGTTTCTCATGGTCGCCTATATAGACAGTTCAACAAGTCGAGGAGGTCACTTGTTGACAGAATATGGCTTGACTAACCTTCAACGAAAATTTATTAGTAATCTGTTTAATCAGATTGAATCAATTTAACTTTCACCTACAAGTAAAGTAGCCAAGATTTTATGAAAATTTGTTATTAGTTGTGTAAACGCTAATGTTTGGTTACAATGGGACTGACATGTTCTTTTTTCCTAAAGTCCGTAAATTAAACAAAGAGCTTCTACGCTAATACCCGTATTCATAAACGAGTCATGAACGCATACCGTCATTCGGGCTTTCTGGTGTCAAATTTTTG
The DNA here is from genome assembly GCA_947532125.1 of Saturnia pavonia. Taxonomy (NCBI): domain Eukaryota; kingdom Metazoa; phylum Arthropoda; class Insecta; order Lepidoptera; family Saturniidae; genus Saturnia; species Saturnia pavonia. Next base: position 9,371,469 of record OX383921.1, read on the forward strand.
TATAGGTTTTCTGTACCCTATGCGTTCGAACGCACTGTGAGACCTCATAGTAATGTTTGTGAATATGGGCGTAAGTACACCACCTACTATTGACGCTCATTGCCCACTTGCATTTCATGATTCTTCCAGATATCGTCTCTACTTCGCGAAGGTCAACGTGAAATACACCCGTCCGTCCGTAAACTTCTCGGGAAGAAAACAGTCGACCTGTCCGAGATCTTTAAAACCAGAGCGCCCAGGAACAAAGTCAGAAAAGATTATTCTGTAAGTACAGAGTTTGAGAGACTGCTAACTGCTTTGTTTGTCTAATTTCAATGTTCTCGTAATTAGTCTTTTTTTCGTTCCAATTAATTTACTTTGTTCCCGCTTCGAGAACTTGCATAAAGTAATCAAAATAAGCAGTAAAAAAACGTTCAATAACAGTGCCAAGTACCCATATTGTTTCTTTAAGCAACAATGCGTACTCTCTTTTTTAAATGACGAGTCGTCGCAGTACTTTAAACATACGTCCCTAACAAATAATAAGAATAACGAATTGAAAAACAGTTATTGATAGTACCATCTCACCAGGCCATGCTCCAGAAACGCAACTACACGATATGCGCGGACTCGACGAAGTCGCTGAGGCCGGACACGAAGCCCGAGCCGGAGCCGGAGCCCGAGCCGGCGCCGGAGCCGTGCGGCAGTCAGCCGCGGAAGGTGCCGCGGCATCTCGAACCCAAGCTCACTAACGTGCTCACTTTAGACGAGGTCACGAGGAACCAGATGAAACATCGATATCGAATAGTCATAGGTCAGTATGGCAGATTTTTTTTAAAGTGTAAAAACTTCTTTAGCACCGATGTGATTTTTTAAACTCGATGAAACGAAAAACCGACAATAAAAAGAGACAACCATATGCATCTATAGGATTTAGCCTACGAGAGAATGAGATAGAATACATTTACATTATGCACGGTTAATGCAAGTCCTGATTTTTATGATTGCGATCGTCGTCGGATTGGCCTAGTGGTGTGAGACGACCAGGTAGTTCGATACCCGGTGATTATTATTTTTTTCTTTTTTGAATGTTTCTTTTCTGATACGTGTTAACTGCTGCACATATATTTTTTTATCTGTAATCTGTTAAATTTTTTCATCCACGTTAAATTTATTCAACCAATTGGTAACATTGTTCTCACTAACCGTACTTGCCTACAGCTTACCAAATTGCTTGACGTTCATGGCTACTACTCCGCACCTTAAGGTTGTAGCGTGAAATTATATACCCTGTAACCTTTCTCAATAAGTAGTCTATGGAATCCAAATTTAATATGTAGATTGAGATGTTTGTGCGTTTCAAACAGACAATTCAAACTGATAATAAGCTTGAGGTTTCATTGAAGGAAAGCATCATGATGAAACGATAGCCTGGTAGGGCATTTTCTAAAGTCTGCCTGGCTAGCTACTACCCTCAAGTTGAAACCTGTTACCAAGCATCTAAAGGTGTCTTCAGGACCACAATTTGATACTACACGTGGGCCTATCCGATAACGCGACCCCGTCCAGCCTAGCTAGGATCCCCGACGTATTAGAGTCAACAGCAGACGCCGACTTAGCAATCGATTCCCTGGTCGACTACCTCCAAACCGGTGTAAGGGAGGCCTCGAGAGAGGTGCAAGCGGCGAACGAACGCCGTTTTATACTCCCCCCCGGCTTACGAGCGTTAATCACGGAAAAGAACGCCGCGACACGTGCACACGATTCTTATCCGACGAGGGATAACACCCGTAGGTTACGGCGACTTCAGAGAGAGGTTAGAACTCGCATCAGCGAGTACAGAGGTCACCGGTGGGATAACCTCTTAGAGGGTCTCAAGCCGTCCCATCTGGCTTACTGGAACCTCGCCCGCTCTCTGAAGTTAGAAGCTACCGCCCTGATGCCGCCCCTCGAAAGAGGCCCCGATCTCCCACTCGCGTTCGATAGCGACGATAAGGCAGAATGCCTTGCCGCAAGCTTGGAGAGCCAGTGCTCCCCAAACTGCGACAACGTAGACACTGCCCACATCGAAACTATCGAAACCGCCGTTCAGGAACTAACGTCGATTCCCCCCGCGGAAACGTTAACCCCGGTCACGCATGACGAGATTTGTTCTGTTATTAAAGGCCTTAAGCCTAGCAAGTCCCCCGGCCCCGACGGTATCAGGAATGAAGTACTTAAACTTCTTCCCGATCACCTCATAGCTCTTTTGGTCTGCATCTTCAATGTAGCCATAGCCCACTGCTATTTTCCAGCCGTCTGGAAAAAAGCTATAGTTATAGGTATTCACAAGCCCGGCAAAAAAGCTTCGCTTCCCGATAGCTATCGCCCGATCAGCCTTTTAAACACACTAGGAAAACTTTACGAGCGGCTCCTTCTGAACCGTCTCAAAACCGTTATTAAAAACCTATACCCTCCCGAACAGTTCGGTTTTCGCGCCCGACACTCGTGTACACATCAAGTGCACCGCCTCACGGAGCACATCACGAGCAACTTTGCCAAAAGTAGTATCGCCCCCGCCCGTACGCTTGCGGTCTTTTTCGACGTAGCTAAGGCCTTCGATAAGGTCTGGCATGCCGGACTAGTCCACAAGCTACATAAACTAGAAATCCCGGATAGGTTAGTTCACCTAGTTCATGATTTTCTACGCGACCGCACCTTTCACTACCGAGTGGAAGGAGTACTATCTACCGCCCACCCTATACGCTCAGGAGTCCCGCAAGGTTCCATTCTGGCGCCTTGCCTTTTCAATCTGTACGTCAGCGACCTCCCGAAGCCCCCCGGGGTCGAGGTAGGGCTCTACGCTGACGACACAGTCATATACGCGTCAAACAGACACAGAAAAAATCTCGCCTGCGCAGTCCAACGTGCCGTAACCACTCTCGGGGAGTGGTTTCGAACGTGGCGAATAGCTATTAATCCGGTAAAGAGCGCCGCGATTATGTTCGAACCGCATACATGTAAACTACCACGCACGGTAGGACCCCTCTCATTATTCGGTAGGAATATCCCTTGGGCCACCAAGACTAAATATCTAGGTGTCACCCTCGACTCGAAGCTTAACTTCAACGCACACGTTACTATAGTCCGGAATAGGGCCGTCTGGATCCTTTCCCGCTTGCGACCCTTGCTCAGTTCGGTAAGCAAAATGTCCTTAAGACATAAGCTTACACTATACAAGATGTGCGTCCGTCCGATCTTGACATATAGCTGCGCAGCGTTCGCACATATGTCCAAACATAACTTTGTCCGCATGCAAAGAGTCCAAAATCGGTTTCTCCGTCGCCTGCTTGACCCTCCAGCCTTCGTTAGGAACATGGACCTCCACAGGGACATGAGGCTTCCCTCGATAGAAGCCTATGTGAAATATCTCACCAGGAGATACTTCGATAGCGCTTCGAATCACCCCAACCCACTCGTAAAATCCACCGTGAACTACGTCCCAGACAACTCGATCCCCGTTGCCAAAGGTTATAAACGCCGTCCGCGAAATCTCCTTGTCGATCCCGACGACGACATCGAGAAAGCTAATAATTACTACGCGTCCGCTCCCGCAACATATGCGTGCTCGCGCCCACGCCCGCGAAACCACCGTTCCCTCCGCAGGGGACGTACGGTTAACTTCGCTCCCGCACACCCGCCACGACCGCCCTCCTCTGCGGCAACTCAAGCCTAGGTCCGATCCATCGGCATGGAGCCCTTGAGACAAGCAGCCGCTCGCGCGATACAAGTGACTCTACAATCACTAGCTTTCACAGCTATACATGACACTGCATTATACATACATGCACAACACACATAGGTACATAGGTTCTGTAAGGGACCTTTTTTTTTTTCTTTTTTGCCTAGTTAGAGTAGACAAAAATTTCAGACCACTAAATACACATACACATGTTCCTTCCCTCCTCCCAGGGGGCAGAAACATATATATATGTATAGTTAGTTTAGTTCGAATTACGGATAGGGAATTAGTCAGATCGCGACCTAATTGCATACGCGCAACAGTCCGAGCCGAGGTCCGGCCACTTTGGCACCCTCGGATGTTGTTGCTTAGCTTTCGTGGCCGAGTGCCCTAAGCGCTCGCCCCCAAGCCCGGTAAAGCTGTAAAAGCCGTAAAGGCTCCAGGGCCCCTCAGGCTAACGGTGTAGTCGTTCGAAAAAAAAAAAAAAAAAAAAAAAAAAAACTACACGTGGGAATATAACAGCACATTTTGTCGTGATGATATTCTTTGGTATTAAATATTTTTATACTTCTTTGGCTTGTGTCTTAAAAAGAAATGTGAAATTAGGGATACATTTATAGGCCATAAAACGATTTAATCAATGGCACTTCTTTGGGGGGTGAGGAAAGTAAAATTCGAGGGTCGAATTTCATTACGTTTTAAATGCAACGTTTTTAACGTATGAGGAACGGAAATAGGTACTTGGGTAGAAAAAGAATCCTTACTAACATTATAAATGTGAATGTAAGTTTGTTTGTTACGCTTTCACGCGAAAACTACTTAACCGATCATCATGAAACTTTGTACACATATTCTTGGAGGTATTAGAAGTAACATAGGATACTTTTTATCCCGGCAACAACAATTTTTGTCGACCACGAGAGCGAAGCGCGTAGATGCAGACGTATAGAATAAGACATGATAATAGTAAACGTGGAAGTTGTCATTCCATCATGGTGTTAAACCCGTCACAGTGATACTCTTTTGGTCTGTCGCGTTTCGGTATCCGCCATTGCAGCGAAGTTTGCAGGCCGGCATGACAGTGTTGACTGACGATCGATTGCCGAATTCTCGGCTTAACTGTGGGCCTACCACAAAGCACAGAGCTGTCACTTTGCGGTATGTTACTAAAATTAATAAAATATATTATTTAAAGAAGTTTTATTTCTGTCGGTTGTACAGAGTTAGGCTCTATTACGGTCTGAGTAAGAGAAAAATAGAAAAATAATCACCATTCTTGAAATCTGAAGGATCGTCTGGAATATGCCCAAAATATCGTGTATTTATCATAGTGTAATCGTGTGTCATGTAGTCATAGGTTCAACGACGCACACATAGAAAGCCTTATCGCTCCAACTGTCAGCAAACAATATGCTATAAATCAAACGTTCCCCTCCTTTTGAAGCGATGACGTAAGTTGTTTACAACATGTTGAGAGTTCAAAGACCTTCTAGAGACTTCATGATCGCCTCGTCTATACATATAATAAAATTGAAGTGTCTGTTTGTAATATCAAAATAACGTGTTTATATTAAATGCATATGCATATGCACGATACATATAAAAAAAAAACATTTATTTTTATTTTTGTCTGTCTGTTTATTTGTTCCGGGTAATCTCTGAAACGGTTGGACCAAATTTAACGGGACTTTCACTGGCAAATAATTAGGATTCCGCACAAAAAATGTTTTGTTTGTAGTTCACGCGAGCGGAGTTTCGGGCACAGCTAGTTTGGGTATAAAAGCGAACTGTAACACGAGTTATGACAGTTCTAATTTCGAAAGATTTTATTGCTAGTCCGATTGTCTAAAGGCGCGATCTGTGCATTTCTGGACAGAGACAAAATAGACGTCCGATTCCTTCTTCCGACTTACCAGTTGACTCTAGCGTTGAGACTGGACGGACGCATCGTTTTATTTCAGACTATGATGAAAAATTACAACATTAAAATGGCTTATTGTGGCCGTAGAAAAACGTATTTGCTTATGGGACTCGGGCAATGAAGAGTATCTCTATCGACAAAAAAAAACTGATTGGGAAAGAAAAGAAGTCCAATTGATTGCGTGGATCCAATAACGACGTCTTTTCTTCTTTCGCGTTAATACGAGCAAATATGCAATAAGTATCAGTACTTCGTCGTCCATCTTTCTTTCTGCTCCGTAATGCAAATACTCGGGATGATAGCTATGAAACGACTGAGTATACAAAATCTGACGTATATTCCCAGCCTTACAGTTGACGTTTCTAGTGATTGTTTGAATAGGTAACACGTCGAAGTACGCGCCGGGCGCTTCGTCGGCAGACCGGTCGACGCACAAGTGGCTGCTGTACGTGCGCGGGCCGCCCGCCGCGCCCGACCTCTCGCGCCTCGTGCGCGCCGTCTCCGTGCGGCTGCACCACTCGTACGCGCCGCACCACACCGTCCTCCTGCAGTGAGTACCACATTCTGACCCTTTCAGACAATGCCTTTGTTTTGGAGAAGGGACCGTCTCTAGTATTACATAGGCCTCTTTGTGCAAGTAAAAATAAGAATATTGAGAGATCAAATGATAAGTGGTAAGACTTTTTTTAATTAAATAATAGAATGTAAAGGAACATTTTTAATTTTATGTAAAGTTAAATAAATTCTCGAAGAAAAGTCATTTATTTGTAGTAAGAAAGGTATTCCGTACTTATACCATGATAAAAATAGTATTATCAATTTAATGTATAAATATTATTTGAAAACATTATTATTATTTTATAAATTTTCATTTTACAATAAGATTTGTAATATTCACCAGTTCCATTTGTCAGCAAAAGTAAGAAATATGTAATTGGACTCTCCATCCCCAAACCTGAGCCGGTTTGAATGGCCCTGTACTTAAAAGCAAAAATTTTCCAAATAAACTTTGCATATAATACATACTGCTTAACTCGAAATTTAAAACTAAATTTACACTTTCCACAACGATATGATGGTGGCATATTGTTCCTCCAACGAGTGACGGCATACTTGGAGGCTGTAGTCCTGTGTAGAGAGTGTGATCATGTCTCCACATTAAATTTTCATAAGGGTATCGGAGGCGTTTTGTTTTAATCACACCAAAGAATAAAGTGGCCATGTTCAATACCCTCCGAGCTGCCATCTTTAGAATGTTAGCTTCATGTGACATGACTACGACGGGTAATACAGAAACAGAACCAAGCACAAGCATTTTGAACCCGTTAAATCAACCGGTCAGTTCGCGATAACAAACACCACACACCATGCACATCATCGCACCTACATCACAGCAGTTAAATCTTGACAGAACCAAACTGTCAACGAGGTCAACTGTTCATGAAGGGTTTAATTAAATAAACAAATATTTGTTGAACGTTCTGTAGCTTAAAAGTTTAGGAAGCATGCTCTAGATTAAATCTCTGTCTAGATGCTCTGTCTTAGATTAGATCCTCAGAAGGCACATATGAACCTCAAAATACTACCACTGTTTCGGATAAATATCTAGGATAAAAAGAGCTGGCAACTTGCTCGATAATGTTTATTAATTTGCTTTTTATTGTGTAAATAACGTTCCCAGTTAATAATTAGATTATTTAAGTGAATATACAGATAGGAAGCAATTTCCAGATATCACTATAATTCACGTGATTATTAAAAGTAAAACCCGATTGACATGGTTTGTTCAGTTCTTATTATAGAACCTAACCTACCATATATAAATATTACATATGACCATGGTAAAAATATTATTTTCAGTAAACCTCCATTCCACGTAACGAGACGCGGTTGGGGCGAGTTTCCCGCCAGGATCGAACTCCAGTTCGCGCTCCCGCATCGGAACAGACCGGCTCTCGTCCACCACACCATCCGGCTTGACACCGACTGCACCGGGGTCCAGACACTAGGTTAGCTCGCCTTTATTTTCTACTTAATAACCGAGTACAGACAGTTCTAGTATTTACGGCATATTGAGTTCTCCAAATACAATTTAAACTGCATTAATTATATAAAATGGTAAGCCTTATTACTCAAAGCAATTTCTTAAAATACTTATTTCTAGAATTAGTAATTACTTTGGGATTTATTAGTTAACTATTTTTGATTCAGTGAATTGTAATGAAAAAAAAAGTGAGATAAATTAATTAAAGCTTAGGTTTAAAAAACGTATCATTTTTCATTATCATCTCAGCCGCGAGGCAACTGAACTACGTTCTACTAACGACTACGAACTACGTAACTGGAGGACGGCCTGTATACTGCATGGATTTGTGATGGACACTGCTCGATTTTTTATTATCTGCAACAAACTTCAATTTATTCATCTGCCAGTGTCAATATTTTATTCGCTTTACTATATGATTATACCTCAATACTAAGTCAATGTACAAACCACATTCAAACTCCAAATGTTGCCAACTAACTAAAAAGAAATATGCCGATTTTGAAGTAACTTCAATGTAACCATTTGTGTTATTCTTCTAGTTGATTTCAGTATTACATGTTTAACAAATTATCATCACTTTTAAATGTCATCTAAGTTATCTAAGTCAGAATATATGATACAATGACGTAAGCATAAAAATAAAAGTTATACTAATAACCAATGAAATCCTTGCTAAAAAAAATTGCAATTATAAGTGACATTTCTTCTGGTCTTTTCCCCTCTTTCATTACACTTATATCTCAGCTAAAGGTGAAAGCTCTTTCAGGTGCGGAAACCTTGGTCGACGTATGGTTATACAGCACACCGGAGATGCTCCAATACGAATACAAAGAGGAAGACACCACTCTGGAAGCTAAGCCACCTGCGCCTGAACAACCCCTGCCCGTCCAACCTAAACTGGAGCCAGTAGACACAGAGCAAGAGAGTGATGGCCAGACTGAAAACTGGTTAGATTTCTTCAGCAAAGAACCCAAGGAGCTAGACGTTGATGAGATGATCATCAAGCCCGAAAAGAAAGTAGAAGAAAAGACTGACCTGGATAGCCTTATAGAAAGCAACATTATATCAAAATGCACAGAGCAATTTGAACAACACTTGCCGAATCTCGACAAACAGGATCCACCAAATGATATTTTGAATAAGCCGACTTTGCCTAAGAAACGGATAGTGAAATACATAGATCCCACAACAGGGAAAATCTATTATTTAGAAATGGACAGGAATCTGGATCTGAGTAAAGTTCAAGAGATAGTTATAAATAATACCACAGCGAAAATCAGTCCGATTAAAGGGAACGGCTTGAAAAGTTTTAGGAAAAAGAAAGGTGTGTCATTACTGAAGCCAGAGTTGAAAAGTTTATTAAAAACGGAAATCATGCAGAAAGAGGAACGTAGAAAAAAATTTACTCATATAGAAAATGATCATTGTTACTTGGCAACTCCGGCGAGGGATTGGCCCGGCAGTGACAGTGTTGCCAGTGTCGAAATTAAAAAGGAAGCTTCGTTATATGAACAATTGTGTTCGGTTATATGTAGGTTTGATAGTGTACGTGCTAGTGTGAATTATTTGTTGAAGAGGACACCGTTGATAAGTGACCAGGCCCGCGATCCGGACTTTACGAAACATTTTCCGTTCGTTGTCGAATGCTACGAGAGATATTGGAAAATGGATTTTGCAAAGAGAAGGAATATTGAGGTGAGTCCATTTAAAAAAATTGCTGTAGACACGCTGTTTCATTAAAGTTCTCGATAAATCTGCTACTATTGTGTATATAGAGTCATGATCAATATCGAAAATTACATTTGATTTTGTAAAAAAAAAATTAAGCTTTGTGACATACTAAAACCCGGGTTTAGTAAAACAAGAAGACTGCAAATAGCCATACAAAATAAGTAACTCGAAAATTAATTACTAACGTGAGATGTCGCTAAGTGTTTTTAAATCGATTATGCATTTGTCTATAATGACGTCCCTTTTTTTATGGTACTATAAAAATAGTTAGATGGCGCTATTTCCAATTGTGCTAATAAAATATTGACAGAACATGGAGATTTCCTTCAAAATAGAATTTTTAAAATAAACCTCTCCTTTATATATTGCATCGATTCTTCACATAATTTATAATATTTTTTCCATTATTATTAAAAATTAGATATCGCCCTAAAATATCTGAGGCCTAGATACCATACAAATGCATAATTATTAAGTTTAGTCAACTGTCAGTTTTAATTACTGGCATAATCATGTTAACTGACTAACTTTAATCATAAATAAACAAAGACATTATCAGTATCAAATATCAATAATAGATAAATGGTAGTAAGTTAATCCTAATTATGGGCCTTCGGTGGAGGAAAACAGTCAGTTATCCACAGTAAAACGTTTAGGAATTTTCTAGAACTATGTTGGCTAGCTGACACCAAGATTTACATTCCTACAATCTTCATTCTTGGCTTTGTTCAGGAACATTGTCGTTTACATGAGGTTTGATGGCGGTCAAACCTTAAGGTATAACAGAATAAAAGAGGATATCCTGTTGATGACTTTCAGTGGTCCAGAGCGAAATTAATAAACAGGATACTGAGTGAACATTTCACGCATTCCGAACCCATCTGGAGAACCAAACAGATCCTAGTGTACGCTCGCCTCCACGGCTATTATCCGGTCAGAAACGAACTGGTGACCCCGAAAACGGAAGACCACAACTGGTCCTCCTGGCAAGATTTGGACAACATCAGAAGATTGGAAACAAACATCAAAGAGTACTATCCGAGCGCGTCCGATATAAACACGCTTTCTGTCTTCCGGTCAGAAGATTATACAGGGAGCATTTCAGAAGTCTTCAACTTGACGGAGTCTGATGATGAAGTGGACGTGGAAAGCACGCGAAAACCGGTAAGGGTTAAGAAGGAGAGCGTAGATGAGGGTAGTTACACAGTGTTACCGGTGGAAGATGAAGATGAGAGACTGCGGTTCTTGTATTTGGAGAAGAAATGCGCCGATATAGGGATCGAGTTGAGATGTGAGGATGTCGGCAATGGATACTATTACAGGTGAGTTCATTACTTATACTGCGTTTTTTAATCCCATAGAGTAAATTGATAATGTCAAACTTGTTAATAATGTTGCCATATTCATTTTTGTAGTGTTTGTTTGTGATTATTTGAATCGTAAGAATTTAAATACTGATTTGAGGGATATATTAATTGATATATTCTGTATTATGCGACATACCCGATAATTTACTATCATCATTACATACTCAGAAAACTATAAAATATATGTATGGAGGACTACTTACAAAAAAGTTCTCTTCGGTTGCTCCTTGACAGAAATTCAACTATAGGAATAATATGTCGTAAGGTCTTACGATTAGTTCAAATTGGCAGACATCACTATTTACACATGAAAAGTTATTTTACTCTGTAGAATTAAAAACGAATTTTAGTTTTATGCATCCCACTTCTGATGTACATCTAATATGAAATAACAGTAATTGCTCAGAAATAAATTCTCTCGTTGTGCTTTCCTTTTAGTATTTTTATTTACAAAATATACGATTTAGGTGTTATTTTAATGCATCGAAATATTTTTTGGCCTGATTTCAGTATCTAATCTATATATAAAATCCCCTTCGCCAGAGATTACCGCGGTCAAACAAACAATCTTTTGAACTTTATAATATTAGTATGGTAATAAACTATCAGATTACGTTTTTTTTTTATTGTTGTTAAAATAAGTGTTTGTCCCTCGCAGCGCTGCGCACGCGGTGCTGCTGTGCGCGGTGCGCCGCTTCGCCGAGGAGTTAGTCCGCAGCGCCCTCGCACAGAAGCTGGCGCTCGAGTCGCCCGGCCCCGCCGCCGCCCCCGCCCCCGCCCCCGCGACCGTCTGGACAGGGTCAGTATTCAGTTCTAACAGCTGCAGAAACACCACAACACTGTTCTCACGAGTACTCGTCCATCCCGGTGGGGTATCTCCTGATGCCCGTCTGGCTGTGCTACCTAGCCAAGCTATCTTCAATTTGACAATCTATCACAAAACACCCACAGAAACAGTCACGCTCTGAACTTAATGTGTCACAAAACGCAATTTCAAGTGCCGTTTTCTCCACATACTTTTTTGTTTTCTATGTGCGTCGTTACTTTCTATGTTACTTAAAACTAGAGTGGACCAAAATAATATAACCAAAGAATTAAAAAATTAATCGTACGATTCGAAAATTAATTTATGGAACGTCGTTGTACATTTATTAGTTTATTTTTTAATTTCGAATATATATATATATATTTACGTAATTCTTACATGTTTACTGCAACAAGCTACAAGCAATAAAAAATATTGACTGGAAGAATTAATCTTGTTGTTTGGAGTTAGGCATTCAATATCAATTCAATTCAAGTGTTCCGGATTGCTATTCCAATTGTTGTTATACATTATTTTTGTCATTTCATTTACACAGCTTATACACACCTCAATTGATTTAAAGCATAATCGTACTATCGATTATATTTAGTTCTAAATAGAATCGATAATCGTAAAATCAACTTCCAACTTATATTATGCTACATCTCCAAAATAAATATTTGACATGTGTCCTGGAAGTCTTCTTACGATGTATCAATAATAAGACAATAACACCTGACAATGTAGTACAAAGTATTAGCGTATAGATGGCGCTTAGAACAAATCGTCAAGCGATGATACGTACAAACGAATTTAACCGCGCAATTAGATGTTGCACTTTAAAAACAATGGTATTGAATGTCCAGATCATCGTCATCAAGAGCGGTAGTGAGCTTGGAGCACGTGCTGATGGCGATGTCGAACCCTCGGCTCCAAGTGCTGAGCGGCAGAGACACGGGCGCCGCCTGCACCACACACAAACAAACCTATATATAATAAATTAAATCGTGAATACATTACAACTGTCCTTTTATTTGTAATTTGCATATTTCTTCCAGTGTCCTAACGACGTTATAGATATAGTGGAACTATCACATATAAAGTCGTTTTGATGATAAAAAGGTAAACAATACAAAATTTTATAAATATATCAATCAATATACACGTGTGTGTAAGGGGGTTAAATAACATCTTAAGAGTTGAGACACTGAAGCCAACCTTACTAGTACGGCGTGCATCCTGTTGAATAACACACGAGGCAGTGGCGATAGCGAGTTGGCAGGGCTGTACTAGGCTAGGTCGACCGACAACCAAGTCCGTCATAGTGATTCGCTTATGTAGTCTCTTTTCGGGCTCAGCCCCGTGTGTATCCAGTTTCTATTTACGCAGGCTGGTATTACAGCAACGACTAGCTTTGGATTGTTGATGTCTCGATTGGTCGCCAAAGTTTTGGATTATATGAGATTAATATCAGACACACTTTGGCCTGCTATCATAAAAATTCTGACACAATTGATTCCCACAATTCCAATTCCACAATAACAATGTCACTGCATCGAGGAGCTGGTTCTGTATATACTCATCATAGCCGTCCATTATTTCAAAAATGGACAGTGTTATGCAGAAAGCAACTAGCACGACGGGACAAAAAGTGAACTAGTAAACATTTTTGTTTTCATTCGAACTTTAACACGCCTATGAGTGTTTTTACATATACGCTATACGCATTCGCTACGCCTTCAAGATTTTCAACTTGCGGGTGGTAGCTAGACAGGCGGGTATTAGAAAAAAACCCTACCACCATGCTATGGTTTCATAACGATGTTTTCCTTCACCAAAAGCTTGCAGGGATTCGAAAACTATCGACGCGATGTCCGTACACGCTACCAATGAGCCATCATAGCTTCATTATAAATTCTTTATTTACACTTTCTCTAAACAAGTAGCATAATAGCATTCATAATTCTATTATTTATGAATGCTATTATTAGCATTATTCTTCTTCTTCTTAGTCGGTCCCTCACTGCTGAGGATCGTGACTCTTCTTTATCTTGTCAACTAATTGTCTCCATTTGTCGCGATCGGTCGCTTGGTGAAGTGCGGTACTGACTGGCATGTCAAGCAGCGCGGATATTTAATCTGACCATCTTGTGGGATTTCGGCCTCTAGGTCTTTTGCCTTCTATTTTCCCCGTCACCATCAGTCTTTCCAGATTGTCCACCCCTCTACGCGCCACATGACCAAAGTAGCAAGCTATGCGTTGTAGGATGGTAGACTACAGACGCTGTGCATTTTCCAATTTTAGCTCTTTCAGTACAGAGACGTTTGTACGGCGGGCTGTCCATGGTATTCTCAGTAGCCGACGCCAACAGTACATTTCAAAAGCATTGACTCTTTGCCTATCAACGGCTTTGAGTGTCCATGTCTCTGACCCGTACAGCGCGATGGAATATATTAGTGCGCGAACCAGGCGTATTTTGGTTCTGTTGGCGATATTTCTGTTTTTCCAAACTTTGCTCAGTTGAGTCATCGTTGTCTTTGCCATCCCAATTTTTTCGGTGTATCTCAGTCTCGCAGTTACCTCGGTTTGTTATTACGGAGCCAAAATACTGGAATTGGTTCACGGTTTCATACTGCGTAAGAGGTCAGTTCGCTGGACCGTTGCAAAGCATTATAATTCAATATAAAATGGAAGTCGGCAACTCGATGTTTATGCAAAATTGAAAAAAGGTAATAACTAATAATGTGGAAAAAGACAAGAAATAAATAATTTTAATAAAAAAACTTCTATTGCAGATTACAGCCAAATATCAGTTGATTTATATATCTAATTAAGTAATCATGAAGCATTTTAAATCACAATTTTGGTTTTTTGTTTTAGGTATGTATTGTATAATTATCTCTGTTTTGTATTCTACAGTACAGAGAAAATGGAATTTAAATTCTAAAATGTATTTGTCACATTTGCGAAATTGCCTACATACTACATAGACAGAAGCCATGTTATATTTAAATTAAAAATAACCTAAATTTTCAGTATAGGAAATAAGTTGATCAGTTTCTGCATAAACCAGTTTATGACCACAAATATCAGGACTGAATTTCGCCACGACTGATATCGTCGATACGGTTATTTTTATGACATCTTTAAAACTATTTTTTGGGACGTTATTAATAATTGGGCGCTTTCTGCATAACAAAATCCAATTATAAGATATTAGAACCGAATAGATTAATTATAGCGAGATGGTGTGGAACTCGTCTTATCACTTGCTGTTCTCCATCGTATTTTTGCTCGAGCTGTGATAAAAATAAAACAAATAAAAAGGACACAGGCCAAAAAAAAAACAATCACTCACATAAGATTTTGTATTTGAAAATCTCATTTATTTTATCAGCTTATCTACTAAAATAGATATAGATTTATTATATAGTGTTTCAATCCATTTTGATAAAAAAAACGTTAACAACATGGCTGACAAGAGCACTGACATCATAGACCAAATCTAAACCATTACAATTTTGTATTAATAACAAAATATCCTCCTCCTCCTCCGTCTCTTTCTTTCTCCCCGCCTCGTCTCTCTCTTTCACCTCGCGTTGTACTACACTCGGAACAGAGCTACGTTTTAACGTCCACCAATATTCAATTAAAATGCTTTCAATCGTTTCAATAGTAAAACCAAAATATATGTATATCTAAAAATGTACAATTTATATCGATATAATATCCACCATCACTTTTATACATTTAATCACAATTATCGATAGTAAATAACTAATCCAATTTTGGTGGTCAATCTATGGTATTGGTATCTTTCAAATTTAGTTACAACAAAAATTTAGAGTTTGATTCCTTTTCTATCAATAAGGATTGAATTATTTAAACGGTATTTACAACAATTTGTCTAGGACGCGCCTCCATTTTACGTCAGTTCAAACGTAAGAGTTCTTATACTGTTAACTTAACCATATTCTGTTGAAATAAACAACTAAAAGATTTTATAAACATATCCTAAAAATATGATAAAACATATATCCTAATAATGTTCTATAGATACAATGACACGAGTAAATGAAAATTCATTGCAACAACACTTAGTGCACGTAAAATCCCTTCTAATATATCACGTCAATATTTTTACGTAATATATCGACGTAAAATGGAAAATATATCGCAGACGAAATCTAAAAAATCACAAGTTAAATATATTTTACATGTTTCTATGTAATACACAAGTTTTATTAGCCAGAAAAATTGACAAATATATAATAACAAATTATATTATTTTATAGTCACGAAACTAAAGAAATTCCATATAGAGATATTATTAAATAAGAGCGGCAACGTCGCGCGCGTTCGTTTTTTTCATTCCAACGCACTTTATTAATACATGTTGTATTCCGTGATTCTATTATTTTTACTTAACCGGTTTATACTGAAGTTTGTTTTTAACATAAATATTTCACCCTGTATGTGTAATTGTAACTTCTACAATTTAGAAATATTACACCAAAGCTGCGTTTCAAATTATTATCCTACAAATATATACAGCTATACACACTCTTGGTGTTTTAAATCCAAATATAATTACAACATTTGTATATATATATATATAGCTTGAATGTTATTTGGATATATATTTGATCGAGATCCGGTTGAGTACAATTCCGCGCAAAACTATTTCTCTAATCTTGAACATCTCAGAAGTGGGACATGAAAAGGAAATATTTGCAAAATTATAACTATAATTAGGTGTTTACGATTACTTATATGTATTTACGAATTTTGTAGTATGTTTATTTTGAGTTAGCTCAGTACTAAATCCTCAAAATGATTTCACGACACAGGATGGTAAGTAACAAGTACATTATAACTGAAGAACGGTCACTGCCGATGGACAGTAGCCGTCGTCAAGCAACCAGTAGGTAATCAAATATAAGGAGGCACTATGACGGGTTGTTCACTATATCTAGTGAACGCGATCCCGTCTTTTACGTGAATTTTGGTATATCCCGAATATATCTCAATTTACAAAGAATTAAAACTTTTGCAATTAAATAATATTTTACTTATTTTTATTATACATTTAAATAAATCGTAACACGTTGTAGGAATCCTGCAAAATTTTCAGAGGCACCTCGTTACGTGCGTATCTTGTCCGGGAACTCGGGCGCACTGGACGCTTGGCGACAAGGCACAGGTGTCGACTGTGAAATACAGTTCAATCTTTTATTATTATATAATTTACCTTCACTCGATCTGAAGCATTGACGGCTCGAAGGACCTTTTTATGAAGACGGCTCGAAGGGCCTTTTCATAAATGAAATCATATCTCGATGAAATTACAACATAATGCTTTGATATTTATAGTACACGGTGTTTTAAGCAGAAATATCTGTTATCAAGCAAGCGTCGATGTTTTTTAACATCTATACAAGTGAGTTAGTCCCCTTTTTACACTTCTGATTCCACCTAAGTAATTTAAAACATCTACATATATAATGCATACATGTTTATAAAATAGTACAATCATTAATATGTAGCTATAATTAATCAAAGCAAAACTTGCTATATGTTCTAATTGTTTTTTTTTTTACAACCAAACACATTCGTCCACGATCTGGCGCTTTATTCGAATAAAGTAATCAGCACGAGGCTAGTTTAGTTAATAAACATTTCCATATGTGAATGGGAACGCTGAAAGAGACCTAGATGAACGTTACACGGTCGTAGCAAGTAGAACGATATAGTTTCTGCCTACCCCGCTGGGGAAGAGGACGGATTTATATGTAAGATTTCAATTAATATATGTATAAATAAAAAAAGCCAATCTATTATGGGTTCTAAGTACGCGCTAGTTCATAGTAAGGTTGTTATGGGAACATCAATTCGTAACTTGCATTAACAACTTTATTAAAATATTAAAGGAATATTACGAGTAGTAAAGATGTTATTCGGATCGAGCGCCGAGCTCTCCTACTACATTCAGAGATGACGTCAACAGTTATACTCCGTCTTTTAACACTGGAGTAAAATGACGTTTCAAGCGAGACTATTTAATTTGGTTTTGAAAATAGTGACGTCTTGCGATTTAAACAAACCGTATGAAACGTTAGCTATATTGCTAATTTTCTTCGAAAAATCTCCTTCTATTAGATGAAATTGAAGAAATTATAGATACATTTATGAAATTCACGAAATATATCCACATAATTATTTTTTGTACTTTGTATTGGTTTATTGTTCGACCTTTAAATGCTGTTATTTGCATCTGTGTAATGACAATAGTTAATTATGAAATCTATTCAGCAAAACCAAAATACATATATAGATAAAAAGCGTCAATTCAATATTGAATATTTTATAATTGAAATAATCAGAAACTAAAAAATAAAAGGTAGAATAGGAAAATAAAATTAATGTGGCAACATTATTCTCAAGTTTGAAATTAGTTATTGTCAATTTACTCTACAAGAATATGAAACGCAGTATAGTGAGTGTGGTACAGTGTACGTACGTACGTATGTCTATGCGGGCGCGGGCTGCGGCGTGAGTAGCGGGGCGGTGGGGGCGGCGGGGGCGCTGGGGGCGGGGGCGGCGGCGGCCGAGGGGCGCGTCCCCCGCTCCGACTTCACCTTGTCGCCGTTCATGATCGCCTTGATGTCCTCAGCGTCGAGAGTCTCGTACCTGCGCGACCGCGACACGCGACACGCGACACACGACACAGGTTACTTAACATTGTCAGCTTATCCTGAACACATTAGTGTTCGCGCTCCACACAGTCGTCACGTTTTATTTACAACATATAGCTGTATAGTGATTCACTTCTATGCAACATAACGTGAATAACCAATTTCTTTTTCCATAACAATGAGGGCAGCACTATCGCCCAGATATTAAATACGATACTAGGAAACAAACGATAGTTTTTTTTTTAATTATCGATACAATTGGTCTTTAAATCCGAAACATTTTTGGTGCAAGTAATTTTTAGAGCAGCCACCACGTATATCTCTTCATTACTAATATATATAACTTGACATATGAAAAAAGAGGATCTATGGAAGAATGTAACTATGATCGTTTCTGAAAAAGGTGGGTAAAATAATATATACTTGAGCAGGGCCTCTGCGAGCGCGCGGTGCTCGCGGCCGTGCGCGCGCAGTATCGCCTTCGCGCGCTCGTAGCTCTCCGCCAGGATCTTCCGGATCTCTGCGTCCACCTGCACACACACACACAGCAAATTATTCTTTACTATAATCATTTTAACAAATATTTACATAATAATACCAGCCTAAAAGCGAAGAGGACCTCTTTTCCCAAGCGAAAACACGGCCTTAATCACCACGCCAGCTATCTAAGTATTGGCAGTTTTAAACGCCGAGAAATCAACAGTTCTTCTATATTTTTCCAGTGTAGTGGCATTATAAAAACATTTCTCAAGCGTTTAGGTTTCCTTACATAATTTTAATTCACCTTCAACCAATACCAATTTAAATTAGTGTCACAATGTGTGTCGGGGTTCAGTAACACTGACTGTGTGTGAGGCGTGAGGCAAGGCTGTCTGCTAACCGTAAGTACCACGTTGCGTCTCAGGAATCAGAGTCATTCGTAAAGCACGAAACACGGTCAAATCGCTGAGGTTCAATTTCAATACACCTACATATGTCTTTACTTATTGCTGTTTTTATGCATAGTATCTTATTTTAAAATGAGACCCTTCCACAATAGTGTCACATTTCTTGACTTTTATTACATTACATACATATAGTGGATTTAATTTATAATAACCTCGGTTATAACGACGTAACACTCAGTACCTCGAATTTAAAGTACACTTTGGGAAATAATTCAGCTACAACGATTTCGCATGCGACACCGATTTCGGGTATAGCGACTAATTTTAATGAACTATTTGGAAGAAATTCCCAGAAATCTCTTGCAGATATTGCAACCGGCGACGATCGAGTCAACAAACAAACACACAAAGGTTCATTTTTCAATCGTATAAAGGTTTCTTATCGTTTCTTTACATTCACAGATGATCAGCATTTGTAATAATACGCTCTTGTTTATAAATATTTAAAGATAGGTAAAGTCAAATCTAAGAACTTAGGCTCTGCGCGGTTGTATTATCTTTCTAGCTATGTATAAAGCTACTTCCGAATATGACGACGGTGTAATAGTAATAGCAGCGCTCCCTTCATCGACGTTGTAACCGAAATCAACTGTAGTTGAAAATTTATACAAACTTTGGGGACAACTTATCGTGTGTTGGAAGTGTACAAAAGTTTGTTGACAGTGCCAATTGTAAATATAGCGTTCAACAGAAATGTTGATAGGTATGTATAAAAGAGTGAGGTGAGGACCGTTAACAAGAGGAGGTGGTGAGAGTCGTTAACAGAAAGAAATGGTGAAGACTGTTAACGGAAGAATATAGTGGGGACCGTTAACAGAAAGAAATGGTGAAGACTGTTAACAGAAAGATATAGTGGAAACCGTTAACAGAAAGAAACGATGAACACTGTTAACAGAAGGGTATAGTGGGGACCGGTAACAGAAAGAAATGGTGAAGACTGTTAACGGAAGAATATAGTGGGGACCGTTAACAGAAAGAAATGGTGAAGACTGTTAACAGAAAGATATAGTGGGAACCGTTAACAGAAAGAAACGATGAACACTGTTAACAGAAGGGTATAGTGGGGACCGGTAACAGAAAGAAATGGTGAAGACTGTTAACGGAAGAATATAGTGGGGACCGTTAACAGAAAGAAATGGTGAAGACTGTTAACAGAAAGATATAGTGGGAACCGTTAACAGAAAGAAACGATGAACACTGTTAACAGAAGGGTATAGTGGGGACCGGTAACAGAAAGAAATGGTGAAGACTGTTAACGGAAGAATATAGTGGGGACCGTTAACAGAAAGAAATGGTGAAGACTGTTAACAGAAAGATATAGTGGGAACCGTTAACAGAAAGAAACGATGAACACTGTTAACAGAAGGGTATAGTGGGGACCGTTAACAGAAAGAAATGGTGAAGATGGTTATCAGAAAGATATGGTGAAAATTGTTAACAGAAAGACATGGTGAAGAATGTTAACGAAAAAAAAATGGTGAAGACCGTTAACAAAAAAAAAAAAATAAGGAGGGGCAGGTAGTCAGTTAAGGGCGTTTTACCATTTCGTTGGTAGCGGGTCCGAGCTGATCGGAGTTGGAGAGCGCGTGCTTGGGCTGGTCGAGCGCGCGCAGCCCGACCTTCTCGCTCATGCCCCACTCGCGCACCATGTGGCACGCTATCGACGTCGCCTGCTTCAGGTCTGATGATGCTCCTGCAACCAAACATATCACACGTCCTACAACATGCTTTTAATTAAAATCAATTAATCACCCCCTTCACGAGAAAGAAGGCCGAGTATTGAGTACACCCCACCCTTTCCACAAACAGTATATAGGTTCATATTAAAATACAATAATAATAACCTGAAGTTATCTTATCGGGTCCGAAGATTAATTCCTCGGCTGCCCTGCCCCCCATCATGGTGTCCATCATCGCCAGCAGCTGTTGTTTGGTGACGTGGTACCTGGTAATCGAAATACTCTGTTAAGTTTGTAACAAAACATTCATTCTCGCATTTAACGTTTATGTATTGTATAAGCCCGTAAGATGAGTAGCACGTGCCCCCCCCCGCCCCCCCCCCCGCAACGCAAACCGCCTGCAACCCCGTGGACATGCGTGAAGGTGAATACCTCTCCTTAGCGGGTATGTAGGCGGTGTGGCCGAGCGACGGCCCGCGCGGCATTATGGTCACTTTGTGCAACGGGTGCGAGTCCTGCAACAAATACACTCATATAGATCATCAACTGAACGTCTCTCTGCACTACACTCGTCTTCTACAATAATTAGTTTGTCTTATAAAAGTGTTTTATGCTGTATTTTACTCCCCGATAACTTTTTAACCATTTTTTTTTTACTTGCAAAACTAGGTATAGGAGGAATGAATGTCTACTGGGAGGAATGCATACGGCGGACATTCATAAAAACTAAAACAGCAACTAAGACAGCGGCCGTCGATAGATATATTATGTTATAATCAAATTAAAATTATGTATATTTTATACAACATTAAATTATCTTTACACTTTAAAAAATAAATAAAAGTCAGTTAAATGGATTCATATTGTTATAATTATTGGGTAATTTGATCATGTTGCATTTCTGTTACATGATTCGCGCGAAACTCTTAATTCAGCACTCTGATGAACATGTCAAGAGCAGAACAACATAAATTAAATAATATTGTTATATCCGTGGGTAGTAAAATGGCGTTAAATTCTGCGTAAACAATTTATTTGTACTCAAAAATACAATTCAAACAAACTTTCAATACTGCTCTTCACTGTACTGTACTAGTACTTATGGTTTCTCCCTCTATGGTCCTCTAGTAGATTTCTTCCTTTTGGCACTTGTTGTTTCCACGGCTCGCTTATATACTCAAATAAAACGTTCACGACTTCACTAGAAAGTCCTTGAACTTTACAATATGTCTCATCATTTTTGCTATTAGTGTTGATATTTTTAGAACATTGTTTATTGTCGCAGTTGAAGCGATAAGCTTTGTATGTGTGAGTGAACTACAGTGTTTTATTAGTATCTACGAAGACGTACTCGATGTTTCGAGTACATTCTAGACAATCCGTGAGATTTCGTGAATAATGAATCCTTTTTTTCTATTTTTATTGAAATCGTAACAATATAATAAGTATAAATAAAACCGAATGGCAGGTTAAAGCGACGGTACCTTGGTGTAGTAGGCGACGACCGCATGGCCGCCCTCGTGGTACGCGGTGATGGTGTTCACCTCCTCGTCCGGCAGCCGCGACCGGCGCTCCGGCCCCATCAGCACCTTGTCGCGTGCGTCCTCCATGTACTTCATGGTTACGGACTTCGCGCCGTCTATCGCAGCCCTTAAACCGGGATAAACTTGTCTCAAACAAAAATTAGCACTTTAATGCTTAATATTTGTCAAACGGATTCCTGAATTACAAGATGGTTGTCACACTCATTTCCACTTTACGTGTAGGGGTAGGGTAATGTTTTTTCAAGATTTTATTTTACCCCTATATCGATGTGATTAAAATGTATACCTATATCAAATTACAGTTTTCTAGTACTAGACGGACAGATAGACTTTTTTTTTTTTTTTTTTTTCGATCTGACTATACTGTTAGCCATAGGGGCCCAGGAGCCTCGAACGGCTTTTACAGCTTCACCGGACTTGGGGGCGAGCGCTTAAGGCACTCAGCCACGAAAGTTTTGCAACAACATCCGAGGGTGCCAAAGTGGCCGAACCTCGGCTCGGACTGTTGCGCGTCTTGCAAATAAGTCGCGATCTGACTAATGCCCTATCACACTATCTAACTAACTATACATATAAACATGTCGCTATCCTCTGGGAGGAGGGTAAGAGACAAGTGTATATGTATTTAGTAATCTGTAAATTTTTGACCTAGACTAACTAGCCTCAAAAAAAGAAAAAAAAGGTCCCTTACAGAACCTATGTACCTAAGTGTAGTGCATGTCTGTAAAAAGTGTAATGCATGTATGTAGGTAGCTAGTGAATGCAGTGTCACTGAATCGCGCGAGCGGCTGCTAGACTCAAGGGCTCCATGCCGGAGGATCGGACCTAGGCTTGAGTGGCCGCAGGAGAGGGTGGACGTGGCGGGTGTGCGGGAACGAAGTTCACCGTACGTCCCCTACGAAGGGAACGGTGATTTCGCGGGCGTGGGCGCAGACACGCTGTTTGTATGGGGTCGGACGCGTAGGACAGATAGACTGACATATCAAAACTATATAAGGGTTCCTTTGCCTTCAGAACTTTAATAAAAAGTACAATATGAGAGGAGAACAAATAATAAGCACGGTGATGTTCATAAAAACTACGATATGAGTGGAGAAGAAATAATAAGCATGATGAAGTTAATAAAAACCACGATATGAGAGGAAGAAGAAATAATAAGCACGGTGAAGTTAATAAAAACCAGGATATGAGAGTTGAAGAAATAATAAGCACGGTGAAGTTAATAAAAAGCACGACATGAGAGAAGAAATAATAAGCACAGTGAAGTTAATAAAAAGCACGATATGAGAGGAGAATAAATAATAAGCACGGTGAAGTTAATAAAAAGCACGACATGAGAGAAGAAGAAATAATAAGAACGGTAGAGTTAATAAAAGCACGTCATGAGAGGGGAACAAATAATGAGCAGGGTGAGTGAATAGAATAGAATAGAGTGGAATAGGGTACTTGAGTGCGGCCTGGTTGACCATGTTCTCGAGGTCGGCGCCGGTGAAGCCGGTGGTGCCGCGCGCGAGCACGTCCAGCTGCACGTCGGGCGCGGCGCGCACGCGGCTCACGTACAGCTGCAGGATCTCGCGCCGCCCGCCGTAGTCCGGCGTCGGGACCGTCACCTGCACAGAGTCTCACCGTCACAACCCCAACCCCTCTCTACGTGCCCGCTGGCTGACTGTGCATCCTTACCTCGACATCAAACCTGCCGGGCCTGAGAAGCGCTTGGTCTAGGTCATCTCGCCTGTT
Organism: Saturnia pavonia; assembly: GCA_947532125.1. Lineage (NCBI taxonomy): Eukaryota > Metazoa > Arthropoda > Insecta > Lepidoptera > Saturniidae > Saturnia > Saturnia pavonia. The sequence continues at coordinate 9,395,643 of OX383921.1, forward strand.
AGTAGCGCCCAGGACTATCACACCCTCGTTCTGGTGGAAGCCGTCCATCTCTGACAGCAGCTGGTTTATAGTCTGTTGATAAACATAACATAATAATTAATTGTAGTTCAGAAGTGGGACATGGTCGCAAGTGTGGCTGCTAGAACGCAAAGTTGGTTTGCTGATAATTTACTAGACAGAAAATACTAGAAAACGCCGTATCACCTTATTGTAATGTTTTTACAGTGTGTAATGAATTCATTTAAACTGTGTAATTTTTCACACATGTATTATTTAACTAAATACTTTTAACTCTATTACAAAAAAATAACTAGTTATATGTATTTGGTTGTACAATCCAAAGGTATTACTATCAAAAAAATGTTATAATGTATTTAGGCTGGTAAAACTATTTCTATAAGTTAGATGCGGCTCCGTGCCAATTTGGTCAATGTGACCTATCGACATAAACAAAATGGAACTAATTGTCCCTCAGAGTTGCCAATTAAGGGCCACTTCTACACTAAATTTATAACTTTATTACTTCAATTGTCACGTGCAATAAAAACTCGTGACAAGTGTTTTAATAGAGTGTAGGTTCATTGTAATAATTATTGTAAAATGTTTGGGGTGTAATGGTTAAGTAATATTTAAAGAGTTGAGACAGCCAAGCCAACCTCATGCATATGGTGCATCCTTCTGAGTAACAAACTAGTAAATGGCGACAGCGGGGTGGTAGGGTGGTACTTGACTAGGTCACGACCACAATGTATGTGAAAAGTCTGTCATAGTGATGCGATTATGCGCGTCGCGTTTCGGAGTGCAGTCTACGCAGGCCGGCATGACAGTGGTGATTGGTGATGGATATAGATTTCTCGATGGTCACCACCGTTTCTTGTTTATACTGTGCTTACCATAAAGCACAGTTACGTCACTCTACCGTGATAGCAATAAAACATGTTTGTGTTTAAGACTTGGGAAGAGAAATAAGAAACAAAAGTAATTACTTGATTTGCGTAAGGGTGTAGTACACTGTTAGTTCTCTTCGCTCCGACAGAGTCTATTTCATCGATGAAGATCACGCACGGCGCTCGCTCCTTTGCCGCTTCTTTTTGATAAAACGATTAAGAAAAAAAAAACATTATTATTAGTATGCAAATCGATTAAAAATTTTGACGCGTGTTAAAAAAATCCCCGCCTGCGAATCCATAGCATCACTTCCCCTTCCCTCTCCCGATCTCAACAGAGACCGCAACGATTAGCAGATAGACCTTGAAATGCCTTCACCACGAGTGGTTGTTTATAACAATTATAATTATCGACATTATTTCAAAAAGAAATCTTCACCATGCCCTTATAACAGAGAGTCAGCTATTTCATAGGAAATTGTTATATGACATATTGTTGCAGTGCTCTCGAAATATCTAGAATCATTAGAATGTACTCGAAACATCGAGTATCTATTCCTAGGAACTAAAAAACAAAATATTTCACACACACATTCAAAACTTATAGATTCAATTGCATAGTCCAACAAGCAATAGTTTAAAAATAGAACACTTCCCCTTGTAAACAATAATGTAATGTAAACTATTCTAAAAATAATGTAAATGCATCTCTAGTGATTTCGACCTTTCTTTTGTTTGCGATATAAATATATAATAAGCGTATCGAATAAGCGATAAAAAGAAAGAAATCTGCAAGTTGACTCTAGAGAGAGATAATGTAATGTTTCACTAAATATGAATAAATTCATTTACTTAAAATCTAATGACATTTTCACAACCCACGAGTATAAACATATATATTAATTTAAAAAAGTGTAGGACTAACTGAAGAGGTCTCGGACGCGTCGTGCGCCCTGCCCGACGAGGATCTCGTCGAACTCGGGTCCGGCGGCGTGGAAGAAAGGCACCCTCGCCTCGCCGGCCACGGCGCGAGCCAGCAAGGTCTTGCCGGTGCCGGGCGGGCCGACCAACAGCACGCCCTTCGGTAGCTTACCGCCCAACGATGAGAATTTCTCCGGGGACTTAAGAAATTCCACCTGCGTAGCATTTCAATGGCTTATTAGGCCTTTGTAACCGTTTTGTTAGCCCATATGTACAAATCAATGTATATACTAACCAATTTTACCACAATTATCTTTGACTTTGGTATTATAATACAATCTTCAGAAGCTTAAAAATACTGGCAAAAAAAGGAAAACAAACTTACAACATCTTTCAGTTCTTGCTTAGCTTCGTCAGCTCCTTTGACGTCATCGAAGGTGACGGAGATGTCTTCTGGGTCGACTTCCACTTGGTTGCCGAGTTGGATCCTGCGCATGTTTATTTCACTGATTATACAGGACTAGGTGCCTACAATGCTAGAGAGAATACTTACATATTTTCCAATAAAATGCTGTTCACAAAATGTGATTAATTTTTTTTTTTTTTAGAAGTGCCGCTAGTTTGGTGATATTTCATACTGCTGGAAAGCAAGTATAAGCAGGATAGTTCTGCATTGTTTAAGTATTTATGGTAGTACAAGAATATTTCTTAAATGCACATCTTTCCTAATAATTTGTTTTTTTGTTTTCGATCTGACTACACTGTTAGCCATAAGGGCCCTGAAACCTCAGACGGCTTTTAAGGCTTCACCCGGGCTTGGGTTAACAATGCCTTCCTTTACTGACAATCCAGGATGATCATAAAATTTGAAAATACTTGCTGAACGAACTATTATATTAGTAACATAAATGTTTCAATATACACTTCTCTTGTCGCGTTCAGTAGAGCTTGAAATTGAGAACTGCGCGCGCATAATATGACGGTTGTTCAACATGATGTAGTTTTCTATCAATGATAATAATGCGACAATGATGATAATTACTGCCTTTTTTAAATTATGTAATAGTAATTTTACGTTGTACAAATAAACATTATTTCACCACTACTTCTACTTTATCATGATGTTGTCTCGAAGGTTAAAAATTTTGGAATTATATTTGTTTTGTTAAGTCAAAGAAACGTGACTTGTTACGTGTGTACATATAAGTTGTTTTTTTGCTTAAATCTCTTTATCTATAGTTACCGGAAAACGGTTCCGCTGACAGAAGCCATCAGGCTGACAAATATCGCCAAGAACAATACGATGGTCAGCAGCTGTTGAACCAGCTTCAAGTACTTGGACGCCTTTGTGCCGCGCACGTTGTCCGGATGGGACCCTGAGAGCAACATTTTTATGACTTCAAACTATGTACTTGGTTAAGGTTAGTATTACCTCTAGATTAGACTATATTCTATGTTTTTATATGTACAACTAGCTGTGCTCCTGGCTCCGATCGCGTCAACTACAGGATAGCAAAAAAATCCTGGAAGTAATATTGTAGACTTAGTAAATGATTAGCTAAGACCACTAAAGAAAAGTGATTCAATAGGTTGGGTTATAATTGCAAAGGCATTGAAAGGTTTTAAAGTACCACTGACTTATATGGGAAACCCAAACCGGTGTGAATTTATAAATCAGCTACAATTAAACAATTTGACACGACACACACCGGCTAAAGAACTTTTCTCGACACCAACTAGTGGAGAAAAGTATTAAAAAAAAGAATAAAATTGAATGGGAGAAATTGACCCCTTACTAGAAATTAATAATATCAACTATGATGCACCGCGCCCTGCTGGTTATAGTAGTATTAATAAATAATACACATTAAAATACATATATAATTAGAATAAAATAAAATTAGCAACATGTAAGTATATAATAAGTAAGGTAAAACCACCAGTAATTGACACCGCACCAATAGTTGACACTCTGACGAAGAAAATTAATTATTTGATACTAAATTGATTTGAAGTCTTGAGTTTGTTAACCGATTTTTATAACTGACTGTACCTATATGTATTTATAACATTAAAAATATATCAGTAATCAGTGATTTTGGCCATCTCGATCTTTGGCTTCCTTTTTTTTCTTAATATTTAATTTTCTTCGTCAGAGTGTCAACTATTGGTGCAGTGTCAATTACTGCTGGTTTTACCTTATATAAGTTATATTTTTTATTTACATCCCCTCATCAGACTTTAAACATCCAGTCATACCTATAATATTATTCTTGCATATAAACTAGAGAAGTAATATTATTGCGATTGTGTGAATCAACTAAGTATGAATCATTACATAATCATACAAAAACATTTAACTAATATTCATCGAAACTTAAAAAGTAATGTATACGCCGCCAACCGATTACTGATACGCATGCAAGCTCCAGCATATAAGTAATTTAGATTCAGATATAAAACCGGGGTCTCACTGGATAGCGTTATATACATTGGTGAATACGGTTTCGGACATCATTTCGATTCATATATACGACCACCGACTGGATACCACAAATTATTTCTAGAAAGAAATGCAAGGAGATGGGATTTCGATATACCATACAGTACAAAATGAGTTATTCCTGTTTGTGGCGAGTACTGTTTAGCATACATATTGATTCAGACTTGTATTTTTAAAATTTAATCTGGTTGAGAGAAATGCAAATATCTATGCATAGAATGTTCCTATCATATTACATTTCTAATTTCAAGTTCTTATCCAAGCTAAGTAAATTGAATATACCTCATTTGGTGGTAGGTATAGTACAGTTCAAGAATTGCTGTTAATATTGGGAGGTAAGGACTTATCGATAGTTCTCTTCATCATGACAATATATGAAGATGCCATAAGCATGTTACAAAACAATTCATATATAGGCGTTGATATAAAAATCACTAAAACAAGTTGTTCATTACATGTATGGTAATTGTGCATATAAGACCATAACAAACTCTTAGATCTCTCATGATCTTCAACAAAAGTATATTGAACAAACCTGCCAAATAACCTTCAGCAAAAGCTATCTTAATCTTGTCCTTCTGCTGATGTGTCAAGTGAGACATCTCTTCATTGAGAAGTTTCTCTAAGCGGGGAGCAACATCTGGACCATGGCTTGACGTTTGTTTTTCTGCGTTCTCTGTTGCACTCAGTCCTGATGAAATTATTACAATTAATGTCAGCAGTATTGAACCGAGATAAACTGTACCTATTGTAGGACTTTTTTTTATGGACCTATAAAACCCTAACGCAATAAGGGTCCTGGAGACATTAGAGGCTTTGACAGATTCACCAGGCTTGGAGGCCTTGGAAGGCACTCAGCCGCGAATGCGAGGCAACAAGCTCAAGGGTGCCAAAGTGTCCGAACCTCAGCTTAGGCTATTGCTGTGTACATACAATTAAGTCATGATCCGTTTAATTCCCTATCCATAAAATTCGATTTAACTAACTATAGTCTGGTCAACAAGTTCAAAATAGCGTTAATTCGAGATATAGCTCCTAAAAATATGAGCGATAGCTCATCGATTCGGAATGACATTTAGAAAAATGTATCTCAAGCATGTATTAGCAGTATAAATTGCAAATTTCCTCCTCTTTAAGGATCTTTCTTTTTCGAAATTTCTTAAATATTAATCGTTTTTGAGCTATTAACGAAATTTCTATAGCTAGTGAATGCAGTGGCACGGTATCGCGCGTGCGGCTGCTGGCTCAAGGGCTCCATGCCAGAGGAACGTACCCACTTGAGTTGCCGCTGGAGAAGGTGGAGGAAGGGGAACGAAGTTGACCGCCCATCCCCTGTGGAGGGAAAGGTGGTTTACCACGGGCGTGGTCATGTCATGTCAAGTGAACGCCAGTAGCGAGTGTATGCGCTTTAGCGTTATAGGTAATTATACTTTTGTTTGTTGTTTACATTAAACTTAAATGAATTGATGTTTTTACATTATTTTTAAAGTGTTGAGGTACTTAATTTATACAGGTTGTTTTTGATATTTTATCAGATATTATTAATAGGTGAACTTTACCATAAACAAGTATAAGTACCTACCTGATTAAATAATTCAATAATAGTGACAATATGCAAGTGATTATTAATAACATATAATATAACAGATCCTAACAGTGAAGACGTACTTACCGATCTATAATAAAAACTAGGGTTTTTACAACTTTAGCGCATTTATTATGTAGTTATGCATGTACCTATAGTAAGCTCTATTATACATTAAAAAGTATTAATCTGCTTTTTTGTACGTACAGTAATCATCATCGTCTTTTAATGTGTATATATAATTAATTTATGCATAATAAATGTATTGGTATTGAAATTTCCAAATCAATATTTTAAAGAATATTGCAGATGCCAGTCCTAGTGCTACAATCAGGTATAGGTAATTAAATTCAAGGTCAGCACGAGCTGCCTTTCTGTTAGTATTCTGTGTCTATAAGCTAATATTTGATAATAACTTAAAACATTACTAATATTAAGTGATAATACAACTAGTCTAAGAAACTGGATTAACTCAGTGCTTAATCTTAACATGATTCAGAAGTAACTTCTGTGATTACTGAAAATGTGTCATAGAATATGTTGTTTAATAAAAATACAACAATAATTAAATAAAAACACGCAGGTAGAACCACTGGTGTACAACTATGTCTGTAATACTGACCGAACAACTTACGGAGTCTGTTAATGAGGTTAGGATTCCTTTTTAGATCAGCATGTATACCTCGTTCAGTTTTAAATCCGCGCACTTGTATGTTGTATTTGAAGTTGTTGTGTCTTATACTGTGTATTAATAGGCCTATGAAGTTTCCTGACAATTTTAACCTGAAAATAAAAGTTATTTCTGTGATTATTGTGACAACCTAAACATTTTGGGCCCTAATAACTGGCACTTTCGAAATCACAGCAAAAATTAGTTTTTCTAGGGACATTAAAAACTTCATACTCATTTTTTTTTTCAACATACAATTCATGCTTTTTTTTCTGATAATTGTTTTATTCCTGCATAGGTGGATAAATTGTTACCACTATTTTTGACATACTTTTATTTGGACTGTACTTAATCTTAACTTTAATATGGCAAAATAATAAAGTTCTAACAAGTATTATTATTTAAATAACTAGAGGCACTAGGATATTTTTTTAAAGTGTTATTTGGACCATATAAGTGTCATGAGCGTCTTTGCCAGGCCTAAATTGAATAAAGTATACTTTTGTTTCTTTTAATGTTTAATATGACAGGCCTAGTTTCCACTTAACTACCACTCATTTGAATGGGCTTTAAGATATGTGGGAGCTTATCATGAGTATGTATGTAACTAAATGTTAAATATTCCTATAATCTATACTAATATTATAAAGAGGTAAAGTTCATATGTAGGAGGTAATCTCTGTAATAATAGATCTGATTCTCAAATTTTTTTAACAAATAGGCAGTTAACTTACCCCTGAGTACTATAGACTATCTTCTATTCTTATAAATTTGTATTTTGTAATTAATGCATATGATGTAAGGAATGTTCGATAGTTAATAAATATATTTACATAATTTATATAAATCAGAACAAGGAACAAATCTATATTATATCAAAAAAGTTATAACTATAATGTCCTACTAAATAAATTGTCTCTTATTTACTAAAGAGACTTTACTGAAGCTGTGATCTAAAGCCAGTGATAATCTTTGCATTATGAAGATAACACCACAAAGTCTCCAGATAAAATATGTACATTATATAAAAGGTGATAATAACTAACCTGCTAGCACTGGGCATATGAGCTGTAACGGTTGGTGCCTTGACCCATCCGTTCTTATTTTTCTCAAAAGATTCACTTGACACATAAGAAATTTTTCTACAAGAAGCCAAACCTTCAAAGGTTAATGGACTCCTGGAGGCCCCGGCAAGCGTTGCCAACGACCGCACGTTGACAGAACGCATATCTGCTAAGACATTTTTGTCGAAATTTTTGAAACATTCGTCGAAACTTTCTCGACAAATTGTTGCATCCACAATGACTCCGGAAGCCTCTTTAGTCCTCACATTATTGTTTTTAACCCCGTTCTGTTTGCTTTGTTTGAAAACACTCGAATACCTGCCTGATAATTGACTAAAACTAACTAATATCTGCAATGACAAAAAGGTTATACGAATGACAAAACATTATTATTATACATTGTGCAATACTTCATGTAGAATATAAAACTGGTGATAATTGATTACCTGATTTTGAGTGTTTAAAGAATTCAATGAAAACATGTTACATGGACGTTTGATCTGTATGTTTTTAGTTTATTTGAAGTGTACTCGAAAATTTTGTAGGCTCTTACGTCAAACTTGAGACTGCAGAAGTAGATTTAGTGTTGCCCACATGCATATTTAAATAATATTATGTTCTATTCAATTATTATCAAATGATGTCATACAAATTTGTTTTTAGGTATTATTGAAAGTTTCGGAGGTGTTATAAGTAGAATAATAATAAAATTTAGTAATATCTTAAATGTTAATTTAACCTAATTCCTTTAATATTTCGCTAAAGATCTAGAATTATGTAAAAAAGCTTAAATCACGTAAAAAAAAAAGTGCAATAGTAGCTTGTTTGTTCTGTCATAAGTAATAGAAATCAATGGAATATATATATATATATATATATATATAGTTCATAGTGCTAGTATGGTGACGTCATTCGATACCAGTGTGATAATTAATATACGACGAATGGGGTATATTCATAATTTGGTATGTGTAACTACACTACTGCTCGGGCTGAGTACAGAGGTATAAAGCTCGAGTTACGATATCAGAAGTGGGATAAAGAACAAACGTGCGTCGTGGTGATGGTGACCGTCGGGCTAGTGTTCGTACCTGTCACCAAAATGATATTCAAATTGGCAGATACACGATTTGATGACAAGTTCTCACTTTATTATGACTGTGAGCCTGAAGAGTTTGATAAGCCGATCAGCACTGTTTCCGATATTTAGTAGTGGCGACACGGGATGTGTGCGGTAGTTGTTAAACTTGTTTTTGACTATTAGACGCTGGTTAAGTGATTATCTTGAGTTGTTACTTATTAGACCCCGCGAAGGTTGTCTTGAAGGATGGTTGTAGATTATCAGTTGCCAGTTAACTATTCGTCTTAAGTCATTATCAGACGCTGTTAAGGTTGTCTTGAAGTCTTGAAGATTTCGACTATCCAACGCCATAAAGGTTGTCTTAAGTCATTGTCAGACACTGTGAAGGTTGTCTTGAAAGAGGTACGACTATCAGACGCCGGTTAATTGTTGTCTTGAGTCGTCATCAGACACCGTGAAAGTTGTCTTGAAGGGTAGAATTGTATTACGTTCAGGTATTGTTTGACAGAAAAGTTGTCCGTGAAAGGTATTGTGATCGTTTTTGCAAATTGTTGACAATACTGAGACTATTTAATGATAACCTGTTAAAATTATTTATAAATTGATTTTAACGGTAACTTACTAATGCCAAATTATGATACTTTACTAAAAAAAAATAGTTGAGTTTTCCTGTCGTTGGTCAGGTTGACCGAGCGGAGTACTGTATGTACTTAATTGTTACAGCCACCTTACATAGAGATATGAGAGTTATTGAAACTCAAACGACTACACGCTACCTCACACGAGAACGTGTGACATGTCAGGACGGCTATGTCGTAGCGCTGGTATGGTGACGTTATTTTATACCAGTTCAATAGTTAATTGACGACAAGTGGGGTATGTTCATAATTTGATATTCATAAATACCGTACTGCTCGGACTGAGTAGAGAGGTATATAAGGCGTGGTACAAGGAGCGAGCGGGCTTCGCAGCTGAGTGCCTTAAGCACTCGCCCCCAAGCCCGGGTGAAGCTGTAAAATCCGTTTGAGGCTTCAGGGCCTTTACGGTTAACAGTAGTATAGTCAGTTCGAAAAAAAAAGAGCGAGCGGGATTCTTACTTAGATCGCCGGAATGTATGTATCTCAAGAGATATTATTGTTGTACTCGTCGCTAATGACAGTATATCGAGGATACTGATGTTGTAATTTTACGACGTATTCAAAGTTATGATCAGAGACAAATAAAAATAATTATGATGTCTTATTTCAGTGTTTTTGAACGCTCCTCGTTTAGTGTATCGTCTATATTATCTATGTTTTATTTGGACAGTAAATTCCAAAATGGCGACGAGCGATGACGAGCCTATGCATTTATATGAAGTTTTTCAAAACTGTTTCAATAAAATAGCGAATAAACAACAAGGTGAGTTAGAAAATGCATACCGTGGCCCGTCTCGCGTTCCTCGAACAGACTATCGCGGTCAAGTGCAGTGTTCCATTGTGAAAAACTTCCAAAGTGTTTGCGTGTTATGCCATTCCCGATTTTAAAGCAGCAGCATTTTTCAAAATACGACCAAATAATACATCCTACACGTTTGTGAATGCCTAGTTAGCCTTCTACGATGATCGGGGATGCTATTTCAGTTCCATTACTCGTGTCTTCATCGTCTACAAGGTGTATAAAGGCTATGTTTTGATCACATTATATCAAATGTGCCTTCACCATTGTGCTTGTGAATTCGGTGCGAAATTGAATTGTTTTACTGGATTTATTTGCTTTGACGACTGCGCTCACGTTGCAGTAAGGTAAACTGTTGTAGCGTACATCAAAAAATAAAATAATTTTCATTTTACTCATTTTCGCGCAGATATCTTTGATGCATGTTTTTTAAGTGCACATTTTTTATGTCAATGGACATACATTTATTCAGCCAGCTTTTGACTTAAGAATATAGCCGGAATATTTAAGCGAAACATAAATTTTAACGTAAGTCTCTCGCTAATGTTTACATGAATTTGTTTATTTACGTACACATGTAAGGCGCGGAGTTTTGCGTCTATGTAATCTATTTATCATATACATGTTATAATGATGTATAAACTGTAAATATTATGTACTCTTAGCTTTAACTATTGTAGGGAATTTCTTTTTTTCTGCTTAATTTATTTTCATAACTAATTTCATTGAAATCTTTTTGCTTATTACATACATACCAATAATAATTGAAGAAATAAAAGGGTTTGCAAGTGTACATTGAAGTAGTAATTTATTTTTCTGCCAACCCCTGTAGAGAAACGAAGACAGATATTATGTTGTAACTTAAAAAATAATATTTATCATTTAATTCAAAACCATTATATTTTCACATTAAACTTATCTCTTATGAAATATATGGTCATTTTAGTATTAAAAGTTTATATATTTTTATATACTCAGATTACACATTTCATCCATGTGATTTATTCTTAATGTTGCAGATATTAAACATTAAATTGCAGTAAAATATTGACCCAATGTTTGATAATTCAATCCTCAGCTTGTACCAAAAACATGCATCAGTAATTGACAACAACATTGAACCTGACGAATGCACTTGATTGATCACTATTTCCACATTACTGTTATTATTTCAATGGAAAGTTTTTTCATTAAGTTTTGACAGCTTATGCTAGTCACCACTAGCAGTTATTTAGCAGTTCTTTACCACTAGTTATTTATTTAATTAGTACTATTAGCAGTCAGAGTATTTAATATAATTACAAAACAGTATTTCATTTCAATAAGAATATTCACTATGCATTTTAAGGCAACCATAATATTCACTTTTTATACAAGAGCCGATTTTTCAATACTCATTTAAAATGTGTAATAAATACCAAAGAAGTAAAGTTATTTGGCTCTTCATCAATCTAATGTGGTTGTCTATTTTTCAATTATCTTTTATTCCACTATAACTATTATACTGATAATTTTGACTGGAGCACCACTAACTTCAGGGAGATGAAATAAATATACGAGTATCGCATAAATAAACAATAGCCCAGGATAGGAAATTTCATTATTTTGTTAGGGAAGTAAGTGACACTCTGTTTAGATTTATTTAATTTATTTTTTGATTTATTTATAATGAAATTAAGATGTCCCGCAATTTTTAATACTGCTGGGATTCATTTGCGCATGAGATTAATAAAAAAAATACAAACTTATTACAGAAACTAAAATATTTATGTTTTGTACTGATTTTATATCTTATGGAAGTAAATATTGCACATACTCTTTCTAAAGTATCAATCAATGATGGATTCTTTTAAATTTCATAAGTATATGATATAAGTAAAATGATTGGGTGTGAATGTTACCTTGTTTTTTCTTTTCAGATGGATTTATAAATGATTTTATTAGATACTCTTTCTCAATTGTCAGATCATCAATACTATTAAAAATATCCATTATAATAAAACATTTGTTTTGTAATAACGCAAAGGCAAGATATATCTCATTCTCTATCAATGAAATGAAAAGTATCTTTAGAATAAACGTTATCTGGCCATCGAAGGGACAAACAAGGTTCCTCAGGTAGTTGAATTATTTGATGAAAAAAGTCTATCTGACAGTCGAAAAATTCGTTTTTTTTATATGTTTAATAATCTCTATCTCTCTGTTTATCTGAGGATTGAAAAATCAACCCTAAATTAAATTTATATATAAAAAAAAACTATTAAGAAAATAAAATCTCACTAATCATATTATATTCATAAAAAATGCCAATGAGAATTATAAAATTTAAATGAAATAGTGAAGTAGTCTTCCTCGCAATGTTTGTATGGTACATCTAATTTGTCTAAGATATTTTATGTATTAAAATAATAGTGCTTTATGTGCTTACCATTACTACTTGATGATGTTGTAATAAAGTCTTAAAAAGAACCCAGCTCTATGTTAGAATATAATAATTAAGTATACCACTGATCCCCCTTTACTTCTTTGTATAGTGCCATTCATACTTCTGAAAGTGGGTATTCAGTTTCTTATTTTGTATTATCAAAACATTATACATTTTTCTTAAAATTTCTGCTAGGTATGCCAGTTTCTTCTATTCCCATCAATATGTTTGAAATTAGAGTTCATTCTTACAAGTTTTGGTAAACTCTGATGAGAAAGGACAACATTTATTAGTGTTTGATTACATTTAGATATCCAAAATGTAATATACTTTATTCCGTTTTGGCCTTGAGGTCATTGCGCATAGATAGTTCTTAAAAGAATATCTGAGCAAAAGCAGATAGAGGGTTATTGTATCGTAGCGAAACTATCTGTTTCTTAGTACCTAGCGGTTACTCAAAACACTAAACACTGCGTGAGATGAAAGAACGTTGCTCTCGTTCCCACACATTGGAATTTAGTTGTTTATCTGTTATTAGTAGTAATATCGACGATAGCTTCATAATGTATAAAATTCTATTCAAAAACGACAGCTAATATAACTTTGTGCTGACAAACTTAAATACTGAAAACCCAGCTACTAAAATAGATAGTTTTGGAAACTGCTATCAGTGTTTAATAGATTGTTTCGCTTCATTGGCCAGAAAGCCACTATTACTCGCTGCTAGTGAAAGTCGTCTGAAGCTTCAGGGTTCTTATGGCTAACAATATAGTCAAGTCTTTTGCATGTCAAAAATAGTAAAACCATTTTAGAATATATTTTATGATTGAGGCTCTTCTGCACATTAATTCATTCGGATTTATAAATTATTATTTTTTCGCTATTCACTATGCTCATAGGCCTTGGTCCACAGCTTTGTCATAGGGCTATCTTTCCAACTTGATAATAATTAGTCTCATTATGAGATTGTCATAATATAAACATATCATTGTAATCAGCTAAGATCCCATTGGCAGTGATAATTTATAAATGCCAGTAAAAAAAGTTTAAAATGCTAATATCTGAACAGATGCACAGCTTGTATTTGTTCTATTAGGGTGTTTATTTAACATGCATCAAAAAGCACCCACTATCAGACACAAAATAATCAAGAAATAACTTTCCGGGGAGTGTTACAAACTTGATATCAGTAAAGATATCCTTGTGTCATGAAGTATAATATACCACGAGTTCAAGTAAGCTTCGTTTTACATTTTGCCAAACACTCTTCTGAGCTGATCCCAGCATGAGCAATACTTTTTTTATTATAAAACTATACTATGTTGCCGACTTTGGTCATCCTTCCCCAAGGAGCTCTGGAAACCTTACTCACTGCAGGAATACAATACAAAGTTATTTGGATGTGATCATCTGTAGGGTGGAGGCATTTCACCAGTAGGGCTGGGGTAGCAGTGAGAAATCTTTGAAGACATTCTTTTGTTTTGCGGTGAATACGCGTCTTAGTGAAATTTTTCCTAAATTGATTTATATAAGGCAGCCATTTTGCCTCACCAGTAAATCGCACGTCGTAATGACACCGGGCCGTACATTAGAAACGAGGACAACTCAATAATTGTGACAAACGACAATTACCTTGCGTATTATCTTTATTGATTGATCGTATTTAGTCAGTCGTGATGATTTTGTTTATGATGTATCAATGTACGCTATGCCGATAGAATTCAACTATCCAATGATGTTTAGCGCATTTAAATGCCCTCTTTCGTTGATAAATAGATGGGTATAGGCATGGTGGTAGCAGATTTTCTTGAGTGGTATTGATATCTACTCTCTTCCAAAGTTATATACCGTGATGATATTTATCCACCTGAGAAGTGCAGATTTCTTGAAATGTGGGCTTAATAATCACGCCGCGCTGGCAAGTATTAACGATTTCACATACGGAGGCACTGATAGTTATGCATAGTTTCAGATTTCTTCATGATGTTTTATTTCACCGTCAGCCGATATGCCTACCAAGAAAGTTACGGCTATTTAACATTTTTCAAATTTTATTTAGAAGGAATAAGTTATTATTGGAACATTTCTAGGTTGTATACAACATTAACTTTATTTTATATAATTATTAGTTAAATTTGAAGTCATTTTTGGTATTTGACAGTATCTCATTCGACTCCGTCCCTATTCGACATTATTCGAATCATTTTTTTGGATATTCTATAATTTCGGTTTTGATTGTCGAGTTCCACAACACTCCTGATTCTTACTTATTATGTTGAAATCCGTATTTGTTCCTAATGTCGAAACATATTTTGTAATCATTGTACCTGTAGAATTTCGTTTCGACTCCATTTCTATATATTTATAAACGTCACTATGAAACATTTTTTTTTTTACCTTCTTGTAAAATATAACGAACGTACACGCGTTAAAAATGTAAATCGTCATAGATTTTATTTCTTACATTAGCCCAAGTAGAACACTTGTATAAATAAAATATTAAAGTAAATAATTTGTGAATAATATATTGCGCTGTTCACACTCCGCTGTAATCCTTAAAAAGTGTTGGACCGCAGTTGATGTTGTCGAGTGACGATTTGCTCAAAAACGCTATTATTATTATGCCAAATGGGGGCTATGCAAGCTTATGCAGTCCTGTATCACTGCAATAAGATCTGTTGTGGTCGCTCCACACTAATAAAGCTCACCACCTAATTTCATAGCCTTAAAGTCCTCCAAGACTTTTTTCGCAGAAATCGTTGAGCCTCTTCTGGGAGTAGAACGCGCTTGTCCAGAATCCGGTTGGGTTTAGGTTTTAGTGGATCACATTCACACAAGAGGTACTTTGGCGTTTCGTTCACACTTTCGCAGAATCTGCAATCTTTTGTGACCTGGACACCGATGTTGTGTATATGTTTATATAGACAACTGTCGAGAGTGAGTAACCCGTGACCGATTCCTGCTGAGATTTGGAACCTCTCCAGCTCTACGCTGGCTAAACGCCCTGATAAGCTCTTTAGAATGGTTCTGTCCTGTCAAATTATACCAGAACTTTATAGCCTCTATATGTGGTTATAATGGTTCTTTAAAGTCAATCGGTAAACTAAGAAAGGGGACTGACTCAAGTCGTCTGACGGAATTCACTTATATGTTTCTAGTGACAGATTAACAACTATAGATTTTTTTTCTTAGTAAAAAGCGATCTGAATATAAGCCGTCCTTTACTTAACGTTACAATAGTATTTTTTATACAACTGTCGTGACAAACGAGCGTGCGGCCCGCCTGATAGTAAGCGATTACCGTAGCCTATGGACGCTCGTAACACTAGAGATATCATTAACTCGTTGCCCACCTTAAACCCGAAGATCTTTGATTGGCGAAGGTGTTACTTTGCGGAAATGCATCGTAAACAATTATCCGAATTTCTTTACTACTTCTGCCTGCAATAGATGAATCGTAGTTTCAGCTACCTACAACATAAAATGTTTGAATTTAAATCAATGTGTAAATGAATGTGTTGCAGCGGAAGTAGCAAAGAAATTTCTGATATTTTGTTCTGAAGATCTCCTGTCCCTATTAGGAGGTATTTGAACAGTCAGGCTGCCTCTAGTAGAAAGAAATCTCAAAAGAGATTCTCTGTACCCTACCTCTTTTGCTTTTATCGATTTACTTCCGATAGATAGCTCACCCGTCGAACGCTCGAAATTCTTGGATGATAATGTCATGTGGAGCCATTAAAAATGATCACAATATGCACGGATCTTAAACCCTGAGCAAAGTTCGAATGCTATAGCACTATACCACTTTATCAGCTAGCTGCTGTAATCAGCAATGTTTCAATTTGAAGGGTGCACTTATCAACCCAGTTCTCAGCCGTAGGAACCTATCGAGTGATTTCAGTACTGTAGTAGGATAATGATCGCCAACATTCCTGGTTCCTGAATACCATATATTCTACTTTCTGTTCATACAAAATAAGTTTTATAACTTGAATTATTTTATGTGAATTGTTAAGTTAAAAAAATCTACTCCAAGATACATAAATAGGTCTCAGTCCCTCAGTGCTAAATTAAAACTATGAGTCATGATAAATAGATTCCGTGTATCTCCTGTTGTTTGTACACGTGAGAGATTAAATAATTCATTACTAAAACATCCGCCATTGTTTTAATAAGTGGCCTTTGGAAATTTCGCTCTAGAAATTTTGCCTTTGTGTCAGTCTGTCCTAGATTGTAGCGTATACAAATTAGTTTATTGTGAAAAATTGTGTTTATTACAAAAAAAATGTATTAATAATGGCCAAAAATTAATAATATTATAACTACTATTTGTAAATTATCTATTAAGTCAAAAATAGTTAATAACACGTTATAATTAGAATAACAAATTTTAGAGAATTAATTAGAAAGAATAAGATTTTTCTACCTATTTACGATATATACCCATATCGTAAATAGGTAGAAAAATCTTATTCTTTCTAATTAATTCTCTAAAATTTGTTATTCTAATTATAACGTGTTATTAACTATTTTTGACTTAATAGATAATTTACAAATAGTAGTTATAATATTATTAATTTTTGGCCATTATTAATACATTTTTTTTGTATATTACCAAGTAGGCAAACAAGCATACAACCCGCTTGATGGTAAGCGGTCACCGCAGCCTATGGGCACTTGCAATACTAGAAGCATCACATGTGCATTACCGACTGTAATAATATCATAAGTATCGCTAGCGCGTTGCTGACCTTTACCCCACTTCTCCAATTAGCTCTGGAAACCCTGCTCACCGCAGGATAATATACAAGATTATCTGCCTGCGATTTTCTGTAGGGTGGAGGTATTCCACTAGTCGGACTGCTCCAAGTATAGAGAAATGTTCAAGAAAATTTATCTGTGACACTTCTCACTTATCTATGTATCTTCTAATGATGACCCACGATAAACATTTTTGTTTTCCGACATTTGAGCGGTAGCAGCACGGTTCGCGCGTGCGCTCGACCGACGGCATTCTGTAGTACACGCGAGCGGAGCCGCGGGCACAGCTAGTAGCGCAATAATTTTATTTCAGAACGTCTCTAGCTTCAATTTAAGTAGTTAAGAACACTTTCAGTCCGTTTAGCCTGACTCCTAGTTTTCGAGGAGTTTCTCTTCAGTCTTCTTCCCGCCTATATATAACTTGGGAGACTTCAACATCATGTGATCGAGGGCAACCGCTTTGTCACTAAACGAAAAAAAAGCACCTTGAGTAGTAGTAATGCTCTCGTGGTGTGCGCAGTGCGAAAAATACAGATCTGTAAGTTTCCTGTCTTTTATAATTGCTAATACGCCAATCGCTGACGTGATGACTACTCCTGTATCTTACCCCTGAAGGAAAATTTTCTTGACCAATGGTCAGACGTTTACAGGTTGGTATTATTATGTTATTTATGACGTTAGGGTTACAATTGCAACTATGGGTTTATTTGATACTATTGCCTGCAGTTCCGCACGTATTTATTACGTAGTATTTTTTTCGTAAATAAAAACGACCTGGTAAAGGTTGCGGTAAGCCGCTGGATGCGGGCAGCACAGGACCGGTCGTTGTGGCGATCTTTGGGAGAGGCCTATGTCCAGCAGTGGACGTCTTTCGGCTGAAATGATGATGATGATGATTTTTTTCGTCGCGCAATTTAAACATATACCTACCTTCTGTATATGTATGAAATTCCATTAAAATCGGTCAAGCCGTTTCTGAGTTAAATCCAAACATAAGCGGATAAACAGACAGACTCGAGATCAGTGGCATATAAGATAGCTATCTAGCACAACATTAGTAAAAAAATATCATATGTACAGACAAAACTACAGATTTATTAATATAGATAACGGGCTGTTTCTTTAAATCACAATAAAATAACTGATATCGTGATTAGCTTCGTCACCCTGCATTTTGATATTGGTGTTTTCCGAACCACCTACTGTCTTTCGAAGTATTTCTTATAGTTGGGCATGACAACGACGACTGTGCTATTAAATTTCCGAGCAGTGAAAAGAGATTTTGTTATTTATATGTGGCTTGTCGTCAAGTTTAAACCTCTCGCTGGAATTAATATAGATGACAAATGACGTCACAGGGATGATGGCGGCGATTTGTGTGCCATAGAATACGAGAGTGTATAACGAGCCTTAAGAGTCAATATATTTTTGTGCGTAAGTGTCCAACGTCGTAAGTCGTCGATTTTTATGTGCTGTGTCACAGAAAAGTGCGAAGAGACAGCTGGTTCACTGCACCAAAACCGGCATCGCTAGTATTGAAATTTGTTCACAATAGCAGTCTCAGACTTTAGTAAATAAAAGTTAAAAAAAATCATGAAGTGAAAACAGAAGAAATTAAATAGTGTTCTCATGTTTAACTGTTATTGAATAAATTAATCTCCAACTCCTACCGCACTTTCCTCGAATACGCTGCCATATCTATTAGAGCGAAATCATATTGGAAAGAACACTGTGATATAGAAAAAGTTTACATTTATCATCTATCTTTAAGCAAGTTATAGATTAAATAGATAGGTCAACTGTATATAGAAAACTTTCTCATGTAGTTGTTTTAAATTTAGTTATTGAACTAATCTAGAAGGTTACGGTAGTCGAATAGTTAAGACCAAGTGGCATATCGACCCCATGTCTGCTAGTTCACATCCCGGCATGTGCCATCAAATATTTCAGAATTTGCGTACATTTAATCATTTAAACTGTTATCAGTATCAACTCACGGTGAAGGAAAACATTATAAAGAAACCAGAACGCTAGGGAAATGTTCTTACAGTAACCAAGGGTAGTGGAAAGAGATACAGTACTGTAGTCTTCTTTTCGTTTTATATACGGTTGTGGTCATGTAATTAATAACGATTTGAAGTTCCAGATTTTTTAAATCTAAACATGTCATGTGTTCCTTCTTAGAAGTAAGTAGTTATGTTATGAAATAACCACATGAATAGAGCAAACGGGATTAGGAATATAGTATAAAATCGCTAATTTTTTTTTTTATTTATTCTCTATAGTGATAAATTTAAATAGTAATGAAGCTGGATAAATAATTAAGAACGATTTATTAAACTCTTCGAGAGTTGTTTTATATGAAACTTAGATTAAATTTATTTATATATTAAATTAATTCACATTAATGTGAAGTGCTTAAAGGAAAAAAGCAATTTAATAAATTTTAAACTAAAATTAATAGTGTCCACAGCTATAAAACACGTCCACGGCTTTTAATTACTGCTTTACACTGGCGAGGTATGGAATCTATCAATTTTTGACATTTCGCAAGAGAGTTAGAGTTCCAATTTTTTAAGAAAACCTCGTACAGCTCTCTTAAAAAGCCACACTGTCGATTTGAAACCTTCTTCTGGACTTCACACCAAAGATGCTTTAATGGATTTAGATCTAAGCTGTTAGCTGTCCAGTCTAAGACAGAAACTGATTGCGATGTAAGATATTCCTTAACAATGCGTGCAGTATGCTTTGGATCTTTGTCGTGCTGGAATGTCAAAATAACCGGAAGCATGTCTTCAGCATAAGGTTACATTGTTTCTTCCTTTATGTTTTTGTATTTTGTAGCCTTTATATTTTGTAGCTAGTACGTCATGCACATGACATTTAATCTTGCGATTTCCTCCAGGAAGAGGTCTTGGTACGGCTGTGGGAAATTTCCAGTCTGGTATTAGTTAGTTTTGTTATATCACTAGCTGTGATCGCGGCTCCTCATGCGTTTATTACGCAGTAATTTCTTTGTCTGTTTTGATTTTACTCATAATGTAATGTTTGTAAAAGTATTATTGACAATTGTTATAGTCAATCAATGGAGAAATGAAAGCTTCCCGTGTCAGATTTGGCAAAATCGGTTGAGAATGAATTACAATTTATTATTTTAAAATTATCTGTATTTTTAACGATTTCTAAAAATATTATTGACAATACTTATGTAGCTTATCAATTGAGGAATAACATAAACTTCCCTGTACGAAATTTAAAAAAGCGATCATGCTGTTTTTGAGTTAAATCCAGGCAGGCATATAAAATTATGTCATATTTGTGATCAGTGTCTTTTATAATAGACTAGCTGTGCCGGCGGCTCCGTTCGCGTGGATTACACAATGCTTTCGGTCGAGACGCGCGAATTGTGCAACCTCAAAAATATTGTGAGTGATCCTTAGAAGATAGACACATGCTATCGTAAACTTTTTTGTAGGTCTTTTTAAGATCTACAATTATGTAGTACGTTAATTTGATTACCTATCTCTTATGGTTTACTCAGCGTAAGCCATTACATCTCCCCAATAGGGTCTTTTTCCGAATTGATTCATTATTATCGATTTACATCAGTTAATTTGAAAAAAAAAATCGGTTGTTAAAGACCTTCTTAGCAAAATATATCTATTTCACGAAGTTTATATCACGAATAATTAACTAGTTTAGAAATACAGTGCACAAGCTGCCTCTGAGCTTAGCTGTGATTATATTATACAGTTGGAGTGATTTACTATTAGCAGACAACTGAACCTGGTTATTTTTGTAGACCGACGCTTGACTCATCGATAAACTTCATACGATTTGATATTGTTCCTTCTTTCAAAACCTATCGATCATGGTTCAACGGGAGTGAATGAGGTATCATTTCTAGAAACGTCGATTGGAATTTTACAATTATTTAGGGATTACGGTGAAAGAAATCATCGTAATTTTTTTTTATTCTACGTAGGTAGCATACAAGCATATGCTGCGCATGATGGTAAGCGCCTACCGTAGCCTATGGACGTTTGTAATATGTTTGTAATATCATACAATACCGTATGACTTAACATGAGTCAAAATATAAAACATTAAAGTTCTAAACCGTGAATAATGTACTTATAATATAAAAAATACTTATACTATTTTTGCCATAATTTTATCCATTTCAGGAACTCTATAAAAACCTATGGCTAAGGTTGGAACTGCGATCTTCTCTTCTATCGCGTCTTTCTGGTACCAGTTTTTATCACATTGTTCTGGACAACGGAAAGTATTTCCAGCAGAAAATGTCCACAGCTATAAAACACGTCCACGGCTTTTAATTACTGCTTTACACTGGCGAGGTATGGAATCTATCAATTTTTGACATTTCGCAAGAGAGTTAGAGTTCCAATTTTTTAAGAAAACCTCGTACAGCTCTCTTAAAAAGCCACACTGTCGATTTGAAACCTTCTTCTGGACTTCACACCAAAGATGCTTTAATGGATTTAGATCTAAGCTGTTAGCTGTCCAGTCTAAGACAGAAACTGATTGCGATGTAAGATATTCCTTAACAATGCGTGCAGTATGCTTTGGATCTTTGTCGTGCTGGAATGTCAAAATAACCGGAAGCATGTCTTCAGCATAAGGTTACATTGTTTCTTCCTTTATGTTTTTGTATTTTGTAGCCTTTATATTTTGTAGCTAGTACGTCATGCACATGACATTTAATCTTGCGATTTCCTCCAGGAAGAGGTCTTGGTACGGCTGTGGGAAATTTCCAGTCTGGTATTAGTTAGTTTTGTTATATCACTAGCTGTGATCGCGGCTCCTCATGCGTTTATTACGCAGTAATTTCTTTGTCTGTTTTGATTTTACTCATAATGTAATGTTTGTAAAAGTATTATTGACAATTGTTATAGTCAATCAATGGAGAAATGAAAGCTTCCCGTGTCAGATTTGGCAAAATCGGTTGAGAATGAATTACAATTTATTATTTTAAAATTATCTGTATTTTTAACGATTTCTAAAAATATTATTGACAATACTTATGTAGCTTATCAATTGAGGAATAACATAAACTTCCCTGTACGAAATTTAAAAAAGCGATCATGCTGTTTTTGAGTTAAATCCAGGCAGGCATATAAAATTATGTCATATTTGTGATCAGTGTCTTTTATAATAGACTAGCTGTGCCGGCGGCTCCGTTCGCGTGGATTACACAATGCTTTCGGTCGAGACGCGCGAATTGTGCAACCTCAAAAATATTGTGAGTGATCCTTAGAAGATAGACACATGCTATCGTAAACTTTTTTGTAGGTCTTTTTAAGATCTACAATTATGTAGTACGTTAATTTGATTACCTATCTCTTATGGTTTACTCAGCGTAAGCCATTACATCTCCCCAATAGGGTCTTTTTCCGAATTGATTCATTATTATCGATTTACATCAGTTAATTTGAAAAAAAAAATCGGTTGTTAAAGACCTTCTTAGCAAAATATATCTATTTCACGAAGTTTATATCACGAATAATTAACTAGTTTAGAAATACAGTGCACAAGCTGCCTCTGAGCTTAGCTGTGATTATATTATACAGTTGGAGTGATTTACTATTAGCAGACAACTGAACCTGGTTATTTTTGTAGACCGACGCTTGACTCATCGATAAACTTCATACGATTTGATATTGTTCCTTCTTTCAAAACCTATCGATCATGGTTCAACGGGAGTGAATGAGGTATCATTTCTAGAAACGTCGATTGGAATTTTACAATTATTTAGGGATTACGGTGAAAGAAATCATCGTAATTTTTTTTTATTCTACGTAGGTAGCATACAAGCATATGCTGCGCATGATGGTAAGCGCCTACCGTAGCCTATGGACGTTTGTAATATGTTTGTAATATCATACAATACCGTATGACTTAACATGAGTCAAAATATAAAACATTAAAGTTCTAAACCGTGAATAATGTACTTATAATATAAAAAATACTTATACTATTTTTGCCATAATTTTATCCATTTCAGGAACTCTATAAAAACCTATGGCTAAGGTTGGAACTGCGATCTTCTCTTCTATCGCGTCTTTCTGGTACCAGTTTTTATCACATTGTTCTGGACAACGGAAAGTATTTCCAGCAGAAAATGTCATAGTACTTATCTCATAAAGATACCGTCAATATTCTCTACAGACCATGGAAAATATTCCCCTTCATACCTAACGATCAAGTAATCGCCTGTCTTTGGTTTTTTGAGTGACTTCTAAAGATTTATGTACAATCAAAGGCACATTCTCATCATCAAAGTCTGAATAAATTCTAAGCCGTTTCATCTTTCTTGAAGATGCTGGTGTTTCTTCATCTGAATCTGTTTTCTTTTTTTTATTCTTCTATGATTTTTTTTACTCTATTAGCTGCCTAAAGAGCATTCCTTCATTTCCTTCTTGATGTTTTCTTTCTCTTTCCAATATTTCATCCATTCGCTGCTGTTTAAGCCTTTAGCCTTCTTACGCCTTTTCTGGTAACCTTTAATTGGAGGTTCAGAGGGTCACACAACCGCTGATGCAAATACAGGGCTTATTGATGAAGGTGTTTTCTTGAGGAAGGAGATTCCAGCTCGCTGTGTTTTTGCTAATGATTCGTTATCTTGTTGTTTGGTCATTTTCTTCTAAATATTAATATCATTTTCTAGTCGTGTTAAAACATTTTCTTTCAAAGCGTGTCCATTTTCTTGCAGTTTCTGTAGATTTTTATGCGGTGTTCGTAATTTTTTTATGCGGTATCTGTGGATTGACTTCCAAGTTAGGCTCTTGTTCATTTGCTGATTGTTTTACTCTCTTGGCTTTGGTCTCAAAAGGGGCGCAAATAGAGCTTTGGTAACTCATCGATGACCAGTCCTTAATTTCCAATTAAGAATTCTTCAGTGGTCGGAAAACAGACACTTCAGCTGGTTGAATAATATGTGTGGCATTTGCATAGAGTGAATATAAAATAATACCATTATATATGCACAATTGAGACACTTCTTGATTTATGTATGACTTGTGGCCACCTATCAGCAGCAAAACAATACATTTTGTATTTTTTTCTTTTAATTATGGGACGACAGCATTTGCTATATAGCCTTAAAAACTTTTTATGTCATCCATCCCGTTACGTTACGAACGCTCTGGTGAATGAGAATTTTTCACTGACTGGCACTTCAGTGAGCAGTTCAAATGCTTGCTTACTGAGTGGCTCATTCACCGGAGCGTCCTCATGTCTGCATAAAGCTTTACATATACGAATAATAAATAGTGACATCAAGTCAAACTTTTAAAGCAATCCGTTATTGATGCAAGCTGTTTCAACTCTTAAATGCATGATTTATATGTATAGATGCTAATAACCATTTTAAAGAATTTTCGTAAATATCGGAAGACATGATCTTTAAAATGATGTTTGAATGATTAATTTTAATGAGAAGTTAGTGGAGATATGGCGTTGTCACAAAATTTATAGCAAACATAACAAAATTTGTAAAGGTTATAATAAAAAGGATGATGCTTACAAAAAAGCTTATATAGAAATTCATCAGCATTTAAAGGGTTTAATGTTCTGTAAAACAAGCACTTTAACTGCTAGCGTCAGCAAAGTGGCTTACTCGCCCGACCGTTTATAAATATGTAACATGGATTAAAGTATAAATGAATAAATAAACCTAAGAATAACATCATTAAATCAATACGTGCTGTTGGTAATGTATGATAAATTAGTTTGGTATCATAGCTTGGTAAGATATTAGAGAACGTATAAAAATGTGAACAAATCCACCATCAATCACATCTCACAATCAGCACTGACACAGTTGCCATTGAACGAACTCGACTTTGTTCGATGTTTGATCGCGGTCTAAGTGTCAAGAGGTAGTTATTTGATTAAAACAATGTTTATTTTTGAAGTGAATTTTCTTGGTTCTAAAACAGGTTCAAAATTAATTCGAGATAAAGCTCCTAAAAACATAAGCGATAGCTCATTCTATTCGGAACGACAGTTAGAAAAATTTATCTCGAGGACTTGTGTTAGAACATAAAAAAATGCAATTGTTATTAACAAAATAAGTTGCTTTTTTAAAAGTTGTATCAAATGTACGGTGCTGCACGCACAAGTTTTTAAATTTTATGTAGGTTTAGCACAATGGTCACAATCTCACCTGACGTTAGTGACAATGTGGGGGAACTGGCTCTCTCAACTCTCAAGTGCAGCTGCTGCACCACACCTATAGGTGCTTGGCAACAGATTTTCAACTTGAGATAATGAGGAAAATACCTTACCACCTTGATATCATTATGTTTTCCTTCACCGAAAGCTCAGGCTCATTGTAGAGATTCGAACTCACGTCGATCAACGCGGTAACGCTACTACTAGGTCATCATTGTAATACACCGTTTATTGATTCACTGTTAAATTATACAATAACAAAATACATACTCTTTGCTAATGACTTGGACCACGCAAATATTTTACAATAGTTTGACACATTTTGAACCTGTATGAATTTAATGCGCGCTGTATTAACTACATACGTATCTACAGCCTGTTGCTAATTGTTTCGTGTTTTATAAAATCGTTTTTGTAGTTTAGTAGCTCCTTAGATAATCTGCTTGTCATGACAAGCCCCCCATGGGCAGTGCTCAAACTTAGAGCGTCGGCGATCTACCACAAAATATTTAGCTAGCAAGTGATCGACTGCCCACCTACTACTTCTTTTATTTTGTATAATAACAAACACATTATATTTATGAAATTTGGGATCATTGAGATGTATATCGGAAATTGTCTATAATAATACCTCATTTTGGATATGTGGCTTGAATATAGTTAGCCGCAGCAAAACTTTTAAGGTATTTTATACTTTTCGGAAATTCCAGGCTTCGACTTGAAAAGCTTCCCGATCGACAGGTCAATTGCGATCGACCGTTGGGTTATTCCTGGTGTAGATTTTTTATTTTATTTTTTCGATCTGACTATACTGTTAGCCATAAGGGCCCAGGAGCCTCGAACGGCTTTTACAGCTTCACCGGACTTGGGGGCGAGCGCTTAAGGCACTCAGCCACGAAAGTTTTGCTACAACATCCGAGGGTGCCAAAGTGGCCGAACCTCGGCTCGGACTGTTGCGCCGTCTTGCAAATGAGTCGCGAACTGACTAATGCCCTAGCACACTATCTAACTAACTATACATATATACATGTCGCTATACTCTGGGAGGAGGGTATTCCTGGTGTAGACCAAGGCTGCCCAATTAATTTTAGAGGTGGTCAATAATTACGAATTCATGTTAGCTGGCGGGGCACCTAGCGAAATAATAATTGTTTATAACCATTATGTGTTCAGATATAAATAGATAGATATTTAAAATGAATAAAGTTAATAATAGTTGTCGGGCAAATTGAAATGCCTAGGCGGGTCACTTTATGCCCCGCGGGTCTGTGATTGACCCGGAAAGTGATGCTCGCTCTTTACGTTAGGTTTTTTTTTAATGTTATGTTCTGAAGACGCCTAAGTTTCGCTTCTAATGTATTGGGTAAATTATTTATATTTTAATATAGTAATCGGAACGTTGATAATAGTATAATTGAATATTATTATAGACTCGTTTACTTCTACAAAGGTTGGTTCATTTCATTCTATTGAGTTCGGGTAAAAGTAGATCACGTCTAAAAAGTGGCCACTCAAGCCGGTTATTTATCTACTTTATGGTTTTGGCATTCAACTACAAACTCACCTGATGTTAAATGACGAAGCGGCCGAAGATATTAAAAACATTAAAGCTAGTGGAGGATTGGCTTTCCGAGTGTTGCTGTTGAAACACACATTTAGATGCTTGGCGAGGGACTTTCGAGTATGGAGTGGTAGTTACTCAGGCAATTACAGAATGCCGTACCTCCATGAAAAGACTGTAGGTAAAATCATTAGAGTAGGTATATCTTGAGTCACCCTTGAATGGTTAATTGACGGTTTCGATTCTCTCTACTTGGGGAAGATTGACTGGTAAAATACCTCCACCTATAGAAGATCGCAACTTTGTTTTGTGTTCCTACGGTGAGTAGGGTTCCCAGAGTCCCTTGGGGAAGGAGAGTTCAAGGTTGGCAACGCAGTAGTCGATATCTATGGTATTATAAGCGTCCACAGGCTACGGTAACCGCTTACCACCACAGATGGGCCGTATTCTTGTTTGCTACCTTAGTAGTATAAAAAAAGTTGTAAGTTCTTGTTTTTCGAGAAAGTGTGAAAAAACCAAATGCCAGTTAAAAATCGAGATAGTTCAAGCGAAAATCGATTCCAGAACTCTAATCGCGTTTATCAGACTCCTTTAAGAAACGATGAAGCTTACGTAAGATAACTACGCTGTTAAAAAAAAATATCGCGTTTTAAATCAGCCTGTATAAATGTAACCCTACCAAATACGGTGCGTCACGTCCGAAGCGGTAAGTGTGACACGGTTCGTATAAATCATAAGCGGTCGCTTGTCACTTCGCATCACCGTCACGACCGGCGACAATGATGATGATGATGATGATAATAATTGTGTGATAACTGTATATGTACAAAAGGTCTTCAAGGTCCTACGTTTATGACACTTTGCCTTTCTTGTATAACTAAAGAGGTATATAAAATATTATGATATTGGAATAATAAATTTATCAACTCTTTTTTTTACTTTGTACCCTGGTTTGGTATGGATAAAACGCTTAGTATTTTTGAGGCTAAAGGCGAGAAATAGAAAATATCCCACTGTCATACCATAGTTTCATTTCTGAAAGCTGAGGTTCGTTGTCGGTTTCGAACCCCACAACAATCGACGAGGAATCATATTAGCTACGAATGAGCCACTCACTCTCTAAGACTTAAGAGTTTAAGCGATGCTTACTTTTACATATTATACGGGTATTGTAATAAAATTGAGTAATAAAATACGATTTATGTAATATACTAGCTGGTGCCGCCCGCTTCGCTTGGTATAATTTTGCTTTTTTAATTAATATGGTATTGAATTTGAAAAACTATCAAACACGTCTTGGTTTACTTGCTATTTACAAATACAATCTTTCATTCTCTTTCACCACCTTAGCGGTTGAATTTCCAAAAAATCCTTCCTCAGTGCTTATTTACAGTGTAAATGGAACCCGCATTCAAATTCACGGTCCTAGCCTCAATAGTTTGGGCTGTACGTTGATATGTTAGTCAGTCAGTCAATTATCCTTTTATATGTATAGATAGATAGATAGATTTTAGTTGTAGTTGTATCGCATCGCTCATGTCAAATGTCATTCGATATCACAAAGCATGCACAAAATAACAATTGGTAACGTACTTGCGAGATAATGTCTGATTTATTTGTTTGTTATCTCCACGACTCGACAACGCTTTATATAGTTTATAATGAAGGACAAATCGACGGCACTGACCCTGATGTTGAGAGCACAGTACAATGCAACAACGGCGACCACCGATAGGTCGCCGCTGTCATGCCGGTCTGCATAAATTGCTCTTCACGTTACGCTTGAAGGACCCGATGTCGTAAGAAGGCGGGAACACATTTTTTTTATCATTATAGGATTATCGTAGTGGCCACAATCTCACCTGATGTTAAGTGACGATGTGGCCAATTATGATAACACGCTAAACCTAGTGGAAGACTGGCCCTCAATTGCAGCTGCTAGAACACACCTATTGGTGCTTGGCTACAGATTTTCAACTGTAGGGTGGTAGCTAGCCAGGCGGGCATTAGAAAATGCCCTACCACCATGCTACGGTTTCCTCGCGATATTTTCCTTCACCGAAAGCTCAGAATAATTGCAGGGATTCGAACTCACGTCAATCGACACGAAGTCGTCCACGTTACCACTGAGCCATCATTGCTTCATTGGCCGGGAGATGTTTCCACAGTATCACGTTAAGACAAAGATAAGACAGTGAGAACTTTTTAGTTCGTGCCGAGATGGACGTTACTGTAAAACTGTGATTCCGAAGCCCAGCGCTTGTGATTTTGTTGTGGAAAGGGGAAGAGGTAATTAGATGTTAGGCATATAGACGCGATTTTGTAAAAACCATTGGGCTTAGGCATCGTTTTCAAGTTAAAGGTCTGTAGGCTAAGGCAACCCATGTACATTCCAATAACTTGCACTCAAGTTCTGGTCTAGACTTAGCATCTTCTACAAATCGTCTTTTGACATCAGGCCAGACTGTGGTCTAACATTAAAGTCTTTTTATTTTGTAAATGTAAATAGAGCAGTTAAATTTTACCATAATTATTTGTTTATTAAACGGTGACTTACCATAATTATTTGTTTATTAAACGGTGACGTCACGCCTCGAACTAGTATGTTGTTAAATTTTTTATTATCTGAAATATTGATAATAAAACTTAAAAAAATCCCAGTATTTATAGAGCTGATACCGATATGTTTCATATACTTTACCGCCTCTTCGCATTATAAAGTTTTGGTACATTTCCAATACCGTATTATATATTAATACTAGCTATGCCCGCGGGTCCGCTCGCGTGAACTACAGAATGCTATCGGTCGAGCGCACTTGCGACTGGTGCTGCCCCCGCTCAAAAGACGGAAGACAAAAATGTGATTGTTTGTGATCCTTACAAGATAGATATATGCTATCACTGATTTTTTTGTAGGTCTTTTTAAGATCTACAATTATGTAGAACATTAATTTGGTACATCTCGTACGGTTTACTCAGCGTAAGCTATTAAAGCGCACCAAATGAATCTTTTTTCCGAATTGATTCACCTTTATCGTCACTGCTTATTTTGTATGTTACTTTATGTAACAAAAATATCCTGTAAACTGGCCAGATAACATAGCTATGAATTAAAAAAAGTAGCATGTCAATCGGATAAGTTGTTCTTGCGTGAAAATAACATAAACAGACAGACAGAGAGACGTTGAGTTTTATAATATATATAGATTTCTGTTGAAATAAAACATTGACACTAGCAAATAGTTTTGCGAAACTAATGGAGATAATTCCTCTGCCTTAATTTAGTGCAAAATTTTGTTGAGTTAGAACCGTTAGGTACAACATTATCATCTTTACAAGGCAATTACCCCGATGCAGTGCGGCGCGGCGTCCTTATGCTCCTTCAGTGTTAGAGCGATAGGCGCAGTAACCTCTCGGTTATCTTTGAACCCCGAGATACGATACGTAGAACAGCTATCGATTTGATGGACCTATTCAGAGTAGTACGTCATGTACTGATATTACGGGTATCAGGGCTTTGTTCATTGTAACATTGTTATTTTGAAACGATATTATTTCTGTTCAAGGTCTAAAAAAGTTCACCTTTTTATGCAACCAATGTGGATAAAAAAGCGTACGGCTCGCCTAATGGTAAGTGGCTACCGTAGCGTATAGACGCTTGTAAACACCTTAGGTATCACTAGCGAGTTGCCGACACTCTTTCCTCTGATCTGGAAACCCTAAGAACCGTAGGAACACAACACATGGCTGTTGGACTGCGATCTTCTGTAGCCTGAACTCGGACTGCCCAAAGTAGACAGTAATCTCCAAAGACATTTCTCTGTGCCCTACCTGTTTTACCTCTTAGCTAATATAAAAACAGTACAGGAGCAACGGTGATACCTGGGATTGAGGAACTGTTGAAAGGATATAACCGACAACAATCAGTGCAGTTTCTTTTCAAATACGAAACGATATTACACAATTAAGAGAAGAGAAAGTGAATATACAAGAGTTCTATGAATAATAGTGATTATATACTGAGACTTTCCCAACAGGGACTTGTAAGTGACATTCATCGAATAATTATACTCTGTATTTCTTTTCATGAGATTGAGGACTTTTGTCTCCATAAGCGGAAAATTTACTAAAGCGTCAGAAGTGGGATGGTGTTACTGCCGCGAGAAGAGAATACTCTCACTACAAGGACCATAAGACGGGTGTAAGCAGATGCCACACGTCAGTAGCGTCGTGAATGTGGGGGTAAGCAGACTGGTTCAGTACTCCGGAATTAAGCAACTTTATTGACCACCCTTGGAAACCAGATTCAAGGGAACCGACAAGGTCGCGGCCGGTCAAGAAGTCGTCTGTGTCTTGATTTTGTTTCATTGAGTTTTAACGTAAGTTATGAAAACCGCTTTTCCGAAGATTAACAGTGGCATTGTGTGTAAAAGTGGTGAACTCCATTGTAGGAATTATGACAGCCCAGAGAATACCGTCTAAGGCCATGGTAACCGCTTCCGAACGTTTACGAACATAGTGACTTTGGTACCAGAACAGAGATTTTACTCGAATCTTTTTTCAACTAAACTTCGTGTTGTGAAGGAGACTGATGAAGAAATATACCAATACGGAGTTTGAAGGTGCAGGACAAATGCGTCCCGTCAATTATGATAATTTTATATTTAAACATTATGTTGATGATCTCGTAATTCCTTTTTCTTTCTAATTCTTTCCGACTCTATTTTAAAAAAGTTGTGTATTATGCGTTTTACATAAATTGTAAATAGAAAAAGTAATCCAAGGATTCTGTTTCTTTTCTGTTGAAATTGAATTTCATAAAATATATTTGTCAATTCTTTAAAAAAAAAAAGAAATGTCTGTCGTAATTTATATTAAAACTAGTTAGGGATTAGCTGTGTCCTTTGACATAATAAAGTCATTAACTGTTGAAAAAGGTACTACTCCCTAGTAATTTGCAAGGTAATCGTAGTACACAAGAATAACTAAATAAAGCGTTATGTATTAAAATTATAGGCTTATGGGACTAATATGACGTTGATGTGTGCATAGCGTTTAATTGACGTTATTTTTGTTTGTCATTTTAATGGATCATGATTGACTGACATAATAATGCATCAATAAATGATCGTCTTATACGCTTTCGTGTGCATGTTATGCGTTTAATTGAAGTTATTGTTGTTCGTCATTTTTGTGGTCCATGAGTGACTGAAATAATAATGCATCAATTGTTTCATTGTAACAATTCGACAGTTCTAATAATCGATATTAATTTTTTTCGAAGCAAACGCGGCTGTAGTTCCGTTTTCCTCCTCATGTCATATGCAATTCTTATAAACCTACTTGCTACGTCAGTGATACGCTTAAATTGCGCGGTCGACGTATTTGAACAGCTGCACAAGCGCTGCTCTCCCATTGGACGAACTCCGGCCTATGGTATCGAACTATTCGAATTTTGATATTTTTCAATTAATTATCATTTCTATTTTATACTGTATTTTCGATTATTGTATTAATTGACGTTGTAGCGGATCTTGTTTCATTTATTGTATGCATATTAATTTTAGTGTTGCAAGATTCTCATTCTCATTCTGTGTCGTGTTCAGTAGTTTTTGGTGAAAATTATATTTTGACGATTGTTACACATTTGAATCTTTCAGTTGTACTATGTTTTTTTAAATATTGTACCGGTTTGAAAGAGAGTCATTTAACTATGTGACATTAGCCTGTATCATTGAGTATTTTCTTCCCTGTTGCTTAAATAACCAATAACTTAACTGCCATGGATGGCGTTAATGTCAATTTTCGTGCATTTTTTGTGACGTTGAGAGCCGAAAGTTTAATTAAGACAGGCTGTGCCCCACGGTTTCACTCGAGTTAAATTTATTTAACCAATTCATCACCGCACAGCCTCAAACACAATTGTTTCACTTTCGGCTGATTCCATACGGAATTGCTCACTACCAGTGGAGAGTTGAGAAGTATTTACTATTGGGTCCAATATAGTCTTCCCCTGGGGTAGGATGATCAGCTAAACACAGATACACAGCGAAGGCTAAAGGTTGAACATAATATCAGAAATAAGCAGTTCAATGACAAACGATGATACTTGAGCTGCTGCCACAGGTAATAGAAAACAGATAGTTCACTCTGACAGTTCAGAGTTACAACAAACGAACGGATATCAAATGTTGTACTAAATTTATTTACCCAATAAAAGACTGCTGTAAAACTACGAAATGGGATTAGAGATCAAAAATACAAACAAAGGAATGTTATTGGTATGCAGATGACTGCACCTTTCATGAGTGCTGTTACAGTAAGCCTATATACAGAACCTATATACAGGCCGGGAAGAAATAGAAAAGAGCCGGGAGGAACTTGTTATTGGTTTTAACCGATTCTTGCATCTCGTATCTAGATAGGGGAGCAAGTAACTTGGTTGATTTCAATGCCAAGAAAAGGTGTTCGCGTTTTCTACACGACATGACATATGACATACCTCTGGACATGTTACAGAGACGAACTGTCCACATTGTTTTTGATGCAGACGTTACCAATTACATCGAGCCGCTTAGGAGCGCAGGAACATTGCTTCGCGGAGTGTGTTCTACAGTTTGTATCTTGGTTAGTGCTCTCAAGAGCTGTTCAATCAAATTCTTTACTCTCCTTTTCACAACTGAACACACTCCTGGGCTTCTTGGTCACAGTTTTTACGGTAACCTCCATCTCGGCATGAATGAAAAACTTCTCTATCTCTTATCTTTGTCATACCTTGAAACTGTGGAACCTTCTGGCGACATCGGGTCCTTCAAGTGTAACGCGAAGAGATATTTATGCAAGCCGGCATGACAGCCGCGATAGCCGATGGGTTCGGATTGTACTGTGCTTACCATCATGATGATCCAGTCAATTTACCGAGCTGCTATAAAAAATATGTATCTGCCAAAGTGACGTTTCAAGATAAAAGATTTTTAATAACAAGTTGTTTATGTTTCTATATTTACTGATGAACATCAAATATCGCTATACATATTCAAAAATGTTAATAATACTCGTATAATTTAATCACTGTGATTTTGACTCTGACGAGCATGTTGATAAAGAGTCAGAATCAGTTCAACTATTATAAACTGATCCGTCACCGTATCAATAAGGTGTTTGACACAATCACTCCACTCCTGTGACGTCATTTCTTTCAAACTCTCTTTTATAGTTCCTGGCAACGTACCCCTTACCTGTGAGCAAACCGAGTGGGTTCAAAGTAATAAAGGGGTAGTCGCAGGATGCTAACGTCATTTTCCGCATCCAACTTGTCTACAGCTAAAGACGGATAATTTTATTTTTCTCTTTGAAAATGTATTCACGTTTTTATCATTGATTCTTAAGTTCATCATGTCGCCCTCCCGTTACATGATGGGCGCGGCTCTTAATTTTACCCTCTATTAGACGTGCCAAAAGAATCATAACTTAAAAAAAACTATAAAAACGTGTCTATAAACGCGAGAGCATTTGTTATCCAGTGAAAGGGACGCTTTCAAAGTAGTGTTGTTATAAAATGTCGACGGATAAAACACCATACGAAAGCTGCGAGATGTAAATTTAGGTGTACATGTCTCCACAAAGTACACAAGCTGTGTTCCAGTAACTATTGCGCGTTTCGATTGGGCGTCCCCCGCGTTGTGATAATGCTGTTTGCTTGTGACCTCATTTATATTTACAAAATCGACTCATTTCATATTATATTGTATCATCTGATATTTAAATGATTTTATTATCCTGTATTTTGTTACCGTTTGTTTTGTCTTCGGTCGGTACCGAACTTTTACGTTAATTCCTGGCAAGTTATAATTATTCAAGATAAATTCGATATTGTTTTTCTTTAACACCTAAGCCTTTGTATTACATAAGTGTACTTAACAAAATCAAAGTCACCTTTTAGTAAAATGCTGAATATCATACGGAAACTTTCTAAGGACAATTCGAAATTCACTTTCGGTGTTATTATTTTTAATTTTAACCAAAGTTTACAAAATATAGGATTAATTAACGTAGATTAAAGAGTTAAAAGTAAAAAGCAACTTGAACAATTTAGTTACAAGGAAAAAAAGAAATTGTTGTCTTGCTGTATGTATTTCTTGTTATTTATTTAGCAAGTAGTTATCATCTGACATTTTATTTAGCTTAAAATTTAAATTTGTAGCCAAATTTTTATACTACTGCGCATTCCTCTTTTAAATGATGAATCGAAATCCTATTCGAATTTTCTTTCAAACGTGAAAATATCAGTTTTAACGAAATGCTTTCCATCACGACGGTGGTATTGAATAATAAAAATTTCACTTTGGACTTCAATCATACTAGATTAAAAGTGGATTTATGTAAGCTCTATTTTAAGCGTATTTGCCCAATTAATTATGATTCAAGGATCGCTTGAAGACGTCTATAGCTTAATGTTGATATAGTCTATTAATTAAATAGATAATTAAAGGTTCCCTCCCGTGTAGCCTCTCCATTCTCATTTATAAATAAGGTAATAATGCCAAATGGAGTTGCATCCTTGGTGAGTAACAATTTTCACACATAATATTAATAGACTTTTAAAAGGCTCGTCTACGGTATTGAGAAAATTAACGATATAAATGCGGCAGGTTCGTTCATACCCTACGATTAATACTATGCTAATTAGGGTTTTTTATTTCAATGATACGTTTTTTTTAAGTGGCAAACAAGCGTACAACTCACCTGTTGGCAAGCGGTCACCGTAGCTTGCGGGCGTTTGTAACGACAGAGGTATCACTAGCGAATTGCCGAGCTTGAACTTCTCTTCCCCAAGGAGCTCTGGATACCCTATTTACCGCAGTGTACTGTGTGTATACGGGTTATTTGGCTGCGATCTTCTGTAAGGTGGAGATATTCCACCAGTCGGTCTGCCCTAATTACATAGTTTCCAAAGTGAATTCTCTATATCCTACCTCTCTAAATAAATAAGTCTTCTCTCTACAGTTTTCATAGAGATCATATGCCAAGCCTCTATACTTTTTACGACGTGGATTAGTGGTATATAGTATGTGCTCGTAATAATAAACTCTTTATATAATATATATGTAGTTTATTAAAGTAATAGTTATGTAGAATGGAATATTTCTGGAGGAATTCTTATATAGACAGTGTATTTTGAAGAAAAAAAGGAGCAATTTTAATAAGAGCCCGCTACGTGAGTCCCTAGACCTGCGAATGTGGCAAAAGTGAGTCCACTACGTGTGTCCATGGCACTAAAAGGGTTAATTGGTATATGATAGCCGGCTCGAACGTAGAGACATCAGACATTTTAGTTACATATGAACACACCTGGCCATATACAGAGCGAGGCAAGATTTATAGTAATTAAGGGGAAATTGTCCATTAACATTCTGTTGTGATGTACTTCACGCTAAGTAATGACTTGATGGAGTTGCCGGTTTATATAATTTCCAGTACATTTCGGTACTTGTCAATATCTTACATTATGCTAAATTATCAAATGACAGGTGGTCGTACAACGACTATTACCGAAATAAAGTCATTATGTTTAGTTCGCTCGCTGTGTTTAAATCCCTAAGCGTTGGATGACATGAGTTTAAATTCTGAGTGAAGAATAATATCGCGATGAAACCATATCATCGTTGTAGGGCATTTGTAATGTCCGCCTGGCTAGCTACGACCCTCAAGTTGAAAATCTGTCGCCAAGCACCTATAGGTGTGTTCCGGTAGCTGCACTTGGGAGTTAGTCTCTTTACGCTTAACGTTAGACTATCATAGACCATAGCGTCACTTAAAATCAATTGGAATTGTGCTCAAACGCTAAACTTACCTATATAAATAAAATGATTGAGAGTTACCGTTGTGCGCGCATCGCGCAAAAACTACTGGATAAATTTAGATATTTTTTGGTTTTACTTCTTATAAAAAAACTATCATGATATCTTCATAGACAATAATTCTGTAGTCCACGCAAGCGGAGCCGCGGGCACAGCTAGTAAATTATAATTCCTTACGTAACTTAATCTCTCCCTGCATTTAGGGAAAATTATAATAATTGTAAACAAAGTTGTTTTTATATTGGATTTACAAAAGAAACAATAAAAAAAATGTTTAATTTGATTACGAATTTCGCAATGCTTTTGCGGTTGCAGAAATGGTTAAATAGGAAAATTCAGATTATGTTTGGTACATAAGGCCGATACATAATACGAATTTTCCATTTCCAAGCAGATATTTAGCGATTTCTGCAATAGCTTTTCTTGATAAATGGGATGTTTCTTCGAACCGGTGGTAGTTTTTAAAATTCATAAGTGCTTACATTGAATAATGTATTTTGGATTTGATATTATTAAAAACAGAAATAAATTAAAAATCAGTCGCTGTTCCTGAGGCTTAACGTGATTGCATCTTCACTAAACATAACATCAGTTGAGCCTAATTCAATGATCAGCTGAGTCCGGCACGACAGCGGCTGCCGCCGCTGGATTTTGATCTCTCGGTAGTCGCCGTTGTAATTGCATTGTACTGAGCTTACTAGTACCGTCAATGTGCCAAGCTACTATAAACAAATAAGTAGAATTATATTTTATATGAGACATTTTTTTACTTTCGATAGAGCCCGCTATTGACCGAGTCGTACAAACAGTGAGCTCGTTGAGACCGCAGCGCCACGCCGCGCCGCGATGTTTGCTCAGAACAAATATTGGTCCTGATGCTGTTTCAGAGGTCAACAATTATTTACATCTCTGTTCACCATTTTAATAGATGTTTTGTTGTTTTAATATATTATTTGTTGTTAAGTACCTATTGATCAATATCCAACTAGTGATCGTTATATATTATTATATCACTTGACATTATAATGTCCGATCCACACGCTTGCCACTTGCCACAAACTTCAACTTGGATAAAATAGACAAGCCAAACATCGATATCCTGGTATCCATACGTTTGCGAGAGTGCTAGTGTGTTTTGGATAAGCTAGCATGACAGACGTCGACTTTGTGTCGGTTTACCCTATTTTTATTGTAAAAATGAGCAAAATCAAACGAGAAAAAAGATAGGATGCGAAAAATTCGGTAACGAAGGTAGTAAAATATTCACAGAAACTGTACCAGGTTTTTTTCAGTTACTTATTTTGCCCAAGCGATATTATCTACATATAAACGTCACAAAAGTGTGGACGTGTCGCAAACGCTTGCCGCAACCTCTTTTGATTTGTGCATCAAATACTGACTTAGCTCGGATCACTGGCAAGCCAAGTCAAACCTTCACAAGCCAAGCCAAATGCTCTATCCATACGTTTGAATTTGTTAATGTTTGCCAAGGTTTGGTAAGCGTGTGGATGGGGCATAATAATAGAAGTTTCAAAATTACAAAGACAAAAAGGAACGCGAAGGAACGGCAATCAATGACAAACATGATAGATTCAACTAATCCACACCGTTTTCAATCACGTGACGCAAGCTTCAAAACTAACATTAAACTTACTTTTGGATTTTTTGAATAAATAATCAATTATTTTTCAATCAGATTATATGCAAAACGCTTTTAAAACTCATAACCTCTATAGACATTATTTCATATTTCTCATTGTCAAATAGCCTATTGATGGCTTTGTTATTCTATGCAACAGGTTTTTTTATCATTAATAGGTTTAGCGTTATGGCCACAATCTCACCTGGTGTTAAGTGACGATGTGGCCCAAGAAGGTAACACGCTAAGCCTAGTGAAAAGACTGACTCTCAAGTGCAGCAGCCGGAACACACGTACTGGTGCTTGGTCACAGATTTTCAACTTGAGAGTGGTAGCTAGCCAGGCGGTCTTTAGAAAAAAACCCTGCCACCATGCTATGGTTTCATCGCGATGTTTTCCTTCACCGGGCGCTCAGGCTCAATGCAGGGATTCGAACTCACGACCTTCGACGCGATGTTCGTAACTCTGAACCATCATTGCTTGTAATACGAGAGATGTTTCTCGAACATTTTGCAGCAGATTGTTGTATTTATAGTAACATTTGAAAATGCCTTACCGCCGAACTACGTCCATTATTATGTTAGTTTTATAACTAGTGAAGTTCTTATGAACTTCAGGCTTCGCTTGTAGTCTTCGCTTCAGAAATATCGAAGTTACTATACATAATAATAACTATAAGTTATTATACTGGTACCGATGTCGTATATATGACTTAGTGCAATGATAGTCAATCAATGCAAAAGTGCAGTCTATTACAATAGTCCGTTGGCCGCACCCCTTGACGGTAGGGTGCGCTCTGCAGCACGGGGTGCACGGGGGTGACGCCGCGGACACTGCATCCCGTACAGCCTTATGCGATTAATCAAACAGTCGCACTAGACGTGTAACTGTGCCGCTTTATCATGTGTCTTATTTATAGTCGTCAATTATTTTTTTCGGTAGGTATTTCGGTAGATTTCACTGCCTAGGTCTTAATACTGAGTTTAGTCAAAGACAAAATGAAGAATACTTTATTCAGTTTATGTCCTAAGAAGGCACTTATGAATGTGAAAGCAGTATCACCCGTTCGGAAAACATTCCAGTCGTCGAAAAAAGCCGGGAAGAAACTCGACCAGGTGTATCAATATTTTTTAGTGGTTTTATCATTTTTTCTTGCAAAATTATTGGTTACAGTTCATTCTAATTTTTAGCGGATGCATAGAGAGGGAGTCCCTTCCAGACTTCACTATCATTCACGTAAAGACCTGCCCTATAATACTCTTTGACAATCTTTGGATAATAAAACTCGCTTTACATAATTATTGAATTTATTATCTGGTAAATCAGTGCTTAATAATGTAATCTAAAAGTTGAGATTCCGTCGAAATTACTCGGTACTGCTGAATACGTTTTAATTCTTTAAGCTGAATTTTAATATGTTTTTTTTAATTCGTCGCTGGGAATAATTTAATAGTGAACAGTAGAACCTGTACATGATCGTCTGGTGATGCACCACTGCCACATCTGTTTCTGTCACAAAGACATCACGCGTCAAACGAGGCGTTC
The DNA here is from genome assembly GCA_947532125.1 of Saturnia pavonia. Lineage (NCBI taxonomy): Eukaryota > Metazoa > Arthropoda > Insecta > Lepidoptera > Saturniidae > Saturnia > Saturnia pavonia. The sequence goes on from OX383921.1 coordinate 9,435,781, forward strand.
CAACCCAGTCCTCAGGAGTAGTAACTTATTATAACGAGCCTCGAAGGTAGTACTGAGGTACCACCGTAGGTCTTTGAAGTTGGTTATACATAACTAAAATATAGAACAAAAACATAACCCTGTATTTTATATGATTTTGGGATTGTAGACTTTTACTTCTTTCCTCCAAGTTTTAATTTTATATGCACTAACTATTCCGATCTATAATCATTTTAAATGTTCGACGCTGTAGTGTCCACATAAAATCGGGAAGAGAATGTAAAAAAAAAATCTGTACTATGAATACGACCCTTCAAACCCTCACAAATAATCACTTCACGGTCGAACTATATTCGTTACATTTACGACAAAAACATTATCTGACATTCATCGTACTGTACCCGTCACACGTGTAGATGCCATAACGAGTTAGAAAGAGATATTTCTACTATAATGTAAGCATTGTAAAGTACAGTTATGGGTTGCGTGTAATTTTTATATAATATGTTAGTGGATTTTTATTCAATACGGGAGGGTAGTTTAGTGTATGGGGTAGATTAAAAAAGTGAATAATATATTCGTTTTAATTACACTACAAATCACGTTTTTTTTTCATTTTGATTATCGTTGGAATTAATTTGTCTAGGTCGCGGTTTGATTACGTATTTATCTTCTGTCATGATAACAGCTACTGCTAAAGGTGTTAATTGACATATAAAACCATGTTTTTTAATAAGTTTAGCGTTTGATCACAATATCAAATGATGTTAAGTGACGATGTGGCCTATGATGGTAAGACGCTAAGTGTAGTGGAACTGGCTATCAATGAGCGGCTGTCGGAACACGGCTATAGGTGCATGGCGACAGATTTTCAACTTGAGGCTGGTAGCTAGCAAGACGGGCTTTAAGAAAAACCATACCACCATGCTACGGTTTCAGGATCATTGTATGATTCGAACCCACGTCAATCGACGCGGCGTCCGAACACACTACCACTGAGCCCTGCTAATACTAGACCACAGTCTCACTTGGTGTTAGGTGATCTACAATAGGTTGACGGCAAACCCAAAGGACGCTTTTTAAATAAGCGCTAGGGAATTCTCTATTATCAAGAGCATGATTAGATCATGATGGCTCCATTCACTAAAATGCTCTAGGTTTATCTCAGGACTAGCTGTGTCGGACTGTTACACCTGTGTTCAATTTATCCGACAAATTCTTCAACGCGTCGCATTCAAAGACCCGTGTAGCTTACCGTCATTTCCCGTACTTGCCTACAGATTCCCAGATTGCTTGACGTTCATGGTTACTGCTGCGCTCCTTAGGGTGTTAGCGTGATGTTATATAGCGTATAATCTTCCTCAATAAATAGGCAATATAGAATCTATACATATTATAACACTGAACGTCACTCTATCTGTCCGTTTATATTCTTTTCATGCGAAAACCACTAGTTCCAACCCACGCTTTCAGGGACAGCGTACAAGCGGGCCATTACAGGGCCATCGTCGCACCTCTACAATTCGTTAGGTCGTAACGTGACGTCACACTTGATCGGTCAGTAAAGTAATAATAAAAGTGAATACCATCCCCTTGAAAGAGCGAACCGGTCGGGTACCACCCTCGAGTAACCGAATAAAAGGTACTCCTCGTTGAGATAGCAATAAATCATTACAATGGCTTCACGGTGGATTGGCACGATGAAAAGATGGTGCCGCTGGTCGGTGACAACCCTAAGCTAGTTTTTTTAATATTATCAATTTTATTACGTGATTTAAATTTTTCTGGATTAAAGAGCCGTTTTCAACTCTGCTGATCGCATTGGCAACCATGGTAGTATCATGAAATAGGGTAGTACCCTTTTGAATTCAACTCGATAAAAAGATAAATCTGGAATAAAATTGATTTTCCTATAACCGTTCACTGACATACAATGAACTTTCCTATCATTCATTATCATTCATCCATTCATAAGGCCTGGTTCCAGAAGCTGAAATAGGAAACAAAAACCCGAGAGTAACTTCATAATTATAGAATTATTATTGTTAGCTGAGACACAGATTACTCCATTTTATTGTATACCCTCTATGTATTATTTCTCGAAGAACTTTTTTGTGGCGACGCTATCTATCCTTTAATTTTTTAACAAAATTAACTATTCTAACACCATTTTAAAGCATATGTTTGCGGCTATTGACGAAAAATATTGTAAAAAATCGTTTAAACTAATTTTGTTAAAAAAAAATACATATTGTAAAAAATTTTCATTAGGAATGCCATCTGTAAAAATATATCCACCCAACACCTAGTGAGGACCCTCTGTTGAAAGTTTGTTTAACTAACATAATAACTATCCGTTTGTTTAGTTTCTATAATACGCCAAATATTCGCACGGGCAAACTAGTATTGTAGTATTTTAAGAATGTAAAAATTTTTTTTTTGCTCTATAATTACCTGTACATGAAAAAGTATGGTTATCTGTATCATACTGTCGTCTGACTAAATGCTATATGTTAGAGAATGACGGCATAAAAACTAATTGAAGTAGGTACGGTTTTTAAAAAAATCCCCTTCAAAATCGTCGGCCATGTTTGTTCAAGGTTTTTTCTGCATTAAATTGAAATGGTCTATACCGACCTCGGTCATTGATGAATCTGTGGCTGTTGTAAACAATTAGTTTTTTTCCGCGGGAGTCGCGCGCGTCCCGCCACGTGTCATGTTGAGTGGGAGCGACAGAGATGTTTGTAGTGTTATTAATTTTGTAACATATTGGATACGTTTATTCAGTGTGGTTAATTGTTGTTCTTCTAAGTAGTTTAATATGCTATCGGTATTAAGTGTTTTTTTTATATATAATTAAAAATATTTGTTATGTTTTTAGCTTGTATTCAGTGATTTTTTGAGGTATAATTATTCCGATTTCCCAATATAAAGATAAATTTATTTTTAAGGAATTAGGGAAACTTTATGTGAAATAATAATAGGAACGAAGTGGCTAATCATTTGTGTCCAAACTACAAATATATTGCGAACACTTAGGGCTTATATAAACCTAGCTTTCGGTGCTAAAAATACCTTATATTTAACGTTGTTTCATACTAATGTTCTATATTTTTATAGAGTTTAATTAAAAACAATATGCGTATAAAAAAAGCCAAGCACCAGTCATCATAGTTCTAAATATATTTTTATACTACTAAGGTGGCAAACAAGCTTGCGGCCCGCCTAATGGTAAGCGGCTACCGTAGCCTATGGACGCTTATAATACCATAGGTATCAACTAGCGCGTTGCCGACCTTGAATCCTCCTAGCCCAAAGAGCTCTGGAAACCCTACTCACTGCAGGAACATAACTCAAGGTTATTTAGCTGCGATCGTCTATAGGGTAAAGGACTGACCCAAGTAAAGAGAACTATCCAAAGAAATTTCTCTGTGTCCTACCTCTAAAATATTTATCTTAAGTGTGAATGTTCTTCATCTACTTATATTAGAATGTTTGTTAGAACTACCATCACTTGAAAACTGCTGAACCAATGTGTGTAATTTTTAGATAATAAATCGCTTTTCTGTAGAGTTTATGCAGATAAAAAAATACAATTAAAGAAATCGAAAATATCGCTCACTTTTAATTCAAATTAGAGACCTTCCCGTGATGTCGCGAGTACCAACTAATAATGAACAGTTGACAATTAGCAACTGGACAGGATTGTAAATTTGCTTTTTTATTCCCTTCTTTGGGTACAAAATTAAACCGTGCCTACTTATATACTCGTTTATAAATACAAGTTACATACAAGAAGTTTCCAAGAGTTGTTCTAGGAAAATTACATACTTATGAAACTCGCGCATGGAAGGTAAGATAATCATGTGGTTGTGATTGGACGATTTTTGTACTATGGGCCGTACTATCCCGTAATCAAGTTTTTTTTGAGGTTGTTAGTAATCCTGAAAAGTGAATATGTATTATTCTGCCAAGCACATTTTTATGCAGATTCTTTAATATCGACAGTGAGAATACCTACATCATAACACGTACCGTGTATTTGTGTCGGCTTCGTTGGACAACGGCGCACTTTGATCGTGCGGTTGTCGGCTAGCCTATAATTTGATAAAACACTGCGGTATTGGGAGCGTAATGAGTTGTACAATTACCGACAATTTGTTTTTTTAAATAATAAATAATAGTTAAAAAAAAACTAAAACATAACGCTTTTATATAAAATCCAACTAAAAAATTTTTTTTGAAATTTCAATTATGAATAGTGTATATAAGAAAAAAATATTTTTTATTGTAAAAAAAGCGTGGGGTGCACGTTGTCAATAGTTATAAATATTTTATTGACAGATATAAGTAGAAGGATTATCATTTTGATAATATCTTAAACACCCCACTCTTTTTTACAATAAAAAATATTTTTTTCTTATATGTATACACTATTCTTAATTCAATTTTTTTTAAATTGGATTTTATATATAAGCGTATTTTTTTCGTTTTTTTTGGACTATTATTTCTTTATCATTTTTTAGTTGAATTTTCTATTAAATCGTATTTTTTCGTTTTTTTTAACTGTTATTTTTATCGACATGTTGATGTTTAATTGTAATATTTAATTTATTAGTTAATCCGACGTTTTGAAGGGGGTCAAAATCATGTTCAAAGATTCCGTTACATATTAACATACATACGTCTGAAGCTAATAATAAAATATAAAAATATACCGCATCAAGAACGAGGCAAATTTATATACACATAATAGTCTATTAGTGGTTGATAGAAAAATAATATAATAGCTGTTTGGAAATGTCCTACTGTTGGGCAAAGGTATGTTCTCGAGACTAGGCAAAAGCTCAATCGTCACACCAGTCTGCACTTGAAAATTGTATGTCCTGGTTTTCTCACTGCACTACGAGAAAAAAAAAACTCAGTGTTCCGGTTTTTTTAAGATATTTTCACCATCCAAGAACGTAAACATAAAAAAAATTGTATCCCCATAAAATTATGTTTCGGTGATTGAACGCGGCGTTTTAAAAACGGAAAGTACTATAGATCCTATCGACATGCTAGTATTCAAGTGGACCCCTTTACGTATAATGATTAGTGACGTCACAAAGCGAATGATTCAATCCAAATCATACGGTTGGCGAATAACCGAGCGGCGCGCAAACGGAGGGAGCTTTTCCATTTGTGTCGATTTCAATAGAGCGTTATATATTACGGTGTTCTGTCTACGGACTAGATTTCTATAATACAAGGACAATTGGTGACCGACGTTTATGGCTTTATAGAGTATTAACTAATGTCAAGTCACGAAGCGGTAGAAGATAGTGGTACATTAAGCCTAGAAGAATGGCTCTCGAGTGCCGGTAGGAGCTTGACTACAGTAAAAATGCTTATGGTTAGTAAAATCACGAAGATCGATGTGGCTTACGAGCGAACAATGCTCCGTAATCGCATGACATCTACACGGTAAAAAAGGATTCGTTGAGCCAAGAAAATATAATTTCATATATGGCACCATGAAATATTTTCTTGTTGTAAGACAATAACTATTAATTTTAAATAAGCAAATAACACTTTAATTCAAATATGTATGTTGTATCGTGTTAAGATACTATTTAATGCAGCCAAGAACATTTTTTTCTTAAATAAAAACATTTCGTATTCTTGGATGATAGCTTTTGTATTATACTAGATCGAAGAAATTCTTTGTTTTAACCCAAGAAAATGGATTTCTTAATCCGATAATTTCTACCTTAAAATTAATGTAAGTTTTCTCCGTTTGATACAAAAAGATTTTCAACCAAGGATGATTTATCTATGATCAAGTTTAATGTTATTAATTAAAAAGGTTATTACTATTGGTTAAAGAGAAAGTAACTGAAGACGAAGATACAAAATTTCTACGCAACAAATTAGAAGTTTCAAATAAGATAATTTTCTTTATAAACAAGAATTCCTTTTTTACTTTTAAGTAAGTATTAGTTTTAATGGACATCACCGTTCCCTTGCATGTAATAAAGTAGTCTATTGATTCAAACTATTTTTTATTTGTATAGAGACATCAATAAAATTTGTTCAACATTACGTAATCTAAGATAAAGATCTTTTTTCCTTGTTTAAATCGAGTATTATTTTGGAAGGAAAGTATATTATTTTGATATAAGAAAATATATTATTGATACAAATAAACAAATGTATTGAAGCAAATTGACAAAAAATTGATTCAAACAAATTTAGGAGTGGCACATTCCGGTATATACATTGGAAAATATTACCAAGGTAAAGTAAAACCTATTTGGAAATTTGGTAGGTTTTACTTTTCATTTATTACAGCAAAACTTAAATGCCCTGGTAATATTTTCCAATGTATATACCGGAATGTGCCACTGGTAAATTTGTTTGAACCAATAAAAAGCTGCTTGTTATATGTACTATATATCGAAGGCGCAGATATTTTTTATCTATTTCTGTAGCTGGCGGCGACGCTTATTATTCACGATGAATTAAACCAATGTAGTTAAATAAAACATATATATTTTTTTAATACTTCTTTTATTGTTCCTTAAAACTAACATTACTTACAAAAATTAAAACAATAATATTCACACATTTGTACTCCTCGTCATGAGTATTTTTATACAGAGTAATTACATTTTAATATATAATATGTATAAATATACTATAGTTAGTTAAATGGTACCTGTAGTATCAAAAAGTTTAAAAAACCCAAACCAAAAAATTTTACTCTTTGTTGTTTACTTTTTATACCAAAATTAAATTACAATTTTTTACATTTGTTTTATTCAGTCACAAATTATGTTGAACATTTCGCCGTATTTGTATTTTTTACATATTTCTTAATCAATCAAATGTATATATTTACTTCCTGAAATAGGATACATCTTCCTTGGTAACAAACTAAAACATTCACTTAAACATATTAAAATATAATTATTTTCTTTTTCGATAACACATGATTGAAAACGATTATTATAAGGACATGTTTTAAAAGTCGTATAGAAATAAAAAATGTGTTTCACACAGACCGTAATCATAATCATATACAAGAAAATCATTTCCGGAATATTTAAGTTCGTTAATTGTTATCCATTTGACTGTAATATAACTTCTGTCACCCACTACTTCGCGAATTAATCGTTCACTTGGCAGCTGTTTTGATTTGGTTGCTAATTACAGAGTTTAAGTCTCCTGGTTTCTGAAAAATAATACAATGTTAGTGAAATGCTGTTACTATATATGTATCACAAAAAAAATGTTAATATTACCTCTACAATAATCATTATATTCTTTAGGTTTTCCAGTGTGGAGTATTTTCCTTTTTTCGACATTTGTCCTTTAGGTGGTACGACATTTATCAACAGTTTAAGCTGCGTAGGCAGTTTTGCGTCTGAAACATGCAAACCAATTTTAACTGTATTTGAATGCATTAAACAAATTATGTACATGGAATCTCTACTTCTATACAGGAGATTGGCAATAAAATTACTAGTGGTCAACTCTACTTGTAACATAATTATTTTGTTAACTGAAAACTACTGACTAGTTTAGATGAAATTTCAGTAGAACCAAGTTAAAAATAAACCCCCTTTCAAATAAATTAAAAATACTGGCAGACTTAAAGTATCTATTCTAATTATTACCATTGTGATAGGACTTTTTATACATAATTAAACATCAATTTCAAATAAACAATAAAATTTGATAGACTTATGAAATATTGTGACGCCTGTGGACTTTTTAAAATTTTCCATTGAGACAGGAAATCTTCAACATTTGTATACTCTTTAACATGTCGTATTTCTGCAGTATTTTTCCATTTTATTATTATTTCTGACCATGGTTCTGTATTATCCTGCAGCCAATCTATGTTGGCTTTGTGTAAATCTGAAATGATACTTTGCTGTAAGTACAATCAAACTATTCATTAAGAAAAAGCAAAACAAGCTCAAAGAAATATATAGCTTCCAGTTATCTAATAAAAAAAAAACAATTGATATTGGTTTGTTCCTGACCTATAATGCTACACAGACAAACAATCAGGGCACAAGTATAACTCTAGATATCTGAGTAATTGAAAGCAATGGTATGACATTTATTAAGCATTGTATATTTAAGTAGTTAACAAGTTAATTCTGGACTACATATTGCATTTTTATTATTACTAGTCTCTATTTTATGTTATTTTAAAACATTTTGAAAACTCTTTGTATTAATGTATAACAAATATTTATAATGATATGAATTTTCTAACCCAATAGGATATCTCCAATTTTGTTTTTTTTTTGCTACTTAACTGGGCTTTTGTATCTGATCGTCTTTTGTGCTCAAGGGACTGGAATAAAATATTTCTGTCCTTATCAATGAGCTTTCCCTGAGCTGTAATTGATTTTCCTTGGCCACACTCACTTTTTTCACAGGTTTGGTGAAGTATGCTCCAGCAGATTCTTTTGGGAAGAGTGATATGATTTTCCCTGTTATAACATTGTAATCATCATAAGTAAGTCGCCTGTAACGAAAAAATATAAAAATATGTGTATGGCTTGATTTATAAAATATGATCTTTGACAACTGCTTAGAACTGATATATGTATTGTCTAATTTACAAAAAATGCGATTATCAAAAATTTTTTTCTCAAAAACTATTTATCTGTAATAAAAATTTGGAGTCTGAACAAAGTTGAGCCCTATGAACTTTTTATAGTTGCACTGATTATTCGGTGCTGAGCAGCGTCGGGGCTGCAGAAACGCAGGCGTCGGCGCCGCGCCCACTACGGCACCTGCGGTGTGTGCAGTGGACGCGGCGCCGACGCGCGTTCTTGGCCATTGTGTTTACGATGTCACGCTGAGCGCATCTACCGATAAGTACTATTATAAAAAGCTTTACGTGATTGCGACTGTACTGACGGCTATAGGTGCGAGACGAAAACACTCGACGCTGATAGAAACGCGCTAACTAAGAGCGCCGACAGTCGGCGTGATAATAAAAACAGTCTAAGATGATTGTTTTGTGAACTTAATAATCAAAGGATCTTAACTACTTCCTAGCAAAGGAAAACATACGCATATGTGTCTGTATGTATGCCTCACTAAACATGAGAGTTTAATAATGGCGTGCTACATAGATTTTTTTAAGAATCTTATAATTATTTGTCTTATAAGAATACTTACTGCGAAAGGAGTGCATCTTCTGGAATATGCCACGACTCTAATAACTTATTGATAGAAAACTCGCGGCACTCGCTAATTCCGTTAGCCATTTTTCACCAGTCAAGAAGCAAGTGAGCAAGTCATAACTCGACAACTCACAATTAAACGAAGTATTAGTGATGTCCAGTATAATGTGACGAGTGCTCGAATGTCGATAGCACCGATAAACTATGGTTTATAATATACATTTGTTCAATACAGACTTCGCTTCTGCCGTGCTAATTGAAAGTGCAGTAAATAACTAACTCTGGCATAATTTCGAGATAATTGTGCTTAAAGCTTTTATATAAGAAAACTTTTTATGCCAAGTAGGGTAGAACTTAGAAGTAATAAGTAGTTAATGTAAAGTTTATATCGTAATTTTCCAAACGATGTTCAGCAGAATAGGATTCGATAATTAATCTAGTTCTCGAAGTTGGATACGCCGATACGCGGACATGGGTTTGGACTGTTTGTGTTCGTAGCCAACATCGAACTTCGGTAAGCAGAACCTGAGATGTCGTTTCTATTTTCCATGTTTATTTTAAGGCCCGTGATTAGGCTTCGAAAGGTCCATACCATTGCCAAACTGAAGGCGAATTATGTATTTGGCTTGGATATTTATGCCGAATCCTTGCTACTTGTAATTACATAATTTAATTCACCTATCCCTGTCCATAAACGGATGAGACGTAAGGTAATGCACAATCTATTTAATACGGTCGACGACCCTACTGTTCGCACGATGCGTTTTGCTTCAACCTTTATCATGCGGACATTCCGCGTAACTTTAAATCTGGAAATCATCATTTCGAGAGAGCTTTTTTATAGGCAAACATGCTACATCTTCGACCGTATCATCGCTTAATATCAGGTGAGATTGAAATCAAAATGAGCTTATCATAAATAAAATAGTTTGATTGAAGTTCGTATGTAAAAGTATAATTTATAAAGCTCTTTTACAAAATAATCATTTTATTTCATTTTGTGCCTTCTGTAGCAGCGGCAAAAAGTATTGGAGACGTAACGTTTCTCTATCTCACACATCTCTGCAGTAGAATCGTCTTGTCGTTTTGGTCGTATACTTGGACTTAGGTGGTACCGTTACTGTACAAATTCTTCAACGATTCAACGTACCGATAGACATTACGAATGGGGAGGTTTAACTTATATGCAATAATTATTAAAAACCGTAAGGTAAATTTGTGCAATGCACTGCACAGCGAACCTATGCTTTGCCTTTTTTAATTTAGTATTTTACACAATCTAGGTTCTAATATCATAATCGATATCGTCTTCTTAAAAGGTCATCACTAGCTTTCATTTTCTTCTAGAAAAGTATTCTTTTAATTCAACTGAGCAATTACTTACATTCAAGAATTTAAAAGTACTTCATGCAAGCATAATGATTTCGACGGTAAATATTGAGTTAAAACTTAATATTTTATTATCTTGGATGAAAAAAATAGTTGTTAAAACAACCATAGATAGATACAAGAAAATAAAATCTTAAGCGGGAGTTGGTAATTATTGTAGCAATATTTTTAAATGTTTCCAGCCAAAAAACTTTTGAGTATTGAATTGACGAAATATTTATTTACGACAAGTAAATTAAGTGTTTTGACACAATTGATTCAAATTTCTTTGAACTAAAAGTGCATTATTTTAGAAGAAAAAAAAATTTTTCGGAAGGAAAAAAGTTAACCGTATTTGCTGAAGAAAATGATATTCTTGTTTCAAAAACTTAGATTTTATTTTAAAATTGCATTGTTTTCCTTGCAAACATTATGTCCAAGATGATCTATTTTCTTGAGTTAATAGAAAAAGCTTTGGTTGAATAAAACCTCGACACTCTTTTTTTCCGTGTACAGGGTAATTTGAAGTTCCTTATGTTTTTGAGAGTTCAGTAACTAAAATAATAATAAAAAACGAACCCCTTGTAGAATATATTTGTAGTTCGTGTGTCGAGCGAGAACCTTTTCTCGAAAATGACTCGAGTTATAAAGTTGATATTTATATCTTATACTAAGATCTACGGCCTCATACTGCTATAAAAGAATCAAGTTTCTCGGGTAACACAATAAAAAGATATGGCCCTTCATATTAAATGTCCTGCTCAATGATCAGTTTTATAATTATCTAGTTTTGCCCGCGGCTTCGCTCGCGTGTACTACTAAAAATCATTTTTATTATTTGAGCAAAACTCTAATTATTTTTCGAAAATAAATGTTGCCTAAGTTATTCCTTATAACATCAGCTATCTGCCAGTGAAAGTCCCGTCAAAATCGGTCCAACCGTTTCAGAGAATACCCGGAATGAAAAGAAAAAACAAAGAAAAATATATTTTAAAATGGTTTTTTTGTTATAGGTACCGTGTATACTTTCATGTGCAAATGCAAATGAACCGACAATGATATGCCCGATTTTGAGAGGAAATACCAAGTAGTTATTTTGACATTACCAACAGACACTTAAATTATATTATATGTATGTTATTGTTAATTATTAAAACCTATAGAGTTCTTCCCGGGGACCTACAGTTTTACACAAAATATTGGTACTTTGCGAAAGATTAAGCTTTAAAGTGTTAATTTTTGTTAGAGTGAAGGGTCTCCCCCCTCCCCCCACCTCCAGCTAAATGGCTAGTATTGGATATGTAAAAAAAAATATATATATATTTCATAGTATATATAACGAAGTTAAATAGAAAACTACTACAGCTAAGTAGGCTTTAAAAGTTAACGAGTAGTAGTCGACCAACTTATAAAATGTACTTGGAGAAGTAATTTCATACAAATTCTATTGAACATAAAGCCTCCTTCTGAGTCTGCATATTGTGACGGGTAACTACGGAACCCTACAAAGCGTGGTCCGACAATCACTTGGCATTTTTCATTATTTAGTTACAAATTCATTGTTGCCGGTTTTTATGTATTCTCTTTTATATTCTGAAATTAGGAGTAATTTACTTTGTCTAAGCCATACTGTGATCTATTTTTTATACAACACAAAATGGCAATAAAGTGTGTGGCCTACCTCATAGTAAGAGGTTACCGTACCCTATGTACGCTTGTAACACCAGAGGTTATCATAAACGCGTTGCCGACTTTGAACCTCCCTTTCTTAAGGTCTCTGGAAACGCTACTCAACGCAGGAGCACAACGCAAGGTATAAAGGACTGTGTTTCTTCATCTCATCACGTTTTGTTTTTTAATTCTGTGCACTGGCCTCAGAAGGTCTTCATAAATAAGACTTTGAAAAGTGCGGATCCTGAGATCCATGTAGGCGAATAACAAAGGAAGGACTTTCAGAGAGGGTTTTCATTTATATCATAGGCTGGATAAAAGGACGGTTAGGAGGAGCTTGGAGTGAGGGTTGGTGTATTTATATCAACAGAGGTAATTATTTAAATTAGTTTTATAATAATAAGCTGCTAATTGTGCGGCGTTGCTCGAGACAATCTAATAAACAAAACGCGTTTGTTTCTGCTCTGTTGCAAGGACAAGGGGTGGTGCGATTACTGTAAAGGTTTGTGGGGGAGGAGGAATTATTCTTGTTGATAAATATTCTGACAAGCGGTTGTATACAGAGTGACATATCTTTCGAATGCCGTAAAACGTATTTAGTTTGGCCAATTATTTTTTGTTCTACTCCTTAGATACTTGATCCTTATAAAATATAATATTTTCTTTATCATCCTTATAATATTTTATCACGATATTTTCATTCAACAAAAAGTAATTAAAGTTTTAAGAAATTACGATTTCTTCCGTCGTACACGCGAGCGAAGCCGCGCTCACAGCTAGTTTTTATTAAGTAGAAACATGCATATTGACTTGCTCCCTAACAAGCGAGTCACTATCATATTAAAGTGTTGCTAGAATTTTGTTAATTAAAAAAATATTCTATCGACGTGACATTGGCAGTATTGTGTATAAAAACAGGTTGCCATTAAATAAGAAGACTGTTATTCTGTTCATCGAGTTTCAAATTACAACGGAGCTAAAGAAGTTTTCATTTCAAAAACTCATTTTTAGTTTATTTGTCTGTCTGGCTCTCTGTTTGTTCCGAAACGGTTGGACTGACTTTGACGGGTTTTCACTGACAGATAGCTTATGTTATAAGGAATAAATTAGGCTTTTATTTTATAAAAATAATTAGGGTTCCGCACAAAAAATAAACGTGAATTCACATTTTTATCATTGATAACTAACTTGTATCATGTCGGATTTCCGTCACACGATGCGCGCGCAGATCACAATTTTACCCTTTACTAAAGTGAAAATTAAAAAAACTTTCGCTTAATCGCTCTGATACCGCATGCGAGCAAAATACTTCTGCACATTGTGAATGAGCGCTTGAAATCGTACCTGTCTAAGGAAATTGCACCTGAACAGGCTGGTTTAGTGAAGGGTAAGGGCACCCGCGAGCAGATTCTAAAAATGCACCAGATAGTCGAGAAATCCCGGGAATACAACAAACCTCTGTTTTGTTGATTTCTCAAAGGCATTTGATTCAGTGAAATGGCCGAGACTCTGGGGCACGCTCTTGGATATGGGTACTCCAAAACACCTGGTGACAATACTTAGAAACCTTTACGACAACAGGACGGCCTCAGTAAGAACAGATGAGGTTCTGTCCAGCGATTTCCACCCCAGTGCGGGAGTACGACAAGGATGTATAATTTCTCCGTTACTGTTTAACATCTATACAGAATTGATAATGAGGATTGCTCTTGAAGGTTGGGCTTACGGTGTCACTATCGGAGGTAAGCGAATATCAAACCTACGATACGCAGACGATACCACACTTTTTGCGAGTAGTGTTGAACACATGGAAGAGCTCCTACACAGAATGGAACGTGTCAGCCTTGATTTTTGTCTCAAAATAAATCACAGCAAGACTAAGATGATGATTGTCGATCGTGCAAACAACAACTCGTCACAGGTTACACAAATAGCGAGTTGTGAGGTGGTGCAATCATATATATACCTCGGTGCATTGATATCGAATAGTGGCGGCTGCATAGACGAAATCAAGCGACGCATGGCAATCTCCAAATCAGCTATGGATAAGCTGAAGAAAATATGGAGGGATCGAAACATCACCAGAGCCACCAAAACCAGACTTGTCAGGGCTCACATATTCCCCATATTTCTTTATGCTGCGGAGACATGGACCCTACGAGAAAGTGAGAAAAAACGGATTGATGCTCTTGAGATGTGGTGCTGGAGAAGAATGGCTATCAAACACAATCATATCAACGCCTGGTAGTGCAGGGCAAAGTTGAAGGCACCCGACCACGCGGGAGATCGTCCATGATGTGGACGGACCAAATAAAAAGCGCCGTCGACGGTCCTCTGCACGAATGCACAAGGAGAGCGGTAATTCGTGAAGAGTGGCGTCGTATTGTTAAACAGGCTACAAAAACCTCGACGTGACGGCCACGACTACTCTGGTAAGAGTGTAACGCCAAAGAAGAAGAAGAAAAGTGAAAACTATAACAATAGCTATTATAAGATGAAATAAATTTGTATTATGTAATCGTTAAAAGTTATTTGGTGTATACATGTTAAGATTTTCACTGTATTGTCTATGCAACTGTATGTTAGGAAAAATGGTAAGCTGCGGAAATATATTAAGAAAATATTTTATAATTTTATAAACAAGAGATTGCTAGGTTACCCAGTCGAGTACCTGTAATAAATGACACAGACTCTATATCTTTAATCAAAATTGTCATAGATAAGTTATTTTTATAGAATGACCGCTCTGTATTATCAATTAAATTAAATTCTGAAAAAAAAGAGAATAAAATCTACTCCTTGACTACAGATACTTGTACAAATTAAATATTTCACATTGGTGATGGTAAAATATGTGGCAACCCTAATATTTGTGTAAAGTCGGCTTGTCCGGTTTCAGTTCATTTGATGAGGGGTGTTTTTATTTATTTCATATTTAAAAATCTAATCGAGGGTGTTTAATTGGTAATATTGATATTGTATATGTTTTTTATTTTATTTTGGTTGAACGGAAATCTGAGCATTTTGTTGAAAAAGTGTCAAGTGTTAATATCACTTAATTTAGTTTTAAAAAACTTCATGGTTAAATTCCTCCCAATGCGGTTTATTAAAATCTTAAATATTGTTCCGAATAAAGATCTACATTAATTTAAAAAACTTTATCAGGGTTGGATTAGTTTATTACGTAATACTTACGTAAATTCGATTATTTTTTATATTTACACAATTAAAGATTTTTTATGACATTATTATGACATCTGTTAAGTTTATGTGATTTTTATACAAGCTGCTTTATACTGGAATGGCATAACAGTTAAACAATTAATTCAACAGAAAGCACTCGAAATGAAAAGATTATTCTTATGTTCGAGGAACGCGCGACCGGTACTATCTCGTGTATAAGTGATTTGAGAAATATGGATTATTATATCGGAACATGTGGATTTCCTTTCGCAGTCACAGAAAAAGCCGGTTACCAGTCTCCATATGGAGCCATGGACAATGGAATGGTGAGTCCATTTTTTTTCTCATTAATAGTGGTATTCATTTTGACTTGTGTTTGTATTACGGTAGTTGGCAAACGAGATGGAACTCATGCTAAATACGGAACATAATGGAACACCTCGGTACCAGCGCTTATTGCAAACAGAACACAGCCGCGTTAGATACCACTACAATCTTGTGACGTCAGAAAGCAGTGATGTTTCCTCAGTTAAATTCAGCAAAGTTTCTCCAGCCATCAAATTATTTTTATCTTTATTCATGTCCCAGACTATTAGAGCTAACATATCGGCCTATTCAAATTATCTAGTCATCCTCTTCAATTAAATTCACTGAACATTTTCGAACGAAACTTGTTTGTTATTGCTTTTCAACCAAGTTCTAGTTTAGTCTTAGTCAGAACTTTGGTTCGTTGTCAAATTAGAGTAATTAATTGCTTATTGAGTATTGTTCCTATTCTTCCATTACGTCATTAACGTGTGGTAAATTGTTCAATGTTTGATGAGTGGTTGAAGTTCAGCAAGGTGCGACTGCCGAAGCATCACCAATACACCTGCTTCTACTGCAAAGCAGCAGTGCGCGCACTGCTGTGACCCGATCGGACGGGGTGTTGTTGGCACCAAGAACTAACACACGAGCTGTTCTAACTCATCCTTCAGGAATAGGATCAATATTATGTAGTCTCAGTTAGGACCTATCGTCCTTTTTGACGTTGATTATAAATAACTATAGATTGCAGTTATCGCCTGACATTAATTGATCTGTGCGCCAGTTTGATACCACTAAAGGTGGACTTTCGTACAAAGCGTCACTAACGCGGGGTCTATATCGTCACCGACGCTTCGTGAGTGACGCGGCGTTAGAGACGTTTTGGTGAGTTTCGATATCCCCGACAGACGTACAGTTGTACCACCTATGCAACATTGATCTAATGTCACAATAGCTCTTGTGAAATAATAACATCTGTTATGGATCTACTAGAATTACTTACTTACTTCGACATTTTTTTAAATTAACTTTTCTTCAATTTCCGACCGCACTTTGCCTTTCTTTCTGGTATTCTTATGGTCTTTCACGTTTTAATTATACAGTAATGGGTATGGAAACAACATTGAAATTAAAAGTTCATATTCTTGATCAGTGCCAATAGCTCAGTAGATGCCATTTTTAAATTTATTGAGAAGTTAAGTTGATAATATACTTGAGCGACACTGACGCGGCGTTAGTGATGCTGCGCTCGAATGGCGTTCCCTTCATTTGCATAGTACATTAATCTGCTGATGTGTCGCGGGGTCACTGAAGCTTTGCTCGAAAGTACACCTTTAACATAAAGAAAACTGCTAATGTGCATTATGTTAAATAGCGCGAAGATACAGTATATTTCATATTCTGATTTATTGCCTTTCGGAAAGGTCAGATTTTGCGTGGGCGGCGAGGGAAATCTGCTGACCAACACGCTTTCTTGTATTTCACGTAATACCCAAAGGAAAAACCGAACGAGAGAGTAACCTCTGATTTGCATATATCTCCCCGATAAAGTTTTTG
This sequence comes from Saturnia pavonia, assembly GCA_947532125.1. Lineage (NCBI taxonomy): Eukaryota > Metazoa > Arthropoda > Insecta > Lepidoptera > Saturniidae > Saturnia > Saturnia pavonia. The sequence continues at coordinate 9,453,039 of OX383921.1, forward strand.
TGTGTAGTAGTAATGTAGAGAATCCGTGATGTAAATATGCAATCGAGAGGAACAAAGGGAATAGGGGATGATATAAATATAATTTGAAAATACTGTCCGCACTTTAAATGACGTAGACTGACTTAGAACATCAATACAGAGACGCAGACGTTGACTCGCTGAACTCCTTGTACTCTCTTGACCATGGCGAGTATCCTGAAGAATTTTTTAACGTAATTCCTTCATCTCTATTCCATTGACATAACACACACGTGGCTCTTGGCTCTTGGTAGGCTCCAGAGAGCAATAGCATTACGGTACTCTCTATCTATGTGTGAACAATGGCGAAGAACTTACTGACTTGTGTTCTACTAGAAACGTTTTTCTGTTTTTATAATTTATTGATTTACCACAGATCGGTATCACAGCGACCACTGCCAATGCATGTTCTATGTTTGATAATCGCTGTTTTTTAGGGTTCCGTACCTCAAAACAATAAAAAAACGAAACCCTTATAGAATCACTTTGTTGTTCGTCTGACTGGCTGGCTGGCTGTCTGTCCGTGTTTCAAGACACTTTCTTGAACACGATTGTAGATATAAAGTTGAAATTAATATCATATCCTAAGGTATAGTATGGCTTCACACTGCAGTAAAAAACAGTAAAAAACCTTTTCTAGTTTAACGCATTTAGAAATTAAAATAATGCTCACGAACCGATTATTAAAACCTATATGTAAGGTAATTCGTGCAAATCTGCAGTCTTGAAATTTGGCACAAAGGGAGGTTTTTTAACAAAAGTTTAGGAATAAATTAAAAAATAAGGAATTTCTAATCCTGTTTGAAATTATAATTAACAAAATTGTATTAAGTTTAATACAATATAGTTGAAATTTATGCCGAATACTAAGTCAGATAACATAGTAATGGATTAAAAAAACACCATGTTAATCGGAAAATGTTTTTCGCATGAAAATAACATAAACAGAAATACAAGCATAGAGACGTTGAGTTTTATAATATGTATAAGTAGGATATAGATAACTATAGCAGTCTCATAGGAGAAGACAAAATTTAAATTGCTATTTATTTTTTGTAAGTGAAACAGTTAATTTTATCAAATACCCCCGGGTATTTAATAATAATACCCGGGTTACATTAGGTAGACAGATTCTCGCAAAATAACATTAACTTCTCCTATATTTCTTCAGGACTCCGAGAGCTTATTTTTGTTCGACTAGTATCATCGACGAATCATAGTAACGAAGATAGGTTTTTCTCTACCATAAAAACCTATGAGACCTATGACCTCAAACTGCTGTAAAAAATGCGGTTGCTAAGTTAGTACGATAAAAATATACAGCTCTTTATAATAAAAGTTTTAAAAAGTCGCACTCAGTGATAAATTATCAACACCTATACGGTACTTCCTGCAGGCCTACAACAGGTTTTGAAGTTTGGTACAGAGGGAGGTCATTAACCAAAAGTTAAGAGAAAAATCAGAAAATAAGGAATTTCTAATCTAGTGTGAAATTATAATGCAACAACATTATATTAAGTTTTTTTTTTCGAAAAGGGCTCAAATTATGCAGTTGAAATTAATACCGAATACTAAGACCTATGACCTCAAACTGCTGTAAAAATATCTTGTTTTTAGGTTAACACAAAATAATAATAGTAGCGCTAAGTGACCGATTATCAAAACCTACAGGGTACTTCCAAGTTACATACAATTTGAAAGCCCTACAAGTTATGTATGTAATGTTATCCATATAATAAATTCATTTGTTGTTATTTCACGAATATTTTTAACAAACATAAATATTTTTAATTTCTTCTGTAACATTAAATAACATATCGCGGCTTAAATATTAAAGTTAGTTATAGTGTATAAAGGTTTTAGATGTTTCTAGTTTACACAGATGTCTAGTGTATTTGTACAAGAAGATTTCTTTATCACTTACATATTATTTGTATTGTGTTTCTATTGTCCTATATTTTATCTGCTTTGGCAGCGTATTTCAAGAAAGCGTACTGGTAATGATTTTCTTCGAAGTTTATTTTTTATTATCATTACTTGTTTTTCCTTATATTTTGTTACATACAATTTCAAAATATAATCTCAAACCTTTTTTGTAGAAACATCTATAAAATAATAAACAATGTAAATTGAAAATTTAATAAACCCCCGACACAAGTAAACCCATTTATTGAGACCATTCCAATGAGCCCAAACACAATATCTCTGTTATAAGTTTGTGAAGAGTTAGGTATCCTGCAGACTCCAGATGGTACTGTAGCATCAGCTTAATGTTGCCATGTTCTTCTAATATCACTTAAGTAACGGAATACCAAATTCCGACTCGATTAGACCTGTGAATGATGCTCACATCGATTTATTAACTTAAAAAGAGCTGTTAATCTGCAAACGGGTGAATTGATTTTCTTGAATCATGCCTAAGAATACTTGATCAAGTCACCTTTGAACCAAAAAAACTATACAAAATCGGTTTAACCTTTTGGGAGCCTATACATATTATAAACCTCGTCTCTTATCTGATTTACATAGGTTTCCCTTTAATTCATAGCTATGCTATCTGGCCAGGTTATACGATATACTTTGTTAGATAAAGTAATATACGAAATAAGCAGTGACGATAATGATGAATCAGTTCGGAAAAAAGACGCTTTTGGGACTTACGCTGAGTAAACTATAAGAGGTATATCAAGTTAACGTTGTACACAATTGTAGATCTTAAAAAGACCCACAAAAAAGTCCGGGATAACATATGTCTATCTTCTAAGGATCACCTACAATAAGCATTTTTGTCTCCCATCTTTTGAGCGGTCGCAACACGATTCGCACGTGCGCTTGACCGACGGCATTCTGTACTCCACGCGAGCGGAGCCGCGGGCACAGCGAGTATTTATATAAAAGACGGTACGATAATGTACGGTTAGTAATGTAATTAGTTCGGAACCCTCAAGCGCGCTACTTGCTCGCTGTTCACTACGTGTCCGAATTTTTTTATTATAATGAACATTAGGTACGTAATCACTTCCTTGCTAATGTAAAAAATCCGTGAAATGAGAAATTTTTGGATAAGCAAATATGATACCTCTGTATCCTATACGAGAGGGAACATAATGAATCTCGTATGTCCGAACGGACTTGATAGTAATATTGTTAGAAAGACCCGTTAGACTTTTAACATTAGTTCTACATAGATTAGTCAACGGTATTATGAAAGCCAGGAACATTTAGCAAAAATTGGAGCGCATGCGTCGAATATATCCGAGAGATAAGGACGCGACGTTACGGGTTACGGTCCATATGCCGGTCTATAAACTGCAGAACCTTCCCTATAGCTAAACATATAAAACAAATCATAAAATACTTTATTCAATTTAAGCCTCAAGAAGGCACTTATGTACATCAAATACTACTACCGGTTCGGAAAACATCCTAGTCATCTTGAAAGAACCAGCAAGAAACTCGATAAGGCTTATCTTTTTTTTAAATATTTTTTTTTGCCATCTTGCGTCTTCTGAGCTAAAGCAGAATTCGCTCGCAGACTCGATCGACGGCATTCTGTAGTCCAAGCGAGCGGAGCCGCGGGCACAGCTAGTTTACAATATATTACGATCATTCTCCTTAGGTCTAAGGCTGCGTTGTAGTAGCGATGCATTTGGGTACAAGTGTTCTATCTTCCCGTTTTCGTCATACTTATTACTCTTATTATCCGAAGAGTATCACACGCAGTCAAGTCAGATTTAAAAGTTTGCAGAATTTTAAATGGTAAAGCCAGTATATGGTTAGACTGGTAGTTGTATCATAACGAGACCTATTTAACCGTAAAGCGTTGGTGATCACGCTGCTGTGCCCCAATCTGTAGTGGACGATGCAAGAGCTGGTCCAACTAACTTCTCAAGAATAGCATCTTAACCGTGAATGACCTTAGTTAGAAATACGGGTTAACTAAGAATTTTTCTAAGTGGGCTGCAATGATAACATAATAGCAGGGTAGGTTTTTTTTGGTTATAGTTTTGGCGTAGTGGCCACAATCTCACCTGATATTAAGTGTCGATGTGGCCCAAGATGATAACACGCTAAACCTAGTGGAAGACTGGCTCTCAAGTGCAGCTGCCGGAACGCACTTATTGGTGCTTGGGGACTGATTTTCAACTTGAGGGTGGTAGCTAGCCAGGCGGGCATTAGAAAAAGCCCTACCACCATGCTATGGTTTCCTCACGACGTTTTACGAAAGCTTAAGCTTACTGCAGGGATTGAACTCACGTCAATCAACGCGAAGTCGTACACGCCCTCACTGAGCCATCATTGCTTCAAGTGACGGCACTGTGCGGAATGGTAAGCACAGTTCATTTAAAAAACAACGGCAACCACCTGTAGATCTGTAGTATATTGCTGGTCGGAGCTGTCATACCGGCCTGCGAGCCTCTCGGCACTTAGATTACCTACACTGGCTGATCCCGAAACGCGACAAACGAAAAGATAGTCACTGTGACGGGTTTATAACCATGTGAATGGTGATCGCGGCCCGGTTTGGTACAGATCCTTACCACTCCCGCTTGATTACGGGTTATACACCAGACGATCTCGCAACGCGACATGTCTAATCGTGCCACTGTTACGGGTATTACACATGGTGTATGGTTGTCACGGTCCAGCCGTACACAATTGTGTATCCTACCATCCAGCTAAAATTAAATAATTTACTTAAGCTCAAATTGGACCAAAAGTCATGAGTAAAATTTCCATTAAAAATTATATCAAAAATATTAATCCAATATCTATATCTTAATCAGGTCGTTAATAAACAGAGATTTCGATTTACAAAATACCAATTGATTGAAAACTGGATAAACAGTAGTTCGCGTCCGCGTCGCACGCACGAGGAATGCCGTCAGATGGGCCGTCATATGCTCCCTAAGGCTTGTTTCTTCTATGCACTTGATCTTACATTTATGTTATCTGTTGTTAATAACCTTTTAAGTACTTCGACCTGTCATGTTCACACATCGGGCTGCGTTGGTGTATAGGTTGTAATATATAAAAACAATGATTTTATTGATATATGGTAAAAAAATAATTGATTCAACAAATTTGTTTGAAATAACTGTTCAACCCACTAAAGTCCACCTTGTGGACTAGGTGTGGACTAGGATAGGTATCGAACCTGCGAGCTATCCGGTATCAGGATCTCACGAAGCCTGGTTTAATCTATATTGACTTGGAGAAGATCAGCCAAAGCATTTTCTTTTGCATAGATCACAATTACTCACCGACAAGTCAAAATAATGGTTTTCTTGTAATCTATGCTGCAACGGTGTTCGTTCCGGTGCACGCGCGATAGGAGAGACAGATGGAATGGGGGCTGAGAGGTGAATGGGGGACCAAAACTGTTCGCAATTGCCATTCTCCAATCAGCACAATTTGAAACGTATACATTTTTGTTTCATTACCCACAGACTTTGACTCTACATTTTACATGTACAAAAATTGGTACAAGAAAGGATCTAGGGTTGAATTTAAGGGAGGATATCGGAACATTCTCGGTCTCATACCTGACGACACTCGACTAAGCTTACTTATAATTGTGTTTGTCCTTGACTTGAACAACAAAAATATTTTCAAAACAAAAATATCTCCAAAGTGTTATCCCGCGTGACAACAATATGATGAAGTTAGACATCAATTACAATATGAATTCATTTTACTGAATTTTTCATTAAATTATAAAAATAAAAATAATAGTAAAATTATATTTGCTTATAGAAAGTTAAATTATATTCGTCTCAAGCTTACCATAGTCACGAGTTTGTAAAAACCAATTCCGCACGCGCGCATTATATTAAATTACATAATTTTACATTAAATTATACAGATAGGTACTCTTGGAAATTTTACCTGCAATTTGCGCCTCATTCAAGATATGAGGTAGAGTAGATTCCATATTAATATCGGAATCCTCGCTTGAATTATTCATATTATTATTTTGTTTATAAATATCAATCGGAAAGTCACAACAATCTTTGACGTTTCTAATATGAAAATGGCGCGAATTTGTAAATGGCGTCACGTTTGCGTGGTAAAAATTTTATGGTGTTATTGTATGGTGCGTAATTTTTAACTTGCGAACAATGTAGGTATACAGGCTTCGTAATTGCCTTTTTTGAACAAATGTGTTGAAAAATGAATTTTTATTATTTTCATTGATTGCTAACTTCATAATGTCACACTGCCGTCACGTGATGCGCGCGCAGTTCTCATTTTTTGTGTATACTAAACGCGTGCAAAATGTATAACTTCAAATATAAAATTTAATTGTAAATATAAAGGCAACTTGCAATAGAGTTGATGGACTTAAAGCATACGTATGAGCGTATGAATTCAAGAGGAAATAGCGTCACGCAAGCATCTTTTGAGGGAGGTTTTTTCAAGTGTTGGTGACACACGAATACGTAATTATTGCATAGAGATATATAATATAAATATGTTAGAAATGTGTTGCGGTATGAAACCTATAGAATAATATTCATTTGTTTTACAATGTATGGAGCTAGTACTGAATAATACGAATTTTACTTAACATGCGTGTTTCATAGAAATATATATTGAATTTATGTTTAGTCATATAGAATAATAGAAATAGATTAGTAAAGAATAAAGAATTATATGATAGTATTATAGTTATACTCCGAAAACAGAGCGAACGGCGGGTTCGCTCAAAGAAAGTAAGGATTTTCGTAAATAATTGTAAAACGGTAATTATTATGAATAAATATTAATATGTATTGTATAGAGTATAAAATAAGGTACATTTTGATATATAATACATGTATGTAAGGATAGAAAAGAAATAGATATAGATCAAGAAACAGGCCGATCAAAGTAAAAATGAACAAAAAGTAATGATAAATAAATAAATATAGCAGCGATACGAAAATTGGTCGACTTGCGAACGCTCCAGTATTAGAAGATTTCGGCGTTTTATTTTGAAGAGTCATCACCTCGGGCGGACCGTACTCCTCCAGCTATTTAGTCAGATCGCGACTTAATTGCATACGCGCAACAGTCCGAGCCGAGGTTCGGCCACTTTGGCACCCTCGGATGTTGTTGCTTAGCTTTCGTGGCTGAGTGCCCTAAGCGCTCGCCCCCAAGCCCGGTAAAGCTGTAAAAGCCGTAAAGGCTCCAGGGCCCCTCAGGCTAACAGTGTAGTCAGTTCGAAAAAAAAAAAAAAAAAAATCCTCCAGCTGAGGGGAAGTGACGAGAACCCAACATCAAGGCTTTAGGAACGCTATGTACCGGTTCTCATGAGATGCTTGACAATCCTATTCCAACGTAGAAGTGATAACAAAAACATAAATGTGAACGCACGTAATTTTTTACTGAACTGATAGTGTTAATATGGTATGTGTATTTAAGAAAAGTAGAAGCAAGAACTTTTGCTTTACAAAAATATTAAGTATTCGAGAATAATGAAAAGATTTGAAATGCTGCTTGGACTTGCATTGAACATGATATACTCCAAAAAGATCCGACTGTCAATTTCTCCAATACCTGCGTTGGACTATAAACAGAAATTAAGTTATCGCTATTTTTATATTGGACAGTAGTTTTCATATATTTATCCACTATAACTACATCTACGTTTTAATTTAACTTCCATAACAATATCTAATACAATTTATATATGGGGGTAACACACAAACTGGTCTGTTAGAAAAGTACGAATTCATCTTAATCGACCAAGACCACTCATGTATGAATAAAAGAAGCAATATCTTAGAATGCTGGTATTTCATTATATAGTTACGGAAAATCTGTAAAGTTGTGAACCGTTCGACGGTCCAAATGAGACTGTCTTTGCCCTAGCCGTCAACCGCCTTTTAAAGCATCCTGTCAGTAGTGTGAGTTAACAGTAAAACCAGTGGTAGCTAGTCAGTAGTAGTAACATTAGGTAATTAGTACGGCTTCAAAAATCACACCGATATAACTGTGTAATTACAGAAAATTGGAGAGGTACGGAGTAAATATAAATATTTAATTTACTCCATATATTTAAACTAGCTGTGCCCGCGGCTTCGCTCACGAGGACTACTAAAAACCTTTTTATTTTTGTGCGGAACCCTACTTATATTTCCAAAATAAAAGTTATACCTAATTACATAATAAAGTTACACCTAAGTCTAAGTTATACCTTATAACATCAGCTGTCCGCCAGTGGAAGTCCCGTCAAAATCGGTCCAACCGTTTCGGAAATTAACTGGAACTAACAGACAGGAAGGCAAAAAAAAATGTTATATGTAGCGTGAATATTTTCATATGCATTTAATAAAAATAGACCAGTGAAGCCTTTGAAAATGGTAAAAAGTGAAAAAAAAAATTATTGTATGATAAAACCCATTGGAAAAGAAAGAAAATATAAGAATAATAATTTACGGGCGATCTGAGGTCGGGACGTAGGGTGGGTGAGTTTTTAAGGGTAAAAAATGGTTTATCTCGATTTCCGGCAAAACTACAAGTCCTATGGAAAAAAGTTAAAAGGCAAAGTTATAGGTAATGAAAAGATCTACAACTTTGTACTTTCACTTTTTTATCATAACCTAAATATTTATGTGAAAACTTCAAATAAACAAGTTTTTGGTTTTTTATTTATACCTTTCACAAAAAAAAATTTTTTTTCACGAAATCGTGTAAAACTTATTTATGTCCCAAACACACTTTTTTTAGTCTAATGCTTGATAGCCTATGCTATTATTCCACGTGAATACAAAAAGATTTTTTGTAATCCGAGTGGTAGTTCCAGAGATTAGCGTGTTTAAACAAACAAACGAAAAAACTTTTCGGATATAGCGCATTGTCTTTCATGTCCTCGGAGACTTTGGAACATAAGTGCTATAAAACTAAGCGATGTGTTCGCGGAGGGAATGTTATAAAGCCAAACGAGGGTGAGACTCGTCGAGACTAGGAACGACGATGGCGGCGGGGGTAAGAATAAGGCCATAAGTTGGTTTTAATTCGTTGCCGCTTACTTTGTTGCCTCTTAAATGTACAACATACTGGTACATATAAAGAGAGTATAGACATTCGTACATTTTTATACTTCGCACGTGTAGATAGATAAAGCTAGAATTTCGGAACGTGAGGCAAAGATGGTAGCTCTCCGTCTGGTTTATATGTAATTTAATAAAGTGGATTTATATTCGCGCTCCTGAGACAGCAAAGTACGAAGGACAAAACCGTTACACCAAGCTGTGTGCAAGTCAGTGTCCGTTTTTATACAACAAAGGTGACAAACAAGCATAAGGTCCGTTTGATGGTAAGCCGCTATCGTAGCCTATGGACCCTTGTATTAACCATAGGTATCAATAGCGGGTTGCCGACCTTGAACCCCCTACCCCAACGAGCTCTAGAAACCATATTCACCGCAAAAACACAACACTAGGTTACTTGGCTGCGATCTTCTGTAGGGTGGTGGGATTCCACCAATCGGACTGCCCCAAGTAGAGAGAAATCTCCAAACTTATTTATATATAGATAAATATCTTATATATACTAGAATATCACAACTTGAAAATACAGAGCTGATCCCGAAACGCAACAAACCAGAAGAGTGACACATTGACAGTGCTACCACCTCCCTTCCTTACTGGATGTACACCAGCTGACTCCGGAATGTGACAAGCTTAAGCCACCCACTATGGTGGATGTTACACCTGGTGTTTCGTGGTTGCAATCCATTCGGACACAATTGTATAATACCACCCAGCAAAATGTAGTTTTGATGTTTGCCATACATAATATTTGCAAATAATGAAACCGTATTATATTGATGCCGTCTGCATAGATTTACAACTCGGTGGTTTCCCTTGTTGTTATAATGAAATATGCATTCAAATGGTATTGCGTAAATCGCTTGCCACTCCGTGATTTGTTTCCAGAATGTGTCTCCGTCGCGTGTCAACAAATCAACTAGAGAACGTATCTATAGGATCGTTGGAGACAGATTTTCAAACTGAAGCTGATAGCTGGCCTATGCCCATATCCTTCATTATGCAAGTATATAAATACTCAAACGAAATCTATATAACATAGTAACTTTATACTGTTAGTAATGAACGTAATTCAGTTAGAAAGGGCATCGTAAGTCCCTTTTTTATTTGTTGGCCACTCGTTCGGGTCTTGTCAGTTAAGATGTTCGGTTAACTGCCTCGTTGGCCGGGCTCGATGCCGGGACGTTTATGTCCTAAGTAATTAACTTAGAGGGAGCCGCTTCGAGGAGATCGCCGATAGCGTGAATAAGGGAAAAGAAATCGTTCACTCCATACAAATGGCAGTGTTAATTTAACTGTTTATTTGTCCGCGAACATTGATCATCCTGGAGATATACGGCCTTACTTATAGGCGTTGATTAAATATAAACAATGCAAATCTTTAGCTTTGTTTTCTTCTAACAATATGAATTAGACAAAGAAAGAAATACTTTAATCCGTGTTTAAATTTTCGCAAATCGTATTTTCCACTTACGAGATTCTCAGCTAAAGGAAACTTTTTTTATTTGCATTTAGACATCTTAAATCAGAACCACTAATGCCTTAATATAAAAAATATGTTCTTCTCTGTGACCCGTATACTTACACCAATGTGAATGCATTCGCGTGTGTTAAAAAGTAATTTGATTTGTAATAAAAGTGTTCTACTGACCTTGTGGGAAAACTCTTTAGAGTGGACTATCTGGTTTCTCTTGTCTACGGCTACGTATTATTGTTTCTTTTTCATCATGCTATGTATTTCGTATTTATCTTACAATTTGATGTAGCTAATGCGTGTTCAAATCTGTGACTATATTATGTAAAAATATATAGGTTTCGCCATAAATAACAGATGAGAATATATCTTCGTTGATGTCGTCATAGAATACAGTGTAGTTGAATTGGTTTTGAGTAACACAAGTGTAGGGTAAACACACCGGGTCTTATATTTCATTACATTATTATTATACTTGAATGATTGTTGTGTTAACATTTAACTGTAATACTGATTTTTGAATTGACCTTAAGTTGATTATTCTTATACGTAATATCAGTATATAAATGGACCCCATGATCACGGTAACCACGACGTATTGGTGATTCAAACGAAAAGAGAAAATCGGTTAGGGCAATAGCTTAAGCGTCAATATTTTTTAGGATTTCTTCCTTAACAGTAAAAATATGAAAGTGTTATTAATTTATCAAAAAAGGCATTTATATATACCATGATTTATAGAATTTAAAATCTTAATAACACTTGTGATTTCCTACATCAGAATAAATAGCTAATAAAACAGGTCAAACGGCAAAGCGAGAGTGAGAGAGAGAGACATCCGCTCTGTGCGACCGCTTAATACGTTATGACGAGTTGTCAATAAAAAAATCAATGTAGTCCTAACTAGGCATTTATAAGCTTTAAAACACTCCTTATCATATCGGGTCCTTCAAGCGTAACGTGAATAGATATTTATGCAGGCTCGTTGGTCGCCGTTGTATTTGGATTTTACTATTCTCACCATCAGGGACACAATACAGTCAATAGGCCGAGCTGTTAAAAAAAAATAGCCGGCAAAAAACCCGATCGGGTTTATCTTCTTTTTTACTGTGTAAATAATGTTTACAGTTAATACTTATATTATTTTTGTGGGCGTAAACAGAAGGAGTCATTTCCAGACATTAGTATCATTCACCTAGAATAACCTTTTTAAAGTAAAACATGACATGATGGCCCTTGAATTTATTTTCCGGCAAATCAGTAATGTGCTTTTAGGAATCTTCTATATATAAGAGCGAAATACCACTCATCACGAGATCTCCAAAACTATATGTCCGATTGAATTGAAATTTGCCATAGTTACTCCATTCGCGATGTAGACGCTTACTAAGAACAAGATTTTGGGAAATTCAACCTCTAAGGGTGTGTGTGACATGGAGGTTAAAAGTTTATTTGTTGAAAATAATTGATGTAACTATTTATAATTATGCGCACATAATATGTCTATTGACCTGAAATTTAGCGCGCATTCTCTTCAATTTATGAAAATTCATCACTTATATATATATATATATATATAAATAACATCAGATAATAAGGGTTGAAACTTGTTGAAACTCATCAATTATAAAAAAAACTGTTTTTTTTTAAATTCTTTCCTTAATTTAAATTAAGGGATGAAATTTGTGTTTTATGGCGTTAACCGTTGCCATTGTTTTAAATAATACCCGATACAACATGAGTTTCAAATTGATGAACAGCAATAATTTCTATTACATAGGTAGTTTGAAATTAATATAATATAATAATAAATAATATAATGAACATTTGTATCAACTAATGCAGGTAACTTAACCCGTCTTAATAATATATTTGAAATACAGATTTACAGTAATGAGTTTTGGTAAATTAGATCTTAACAGTAGTTAGGTACATAATGTTACAAGAACTGGCTTCGTTTACAAACACGTCATATATATCAATGTATCTCTAGTCCTGTCTGTACATCTAATATTTTTCAGTTTTCCCTTTAGACATCCTATATAAAGGACATTAAACACGAATGAATATGCTCTTAAAAGTTGTTTGTTTATCTGTCTGTTTGTATGTTCGGATTTATCTTAAAAAGGGCTGGACCGGAACGTGGAACGGTAACACTGGAAGCTTATGTCATTGGTCAAATGCTAGGCTATAAGGATTCTCGATAATACTTTCAGAAATCGTAAAATATATATATAGAAAAAATTACATTTGTATTCATTCTCAACCGATTCCAATTAAAATTTGTAGAGGTGAAGCATACTCATTCCATAATTGATGTACTACGTCAATAAAACATTCAGAAACCGAAGAAAAAAACATGGGAATTATAATATGTTATATGTCAATTAATAGACTACATGAATTGTCAGTAATATCAGTAAAAGAAATTACGGGTTAAAGATAACTACTACGCAATAAACGCCTACGGAATCGCGGGCGAACCACTAGTATTATTATAGAACCTAACACTATTACCTAAAAACTTTGATTGCTCTTACTAAGTCTGAAACATGGGATGACCAATTTGTGTCTTATGTCTAGTATTAGAACAAAAATGAACAAAGAGTAAATTACTAAGGATGTATTGGGATGCCTAAGGGATAAAGGGTACCTACATAATAACTCTCTGATCTCTTTTTTTTTTTGAATAATTTAATGCAATGATTAATTCTCATATATGAGAATGAATATGTTCGAATTTGCACATCCACATAATCACTTTTGTGCACCATAGTACGGGGTCGCGGCCACCTCGTGCGCCGCGCCGAACGGCCACCACCAGCAGGACAGACGGCACCTGCACCACCAACACCAACACCACCAGCACGCGGACGTGCCGCCGCAATGGGTGAGATACGTCTACACGCAATCACAATCATGTTTTTCACGTTGTGATTTTGTTTGGCACATTTGTTTTTGCAGCACTGTTTTTTTTTAAATAATGTTTCTTAGCGAGTCTTTGTTGTATTTACATGACTCTGTTATGTTGAACTCAGTACGTCAAGTTAAATCCGAAAATGTGTTTTGTGTGGTTTTTGTTATTGTTTTGTGTACGTTTTTTGTGTTGTGTATATTATAATATGTTTGTAGTTAATTAAGTCTATATGCACTTCGTAGTATTCAGAGTTATTTAATTTTTCTTTCTAGTAAGCACTCTGATATATTTATGTAGTTAAATGTCATGTATGTTGTTACATGTATTATATGCCGTGTGCTAGTTTTACTATTTCAGAATTATACGTGAATTTCACGTTTGTTTTGGTTTAAAATTTAGTTTCGTCTTCAGTTTTGGCTGTAGTTTTGGTAAACTATATTATAGATGTCGCATTATCGTGTAAATAGTAAGAAGATCTCATTATCAGTTTTTAAATCATTTATAATGATGTACTTATTGGTATGCTATACAAATAATTAAAATTGGTGTCTGTTCGTAATGACAAAATAACAGTTTTTTACTAAATCATATGGAAGTATATACTGTACTTATAACACAAAAATAATTTGTATTTTTTTTCCGTCTAACGGTGTTTTATAAAAACCTTTTTTATTCGAGATTACCCAGATTACTTTAGCTTGGGCCTAGAGAGAAACCCTAGAGTAAAACTCCCAGCTTTCTAGTATTTCTAGTTTAGTCGATACACAAATGTCACGACATGATAATGATACGACACGAATGATACGACAAATGTCATGAAAAATTATCCGGGTAAAACGAAAAAAAAATCATAATAAATTATTAGGTAATACTACTAGCAATTTAACAAAGCCATCTAATAGAACCGTTAATAGGTATTAAAATGAAAGTCAATGGAGCGAAATTTTAAAAATTACAATTTGTTGAAATTGTTTGCTCAGTTTGATTAAAGTGTTGCCTATCTAATATTTACTTAAACCCATAAATACTAATTGCATCGTGAATGAATACACTAAAAGAGAGAAAACACGCTGATCACGAGCTGTCGTAAACCAATGAAATAAAGACCACGAGTTTTTTGTGAATGCTAACATTGGTAAGTGATAACCTGATAAATTTAGTATTAGTTTTTGTCTGCAATCAGCCATTGTCAACATACCTTCAAAAATATAACTGCTTTTGTACATCGTTGTAATTCAAAAGCGTGCCAGTACTGTAAGTTATTATTATACGTGTCCTTCATCGAAATGCTTCTTTTTTAAAATAACACTAACCTGTTCCGTGGAAGTTACTTCATTTTATCTCTGGGCCCCCTTTTGCACGAATGCTTCTGCAACGCGCTATAAAAATGGTTCTAAAGGAAGACATAGTAAAAGTCGCAATGAAAAAAAAAACTTTCGGAATTGTTATATTGGAATTTTTCTTGCTAACATGTTTCCTTATCACAAGTAAGTGATAATGTATTTATGTATCGGCCCTTAATTTTTCATTAAGAGAAACGAATGTGATGATACCACAGCGAAGTGATTGGGCATTGTCCTTAGCGCTAGTTTAAGTGACAATCACACAATCTCACGATAAAGTCAGTCCATCAGTCGCGACCGTCCTTACATCACCATCTTCGATTTACAATTCTGTCCATCTAGATCACGACTTTAAGTACGTGGATACGTAATAAGTTATAACTCTTTGGCGTAAAAAACAAAAAAGAACCCGCGTGCCAACAACTCGATGAAGTTAGCCATTAATGATAATAATGTAAATTCATAGTAATGACATTTATTTTTCAGTAAAAAGGAATTAATGAAAATAAATTAGTAATAAAATTAATTTTATTACCGACGAATATTATTACTTATTAATTTTATAAAATAATTTAAAGTATTAAAATTTTAAATAAATTTGGTTGAAATAATGTTTATTTATTCATCGTTAAATTATTTTTCATATAAACTTCATTGAAAGTGTGAGTTTCAATGCCTGTTGAGCCACCCGAAACTAGTCAATTTCAGACGAATGCTACTTACTGTTGCCGGGCAGATAATCATCAGTTTTTTGCTCGCTGAATGACTCTCTGCTCTCAGCTCTGCTTTCGATCCTGTCAGAGTATCTTTTGTTTAGGTCAAAGCTTTATAATTGTCATTTTAACTATCAACTAAACTGACAGATATTATATTTCTTCAACTACAATGAATAAGAAAATCAACTTTAATATGGATACAATAATTACAAGTACACCATAACATCTCATTGACAAAGCAACAATTGCAACTTTACAAATAAGGTATTTGAGTGCTTACGACAAATATTGTGTATTCGCTATTCGTCTGAAATTCTCTATGAAAAATATAGTGTGTGACGCGGGATGAAACACGATTTCAAACTTGGAGTGATGGCGCTTGCGATCAAAATTTACTATTTACACAATAAAAAAGTAATTAATCAGTAAACTTGCAATAATGTTTGTTTGTAGAACGTTAAATTATATTTAAATATTAAAACAAAGTCAGTGAAAAGAATTCACATTATTATCATTGTTGGCTAACTTCATCGTTTCACACTTATGGCACACATGATGCGCGCGCAGCTCTTAATTATTTTTTAAGTTTTTAATCGAAATTATTATTAAAGATAATAATGAAGTAAATAATTCCTTTGTGTTTACATATAGTGTTTGAGATTAATTAATTGATTGATATAGGTATAATGGCTCCGCCGTAATGTACACGGCTGATTCATAACATTAGGACGTGTTCTATCAGGCACAGCGGAGAGGAACACAACACTTCTTTCATTACTAATGTAGATAAATTCAATATTACTTCCGATTTACTCATTATGAATTTACTCAGTCAGTGTTTGTTTATACGCGTCTCGTGATTGTTTTCTATCATATCTGGGTGGTAGGACAGGAGCGTTGTCATATGTCTGACTGGAACGCAATCGACTTTCCGAGAGGCTTTTAGGACGGCATGGCAGTGACGACCGCTGATGGATTGTCGAACTCTCGATGGTCGCCGTCGTAGGGCATTGTGCTTACCATCAAGTACAGTATTATATATATATATATATATTGCTAAATTTTAAAATTGCGCTGCTATATGGCATACGTATATAGCTCGCCGACAGATCTTCAATTGGCTAGTAACTAACCAAGCTAATTATCAATCAGCACACAACGCTTTCCTTCTGTCGCTCAGGAATCATCGGTGAATGTAGAATTCGAGTTTAAATCAATGGGTGCGTAGTTTCATCTATATTGCTGGCTAATCGCTACAAATCGTTCTGCTTCTATACGTTAGTCCAGAAGTTTGAGAGCAAAAGCAGACAATAGTAGCAAGTTTGTAATGAAGAGCCGCGGGGAGCACGATCGCCGGGCACGTGTGCCGATATACATACGTCCAGTTGAATGCAACGACACGTCTCCGTAGTCTGTGGTGACCTTTAACTTGGCTTGCGTAACGCGCGACGATACACTACGTAGTTTTGACTTACATACCTCTAACTTTGAAATCTCCACGTGTATAGCGCTAGTTTTTCTAAGTTTGCCCCTTTTAACAAGCCTGTAGTCCAGCTGATGTTAAACCCATTGAAGCTCTTAGCTATGTATAACAAACCTCAAAAGGACCGCAATCCTGAGTCATAGTAGTTTGCTATTCCTGAGGACTGTGGTGAAATGGGTCGTGTGCCGGTGTGTGTTGCCTTCAGAGCCGAGCATCGCCGGTCCTCGCTGTGATGCCGGCCTACAAACCTCTTGGCAACTGGGTATACACACTGGCTGATACCGAAACGCAATAAATCAAAAGGAATCGCTATGACGGGTTTGTCATAATGGTTATGATAGCCAGACACAGTCAGACACAACTGTCTTGTATTCTACATCCCAGACACATTACATTTTGAAGCACGTTGCTTACCCAGCAAGGAATGTCAGCTTGAATTAAGTTATTATTATTATGTATGGAACAAACAACTTGCGGTTTTTAATCTTTCCAAAAATTAATTATTACTTAAAGACATCTACATATATCATTCTCATGACATTTATACCTGCGCAGGAGCACGTACCACTTTTTTTTTTGGTGTTCTGTAGGGAAGTTACCATGTCGATAAGAAATAATTCCGTCAATATATTTATTTACTCCTGTTTTGTAGATAGTTAATAATCATTGTCAATCAGTCACTTATTAACTTTTAGTGCCCGATTAGTGAATGTCTAAGTTAAACCATCACTAGTTATTGATTCGATCAAATTATGCATAAGATAAACGTCGGTTAACTGTCACTGCGTTTCTGAACAGCCAACGAGCCCTTCAATAACTATCAAATCAATAACCAGTTCCTTATGGTGTCACTAGATCAAATATAAAATTGATTTTATCATTGTAACTAGCTGTGCCCAGCGATTACACCTGCATATAATTAAAAAAAATGCTGTTTGATCATTTATAATACTTCAATGTAGACAATATTTTTATTGGACAGCCAGGATTATGCGTCACAACTAACATGTCACGTTCGCGCCACTACACCTATAGTCATAGACCCGAGCCAAGTGTTGAATTATTTTAATTTTACATTATCTCCCAAACTTCGCGTCCAAGTAACATGCTATAATGGGCAAAGTTTATCTACATAAAATTGTCTTGATGATCAAGTAGCTTTTGTTCGTAAGGATTAATATGCCATGCCTAATAATAATGCTTATTAATCACTTTTCAATAAAACTTCATCATAATACACGTGGCTTGGTAAAAGAGGTAGGCATATGGTATCGAGGACTTTTTTTAGATGTACTAAGGAGTAATATTTTTGTAGAATGTTGTATTTACGTATCACTAACCATTATGCCAACACACGGATAAAGCTGTTCGGGAATAATGATGCTTCCGACTTACTTAACAAAAATCAATATTTAAGTCTAGCCGAGAGGTGTAGCCTAATACTAGGTAGCCCATACTACCTTGTGAATCTAGCTATCATATACAGAAATATTTTTTGAAATACGACTGTTAGTTGCAGAGATTAGCGTTTTTAAACCAACAAACAAAAAACTCTTCCGATTTATTTTATTATTATAGTAATATAATATATTATTTAATATTTACTATATTAGTATAGATTTGTCATTGATACTAATATTGTTTTATTAATAAAAAATTGTTCAAGATAAATAATTGGCCTAAAATTGTTTTAGTTATAAAACATGATAATTCATTATTTATCAACGGCTTTTGAGTGACATCTTTGTCAAAATATCAAACATTAAAAGAGCTGTTTTTGTTGACGTGTTTCGCATGTGATATCTATTATATTTGTTTTTCGGTTAAGTATAATATTCATTAGTCTATTTGGTATCATCTCTGTGCATAATCCATTACTTTGTAAAACGTAAAAAAAGAAACAATGGACAGCTTAATTAATTTTTTACTGAAAGAGAGAAGATGCTTCTGAAGTAACTACCTGGAAAGTACATGTAGCGTAAAAGCGTAATTAAATAGAAATTTTCTTGAATACCGACAATGTGTATATAAAACAGATTATTTTCAGTTTGGTTTTGATAAAAGAAGCGACAAACAAAACTTATCGAATAGATGAACCGCTCATTTTGGTCACCTAATTAATATAAACCAAGTTTAACTAACGTTCATCGTATGACGGTGTGTTCAGAAACGCAATTTATGAGTTATTGAACCGATATCGCTATGGAACAGATAAACTAAAGTTAAAAGTACCCCAAAAACCGGGCATTAGTCAATTAATTGTTTACACAACTAGATAACGGTAGAGTAGTACTACTTGATCAGGTCGCGACTTGAGATGGTAGTTTCTGAACCTTAAAATCTTAGTTCGGGGGACTACCACAGGTTTAGTATCAGTTTCTCCGAGAAATTACGCTTGTGGAACGTTTCGCGACAATTTTTTTTTCGATCTGACTATACTGTTAGCCTTATGGGCCCTGAAGCCTCGGAAGACTTTTACAGCTTCAGTGGGCTTAGGTTTCGCGACCACAATACACTTGGTAATATACTTGTCACAGTAGCTCGCTTTGACAATAACTCAGCAATTGTATATCGTAATATCTAAGTATAGATTTTTGTGGTGGTACTTTTATGTAGATATGATGTTGATAGCTAAGTATCTATAGTTATATTTTGGACACTTTTCGAATTTCAAAATAATTAGCATACCAGTAACTATTGAGGAACACTATATAAGTAGTCTATTTATACCAGAGTTTAAAAACTCTACTAGTGACAATTACGTACAAAGTTGCAATGAATGTTTCTATGCATATTTAAATGACGTACCATTCCAGTTTTAATTGTAATTTTTTTTTTGCCTTGTATATAGACGGTTTGATGTTTGTTTTGTTTTTTCCTTGTATTCACGGTTGTAAGCCCGTTTTTGGCTAGTCATGAGGACTAGAATTGAAGAACCAAAAAGCTTATATTGATAAAGAAACATATGCGAGTAATTCATTGGTTTATGAAAAATGGAATATGCTCTATTACTAACCGCCCGCTACTTTATTTGCGTTAATTATAGTATTTATAAAATTTAATAAAAATTAAAATAACATCACTTATGTATAAAGTAAGCATCCTATTTGTAAAAAGAAATTAGAATTGGAGTGGTAATTCCAGAGATCATTACCTCCTACGAACTTACAAACTTTGCCTCGTAATTATGTAATATATAAATTGGTCTATTTAGGTATTAGGGTGCTATATTACATTTTTATTTTTTTTAATATGATAATTTGGGCATACCCACCCCAAGGTGGACCGACGACCTAGTAAAGGTTGCGGGAAGCACTGGACGCGACCAGCGCAGGACCAGTCTTTGTGGCGACCTTTCGGAGAGTCCTATGTTGACTTCATTATATGTATTTCGGCTGAAATATTTATGATAATCAACAATGTTACATGATTTATAATTTTATTACATGATGAATAATCAGTTATAATACCTAGTTTCGTCGTGTCGTGTTACAGTTTGAGACAGTTAGTTAGCTAAAGCCCTTGCATGTGGTACTCGCAAGCCCGACATCATGGTCACTAATGGTCGACGGTGCGACCACCGTTGTTCTCGAAAAGTGGTGAATTTGAACCAAACACCATAGTAGCTTACCTCTTTTAAACTTTATACGATTTGCCTTTGACGACAATCTCGCCTGATGTTGAGTGATGATGAGGCCGAATATGATGGTAACACATTAAGCCTAATGGGGTTCTAGCTCTCAAATGCAACTGCCGAAACAGTTTTATCTACTTTGAAGTTTGTAGGTAGATATTATTAAATGCCCAATGATATAGTCGAAGTATGGTTTTATCACGATATTTTCTTTCACCGTACAGCTCAGGCTCATTGTAGGCTTCGTAACTACTTCGACAGACGTGGTGTCCGAACACGCTATAACTATTTTAGGTTCAAATATTGGTAATGTATTGAAAGCAATGAAATCACATTGGTATTGTTGTGAAAGTAATATGAGTTAGTAGTCGTATTGTTACATAATTAATAAAAAATCGATCGATATCGATAAGTTTGGATGTCGATGCGCTGGCCGCACTAGTTTACATGAAATCCCCCTTTGGTCGTTGGCGGCGGGGTTAGGGCCCGCTCGGGACGCGGTACATGCGAGGGTCTCCCGCGCACCTGGCGCCCGGCGCGCCAATCGCGTGCCTGCGCGCGCGCTACCCGACAGACCAGGTTTCATTTTTATATATGTGAAATTATTCTGATTTCGTAATCTAACGAAAGGGGGTACACTTGTTTGTGTATTTTGTCACTATTTTTAACTTACTATTATGTTCTAATTATTTCTCAAAATATTTTAGCGTGGAAAGAAATGTGGAAATTTAGTATGAGTATTGTTTTCGAATATTATTGAACGTGTCGTTTCTGTGATTCTCCCAGTAAGTCTTCAAAATCATAGTACAACTATCTGGGCCACAAAACTATATACTTCTTGCTTGAAAATTGCCTATATCTTGTGAGTTGAGACGCTGATTAATCTCGTACTTTTTTATCGGTTTACTACAATATGACTTGATGTTGAGTGATGATGTAATTCAAGAAATAAATTCAAAACAATTCATTCAATTCAATTCAATTCATTCATTCATTCATTCAAAACAAACAAAACATTCATTCAATCCAAAACACTACGGTAAATGTTTTTGATGGCGAATATTAAATTTGATAGTTCAGGTGACAATATACACTTACCAACCAAGGTATATAGTTTCATCACGATGTTATCCTTCATCAAAAGCCCAGACGCATTGTAGTCTTAGAAGTTGGACCTAGGGTTGCCAAGATGTGTGTAGGAACTGCGGGGCAATAATTGTCTCGTTTTATCATACGACTACATATACTTTTTGACAGAAGTAGAAATGAATGCACGTTTTGATGCTTTCCAAGAGTATTTTTTTTTACTATTTTTGAACAATTAACTCGTAGTAGAAGTGAAAAAATCGTGGTATTGCCCATCAAATTCAATTTTCAATTTCGAAATATGTAGTAGGTTTATCAAAAAATCATATTATACTTTTATTGTAGATAATATTGTAGATAATCTATAAGAATATGTAAATATTAGAATTTGGAAGACATTGATCAGTGAAAGAGTTATAAAATCCGAATGTTTATCCCGATTTTCTTAGCCACGTCTCGCATTATGTTTGCAAATTTCCTGCAAATTCATGTACTATTGACAACCCTAGTTAGAACCCAAGTCGCTCGACACGTTTGAGTGTGCTACACCATTGACCCTCCGTGGCCTTAATTATTTTTATTAATTGATAAATTCTTAATAAGTAACATATCCATCCTACGTCAGTCAATGAGTTAAGGTGGTATGTCGGGTCTCTCGCGGCTTTCTATGTAACAGTATGTAAGTAACAGCTGTTGAGGTCCACGGCCGCGGGGTACTGACCCCACGTCGAGGTCTGTACGTACGGTATGGCGAGTGGAGACGCTGCGTCGGTATCTTCTAACGCACGATTTGGATTGGATTATAGAGTTATCTGTATTAACATATCTAATCGATCGTGGTATGTAACATGTGAACACGTGGAACTCGTCATAGTGACTCGCTTTTTTTCCTGGATAGTAACTGTTGTCCTTTGATTGTATTATTATGGAAATCGATATAGGCTATTTGACTGGTTTCTGGAAACCGGCAAATTTTCACTATTTGAATAAGTCGTGAAACCGCTGTCTACAGCAATATAGCGTGGAACTGGATTCGGTGACGTCACATGTTTGTTAACAACATAAAGGGAAAAGCGAATAAAATTAGTCTTATTACTTTCTCTTTCACTGTTAAGTGAAAAAATTAAGAGCAAACTAATAATGAATAGATAATTAATTATTTTTGACTTAGATTAATACAAAACGCTTTTAAAATACATAATCTGTGCGGATGTCGATAAATATGATAATATTTTTCACACTATTAAATAGTCTCTTGTTTGTAGTTATATACGCACGTAAGAGGTTTCCTTCTTTGTAATAACAAAACAAAAATAACTATATACAATAATGTTATCCCGTCGCGCTCGCTTGCCAAAAATGATAGCAATAACAATAATGTGAATTCGTTTTACTGACATTTTTGTGTATAAATAAACATAACATAAACGGTAAAATGAATCCACAATATTATCATTGATAGCTAGCTAACTTAGTGATGTCATGGCGCACTTTCGTCAAGAGCTCTCAATTTTTCTCTCTACCAAACGCGCCAAAACAAGTATAGCTTCTAAAAATACCCAATGGATTTATTTAAATTTTCATTAAGTGTCCCCTAAGGGTCTTAATTGAAGCAGATTTAAATTTTACGAAACATTAAATAGGCGACTTCTCGCGCGACAAATTTGTATCAATGGAAGTGGTACATTAAAACACCATAGAACGGTCCCCTGTGTCGCATCGTGCCGTGGCAACCCACTGTCACAGCCCAGAGCGAACAGCTTGTACACCTACTTCAGCGATTTTACTGTGTTATAGAATGGTCAGACCGTGGACTAAGCTCTTTATTAAAAACAATATGAATAATTCTAAATAAACTGCTGCGAATGTACTAGCATAAAGTTATATAGCGAATATTAAAAAAAAAAGTTAACATTTTATTTATTCTTTAATTTATGATTTATGCAAACACACTTTAGTGGCAATAGTATTCATATATCTGGTAAATGTAATTTGAAATGTTTGTTGTCGAGCACCCATTAGTTCTTTCCAGTAGTTGTATTTCAATATTTAAGGGTCGCCATTTATTTATTTAATAAGCGTCGCAGGAGCATTTATCATTATTTTCCATGAATGCATAAAATAAGTAACTCTAGTTCTGTTTGATATCTTTTCTTTCCTTTGGTTCTTTTTTAACGTCTAAACCATTGTACAACTATCTATCTATGATTATGTTTTATTATTTAAATAATGTACATGGCTTAGGAAATACCAACAAAACAGCAAAGCCACATAATACAGTACAACTAAGCAGCATAACAGCGCTGATTTTCAGTCATGTTTTTTATTAAATAATGCTTACCATACTATGTATGGTATATAAGATGTTCTTTGAGGAAGTTTGAAATGCAGTTCACTTATGGGCAACAACAAAATAATATCTCGTAAAATACCACGAAAGTGACAAAATATAGTTTCGTCGAAAGCCCCCGACTCTAGTTATATTTTATCTAGTTTTTATACACTTTTCCCACTAAGAATCGTTGTCCGACGACAAATTTGAATTACGAATCGAAATTTTCTAATTATACTTCTTTCTTTTTATTAAAAAATAAATAAGTGAATGGTTACGATGCGCGCGCATGCTGTAACCAAAAGTTTTCACTATGAAGTTGCTTCATAAACCTCTTGTTTTATTGTGCTCAAGACAGTCACATTCAATTTTATGTTTGTTTTAATAAGAACAATACGTTTATAGGATTCGGGTATTAGTGAGCTAGCTGAGGTCTGTGAATTGTGGTCTCAACACGCTCGGTAACCCTACACACTGCCGACCGAAATGCAAGGGGAAGCGCCCGCGCACCCCAACCTGACCCCATTCTCCATCCCTCTCACCGAACACTTCCTACGCAAGGTTATTCCTACCTCCATACACTTTTGTATGTATTTATTATTGTGTCTACTTTACATGATTTTTATTTAATATTCGTTCATTTTAATTAGTTTCCCAAATTATCTAATTATAACAGTAAATTATCGGGTATGTTGAATAATACACAATAATTAAATCAATAAATAAAAAAACCAGCCAAGTGGTTCCTTGTTGACTTCGGTACACTAGAAAGGTAAATTCCAATGAAAATTACTTAAATCCCCCTTCTAAGTCTGCATATTGTGACAGGCAACTACGGAACCCAATACTGCGCGTGGCCGACACGCTCGTGGCAATATTTTATTTACCTCTCCAAGTGCATTTTATAAGTTGATTGACTATTACTTGTTATCTTGTAAAGCTTACTTTTAGCTGTGATATTTCTTTTAACTTCGATATATACATACTACTGCTGTGAATTTTTAAAAACAAGTATTTTGTTGGCAGGGAGACACTTGATTTTAACAAAAATTTAGCACAATTTAGTGACTGCCGACAATCATTGTCGTGATCCCGGCCTACAAGTATTATGGGGAAAGTTTTCAAGTGTCTCGATATTAATACGAGTCACTGTGACGGGTATATCACCGTGTGATCGCGATTTGTTGTGATACGATCGACGGCTCCGCTGTCGGCATTTTCATATAACTGTTGAACAGGACGTATAGGGTTGACACCGGAACTTTCTAAAAAATATTGTACGTTATTTCACAAGATTATAATATATATATACTTTATGCAAATGATAAAGTACTGAAAAGACTTCATTTTATGTAAATTATAAAAATACCAAAAAAGTATACCCACTAAGAATTATTTATTACAATATAATATAATAAGTATATATTTTATTACAATTATTTTTAACTGTAAACGATACTTAGGTACTCGCATAGCTTGAAAAATAAAAATGGATAAACCCGATCAACTTTGCCGCCGGCTTTTCTTCAAGACTGACGGAGCCTAAATTGAATGAAGTAATTTGATTTTAGCCAGGCGGATGGGAACTGGGCAACCATGATTATTGGTATCTAAAGTTGCTTTCATAGATTTCGGGTTGTTATCCTACAATGAATCTGAATTTTTATTGACGGAATACATTGCTATAAAACAAGAAGATATTTTTTAATGCTTGTCTAAAGCTATACATGTTATTTTTTTAAATTCTTTATTACCGCAATTTTACCTAATATTAAGAGACAATCACGCAGAGGAACTCCAAGTATAGCCCTCTCCAATTCCCTTTGAGTGACTGAGCTTTCTTATGAGGCCCATAGTTAGCGACCACGTCTCAGCCTTATGTGTAATCTCTGGCAACACACACTGGTCAAAGACTCGTCTTGAGAAACTGTGGTTTCTTGAACGAGAAGATATTACGTAGCTTCCGAAGAATAACTAGAATTAAGTGGCAGTGAGCGGGCCACGTAGCTCATATATTCGATGCTCGATAATTTAAAGGTGGGCATTAGAAAATACTCTAACCATCGTGCTATGGTTTCATCACGATGTTTTCTTTCATCGATAGCTCAGGATCATCGTAGGGATTCGCTACCACGCTACTACTGAGCCGTCATTCCTGCTGTCGGCAAGCATTTTTCGGTGCGTCCCTGCAGCTGCGGTTGAGTACATATCATTATAAAATGAGGTGCGGGAACATTTTAATCAGTAACATATTAAAAAAAACACCGTAAGTAGTTATATTTCTTTGGTGTAACGAAACAAATCTAACTCCAAAAATTTGTATTTTCACACAATTAAAAAAGGTAAGCCAAATCAATTCACATTATTGTAATTGATGGGTGACTTCATCATGAGGCACCTTCTATCACATAATGCGCGCGCAGCTCTCAATTTTACCCTCATATTAAACGCGACAAAAGAACTACAAGTTAAGTTAAAAAAAACAGTGGCCAGTGTTATAATTATACAGAACAAAAACCTTTTAAATATTATATCTAAGAAAGTGTAATTTTGAATAATTGGGCACGCAGCTCAACGCATAGTGAAACATCTGTTTCGACTTTCGGTTAGGTGCTAAAAACAAACAAAGACTAGATAGTACGGTGTCATCGTTTTGTGACGCGGACGCTTTTCCCACGATTGGCCAGGAAGCGGCTGGAATAGAGGACCGTAAGGGTGCGGTCGTATTGCGAGCGATTGGCGAGTCGTTTATGCTTAGGAACAGTACTTTAAAGTTTGTATCGAATAATTCCAACATTTCAACTGGAAATTATAGAATTAATCGCACAACCCTACTAGAATCTTGACACCGCATTTGTTAAATAATATGTCGTCTGACAACACTATGGATTACTAATTACATCTACCATGAAATTTTCTTGACAAAGTGAGTGTTTATATTGTACTACTAACTGTGTACGCTACGGTTTCAGCCGTGTTAATATTTTTATACGATTTGTTTATAATACGATCTTAGTGAGCGTGTACATCGTAAAAGTAGTAACTATGCTAATTTCGATCTCGTGATGAGTGAGTGGTATTTCCTTTATATATATATGAAAGAAACCTTTCAGAAACATCATGATGGTGTAGAGTTTTTGTCGTGTCTTGGACTCTTAACTTTTCTCCAGCTTTGTTAGAAGCCAGAACCCTTATAATGGTAAGGCAAAAGTGATTTTTATTCAAAAACGGAAACGAATTCCAGTCAAAGCTTTCTTTGTTTTTTCCTAGTAATGTATAATTAGTGTAAAACATAGCAAAGCAATTATTTACAAAGTACAGAAAAGTGTCAAAAGTGTTGCACGGGGCCGAGCCTGTGTAAGAATCATCCCTAGGGCTGCAAGATTTACAAAGCACTGTAGGGCTTATATTCTAGAAGTACTGGCAATAGGCTTTTTATTATTACATCTATAGAGTTTAAGTGTGGTCTTCATTTTAATATAATTACTATAATGTTTTTTCTTTACAAAATAAAAATAGAAATACTTTTTGATGGTACTTATGATCAACAAGGGCTGGGTATTAGGCTCACAATAGTCTCAATTATAACGTGGTTAAAGACAGTCAATACTAATTGGATATTCTCGCTAACCGCTAACAGTCCGCACGCGCCGAACTTACATACATTAAAAAAAAACTCGCCCGCATACTAAGGCGCCACTTTCTGAACATCTGTCCTCCCGGTCCGTCGCTATGTCTCGCTTTTATATTTAAAAGTGATGTATATGCGTCCCGTTCTTAAACACGTTGAGAGTCAGCAGGTAGTTGTGTAGGAACGATGCGTTTTGCAAGTGCGCTCGAGTTCAAACAGCCAATGAATTCCTAATTTATTTCTTTAAAGATCGGCAATATTACATTATTTCGATAATATATATAATATTGTAAGCACTCGTATGTAAATCTTATTTTTGTTCATGTATATTTTGCTATACTTACATAAAAATCAAACTTAAAATAAAAAATATTTGTCTATCCAATTTAGGCCCTAAGAAGCCACTTGTGAAAGTCAAAATACTACCTACTACCTACCGGGTTCGGACAAACACCCCAGTTATCGAGAAGAACTGGCAAGAAACCCGATCAGGTTTATCAATAATTTTATAGTTGTTTTTTTTTATTATATCAATAGTGTTTACAGGTCATTGTGTCTTTTAATGGAATTACTGAGAAGGTAGGAGAAGAGGAGAGTCACTGAAATTATAACATATTATTTAAGTATACAAAGAAAACTTTCACAATGTTGACTCCGATTTGAAAATTTGTAATCTATAATATGTATGTAAAATATATTACAGTTTATCGACCCGATTTTTGGCGACTGATATACAACTATCGATGGTCACCACTGTACTTGGAACGTACTATATTTACCATCAGAAACAGTGCAAGGATTTTATTGAACCAATATAGGAAACAAAATCAACAGGGTTCGTTCATATTAGCTTCTAGTGAACAGATTTTTATTGTAGTTTTAACTATTGGTTTAGGTATGAACTCTAATGTTTTTAGTTTGTTATCCATCTCATGTCCAGGACAATCTTTTCGATGTGTTCATTTCCCACGGGAAATGTGATCGATCGAGAGGAAACGAAGACGAACACCCACTTTGACTATAAAATGATTGCATGTTAAGATCTCGGAAACGGAACTCGCTTGATGCGTGTGCGCATACAATTTTGGATTCTTTTTTTCTTGCGCTCCGCCGTCGACGTATCCCTTCGTCTCTTTCCCGTTTGCGTGGAATGCGTATCACCGTTTCTAGTCGGGGGTGGTGAACGGAGGGTGTAAAGAGCCAGATGTTTCGTGAAATTGACGGTTTTTTGTTCGCGTTAGCCTCTCGATTCGGTTTAGCCGAGGAACAATGGATTTGAGCTTTAAGGATTTTTAAAACTTGAAGACATATGGCTGAAGTCAGGTATAGATTGTAATATATAAATGTAATATTCGTATTAATAGGCATCCGTGAAGATATTTACTAAGCAATAATTATGATTATTCCATTATTGAAATTATATTTCTTTTGGCGCGTTTAGTGGACAATAATATAGGTTTATCGGCGGAGGGTCAGACAGGTAGGGCACAGATAAATTTAAAGATTTCTGTCTTCTTAGGGCATCCCCGACTGGTGAAACCCTACAGAAAATCGCAGCCAAATAACTTTGTATTATATTCCTGCGATGAGTAGGGTTTCCAGAGCTCTCAGAGTTTAAGGTCGACAACGCGCTAGTTGATACCTATGGTATCATAAGCGTTCATAGGTTACGCTAGTCGCTTACTACTAACACGCGGGCCGAATGCTTGTTTGTCACATTAGTTGTATGAAAATAAAATTTTGAGATCTGCGAGCGCACCTTTTGATAGAAATGCTACACGATGAAGTTAAGTCATTAATGATAATAATGTGAATTCATTTTACTAACTTTCTTATTGTGTTAAAATAATTGAACGCTGTATAAATAAACATTATTTTAATTTGATTAATATTTGAGTTATTTATACAAAGTGAAATTGATTGAAATTGAATTGAATTACACAATCATAAAATGATATAAAAGTTGATAAAATAAAATGTGCATTATTATTATTAATGGCTAACTTCATCATGTTGTTGACACGCGGGATACTACATTATTTTTTAACTTACTGTAGTGACATTGTAAAACTTTTCTGCACGACTATGTAAATATAGCGAGGTGGCCAGGTAGGTATTGTGTACCCAACTGGGTCACCCAACAAGCACATGGTAATAAACGCTTCACCCTAGTGACTCTATTTGGTGTGTCGTATTTCGGGATTAGCCGGGTTAGGTTGATTTCTTGGTGGCCCCTGTGTTGTATTTGGATTGTACTCTGTGAAGCACTATTCCCTGATACTAATTTAAAAAAGGAAATATGTACTATACGGATGATGACTTCCAGTCACCTAGAAGATGTTTTTGCCATGGTGCTTGTAAATCGATCGGCTTACATAAAGACCGAATTTATAATTTTAGCTTACGAAATTGTGGATTATTCGAGAAAAAATATATCTAAAAACGAAATTTGAAAAATAAACTATATCTCGCCTAAAAATAGGTTTCAATTATATCTTAATACTTATTAATATGCTCCATACCCGGTTCTATTAGATGGCCTTGTCAGATTACTAGTAGTATTACATAATAATTTATTCTGGTTTCTTTTTTTTCGTTTTAGCCGGATAATTTTTCATGACATTTCAAATATTTGTATCAAATAAACTAGAAATGCTAGAATGCTGGGAGTTTTAGTTTTTTATCTGGAATTAAAAAATCAAACGTGTGCGTCTCGGGACGCCCGACAGAAGTGGTAACTTAAACTAATCTAAGTTGAACTATTTTTAATATTGAAATTGTTAAACTTGAGAAAATCTTAGGCTATCTACTACTAAAACTTAAATTTTACGTTTATTAATATGATAATGTTAGGAAAGATTATTTATCAATAAAATATTTTATTGATTATACAATATATTTTATTCTTGGTTACAACTCTTGAATATGTACATTACCAAAATACGACTAGCGCTGTGGGTTACAGTGAGAGGGGTAGAGCCTGCCTACCGCTGCCGTATGCGTGAAAGGAAAGGAAGCCAGACAGACTGGCGCCGTAACGCGTTACGTTACGAAGCGGACAACCCTCCCATTAGAAGTTATCACTTCAAAAACATGTCACAAAAATCATCTTTAATAAAACACTGTGCGAAATAGACTATTTAAAATGATAACTATTTGAAGATAGACCACATTTATGTATGTATTATTGACGTATATCTTAAAAAGTTTTACGTTGAATTACCTATCATCACACCGCGACGACCGTATGTGATTCAGACAGGACGGATAGCGTACAACATATCTATACTTACAAATGTCTTGTTTATTTGTATTAGATTTATATAGAGCTTTTAATACTTTAGCAAGCTTTGCAATTCAATGTGCCATTTTTATTTTATCATATTTTGTCATTGTCAATATTTGAATTTGCGTATTTCTTAATTACAGGTAAGTGGATCAGTACCGTGCTTAAAATGAGATTAAAGGTAATTATGTATAATTCATACACGAGAAGTATATGGAATTGTATGATCACGCCGTTCAATTCCCGCTGCCCGCTGTTACGTTCGGTGTGCGCTGCTTGCCATAAGAGGTAGCGACTTATTCAATTAAAACTATAAAATGTCGTGTTTCAGTATCGTTAAGCAGTAGTTTTGCTTTATATGTTTTTTATTTTACTGGAATTAATTATACATAAATAAACTCATGTGACAATTTTTAAATTGATGTCAATTACTTACATTGAAGTAAAATATGAATAAAATAAAATCAAAGCATACTTATATAAAAATAACTTTCTGAGAGAGTTTTCATTAGAAACTTCCTCTTTTTCGTATATCGAATCGTAATACGGGGTACAAACTATCTCTGAAAAAGTGATCTTAACTCAGTATTATGGTCAGTAAGCGGCCTGTTACTTAGTGAACGATCAAATAATAGACGCCGATAGTCACTAATATCTGGTGCCCTAATATAAACTTCATCGCACGTCCTTATTTACTATGTATTATCGAGTCGAACTTTAAACCTTCGCTTGCTTGCTTTTATGTGAGACCCTGGTTACCATATTATAATATTTAAACGCTGTCGCTTATGAAAGGGACCGATGGCGAAAACCGTACCCCCGAGCGATAAAACTCGCTGTTTCGATTCCTGTATCGGAAATAGCCCGGTCAAGAACCTGTGCAAAAAAGTTATTGGCGAGCCGCAGTAAGTCATGAGAGTGCGCGTGTCCACTGATTGCTGTTTATATCTCGATCACTTCAGACGGGTAGACTCTAGCATAAGCAGTGAAAGGTTACCTGTGTAGTACATATCAGTCTTCTTTTTCTTGCAATGGTCTAAGTAACCTAGTAGTATAGTATATTTCTATAATTTCATGTCATATGTTAAATGTTATTACTTATTACTTATTGGAAGTGCTATTTAATAATCGTAATTAAGCAACGATGGTTCAGTGGTATCGTGTACGGACATCGCGTCAATGGATATGAGTTCGAATCCCTGCAATGCGTTCGGTGAAGGAAAACATCGTAATGAAACAATAGCATGCTGGTATAATATATTATAATGCCCGCCTGATTAGCTACCTTAAGGTGAAAATCTGTCGCCAAGGCGCCAATAGGCGTGTTTCGGTAGCTGCACTTGAGAGCCAGTCTTCCACAAGATTTAGCGTGTTATCATCTTGGGCCACATCGTCACTTAACATCAGGTGAGATTGTGGCCAAAAGGCGAAACCTATAACGATAAAAAAAACATGTTTCTTCATCCGCTGTACTCTATCAACTGTCATCTCAGTATTCACCACCTTTTATGCACATATCATCGCTCATGCAATCCATCCATACCTTTTCGGTTATCCTCTAATCGGATGTCCCTCTCTATACCTACTTATTACTCTTCTGGTTATATGACTATCAACCTTCCTCATAACACGTTTATACCTGCTGGTGACCAATGCTATTTTCATACTTCTTATCAACTTATATCAAAATCTCTCAATCTCGCAAAATTACTTTAGATACTAATTGAATTTTGTTTAATAAATAATAACCAGTTGTATTTTTTTCATCTTAGTACGTCATATCGAGACATATATAAACGTGAAGTCAGACAGATGGACATTTCTCTGAGCCAGGTGTCTCCCTGGGGGGGTCATCTCGCGACCTTCAACTTCAGCATTAGGACATGCGACACAAGCAATTATTACCAGATAAATTAAATTAAATATTATTAATGTTCATCTAATATTAAACGTGACGTGATAGTACGGGTGAAGGCTACTTTCTCTGTCCTGAGACATTGTATGGACCGCTTATATTTCAAATTCTCCAGATACCTCGTCTGGACTGGACTTGAGCATGATACATTAATAATGTCATGGTGGACATCGCACCAAAAATGTTTATGTTTTTTATTTTTTATCGTCATAGGTTTAGCGTTGTGGCCACAATCTCACCTGATCTTAAATGACCATGTGGCCCAAGATGGTAACATGCTAAGCCTAGTGGGAGGACTGGCTCTCAAGGGCAGCTGCCGAAACACACCTATTGGTGCTTGGTGACAGATTTTCAACTAGCCAGCCAGGTTTTAGAAAAAGCCCTACGTTACCACCACGCTATGGTTTCATCACAATGTTTTCCTTGACCGAAAGCTCAGGGTTATTGCAAGAATTTGAACTCCCGTCTATCGACGCGATGTCCGTACACGCTGAGCCATTATTACTTTATGGCTTATGGTATTTTGTGGGAGTCAAAAGAAAGTCAGAGGATAGGGAACAGTGGCAACTAATCCACCGATAAGAGCCGAGCTCTTAAATTAAAGAAGAAGATGGCTTTTTGGAGTTTATTTGAATACTGATGCTTTGTTTTTGCTATATTTTTGCAAACTTGTGTTTTGGAAGTTCTACTTCTAGTGGCGCGTTTAGTAGAGGATAAAGTTGCTTTTTTTCTAACTGATTATGTTAGCCATGATAATAATAATGTGAATTATTTTCACTGACTTTTTTTCATTGTATAATTTTTTACACCGTAAAAGTATGATATATGTACACAATTAAAAAAAAAACTCGAGTCACATTAATATTTAATTTAGTATTTTAAAACATCTCGTCTCCGTTATCTGTGGCGAGAGACAATCCGATCGTTTTGATATTGTTTTAATAGAGTTATAATCACCTATTCTCTTCAACGACTGAATATTATTAAGTGCGTGATTGTAACATGATACTTTACAGTATTGATATTAAGAATACAAATTGTCTCATTATAATGATCTTCGAATATATTATTTATGGAAAAGCTAACTCATCTCAAACTAATTGTTTGCGAAGGGTTTTCGATTCGAATTCGCGGCATTACTGCATTAGTTTGGTAGATTTATCCTAACATTAGTATAATAATATTTTAAATATGTATGTATGGATGTTTGTTAATCATGTAAAAATAGCTGAACGGAGTTGAATGTTTGCCAGACAGACATTTATAATCTGGATTAACACATAGGATACTTTTTGTCCCGGTAAAGATCCAATTCTGAAATCCTCGCAAACGAAGTCGCATGTAGAAGCTATTTCCATATAAAAGGTTCCACTAACTTTTGTAGGCTGGTTATTAGAACTAGTTGACCGATAGCGAGCACGTGTCCGGTCGGAACTAATTTTTTGTTGGATGTAAATTGATTTATCGATAAACTTCCTTGCTTTTTTTATAATTTGATGTTTTTGAAATTGTACTTCTTTTGGCGCGTTTAGTACATGGTAAAAATTGAGAGCTGCGCGCGCATCATGTTAGAAAAGCGACATGATGAAGTTGTTCATCAGTCAGAATAATGGTTTTATTTTTGTTATTGTGTAAAAAAATTAACCTTAATTTTGTTTTAATCAAGTGAACTACTTTTCGAAATCTTTACTTTTTTCAAAATTTATATATAACCGCGTACCAACAACATGATGAAGTTAACCATCAATGATATAATAATGTAAATTCAGTTAACTGACTTTTTTATTGTGTAAAAATAATATTACGTTGTATAAATATCATCATCATTACATCATCAACCTATAATAGTCCACTGCTGGACATAGGCCTCCCCTAATGAGCGCCATAGCGCCCTGTCTTCAGCTGTCCGCATCCAGCATCTGCCTGCAGTCTTTCGCAGATCGTCATCCCATCTGGCCGGAGGGCGTCCTACACTACGTTTGCCGAGTCGCGCGGTCTCCACTCAAAGAACCCGTTTACCCCAGCGGTTGTGATGCATGTTGTGATGAGCAGATATGGCCGGCCCACTGCCACTTTAGCTTGCTAATTTTTTGAGCTATGTCGATAACTTTGGTTCTCTGTCGGATGTATTCGTTACGAATTTTATCCTTCAGAGAAACTCCGAGCATAGCTCTTTCCATAGCACGCTGAGCGACTTTGAACTGGTGGACCAACCCTACCGTTAGTGTCCACGTCTCAGCTCCGTAGGTCATTACGGGTAGGACGCACTGATTAAAAACTTTCGTTTTCAAACATTTCGGTATGGATGACGAGAAGACTCTACGTAGTTTCCCAAACGCTGCCCAGCCCAGCTGGATCCTCCTCTTGGCCTCCTTCTCAAAATTGTTTTTACCTAACTGCACAATCTGCCCGAGGTAAGTGTACTCAGAAACAATTTCAAGAAGGTGACCATCCACGACGACCGGTCCTGGATCAATGTGGTCATTGATCATGACTTTGGTTTTATCCAAATTCATGCCAAGACCGATACGTCGCGAGGCTGAAGCTAGGCCGCCCAGCATCCGGGTTTGCTCCTCTAGCGACTCCGCCATTATGACTATGTCATCAGCGAATCGCAGGTGTGAGATGTAGTCCCCGTTTATGTTTATGCCCTTACCTTTCCAGTCCAGCGTTTTAAACATATCTTCCAATGCGCTCGTGAACAGTTTCGGGGATATGACATCCCCCTGCCTCACTCCTCTGCGCAATTGGATGGGTTTAGACTGCTGGCCCTGTACTTGGACACTCATAGTGGCAGCTTCGTAGAGACATCTCAGCACCTCGATATAACGATAGTCTACTTGGCATCGCTTTAAGGATTCCAGAACAGCCCAAGTTTCGACAGAGTCAAAGGCCTTCTCATAGTCCACAAAAGCAAGACACAGGGGCTGATTATACTCTTCGGACTTCTGTATAATCTGCCTCACTGTGTGAATGTGGTCTATGGTGCTATATCCTCCGTGGAACCCGGCCTGTTCCGGTGGCTGGAACTCGTCGAGTCTCCTGGCAAGACGATTCGTGATCACTCGTGAAAACAGCTTATAGACGTGGCTCAGGAGAGTGATGGGTCTGTAGTTTTTAAGGAGGGCTTTATCACCCTTCTTAAAAAAGAGCACCACCAAACTCCGGCTCCACGCCTTAGGAGTTCTCCCACTGTGAAGGACGGCACTGAAGAGGTACTGTAGCTACTGTCTAACAGGAGCTCTTCCTGCCTTCAAAAGTTCTGAAGTAATTCCGTCCTCACCAGGGGCTTTTCCATTTTTAAGCTGTCTCAGAGCTAACACTATCTCGTCTTGACTGATATCAGGCAGTTCGTCGGTATAGTGGCGCGTCAGGGTGGCTCTGGAATCATGGTCGTCTCGACGGTAATGTGGGGCATGTGAAGTGTACAGACGGCCATAGAAATCCTCTATCTCGGCGAAAATCTCTGGCTTCGACAATACGGTCCTCCCGTCGTGCGTTTTAAGCTTCGACAGATGACTCCTGCCAAGATGCTGAGTGAATACTTTGGACCCTCGGTTTCGCTCTATCGCCTCTTCAATGAGGCGTGTATTGGAGCTCCGAAGGTCGCGCCGTACCATCTTCGCAATTTTCTTGTTCAGGTCTGACCTGTCTGACGAAGTCGCTTGGATGGTTTCCCGTCTTCTTGTCATCAGCCCCAGAGTCTCATCCGAGAGTTTGTACTTCTTGCCAGTACGCTGTTTTTTGCAAAACTTATTGCCCTCGTCCCTCAACGTTTCGACCAGATTGTGTAGGGTCTCGTCAGCGTCATCAGTGGGTTCCAAGGCAACAAATCTATCCCCAAGAAGCTGTTGGAGCTTCTCGGTGCCCGCCATGATTTGGATTGGATTAGGCCGGAGCGTGGACATCCTCAGACGGTTTCTTTCAAGCTTCAGATTGATATTCAGAGAGCCCCTGAGCAGTCGGTGATCAGATCCGGTATTGAACCTGTTGAACACTGAGACATCTCTGAATATGTGCTTGCTATCCGTCATGATGAAGTCGATCTCATTTTTTGTCACAGCGTCGGGGCTTTGCCATATCCACTTCCTTTGAGGCTGTTTCTTAAAGAAGGAGTTCATTAAGAATAGCCCCTCTTTCTCGAGGAAGTTGACAAGCATTTGCCCCCTGTGATTCCTAACTCCATAACCATGCGGGCCTATTCGGGATTCGTTGCCAGTCTGGGTTCCCACCTTGCTATTAAAGTCCCCCATAACAACGTTGAAGTGAGCCTTAGTGGTGTTGTGCAAGGCTTTGGATATGTCTTCATACATATCCTCCACTTCATCATCCGAGTGTGCCGAGGTCGGTGCGTAAACCTGAATTACCTTCATGCTATACCGCTTGGATAGCCGAAGGATCAGGTACGCTACCCTGTTCGACACGCTGGAGATTTCCTGAACGTTGTTAGAGAAGACCTTATGACGAGGAAACCTACGCCTCCCTGGGATGTTCTATCACCCTCGCGAAAGTAGAAGAGATGGCCCGAGTCAAGGGTTACGGTGTCCTCTCCCTCTCTACGGACTTCACATAACCCGAGAACATGCCATTTAATGTTCTCTAACTCCACTTCCAACTGCGCTAGATGATGGTCAAGCCTCAGAGTGCGTCCGTTAAACGTAGCCAGGGTCAGTTTGTGAAGCGTGTGGTAGCCTAGTGTAGCCCGGGGATTCTTAGCACCCCCTGCCCCGCCGTTACCATGGCCAGGGATAGCGAGGCGACCGGGAACTGGGGGCCATTTTCTTTTGGCTTTAATTTTCATGAGGGGGAAATGCCCATAATCCCCACGCTGGGCAGGTGTCGTTGGGGATCGCAGTTTGGTGGTGGGGTTGCTCTGCAGGGGCGCTGCTGCCCGCCCCGCGATATGTCCCTTAGTCGCCTCTTACGACACCCACGGGAAGAGTTGGGATGATGCAATTCTAGGCCGGCACCACACGGCATACTAAATATACATCATTTTAATTAAAGTAATGTTTATTCATACAATGTTAAATTATTTTTACGTTAAATTGAATTATTTTGTGAGCAATCTCATACGAAATCGATCGACACTCGAATCGCTCCGATCATCGTGAAACAATTACGATAACACATAGTAATGTGGCGTATATGCAAATCTATCGGCCAGGTGCGCGACGGATTATTGACTTTGGCTGACCCCAGCCGAGGCCCCGAGAACTAGTCGTAATTATATCTATCAGACGGTCTTGTGGGATTGGCTATATAAGGTAATAAAAAAAAACCTGTGACGTAGTAACTGTTGATTTGTAGTGAAGTCTTCCGATTGGCACCGTTTGAAAGAAATTATTTCTAGATTCTTGTTTGAATTTTATATCAACTATGTAAAATGATTATATAATAATCCTAATGTTAACTACAGTCCAATAATAGTCGGTCAACATTGAAGTAATTTTCTTTGGCTATACGCGACTTCGCGATTTACTGTCACGGATTTTTCATAAACTTGTTCAAGTTGCGGTATAGTTGGGCACAAGTATTCGTCCATCTTAACACCAATTACTTGGTTAATGCTTATTGTATTAATGTAATGTACATGTATATATATATATATATATATATATATATATATAATATAGATTGGTATCTCCTGCCTGCAGGATTAGCAGCGATGATGATCTATACGTACGAACTGAGTTTCTCTATGATAAGATTCTCTATGAGTTAGAGTAATTTCGTGTTGACTTAATGCCGGTATGTTTTTTTACCTGCGAGTGATTGCAGGCGATAAAGATACGAGCGAGTCGCCCGAGAACTGGATTGAGTGCGTGCACGCAGGCCAGCAGGGCTACACACCTGCCGCGTGCGACCAACAGCTACCACTGTTTTACAATCGCTTCTATTTTATTACTACTGATTCTATGATAAGGGCTTTCAGATTTTTTAAAAAGAAATTATCTTTTAAATATCTGTACGACCGAGTTAAGCTTCGTGTCTTGAAAAAAAAGCCTATTTAGATAAACTTGGTAAAGTATAACGTTATCTAAATATAAAATTTCATCGATATCGTAAGAGCCGAGTTAGTTAGTTTCCGAGAAGCCAACTAAACATATGCATACTAATATTATTAATATACGATGCTCTAGGTACTGTTTATATTTCGTTTGAAAAATTCTTATTGCATTTTATAGGCTACTAGTTCTGCCCCGCGGTTTCACCCGCGTATAATTTAAAAGAAATCGCTGATTGCTGATTTGTAAAATACTTTTATCGGGCGGCCAGGGTTATGCGTCACAACTCACACGGTTCGGTCGCGCCACTACAGCGCGGTCTATAGTCATAGACCCGAACAGACTGTTAATTTATTTTAATTTTACATTATCTTCCAATCTATTCGTCCTAATAACATGATATAAAGGACAAAGTTTATCTACATAAAATTGCCTTGATGATGAAGAAACTTTAGTTCGTATGGATTAATATGCCATGCTAGATAGCTTATAATATTCCTCGTTATAATATATTTCGAATCCGACTGGTAGTATCAGTGATTAGCGTGACAAACAAAAAAAAACCTTCTGCCTTATTATATTATTATTAGTATAGATTTGTTGAGGAAGGCTATGAAATAACTTCCACTACGATGTACTTCTCCGTTAGGTATGAGCAAGAGCATTGGGCAGCTAACCCCAGGTAAATCTGTGCCCGAATCACACCAACATTATCAGGTATGCGTATCTATGTACGTGTATGGTTAGTTAATCATTTCTTCTTTTATTTGAAAGTAGACAGTTGATGTTACGATTTACACATTTTCACAATTCGTGCAAAATTATATTTGAAGTGTAATAAATTAATACACTTACCCATATTTTTTCAAAGTTAGAAAATTATTTAAAGTTACCCCGAATTACTGTATACTAACTAACTTTGAACATTATTTACACAGTACATAAAAATAAACTCCATCTAGTTTCTTGCCGGCTCTTCGCGATGACTGTGATGTTTTCCGGACCCGTAGCGGTTATCATAAGTGCCACCTTAGGGACTATATTAGAAAGAATTTTTTTGTTTTTTGAAATTACTTTGAAGAGTTTTTCGTTAGGTCTTTGAACGCAATCCAGTTTTCTACTTTTTTTTTTGAGTTCTTTTATATAAATATTAATAGCTTTATGTTGCTGGGTCTTAGAGTATTCCGCTGAACAAAAGATAACTCGTCTCCAAAGGGAACCACCGAGGGGTCGCGTTCGGGTCCCGAGTGATCATATAATAGCAGCCTCCCCGAGACGAACGCTTCCGAAGGTTTCCGAAGACGTCCGATCGCGAACATCTGTCGCGGAGGCGCGTGCGCGTGCGCCGGTCACCATTATAACCTGCGTGTATGTGTGGATACAAAGATTTGTACAGGTGGTGACGGGCCTCTACTGCAAATGGGGGGTAGATAACGTGTGCTGGTATGTTATATTTTTTTAAATGTTTGTTTGTTTGCTGTGTCGATGACCTTAGGAGACCTCAGGATATGAATTAAATGAACCGATTATACTCGTTGGAAACTTTTTACGTTACTCATTATCTGTGGAGTTTAATTTGTTCGACTATATATTTTTTTATTCATAAGAAAACTTAAATGCCCATTCGCGTTTCTTGACGCTATATACATCCTGCTCATAGCGTAGAAAACAAATGATAATTGGATGAATAAATGGATGAGACACTAGAAACTCATAGGACTGATTAAAATACTACTAGAAATATTGACAAAATTGTACAAAAAAATAACGTGGAAATATATAGGTATATAAATTTATAATTCTACTAGCTGTGCCTGCGGCTCCGCTCGCGTGGTCTACGTACTGCCGACGGTTGAGCGCACGCGCGAATTGTGCTGCCCCCACTACAACACACGGGGTTCGCACAAAGCTTTCGCTCGCCAGTTATTTTATTAATTATAAAAATCCCTATTGTGGGCGATCCTTAGAAGATAGGCATATACTATGTATGTTGCTTTAACTTACGGATCGGATAAGTGGTTTTCACGTGAAAAGAATATAAACGGACAGACAGATAGAGAGAACTTGAGTTTTATAATATGTATTGATATGGATGTACAGATTTCGACTCTTAACTTTTTTTATTATAAGTCTATATTATAATAATAATAATATTAGGTGTTTACCTATGAAATTGCCGTTTTGTATGAAAAAATTTAAACGATGTTTTTTCATGTATTTTTTATTTGTATTAATCGAAGTAATCACCCATGCAATCAATGCATCTTTGCCAGCGCAGTGACAGTTTATTGATGCCCTTCTTAAAGAAATCAGCTGGACGGGAGGCAACAAATTCTTCAAAGGCATTTTGTACTGCCTCTCGGGTATTGAATTTTTTTCCCGCCAAGGAGTTAGCCAAATTCTGGAAAAAGTAGTAGTCTGTAGGCGCAAGGTCTGGTGAGTAGGGCGGATGACGGAGAACTTCCAACCCCAGTTCTTGCAACTTGGAGACCGTCTGTTGTGCTGTATGAGGTCGCGCGTTGTCGTGCAGGAGCAGCGGAGACGAGCGATTGACCAATGCTGGTTGGAGATGTGCCAGCTTCTCCATCATTGTGTTCAGTTCTTCACAGTACACATCTGCAGTAATGCTCACCCCGTTTGTTAAGAAGCTGTGATGAATCACACCGGCGCTAGACCACCTAACAGTGACCATCACTTTTCTAGGGGTAAGTTTTCGTTTAGGACATTGTTTAGGTGCTGAACCAGGATCCAACCAACTTCCTGAGCGCTTGCGGTTATCAAACAGAATCTATTTTTCATCGCAGGTAACAATGCGGTTCAAAATTCCTTCATTTGTGTGTCTGTTGAGCAGTTCAAGGCACGTCTCGACGCGTACTTCGCGCTGGCAATCATTGATTTTGTCAAGCTTTTTACCTTGCCAATTTGACGCAAATGGACCAATATTGTTTTGACGCTAACGTCGAAAGCTGCTGCTAATTCAGCCGTAGATTGTGTATCATCAGCTTCCACAATCGCCTTTAATTCGTCATTGTCGACCAAAATCTTCGGACGACCGCGAGGTTCATTTTTTAGGTCGAAGTTCCCAGAACGGAAGCGAGCAAACCAATAACAGGTGATGCGTTGGTTTGTAGTGTTAGCTCCGTAAACGTCGTTGATGTTGCGTGCCGCTTGTGCCGCGTTACTGCCACGACGGTACTCATATTCCATAATTACTCGAATTTTTAACGTATCCATGATGGCAAAAAAGATTTAAATGCGATGAAAATGTAACACTAATCAATAAACAAATGACTACTTTTGTAAAAAGAATTCTATGTTTTTAAAATAAAATTAATTTGAAATTAGAATTCTTAGCCAAACAAAAATTATTTTGATTTGAAATGGCCAGTACTGCAGAACGGCAATTTCATAGGTAAAGACCTATTATAATTTGAGCTTGTAAGTGTCTCACTGCTGGGCAAGGAGGCCTCATCCCGAAGGAAGGTACGAGCTCAAGCACTACTCCACCTCACGACGTATTGGCAATTTCATACGCTTATAAATCAAAACTTATACATTATTTCCCACCTACAGTAAGTACTTCATGAACATTTCTCGTGAAATGAACAGGTTTCTTCACGATGTTTTCCTTCACCGTCATGCGATAGTTATGAATTCATATTACATACACGAGTTCTTAGAAATTCGTTCGTATATGGTGGGGTTAGATCCTGAGGATATCGAATCGATAACCCGCCGGTCTAAACTACTCGACTACCACGACTTTGATATAAATTATCCGAAAGTTACTTGCCTCCCACAACAACAACCCCTGAATAGTTGATCCACCAAAAAATCTACAGTTCAACACTTAATCCAAGGGTTTTACCCTGTTGTTATTAACAACAACGATACGTGCAGAAACTGAGCCTAATATAATACATAGATAAAGGCAATGAATAAATTGAATCGATTTATTATAGAGCGGGTTTATGCCATTTGAAACGCTTCAAGCAAAATTTTCTGCTAAGTCGGTCTATTGATTATAGGGCGTGTGCAGGATTATTGCAGACTCGATTTGCGACTGTTAGGGCCACCGTTGTCCTCGCAGTAGTACGATGGTGGGGCAAATGCATTGTTCAACGAACTGCCTTTGCACTGAGTAACTGGTTACACAGTGGTTTATCAGTGAAGGACGCAAGTCCGTATCACCACAATCACTATCCAAATTCGTAGTAGACGCGAAATTGGAAAGGTTCTTACATACACAGTATGTGCTTTGAGTGCGCATCCATATGACGTTTATTTTATATACAAATATTTGTTGAAGCGTTAAAGCGTATTCTAAAAACTGAGTAGTCCTGCCTACCTTTTCACTTACCAGAGTGATGAATGTGATGTGATCAAATCTATCGTTTTTTTTGTATTGTAGCCCGGCAAATTGGCTGTACTGTGCCTGAGTCACTGTGACGGGTTTATCACCATGTGTCTGAGAGTCGCCACCAAGTCGAACCAGTTTGATCCTGCAGCACAATCTCGATACTGCATGAAGAGCTCGGCCTAAACTCACGGCCAAATGTTTCGTCGCATGCAAACATGCAGCGATTGCTTTTGGGAAATTCGTTACCCGACTAATTTTTTAAGGCACATCTTCAGGTTTCAGCATTTATTATAAAATAATTGAGATTTAAACCGTTAGAAGATATAAAGATTCGTAAACGCCTTAGGTAACAGAAATAAAGCCAAAATGATTAAATTGAATGAATAATGAATTCATTTTGGATATTATCAATGTTGCCACCTAAAGGCAAATGTACATTACGATAGCATTGGTTCTGAAGATCATACTATCATCAGTTCGGAAAATCGACTTGTTGACCAAGCAAGAGACTCAATGGAAGATTTATTTTTGATTTCTATTTTAAGAGTAGCTATTAATATAATGGATGATGATCAACAATCCTTTGATATTAGTTCGATAGCGTCAACCCTAACCGTGTCCCACGCTCAACCCACAGCCCCTAACAACCGTGCACTACTACGTCCGGTGTTGCGACATTAAGTAACGGTTTCCCGAATGATCTCGCCGCGGCCGCGTCGCGTCTACTCCTGCGCCGCCGCGCCCGTGCCACCTGTACCACTCTACAAATCTGTATGTATGAAAACAAATTGCGCGAAGATTCAATATTTTGTCACATTGCTTTCACTAACTAAATAGGCTCGTTGACTCTTTTTTAAAGTAGGTTTTAAATTATTAAATATTGTCTCATTACAGGAAAAAATTATTACCATTTTTTTTACTATTATTAATCTTTATTTTAAAAGTTTACTTTACGTAAGGCGAAAGCGTTTTCCGAGTTTAAAATTAAATATGAAAAACAAATCAATTTTTAAAATTAAAATATATACCCATCTTACATTTTTAATATCTGAAGTCGATAAATTAAGTCAAATACTACAGAAAATATTTATTGCGCCAAATTTGATATGAGGCAAGTAGCCTATTGTTGCT
This sequence comes from Saturnia pavonia, assembly GCA_947532125.1. Lineage (NCBI taxonomy): Eukaryota > Metazoa > Arthropoda > Insecta > Lepidoptera > Saturniidae > Saturnia > Saturnia pavonia. The sequence goes on from OX383921.1 coordinate 9,497,411, forward strand.
CGAATTGTCATTTTTACATTAACATAAATAAGTATTTATAATTCTGTAATTTAATGTCATATGTTAAATGTTATTGCGTATTACTTATTGGAAGTGCTATTTAATAATCGCAATGAAGCAACAGTGGCTCAGTAGTATAGTGTACGAACATCGCGTCAATGGACATGATTTCGAATCCCTGCAATGAGCCTGAGCGTTCGGTGAAGGAAAACATCGTAATGAAACCATAGCATGCTGGTATAGTTGCTGCCCGCCTGGCTAGCTACCACCCTCAAGGTAAAAATCAATCCTAAGCACCAATAAGTGTGTTCCGGCATCTGCACTTGAGAACCAATCTTCCACTAGTCTTAACGTGTTACCACCGTCTTGAGCCACATCGTCACTTAAGATCAGGTGACAAACATTGAAACTTGATATATACCGGCTGATACCGAAACGCTATAAGCAAAAGCGTCACTATGACGGGCGTTTCACCAATACATGGTGATCGCAATCCTGTCGCAAATAATATTAAAAGCTGCGTGAATACTAATATGGCAGTTGGAAGAGGAAAACATGTTGTGCCGACTCTACCTTCAATGGGATAAAGCCAAGAAATTGGGTTTATGTGATTTAAACTTATATCTTAATTCAGCTATCTCGCTTACTCTTTGCTAACATTATATTAGTTCGAGTATTGCCGCCAATCAATCCACATTATGTTGTAAGCTCAATTTGCGACCAACGATTTAGCGGAACATTTTCAAAAAATTGTCATAGCATTTTAGTCTCAACTTCCAATTTGGTTTTTCTAGTGAATATTCTTTTACCATTGTAAATATCATCATTGAAACATTAAATAGGGTTCGTTGAGCATCGCTATTAGTGGCTCGATGTTTCATTGGCCGCGTAATTGATATTTGAATCATTTATTTCGATCGCCGTACGCCGTCGATGCTTAATTCACTTGCTTTGGTTTATTTATACCGGGTTTATATTTTACTAGCCGTGTGTGCGCTCGATGGGAATTCCCATTGGCATCATCTCAGTAACTTTCACCTATTTAATACCTTTACGGGATACATTTTGTACAATCCTTTCTTAATGCACACAATTTTTATTGGGTGTAGAAGGAGACGGATACTATTCCATACAATTTTGGATCAGGGTAAAAAGAGATGTAAAAATTTGAAAATGATATCAATGAATATTTAATCTATTATCAAACAATCATCGAAACAACTCACCAGAAACTACGGCTTTTGACAATCTGAGAGCATAGTTTTAAGACATTTTTTAAAATTGATTCAGCTCCTTTTGAAAAAAAAATATATACGTGGGCGCGTTCAGTGTATTTTCGTTATCGGGATAATTACGCAATGATATGAATAATTTAACAACATCATCAAATAATTACACTAACTGAAGATATAAATTGTAAATTTCACATTAATTGTTTTATGGATGTTCAGCCATAACTTGTTTGTTTGTGAATCGATTTAGGTGATTCCTTTATCTTTGGAAAGGGGTCTCATTTTAATTTCATTGGCATACACCAGGGACCTCCTCAAAATAATTGACTGGGTTTTCTTTTTTGTTTAAAATTGTCTTGTTTCGATATAGAGTTATGTTTTTTTTTTATATTTGTTAAGTTTAAGAAATCTACAAATAATATTATAAAGATATTACAGAATAACATTACAAAATGAGTTATCCACAAGAACACAGGCAGGAGTATTGGAGTCCGAAGCTATCTGATGTCAGCACTGAGCACAGACTCAAAATGCAGTTTCTTTCAAAAGACAGCTATTTAATCGATTTTAACATTTATTTTTATTACTTACTAGCTGAGCCCGCGGCTCCACTCGCGTGGTCTACAGAATGCTGACGGACAAGCGCACGCGCGATTTGTGCTGTTTCAAAATGAAATATACATTAGTTATTTTAGGATATATATTTTTTTATATTAGTAATGTAGATTATTATTGTAAAAAGATAGGGCTTAAAACTGCAACCTTAGAGTTTCTTGTCGATTCTTCTCTAAAGGGCAGTCAATGCCTTCCGAATCGGCTATAGAGTCATTGAAATTAAACATATTATCATCTTAATTATTATTATTTTAATTTATTTAAGACATTCATTTACATATTTATTTAAATTCAAATATTTTATGTTGTAGGTAGCTGAAACTACTATTCATCTATTGTAAGCGAAAGTAGCAAAGAAATTTTGGATAATTTCAAATCTGTCAGCAAGTATTAATTGTTGTGGACCAGCAGCTGCAATTCAGAACGAACCTCCTCTTTTTTGAGTTTGTGAGGTGTAATTGTTGTCAGACATAGGAGCTGTATAACAACAAAAAGTCGGTCCCAAGTTTGTTAGAAAACAAAGTTTGGTACACGTAGAGAAACTTTGTAATGTCGGGGAACATAACTACGAGGCGAGGCTCAGTATAATCGATCCACATAACTATGATACAATTTTCAACTAAGGGTTTCTGTTACGTGTCTCTCTGTTTTCTCTTACAGTTTCGTACGCTCATAGTGAAAAAACGGAGTCCTTACAGGATCACTGTTTTGTCCTTCTGTCCGTCAGCCAGTATAGCAAGAAGGCCCTTTTTCACGAAAACGGCTAAGGGTGTAAAGTTGTAATTAAAATCAAGTGCTAGGGATACTATGGTCTCAATTGTATTTAAATTCTTTAGTGTATTTTTTTAATTTATTTATAGGTTTAGCGTTATCTTCACAGTCTCACCTCGTCAAGATGGTAACACAAGCTAAGCCTATAGGATGAACTGACTCTCAATCTCAGCTAATACATACGTGATTGGCGACCGATTTTCAACTTCAAGGTGGTAGCTAGCCAGGCGAGTATTAGAGTATTTCCTATCAACATCCTATGGTTTCATCACGACGTTTTCCTTCACCGAAAGCTCAGGCTCATTGTAGAGATTCGAATTCACTTCGATCGACGCTGTGTTCGTACACGCAACCACTGAACTATTATCGCTTCCAATTTCCAAAGGACAAAAACGTCCTAACACCTAATATTCTGAAGAAGTTAGTTCTACATAATTTGCGTGTAAGTATTTTTGTTTGTATTTTTTGCAAACCATACGGGAATAGTGTACGACTGGGTAGGAAACCTTTCATCTTTCTTCTTCCTTTTCCTACGTTGACAACTAGTCCTCTTTATTGAAGATCATTACCGTCATGATTGACTAGTTAATTAATTATAGAGTGTCCTTTAATAATTCCGGTATTCTAACAAAATGGTGACACCGTTGTTAGAATTTTCTATAGAGTTCGTGTGGCATCTCTGAATTCATGGTTTATATGATTATTTTCAATCCACTTCACTAGTGCACAATAACTATGCTTTCTTTATTTAACAATATTCAAACAACTCAATTTTATTATTAATAAAAACAACTACACGATATTCCAAGATCCCACCAAAAACTCCGGGAAACTTTTGCACGTATTGTTAAGCATCCGTCACAGTGACTCGCTTCGACGTTTTCAGATTAACCAGTGTATAATCCGCTCACAGATTTTACTCGACCGTAAGCTGGTATGATGTATCCTATTTTTTACGAGTTCAGCAATTAAATCCATGCGAAGTACATTACAAGTACAGCTATATCTGCTGTCAGACAAGGACTTGCCGAGGTCACTGTCATTATACCCTGAAAGTAGGACCAGGCAATACCTTATTTTGATGCTGAGCAAAGGATACATCCAGTTTCATTTGTCTCTAATGTCAGAATTGTTTATTTCCCTACTGCCTTCGAAAAGTATATAATTCTTCGCAATTCGCAGTAGATCTATGTCGGTCGGTAAACATGGTTCCTAGCATGAGAGACTACCGGTCCCTAACTACCGATGGTTATAGCGATACGTAATGGGAGCTCAGGTCGAGTGTAGGCGAAGTTTAACGGACGAACTTTTTTTTTCCAAAGTCTAGAAAGCCCGTGCCGCCGTTCTTGCATGTTTTATTAGCAAGGCTTAGAGGGTTCTATGTCTTAAGGTGTCCGGGGAAGTTGATCATCGAAGTTCATTATTAAATTCAAAAATACTTTATTGAATTTAGGCTCTTCTTAAAAGGCAATTATGAATTTGAAAGCGATACCAGTGGTCCCGAAAACATCCCAGTCATCGGGAAGATAATGATATTTATGTATTTATAAATAAACTAGAGGTGCTCGAAGTTTCGCTCGCGTGGACCACTAAAAAACCTTTTTTATATTTTTTTGCGGAATCCTAAATATTTATTCTAAAATAAAAGTAGTTGAAGTTATTCCTTATAACACCAAATATCTGCCACAGACAAAAAATATGTATTTTTTGTTATAGGTACCGTGTATACATTCATATGCATTTAGGAAAACCTGTTATTTTGACATTACAAACAGACAAATCAATTTTATTATATGTATAGATTATAGAAATGGCATTGTGTTAGTTATAATTATTATGTACTGTACCTAGTAAATAGTAAATCAATGTAGAAATCATTAAAGAAAATTAAATCTCAGCCGATTTTGATGAAATTTTGTACACGCGAAGTATATTTTTTTTAATTGAGAGGCTACTCGTATAAGAACCTGGAAATAATATTGCTCTTTTAGAATAAAAAAAATATTAACCGATTCTAATGTAATTTTTTATGCAATATGCCTTTAGAAATAATAAATTATGATTAAAAATTAAATTACGAGACTTAAATAATTATTGCGCAACAAACGCGTGCGCTATATATTAAAATTAACTATTATCATTAATAATAAAACTAATGTATTAATAATTAATTTTATAATCTGTCTAGAATTTGCTAATTCAACTAAATTATCTTAATCATTTTACGCTGTTTGACTAAAGTATATTAAAAACGAACTTTATAACGCATAAGTACTCTTTACGGCTTAACCCACCGATCTCTCACATTCAATACGTGGGGCGACTTTATTAATCATTGACAATATTTTTTTATACAGTATGTACTGCAAAAGCGCAAAGCTCTTTACTCCCTTTAAATCACTATCTCCGTCTGTTTATATCGCTGTCCCTGTCTATCAAGGAGGGGGGGACGAGCTGGCAGCGTCGCGGCTCGTACGCAGCTCGCACTAATACGGGAAAATTAAGAAGTCGAACTCTCGTACATAAACTTGGAAGAATGTTAGCACGTTTTCAAATCGTTCGTTTTATGTTCTAATGGACAATGCAGCAGATTATAATGTAGGGTAAAAATTTACTTTGTATATACCATACACGTATAGTTTATTGTAAACATGTAAAGTTACGAGCTACGAAAACGTACCAACGCAATATGTTTATTATTTTAGTTTGAAAGTTTGTAATATTTTTTGCTTTCGTTTTGGACGTTTACTTTTCGTAACTCTTTGACGGGAAGCGATTTTGATAGTAGGTACTTAATTGGTGAAGATGTAGCGATATGTTATTAGTAAAGGAAGTCATTATAGGTCAACGTTTTCAAGTTCCCTATTGGGGTCTAATTAGAGTAAACAATATTCCAAATTCAAATTAGGACCCATCAAGTAATACTTTTAGAAGTCGTAAAAAAAGATTAATGTCTAACCGATTCTGATCAAATATTGTAGACGAGAAGCACACGTCTTCCGTAATTGTCAGACTGTAAGAATCGATAATAATACATTTAGAAATCGTAAAAAAGATAGTTAATCGATTTTGATAAAATTTTGTACACGTGAAGTATATTGTCATTTATATATTATCAATAATATGAATAAACATAAAATTACGGGATGAACTATTTTTTACTCCGTAATAAACGGGTGCGAAACCGCGGGAGCACCGCTAGTTAATATTACAAAGTTGGCGAGTTTATATTTGAACGCGCTCATCTCAGGAACGTTTTTCGCGTTAAATAGCTCGCTAATTTAAGAAGCTACGTTTTTTTTTGTTTCGAACTGACTATACTGTTAGCCTTACGGACCCTGGAGCCTTTACGGCTTTTACAGCTTTACCGGGCTTGGGTGCGAGCGCTTAAGGCACTCAGCCGCGAAAGCTTTGCAACAACATCCGAGGGTGCCAAAGTGGCCGAATCTCGGCTCGGACTGTTGCGCGTATGCAAATAAGTCGCGATCTGATTAATTTCCTATGATTTGATCTAAACTAACTATACACATATACATGTTTCTTCCCCCTGGGAGGAGGGAAGGAATATGTGTATGTGTATTTAATATTCTGAAATTTTTTGTCTAAACTAAGTAGGCAAAAAAAGAAAAAAAAAGGTCCCTTACAGAACCTATGTACCTGTGTGTTATGCATGTGTGTACAATGCAGTGTCATGTGTGGCTGTGAAAGCTAGTGAGTAGAGTTACTGTATCGCGCGAGCGGCTTCTTGGCTCAAGGGCTCCATACAGATGCATCGGACCTAGGCTTGAGTTGCCGCAGAGGAGGGCTGTTGTGGCGGGTTAGGCTACGTGACTTCACGCCAAGACCCTAAGGAACGAGGATGAATTTAACGTTGGTGAGTCCACGGGGCACAGCTAGTTCAAAACAATATTATTTAGTATTAGTAAGTATTTATCAGTAAATTTCTCTGGGGATATATTGATATGATATTCATTTGAAATTGATTATTTTTATCACGCGAAGTTTTTTTTTAAACGATCGCTCCTCAGCAGACTTCCGTTTGTTATCAGTGCAAAATAAAGTCTCAGCCATCAGACCATATTTATCATTTAAATTATTTATATATACCTACTCATGTTGAGCTAAAATTGTGTATAATATATATATATATATATATATATATATATATATAATCTATATGTACTAATATTATAAAGCTCTGAGTTTGTTAGTTTGTACGCGCTAATCTCTGGAACTACCAATCAAATTAAAAATACCAAAATACGAATTCTTTATTTATGTTATATTAACATAAACAAAAGAAGATAGAACACTAGATGTACCCGAGAGTACACGAGCAGTGAACGAACTCTCCCGATGTTAGCCGAACGACGCGCAACAATTCATGAATACTGAGTTTCAGCGTGGCCGAAGTTTCAGCCGAATTTTGATCGAAACCGAATATTCAGTCGCTTGTTAGACAGAACTATAGATTTATTAATTTAGATTACTCACTGTTTTTGAGAAAACTTTATTATCATAGAAAGATGAAGACTGAATCAGTTGTTTCACTTCTCGAGGGTTTCTCCTAAACGTTTTTTTTATCATGTCACAGGTTAGCGTTTAACTTCAAGCATTGTTGATGTATTTAATGTTGTACTAAACCTGGCCAGAAGACTAACAGACTCGTTAAGTGCAGCTACCGACCGGGAACACGTCCACAGATGGGAGAAGATAGTTTTTTAGTAAAAGCTTAAAAATCGCGTTTTGTATCTTCTATATCTATAAATAGTAAAACTCACCGTCTCTCTGTCTATCTGTTCGTTTATGTCCTTTTCACGCGAAAACCACTTATCCGATTTACATGTTCTTTATTTTAAGTCGTAGCTATATATTCATAGATATATTTTGTAAAATAAAGTAACATACGATATAACGATAATGGTGAATCAACTCGGAAAAATGTCACTTTTGGGACGTTTAAATGATATACGCTAAACAAATTAATGTTGTGTATATGTTGTAAAAAAAGTCCGTGATTGCATGTGTCTGTCTTCTAAGGATCATTTACAATAAGATTTTTTGTCTTCGTCTTTAGCACGATTCGCGCGTGCATTTGGCTGATGGCATTCTGTAGACCACGCGAGCGGAGCCGCGGGCGTAGCTAGTTTATAATATATTTACTGCGGGTCTACAACGTCTAAGTCTACGTAGTGTTATGTACTGTACGTAGATGAAGGTTACTTACTAAAAACCGCCCTTGCTAACAAAGTACAACCAGGCGCCGAAGAAACATGGAGTAATTAAATATGTAAGACGCGCTGTAAACTCGCAGTAAATATAAATTACTAGAAGCTGTTATTGGATAAAAGTTAAATACAAAATGCCTTAGTAGCATGTCTTCAGCAAAAATCTCATTATAAGATATGAGATTTGTATTAAACATTATTCATAGGTTTCACCTTATGACCAAAATTTCACCTAACTTTAAGTGACGGCGTGGCCCAAGATGGTTATATGCTGAGCTTCTCTGATTAGCTCTTAAGTGCAGCTCGCGAGTTTTTTTCAACTTGAGGGTGATAGCTAGCCAGGCGGCTATTAATAAATACTATACCAGCATGCTATGGTTTTATCATTATGTCTTCCTTCACGGGGCGCTCAGGCTCGTTGCAGGGATTCGAACTCACGTCGATCGACGAAGTGTCCGTACACGCTACCACTGAACCATATTAATATTATAAATACTTTCAATCACGCAATCGATTTCGGGGTGAATGACAAATCGAATTGTCGCTATCGGAAACGCTATGACATCACTATTAACAAACAATTAAACGTTTATCGCGTCTTGGATACAATTAATCTCTACCAGATTATTTGATAACTGTAGTATAATAAAATTATTACATACCAAAACTCATTTGATTTAAAAAAAAAACGCATTCTTCAATGAAACATTTGAGAACTGGGAAAGGCTGGTGAGCCTGACGACTATCAGCCGCTGTAGATAACATACCTGGCTGCCGTTGAAGAAAAGGGCAGTAAAATTTGTTTAACTTATTTTACTTAAAAGTATTTAATGGAAAAGTTTGGTGACTTATTTTACCTTATCCACAGTGTATCTGCTCTATATAGCTAATGTACTTTGGAGTTTATAACTCCAAAATAACTCTGTGTGTCTGTCCGTCTCTTACCTTTTCACGACTATATCTCTGTACGATCGTATTTAAATTTGAAATATATTTCTTATATTAGATATATATATATACTATAAATATATAGTATAAATCTGAAGTCCAATCTATACTATTTTTTTTTATTTCCAAATATTGATGTAGATATATATTCTATAGGCTATTATATAAACATTTTTGTTTGTATGTATGGATTTCATTGAGTAATGAAATATTTGTACACGGTAAATGTGATTGTTTTTTTCGAACTGACTATACTGTTAGCCATAGGGGCCATGAAGCCTCAGACGGCTTTTACAGCTTCACCGGGCTTGGGGGCGAGCGCTAAAGGCACTCAGCCGCGAAAGCATGACAACAAGCTTTCAAGGGTGCGCCAAAGTGGCTTGGACTGTTGTCGTAGTTGCAAATAAGTCGCGAACTGGCTAATTCCCTATGCGTAATTCGATCTATACTAACTATACATACACGTATTTAGTAACATGTGAAATTTGGTCGTAACAATCTAGCGAAAAAATGAAACAGGGTCTCTTACACAAAACCTATGGACCCGAGTAGTGTGGAAGTATGTAGGGAGGCAGTGTAATGACTGTATGTTTGTAGCAATTTTAACTTAATCACGAGATTTATTAGTCAAATTAGTATCAATTTTGCGTTGATATAAACCAAGGTAAGGAAACCGAGCTGTGGATATTTCTAGAAGAACATCAACGGACAATCGTGCTTATGTAATGTTTCCAATTTGTCACGTGTCCGTTTCAGAGGAGTGCTTCTGATAGCTACGTTATGTCATTGTTCTGTAACACTGTACACGTAACGTGTCGACTGTCGATTGTTTTCTTTTTTTTCAGTTTTAATAATATCGAGACCGGTCTTGTGTTATGCGTGCATCTGCTGCCGGTGGAATGTCATCGCGACTGTTTTGCTGATCAACCAACGATGTACATAAATGTGACTCTGACGTTTGATACTGGCAGAATTAGAACTTACGAGACGCTATCTTAGAAAAAAAGTTTAAGCTGATAAAAATAATAAGGAAATGAATGATTTGATATCTTTCCAAGGTCGCGGCTTCTTATGTTTGTATTTTGATTGGTTATTGTTTTATTTTATTTGCGTACAATAGAAGCACTTGCGTTGGAGAGTCGCTCAGTGATACATTTGATAATTTTCAGAATTTTCATGAGTATCACTTTTTAGTTCCGGAGAAACACTCGTCAACGTCAAATGTATGTATCATAAAATATCAAAAAATATTGAGAACTTAGCTGTGCCCGCGGCTTCGTATGCGTTTATTACGCAGTAAATACTCCATCTTGTATTTTTATTTGTACTCATATTTTATCATTTTTAAAAGTGTTATTGACAATTCATATATCATATCAATTCAGGATTATTTGTAATTTCATAAATTTGTACAACATTTCATAAAAATCTGTTAAGCCGCTTTTAAGTTAAAACCAGACCACAAACTGATCCGTAAATAACCCGTTTAATAACAGATGTTAATCACGACATTTAGAACAATAACATGTACAGACAGGAATACAGATTTATTGTTATACATATCATATATATTGTTATAATAATTTTGTATGAAAAGGCAGACAAACATACACAACATACAAGTTTGTGGTTTTAACGGTTTCAGAAGAACTTGTTACGTTATATCGTCTATTTAACGCGCCATAAAATCCCGTGAACAGTGCCAGAAGTTCATATTTACAGTGCTAGAGACATTATCATTTGAAAATCAAAGAATACTACTAGCAGTGCGCCCGCGGCACCGTAATAAACATTACTCAGTAATTATTGTCATCACGTAATTGTTACATTATTCCTGCTATTGACAGTTCATGTACTTTATCAATTGAAAAATAACATATACTTCCCATGTACAAAATTTCATCAAAATCGGTTAACATTTAATAGAAAAACCTTGTGGAATATTTTATACTATTTCTAAAATAATAATTATTTCTTATATAGACAAAAAAACATTTTTTACTGGGATATTCGTAATCAGTGTCCTTCGTATGTCTATCGAGAAATTTGGAAAAAATATATGTATAGACATATAACTACAAATTTATTTTAAATATAAAAATAACTTTTTTTCTCATCAGAGTGGACAACGAAATGATATATGATCATTTATCTAGCATTTAGGATAAATCTGCCTATAAAAATCGGTCATCGACAGACAGAAGATCAATATGAAACCTAACATCGTAATCATTCTTAAAAGCCATTAGACAGGGAAAATAATATAAGGAAAAAAATGTATTGTGTAAAAAGTTTTTATGTAAACATAAATTGTACGAGTAGGCTTCAAATTGTTTTGCCTTTAGGAATTTGTAACCATGGGCCGTAGTAGCCAGAGTCTCGACTGAAAATAATATTAAAAAAAAATAAAGTTCAGAAACTTTAGCCTCATTATTACGTTACGTTCGCGTTGTAGATCGCTCCCCGCTCGGCGGTGAGGTGAATTGGCAACGTCGCTTTTTGTTGCCAGTTACCACGTGCACGAGAGCTTTCTTTCCTTAATCTTTGGGTAATTTAATTTATTCATAGTATTTTATCGATCAATTTTAATAAGGAAATTTAATGTTTTGCTATTAACTTCTTTTTCATTTTTATAACCAAAGAGATAAAGTTTAAAGAAGTTATTTTTACTCGAAATTGTGTATTCTGAAAGGGTAAGAACAAATAATACTATTTTATTTACTCGTAGTCTATAAATATATTAATTAGTTAAGTTAAGTTTTGTTAAATCGTGTTTTAATGATGGATCAACGGTGTGGTGTTTCAGTTTTAGGGTGAATTTAGTATAGTGCATGGCAACACCTAATGCTGAGTGAACGGCAGTCGGCCATGGTTGGGCAGTAGTAGAACAGGCGCGCGCAAAACGTAACGCTGCGCCTCCCCTAGCGCGCTACGTAAAAAGTTTTTTGTGATGTAACAAAGTGCCTGTGCTCAAGTGTTGTTATCTACAGACGTAGTGTTGACGATAATAAGAGCATTGTCTCGCTGTGTTTACGTTCCTTTTGATTGTTTCGCCTACCGTAAGAGAATTACCACGATAAAATTGTGTTTTATCGTACCTGTCCAGTATGTTGTTATGTTACAAGGCACGCTAGTTTGCAGTTCCATTTTCAAACTTCCCTCTGAATAGGCTCTTCTCGAATACGTTTTATTTTACTGGAATTATATTTATTTTGGAGGTTGATTGAATTACATTATATGAAGATTCAATTTCATAACTTTTTTCATTTTTATTTTATTTACAAATATATTATTTATAGTTATCAAATAGTATATATGTATTTTTATAATGAAAAAATACATTTAAATTTTTGATATAAATAATAACGATTTCAAGAAACAGTAAATGTTTTAAATTTAAACTTTTTGATACCAAATTAAAACGTTTATTTATTGTAGTGCAGGCGACGTCGCCCGTATTGAGCTAAGTTTGAGCTAGCTTTAGGATCCTTTGTTGTAGTCATAGGATTACTATATTATGCCTCAGACCTCAGGTTATCGCGTAATCGAAACTTGATAAATAGTTAGTTTAAGTTTTATTATTATTTTTACACAAGGTCTTTGCTTTTATAGTACGTAATTCAACTTATATTAATTAATTGCGATTGACTAAAATCTATATTTACATGAAAACTTCATCGGAATCGGATAAGCAATTTCAGCGTGACGCTTGTACGAACAGAGTACTTAATAATTGCCAGTGCGTGTTGGGTGACGCGTAGTGTAGGGTTCCGTAGTTGCCCGTCACAATTTGCAGATTAAGTTTAATGTAATTTGTACGAAATTGCTTTTCTAAGTACATTTTATACGTTGGTGTCGTGATTTTTTCACATATCTAATAAAACCAGTTAGCTGGCAGGGAGAGGGACACTTGACTCTAACAAAAATTAGACTATAAGCTTAATATTTCGCAAACGGATCCCTGAATCGATAAATGGAATTCATACTCCCGCAACATTTTTGAATGACCTATCTATCCAACGACACCCTACAGCCTACACCATGGGATAGACGAGAAAAAAAATCACCTCCACTTTACGTGTAGGTGTAGTAAGTAGGTACCCTAAAAGATTTTTTGTTTTAGATTTTATTTTACGACTTTGTCGGCGTGATTAATATGTATACCCATACACAATTACAGCTGTCTAGTGCTAAGAATCTCGTGAGTTAAGCCGCGGACAAACACACGTACATGGCGAAACTATAGGAACCCTAAAATATGGTATTTCTACCACGCATCTTCTCATAGACTTTTTTAAATATATTCGATATGCTCGTAGAACTAATGGTTTTATGACACGTGTGATTGGACACAAACCCCGCGAATGTATTACAGATGGGCGATTAATTTGTTCGTACACTCGACACTGATCATTTATGTCTCGTAACGTAATCATAAAATTACTATGCGAATGAAAATGATACAGTTTACATATGTTTTCTATTAAAACCTCCTCCCTCCCTGACTGTGACTGCCGGTCTCTTTGTTCATCTACGAGAATGATAATAAAAATACATATTCATTTCTTGAAGAACTTCTTCAGTTTCTTGCCGAATCTTCACGATGACTGGAATATTTATACGATCCGGTGGCAGTTTTTTATAGTTCATAAATATTTGTGGTTTTGATTTAATTCAGTTTCGTTGTATAGCGGTGAGGTTGTACCGATTGTGATCAAGGAGGTATCGAATTCGACCATCGCTAACTCGGAAATGTATCACCGTTTTTAATAGGCTATAGTTTATCGTCTTATTTAGATTGTTATAGAATAGGATGAAAATTCCCTTTTCTTTTCGTACATGTATTAGCAGCGCCCCTGGCGGTGAGGCGAGAAAAACTGAAATTGTCCTTGAACCTTGAGAAGCTCTTACACCGCTGCCGGCAACATTAGGGAAAAGCCATTATTAAATTTTGTAGCTATCTATAGAAATTTGCCAGTGAACGGACATACCAAATTCAATTCCCGTCTCTACTTACCTGAACTCCTTTGGATACAAAGAAAGATTTATAATGTCTCCGTCACAGATTTATGACCTTGTATACACATTAAAAAAAAATAGTTCAAATATGTAATGTAAATTGTTTTCAGAGCGATGATGGCTCAGTGGTAGCGTGTTCGGATACCGATACCACGCCTGTATACCTTGGTTCCAATCCTATAATTTCGGTAAACGAAAAAAATATGTTGAAACTAAAGCATGGTTGTAGGGCATTTCCTATTCTCAGGTTGAGAATCTGTCGCCAAGCATCTATAGGTGTGTTTCAGCAGCTGCTCTTGATTACCAGTCTCCAATCACTAAGCTTAGCGTGTTACCATCTTAGGCCAAATCGTCACTTTATATGAGATTGTCGTCAAACGCGAAATATATAAAATACAAAAAAAATACCGTGTTAAAACTATACATTACTTGGGAATGTGGAGAAAGTGACATAGACGTTGCATGAATCGAGAGAAATGGTGCTCCATTCTTTCTGTCTGTCCCGTTACTAACGTTGCGTGATGAAGCCATGTTTTCTAAATATATAATACAATATTATAAAACACACCGTGGTGAAAACCACTACTCCGATTTACATGGTTTTTCCTTAGGTTCATATATAATATATATGCAACATATTATGTTATTTGGCCAGGTTATAGGATATATTTTGTTACAAAAAATAACATATGAAATAAGCACTGACGATAATAGTGAATCAATAAGAGATATTTCAAATTAATGTGCTACATAAATGTAGATCTTAAAAATATCTACAAAAAAGTTTGCGATGGCAGACGAGATAGACATCTATCTTCAAAGGATCACCCACAATAAGCATTTTCGAGGCACAACAATTCGTGCTTGCGCTCGACCGACAGCATTCTGTAGTTCACGCGAGCGGAGCCGCGGTCACCTCTAGTTTACTATAAGGTAGGCTATATACTGGCTATATGTTTGCATTTTAAAAAAAGGGTAACGTTATCCAACATTGTGACTGTAGAAATCAATAGCGAAGAAATAATTATAGATTTAATTCTTTTATAAAGCAATTATGGCGATTTAGCAGTTTATGCAAATCGATTCGCTAAAATAAAATATTCATAGAGAACATTTTGAAGCATGACGTGGTGGAACGCCATTACCGCACCGTAACATACCTGCGTATTAGGCTTTCATATAATTAAAGACTACTGGAAGCAGGGCCGTGTGTATACTGTGGGCATCATGTACTCCCCGATAAAGTAGGTCAAGGAACCTATTTTTATTAGAATTATGTATATTAAAGAGAGATACATCAGAATATCCGAGACACCAGGATTTTCCTGGACATCATTACGGAACCACAGATTTTATGGGCGTCATCAGGGTTATGTGCGAGTCTGTTTATTTAGGGTGGCCTCCAATCTCTCCTATATAGCCACCCCATGGCTCGCATGTCTGATGTTATGGCTTCCCGTAAGTGACCTGTTAATTGATCTTGAACGTCCTCACTTTCCGACAAGCTCCAGTCAGAATGACCTTGCCTTCGGGTTCCGACTTAGTAGGTAGCCTCGAACAATCTAAGGATCTTATATTAACGTAGGTCTTCACGGTGCGGGGGCTCGAGCTAGAACCAAGGATCTGTTACGAGTATCTTGTTCTATGACCACATGATTTCTTTTTAAAAAATCACATGGACACGATTATGTGGCATATATAAATATTATTTCTCAAAGTTGTATTTATGTTATAAATATGTTTTACTATACCGTTACGTTGATGTGACCTTCCCATTAGTCAATATTTCGATCACTGCGCCACCTATCGCGTTCAGGAATTAGCGTAAAATCCATCTACATATAAGAACGAAGAGAAGAGTTTATCAATCTCATATATACCAACATCCAATTTGCATCAGCTGAATTAAATTAAAATATTGAAGAAAAGATAATTAAGGTACCAACCTCCCCTACACGTAAAGTGAGAATGTTTTTTTTTTGTCGTCTATCTCATAGTGTGGGGTGTCGTTGGATAGGTCGGATATTGCGGATGTGAAAACCATTTTTCGATTCAGGTATCCGTTTGCGAAATATGTATTAAGCTTTAAAATGCTAATATTTGTTAGATTCAAGTCCCCCTAAGCCAGCTAAATGGTTGTTTTCGGATATGTGAAATATTTCGGCTAATTAATACGAAATTAAAAGGAAAACAGTTAGCTATTTTCTTTAGGCTGTTAGGCTTTCAAGTTAACGAGTAATAGTCGACCAACTTATAAAATGTACAATACAGAAGGACAATTTCATACAAATTCCTTTGAAAATTACTTAAAGCTCCCTTCTAAGTCTACATATTGTGAAGGGCAACTACGGAACACACACTACACTGCGCGTGGCCCGACACGCATTTCAAGATTTTATATATTACTAACAGAGCCCGCTGTTCCGTTCGCGTGGACTACTAAACTAAAAAAGGAATTTTCATTTTTTTTTACGGAACCCTAATTATTTTCCTAAAATAAAAGTAGCCTAAGTTATGCCTTATAACATCAGCTATATGCCAGTGAAAGTCAAAATCGGTCCAACCGTTTCGGATTTGTTCCGACAAACAGACAGACAGAAATTTAAACTAAGTTAAAACGGGTTCTTTGCTATAGGTAGCGTGTATACTTTCATACGCATTTAGAAAAAACCTGTTACATTGACATTACAAACAGACAATTCAATTTTATTACATGTATACATTGTATTGTATAGATGCAAGCTCCAATATTAAATTCTAATGGTTCTCAAGGATTTATTACGTTTTTGGGTGTTTCTCGAATACGGTCAAACGGTTCGTTATCTTTATGCATACTACTAGCGCCTCTGCCGTTAACACAGGGGAACTACAATTTTCACTACATAAATCGATACCTTTGATCCGTAGTTGATAATCATCAAAATTCTTGCATAACGCCAAGTACTCTTGAAATAATTGGTAAATTATCGTCAATCCTATTAATAGATATATATATTACACAAATCACGATGGACCTTATCAGCGAAGTAATAAAACATATTGTCTATCATTTTACTTTAAAATGGTATCGAAAAATTTATTGAGAATCTTCAAACTTTTTTTTATCACGATGATAGCAAACACGCGTGCGGTTCGCCTGATGGTAAGCGGTCACCGTAGCCCATAGACGCTTGCAACGCCAGAAGCATCACATGCGCGTTACCGACCCATTAAAAACCTATTTACTATCTTGAAGAACCCCGTAGTGTAGTCCCCTGGGTAAACCTCAGCAGGGAACTCGTTCGACCATTTAGGTTCCAAAGTGTGAGGATGAACTCCCTGCCGATGGCGAGAGGTGATATGGTGAAAAGTAGCCGTTGGTATCATGTAGAACAATTTTTTTCCAAATTATTCCCCTGAGGGTTTGAAAGGGGTTTGGTAAAGTTTGTATGGGAAATAACATTTATTTGTTCGGAATTATAAATAAATAAGCAACAAAAAATCTATTAAAAAGTGTATAATCGTTTTAGTTTACACGAATAAAATCGCAGACGGAAAGCTAGTTTTTTACAAAGAAGGCAGAACCTGTGTAATGTTCTACTGCGGAGGCATACCAGCGGCACATACATCTGTCACAAAGCAGCAGTCCTCGCGATAATTTTGGAGCCTCATTTCTCAAGAGTAGTAACCTGTTATCACTGGCCACAGTAATACTAATATTTTCAGGCTTATTAGAAATAGTTATAATACCGTATTGTCAGTTTATCATTAGCTGGACTACGTAAAAGCTTACCATTGTAGTTCCATTAAAAAAATACAAACTTTGAAGATATGTGAATACATTTCCACCCCTCTGTTCATTCCCGGCGCAAACAAAGCGTTGGCTGCGTCGCCGCTACTTTAGGCATCGCGTCGGGTTCTCGTCCCGGTTAGGTAATTCGAGCCGCGTCACCGGGATAGATTCCTGTTTGATATATACCCTCAGATATACATTAACGGGAAAGTTTTAACCGTGGATGAACATTCAGTAAAGATGTAACACGTAGTAATGATGGCGCTGAAGAGACAAGTGGAGAGTGTTGTTCAACACCCATAGACTATTAAACACTCAAATGCGAAATGTACTTTTACCGGATTTTTATAACTTTCCCCATTAAATAGGCTACATTTCTGCTATTTTAAAAAGCTTTTTTTTAATCTGACACGTTTCAGAGATTAGTACGGTCAAACAAAAAAACCACTCTAGATCATTATAATGTTACGTTCGTGGGTAATAAGATGCCGTAGTGTCACTCAAAAGTAATTTATTCGTACTCAGCTAGTAGTGTGTAGTGTGTGTCGTTGAACCTAAGATTATACGTCACACGACTGCACTATGATAAATTCACGATTTTTACGGACGGTCCTGGAAATTTCGAGAAAGATGTTGTTTTTTCCATTTCT
Source organism: Saturnia pavonia (assembly GCA_947532125.1). NCBI lineage: Eukaryota > Metazoa > Arthropoda > Insecta > Lepidoptera > Saturniidae > Saturnia > Saturnia pavonia. The sequence continues at coordinate 9,515,646 of OX383921.1, forward strand.
TTATGTTCAAGCCGTAACAATAATATTAGTATTGATGTACCCGGGTACGTTACGATAGCAGAAATTTATGAACATTTGCATATGAATCACGGTGAAGGAGGAAATCCAAGACACTCCTTTAATATACCGGAATCGTCTTAAAAACCACCCAAATAGAATGATGTCTTTTTTGGACTTGGAATGGCAAGAAGCTTTCAATGGAGGCCTCATCCGCAAAGATATGGTGTCTGCTACTAGTGACACTGCTTGCACATATATTCTAATGAACGAAAACAATAATTTATTAAACCTGGACGTAAATCTTAAAAATCTACGTTTTAATTATGTTGTTGATATTCTAGTATTATTTTAAAATTTTGGTGTTAAAACAAATAACAGTAAGTGTCGCTTTCAAGTCGCCACGTCACTTTTTCACCCCTTATTTACCCTTAAATTATTGTTCCGGTGTCACTCGCGTCTTCCCCCATCCATCCGCTCACTCCTCGCTCAGATCCTTGCAGGTGTGTAATCATCATATATAGAAAACTGTAATCAAACTATCACATACGTCCAAACTTGATATTAACTTTGGAGTGGTAGGCGTAGCATTAGTGTTATGTAAATTACTAAGCCTTGCACATGCGGTTGATTGGACTGTACTTGAAAGTATTCCGTAAAGATAGTATATAATACAAACAAATTGAATTTTTAATTTTAGATTTGGTTTTGGTATTGTACCTTTTTCTAACAGTCTATTAGTTAAATAAAACTTCTTTTGGAATCAGTATTTTTTTAAATCATGACAAAATCATTCACCGAATTACAAAATTAATTAATAGCTACAATTAAAAAAAAACCGAACTACTAGAATCATAAATGTTTTAATAAATCTTTCTCTGACCTAACCTATAAAGGTTACTACTTACTAAGCTTACTTATCCTTTGTATGGATTTGTGTGTATGTTTGAAAGTATTTAACTTAAAATCTGATGTATTTTGTCTGATGAAACTTTTTTAAATGTCTCCTGTGTTTCTAGAACGGTATAGGTCAGGGAGGCACAGGGTTATTATTACGTGCAAAATGCGGGCCACTACAATTAAAAGCAAGTGAATAAAAGTTAAAAAATAATTAACTCACATTATAATTTTTTAATAGAAGAATAATAGCATTGCATTGATTTAAAAAGTTTGTAGAGCGTACACAAGACAAACCTATATGGTCTCAACATCATACAGAATTATTGACATTGCTTTTATTTTTCGTTGTTTCTTTTAATTAGTTGGCGGGCCGCACAGACATCGACAGAGGGCCGTGGTCTGTGAACTCTGGTATAGGTTGAAAAAAAAACAGCAATATTCTCGTTGCTGTGTCGCCGGTGCGGTCGAAACATTAGCACACTAACTGTTTCATCTCGGTTCTACCTATCTATGATCAGTCTCCAATGAGAGTTGTTTTTTTTTTCATTCCGACTTATGATGTTATTCTGAAGGATTTTGACAGCTTCATCGGGCTTCGTAGTGAGCGCAGAAGGCACTCAATCGAAATGACAACTAGCTTGGGCCATTACCGTGTATTAACTCTAACTATACATAATATTTAAGAATACGCGTATAACTATTTAAGTTTTCTGTCAATTGTATCGAAGTCTATAAGATCCCTTACAGAAGTTATACACTTATTGTATGATGTGAAATTTTGAAATGCAGTGTGACTAACATGTTTGAACTAGCGAATGGTAGTCATTGTATCGCGCTAGCAGCGAGCTCGAGAACTCGCCATGCCGGAGACTTGGATCTAAGATTGCAGTCCAGTTTGGAGTTGAGAGTTATTGGTGGTTTCGGGGGTCAGTGACAACATAACATACGGTACATTATGGTACATGTTAGTTCCGTTACATAAGTTTGATTTTGTTTTCAGATTATGCTCGATATCTTTTCTAAATAATGAATAATTGTTAACATTTCAAGTGTAATGGACACGATGTCAGTTATAAGTGGGTGATGTGTTTATAGAATATTTAAAATATTATACGGGACGGGGGGCGGAGGGCGTCTCGCTGGTGAGTCGACATGCAGGCCGGGTGACGTGGTGCTACCAGCGATCACTTTAAACTGATCGTTACTGCATTGGGACACGTGTATGTTTGTGGGAAACCGTGTATCTTTTTATTATATTATGTCGTTCTACTAATACACCTTTTTGTCTATTTGAAGATTTTACAGCTAAAGTCATTAGAGGTTTTTAATGGTAATCTATACTACTATACTATACTATACTATATACTAATAATACAGCTCAAAAGTGTGTGTTTGAACGCGCTATCCTTTGGAGCTGCTCGTCTATAAGTTTTTGGCGACAGGCTTTCAATAGGTTACAGTAAGCAGGCAGGACTATATTTTTGTTTTTTTAATTCCACACTGGGCTTGAATATCTTTACTCTACTTCCTGTATACGATCGAAACTTTTGAAAATGTTGTGTCGGCTCAAGCGGGAATCGAACCGGAAGCTCCAATGGCTTTAATGAGTGACTATAAACAAAGAGTATAATTTGAAAAAAGAAATCAACGCATTATCTATCGTCTTCCCCTATTTTTCTGTTTCTCACCCTCCACTCTAAAACTACTACCTTCAAGTTCAAAATCTATTGCAATCTACTTCAAACTCATCCTTAATACGTATAGATGTGATTCTGGAAAACCCCCCCGGCTTACGAGCGTTAATCACGGAAAAGAACGCCGCGACACGTGCACATGATTCTTATCCGACGAGGGATAACACCCGTAGGTTACGACAACTTCAGAGAGAGGTTAGAACTCGCATCGGAGAGTACAGAGGTCACCGGTGGGATAACCTCTTAGAGGGTCTCAAGCCGTCCCATCTGGCTTACTGGAACCTCGCCCGCTCTCTGAAGTTAGAAGCTTCCGCCCAGATGCCGCCCCTCGAAAGGGGCCCCGATCTCCCACTCGCGTTCGATAGCGACGATAAGGCAGAATGCCTTGCCGCAAGCTTGGAGAGCCAGTGCTCCCCAAACTGCGACAACGTAGACACTGCCCACATCGAAACTATCGAGACCGCCGTTCAGGAACTCACGTTGATTCCCCCCGCGGAAACGATAACCCCGGTCACGCCAGATGAGGTCTGTTCTATCATCAAAGGCCTTAAGCCTAGGAAATCTCCCGGTCCTGATGGTATCAGGAATGAAGTACTTAAACTTCTTCCTGATCACCTCATAGCTCTTTTGGTCTGCATCTTCGCTTCCCGATAGATATCGCCCGATCAGCCTTTTAAACACACTAGGGAAACTTTACGAGCGGCTCCTTCTGAACCGTCTCAAAACCGTTATAGATTAAAAATCTATACCCTCCCGAACAGTTCGGTTTTCGCGCCCGACACTCGTGTACACATCAAGTGCACCGCCTCACGGAGCACATCACGAGCAATTTTGCCAAAAGTAGTATCGCCCCCGCCCGTACGCTTGCGGTATTTTTCGACGTAGCTAAGGCCTTCGATAAGGTCTGGCATGCCGGAATAGTCCAAAAGCTACATCAATTAGAAGTCCCGGATAGGTTAGTTCATCTAGTTCACGATTTTCTACGCGACCGCACCTTCCACTACCGAGTGGAAGGAGTACTATCTACCGCCCACCCTATACGCTCAGGCGTCCCGCATGGTTCCATTCTGGCGCCTTGCCTTTTTAATCTGTACGTCAGCGACCTCCCGAAGCCCCCCGGGGTCGAGGTAGGGCTCTACGCTGACGACACAGTCATATATGCGTTAAACAGACACAGAAAAAATCTCGCCTGCGCAGTCCAACGTGCCGTAACCACTCTCGGGGAGTGGTTTCGAACGTGGCGAATAGCTATTAATCCGGTAAAGAGCGCCGCGATTATGTTTGAACCGCATACATGCAAACTACCACGCACGGTAGGACCCCTCTCATTATTCGGTACGAATATCCCTTGGGCCACCAAGACTAAATATCTGGGTGTCACCCTCGACTCGAAGCTTAACTTCAACGCACACTTTACTGTAGTCAGGAATAGGGCCATCTGGATCCTTTCCCGCTTGCGACCCTTGCTCAGTTCGGTAAGCAAAATGTCCTTAAGACATAAGCTCACACTGTATAAGATGTGCGTCCGTCCGATCTTGACATATAGCTGCGCCGCGTTCGCACATATGTCCAAACATAACTTTGCCCGCATGCAAAGAGTCCAAAATCGGTTTCTCCGTCGCCTGCTCGACCCTCCAGCCTTCGTTAGGAACATGGACCTGCACAGGGACATGAGGCTTCCCTCGATAGAAGCCTATGTGAAATATCTCACCAGGAGATAATTCGATAGCGCTTCGAATGATCCCAACCCGCTCGTAAAATCCACCGTGAACTACGTCCCAGACAACTCGATCCCCGCTGCCAAACGTTATAAACGCCGTCCGCGAAATCTCTTTGCCGATCCCGATGACGACATCGAGAACGCTAACAATTTCTACGCGTCCGCTCCCGCAACATATGCGTGCTCGCGCCCACGCCCGCGAAACCACCGTTCCCTCCGCAGGGGACGAACGGTTAACTTCGCGCCCGCACACCCGCCACGACCACCCTTCTCTGCGGCAACTCAAGCCTAGGTCCGATCTATCGGCATGGAGCCCTTGAGCCAAGCAGCCGCTCGCGCGATACAAGTGACTGTACAATCACTAGCTTTCACAGTCATACATGACACTGCATTATACACACATGCACAACACACATAGGTTCTGTAAGGGACCTTTTTTTTTTCTTTTTTGCCTAGTTAGAATAGACAAAAATTTCGTACCACTAAATACACATACACATGTTCCTTCCCTCCTCCCAGGGGGCAGAAACATGTATAAATGTATAGTTAGTTTAGATCGAATTACGGATAGGGAATTAGTCAGATCGCGACTTAATTGCATACGCGCAACAGTCCGAGCCGAGGTCCGGCCACTTTGGCACCCTCGGATGTTGTTGCTTAGCTTTCGTGGCTGAGTGCCCTAAGCGCTCGCCCCCAAGCCCGGTAAAGCTGTAAAAGCCGTAAAGGCTTCAGGGCCCCTCAGGCTAACAGTGTAGTCAGTTCGAAAAAAAAAAAAAAGATTCTAGCAAAACATCTATATTAATAATAAAAAAATCGATTGTTTCTTTTTGTTCTCACAGGGCACGGAAATAAGAATGCGGCCAGTAATTTAACCCATAAATGCATGGTTTGTTAGTTATGAAAAAAAAGTAGTATAAGTATCGAAAAATATCTTACAGCTTGTAAATAAAAAAATTGGAAATTTTACTGATGTAGAAATTTATAACCATGCATTTAATTGATTAAGGGTTAATCGGTTCTGTGATAAATTGAGTTTGTGGTTTGTTAATCGAATTCAAATCAGGTACCTGTCAGAACAGTAGCAGAGTCACCTAGAGTCGACTCGTTGCTCGTTAGATATGCACGTCGCTAGCGGTCGCATACCTCGACACTGATTGCATGCTAATCGCTTGTAATGCGGCATGTTGCGGGCACGCTGCTGCCACCGCTTCGATTATCTTTATAAAGTCTGGTTTTTTGACATGTTCTATATTGTTACAGTATGATACGTTTAGCGATAGATGAAAAAATTAAAATTGCTATTGGTTTAGAAACATTAAAAAACTGCTATTTATGAATGACTTTATTTGCAACCATGATAGGATAAAATGTAGTACAAATGTTTATTTTTTATTTTTCTTGTTTATATATTCAGCATTTTCTAAATATAGTTTTAAATATCAACTAGTAAAAGAATTATATATCTCAAACTAAAAATACTTACTTATTATATATAGACCGTTTGTTTTTCGGTAGGTGAGAAGTAATTCTACATAAAGTGTACATATAGAGAGAGGTACACGAAAATCGTTTTGGTTAGTTTTTTGAGAGTTTAAAGAGTTTTCTATTATCGATATAATATCAGACAGTGCTAATTGATTTCAGAATAGAGAGTGTAAAGACTAATGGATATAAACGAGTATTATTGCGGACCCACATGACAGCCATGATAGATAATGGATTCTGAGTTTCTTGGTGGACGTTATTTGATTTATTTGCCAAGTCTTGATTACTTATAAATATTAAATTCACTCAAAGGCTAGGTTTCCTTCGTATCTGCTAGGGGGCACTGCTAGCGGGCTATACGAAAGAAAGCTATGATGTTTGATTAAATTTAAAATGCACCAATTCTCGTATACTTAAAACAGCAGCACGGTTAGACAAACAGTAACTTCTATGGTTTTAAATGAAATAGTTTAAATACCTGAATCGTAATGTTTATACATTACTAAGGCGATGCGTAACTACAGTCTGTTGTTTGAAAAATGTGACTGAGTGTACCAACTTTCATTTAAGTAAGTTCTGTGGCATAAACTAAAAACAAGAGATTGCTCGTTCCATACATTGTTTTCATTTCAATCGCAAAGCAGTTCTCGCGTTATAGTCTTGTCACATCAGAAGGGTTAGTTGGCAACATACTGCGGTACTCGAAGGTCGTTCCACTTCAGATCTCAGGAATAGCAACCTTTATTTTGACCACTTAACATTAGGTGAAATTTTAGCCTTTTGCTACATCATAATATTAAAACAAACAACTCTGGAAACGAGATTTACATGCGTTAAATTGTCTAAATCTTAATAGTTCCACAGAAAACCTAAAATTGAACTTGTTTTTTCTGCTCCATTAAGTTTTGTATTCCAGTCGCTCTATTTCGTGTTTTTATTTATAATCATCATCATCATCATCATCATTTCAGCCGAAAGACGTCCACTGCTGGACATAGGCCTCTCCCAAAGATCGCCACAACGACCGGTCCTGTGCTGCCCGCATCCAGCGGCTTCCCGCAACCTTTACCAGGTCGTCGGTCCACCTTGTGGCGCGTCTGCCCACGCTGCGTCTTCCGGTACGTGGCCGCCACTCGAGAACTCTTTGACCCCATCGGCCATCTGTTCTACGAGCTACTTGGCCAGCCCACTGCCACTTAAGTGTAGCTATTCTTCGGGCTATGTCGGTGACTTTGGTTCTCCTGCGGATCTCCTCATTTCTGATTCAATCACACAGAGAAACTCCGAGCATAGCCCTCTCCATTGCCCTTTGAGTGACTTTGAGCTTTCTTATGAGGCCCATAGTTAGCGACCACGTCTCAGCACCATATGTAATCACTGGCAACACACACTGGTCAAAGACTTTCGTCTTGAGACACTGCGGTATCTTGGACGAGAATATTTTACGTAGCTTCCCGAACGCTGCCCAGCCGAGTCGGATTCGACGATTGACCTCTTTCTCGAAATTGGATCTACCTAACTGCATTGTGTGTCCCAGGTAAACATAATCTTCAACAATTTCAAGCGTATAGTCTATGATCTTCACGGGAGTTGGCGCTACATGGACGTTCGACATAATCTTCGTCTTGTTCATATTCATTCTAAGACCAACTCGTTCAGAGGCTTTACTGAGGTCATCGAGCATCGCACGGAGGTCCTCCATGGTCTCAGCCAAGACTACTATGTCGTCGGCAAACCGAAGGTGGGTGATGTACTCGCCGTTTATGTTGATGCCTAGTCCTTCCCAGTCCAGAACCTTGAAAACATCTTCCAGTGCAGCGGTGAACAGTTTTGGAGAGATAACATCTCCTTGTCTGACTCCCCGCCGCAATAGGATAGGTTTCGAGTTCTGATCCTGCAGTCGAACTGACATAGAGGCGTTTTCATACAAACACTTCAACACTTTGATATACCGGTAGTCAACTTGGCACCGCTGGAGAGACTGTAGTACAGCCCAGGTCTCAATCGAATCGAAGGCTTTCTCGTAGTCCACAAACGCTAAACAAAGGGGTAGGTTATACTCTTCGGTCTTCTGTATAACCTGCCGTAATGCGTGTATGTGGTCTACGGTACTGTAGCCTTTTCGGAAACCGGCTTGTTCGGGAGGCTGGAAGTCGTCGCACTTGCGAGCGAGACGGTTCGTAATAACTCTCGAAAACAGCTTATAAACATGGCTCAAAAGAGAGATGGGCCTATAATTCTTCAATAGGGTATTGTCACCCTTTTTGAAGAAGAGTACCACCACACTTTTGTTCCATGCCTGCGGCGTTTTACCTTCGTGGATGACGGAATTGAACAATGTCTGAAGGGCCCTCAGTACTGGTTTACCACCCGCCTTCAACAGTTCGGCTGTGATTCCGTCATCTCCGGGAGCTTTGTTGTTTTTAAGCTGTTTGAGAGCCATACTAATCTCGTACAAGCTGAAATCCGGGATGTCTTCTGTATAGTGCCGAGTCAATCTAGCTCTTGGGTCTTTAGCTAGATTCGTAATGGGTTCCTGCGTTGACGTGTATAACTGTCCATAGAACTTCTCGACCTCTCTCAAGAGCTCGGGTTTGGATGACACGATTCTGCCGTCGTCAGTCTTCAGCTTTGTTAGCTGGCTTTGCCCAATAGACAGATCTCTTGCGAACACTTTGGAGCCTTTGTTTCGCTCTATCGCCTCTTTAATACGATTCGTATTAAAATGGCGTATGTCAGATTTCAGTGACTTTGAGATCCGCCTATTAAGCCACCGACAAGCACAGGCATCACCTTTAGACTGCAGAATCATCTCACGCCTCTCCTCCATGAGTTTCAGAGTAGAGTCCGAGAGTTTTTTGGTCCTGTTTGTACGGTGGGTCTTAAAGAACTTGGACCCAACCGTATGGACAGTTTCCACGAACCCGTCATTATAATTGTCCACGCTGTCTTCTAGGCAATGAAAACGGTTTTGGAGTTCCAGCTGAAAGCTCTCGGGGTTTTGGAGTTGGATCGATGCTGGGCGGAGCGTAGATTTCATCAGTCGAGATCTTTCGAGCTTCAAATTAAGATTTAATGTGCCTCTTATCATACGGTGATCACTTCCGGTTTTGACTGCATTGATCACAGAGACATAATTGAATATGTGCCTTTTCGTCGACATGATAAAGTCTATCTCGTTTTTCGTTACACCGTCAGGGCTCATCCAGGGCCACTTCCTATGTTCTCGCTTCCTGAAGAAAGAGTTCATCATATAAAGGCCTTCCTTCTCCATGAAGCCGGCCAGTAGTTGGCCCGATGATTCCGGTTTCCTACTCCAAATTGCCCCACTCACAGCTCATCGCCGTCTCGTTTGCCCAGTTTTGCATTGACATCCCCCATGACAACCGTGAAGTGGGCATTGAAACTATGCATGGCTTTAGAAATGTCTTCATACATAGCCTCCACCTCATCGTCTGAGTACGCCGAGGTCGGAGCGTACACCTGTATGACCTTCAACGAATACCGTTTGGTTATTCTGAGTATAAGGCACGCTACCCTAGTCGACCCACTCTCCACTTTTACCACGTTGTTCACTAGGGACTTGTGGACGATAAACCCGACACCTCCTTGGGACTGTTGGTCGCCCTCCCGGAAATAGAGCAAGTTACCAGATTTAAGGATTATCGTGTCCTCCCCCTCTCTTCGGAGTTCAGATAAACCTATGATATCCCACCGTAACTTGCTCAATTCTTCTTCAAGTTCGACAATTTTCTCGTCTGTTCGCAGTGTGCACGTGTTATAAGTTGCCAGGGCCAGGGTTCGTCGGTTGTGTTAGCCGGATCTCTGCCGGGGATTAACTATAGCACACCCTGCCCCAGTTACCGTGACCGCTACCGGAGTCAGGAATAGCGGGGCCGCCGGGGATTAGGGGCTTAGTTTTTGTTTTCACTATCATATTTAGGAGGATTTGCCATAATCGCCACGCTTGGCAGGCGGGCTGGCGATCGCAGTATGGTCGTAGATATATACTCGAAAGACGCTGCTGCCCGTTCTTCGGATAATCCTTTAGTCGCCTTTTACGACACCCACAGGATGAGACGGGGTGGTGCGATTCTAAGCCGGCACACACACGGCATTTATTTATAATATAAAATCAATATTTAAAAGGTTGTAATTGTACATAAAATCTTTGTACCCGTATGAAGTATGTATTCTATATAAAAACAAATTAACATATATTATTATTTCATTAAAATAATCACTTCATGTTTTACATATATCGTATATATACTAAAAGATCAAAATGATATTTGGATATCTCACATCCAATAAATTACATATTACAACGATTTTAATTTGCTAATATTTATATTTTATATTATACTAGATAGCGTCATAAAATTAATTTACATACATATTTATCCATATATGTGAAATAAATATTTTTTAATAGTTGCTACGTTTTTCTAAATAGTTACACGGCAAAGTGACGTCACAGTGCCTGATTTTAAGTACAGTACAATCCAAAAACAACTGTGACCACCAAAAGATCGGCAATTCATCGCCAGTGGTCGCTGTTATGCTGGCAGCTATATCGATACTAATATAATAATGCGGGATAGTTGTTTGTTTGTTTGTTCAAACACGCTAATCTCTGAAACTACAAGTCGGATTCTTTTTTTTTTTTTGGAGCGAATAGCACGTCCTTACTGCTTTATCCGCGTATGCTGGCGTAAAAGTTAGTGATACGTAAATACAATGCTGCACGTTTGTGTTTTGCTCCTTACTACATCTAAAAAAAGTAATGGCGCGAACGAGCCGTGTGACTTGTGGCGCATAACCCTGGTCTCCCGTTAAAAAAAATGTCTATACTGAAGTATTATAAATAATTAACCAGCGATTTCTTTCAAATTATACGGTATAGTGGACACGATCGCGATCCAGTGGGATACAATAATTGTCGTGTCGCAGCAAAAGTCGATTGGACAAGCTGAAGTGTCTTCTCTGTGGCGTATGTTTGTACATTTAACCGTCGCTTCGTGTCGCGTGGAATGTGCACTCCCTCACATACATCAAAACTGATTGGATGTTAATTATAATAAGTATCTGAGATTGTTACTGTCACTTTAAGAAATATGACACTAAATTACATGCCGAATAGAGAAAATAATATCATTAACATATTTAAATACGAATGGGTTATTGGTTAGAAAAATAAATTAGAAGTTTTTTATCCTAATTATCACCTGTTAGCGTTCGCAATATGATTGACCGAAATGGTCCAGTATGTAAGATACGTTTAACTATTCACTTTAAAATCCATCGTAAATAATAGATTCAAACATTTCTTTGCTACTCTCTGCCTGGAACTGATTAGCGGTAGTTTCATATTTCTGTAACAACAATTATTATAACTTTTAGACTCGAACGTTATTAATCTATAATGTATAAATGATTAATATATATATATATATATCATTACATAGTATAAAACAAAGTCGCTATAATCTGTCCGTCCCTATGTATGCTTAAATCTTTAAAACTACGTAACGGATTTTGAAGCGGTTTGTAGTAGATAGAGTGATTCAAGAGGAAGGTTTATATGTATAATACATACATAATATTGTAGAGAAATTTAGAGGTTTTTAAGTGTTGTAGTAAATAAACAAATTTTTTGCGCTTACATTGCAAACGCTGGCTGAACCCCACGAGATAAATCAAAATAATGTCCGCGATGGTATATGTCTATCTCTTAAGGATAACCCACAATAATCATTTTTTATCCTTTACATTTTACGGGAAAAAATGGCTTATTTACGAAGTGCTTTTAAGCAATACAGCATTAATCCTTATCCAATTAAGTACCTTAAATACATTGTCCATTTAATATAGATCAATATAGGCCTTTACAGCATGTAATTTAAATAAATATTTCCGAAGATATTACAGATCTAAAATGAAGGGACAGCGGTGCGGCGGTACCGGCCCTATATACCATGGTCAATTATGCGTCGCTCTTTCAAGAGCGAATAACAAAACAAAACAAAACAAAACATGTTTGTATTGTGTAATGACAAAAAAGCTGTAAATGTTGTTTATAAGGACATTCTGTGGTAGTATTTAGTATCAGCATTGCACCCGTGCGAAGCCGGGGCGGGTCGCTAGTATATATATATATACATTTTTACTTATGTATATACTGTTTTAGCACAAAATATGTTATCGATGTATTATTAAACAGTTCATTCATTATTTATAGTACAATTTAACAATACTTTAGTGTTGTTCGACTTTTCGTGAATAGTCTCGTATTTCTAGTTTGACCGCGGCACGGATAGTACAGACTGCGAGTCGCCAGCTTGCTTACGTAGCAGCCATACCGGATGTCGTCGTCTTATACTGTTTATATGCTGTACTTATATATAATTATAATGCACTAGCAGAGCCCGCGGCTCCGCACGCGTCTTATTACGCAGTAATTATTTCCGTCTCATAATTTCATTTTTACACGTATTATATTATTATTGTGAAAGTATTAGTGATAATGTTTACGGCTATCAATTTTCTATAAGGCTATAATTACAGGCTATCGATTCCTATAAGTGTTATTTGAAGTTCGAGCGATGCTCTTTAGTAGTAGTACTTTCAGACTTACAGATTTAGTCAGACCGAGAAAAGAAATAGATACTGCGTCGCATATTAATCATGGTTATATAGGTAATTTATAAAATATACCAATATATATCAAATAAAAGTCTTTGCCCTGAAAAATACTGAAGATAGAGAGATATGTGAAATTTGAGGAGGGTGTTGATTTGTTATTTTAAGTCTAAGAAGTTATTTCTCAAAATCGCTAAATTCAAATCAAATTCTAAGGGTAGAAAGAAGGTGAACAGTTTGTATAGAAAATACTATTTTTCCGTTCAGATTTATTGCTGTAAGCTGTTCTAGAGTCAGTTCCAACAGCGACCGTATAATTTTAGCACCAAACAATATAATCACCAATGTGATATACAAGGAAGGGTGCTATATTGAATTACAGATTTTAACAACAGTCTTGTTAATTGCCTCGACCTAACATACTTATTGCATAAACTATAGTCTCGATAAAACATATATATAATATGTAAATATGAGCTCAATCGTTCCAGTCGTTCAGAAGATATACAATCACTAGCAATCACACACGCAGGTAGTTAGAAATCTTATCTATACATATTATAAAATTCAACATATCTCTGTCTATCTGTCCATTTATGTTCTTTTCACACGGAAACCATTTATCCGATTTACATGTTTCTTTTTTTAATTCATAGCCATATTATCTGGCCATGTTATAAGATATATTTTGTAAGATAAAGTAACTTACGAAATAAGTAGTGACGAGAATGGTGAATGAAATCGGAAAAAAGACGCTCTTGGGGCTTACGCTGAGTAAACCATAAGAGATATATCAAATTAATGTACCTACTACATAATTGTAGAAATTAAAAAGAAAAAGCTTTTGGGGCGAACCAGAGTTATATTAAATTAATATGCTACATAAAAGTAGATCTTAAAAAGACCAACATAATAGATAGCGATAGGTCTATTTTCTTTAGATTACCCACAATAAGCAATTTTGTCTTTTAAATAACCGGATTCGTGATTGCGCTCGACCGACTTCATTCTGTAATCCACGCGAACGATGCCGCGGGCATAGCTAGTACAATATAAAATGCAGATTTGTGTGTATGATCCCAATAGACTCCAAAACGGATGGAGCGATTTTGATGAAATTTTCAAACAATATTCATATTAGCCCAGCGGCAGCGGTAGAATAAAAAAATGTTTTGAGCCAAAGTAACGCGTGGACGGGTTTGCTAGTAATAACATAAAAATGAAATAAAATTTCATAATAAGTTACAAATGTTAGTTTACGCGAGCGAAGCCGTAGCTAAAATAAACGATAAAGGTACTTTTGTTCGTACGTATATATATAGATATCATCACTGATTGATATTATAATTTAATTAATATATTCTTGTATAGTAGCTGAAACGTCCACTTGTGTGGAACATAAATAAAGAATCGACGCGCAAAGCCCCAAGCGTACGGTGTTCCTCAGCTGCCGCACCGGCACAGCTGTCCGGACCGGTTCGACTCCCCGGCCGTGCACCGGCACATTCGAGCCCGTTTACGATCGTGACCTGAATATTTTCGATTTTCTAAAACGGCTTCGTATATTATTTTGTTCCGATGCTTCGGCTACATGCTTTTTTTTTTAAATACCAGTTTGGTAAACTGAGCTGTATTTAAGCTCCATGGTGGCCGAAGAGGATTAAGTATTTTTTGCACTGTTTCTGAAACTAAGCATAATACAATCTAAAGCATAGGCGACCACCGAGAGATCGGTAATCCTTCGGCGGTCGTCACTGTCATGCCGCTTGACAAACCCGCCAAGACCACCCTATCCAGCGACAACTCAAGCCTAGGTCCGTTCTTCCGATAAGGGCCCTTGAGTCAAGCATCCGCTGGTGCGATACTATGACACTGCATTCACTAGCTACTAACAGTCATTACACTGCATCCCTACATACATGCTCACAATTCCGGTACATAGGTTCTGTAAGCGACCTTTTCTTCGGTTAGTTAGTTTAGACCAAAATTGATAACTAAATGCATATATTCATGTTTCTTCCCTCCTCCCATAAGCTAGAAATATGTATAAATATTATATATAGTTAGAACGTATTACGGATAGGGAATTAAACAGATCACGATATTTGCATATAAGGCAACAGCCTAAGCCGAGGTTCGACCACTTTGGTATCCTTACGCTTGTTGCCTAGCTTTTCACCTTGTCTTCAGCGCTCGCCCCCGAGCCCGGTGAAGCTGTAAAAGCCTTCCGAGGCCTCAAGCTAGCAGTATAATTAGATCGAAAAATTTTTCTCTCGGCAACTAGGTGCTCCCGAAACGCGACGAACTAAAAGAAAGTCACTGTGACTAGCTTATCACCACGCGCATGGTGGTCGCGATCTAATACGATACAGATCCCTACCACCACGATTGATTGCTGGATATACACCTAGTGTGGATTAACATAATTATCAGTAATATATATGAGTATTACCATAATATAAGCTTTCCTTAGTTTTGAATTTAACGACCGAGTGTGAAATTGTGTCCCTTCAATATTTTATTATTATAGTACTACCTGTGCCCCCACGGTTTACTATAGTTATATCGCCTACCTACATCAATAAATAGGCTAAAATGCACATTTTTTTTAATCTGACTGGTATTTCCAGCTTTTAGCACGTTCAAACAAACAAACTCATAAGCTTTATATTATTATTAGCTGTGCCTGCGGCTCTGCTCGCGTGGACTACAGAATGCTGTCGGTGGAGCGCACGCACGAATTGTGCTGCCACAAAAATGCTTATTGTGGGTGATCCTTAGAAGATAGGCATATGCTATCGCTGACTTTTTTGTAGGTCTTTTTAAGATCTACAATTATGTAGAACATTGTTTTGATATATCTCGTAAGGTTTACTCGGCGTAATCGCCCCAAATGCATTTTTTCTCCTAATTGTTTCACCATTATGGTCACAGCTTATTTCGTATGTTACATCTTAGAAAATATATCCTATAACCTGGCCAGATAACATATCTATGAATTAAAGGAAAAATCATGTAAATCGATTATTGGTTTTCGCGTGAAAAGCTCATTAAACGGACAGACAGACAGAGAGACGTTGAATTTTACTATATGTATATAATTATAATTTATTTTAATATGAAAGATTATATTTAGAGTAATACTAAATGAGTATACAATAATAAGATTGTGCGATTTTTTAAATTAGTTTTAAAAGCAATCGCTCTGACTAAAGCGCTGTAATAAATGACAATCGCCAATCAAGTAGGCTGAAAAATAGTTGGAACAGCGTCTTCTCCCTTTGTTATTAAATACAGGTGATGTGATACATGTATGATGTTAAATAAGCTACCTTCAGGTTATTAAAGCTGTGTTTACAAACAAACGTGGTAGTACCCCGTGGTCACCATCTGTCAGGTGCTGATCGGCGAGGGTGCCGCGCAGATGTTCGCGCGGGTCAAGGTCACCGCACCGCACCATGCCGGTTCGATTCCCCGGCTGCGCGATACGTACTAACCACCTGTGAAACGCAATACCACTCGGAAACATATTTTCACAAGTGCACTAATTGTTCTCAGACCTGATTTAGATTTGATTCAATACTAGCTGACGGCTGCGGCTATACTCGTCTTTTTACGGTATGAAATAACAACCAAGCATACAGTTCACTTGATGTTAGTTGGTCACTACAGTCTATAGTTATTTATAACCAACCTTAGAAAGATCGGGGTACCTTAACTGAGGCCAGTCATTTTTAAAATTCATTATAGGTGTAGCGTTTGGCCAAAATCTTACTTGATGTTTTTATACTAATAAGGTGACAATCAAGCATATGGCCCGCCTGATGGTAAGTGGCTACAGTAGTCTGTGGAAGCTTATAATATCAATTAGCACGTCGCCCACCTTGAACCTTCATACCTCAAGGGGCTCTGGAAATCCGACTCACCGCAGGAACACAAGACAAGGTTATTTGTCTGCGATCTCCTGTAGGGTGGAGATATTCCACCACTCGGGCTGACCCAAGTAGAGAGTGGCAATGTGGTTCAATATAGTAATGCGCTAAGCTTAGTGGAGGAACTGGCTCTAAAGTGCAGCTGCTGTAACACACCTATAGGAGTTTGGCGACAGATTTTTTAACCTAAGGATAATAGGGTTTAAATGCCATCATGATGTGGTTTCATCACGGTGTTTTCCTTTATCGGAAGCTCGGGCTCATTGCAGGGGTTCGAACCCATTACGACATGGCGCGATATCCGAATAATAACGGAGCCAATAATGGTTCAATATTTAAATTAGTAAATTCCGATAAATTAATTGGTATTTAGTATTAAACAATTATGCATTTTACCTGGTCTTAAGTGATCAATCAATGTAGAACCAATCTCATAAGGATCGCAATCCTGACACCAGGCATGATAGTTTGCTACTCCTGGGGGCTGATTTGGAATTCTAATCACACCCTTCGCAGCGGAGTACAGCAGTACCGTGTGCAGTTACGATAGAAATCGGCGTTATCTTAAAAATCGCTATGAATTCTTTGGAATATATTTCTCTATTTCTTATAGTTTCAGAATTCCCCATAGTGATCGTTCTCAATATTACATTGTGTATAGTCAGTCACCCGTATCGTAAGTTAAGAAGCGTGATTGTTATGTTATCAGTAAGCGATATACAGTATGTGAGAAGAGCATCGCACCGCACCGGGGTGGTCGGGACCGCCCACCCGGCTGGCTATACGGAACCCGACACCGTCGTGTTGTCAGATCAGCTGTTCGTGAGCTTAGCTGACGGTGCACGCAACCGATCGGTGTCGGCTAACGCGTGAGATTTCTCCCGAGAGATTCGCAAAATTAACGAAGCCTTTATAGTGTGTATGTAGCGGAGTTGAGGAACATTTGGATTACGCGAACGGGAAGCCGAATAACGGACTGAAGATGGTTGATGTTATGTAATGCGCATACCTAGGTAGTTGTCTCTATTCGTACGAACCATCCACACTTTCATGTATGTTTATTTACGTTCATCGTTACTGCTCCGTTCCTTAGGGCCGTAGCGTGAAGTTGTATAGCCTACACTATTCCTCATGAATTTGGCTATCATATACATAAAAGATTTATCGAATCCGGCTGCTAGGGAGACTAGCGCGTTTAAACAAACATTTTCAACCAAAAAAAAAAAGAACTGTTCATCTTTATCACGATATTAGTATAGATTTGTGTGCGTATATTTTCACTTCACGGTATTGTACTCTGTGCTCGAATTGAGACATTTTATGCAAAGGTTTTACAACATCTATTTGCTAGCAGTCCACTATAAATTCTCCTCTCCACTTCACCCTCGTCATTGGCAATTTTAACACCAAACGGACTTGTGTCCAGGCGTTAGTTACAACATTTATCTTCACTAACAGAATAGCACCGTGAGTTTTGGATGGATATTCCTTTACGATGGAAGCTTTCGAAACTCTTGTGTTTAAATAAAACCTGATCTCACGGGAACACCTTTTCTGAAATACCGTAGAGCTATAGAATTTGTCACAATGGACATAATTAAATGTGGGTTTTATTTCATATGGCAAGGTAGTTTTGCTTTTTTTAAATATAGTTACATTTTTCTATTAGAAATCGCCTTTGCTTGCGAATAGGAGATTGAGTTTTTTTTATTACTTACCTACAAGACAGTCACTTCGTAATGTTGTGATACGGTGTTAATTGTTGCGAGGTAATGGGGTTTTAAAAATCGAGAAGTTTATATCAATATTTTTCTCGACTAGATAGCAATACTATATGTGTCGTGTTTCGGGATCACCAAGTGATGAAGCGGGGTGGTAGGGATTGTCGATTTTCGGGTTTAACCAACGTATATCCAGCTGCTAAGAGGCTTACGGGCCGTAATGATAGCAATCACAGGCGATGAATTGTAGACCTCTCGGTGGTCGCCTGTTTAATTCTATTATTCTTACCATCAGGCATTGTATCCTCCCTTTTCCGTGCTACAATCTATCTATAGGTATATCTATACATTTAATAAAATTCAAGTGTCTGTTTGTAATATCAAAATAACAGATTTTTACTAAATGCAAATAAATGAATGTATACACGAAACCTATAACAAAAAACCCATTTTTAAAATTTAATATTCGTTAGGACATGTCAAAATTCGAACCAACGGGCATTAGATAGATATCCTTATAGTGTTACCGTTTTACTAAACAATATTTTAATAGAAGAACTCCCAATGAGAATATTTAAATTAAATACGTAAACGCAGACGAAACTGGACATAAGTGTAAAAATACAAGTGATGCCTCTCAAATGCAAGAAGTTTAAATTCAAACGGTAACGCAAGATGTCGCTGCGGCATGACGTCACCGGCATGGAGACCACCTTCCTCACCGCGGACACGGCCCCAGTCGCCGGGATCATCGACTACCAGCCGAGGAGCGATCTAGCGAGCGAGTATTTCAACACATTCAACCAGATCTGCGACAACTACCGATCTGAATCCGATGTGAATCTCCGTCTGACATCCGACTCGCTCAGACTCTCATCCGAGATACTCGATGGAGTCAGATCAGAGTACGTGAGTACCGACTTCAACGTGAAACTCACCTACAAGGATGATGAATACGTCGATGTTGCGGATAAAGTATTCTTAACTGGTAAAGAGGAGCAGATATTCCAGTTCGGGCAGCCCGACGCGTCAGCTCTGCTGAGACATAGGGCGAGGAGAAGATTTAATGAGGAGCACGGGATACCACCGCCGACGGCCACCAGTCAGGAGAGTGGGGTAAGCTAACATCTAAAACCGGTTATTATTTATTCACTGCAGGAAATTTTACTATTTTAAATAACTGCTTGAGAGTAACTCCGATTAATTTTTGAATCTTTAGTCACATTAGTGCTTATTTAGGTCAAAGATATTATGCATCAAACGCGTGTAAAGGTTACGCGCACAATTTCTTTTATTAATTTGGCTTCCGGACGTCACAAAAATGTACGTAAAATAGGCATATAAGACATCCACGGGAGCCAAGTTAGATAATGTTTATAAGTTCGTAAAATAATTTAAAATGTAGCTAAATACAATTTTTCGTTTTTTTATCTAGAACTAAATAACAGTTCCCTCTCTCCCCAAATTCATTAATGACGTCACTCCATTGCAAAATAATATCCTATGTTACAGCATTTCCAACAAAAAATATAAACAAATTCATAATGATGCAATATACACAAATTGAATTTCATACTTGAAACTGTCTCCTGTGTACATGTCCCCTTTCTGTTATATACAATTGTATTATCGATGTTTCCACTAATCGATTGAGTTCTACGGAATTTAATTTCACTGTCTACCATTTAAACAAAATTGGCGTTTCGATAAATGAGTTATAACAAACGGTCGGACGTTCATACACACATATTATACAGTAATGCACGTTTATTTGATTTTACGATATTCGTGGGTGTTACTACGTTACTGATTCTTATGTCTTCAAGAGCTCCATATATCACAATATAAGTAGAGAAGTTTGATTAACTTAAATGATTGAATGCTATTAAAATTATACTTTTTTATTGTCAAGGCACTTATCATTATGATCCAATAATATAAAAATAAAACTATTTTTCGTAAATCTATGTTCTGAAGTTGACAACTCTTGTGGACTGTGGATTGTACTGAATCTTGGACGGAATCCGTTTCGTATAATATTTACGAGATTCTTATCCGAACAAACTGATTGATTGATAGTTTTTTTTTAATGTTGTAGCTACTGTGATTTAATTAAATCGTAAGTTTTTATTTAAAGCAATTTTCATAGAGCAACCCTTTTAGAATTGACATATTTATTAGATATTAGATAGATTAGATATTAGATAGATTTAAACATAAAGTAGTAATCAGTACAAATATAGTGTAATTGGGTGTATGTGTGTGGTAATAACTGAATGCACGTATACAGTGCGAATAGCGTTTAAGTACATTGCCCGTTATAGTAAACAATCGAATTAACAACTCTCACAGAGTGCGACCAGCGTTTGGTCTCACACGGCGACCACTGCTGGCCAAATAAATTCTACTCGTTAATATATATAATAATTAGTATGTGTAGGTTTTATTACATTACCGATATTTTGATGAGTTATTATATATCATTCCCAAACCCTCTCCGTTTTAAAGGCTGCCATTTAATTTTTTTCAAAACCCGGTTGCCTGTAAGTTTATTAAAAGAAATATATCAATTAATTTTGTTGCCTTATGAATACAAAAAATTGTTCATCGTATAGGTAAAAAAGTACAGTCTCGTTTTAGTAAGCCATTAATCCTAAAATAGCGTTACGAAAATTTAAAAAGAAATTAGAATAAATTATTTGCAGAAAAATTACCATTTATTTTAAAATATCGGCCCTGTTTGTGAAACGAGGGCATTGCACTTGTATGTTTTTGAGCTCCATACATAGCTTATGAATAGCGTAACACAATATCATCATATTGTTATATCCATTGGCAGTGAAAATGCGGTACATTTCACATAAATAATTTATTTCTACTCAGTGGAAGAAAATTCAAACAAACACACTATTCAGATGTTCACTATAGTTTTGTCGTACTTACAGAAACTCTCTCTGTGGTCCTCATGCAGATTTCTTCCTTTTATAGCTTGTTGTTTTTACTTCGTTGTCCAAAACAGAACTGTCCTGGCTCAGAACACGGCTCGCTTATTATATACCAAAATAAAATGTGGGTCGTAATCATTAGAAAGGTCTTGAATTTAATTTTAGTCCATTGTTTGTTGTGTTACGTAATCGGAACGATAATTGAATGTGTGAGTAAACTGTGATGTCTCCAGATATTTCGAAAATACTGTTTTTTTTTCTATTTTTGCTCAGATCGTAACAATATGTTATAATATCTGAGTAACGTAGATACATGAATATTTAGATATATATATATTTAAGACTGAAATAATGATATGTATATTGTTTATGGGATTCGTTTTTAATTTAAGTGAATTGTGTCTAAAGAATTCATATTGGTATTACAAATGTTAATGTTTGATATTGTTGTATGAGCGACACATGCTGAATTTCGGATTGTTCAGAGATACTTTGTTTTTGTTTATAGAGTTCTGTAACTCAAAAGCAACCCATGTATATAGGTTCACTTCGTTGTCCGTCTGTCTGTCAAGACCCTTTTTTCTCAGAAACGTTTCAGGACCTTTTTGTTGCGTTTGTTCACGTTCTCACCCTATCTTAAATGGCAATTCGAACGAAAATTGAGCCTGGTTCTTCAAGTACATGTGTCGAAGTACACCGAAGATACTTGGCGATAGTTTTTCAACTGAAAAATTGTAGTTAGCAGCCGATCGTTACAAAACTTCCTTATACCGTGCTAAGTAAACCAGTAACATTAATACAATTTTATTTGGTAACTATATGTGTCCGTACTTGTACACAAATCTTAGCAAAACACGAACCCGTTGGGGGACTGTGTCGCAATTCTTATACGGATAAGGCGCGCGGGCAGCACCGTTGCGGACCTATGGCTAATTGCCTTCGTTTCTATCGAATCAACTTTACGTGTCTCTACGATTACCTTCCTGTTGCCAGAGAATTATCACAGGTTTGGAGGAGAATAAGATATACGTTATTTTTATCACTTTTTCGCAGCACTCAACATATAACTCGCGAGATCGTCATAACTTTGTAAAAATCTCGAAGCCCGGTGAAGATGTCAAAGCCTCTAATGGCTCCAAGGCCCTTAAGGCAAACAGTATAGTTAGTTCAAAAAAAACCTTAATAAAAACCCTGTCAATCTGTCAACTTACGTTACGTTTGTTTCCTCTGAAATACATTCAATTTGTAATGTGTCAAAATAGATCGTATGAATCATCTGTTACAAAACAGTTTTAAGTGTTCGTCATAATCTACCTTCAGATTGATTAATAACTCACTTTTGAAATTTGTTGCCAAAGACGGTTTGTCCTATAAGGTATCAAACATGTTTCAATGTGAATGCTTCGGCAGTGGAAACACCCATAGGCGCACATCGCATACGAAACGATCGCTCCAACTACTCGGTTACCTCATTAAGTGTTTGCAGATTCTACGGGTGACGTCACGATTTCCAATAATTCATGTTATTTAACCATAAACGCATATGAATGATTCTTAGCAAACACACACACACACAGGTCGCGAGCTGTACAATGAGTAACCAAAACAACACTTCTTGGTATTCCTAAAATACATGCGCAGCGAAGTGCTGGCCGGCCGTCGCGTCGCCGCCACCGCCACCGCCACCGCCACGCTACCTTACCGACTATGATTTCATAATCATTGCGTATTTATTATACTCGTTAATTTGATTTTACCCTGTATCAATAAAAATAAAGAAAAAATGGCAAAAAACGATAATTTCTACTAACAGGTTAAATAGCATGTAAACTTAAGATTTTATTTGAAATTTCTGTAACTCGGCACCATCTTATAACTCGAATGCTCTTATATCTCAAAAGCACGTTTTACAGATAATGTATTTACCTTAAAATATTGACTTTTGCCGTTTAATTGTAACTCAAATTATTTATATTGATGCGCACAAACCACGAAAATAAATTTAAACATGAACATAAATGTTGTGTACAGTTTCGTTTATTTTAACCACAACTCGCTTTAGAATTAATTATCGTCTGTGTTCTGCAAATGTAAGTTCCAAAGTCGGGCACTGCATTCGTAACGCAAAACATAACATAGTTATATTATATTATTAATTTAATATTTTAATTACAGTACGGCAGCGATGAGTTCGGTCATGACTCCCCGAGCCGGTACGCGTCCCCCAAGGGAGCGGGCGCGGGCGCATCCTACCAGGAGCCGTACTACGCCGGCGGAGAGTGGGGCGCCGGGTACTACCAGCCTCCGCCGCCCTACCAGCACGACCCTTACGCTACCTCCCCCGGTGAGTACACACAATTTCTGCTTCGAGAACCAATCGTTCTTTAGGTTTAGTGTCTTCGGTTTGCGATCATAAGCAAAAATTGTAGTTAAACCTAATTTATAATGAAAAAAATGTAAGGCGTCATGGAACGCCTGGTAGATGTGAAACATCTCAATTGAAGTAACGAAGCCATGATGGCCCAGTGGTAGCGTGCACGACTTCGCGTCGATTGACGTGAGTTCGAATCCCTGCAATGAGCCTGAGCTTTCGGTGAAGGAAAACATCGTTAGGAAACCATAGCATGGTGGTTAGGCATTTTCTAATGCCCGCCTGGCTAGCTACCACCCTCAAGTTAAAAATATGTCGCTAAGCACCAATAGGTGTGTTCCGGCAGCTGCACTTGAGAGCCAGTCTTCCACTAGGTTTTAGCGTGTTATCATCTTGGGCCACATCCTTACTTAACGTTAGGTGAGATTGTGGCCACTACGCAAAACCTATAACGATAAAAAAAAAACAATAATTCAGACAGTTATTTATAAAATAAAATATAAATATTATTTTAATGATCTAAGTATTACAAGTTTCAATGTAGGTTTACAGTATTGTTTAATTCACTTAAACCCACTGATATTCACGAATAACCTATAAGGTTATCATTAGAAACCTCGCTGGTAGACACTAACAAATAAGTGAAGTAGTGAGTGTGTGCAGTAGAGAGAGAAGCGTTCTGTATAAATGTTAAGAGGAGAGCGCTGAGTCGGAAAGAGTCGACCAGACGCGACGCTGACCGAATGGCACGTTGCGACGTTCCATAAGAACGCTTTTACTACCGTACAAACGCGCAATTAGATGTTTCACGTGAATAAAAAACTTACTGAAGCGGATTTACTATAAATCTATTGAAATTAATAAACCCATGAAATAATAGAAATAGGAATTAATCAATGTACAACCGACACTACCGGAGCTAGAAATAGGTATATGGACACAAGCTTCCAGCTTACCAAGATTAGCTCTTTGCAAATTCTGTCTTTAGATAAAACTATTTCTAAAGTGTTTTATTTAGATTCAAAACTACGTCTGTTAATTTGAATGATGTATACAAATGTCTTATTCCAAAAGAAGGATAAGCATTATACGAGTATTTAAGCAAATCAATCACGAATGCTGAAAACTCATTTTTATTTTCACTTGTCTTTGTATACTACAAAAACAATTCCGAAATGTCCAGGTTATCTCATGATGTTTTCCTTAATAACGAAAATGCAGTTGTAAATGTAGATTTAGGTTCATACGTATCATATTCTTATTGACTCTGACAACAGTGAACACATACTGAAGAAACTGAATCAATGATTTACAATTATTTTTAGGTATAGCGGGAGCGCCGGTAGGTGGTGAGTCGACGGGCGGCGGGGCGGAGCTCCCGCTGCCGCCTATGTCGTCGTTCAGGGCGGCGGCTCCACACCACTCGCCCACAGAACCTATGCTCGTAGGGAAACCTCCCTTACAACCGGTTAGTACACCTCCACTTATGAACCAATGATAATCAAATCACTACTGCAAAGTGAAGACAGTGAATAAACTCGGTGATAAAGTGTGATTATACATCCGCTTGCCATACTATAATGTATGCCATCTGTTAGTCTAAAATTGTATTACGAACGTTTAAGTCTATATAATATTACTGACAACACCAGGGTGCCCGCGCCATAGCGCTCTGAGCAGACATAGAGATTCACCAGCGTGCCAATTCGCTTCCTGTTATCTCATTTTTTGTAATGGCAACATAGATAAAATTATCTTATAATTCTCGTAGTTTGAAATCGCCAACACGTCGTGGGCTGGCGCGGTGATTAAGCCCATACCTTCCCTTGGGAAGAGGCTTTTGACCAACAGTGGGGCCGATTGGTACAATTTTTTTATACGATTTCTTAAAATATTACTGTCAATTTTTATATACTATCAATTATAACCTGACATATGTTTCCCGTCTGTAAAATTGCATCTAAATGATATTTTAAGGATTGCCATTTTGAGTATTATTAAAACTATTTTTATCTAAAATATTTTTCTATCTAAAAGTATTATTGACAATTCTTACAGTCTATCAATGACATACGCTGACAGGAATGACATAAGCTTCCCGTATTTAATCTGTGAAGCCGTTTTTAAGTTAAATGTGAACATACGGACAGACAGACAAAAAACATTGTAATTGGATATTCGTAATCAGTGTCCTTTATATAAGTATGTCTAGAGGGAAATTTGGAAAAAATAGACAGAACTACAGACAAATATTGAATACAAA
Source organism: Saturnia pavonia (assembly GCA_947532125.1). Classification (NCBI taxonomy): domain Eukaryota; kingdom Metazoa; phylum Arthropoda; class Insecta; order Lepidoptera; family Saturniidae; genus Saturnia; species Saturnia pavonia. The sequence goes on from OX383921.1 coordinate 9,541,316, forward strand.
TGATGATGCGCTCGTGGTGTGGTTTACAGGTGTTCGTGGGCGGCGCAAGCACCCCGGTGGTGGGCGCGGAAGGCAGCGTGTCTTCGTACTCGTCGCCGTCGACTCCGGTGCATTCGCCCCCGCCGCTCCACGCGCGCCTCTACCCTTCGCATCCCCTCAAGCACGATCATCTACATCACCCGCCACAGGTAAACAAAATAAATAAAAATATGTTCACACGTCAGAAAAACAATAAACCTTACATAATAACAATATATGTTCTTTAAAAATATTTTTAAATATCCTAAATCAGCGGGATTTGAACTATCAACCACTCGTGCGTACTGCGAGAGCACCACTAGGCTAATCCGACGACGATCACAGTCATGAAAATCGGGACTTGCATTAACCGTACATAATATAAATGTATTCTATCCCATTCTCTCATAGGCTTAATCCTATAGATGTATACGGTTGTCTCTTTTTACTGCCGCTTTTTCGTTTCATCGAGTTTCAAATCACAACGGTGATAAAGAAGTTTTCACTTTAAAAAAACATAACGCGTCACAACACATGACACAAATGAAACAAACCAGAAAGTTCTATAATGGAACGCTGATGCTTTAGCACGCACACGCACGGCCATTGTGATCGCAAGCCCGGTAAAGCTGTAAAAGCCGTAAAGGCTCCAGGGCCCCTATGGCTAACAGTATAGTCAGTTCGAATAAAAATGTATTCATTCTGATTTCCACGCGAACTATAAATTATCTTCTCTTATTCTATAGCTTCTATCTCTCTAGATTTATGGCATAGTTATGTCTTTTTCTCTCTCTGGCCAAGTAGCTATTACTGTCCCTTTTTGTGTCAGAAACTGCACTAAAATTTCATCTTGGAATTTTACTGCCATCCTTCCCCTAAGGATGACATTTCAAAAATCTATCCATCTATTTATTCAATAGCAACTGAGTTCATCCTAAATTCTGTCAACGTCACGTGAATAGAATATCTTTCTAATTAGTTTTGTTAAAAATGTCCAGGGAGTTATTGTGGCGTCTTATACTGCATGCCCCTAGTTATTATTTAAAATCCACTTCACTTGTTCACAATAACCAAAATAAATCAGGTGATATGCCGCGAAAATTACATAATATAGGGCCATATAAAGAATAATAGGTTAAAAAGTAAATAATAAAAATAAAATCTCCATATATATATTAAGTAAATGATCGTTCAGGGATCTCTCAGTGCCGTAGTCAAGATTTTCTTGATGGGCGCGATATAGCGACACTGCATTCACTAGCTATCAACATCACTCTTTAAACAGCATTTGTACATTCATGCACACCACTCAGGTACATAGGTTCTTTAAGGAACCTTTTTTACTTTTTTTGGCTAGTTAGTTTAGACCAAATTGACAGATTACTAAATACATATACGCGAGTTTCTTCACTCCTTCCAGAGGAAAGGGGCTTAGCTTACGTATAGGGAATTACCTAGTCAGATCGCGACTTATTTGCAATCGCGGCAACAGTCCAAGCCGAGGTTCGGCCACTTTGGCACCCTTGGGGCTTGTTGCCTCGCTTTCACGGTTGAGTGCTCGCCCTCCAATCCCAGTGACACTTTAAAAGTCTGAGACTTCAGTGTTCTTAAGGGTAACAGTGTATGTACAAGGTAAACCGCTAGCCTAGATGATAGTTCAAGAAAAAAAACCTATGTTATATATTAATTGAATTTTGCATTCACGTACTAAAAAAGAAAGCGAAGATTAAAACAGCTGGGGAAAAAAATCATAATCATATCTGAGCGTCAACTGATTAGACTTCCTTCCACAACAGTCAAGTTGGGCGTCGACTGGGGTATCGTCACCGCCAAGCGCGGCGACCCCCCACGCGTTGCCCCCCACCGCATCGGCCGCTGCACTACCCAACGGCCATCCGCACCACGTGGGCGTATTTCCACCGCCTGTTATGGTGAGTACGTCCCTGAACAAAAAATATCTTTAGTGTCATTTTAGTAATAAAAATAACCGATTGTGTGTTAACAAATTATTTTCGAGTGGTTTCTTCGCGGCGTTAATATTTGTTGTGGGTCAGGCAGAGCTTTTAGAATTACAGAATGTGTTTAATGCCAAGTTTTATTTTCTATAAAATAATAATATAGTTCCCTATAGCCTATTAATTTTAAAAGAAAAAAGGTATCATAATTTACTTAGTAGGTCCCAAAGTAATGTAGCTTTGTGAAATATTTTGAACAATTTGTCAATGGGGGTCAATTGTTACATGGCATCACAAAGTTTGACAAGTGCAATATTATGTTTATTAACTGTGCCTAACCTTTTAAAGACGTTAAACGCGAGAAGAAACCACAGTGTACAGAAAAATAAATGTTTCAAGTATATGGTAACTTTAAAAACTTAAAACGCTAGTATTGAAAAAGTAATAATTTTCCCTTTCTAAATAACACGTTCATTGAGTGATATATGCGCTTACGCTGATTATTGTTTTACTGAGTGATAGACAACACGTTGATGATAAGGTTTCTATGAAAACAAAAAAATGTCACTCTCGAGTTATGTAAAGGCTTGTTTCTCAATTAGCGTGTCGCCTTTTCAGCATGATTTTACATGCATGTTGTATGTAAACGATTCTTTTTTCATCTAAATTGAGTTTTTTTTTAATTTTTCCCCTTAATAATCTAAAAAAAAAACTTGCAAGGATTTTGCGGCGGTTTCTGTGTGTCACCGATTATCGGTATTGTTCTTTCTTGCTGAAGTGAAACTTCTTATGCGACTTCAAAGCGTTAAACGTTTAACGCACATTATCGGTCTCTCCTCTTTGTGTGAGCCAGAGTGAGAGAGCAAATGTCGGTGTGTATGTATATTGCACACTGTTTAAATAAATATAAAATGTCTTTTAAAATGAAGTTTCATTTCTATCGTGTGTGAATCGCACACAATTAATTAAAAGGTGTAATTTTCTACTTTGTTCTTGTATAATCCTTGCAAGTTTTTGTTAGATTTTGTTTTGTATTTAACGTTATCTTTAATTGTGTTTTTATTTGTTGTTGTTGTTTTTTTTTTTTTTCGTTTTTATATGATCAGCGACCAGTGTGGAGCTTGTTGTCATTCTTTTGGTTAATATTGATGTAGAAGTTTGGTAGAAATTTTGAATCAGTAGTTAGACTTAGTTTATTAATTGAATAAAAAAAACGAATTATCAAAATCGAATAAAATAGAAAAATGTTTTTGTGTATTACAAAAAAAAAAAAAACATAGTAAACAAATAATTAGTTAAAATTGTTTGTTATCTCCGTTTGCCTTCGGTCGTCCTTTGCGAATCACACCTCGTAGTAACTCGTTTAAAAATTGTTTCGAAATACAAACTAGCCTTTTTCTTTATTTCTGAAAACTCGACCGTCATTTGGAGTTTTTGGCGGGATCCCGATCTATCATGTGGTATTAATTTTATTCCATTTAATTAAATCCCATATAATATTATTATTACTTGAATATTTTCATAACAATCAATAAAACTTTAAATGCTAAAAGTGTTCATACAATTTAATATTGAATACTATTTACTAACGTTAAAGTTAGTACACGACTTACCTTCTATATTATTTCATCTAAACAATTCCTAAATATTTTTCTCACGGTTCATTGAAGCGTAGTGTTGTGAAAGAAGATTTAGTAACACGGATTGAGAAAGGGATGTTCAGATGGTTTGAGCATGTAGAGAGGATGAATGAAAGAAGAATGACTAGACAGATTTATAAGATGAGTGTAATTGGGAACGTTGGAAGGGCAAGGCCTAGTAGACGAACGTTCCACGATCAAATCGGGTACGTTCTGAAGAAAGGTCAGGTCAAGAGTACTCTATCTAAACCGACGAGCATACATGAAAAGATTGATGAATGTTGATGAAGCGAAAGATGTATGTCAGGATCGTAGCAAATGGGAAGGACATGGTCTCTGCCTATCCCGTTGGGAAAGAGGCATGACATGTACCTTTGTATGTATAATGCATTAGCAATTCCGACAGCGAGTTTGTTCGCGTTAATTACGATACAATATTTAATAAGAATAAAAATTAGCCTATATCACTCGGGATAATGTAGCTTCTTATTAGTGAAAGCATTTTTAGAATCAGATCCAGAGATGATAAACAAACATACAAGCTTTACCCCTTCATAATATTAGTAAAGAATACCCAAAATGTAATAGCACTTTCTCAAAAATATTACTTAACACATTTTCACCAATATGTAACATTTCCTCAAATTACCTTAACGTTTTCTCAAAAATATAATCTTTAGACAACGTTCTTATTAATGCAATTAGTTTAAATCAATGTAATATTATTAATATTAATTTATCAATTACAATAATGGACAACTACATAAAGCTATTTATAAAGAAATGATTTGAAACATATTAAATAATAATCTTAGAAAATTATAATATGTCTAAGAATATTTTACGATAAAAAAATATATATAATTATTGCATTTAAGATATTGTCCAAAAATGACTTAATAACGTTTTTATCAAAATAACTAAAAATTTCCTCAAATTAACGTGTTCTCGAAAATAAGTGATTCTTTCTTTCTCAAAATGATTAAACATTTTCCGACAAATTAAAACGTATACACAAAAACAAAGTACATATATATCTGGAGCGCGGTAGAGCTCCACACTGCTCGCTGGTTGGTCGGTACGTAACGTGACGTCACGTGACGGCAGGGCGCGCCCGCCGACCAGCACCAGCTCGACGAGGCGATGGTGTTCTTGAGAGAGCACTCCGACGTCGTCGTAAGTATTCACTAATCTATTTAACTACGTACAGGTACCTACAGGATTACTGAACTAACTCGTAAACTTTATTCACTAAGTTCATTCATCGAATTTATTTTTCTTTTACGTTTTTTTCGTATAGCGTCAAATTGTGGAATCATTACTGCCACAAAGCAATAGAGTTCAGTGTTCAGACTATGATTTTTTAATCTGAAACTGTCATTTATGTTTTTATCGCCATCAGTTCGCTCATCGTTCGAACTAAATTGTTAGAATACAAGTCTTAAATGTTTGGTATTATAATGTTAATTTTAATTTCGGTGTTTCATATAGTTTGGTTGCTCCACGCGGGCTTTTTTTTGGTATTAGCTGAATTTAAAAGACAAATAAAAATTTATACGGGTTTATACCGTAAAGGTACAAAGACATGGCAGAGAGCTCCTGAACAAAAATGGAATAAAATATATATCCACCAAAACAAATCTCATGCATAATTAAAGTATAATATTATTTCGAAGTAAACCATAAAAATGGTTTAAACAAAAGAAGTATTCAGTAATCCTGTATATATGTTAAAATATGTAAATATATCAGATAGAAATATAGAATCATGCCCATTTGACTACTTGCTAGCAATTAAAAAACTAATAACAATAATTATCGAGATTTTGCGTACGAAGAGACGATGTACAGGTAATCGTGTTTCCGTGTTAGCGCACAGATGATAAATGTTGCGCATCTGTTTAAAAATAAATATACATTTTAGTTAATTAATTAAAATCCTGCATTGCTTATGCATTAATTAATTAAATCGTGCAAGTTGTCAAAACGGTTCCTTGTATCTATTATTATAGCTATAGCATGGGTTTTTGGAAAAGTTGTGTGTTAAATTTTCTTTTGCCGTCGTGTTTTATTTTTTTTTGTTAACGGATTTTTCTATCGCTATATGTAAATTAATCCTGTGTCTATTAAAAAGTAGTGTAAATATATTAAAGTGACATAAACACTGAGTAAAGTGGACATAATAATAATGCCAGCCTGTAAGTCTTATTGCTGAGCAAAGAAGCCTCTCATCGAGGGAAAGCACGGTCTTAATCAGCATGCTTAGCTCACGACGTATTGGCGATCACAAACGCCGAGAAATCAACTGTTATATATTTTTCCCATATACAGTGGTACTACAAGAACATTTCTCAAATGTTCATGTTTTCGCGGATGAGTGCTGGACACAATCTCACCTGATGTTAAGTGACCATGTAGTCAAATATGACAACACGCTAAACATAGTGGAAGACTGGCTCTCTTAGCAGGCGGGCATTAGAAAATGCCCAACCACCATGCTATGGTTTCCTTCACGTGAAGTCGTACCCGCTACCACTGAGCCATCATTGCTTCTTTGGTCATAATTGTTGTGTTCCTGTTGTGAATAGGGATGCCAGATCTCATGAGGTGGGGATTCAAGGTCTACATACGTAGGCCACGGTAATGGCATATCACCAGGCGGGCCTCGTGAATATATAACCTTAGCTGTATTTAAAAAAAACAGTGAATCTTTTTACTATTGGATTTGTTGATGAAAAGGGATCTGTATGAAGGTACCATAACGTAATCGTATTTTACCCAGGGTGCCCGCATGGAGGAACGCTTGGACGACGCGATCAACGTACTGAGGAATCACGCGGAGGCGCCAGATCTCTACCCTCACGAACTGCACCATCCACATCAGCCACCACCAGGTAACGTCTCTTGTACGAGAGGTCGATCGTTAACTGACGATATCCGAGTCGAATGGATGAAATCAATATATAATTGAAAAAATAATTATTATTTTGGTTAAAACACGCCCTGCACTTATAAAAAGTCACAACAACTGACAGGTAAAGCAGAAGTTGCAGTCGTATATTAAATCTTCACATATAGTGGAAAAATTGCCGTTAAACCAGTATATATTCTTGGCCGTTAGTTTTGACGCATCCCAATAAGAGTATAAATACTTGTTACTGCTATATTTTCCCTGGTGTATATATGTCCAATCGTGTGGTAAGAGATTGTTGAATGGGCTTAGAACTCGATCGGCTGACCGCGCGTAGCCCAGTTTACGCCTGCCATCACAAGTGGGATAGTACGAGATCCCGCTGCGGGATTGGTGTACTCATCGACTTTTTGTTTAAAACCAAATTTTTATGTTTATTTATAATTAAGAGAATATATATTTACTAGGGTGCCTATCAAAATTTGGCCGCCATTATTTTTAATTAAATTATTTTTAATTGATTTTTGGTAAAAATTTTCGTTTATTTATTATTTAAATAAAATAACGTCTACATCACGGTAATTAATATGAAGATTCTAAAAAATCACGGTTGCCGTTGCGCACCTGGCCGCACTTCTTTGCAGCCAGGTGTAAACATGATTTCGATAAATTTATACGTTTATAGCCTATATTTATTAATTATAGGTCAAATTGATGCTAATTTTTTTCTATTAATTATCATATATAGTTGCTTAATTAAATCTGGCCGCAAATAAGGGTTACTGGCTGTTAAAGATAATAAATATTTAAGGTAGAGTGAAAGAGAGTTAGCGCGTAACATCATTAGTCAGACGAGGACAGCGAATGCCGGCTGTGCGACGCTTTTAAGCCACTGCGCATGCGTCGAATGTTAGTGTTCTCAACTGAACAGATGCAGCATTTTTATTCTAACGTAAAAACCACGCTGTTTTGGAGTTCGTAATAAACAACGTTTTATATTTACATTGTTATTTTATTTGTGCATCTGAAAATTATTATATTAATTAACGTAAAATAAAATTGATAAAGATGAAGTCGTGTTTTTTGTGTAACGAAAAAAGCAATGTACTCGACTTTAATAATGTATCATTCCAAAAGTGCTCGCTAATGTTATTGTTTCGTCGTAAAAAAATATATAAATATCATGACCTTTTATTTACAATTGAATCTACTAATGATTTTGGATATCATTCAGAGTGTCTAAAAAAAATTGTGGTTCTAAAGCAAAAAGATAAACAAGAATTTGAAGATTTTTGCAAAACACAAACCGTAAGTAAAAGTTGAATTGAATTTAAGAATAATATAGGTTATAGTTGCAATATAAATGACACAGTTCTAACTTTGAGGTTTTTTTGTTAAAATTTTTTTTTAATTTCTTATTGTTATAAAAATGAATTACTGTATTTTAAAAAAAATTAACAATTTAACAAACATAATTAATACATTTTTTAAATAATTATTTATTTAAAAAATTGATTAATGTCCTTTTTCAAAATGTAATTAGTAAATTTTTTTTTTTATTTATCATTAAAATTTTTTTTTTTCTTTGTTATATTAATAACTTAAAAAAATACTTAATGCATAATTTGAAGACATGAATAATTTAAAAACTCTATTACTCCCCGGTGATTGAGAACACTAACGTTCGACGCATGCGCCGTGGCTTAAAAGCGTCGCACAGCTGTCCTCGTCTGACTAATGATGTTACGCGTTAACTCTCTTTCACTCTACCTTAAATATTTATTACCTTTAACAGCCAGTAACCCTTATTTGCGGCCAGATTTAATTAAGCAACTATATATGATAATTAATAGAAAAAAATTAGCTTCAATTTGACCTATAATTAATAAATATAGGCTATAAACGTATAAATTTATCGAAATCATGTTTACACCTGGCTGCAAAGAAGTGCGGCCAGGTGCGCAACGGCAACCGTGATTTTTTAGAATCTTCATATTAATTACCGTGATGTAGACGTTATTTTATTTAAAAAATAAATAAACGAAAATTTTTACCAAAAAACAATTAAAAATAATTTAATTAAAAATAATGGCGGCCAAATTTTGATAGACACCCGAGTAAATATATATTCTCTTAATTATAAATAAACATAAAAATTTGGTTTTAAACAAAAAGTCGATGAGTACACCAATCCTGCAGCGGGATCTTAGACTAGGATTTACAAGTCGAAGCGACTCCTACAAGAAGTGTACACATTATGTGCACGAAGCGTTCGGTGCGGGTGTCGGTCGGTATTCAGGTGACATGTTACCGGTTGTATTGCAGTGTCGCGACTGGGCGTCGGCAGCGCGCTGCCGCACCTACACACGGAGCCGCCCGTCAAGATGGAGAGACACGTCCTACCTAATACGAGTTAGTATATACACGTATACTGTTTACTATTACCTCTACGGTAACGTTATTTAAGTTTTTTGATTTCCAATAAAAATAACATGCGGTTAGTTGCCGAATTAATGAAACGACTCTTGCGCCATCTATTATAAACTGGCTGTAGAAATATATAAAGTTTGCATGTGTGCGTACTATATCTCATCAAAGTTTAATTGCAATCGGATGAATGGTGTAGGAGAGCGTCGTGCATACGGGATAAACAGATAAACATTCATTTTTGGAACCAAGTGGAAATGTGTCCGATCCGACCGACACATAACATACATACATAGGATTTTCAAAACTATGACCGTCGTGGAATTGGCCTGGCTGTGTACAACCAAATTTGTACGCACTGTTGTATGTACAGTACGAGTCGAATATAGTTCAAGTTCCACTGCTTTAGGTTTTTTTTATATAAACTTATCGCGGTATTCAATAAAAAGTATCGATACTTTACTAATGATAGTATCGGATGAAAAATACCGTACCGTAAAATAATTAAAGTTACCATTCAGTTTATAAAAATACTGCAAAATTACACTTTTAAAAGCAACATTATAATGTTGATTCGGTGAGAAAGATAATATGTATAAAGTAAAAATGAAACTACAGACTTACTGAAGATGCTACAAACGAAAACAAAAGGGACTTTAAATGAACGAACAAAACGCTAGCGTAGCCTCGTACACTCGTCAAAATTTTCATTCGCTCACTCACTGACCACAAACTCTATAGAGAATAGAATATACACACCAGAGACAAATAAACATTTATTATAATATACACGTTTTAAGAGGCAGAACTTCAAACAAAAGTTTTTAAAAGATTATGAACTTCATAGTCCCGACCATGTAGTAACCGTGGGACTATGGGACAAATTGTCAGCGAAGGGGATGTCTAACATCATATCGGTATTCTGTATTTCATCGATAATTATATCGGCGCCCGGGCGTGTTCGATGTCCGAGCATCGGCTGTTTTTGATTTTGTGTTTCATTGCTGGTTTTTTAAGTTTTTTTTTTTAGTAAAGTAATGTATCTTTTATGAAACTATCGTTTCATTTAGCTGTACTAACATGATGGATGTTAATAAAACGTTATAAAAATATGTTTTTTCTTTTAATCAGGATCGATTTTTTTTCCGTTACATCATCAAAGGTGTCATTAGTACTATCGTCTGTCTTCATTTTCGGAAGCGGTCTCTTAACACCTGTATATGTCTATACTAATAATGCTCAAGAGATTGATTGTTTGAACGCGCTTATCTCTGTAAAACATCGTGAGGAAACCATAGCATTTCTAATGCCCGTCTGGCTAGCTACCACCCTCAGATTGATAACTGTCGCCAAGCACTAATAGGGTTGTTCCGGCAGTTGCAACAGTCTTCCACTAGGTTTAGCGTGCTACCGTCTTGGGCCACATCATCACTTAACATCAGGTGAGATTGTGGTCACAGCGCTAAACCTATAACGATAAAAAAACTACATTCTATAATTTAATTATGAACCATGAATGTCAGTCAATCTTAGAAAATTGTAGGTAAGTACGGGAAGCGTGGAAGCTATAGACTACAGGGGTACGATGACGGCGACGCGGAGGGGAGTTGCTTGAGTAGGATAAATACGGGTGAAACCGTAAGGCACAGCTAAAAACATTGTTCCCTTTTGTAACAGAGAAACGTAAAGAGCCTCCGGACTGCGCCGGCGTCGACTCGAAGCCTTCCTCGTCAGGCTCGGTAGACTCGAAGCAACCGCTCAACAAGAGGTCCCGCAGATAGTACGTACCATAATATCTATACTTACAATAAACCTGATATCATCGTTTGGCGACCAACAACACTATTCAACAATCTGTATGTCAGAGGTGGAGGCACTCGGGCTTAGAACCGATTTCAATTATCTTGAGGAGGTCCCTGGTGTATCTTTCGAAGTCGAAGGTCCAGCGCGCCAATGAAATGAAAATGACGTCCGTCTTTGAGATATTCCGTTTCTGACAAAAAAATAATCACCTAAATCAGTATAATAAACAAACAAGTTATGGCTGAACATCCATAAAACAATGTGAAATTTACAATTTATATCTTCAGTTAGTGTAATTATTTGATGATGTTTTTAAATTATTCACATCATTGCGTAATTATCCCGATAACGAAAACACACTGAACACTCCTCGTATCGTTCCGTTTTTTTCAAGAAGCGCTGATTCAATTTCGGTAAAATTTATATGGGACCACCTCTGAAGGACGACCTACCAAACAAAAAAAAGAATTACCTTCACATTAATTTATTTCTTTAATTCACAATTAGCGGAGTAATCTCGTAACAAGCGTACAGTCGAATTGAAAACCTCCTCCTTTTTTGAAGTCGGTTAAAAATAAGAATATAGACGTTCCCCCGAGACGAACTTATCTCCACCGATTTGTATGGTTCATTCTTCTTATTTTATTGTTATGTTATGGCTGTGTATTTATGTGTGTGTGTGTGTATACACAATTACGCGAAGAATGACACGTGAATATAATCTTTGTCAAAACTTCTGAATTCAATCAGCGCTTTTATAACATGGTGGCTGCCTTGTTAAAACGGTCCTGGCAGTTTTTATGGTAACTTAAAGTGTATCCTTCTAGTTACTATTCTCAATCCACTTCTCTTTTTCACAATAACAAAACGCATATAACGCATTTTTTTTACGAATTAAAATAAAAACCACTTGGTGACAGATGAAGATCTTCCCCAAAACCAAATCCAAACTATATTGTTCATTCATTTCGCTTTTGCTCGTCAAGGGCAATAATGAGCTGTTTGTTTGAAAATATTATACATAAGCGTGTTTATATTGATTTAGCGTTAAAAATAATATAATATATCCATAGTGCTTTACGCCAAACGACGATATCATATTATTTTAATATTTTCTTTAAAGATATTTCAATAAACAGTTTGATAGAGTCCCAAATAAAAAATATTGCAATGATTTGTTACAAAATCTAATTATTAACTACTATTACGAAATATAAACACAGAGATTGGGGGTTCACCCGTTGCGAAGTAGATCTGCTAAGCTGCAGCCGTCGTCACTCCTAGGACTGTCAACCTTTTTTTTTCAAAATAAATATATTTTATTATTATTCTGCAATATTAGTTTCATATTTTGACTTTAATCATTATTGTTTTTATTTCGATACGAATAAAAAGGTTGACAGCCCCAGCCAATCTATATTGTTGACAACGTTAACATTCTACTTAGACAAGGGGATTCAACTGGTCCATAGCTTATAAAAATAAAAGGGGCTCTATATAAATTGGCAATATTTTTGTTTCGTCTCTTGCTTTTTGATTGTACTGTACACCAATATAAAGTGACCCTCGGCGGTCCAGTTGCTCATCGGCCGACGAGGACGACGTGGACCCCGACACGAAGGCGGCGCGCGAGAGAGAGCGCCGGCAGGCGAACAATGTTAGAGAGAGGTCGGTTTGTACACGGGCCGGGGACATTGGGGTTCGCATTCAGGGCGACTCTATTAAATACACAACAAACATTCCGTTCATTACAATTACGTGCATAATCGATTCTAATACAGTTATGGCTGTTGTTCATTTCATTTTACGAAGTAATAGGATTGCCATTGCGTCATAAGAATTTAACAAAAAAATGGTAAACATAATTTGAAAACACCAATTACGAGAACGTATAAATATACTTGTACGTGTACTTTCTACATTTTCATCAATACAATCGAATGATGTATTGTTGACAATTTGTTTATTCAATTTGGTTTTCAAGTCCCGGCTGATACAAGCTGGAGCACAACAATTAATTTACTGGTTTGTTTTATATATTTATGATGGTGGCCATTCCACATTCATTTATAATAATATAAAGTTTATTATGTTGATACTTTTTCTTATATGAATTGAAATAGCTGAATGTTTGTTTGTATTTTTTGACAATCCGTCTCTTTTTGGCAATTTCAATACGTTTGCGTATGGAACTTTCGAGAGATATCGATCGATACGCAGACGAATTTGTTCATTCATACTTCCTGTGTGGTCGTCTTGTAAACAGTTTTTTTTGCAAACTTTAGACTAAAAATTTTTTTTTTAGAAAAATGTATATTTTTATATAAAAAAAAAAAACACGTAATATAATTATAAACGTGTTTACTAAACGACTGTTCTGTATATATATCTTACTTTTAAGACTTTATAGCCAACAGCATATCGGTTTTCTTTTTAAATATTATTGTTATGTCATCGTTTAACCCGCTGATCCAACATAGCATAGTACTCCTTATAATAGATTCAACTGATTATTATCTTGGCATACATAAATATTTAAAAAACAAATTGCTCATAGTACTTTTAAATTCTTATTATTTGCTGGGTGGCAGGACAATTGTGTCAGATTGGATCGTGACCACCATACACGAAGTGTAACATCTGCAAGACTGACACGCGGTAAGCAAGCGAGGTGGTAGGGATGTGTGCCCGACTGGGTCGCGACCACCATACACGTAGTCGATAAACCCGTCGCAGTGACTGTCTTTTGATTTGTCACGTTTTGTGATCGGTCAGTGTATGTCCAACTGCAGCTCCAGCTTGCAGGCCGATACGACATCGATTTATTACCGATGTTTCGGTGCTTGTCCGTGTGTTTGGGTCACAGTCACAGTGTCAATATTACAGAATTGTTTTTCAAATATATTATCACCGTTTGTAAATTATCGGCGCTGTTGGCTGTAAGAAAGCATTAACTACTAACATTTACCCATTGCAGCTTTTTACATAATTAACAATAGCAAGGTCACAGTGTGTTTCTCGGTACTGTTCGTACGTTATACGGTCGCGTAGACGCGCCCCGCGCATACGTTCTCGTCGCCGCGGCCGGGCTCGTCCGTTGACGTGCGACGTGCTCGGTTACTTCATTGCTTTATGGACAATTGTATACTTTCGGAGTATTTTTGTTGAATTTATTTTCTGTGTGAATTTAATTAAATTTGATCTGGTTTTCTGAAATAATGCTATAATTTAATACATATAAAGGTGTATTTACTATTGTACAATGTTTTAACAGGTCGTCAAAGGTAATATCTAAAATTATAAGATTATATTAATTATACTTTTTTGCAGATTGGACATTTTTTTTAGATGGAATTGTTTATATTTAGTGCGTGTATTAAATTGATTCAATTTAAATGATTCAATAATGTTTCGGTGGCCGTTTGTTGTATTTATCATGAACAACGAGCACTATTTTCAGTATGGAAAGAGTACCTTCGTATTATTGGGTATAAATAAAAATATTGGTAATGATCGATTTTCAGGATATCTGTCTTACTCTTTAAAATGACGCACAGGTTATTGTGAAAATATTGTATTGGTTTATGTTATAATATAAAGAAAAATAATAGGGGACATTTATTTCAAACTAACCATAACTTTTACCACCATTAAAATGTGTGGGTTACTCTCCTAGGGCTTCAAGTCCGTGGCTTTGAATCCGCTTCGGAATAAAAAATGAAACGCAGTCTTCACAGTATTCAAGAGGGCAGCTGGAGGCGCGGCAGGAACTCTTCCGTGGTTACTAGTGGTTACTAGTGGTTATGTGGCAACTAAACAAACACCTGATATATACCTGACATATATCTAACAATTTTATTAATTGAACAAAAATCTTATAGTATTTTGGTAAATACAAATGAATTTGTTGTCTCTTCGTCTATCAGTTCATGGTAATATATTATTTCATAGTAATGGGACGTTCAAATGTTACGTATTCAATGATTTCAAAACTCCTTATTTAAGTTATGCCACGTCTCTAAAACAGAAATTAGACATGTCATGCAACCTTTTTTATTACGAACATAGCATAGTAAAATATAAATCGGTAATCTTACTTGTAAATACTTATTTATTATTTGGATATTTTTTATCTCACGTAAGATTTATAATATCCGCCTCGCCCCTTCGTCAGGAAAAGTAAGAAATCGAAATCTTAAATTACCTATTCAGTTTAGGTCCTAAGAAGGCACTTACGGATGTTAAAACACAACCACCGGTTCATCCAACTTATCGAAACGAACCGGCGAAAATCATCGAACCCTCCGCGCCCCCCCCCCCTAGGCTGCTTACGTAACACTTGCATGCACTTCAATATGTGCTTTACAATCTACGACTACATCATCATGTAATATTAGGTGCGACTGGGATTCATTAATTATGAATGATACATGTAACAGATTATAAAAGGAGTCAGCATCAGTGTTACATTTTAGGCGGCCATCTTTAAAAAGTTTGAGAAATCTTGGTTTTATTTTTACCGAACGAAGACTGATTCGAATAGTATTTAATTCAATTAATAGTACATACGTCGCTTGAAATATTCACATAATGGCATGCGCACTCAGCCTGCATATAACTCATACGCTTCTGGATAATCTCGCATCAATGTCTCATGTTGTTGCAAGCGTGTTCTTTATAGGTATTTTTTAAATTCTTTTCTCGCTTATCGTTTTTCTTTCACAATGGGTGTAAATCTTTTACCCGAGGGCGAAAACGGGGCGTGTTGTTATATTTTTGCATGTCCATGTTTGTTGCAAATTTGTAAGTTGGTACTGTTTTAGACGGGTAAATGTTTTCTCTCTCCCGCCGCGCCGCCTTCGTGTCGGAGGTAAGGTCGTTTTTCATCTGAACAAAGTAACACCTCGTATATTTTATATCTAGTCTTGTATTTTATCTATTTGTTGGTATAGATAAATCACAGCATAACAGTTTAAATAATTAGGGCGCTATTTAAAATGGTTGAAAATCATTGGCCATATAAGTCCTTGAATGTACAAAAGTGTTTATGATCGATAATTAATTTGAATTTATTTATATAACTAAATCGACTAATTAGAGTTGAGTAAAGCATGATGTTTGGGCGGTAGTTATTCGTCAGCTGACGAGGGTGACGACGAATCGGATCCCCAGGCGAAGGCAATGCGGGAGAAAGAGAGGCGGCAGGCCAACAACGCGAGGGAAAGGTAAGAGAGATACGCGGTCTCACGTGCACGTGGTCACATAACGTTTAACGGAATATCGTGCGGACCTACCACTATCTAAAATATGGTCCCTTAAATAGTAAAGTGATGCATCTTAAAAATTGTTAATTAATTTTAGTAAGTGTAAAATAAATGCTTAAATTAACCGTGATGTGTGTTGCTAGCAACACTTAAGTGGTATTTGTAGGCTTCGGAGATTTTTAATACTCCACCACAGTCTGTTGCACTTTAGTTGCGCTCGTAATGTTTCAGTTTGATGTATGTTCCCATCTCAGAAGTGCGTAAAAAAATTGAATATTTTTTATACCTACGTATGCATTATGATGAGGATGGGAGTTTTTTTTACGACACGCGTACATTTTAACATAAAGTTACCATTTTGTTGACCTTCACACTTTTTGCGTTTATATAAACCTTAGTATCACATCTACTTAAGGGACTTTATTTCATATAACTAAATCTATGATGGACGATAGAACAAAACACATACTATAAAGTGTATGTATCATCTGTAGGTAGAGACTGATCCACAAACAAATAGTGGAATAACGATTTGTTAGTAAAGCGGTTAGATGCACTTTAGATAAGATGTAGGTTCGAATAATTCGAATAAAGGGAAAATTGCTAAGAGGCATTATCTACCATGAGGATGGTGGAAATCTCTCGCTAATATATCTATTAGTGTGTTCCGATAGTTAATTAGGTGAACTGAAGGGTGTGTTCGTTCTCTTTAACACATGAACATGTATACAGAAAAAAAGAGGATACAATACATGTAAAATACACATGATTGAATCACTACGTCTTGCACAAACTTTGAACCTTTCTTATTTTTTCCTAAACTTCTTTAGGCGCCCGGGCGTGTTCGTTTCTCCGAGCATCAGCTGTTTATGAATTTGTGTTTCGTTGCTGTTTTTTTTTTTGTATAGTAATGTGTTTTTTTATGAAACTATCGTTTCATTTAGCTGTACTAACATGATGGAGCATAAATAATGCTGATAAAACGTTTTAAAAATATATATTTTTTTAATCAGGATTGATTTTTTTTCTTTGCCATCATGAAAGGTGTCATTAGTGCTATCGTCTGTCTTCGTTTTCGGAAGCGGTCTCCTAACATCCTGTATACGTTCACTCAAGTGCCAGCAAATTCTTAACAAAGTTACGGTTCAATTGTATGAACGAGTAGCTGTGGACTGAACTTGGACTTCAGAATGTCGTCGGTAGAGCGCACTACAATTGTGCTGCCTCCGCTCAAAGGACTGAAGATAAAAATTGCTTATTGTGGAGGATCCTTAGAAGATCGATATATGCTATCGCTGACCTTTTGTAGGCCTTTTTAACATCTACAATTATGTGGAACATTAATTAGGTTACTCAGCGTAAACCATTTAAGCGCCCCAAATGCGTCTTTTTTTCGAATTCATTCACCATTTTCGTCACTGCTTATTTCTCATGTTAACTTTATCTTATATTACATATCCTATATAATCTAGCTATGAATATAGTAAAAAAACATGTAAATCGGATAAGTGGTTTTCGCGTGAAAAGAACATAAACGGACCGACAGACAGAGAAGACAGAGACAAGAATGTTCGGACGTTTTTTATGTATAAAATCAACGGCTTTAAATAAAATTTCAAAATAAAAGTCGCCTAATTACATTGATTACTAGGCGAACCAATAAAATTCATTTTAGTATATACTAATTTTTCGAATAATTTTGGTTAGACCACTTTCCTTCTGAGCGCGATATATAGGTATTTCTCGTGCCTATAAAATGAATACCTGTAGGTATTTTTTTTCAAACGGATTATTACTTTTTATGTTTGATGTAACACACTGTGACCTTGTAAAAGTAACTTACGATGGAATATATTAAAAATATATATTTATGTATATGCTTTATTATTTTATCTCGTATATACATGTTATAATGAAATCAAAATATGTATGTGTGTTTTATGTATGTTCAGAATAAGAATAAGGGATATAAACGAGGCCCTCAAGGAGCTGGGCAGGATGTGTATGACACACCTCAAGAGCGACAAGCCGCAGACGAAGCTCGGTATTCTCAACATGGCGGTTGAGGTCATCATGACCTTGGAACAGCAAGTCAGAGGTGAGGCTAATCTACAAAGTTTTCTGTCTCGTTCTGCCCCATGACTAAACGTCACGTGTTAATAACATAAGACGTGAGAAGCTAGTTAAAAACAATCACCGCGTGGTATCACTAAAAGGCTATTAAAATCAAAACATGCTTTTCATTTCTCCAGAAATAAATTTCAAAGATAATCGTTGATTTCGTTCACTAAAGCTTTAAAGAGAGGTAGAGCATAGAGAAATACAGAAGAACGCAGCCAAATAACTTTGTGTAGTGTTACCGCGGTGAGTAGGATTTCCAGAGCTCCTTAGGAAAGAGGGGTTCAAGATCGGCATAGCACTAGTGATATCACTGGTGTCACAAGCGTAAATAGGCTACGGTAACCGCTTACAATCCGGCAGCCCGTACGCTTGTTTGCATCCATGGTTGTGTATAATTCCCAGAACGGAACCTGAACCCCAAAGCGGCGTGTCTGAAGCGACGCGAGGAAGAGAAAGCCGAGGAGGCGCCCAAGTTGCTTGCGGCGCCGTTACAACACTACCAACCTATGCCGGTCAGTATTCGATAGTTCTAGATTCGGCGAAGGATAACAAACACTACAGAAACACCTCTAGTGTTCATTAAACATCGTTTGTCTGTCTATTAATCTATTGCCATTTGCACTATCGAACAGTCGATAGTCGGTTTAAACTATCTATATTACTTTGATATATTTCCAAAAGTCTATTTGTGTGAATGCAAGAAATCCCAAGAGACAATACAAATTAGTGATGTGATATCCTAATGCGTTACTGATTCGATTTTCTATAACAATTGATTTTATTTATGAAGAAGTTTTAGTCGATTCAACACATTGATAACTATTTTATTTTGCTTATCATTTTTGGTATTGTCTAATCGTATTATAAGATATATTTGTAAATTACAAATTGAGTAACTAGATGGCGCTGCTCTAAAAACTTAAGTTTTTAATTTGCAGTTTATTATGTCTGCATCGCGATATGTATATAAGTTAAATTTATTCAGAATTAAATGAATTTGGCACAGTTGTACAAATATCAGCCACCGCGTTTTATTTAGTTCCTAGTAGTTCTCCCGGGGACCAGATCGAAGTGTAAACAGGTATTCCTGTGTAGAATGAGTGATTTAAGCTGTGCGTCGTCTTGTTTAAAGAAACCTTTAAAATATCTTCCATGTTTTTACAAAAATATGGAGAAACACATACTAAAAATAGGACAACCAACATAACAACATCAGTTTCAACTATTTGAAACGTCATCCGATATTTCTTGTCATTTTGTGTCATTCTGTGTATACTAATTCCATTGTTTTCATCACCATCAAGCACACTGCCGTTATTACGCTGTGCTACTATTAAAAAAAATTTAGTGATAGAATAAAGTATTTTTAAAGTTATTATAAGCATTATAATACGAGAAATCATAGACGAGATTCTTTTTCTACATTCAGGGCATGGGTCAACTGCCAGGACAGCCACCGACGGGCCCTCAGCAGCAATAGCGACGCCCCGTCCGCACGCACGCGCTGCCATAAGCACACACACAATCCCACAACACACAAACATAAGTTCACACACACACACAAACACTTACACAACGGCGTGCCTTACAAACTAACTCAAACACGAAATTGCTTTTTGGATATGTTGATGTTTTAATTTGAGTTTGTTTATCCGATGTTTTGAAAACTCCGGAATCCGTCGTTACGCAGCGGACGGGCAACAAAATCGATTTAAAACGGCAATGTATTCTGAAATTTGATTCATGTCCAAAGTTCGTCTAAACATTTTGTGATTGAAGGAATATGGATTTTAATGATAAGGGCTCGTCATCGAGGCACGCCGTTGAGTCTCGGCTCAAGAAGTTTAAGACTATGTGTTTTTTTTAAATATTTATTTCTATAAAAGTGATACATACAACATTTTATATGTAAAAGTCAATGTAATGCGGTAGGGTTATATTTATGTAGTACGTAAGCTTAGCAACTTGCTATTGTCCTTTTTTTATATTTAAGATATTGATGAAATTTTTATTTTGAATCTGTGTAAGGTACGTTTTGTTGTAGTAAATTAATTAATAACATGACAAAAATAAATATTTCCAATTATCTAAATCTTAAAAAAATAAACAGTTGTATGTAACTACTGTATAGAAATAGATATTCGTTTTACTCTTCTTATGACTGTAACGCGGTCCGCTTATGACAATTTTTGTTTATTATTATTATGTACTATTTTTTGCATTTTATATTTTTGTGGCGTTCTTCACGATTCCTGTTGACCGGGAGTTGGACACATCTACTGTCTTAAAGACATCTAAAAAAGTACTTCGTGTATTTATTTATTTTTTATTGCGTATGTTTTTATTATTATTGTGTATGTTTTTTATCGTTGTGTGTGTATCTTTTTGTATTTTTAAACGCTTTAGCGATTTAGTAACAGCGGGACCACAGTTTTTGGCGAGAAGCGCATAGTTCTAAACTTCATGTGTCGGTTGTGTGATATTTAAAGGATATAAATGAAGCCGTGATTTAAACCCAGTGTTGTTTTACTCGGTATGTCTCAAAAGTTTCAGGTGAATTACTTTTTTTTAGATTAAAATCTTTTTCATTTTTAAGTTTAAGATCAAGTTTTTTTGTCTCTAAATTTAAGATTACTGTGTTTTACAGAGAGGCCAGGGAATAATTTGCTTTTTTTAAGGTAACTTTTAAATGAAATATGTATAAAGGAATAATGCTTATTTTTGTCTCTAAAAATATAGTAAGTAGGGAAGTTTTTAAATAAACATATAAAAAGTAACGTGTTGCGAATCGCATGTCGGTAAAAGCAGGAGTAATGAGCCAGTTTCGGGTCCCTAGCTACTCGCATAATGAAAGTAAGCAATAATTTCGGTTATTTTTTTGTAATTTATTTTCAACTGAAACTCTTTAGGCATGACCTATATGAAACATTACAATTATCGGTTATATAAAATACATATGTATAATAATACGTATATTCCAAAGATGTAATAAAAATGGGAATTGAAATAAAGCAGTGCGCAGTGACTTACGAAATCGGACTTAATAGTTTTGTAAGTGTGTATATTGTATTAATAGGATATAGTTTTGTAAGGTATTCCGCGAGGGAGACCCGCCTCGGACCTTGTAGGGTCCGACAGAAGGAAAACGAAGATATAATGTACATGTCTTACCCCAAAGACAACGGGACAATCCAGTTGTAAAATATTAGCTATAGTTTTTCATATACTTGTAAGTATATCATAGAAATTTATGAATGAAGGGAAAAAAAGATATTTTTAAAATTACGATGGTTTTTTCTTCGTTTCGCTGCCATAAGCATAGTCGTTAAGGGCGTGTTCGGAGTCCTTTTTTGAGACACGTAGTGACCTACTTGCAACGTGTTCTGTATCCTGGGTTTATCTTAATTTTTTTTTTTGTTTTAAGTTTTCGCGTTTTTTCTTAAAACGCCTGACAATAAAAATACACTTGAAAATGGACTTCGGACATTAAGATTATTATTCATACGCGATTATGTGATTCTGTTTTATAAAAAAAAATGCGTTTTATGAAACTTGGTGCAAATGTTTTTATTTTTTTGTAAACGTGAACCTATTTGCGAAGTTAAGAAAACGGGGACGTGTTTAAAAAATATGGAAATATTATAATAATGGTGTGCGCGTGAGCAGGTTCGCGATTTACATAGATAAAAAAGTAAAGATGGCTGCTAACTTAAGGAAGTACTTAAAAAAGGATTTGTATAATTTAGTTTTTTTTTCTTTGTACCAAAACTCCAGTGAAACTTTATCGTTATCGTTCTCTTAGCCGACAACGCTAGGATTATTAAAAAAAATACTAAATAAATATTATTTCTTTGTACTTAGGTCCGGGAGATCTACGAATTACACGTAGTGTTGTTTTACGTTATCGAGGGTAGCTAACATGATGTGAAAAATCTTTACGATTAGTCCATATATTTTTCTTTTGTTCACTATTTTTAGAATTTGTAACTATCGAAAAGTAGGTTTACAGGAACGTATATATTATTTTAATTAATATTAATCGTTGAAATATTTAAATATAATTTGGAATGAGTTTCGTTTTGCATATTTCAGCTTTGGAAAATATTTCATGAACTATATAATATTATTGTATGTTGTTTTATATTTTTAATATTTTAATACTTATTTGTTTTTAATAAAAATGGTAAAAGACTACGTTTATGCCGTGTAACCTACTTTTCCGTATAAGTTCTACTTTTCTAATAAAAATAAACTAAAATGAAGACATAATAATTGATTCTTATGTGGAATTATTGACTATTCGAGCATAATTAATTAATGATTTTTATCGGTGTAAATAAATAAATTTAAATTTTACGAGCTCAATTGTTTAATTAAATTTTCATGTTTTGCATGTCGTCCTTGAATAGAAAAGTGATTTGACTCATTTTTTTTAGATTGTTGCATAATATTAGTAGACACGTCACGAACCTTAGTTTTTTTTACATGAACTGGTGGAAATATATAAGGTGTACTACTTCGGATCGAAATAACAATCAACCGAGCTGGATCTAGTCTAGTCCTGGAGAGAAAAATATCATTAAACTTACTAGTATGTATAAATGGTACATTTCAGTTGAAAAGTTAAGAATTTTAGAGTTGTCTCACTATTCCATTTGAAGGACGTGTATGTTTTTTTGTATTATTAATGATATTTATATAAAAATGTGAACGTAAGTTTTAAATACATGCTAATTGATAGTTTGTGAAAGAATTTATTTTGTAAATATAATTTTTTTAGACTCGGTCTATTTTCCAGAATTATACTCTGGCAGTCATTCGCTCCAAGCCTTAAGAAATTTAATATTTACTTTTTTGTGTTGTACAAATCACTGTGAAGATGTTTGATATTTCGTTTTGATATGTTTAATACTAAAAATCTTGCTAAACTTAACCTTTCGGTGAAAAAAACATGCTAGTATGGGAGGATATTTTCCACTATATTTGTAAATCTTTCAGCAAGCCTTTATATAACTTTTCTACAGCACAAACTCACGCAACATTTACTTGTGATATGACTCAAAAATATATAAGGTGTTGTTTCCAAGCAATGACATATCTCCCTTAATTCTTCATTAAAATTCGCACATTCGATCATTATTTTATAGTTTATTTTCCCCGCTAATGATGAAAATGACAAGTAGTTTTAAAATTCGATAAAATGTTTTCGTTGGAAAAGTATTTTTCATTAGAAATTCCATAAGAATATATTTAACTAGCACGTAGGAGGCGCCGTCTGTTACCAATATTCGCACGATCAGCCAGTTGCAGTAAAATGAAGTGAAGGCGTGTATATAAAATTTCGTTCACGTTCCAGAATTGTATTTCGTTTATACACCCGGATGATCATGACATTATTTTATTTTCATTTCGACATGATTGAGTTTTATACTGGATCAGTTGTTGTCAGACAACGAGTAAAGTATAGAGTTTGCAGTCGTATGGTGGTAAACGGAAAACATATAACCCGTAAAACGATAAAACTTCGATTTGGGTCAAATCAATCACATCAGTTGTAACTATATGATGGAAAAAAATTTTTTTATTCCTACCTCAGTTTTTAACAATTACGTATTATACTATTCCGATCACAGATACGATTTTTAACTCATTAGCACGTTTGAGTAATCGAGAAAACTATAAAATAGTATTTTTTATCATAATAATCGTAAAAAATATCGATAGCAAAATTCAGGACTTGTACCGATGTTTCGTACGATTGATTGTCGGTTTGTCTCGCTTAGGTTTAATTTGATTTCTAGAATACTTTGTATTATATAGTTTTAAGGTGATTCTTTAATCTGTTTGTATGTTTTTTTTGTAAGTTTTAGCTGCAAATTGTTTTTCCGATTGGGTTTCATTTAAAAATATTTCTTTATAGTTCAATTGTTCTGCGAAAACTCGTTCGTCTGTTCGTCTCGTTCTCGTTCGCGACTAATCACCGGTCATTTGCGCGTGTCTCTTAATCAACTACAGTTTCATATCGCTTTTTCCCCCGAGACTTAATACTAAATAAAAAAGAAGCGAAAATTTCAAATATATAAAGAACTTCTAATTCTATTCTATTTTTTTTATTGTATTCCATTTTTGAATGGTCATTTTGATTAGTATATTATATATTTATGCAAAAAGACGTAATTTTTCTTACGGAATCAAAAATGACATGCATTTTATTTTTACAAATTGTTTTTTAATATAAATTTTTGTAAATAATTTGTAGCTAAGACGTATATATATCAAGTTTTTTGAACGGATATTTCCAAAAAAAAAACCAATATAATATGACTTTGTACAAGAGATATAGATAGAGAATTTTTTGACGACGCATTCTGTAAACGGTTAACTAATAAATTTTGTATAAATTTAAACAATGGATATGTTTAGTTTTTCCTTTTATTAACACGTTATTAATTATACAATAATGAATATACTGTATTCACAGTTTAAATTTCTACAGATTTTTATTAGTTACATGTCGGGTTAATAGAGGAATATCGTGAACGTGCTATGGAGGTGTGGCCTAAGTAACTCATCTACTTGTTACCGCTTATAAAAATATATACAAATTTCAAAACTTGATTTGCAGATTCATCGAGAGAAATATGAAATTTGAAGGTTTTGTATATTGATTTTACTTAATATATACATACATACGGTTTAACTTACCAAACTCGTCCGTGATCGGGCGCGGACGCGGACGGTACTATGTAATTAATTACGAAGAAAAGTTCAAAATATATTTCCTAGTATTCGATCGTAGTTGTAAGCCCTTCGAACTTTTAGTTTAGCTTAGTTGACTTCCTCTTCCATTTAGCGTTAATTAAGTTTTTTTTTAATTATTATTATCTATAATTTTGTTGTCTATACGTACTTCGTATGTCTAAATATTAAGATTTTTTTTTATCTGTACGCGTAAATCTGTAATTTATTTCGCAATATTTGATGCTCAGTACTATATTATTTTATGTAACGAATCGTTTTCGAAATACGGCACTTCAGTTTTTCTGTTACATGAATCCTGGAGATTGTGTACAAAATGAGGCTTAATTGTTATTTTACATATATATATATATATATTTTTTTCCTATCATTGTATTTACGTGAACACTAGCAGCCCCACATTGTACCATAGAGCATTTGATTATTGTTTTCTTTACGTTCAAATGCATAGATTAAAAATATAATTACAAGAAAGGTCTAATTATAAAAATGAATAATATTAATTAAATATAAATGTGCCATTCATTTTGCTATTCATGTGTTTTATTTTTATCGGTTCCTAAAATAATATTAAAGAATCCATTGTCATCACATTGACACACAATATTATATGTAATTTGAGTATGCCAGAAGATATTTTCCAGCCAAAAAAAACCGCAAGCCCCAACAACAGTACCAACTTAAAAGTAGCAAAAACAGCTAATGGAGTTTTTAGTGTGATTTCAAACTGTCATGTAGTTGTTTTTATTTTTTATTTAAGAATTTGTGTTATTTGACCCTATATCGTGTAATACAGGTGTTATTGTGTACAAGTGAAGTGGATTGGAAATAATAACATGGATCATGAATTCTGAGATGCCACAAAAACTCTCTAGAAAGTTCTAACAAGGGAGCCGCCATCTTGTTAGGATCCTGAAATCGTCATAACACTGGAAATTAAATCCACTCAATAATGGCAGTAATGGTCTTCAATAACTCTTGCTGATTCTTCACGATGACTGGGATGTTTTCCGAACCGGTATGTAGTGTATACTGTAAGTGCCTTCGTAGAACCTAATTAATAAAATAAAAAAGTTACGAACCTCAATTACCACCTATAAATTTTAAGATTTACTTTATATTTGAAAAATAAAACGAAGTAACATTGTATTTTGTCACGTGAATTTGATCTATTGATTAATCTTTCAATTGAACAAATTGCAAGTTTTAAAAATATTTTTATTGGGATAAAGTTTTGTCACCTATAACGCAAAAGTGCAAAACGTTTGATACAAATAGGGCATACTATTTGAGTATTCGCCCTTGTTTACTATTCGAATAATACCAACCCAAGTATTCGAGCTTCTCGAGTTTTTCGAATATTGAAAGAATGGACCCTCTGCACGTGACTGGAGATACGTGAATATCTACATACGTTCATAACAGCTCGATAAAGGATTTATTAACTTGGGATTATCATAAATAGTAGCAAGCGGTTCATGTACAAATTGCTTGAACTCTCTTACGGGCTACTCAAGACATTACGTGTATGTGTCATATGTGCACGTCAGTGTGAGAATCATGCGTGTACTAGTGTGATTGGTCTCATCACCAGCAGTGCTTGATTCATGGGATCCGATATGCTGTTCTCGACGAGTTCTAAAAAAAAGATTCAATTGATTCAGACATCGAAACATTAATCAAGATGTTCTCGAGTCAACAGTTGATTGCAGCGAAGTTGAGAATAGCAATATGTCAGGTATTTTTTCCTTGTTTTTCAACAGTTACAATTGAAACATTCCATATAATATAAAGAATTGATCAAAAAGTCCACAAAGTACTTCAGAATTACACCTTCTCCTACGTATTGCTTAGGTAAATACATACATATATATCCCAACACCTTCACCAGAAACGAAAGGACTGTCATTCTTATTAGATAGTAAAATTAGATGCTAGATAAGATTTTTTAAATTAAACACTATTTTTAATGATAAAATATACGTTTGTTGCTAGATTAATCAATTTTCCTTAATAATGTAAAGGCCATTGTAGAATACCTATATCATGAAAAGTTGAAAGTTTTAACAGCAGAAACCACCTTTATAATTCATGATCGATTAACTTTCAGAATAAAACGATACCATCAATAGTCAATTAGTCATCAAAATGCTGCGAAAAATCGGTCTACGGCTCAATTAAAAGTTAAAAGGTATTTTATTGCGAAGACAAGACAGTTAAAACAATAAGTACTCGAATCTTTCAATAGTTTCAAATATACCGCTGTTACAGCTATAAGGAGCTTAAAACAAAGTGGAGATTTTAAAGCAAAATTAAAGGTGGAGATGTTACAATTTGATAGGGATGGACCTAGATCTATGCACCTGCTGCTATGATTTCCACATAGTGAAAGCGTTTGATAGAGTCTGGTACCGTGTTCTTCTGTCGAAACTTCAGGCATATGGTCTCCCATACAACTTATGTACGTGGATCTCTAGCTTTCTGCATGAATGCAGAACACGATTTCTTGTTAATGAACACGGTTCGCAACACATACCAGCTGATGCAGGAGTTCCACAAGATCTTTTACTTTCAACCCACTGTTTCTTAAGTATGTTAATTATATTATAGTTAGCCTCTGGTTGTATTCATTGCTATGCAGATGACAGCACGGTTCATGGGTGTTATTATAGTAAGCCCACTTGTAGTCGGGTTGAAACAGAGAGAATTCGGTCAGGTCTTCTTACTGACCTCAACCAATTCTTGTATCTTCATGGGGTACAACCAGCTTGGTCCAATTTAATGTCAAAAAAACTCAAGATTGTGTGTTCTCTTGCAAAAAATCTCCGTTCTCCCTACTCTTCAGTATATCTAAGTCGCAAAGCATGACAGGCTCAGTATCGTGAGAATGAGTATTCGTTGTGACCTTAATTTCAGGGATCTCCGCAACATCCAGGAGACTGGTATCCTGAACAGAGTGCGAGACTTTTTTACGCCCGGCCAACTGTACCTTCTTTATAAGGCTCAAGTTCGGCCGTGTATGAAATATTGTTCGCATCTCTGGGACAGTTCCGCCAAATACCTTCTCGATGCCCTGGATAGGTTACAGCTACGGGCTGTCCGCATTCTGAATCATACAGACGTCACTAACACAAAGTATTTAGAATCGCTTCAGCTACCTCGAGACATTGCTTCGCTAAGAGAGTTTTATGGTCGGTATCATGGTGAATATTCTGAAGAATGTTTTGGCCTTATCCCATCATCTCCCTTCTACTATAGAATTAAACGCCCATTGCACGATCAAAGAAGTCCTCTTTATAATGATATTAAGTCCTTTAAACGAGGCGTGAGAGGTATTTCAGTAGGCCGGTATGACATCGACGGCTGCCGATTAAATTTGTATCACCGACGGTCGGACTTACGGTACTTACCATCAGGTGCTGTACACTTATTTTGCAAAAAAAGAATCTTAAGATGAAGAATTTATTTTAATGACACAACCAACCAGCGCCTCTCCTGAACGCGTATTTTAGGCTAATATATTGTTTGCGTTAATTTAAGATGTTCTTTTTGACGACACTTTGAGTGAATATCGTTTTTTGAGATTTTGTTCTGTAAATTTAACAAATAAGCATGTGTCATGCATATATTATTTAGCTATTTTTTTATAATTATTATGAATTTTAAATAAGCTTTGTGTTTAAGCACAGAGCACAGGTTTAAAATACATGTGTACTGGTACTTAATTGATTAAGTAAGTGAAAAGACCTAATAACGTGTAATTCGTTTTATTTATTCAATAATAAACAAGGTATTCGAATAACTCGTAAAACTCGAATAGTACGGATACAAACACATTATAATCGTCCAAGTTTTTCTATCATCTCTTGTTTTAACAGTTCTGGGTTGCCAGACATGGAAAAACTGTTCCACAAGATAATTAAATCAGTGTTATAAGTATAAAAAAATATTATTCAAACATTGTAACTTTTAATATATGTATATTATTACATATACATGCCCCTTTTCCACTTGTGATGGTTAACTGTCGGACAGTACGAGAGACGGGCGATAGAATCATTTGAATAAAAAACTTATTATGTAAATATCTTTATTCAATAGTGAATATACACAAGTACGTATTATCGTCGGTCCGTCTTGCCGACACCGCGCTTGCCCGCGAACAAGTGTTTCGGTTTCTTCGTGCCGATAAACCGATCCGCTTCGCCCTTCAGGCCCATCTTCTTCGTCTTCTTCGCGATCGCAACGTGAGCGAGGTTCTTCGCCTTTCTCTGCATCTATTACAAAAACATAAAAGTAATTTGAAGTGAAACTTACTTGGGGGTAGTGCTAGTCAATTCCATGGTACAATTTTAGTACAAAGTTTTGCCAGGCATCGTCACGCAAAAAAGATGGACTAGATGGATAGTACTTGACCAGATAGAGAAAAGGAAAGAATTATAATATAAACCGACAGAGATAGATGCAGGAAAGAAATTATTACAAAACTACAACGTGTGTTATTGATTACATACTTAGAGCGGGGAATATTTTTATTATTTCAAATTTGCACATCGTGCTCATTTTAACACGCTTTTATCAGTTTCATTTGTAACTAACTAATATAAAATAAAATCTTAGAAGTCAATTGTAACCTACTTCTAACTGTAGTATCGAAATGAAACTTTGTATGTCTATATAGTTCGGATGACAACACTTATAATTTAGTATTTTGGAGCTGATCTGATGACGGAGCCAGGAGGAGACGTTTTTGATTCCAACGTTTTCGTTCTGGAAATTTTGACCTACGCAACAAATCTCGTGGGCAGCCGGATACCTTAGTTAATAATGAAGAATTAAAGGTGATCGTGGAAGTGGATCCATCGCAAACCACGTCAGAGTTAGCGGCAGTCTTCGGTGTAAGTGATAAAACAAGTTTAATTCACTTGAAACAAATTGGAAAAGTGTAAAAGCTCGAGAAATGCGTATCGCATGAATTGACACCAACAAACACACATTGAGTGCTGCGTTACACTACTCAACCATCACAATAGTGTGAGAACTTTGGATCGTATTGTTACTCGTAAGGAAACATTGATCCTTTATGATAATCGAAGTCACAATGGCTGAACCCAGGAGAACTGGCCAAATCCTATCCCAAGCGAAAGTTGACTCAGAAAAGGTACTGGTGAGTGTTTAGTGGACCAGTGTTGGTGTCATACACTACAACTTCCTAAGATCTGGTCAGACGACAGCGGCAGATCTGTATTGTAACAATTGCAAACCACGATGGAAAAGTTAACCGTTAAACAACTAAAACTGGTTAATATCTCTGGCCCACTGTGCCTTCAGGACAACGCTATACCCCATATTTTACGACACCCATCATACTCCCCAGGCTTAGCTTTAACTGATTACCACTTTTTTTTGGAATTTGGACAATTTCTTGCAAGAAAAAAAATCCGTTGAGGCTGTACAAACAGACTTCAAAGATTTTATTGATTTTCGTTTTCATAATCGTTTTAGCAATGGAATCAATGAACTGCCTATAAAATGGCGAAAGTGCATAGATAATAATGGTACATACATTGATTGATTAAATGTATAATTTCATTAAAAAAAAGTTTTACGTTTTCTATATAAAACGCTAATTTCATATGTAAGGATCTATTATTATTTTGGATTACTAGATATCAACTGACCAATTATTCAACCTTAACCAGTTTGAAACTTCTATCCTGACCGAGGGCTCACCAAAACCATGTTAGAGGAGGGGAAGGAAGGCCCCATAAAAATTCTACTTAAATTCTTGCTGTGTTTATACTATTTGATCTGACTGAGGTTTCAGTAAATGGATCATGCTTGACCAAGCTTGTACCTTCTTACCCTTATACTACTTAAGAAGGGGCTCAGCACTATATGTTTCTCCTTCTATTCCCACCAGGCCCGGTAAAGCTGAAAAAGCCGTAAAGGCTCCAGGGCCCCTAAGGTTCACAGTATTGTGAGTTCGAATTAAAAAAAAACTTCCATTCCCTATCGACTATCATCTCAGTATTCACACCTTTTATACACATATCATTGTTGACACAATCCGTCGTCTTACTACTATTAGCATCGATGAGGTGTTGTATACTTACGACGACATCCTTGACGCCCTGTTCGTCCCGCGCCGGCCGCGAGACGGACCGCGCCCGGGACTCGAGACGCGCGCGCTTGGCGGCCGGCGCGGACTGAGACCGGGACCGGGACCGCGCCTGCGTGCGCGTGAAGTGCGCGCTCTGCGTCTCCGACATGTCCACGCCTGACGGACACACATCAAACGCTATACGAACACTCGCATCACACACCCACACTAAGTTAACTGTTACGTCGTGCTAATTATGATACAACGTCGGAACGATTTCGACTATCAATTATCATCTGATAAACGTTAAAAAAACATCTATATAAGGGACACTGATGCCATTAAAAAATGTTTATATATCCGCATATACTTCAAAAACGGCTTGATCGATCCTTATGATTTTTTTTACAAGAGCAACTTATGTCATTGGTCAATTGAATATTATTTCTTAACCGATTTTAACGTAATTTGTACACGAGGGACTACATGTCATTTCATAACTAATAAGCTATAAGAATCGAATAATATGAGTAAAAATTAAATTACGGGGTACGAATAACTATTGCGTAGTATTAAACGTGTGCGGAGCTGCGGGGCGCCACTAGTTATTAATTAAATATAAATTAATTTAAATCTCATTCAAGTATTAATCCTACTCCAAAAGGGAAGGGTGCTATAGGGGGCGCTAAGATGACAAATATCGAAACTTGAAGTAAAATTTTACAAGTTGCAGTCTATGGAAGTATAATGTACGGTTTAAGTTTTGTTATAATGATTACAGAACAGTATGAATACGTACCAAGTTTCTCCATCTCCTTCCTGAGTTTCCCGGTGGAGCGATCCTTGGCCCGGGCCCTGCTGTTCCGCGGCATCACCGGCTTCGTGGACTGCTTCACCAACATCGACTCGTCCTTTAAGATCGCCTTCTTGTTCCTACAAGACAAACATATCTATCATTCCTCAGAACGCGATCATATCTCCCTTAATTCTTCACCAAAACTAATGATTGCAATTGTGATGGCGACAAACAGGAAAATATAATCTTACCGTATCTGTCTGGCGAGTTCTCTGATCTCTCGCATTGTCTCGTCCAGTTCTATCTTGGGCACTGCGTACATTCCGCCGGCTTCTCTCAACTCTTCATCTTTCTCCAACTCGGCAAGTTTCTGTCAGTATCATGTATTATTTACATTTTAGACTCATTTTTCAGTTACAACGCTCAGGGAAAATTAAGGCCATTGAAACTGTCTAGAGGGGCGCTAGAATCATTAAATAGAAGAAAAATCACGTTTTTCCGTTACGTGTATCCGCAATTCTACATAACAAGAGCCCTCTGTATTTGAAACTGAAATTAAAACCTTCTACATAAAATTACCTACATCCCTTGTTCCTACATTATTTTTGTTTTATTTAGGCGTTTTG
The DNA here is from genome assembly GCA_947532125.1 of Saturnia pavonia. NCBI lineage: Eukaryota > Metazoa > Arthropoda > Insecta > Lepidoptera > Saturniidae > Saturnia > Saturnia pavonia. The sequence goes on from OX383921.1 coordinate 9,573,739, forward strand.
TAAGATGCGTCACAGATAATGCGTTAAGCATTTTGGGAGTTCGCTAGAAAACATTTTATTCTCAAAGTGAGTGGGTTGGTGAATAAAGTTTACCAAGCCCGGGTGGAGCTGTAAAAGCCGTTCGAGGCTTCAGGGCCCTTATGTCTAACAGTATAGTCAGTTTAATAAAAAAAAGAATAAAGTTTGTCCTAAGGCTATCTAAGTTATGACTTAAGGATGATTCATGTTAAACCATACTGGAGCCGGGGCCGGGGTCAGGGCTTTGACACGTCTCAAACATCTATAGTATACTTTTATATGGGATAATTTAATTTAAATACAGGGCCGGGATAATCCTACAAGTACAAAAATGCCTTATCCTTAGCTTTATGGCTTCAATTGTCAACAAACAATGGGCTATAAATTACCCCTCATAACGATGACATAAGTTGTTTACAACATGTTAAGAGTTCAGGGACCTTCTACAGATTTCAAGATCGAATCATTTGGGTATAAAAGCGAGCCGTAACACGAATTAGGACAGTTCTAATTTCGAAATCGAAGTGGGAACATCAAGCGAAATAAAGAAGAACTACAAGAGCAACATACAGGCTTATTTTGCAAGTACATTCGGTGAGCGATTTGTGAGTTTGTTTTGTTTTAGTTTGTGTTTCTTTAAGTACGAAGAAATTATTTACTTGAAACAGTACGGCCTTTGACTACCCACGGGCGTAACACAATATATGTGAGATTGCAACAAATAGACGCTTTTATAAATATTGGTACAGCCGAGGAAACGGTTGTGGTAAACAGCCCGGTGTAGCGTGAGGTACTAGCCCGGCCCCGGCTGGGACGATAAAAACATGGCAAGCCAGATATTAAACATCATTTGGACAGTTTCTCCATCAGTTATAAATAATAACATCTACAGAATAACATAACAATAAAATAGTGTATACTGTACACAGTTAAAACTAAGGCCAACCTATGATTGTTAACCTGACCATATCTTAAAAAACATTTCACTTACATCGAATATATCAACATCGATGTAGTCCGCAATGTTGTGTCCCTCCCAGAACTCCGGGATGACGTCATGCCGCTCCTCCTCCGCTATCTCGGAGTAGTTCTTCTGCAAATCTGCAAACGCATCATATTTTTAAACATTGACACTAAAGCATTAGCAAATTTTCGACAGAATATTTCAAAGTTTTAAACGTGTAAAAAATGTCTTTAGACTCCCGAACGAATTTTCTGCATGCGCCAAATGAGGAAATATCAAAAACGGGGTGGTAGGGTATTTGTACCCAACTGTATGATACCTAACTGGATTGGAATCAACTGAATAACACCCAACTGAGTTACACTCAACTGAATAACACCCAATTGAGTGACACCCAACTGTACGACGTACGCTGCGACATACCTGTTAACGAAACCTCATCTCTTAACAGTCACTACTGTCCTTTAATTTACATTCAACGTCATTTACAATACACTAGTTTTACTAAGTTTAAAGAACAAGACAATAAGGCGAAGTGAAACTTCTGTAATACTATATATTTCAACAAGGGGATGATGACAACAACTATCGTGTCGTCTATCTCCCTCATTCATAGTCTGTGCTGTCTTCTCTCCCTGACCAAATATCTATTTGCATCAGAGACATTGCGTGGCAAAAGCGTTGTATTAAAATCCAAAATTGAAATTTTATCATCATGGCGCCCAAAGAAGTTTAACTTCAAAAATGTCCTCACCGAGCACATAGTCGTCTCCCTGCTCGAGCTCAATCTCCCGCTCCAGCTTGCGTTTCCTGGAGTCGCGTTCCGCCTGCAGCTGCTTCTTGGCGAGCACCGACGGCGGCAGGACCGGAGGCCGGGCCTTGTTGTCCCGGGGGTTCGGTAGAGACACGTGCAGCCGGTTCAGGATACCGTCCACCTGCGATGGAATACTTTATGTACTGGCAAGATGACAAAGTGCTAGCTTGTACGGACAATGAGTCTGAGATTTCAGTGAAGAAAAACGTTTTGATGACACCATTGCATTGTGGCAGAGCATTTTCTAATGCCCACATAGATAGCTACCACCTTCGAGTTGAAAATCTGTCACTAAATATCTATAGGCGGGTTCCTGGAGCTGCACTTGAGAGCCGGTCTTCCTGCCAGCTTGGTGAGTTACCATCTTGGACTACATCGTCAATTAACATCAGTGGAAATAAACACAAGGCAACACCGAACATGAAAGAACCATTCAGAAATTCAAAATCTGGTGCTATGGACAAGAATTTCAAGTTGATTCATCTTCATGAAGCATGAAAACACTATGTACACCCTTCAAGGAGTTCATCATCAGTCATTAAATTAAAGATTTGATCAAATTAGATGATAAAACCAGTGTGGTGATTGATCAAAGATTTCCGCTACACCTCTTGCAGTCCAAATATAGTTAAACAGATATTGTTAAAAGACTTTCGGGAGAGTTCTTGGTATACCAAAGTAACCCTCATATTGGACCAGCTCTTTGCAATCTAAGAGCACATGTCTAGCTTTCTCTCCCTTTTCCATGTCATAAACAGGCAATCAACACACCTTCTTAGTCCTCATCTTCTCTGTAACCCTGTGACCTAGAAGTCTCTCACAGGCTTCTATCTTGACCTCCTGCACGCCTTCCTCTGTGATCGTGGACATCCTCATCACAGGGACCTTTGATAGGTCAGAATTGGCATCAGCACTGCAAACTTGTGTTTATGAAATCTTTGGAATATTTAAAATACCAATGCTTCCTCAATATCAGAAGAGTGAATTCTCAAGATCTAGCTGTCTAATTGTCATAGGGGGCGTTTCAAGTATTATTATGTAAGCAAACTTGGAAGCGCCCCTCGTATTGGTAAAAATACAAAAAGTGAACTGCTATCCATCAAATAATAATAATAGGTAAAAAAAATTTCAACACTTTTATAAAATGAATGGAGTTTTAAGCCGTCTTACGTACTAAGACGTACGTAGTAAGAAGTACGTAGGGAATTTGCCGAATTGAACATCGGTATGTACGTTTCAGGAAACTCTACACTGCTCAGAGTTGTTGTAGCAACACGCTTTTATTTCTAGCAAGAAATATTTAAAAAAATACTATATCATAATAAAAATAGTTTTACTAAATTGAAGTATGAATATAGTTTTAAAAGCATTTTCCTAATTTTACAAATTTTCTATCTTTTAGGAAAAGAATTAGGGTTCTGCGCAAATAATAAGGTGTTTCTGTAGTCCACGCGATTGCAGCCGCGGACACAGCTAGTATAATAATATATTGTGTGTTATAATAATATATACTCGCACTTGGTCAATTAGTTCTTTTTTAATAGATTATCATATTCCATTTGACTTGATAAATGAATTATTTAAACCAAGCCCAGCCAACACTAGTGGTCGGCTGCGACACGTGATTAGTCTCTTTGTTTATTTGAAATATTATGTCTGTCTGTGCGTCTATTTATATTTCAATCTACTATAACGTAAGTACTAAATAGCCCCTCAACTAAAATGAAATAGAAATTATGGCACATTTCTAAAATGAATTGGACAGCCTGGTTTTGAACTACAGTGGATTTCATTTATAATGAATTTTTATAACAATTAATGAATATTTGTAACAAATTTCTAGAGGGGCTATGACCGAGTCAACGTACAAACACAAAGGGTTTCATTATTCAATAATAAAGCTTTCTTATCTTTTGTTTACATCCCAACAGATGAACAGCAGTTGTAATAATACACTTTTGTCTATAAATCCTACCTACCTGGCATACCATACATCATATTGGTTAGTTTAAATCTAAGAGCTTAGGCGATACATGCGCATTGCGCGGTTGTATGTATGTACATAGCGACGGAATCGTACTGCTCCCTACATCGGAGTTACAACCCAAATCAACTGTATATATTTTATTAATGTTCCTTACAAACCATTTTAGACCGGAATAATAATTCCATTACAATTAAAATTGTCACCAATTGTACAACACAATTGATTAATGCACACAAAACAAAATAGAATGAGTAACTTACTTGACAAGATTACCCTTAGCGCAGGTCTCCTCCAGTTTTGCTATAAGGTCACGTTTGGCCGGAGCCAGCTCTTCGGGCTTCACAACGTCGATCTTGTTCAGCACCACTATGAGAGGCTTATTCGTGAACAGAGGCTTTATGCTTTCGAATAGCGATATCTGAAAATACACTAAATATTTTAATCTATGAAAGAAATTAAGCTTTCGGATGAAGAGAAAAAGACATGCAACAGTATTCTTTCTGCTTACCCTAGTAAGAACAAAGTATGGTGTTAGATAATAATTGCTTCTATAATAACACTGCAGTATATTTACAAGGTAAGTAAAATCTTATATTCCTTAAAATCATTAAATAATTTATATAAAACTAAAACTTTTATATATAATTGCGAAAACGGTTCGTAGCGTATTCGGTGACGTGGCTTCAAATTCCACAATGAATCTGAGCCTTTTGGTGAAGAAAACCATAGTTATAATCTGATGGTGTTAGGGCATTCTTAACATCAACCTGGCTAGCTACCATCTTCAAGTTGAAAATGAGCCAGCGAGCACCTTTAGGTGTGTTTGGACAGTTGCACTAGGCTTAGTATGTTACCATATATTTGTGTTCGCATGGACCCTATGTTAAATTCTAAGTGGGTTGCAACTACGGCAACAGCCCAAGCAAAGGTTCGGCCACTTTGGCACCTCACAGCTGAACGCGGTAAGCGCTCAGCTCCAAGCCCCGGTGAAACTGTAAAAGACCTCTGAGGTTTCAGGGACCTTAAGGGTAACAGTATAGTCAGACTAAAAAAAAAATAATCTTAATTGGCTTCCAATTGATAGATTATTTATTACCTTAAGAAAGGTGACTACTATAATAATCTGCTTTTTCTTCACAAATAACGCTTCTAGTATTTCATATGCACTTTAATATCGATGCATTTACACAAGTAATATACAAGCTGGCACTGGCTCCTATCTTCCAGTGTTGCCAAAACGTTTATTAACAATTGATTAGTTGATTGTTTTTATGACTATTAAACAGTCGATTGTTGATATCCTATACATGAACGGGGTATTTATGTGATTACAAGGAGATTTGAGGACGACCTATTTTTTTATGTCTTCAGACACGCAATCGCGGTGACCTTTTTTACTCAAGTTCTTACGGCTGGCTATGTTTGCTTGGCTTGTTTTATAAAACAATCGATAACTATTGATAAACTGAAAACCCGATGCCATACCAACACTATTGTCTTCGTTTTTATCTGGTTGGAGTATGAGAATCCTATTAAAAAGGCGATCACACTATGTCGTAGGTAACAACTAATACGCATGCGGTATTTTCCCATAACTAATTGCTGCACTTAACGCAGTTTATAATTTGTATTCATTTATAATCTGTATAAATAAAATAGTGAAGCATTATCGCAATGTAGTTAACCTGTTCCTCGATGGTGTGTCCGCACTGCTCCGAGGGGTCGATGAAGTAGAGCACGGCGGCGCGCAGGTGCGCCAGCGCCGTCACCGCCTGCATCTCGATCACGTTGCGCTCCTCCAGCGGGTGGTCCAGGATGCCGGGCGTGTCGATCACCTGCGATAACCATATATCAAATGAGACCCCAATAACAGACTTACTAAAGCGAACCCATGTTAACTCATTTACCATTCTATTTTATACTATACCACACATGTATAGTGAATCAAACATAAATATCAAGATAACTAGCTGTGCCCCATGATTTCACCCGTGTTAACCGCGCCGCCGCCGCTAACGCACCCGTCTAGCATATCGTTATTCTCCCTCCCCGTACTTATTGTCAGATTGCTTGACATGTATGGTCACTGCTCCGCTCCTTAGAGTCCTAGCGTCAACTTATATAGCCTACAATGTTCCTTAATAAAAGGGGTATAAATTGCTAAAATATTTTATCAAATTTGACTTTTAGTTTCAGTGAATAAGCACCTTCATGGATAACAAAAATAAAACTGTGCACTTCCACAGTCATTATGGATCTAACGACAGCTGATGCGTTAAAATCTAGTCCGTTTAGGACTCAGAGCTTGCCAGAGGAATAGCCTTGTATTTTTACCTGCCATCTCAAGTACTTGTAGTCCGTGTGACCAACGTACAAACTCTTCGTTGTAAAAGCGTAAGGCTGCACTTCAACGTCGGCTCTAGTTATCTGAAAATATTACACGGAATTTAAAATAAAAATCATTTAGGATCCTGTTCCTGATGGTTTGCACAGTACAATCCAAAAACGACCATTGAGATGTATGGCAACTATCAATGATCGTCGCTGTCTTGCCCGTCTGTACGTCTCTTAGCGTATGTGATATACCAAAAGACAGACACTATGACGTTTATCAGCATGTGCATGCATAGTAGTCGCGATCCTTGGATACAGATAACCCTACTAACGCGCTTGATTAGTGGATATACAATGGCTGGTCCTCGAACTCGATACACATAAGTATGCCAATATAGCGGGTGTTACAACTGGTGTATGATGGTTACGATTCAGTCGGACAGTTGTCGAGACCAACCCATAAAAAAAATGTCTTCTCTTAATAAGGTACAACAGTATACATTTATATTAAATAGGAAATAAACCTATTAAAATATCTTATTTTGCACCAAGCACGTCTGAAGGTCTCTAAGAATCATCTCCGTCATGTTCATTATAAGAACATCTATGATTTATAAAAAATATGTTACACTATTTTTAGTACATTTCCAACCAGCCAATATTTCCAAAGTCTCAATTGCACCTCGTGGTATATAGAAATGCACTTTATCAGGTGTATTTGAATTTCGTATTTTTACACAACAGTATTTACAAAATGGTATTCCAATTCCATTTATATCGTAATTAGTAATAAACCATAACAGTTTTCAAATAAAAGGAATAAAGCACTTTACAGTATGTAAAATATTTATTTTATTGTGTACACTGACGTCACTGATACTCGGTGACAGCGCGCCAAAATGGAGGCGTTTAAATTGTCCTAATCTCATCGCAGATTTAAAATATTTATTTTGATGTTAAATTTTAATATTTTTATCAATATTTTATTTTTTATGACCATGTACTAAACTAAATAATCGATTAAAAATATAAAAATAATTCATGCATATTCCATATTATGAATAGGTACTAAAATTAATTATTAATCCAATAAAAATATTTTGTTAGTTATCTTTTGATTTTATAACTGTTTTTTAAACAAGTACTTGTTTGTCATACAAATTAATTTGTTAATATTTGTTAAGACTAATAACAGGTAATTTTCTTTTGTTTCTTTCTTTGTTGAGACTGATAAAATGACCAAGTGCTACATACAAAATCACAATAAATAAATTATTTATAAATATTTATTACTTGGCGATATATTTTTTAATTAACCAAATATATTAAATTGATTTTAAGAATATTATGAAAACAATTAAAATACTCAATTAATAAGGTTGCTGTACTTTATACCTAAGTGTTGATTTTTGACAAAGTTTTACTTACTTACAAGTTTACTACTTTTGATTATGATAATTGTTAATAAAACATAAATAAATAATTAATTTTGTTACATACATGTTATTTTTATTTTTTGATTTTTTATATATAATTTAAAGCGAATTAACTGGTTAACTGCTTAAAATATTAAAAATAACATGTTTAAATTAGTTTTAGTTTAGGTTTCAGTTGAAAATCCTGTTTGGTCGGACATTAACAAAAACATAAAGAATGAGCAGAACTCCGAAATCTGAAAAAGGCCAAAGATTTATTAGCCTGATAATTTTTAATCCTGTACCCAAAAACTAGGGAGGCTGGGGACATACCTTGTTGATGAAGCTGGACTTTCCAACATTCGGGAAACCGCAAATAATGATTGTTCGCGTGTAAGGGTCAATAGACGGAAGACGTGCTAAATGTTGTCGAACCTATCAACAACAGTAACATTAGTCTTGCTTGATAAAATAGACTGCAGCTGGTGGAAAATAAAGAGAAGGCCACAATTTCATCTGATGTATTCACAATGTGTATAAAACAGTAACACTCTAAACTTAGTGAGAGGACCGACTCTCACGTGCACCTGCTAGAACAAACTTTCAGGTGCTTGGCGACAGACACGCCTCGTGGCGCAGTTGTAGTAAGCCTATTGCGCCGAGAGGTCGCAGGTTCGACTATACCATAAATTGATTATTTTGAAATTAAATGGCCATGTGTGAAATTATGCCCCCATATTTATTACACTTACAGATTTTTCAGTTAAGGGTTCAACTTGAAAATGTCCTACCACTCTGCTATTCTTTCATCACAATGTTTCCCTTCATCAAAAGCTTAGGTTGGTTGCGGGATTCGAACTAACGTCTTAATCGACACGGTGTCTATAAATGCTGCCACTGAGTCATCATGTTTTTTAACAAATATTTATTAACATTAAATAGGCCCAATAATTATAATACTGACAGTGACACAAACAATCAAAGATGCCTCTAACCTGTTCCAAATATGTAAGGTTGGCTCCTTGCCTCTTCATGATAGTTGCCATGCGACCAAGCGCAGCTCTCTTCAGTTGTTTGCAACGGTACAATGAGTCACCATACTTCAACAATCTCACATAATCTTTTGCCACACTGAAATTTATAATATATATTGATACAGAACTATATTCATCAGTTGCAATGGGTGGGGTTAGTTTTATTTTTTATTTTTATATGACTAGTGTGTTTTTAAAATGTATGCCTTAAGAATATTATTCTATTACAAACAAAAACTTTAACTTCTTAAAAAAAATTCTAGAACAAACAAAATATTATGTTTAAATCTTAGCTTACCATTGTAGAGTATATTTGTTGAAATGCATATGCTTTTTAACATTGCGTATTCTATTAATTTCATACTCAGGGGCGCCTTTACATTCCACATTTAAGTTTTCATTTAAGTTCATTCCACAGTTAAAAACATTTAACACAAGAAATGGCTAGCCATATGTATGTCATCAAACCAACAGCGGCAAAGCAAAAAGGAAGGGTTATGTTGTTAGCAGTCTACGTATTTTAATGAATGAGACATAAATTGATTCCTTATTATGGTGCGAGTTACATACTTCAGGCTATATGTTATAACAAACAAAAGATAAGAAAATTCTAAGTTCAAAATGTATATAAAGTATAATATTAAATATAAATAAAATATATCTAGCGGCAGAACAACAATTTCGTACTAAATTTCATTTCCATAGTCAGTGTTTTCCTTTAGTGGTGCATGGGAATTAGCCACATATTTAATGGTAATCACTTTATTGGGTTCTACAAATATATTCATGTAGTTTATGTATGACGACACACAGCTCAAGGATATCGACTACGGGAACATAGACCTTATCATAGAATACACTATCTATGTTTGTAACAGTCAGGTTATAGTTATATTAAGTTTTCATTATTTAATACAATGTTTATTCTTTTGTTCCTATTATAACTTAATCAAAGGCAATGCTTTTATAACACCCATACACATGGCCTAATAAAAAGTGACATTTTTAAATGAAAAAAAAAAAAAAAAACACTAAAGTCATCCACCCACAGATGAAACAACAGATATTATACTTACTTGTCAATGAGATGCCTGGCCGTGTTCAGCTGACCAAGACCTAACTTGTAATGGTCTTTATCATATAATACATTCATCAGGTCTGCGTAGAATGGATGGACATCATCTAGTTTTGGAAATTCCTGTAAAATAACGTTTTTTTACATAGCTAATTATTAGCTTATTTCTACACTTGTAAACTTTTTTGGCATTCTTAATATTCAGTATTCTTAATAAACAGTTCATAGATCTTAACAATTATAGTATACTAGCTGTCCCCGCAGCTCCGCTCACGTGGACTAAGGCATGTGGTCATGTCGAGCACACATGGGTTTCGTACTGCACTCTCGCTCATACTTTTTAAAAACAAAAATGCTTATTGTGAGCGATCCTTAGAAGATAGACATATGCAATCACAGACTTTTTTGTAATTTTTTTTAAGATCTAGAATTATGTAGAACATGAATTTGGTATATCACTTATGGTTTGCTCAGTGTAAGTTGTTAAAGTGCATTTTTTCCAAATTGATTCAACATTATCGTCACTGTTTATTGCGTATGTTACTTTATGTAATAAAATATATCCTATAACCTGGTCAGATAACATATCTACGAATTAAAGGAAAAACCATATAAATCAGATAAGTTGTTTCTGCGTGGAAAGAACATAAGAGGACAGACAGAGAGATGTTGAAATTAGCAAGATTATTTTCAAAACTCAATAACTATAGTACTATATATGTTTAGAACTATATTCTGCCTTCATTTCATGCATTTGTGAGTGATTTTATTTTATGAACTTTTTGAAAATTAGTTTTAAATATTGCGAAGTAGCACTGGTAGGGAAAATTGTATTGGTATGTTTGATACCAGTCCTCTTAACCTCTCTGCACTCACAGAATTATGAAATTCATGCGACTTGATACAAAACCAAAACCATAATAACTAGCTTTAAAACTTTGTTAGTAAAAAATTATAAAGTACCCATTGGAACATACCTGTATAATCCTGGAAAGTCTATCGTGAAAGTTCTGTTGCGTATATTTTACTTTTCGCATATAAAAACCTCTTATCCGGGATATTTTATAGTGTTTGTGTACAACCGTCGGTGTCTTCCTTTGAGTTTTAGACAATATAATATCTATAAAGTCCTAAAATATAAACATACATTTTAACACCAGGTTATTGCAACATTTCTTAAAAGTAAATAAAAGACGTTAATGCTGAATTTTTACCTTGGCCGTAGGGACCACGGCGATCTTTTTAAAGTTATACAAACTCATTTTATATTATTTTATTGTTAATTTATTATGAAATTGAACTCTACGTGAGTTCATCACGTAAACACGTGTTTAAAAAGAAAAATACGTGAATGTCAAAATATAATGTGACGAATTGTCAAAATTCGTTCATTTCGAAGTTTTTTAATTGTTTAGGTTACTGGATACACGTTCTTTAAGTTTCATTTCGTACTATTTTTCTAATTTTCACAGAATGCACTCTTTGTTAAAACTATCCTGGATTTTTTTTGGCAACTCAAAAGGCATGTTTCTAGTCATTATTTATAACTAGCTGTGCCAACAGCTCCGCTCGCGTGGATTACTAAAAAAACGTATTTTTATATTTTGTGTGGAACCCTAATATTTTTTTTGTAATAAGTTATGCCTTATAACATCAGCTATCTGCCATTGAATGTCCAGTCAAAATCGGTCCAACCATTTCAGATATTACCGGAACAAAAAGACCAGAGAGAACAAAAATTTAAAAAATGGTTTTGTTATAGGTATCGTGTATACTTTCATATGCATTTAGTAAAAACCTGTTATTTTTAAATTACAAGCAAACACTTTAATTTTATTATATGTATAGATGTTTATAATTGGTGCGACGCGACGCAACGTGTATATAACAACCAAACAAACTATATTACGCACCTAATAATAGATCAAGATCCCGCCCAAACTCCGCGTTTTGATGTTCATTAGCAGTGAGGTTGGAGAGAATATGAGCACACAAAATCGATATTAATTTATTTACTTCTCGTAGAAAACTTACAATTTAACTAGGAAAAAACCTAATACTTTCTGAAAAAAATCTCATATTTTAATGCCAAGTAGCTCTTTTGCAACCACAAGTTTTGTGCAAAAGAAAATATTGTAACTAATTGTTGTGGACAATGTTTATTATTTACATGGACTTGTAATTTTGCTGTACTTTGCAGCGTGTGTTGCCAAGTTTTATAAATATTCCATGCTTTATTACACCCGCTTCTCCATTTCACTGGAATACTGGGACCAATGTTGTCAAGTTAACACTTTCGGTGTTAGATTTAGCACTATTTTAACAAGCCTTGCACTGAAATATAGCGTATAGAGCCTAGCACTAAATTTAGCACTGTTTTTGATAATCATGCTTATGATTTTCTAGTAGAAAAAACACTCTCAATTTGTAGGTCGCTTTTGTAAGGGATTTCCTATGAAATAAAAAGAAAAATACGGTAAACACGTCTACGTTTTTCCTGTTCTAATAACCCTGTTATTAGATAAAAAAGTTGCAGTAAAGATGACTTGAATGATGGATTTAATTTTATTTATTTATAACAATTGTTTAATGAACTGATTTGAAATAAAAAAGCATTTTACGATTTAATAATTAATATTTATTGTTTAAACACTTAAACTTAAACATCTGTTTTTGAAGAGTCATTTGTTTTTGAATTTTTTTCCAACATTATTTTATTTCTTCTCCAATAAAAATTTAACCTAAAACGTAAATAAACGCTATTGCGTTTTTGTTGCCCAATAAATAAACAAGTAATTACATTGCAGCGTCCTCAAATTCCTCTACAGTTCCACTTCTGAAGAGACTAGCACTATTTATGAAATTTCCTAGCAATCGAGCACCTTATGAGATGTCATTTACTATTCAGTCGTTATATCTGGTATCGAGTTGGCCAACCATGACTGGTATACACTGGTAGCACAGAACACATTTGTATATGACTGGTAAGGTAACATTGTTATGAAATGTCATTTCATTGAGCGTACCGACTCCGAGGTTAGGAAAATAGAATATTGAAAAATAATGTACAATAAAGAACTTATTACAGTGTTATAAAATTATAAATAAATTACCCTTTACAAGAAAATAAATTTAACACTATATAAAACATAAGTAAGTATGAAATTATTGTATCATATTTCATTTGTTTTATTTTCATGTGCATTCCTTATTTCTATAATCTCAACGATTTTTTTTTAATGTTAAAACACAATCGTGTACGTGTAACTCTTGTATATTAAAAAAAATAGTGAGTGATTTGTGTTATTACAGGAATTAATAGAAAATGTATTCAAGAATACAAAAGTATGTATTGACAAAAACCCGGCACCGCCTGGCCAGCCACAAAACTTACAGTACTGGCATATTAAAAAAAAAGGAATTCTTGGCTAATAATGTACAGCCAGGAAAAACTGTCCATGGGTTTGTTTGCACAGATGTAGAACATATAAAAGAGTATAACATGACTGCTTATTACTTACAACATGAAAAAACTAAAACAGCATACCTACATTTAGAAAGGGATGATACCAACAATGTGTTTTCCATTGGATTTCGTACAACACCATTGGACTCTATGGGTACACCACATATCTTAGAACATACAGTTCTATGTGGTTCAGAAAAGTACCCAGTCCGTGATCCATTTTTCAAGATGCTAAATCGGTCACTGGCAACATTCATGAATGCATTAACAGGCCCTGATTATACATTTTATCCATTTTCATCACAAAATGAAATAGATTACCGTAACTTACAGAAAGTATATATGGATGCTGTTTTTAAGCCAAATTTAACTAGGTTAGACTTCTTACAAGAGGGTTGGAGATTAGAACATTCCAATTTGGAGGATAAAAATTCTGAAATTGTCTTCAAAGGTGTAGTGTATAATGAAATGAAGGGAGCATTTTCTGAAACAAGTTCCTTGTTTGGTCAGAAGTTTATAAACACAATTTTACCAAAAGGAACATATGGTTATGTGTCAGGTGGAGATCCTATATGCATACCAGAGTTGACTCATGAACATTTAAAAAAATTCCACTCAACATTTTATCATCCAAGTAATGCCAGAATATATTCCTATGGTAACTTCCCTTTAGAAGCAAACTTGAAGTTTGTTAATGAAGCTTATTTAAATAAATATGAATTTTTAGATCCTAAAAACAGTATTGTTATTAGTCAAGAGAGGTGGACAACACCAAAACGGGCTGAAATCACATGTAGAGTTGATCAATATGGTGGTCCAATTGAAAAGCAGAATCAGATTGCTATAGGTTATGTTATGTCTGATATAACAAACATTTATGAAACATTTATGATGCTGGCATTAGCAGAACTTATGATTATTGGTCCAAATTCAGCCTTTTATAAAAGTCTTATTGAGAAAAACATATCTGGAGGATATAATTCTCTTACAGGTTATGATAATCAAATACGAGATACACTATTTGTTGTAGGACTTAGGGATTTAGAGAAGTCAAAGTTTGAAGTAGTTGAAAAAATTACAAATGAAACTCTTCAAGAGATATTTGAAAAGGGCTTCGAGAAGGATCATATAGAAAGTGTTCTTCATGGGTTTGAGCTTTCAATAAAGCATCAGACACCAAAGTTTGGATTAAATTTACTATTTAATCTGATGCCCCTGTGGAATCACGATGGTGCTATTTTAAATGCTTTAAAAGTAAATCAATTGCTTGAACAACTAAAAAATAACTTATTGGAACCAAGTTATGTGAGAGATGTTTTAGAAAAATACTTTATTAAAAACAATCATAAACTTATAATGACCATGCAGCCAGACCCGAAATTTGATGACACATTTAATGTTGCAGAAGCCAAATTATTGCAAGCTAAGGTTAGTTCTTTGACACCAAAACAGAGAGAGGATATTTATCTAGATGGACTTCAATTATCCAAAGCACAAAAACAAATACAAAACTTAGACATCCTGCCTTGTTTGAAAATTGATGAGATCACATCAAATAAAACTGCTCCTCCATTAAAGCACACTGTTTCAGAAACTATACCATTACAGCTATGTGAGGCTAACACTAATGGAGTTACATACTTCAAGGGAGTGCTTGGTACAGATAGCTTGAATGACAATGAACGGCAGATACTACCATTTTTCAACTACATCTTGGATAAGTTTGACACAAAAACATATAATTATAGAGACTTCGATAAATATATTAGCAAATCCTGTTCAGGGCTGAGTGTTATTACACATATAACAGAACACATAGGCCAACCAGGTCAATATGAGCAAGGAGTAGTCATAAGTAGTCACTGCTTAGATGAAAATCTACCAAAATTATTAGATATTTGGTTAGAAATATTCCGTAAGCCAAACTTTAAAAATTCTGAGAGAATGACTATGCTCTTAAACAACTATTGTTCTTCTCTAACAAGTGGAGTTGTTAGCAGTGGACATACCTATGCAATGCAAGCTGCTAGATCTTTAATATGTTCTGTAGAAGAGTGCAAAGAAAACCTAATTGGATTACACCATGTTATGAATATGCAAACCATTCAAAAGTCATACAAAATTGATGAATTTCATTCACTGGTGGAAAGTATAGGTCAGAAGATTTTAAATGGCACCAATATGAGAGCTGCATTCCATTATTGCAATACAAATAAGGATGTTCATGATTCCATTGACAACTTCTGCAAGGAGCTATGCAAAAGTGACAAAAATAAAGAACTTAATCGAATAAATTGGATTGATTGCAAGGATATGCCAAAAGATAATCGTGGCTTACATATCTCTATGAACATTCCTGTCAATTTCTGTGCCAAAGTCATACCTACAGTTGCATACACGCATCCAGATTATCCAAAACTCAGAGTACTAACCAGATTCTTAACTTCAAAATATCTACACCCAATTGTTAGGGAACAGAACGGCGCCTACGGTGGAGGAGCAGTTTTAAATTTAGATGGTACAGTCAACTTTTATTCATACCGTGATCCAAACTCTCGTGTCACTTTGGACGTTTTTGATCAAACTGCTGACTGGATGTCTACTAACACCCATCTAATCGATGAGCAAAATCTTTTTGAATCGAAACTGTCTATACTACAGCAAATGGATCAACCAATTGCTGAACACATGAAGGGAGTTGATCTGTTCTTATATGGTCTATCGTATGACATTTGGCAAACACAAAGGGAGCGCGTATTGGCAGTAAAGAAAGAAGATTTACTCGAAGTATGTCAGAAATACTTAAGCAATGACAAATGGGCCGGTAAATGTGTGATTGGAGAGTGTGGATCTCAGGAATTGAAGAAAGGGAATGAAATTTGGGATAAGATCAGTGGTCCTCAGCAATAAATTATATAATTTCTTTACATGTGGAATAAATTACAGGTTACAGAGATCTACAATGAAATTACTATTTTTGTTTCGCGATAACTGCTTAATAAGAGTATTCGTGTCGTATTTAGTTTACAAATATTACTACCACGCCACTAATTTGAATGCTTTTGTACATCTAGAACTGATAAAACATCTTGGTATAATTTAATCATAGCTGTTCTAACATGTTCTTGGCATTCCTGACCAAGCAGCTCTTTTTAATAAAAATCATTCCTTCGGACATTTGTCGCTTAATAACAAGATCTCGTTATTATTTCTAACTTCGGCGGTGGCGGTTCGACGATATTAGTATGGAAATTTAAATTCGTTTAATCAGGTAGACCATTCACTTGACCATTGATTGACAAAAGAGTTTAACCACAACATGAATAGATATAGTTGGACAGCTCCACCCGATCTTGAATTTCACCGTTATCTACGCTGCACGCTGAACTGTAGCGCTATAATATTCTATGAAAATTCCATTTAGTAGGAATTTCAATAAAAAATATTTATTATAAATTATTGAAGTGAATTTGTTTTCAGTAGTTAAAGATCTATAAATTAGTTACTGAAAAACGTTGGTTAAAAAACGTGGATATATTTCAATTTAATGCAGTATTGATAAAAGCAAATATATAACAATTTCGATGAAATCGATTATTTATTGTCTATTCAGAGCCATGTGTCGCACACAAAACAATTAAATTACGTATGTCGGCAAAGCGCGGTCACTTGTGTCTGCCGTTCGACCAATGCGAGATCCTCGTACGTATGTGTGCGTCCGCCATTATCGCTCATTGTATGGAGCTAGCTTTCTGTACCTATGTATTTTGTGGTTTTATATCTTAAAATCGCCTGAATAAATGTGTACATTTAAATAGTCACGGTTTCTTTCAATCATCCATATTATACCTTTTTTGTGGTAATTTTTCATATTCTGCAATAGGAATATTTCTATGTAATTGTTTAAATAAAATGTCTATTTATATTCGCAAATTTATTTGCATGTCGTACTCAACCTGATGATAAATAAATGCTGTTTTTCTTTCGTACTGTCGTTTTATTGAAGCCTTTGAGCAGTGACGTGGTCGGTAGATGTTAATTTCCTGGCAGGATCTATGCTAATATGATGTAATAAAAAATTTGATAAAATTGTAGTTGAAACATCTGCCCACACTGGTGAATGAAAGTCATTCGTACAGTATCTTTAAAAGATTCAAAGTGGATACAATACTTGTCAATAGTACAGTAGATGCACGTATTTACATTTTGAGTTTAAGTACTTACCTAATGAAGCCTATTGAAGCGATGATGGCGCAGTGGTAGCGTGTACGACTTCGCGTCGAATGACGTGAGTTCGAATCCCTACAATGAGCCTGAGCTTTCGGTGAAGGAAAACATCGTGAGGAAACCATAGCATGGTGGTAGGGCTTTTTCTGATGCCCGCCTGGCTAGCTACCACCCTCAAGTTGAAAATCTGTCGCCAAGCATCAATAGGTGTGTTCCGGCAGCTGCACTTGAGAGCCAGTCTTCCACTAGGTTTAGCGTTTACCATCCTGGGCCATATCGTCACTTAACATCAGGTGAGATTGTGACCACTAAGCCAAACCTATAACGATAAAAAAAAAAGATCGAATTTTAATAAAATATTTCGTATTCTCTGGTTTCAGCTTATCATTATATATAGCAGTGGTTTCCAACCTTTATTGGAACAGGGACCACTTTGATTTTGCTTGTTGTTAGTAGGGACTACAAGGTTCAAGACAAATAAAATGTGCCAATGTGAAACTAAACTTTAATCGAAATTTTTAATGAATATTTTTGAACATTTGCGCTCGCTCCAGCTATCCGTGCTCATCCCTACACACTGTTGAGCCCGCGTTATAAGGAATTAAATTTAAATTATAATTAAAAAATTTCTGGACCATACTTTATTTATTCTTTTTTATTTATTCATATTTATCTCTTGCCTACGTACGACTATGTAAGTGGTTTTTTTTGGCGGGATCTTAAACTTGTAGTGGTTTTGATTTTTTATTCATAAATTTGTGTTACTTGACCCTATATTGTGTAATACAGGTGGCGTTTTGCATAATAAAGCTTGGTTATTTTGCACAAGTGATATGAATTCTAAGGTGCCAAATGAGATGGAAACTCCCTAGAAAGTTCTAACAAGGGAGCCACCACATTGTTAGGATTCTGAAATCGTCATAACTCTGGAAACTATATTGACTCGATAATGGTAGTAATGGTCTTCAATAAAGATGACCGTCGCCAAGTTAGGAAAAAGAAGAAGAATATGTAAGGGTAGCAAAAGTTTTCCTAGCAACTCTCTTCGGTAACAAACTAAACGGCTGAAACGGCTATTTTACCGCATCACTCGTATTAATTTTTAATTATTAATAAAATTTATTTAAAGATTAAGAATTTGGACATTTTCAGAGCCCTGTCTAAAATGTACGAAAAACCAGACGAAGAATACTTCGACGATTGCCTTAATTTTTTCCAAGATTATCAATATTTGTACAATTCTCCCAATACAAATATATTAGTCGACAATATTTTGGACCAAATAAATTTAAATAATTTTGATAATGTAGACATACATAGTGAAGAGTTTGAATTAAAAGTCTATAAACATGAAAATTTGAAAGATTTTTTCGATAGATTGGATAAAATAAAGCCCATTTATAATGATTTTTGTGCTGATGAAAGTTTGCAAAACTTTACAAATGCTCCTTTAAGGTCGAAAAAAGAACATGAAATAATTTATCTGGCAAGTGAAATAAAAAAAGTTTCCGAAGAAACCAATTGTGAGGTGGTTGTTGATTTTGGATCAGGTTTAGTAAGTAGAATTTTTCTTTCTATATAATCCATATATTTTACTTATAGGTATACTAGTGGCCCATCCCGGATTCGCACGGATAGAAAAATATTTTAAAGACAGATTTTCATACAAACTATCATCCCATTTTCACTGCCTTAGGGGTTGAATTTTCAAAAATCCTTCCTTAGTGCTCACCTACAGTGTAAATGGAACCCGCATGAAAATTTTTTTTACGGTCCTACCCCAGTAGTTTAGGCTGTGCGTTGATCGATCAGTCAGTCAGTCAGTCAGTTTCTTGCTTTATATATATAGATTAAATCTTTCGTATAAATAAGAACATTTTAAGCTTAATTTTACAATTATTTACAGTTTTTTTTATATTAGTTCTGCAGAATAACTTTACAGCACCTGGTGGTAAGTACCATACCGTCCACAAACAACGGCGACCGTCGGTAATACAAATTTCCAAACCAAACATAATCCGCAGTTCAGGACTGTTTACATGGTTATTTTGAATTATAACATTAAATCAAAACTATTTATAAGGTTTCAATTTTAAATTGGTCTTAAATTGTTAATTTAGTATTTTTTTTATTCACAATAGGCCAAGCGTTTATAGTAAATCGTTTTTGAATTCGTTCTAAACACAAAGTATGTGTTGTAAAGTGTGGACACCATATTACAGTGTAGTACATTTCTCATTAAAGTATTATATAAATAATAGGTTCTCTAGAACCTTCCTGTCACGTACGCTAGGTTTGTGGAATAGATTGCCCAGCTCGGTTTTCGCCCAGGGCTATGACATGGGGCTCTTCAAAAAAGGGTTGAAATACAGTTTCCAAGGTCAGCAACATGGCTGTAATGCCCCTGGTGTTGCAGTTGTCCATAGGTGACGGTAACCATTTACCATCAGGTGGGCCGTCTGCCTGTTTGCGCCATTTGGCATAAAAAAAATAATAGGATCTGAAGCGGTTTAGCGCTTCATGTTTCATATAACGAAGCCAGATACTCGTTTTTTAGTAAGATTGTCCAAGAGGGGTAAAAAATAAAGTTTATGATCTAATAATACTCCCAGATCCCGAACGAGCTCTTTCGTTTCTAGGTATGTCCGATGCATATGGTATTTATAATGGTTTGAAATGTGTTTATGGGTGTATCATGTTTGACCATTGCCCACTGATTTTTACTGAGCTTTATGCTATTATCAAGGCACCAATTAGTAAGACTATTAATATCCTTTTGTAGTACTTCTGCATAATTTTGTAATACAGAATATGCATGAAATATTTTTATATTCTTTGGTACATAGCCGTAAAAAATTAAACATTGGTGAAAATGTTATAATTTAACACCAAAATAAATATTTTAAACTACAATGAGATTAGGGAGATTTAAAAGCCACCATTCTGGCGCCCCCTGTAACAGGTTTATTTCCTATTTAATATAATAATTGTATTCTGTTGAACCTTATCAAGTGAAGAAAGTTTTTTGCTGGGTTGCCCGCGGATCGCGACCACCGTACATCAAGTGTAACACCCGCTGTATTAGCATACTTAAACGTATCAAGTTCCGTGATCAGCCGGGGTATAACCAGTAATCAAACAGGCTAGTTGGGTATCCGTACCTGATTGGATTGCGACCACCATCCACATGATGGTAAAATCGTCAGTATCTTTCTTTTGGTATGTCGTGGTTCGGGATCAGCTATTGTATGTATACTCAGCTGCCGATATGCTTAGAGGCCGCCATGACTGCGACGGCCGTCAATGGATTGCCTTTCACACGATGGTCGCCGTCGTTTCTGGATTCTGTTGTACATACCATCAGGCACAGTGCCGTTGGCCCGTCACTTTATCATGTTACTATAAAAAAGCATTTGTCTTATATTACAGTTGTATTTAGTCAAGTTATTTTGTTAGTCATTTATAATAGGATGGTCTGGCCAACATACTCGACTGACGATCTTCAATTTGCATTCTAAGAATGCAATATTTCACTAATTATTAATACAATACTACATTAATTTCAGGCTGGCATGACAGCGGCGACCGCTGATGGATTTCGATCTCTCGATGGTGGCCGTTGTATTAGAATTGTACTGTGTTTACCATCAGTGACAGCAAAGTCAATGTGCCGAGCTATTATAAACAAAAAACACGATAAAACTTCAATACAAATACAAAACTACAAAGACACCCAGTAACTTCGCCTTTGGGGACGACCTGAGCTCGTACTTTGACGTCACGATTCGATTTTACGCATAACGTTGCATTTTGTGTTTTTAAATTTCCCTCGTTTTTTATACTTTTTATTGATGAAAATCTATTAAACTAAAAGGAAAAAAACACGTTATAGGTTTAATTCTACGCTAATAATGATTCCAAATAAAAATACTTGGTATATATTTAAATTATACGCATATTGCCTATTCCACTACACGTGCTATTTTCAGATCCTCCGCAAACATAAAAGGTGTAGAATATATGAAGTTTTGTGGCAGATCGTTGAAGATAATAAATAAAATGATTAAGGTTTTGCTTTGTGCACGTACCACGCACAAACAACTGTATAGATTTTTATTTGTTCATACACATATCTTCATAAATAATAATTCTATAGTCCACGCGAGTGGAGCCGCGGGTATAGCTAGTATTAAATAAGATTGGACCTAAATGCAAGCCCTGCGGAATACCAGACAAAATTTTAAATTATCAAAGATGTATATCAATTAACAACAACATAAAATAAAGATTCTTTAAATAGGAACTAAACCGTTTGATGGGCACATTGAATCCGTAGGCAGAATGTTTTTGGAGTAGTAGACCAAATGAAACGTTGTCAAAAGCCTTAGTTAGATCTTTTTACTGTCCATAGAGTTAATTACCTTCTCTATAAACAGTACCAAGTTGGTGCTGGCTAATTTTTCGTATATAAAACCGGCTGTTGCAAAGATTACACTTCCAAAGTGTATTCAACGGATACTTATGCCTAGGATATTGAGGCTGTCACGCTTTGTGAGTGAGACATTATGAAGAAAAAATACAGTTCAAAATGAAATTCTGTCCTAGTATAGCAGTTAGTTGCAAATGTTGAACTCGTTCCTTCGTACTGTCCTGCATGTAAATAATTAAACTTATTAATCCTATTGTACCTATACTTTCCAGGGATATCTCGATCAGCAGATTTTCGAAACCACCAACTTAAAAGTTTTAGGATTGGAATGTAATGAAAGCCACTATGTAAGCGCTAAAAATCGTCAGAGGAAGTATCATGAGAAATCTGTTGAAAATGTCAAATATATAAAACATACAATAACAGGAGAATCCTATTTAAAAATACAGGAATATTTGTTAGAAAAATTTACAAATTGTAAGGATTTTTGTATAACAGGACTTCACGCGTGCGCAGATTTGACGATAGACGCCATTAATATTTTTTTAAAGATGGAATCCGCTAAATCTTTAATCTTAATACCATGTTGTTACCATAAACTGATAGAAGAAAGGGGATTTTTCAAAAATTTTCCTCTCAGTAAATGTCTGAAAGATATTTTAAATCGAAAAAAAGGATGGAAATGTATAAATGTGCCATTTTTAAGATTAGCCGCCCAACCGCCAAATTATTCCGATAAAATTGAGGATTTAGTTTTTAATCTGTTGGCAAGAGCGGTTTTACAACTTTACGCCTATAAACGTAAGTATTTTTAGAAACTACCGTTTTAAACCCATGTGCAAGATACAATCACTAGAAACTCCACTCGCTGAAATAGCAGCGAGCTGCTTATATTACGTCGCGCCGCGAAGAGATATCAATAACCGATGCAGCCATTCTTAACAGAGACTGCTTTTAGGCAAATTTAGTAGATACCTATTGTTGGGTCCGCGTCACTTCCCTCGACTGAGGAGAGGGGGGGTGACGAGTACCCGGGAGGGGGACGGGCGAAATTTGTATGTGCCGGATGCCCGTCTCGTGACACCCCTACTAATGTACCGGCGACTCGAAGCCTCGAGGCGGAGATGAAGGGTCCGAGGAGAGGGGGGGGGGATGCAATATTGCACCTCAATATCCACCCGAAGCGACGACTCTTCAATGAAACACCAAAATCTTCTTAGTAGCGGAGCGTTCTTAGGCCGACCAATCTTCGTATTGCTGCTATTGACATCTGTCGGATTGACATCTATCTATAGACGCTAAATCACATGCCCCAGTACAAAACTCGCGAGCTTAAGTACTCCGAGGCGTTACCTTATAGAGAGCCCCTATCGCCTAGAGAGCTCGGTTCACTATTGTTATCTATTTTCACTTTGGTCGGCCTATTTCCCGCTCTATAATTCTTTATTTATAATCCTTACATACATGTATTATACATCATTATTTTCCTTATTCTATGCTCTATATAATTCAAATTAAATCTTATTCGTAAAAATTACCATTTTATAATAATTTACAAAAAACCTTAATTTCTATGGGCGAACACGCCGTCCGGTCTATGTATTTTATATATTACTATTAAACTATTATAAATCTTATTATTATCTTTGTTGCATTCTATTCTGTATCTATAATTCCATAATATTAAACACAAATTCAATACATATTTCAATAATTAACGGTTACTTAAACCGATGAAACATACATCTCAAGAAAATCGTATTATCTAGTACCAACCCTATACATATTCCATACATTGTAAACAAAATATCAATATTCTATTTCTAAACACATTCTTAACATAATTATATCAAATATATCTATAATAATAACTTATTCGTATGTCTCTATTCAATAATTACATATTCGTATGTCGCCAACATCCTCCCCCTCGTGCGCAGCACCAACTCCAGTCATGGCGACATTGCTGAAGGCTGTCCGGAACCGGCGTCACGTTGCTCGTCGCTCGTCGTTGGAACCAGTAGCACCACCTTGGAGCTCGGTCTCTTCAGCGTCCCGCCTGCGGTGCGCACTTCCACTATCCGGATGCGGCCGTCTGGTCCAGTGTGCGTTTTGGTTACCACACCCCTGGGCCACGTGTTTCGTGGCAGCGTGGAGTCTACGATCAGCACGGTGTCTCCACACTGCAGGTCCCTGTTGGAAGTCCCTCCATTGACCCTCCTGGTGAGTAAGGTGGGTAGGTACTCCTTGAGCCACCTGCTCC
This sequence comes from Saturnia pavonia, assembly GCA_947532125.1. Lineage (NCBI taxonomy): Eukaryota > Metazoa > Arthropoda > Insecta > Lepidoptera > Saturniidae > Saturnia > Saturnia pavonia. Next base: position 9,597,765 of record OX383921.1, read on the forward strand.
AGAAATGGTCAGCCATGCGTTGTGCTACTCTCCAGCTCCGTCGCCCGGCGAGGTCCTCGTCTGTGAAGCTCCCAATCCTTGGAGACCCGCAGGATCTCCCGATGAGAAAGTGATTTGGAGTCAGGGCTTCTTCGTTTTCATTTTCTTCCGCGGCGAATAGTGGTCTGGAGTTCACTATGTGTTCTGCTTCCAGCAGAAGCGTATGTAGTGTCTCTTCTTGTGGGCACCTCTCTTTCAGGGTAACGGCCAGGGCCGACTTGACTGACCGGACCAGGCGTTCCCATGCTCCTCCCATGTTTGGTGCTCCAGGTGGTATGAACTTCCACTGGACACCTATCTTTCCCGCAGCTGTAGCGAAATCTTCAGTCCTCAGGTCCTTGGCTGCTTCTTCTAATTCCTTGTTGCTCCCGACGAAGTTGGTACCGTTGTCGCTGTATATCACCTTGGGCATTCCTCGCCTTGCCGCCATGCGCCGGAGAGCTAGTATCATTGAGTCGGTCGATAGCGATGCCGTCAGTTCCAAATGTACAGCTCTTGTTGTGAGGCATGTGAACAACGCTTCCCATCTCTTCTCGTGGCGTCGTCCTACCGTGACCGTCATGGGGCCGAAGTAGTCGACGGCAGTGCACGTAAACGGAGGCTCGCCGAATCTCAACCGCTCCTTCGGAAGGTTTCCAGTAGGTGGCGTATGTGGTGCGCTTCGATATACTTTGCACCACTGACACTGATGCGCCACTGTCCGTACTGTTGACCGCAGCCCGAGAACCCAGTATCGCTGTCTCACCTCATTAATCACGGTGGCGTGGTTTCCGTGGTTGAATGCTGCGTGGTAGTGATGTATGAGCAGCCTCGTGATTTTATGCTTGCCATCCAGGATCACGGGACGTCGATATGCTCTTTCCATAAACGTGGCTGCGTCAATTCTTCCTTTTACCCTCAATAATCCATCCTCCACTATAATATCGAGTTTCTTCAGTTTTCCTTGTAGATCGGAGGTCGTCGAACTTCCAAAACTTTCGTCTTGGCTTCTCTTCAATAACAGCTTCTCTGCTCTCTCTAAGTATATCTTGTCTATAGGCAGGAACTTCTCTCTTTGTTTCGGTGTCGTAGGCTTCACAATGCTCTTGAGTTTTTTCTTCTTCGCTCTTCTCCAGGTCGGATCTTGCTTTTCCATCTTCCGGGATATGCAGGTGAGCTCCTTCCGCTTACGGCACAGGTCGATGAATTGAAGCACTCTAGCTGTCGCCCTCCATAATCTTGTCCAGCTGGAGAACCGATCAGGCTCTGGTGTAGGTAGCTGCTCTTCTGGAGTCCTTGTAGCCGCGACAGTGTGCTTCTCTTTCTCTTCCCCTGTTGGCTCCGTCTTGAACGTTCGAGGTTCAGGCCAGCCGGTCTCTTCTAGACGCAGGAAAGCGGGCCCATTGAACCACCGATGTTCCTTCCCGAAGTCTCGAGGCACTCCTCTTGTTGCGTCGTCCGCCGGGTTTTGGCTAGTCGGGACCCAGCGCCATTCTTGTGGTTTCGAGAGGTCCTCTATTTCTGCAAGCCGATGCGCTACGAACGGTTTGAAGGTCCTCGGATCCGACCTGATCCATGAGAGGACCGTGCTTGAGTCAGTCCAATACGTCCGTTTCTTGATCTTCAAGTCCAGTTCTTCTTCCACCGTCCGTGTCATCCGAGTGCCCAACAGCGCTGCCTGCAGTTCTAGCCGTGGGATGGATACCGGCTTCAGGGGAGTTACTCTTGCTTTGGCTGCCAGCAATGCAACATGGTAGCCTCCATCTTCTTTGCGCACTTTATAATATACCGCGCAAGCGTAGGCAGTCTCGCTAGCGTCGGTAAACGTGTGCAGCTCCCCCTCGTCGCTTGAGTGCGTGAAGCATCTTGGAATGCGCAGGGTCTCCAGCACCCGAACATTCGCGAGATACTCTCTCCATGCTTCTTGATCACTTGCGGTGACTTCCTCGTCCCAGTCAACGCCGCTTCTCCATATGTTCTGTATGAGAACCTTCCCTTGTATGAGAACCGGTGATGCCACTCCCATAGGGTCGAAGGTGGCCATCACGGCGCTCGTCACTTCCCTCTTGGTAGGTCCTCTTATTTGCTGGACATCTCCCTTAAATTTCCCTAGGCATGTCCTGAATCCCAATTCGTCGTCCTCCGTGTACCAGCGTAAGCCCAGGGTCTTCTCCTCTTTCGGTCCGAGGTCGATCTCCATCTGCCCGGTTTCCTTGGTGAGGCTTCTTAACACGGAGGGACTATTGGATGCCCATCCTCTCAACTCGAATTTTGCCTTGTTGTGGATGACGTCGACTTCTCTGGCTATCTTGGTTGCTTCGTCCTCTGTATCGAAGCTCTGCAAGTAGTCATCCATGTAATGGTTGTGCTCCACTGCACGAGCGGCCTCCGGGAACTGATCTTGATATTCAGCAGCGTTCTTGTTCTTGACGAAGATCGCAGCACTTGGAGAACAAGCGGCCCCAAATATGACTGATGTCATCCTGTATTCCTTGATGGGTCCACTCGCTTGCTCGCCCTTCCATAAGAATCTCAAGCTATCACGATCCTCTTCTCGTATTCGTATTTGAAGAAACATCTCTTTGATGTCAGCCACCACGGCGATTGGTTTCTGCCGGAACCGTAGCAGGACACCGAAGAGTGATTGCAGCAGATCTGGCCCAGACAAGAGCAGGTCGTTCAGACTCTTCCCTCCTGTTTTGGCTGCAGCGTCGAACACCAGGCGTTTCTTCTTCTTCGTTGGATGCGTGACAGCAAAATGTGGCAGATACCACTTCCGTCTTGAGGTTGTATCTTGATCGGCTTCCTCTGCATATCCATTATTCACGAGGTTTTCTATTTGATTTTCGTATTCTTTCTTCAGTTCCGGATCCCTATGCAGCTTCTTCAAAATTCCATGTAATCTCACTTTAGCGGCTTTGAAGTTGTCTGGCAGTTCCTCTTCATCATTCTTCCAGAGGAGTCCAACTTCGAAGCGTCCATCTTCCAAGCGCCGGCTGGTCTTCTCCAGAATGTCCAGTGCTCTCTGGTCCTGGTCTGTGCTTGGCAACTTCGGCAGGACCCCCAGTGACTCCACCGCGAAGTGATCCTTCATCAACTTCTCCAATGCCTCTTCACGGGCTGACACGTGTGCACATGTCATGAAGTTGACTGGTCGCGACGTGCCTCCATCGAAACCATGCAGCACCCATCCGAGCTGAGTGAAGAATGCCACTGGCTGGTTCTTCTTTCCTTTGCGCGTCGCCCTCGATATGATGAGTTCCCAGTTGTCCTGTCCTATCAGCAACTTGGGGGAATCCTCTTCATAGTGCAGTTGCTTCATCAGCTTCTTAAGGTGAGCACAGTTCTCTATGGTGCTCTTCTCCAGTCGCTGAGGCGTCAGGTTCATGTCGTCAATGGTGCGTGCCCCGGTGACTGTTCTCTTCTTTGACTGGTGCAGTCCTCTTATCTGCATGTTGAGCTTCATCGAATCCTTCTTTACCATGGATTGCCCACCCACGGTTTCCAAATGAAGCGTCTCCTTGGGTCCCTCGAGGCCGACCTGCTCAGCAACCGTCGAGTCCAATAGGGTGACCGTTGACCCCTCATCCAGCAGAGCCAAGACCCTGGCTTCTCCTGCTGGTCCATAAACCTCGACAGGAATCATCTTCAGGTACGCTCTCGATGACCTGGTGCAGTTCACAGGAAGTCTCACGTTGTTGGCCACTTCTTTTTGTTGCTTCGTTTCTTCTCTTCTTTCTTCATGCAGCAAGCTATGGTGCCAACGTTTGCAGGTTGGGCATGGAGGGTGACGGCAGGTCTCCTTTCGATGTCGTCCGCTCAGGCACTTGTAGCATAACCGTGATTCCTTCGCGATATTCCATCGGTTCTTCACAGGTGCTTGACGGAACTTGGGACATTCATGTAGAAAATGTCCCTCGTGGCAATGTGGACATGCAGTCTTCTCTCTTCCTCCTTGATCAATCCCCTGCTTCTCTCTTCCTGGTCTCTCTTCTTTGATGTGATCAGTCGTCGTATGCGCAGCTTGCCTTCTTGGTATCTGCTTCCTCGTAGCAGCCTCTGGTGTGGCGTGTGGTCCGCATCGGTCCGCCATCCTATTCAGGAACCTTGCCATCAGGTTCAGGTCAGGATCCCCTTCAGCCTTGTCCGCGACGTAGTCATACCAGCGATACTTCAATATGGCTGGCATCTTGTCGGCGATGCTCCTCAGTATCTCTGGTGACTGGAGGTATTGTGGCTTCCGCAGTCCTCGTATCGCCGCCACGGTGTTGTTCACGTTGCTTGCGAGCAGGCACACGTCGTACGGGTTGTCGCTGATCGGTGGCAGCTTCCTTATTCTGTCCAGTTCTGCCAGAACCAGCGCGTCCGCTCTTCCATAACACCGCTTCAAGGCTTCCATCACTTCCCCCGGTGTGCTCTCGGAGTATAGTTGACTGCGTACTCCTTCTCTTGCTTCCCCCTTCAGGGCTCTTCTTAACCTTGCCATGTTCTGTACGTCGGAGAAGAGTGGGGCTGTGTCCTCGTAGACGGCTTTGAATGCCATCCACTCCCTTGAGTCACCATCGAAGAATGGCAGCTGATGCATGTAGTCCGGTTGCAGCACTTGACCTTGGATGTGAACGCTCTTCATTTCTTCAGCAATAGCCCTTGCGAGGTTTCTGTGACTCATCTCCATATCTGTCTTGGTGTCGGGCTTGTCGGCGGAAGGTGGGGGAATCCCTATGCACCCCTCCTTGGATGCCTCCCCCTCGTGTCCCTTCTTGGAGAATCCTTCTGCAGACTGCTGGACCCATTCCCTGACGTGGTCCACCCGGTCCAATGGCTCTTCTATAAATGAGTCTTCATCCTCTTCATTTTCGGCTTGTATGACTTCTAAGCGCAGCCTGGCGGCTACTGTGGCTGCTTGTGCTTCCCGAAGCTCCTTCTCGGCTAACTCGGCGCGGGCCTCCAGTTCCTTGTGTCTTCTTTGTGACTTCACTGATGCAGGGCGGTTCCTCCTCACGGTGGATGCTTCCTTGTCTTCATGACCCTGGGAAGTCGTCGTCGTGTCACGCGTCGTGCCGGTCATGGTGGTCTCGTATGAAGTGAACTCCGTAGTTCCCGAGCCGCTCTGCTGTGCTTGAGTCCCTGCCGCGATGGCTTCTGTGTTTTCAGGCGCCTGTTCCCTCGATGAACCCTTCTGGCTTCTTGTGACTGGCATCTCGTAGTGGTGTTGAGGATCCGGCTCGAAGGACCAACTGTTGGGTCCGCGTCACTTCCCTCGACTGAGGAGAGGGGGGGTGACGAGTACCCGGGAGGGGGACGGGCGAAATTTGTATGTGCCGGATGCCCGTCTCGTGACACCCCTACTAATGTACCGGCGACTCGAAGCCTCGAGGCGGAGATGAAGGGTCCGAGGAGAGGGGGGGGGGATGCAATATTGCACCTCAATATCCACCCGAAGCGACGACTCTTCAATGAAACACCAAAATCTTCTTAGTAGCGGAGCGTTCTTAGGCCGACCAATCTTCGTATTGCTGCTATTGACATCTGTCGGATTGACATCTATCTATAGACGCTAAATCACATGCCCCAGTACAAAACTCGCGAGCTTAAGTACTCCGAGGCGTTACCTTATAGAGAGCCCCTATCGCCTAGAGAGCTCGGTTCACTATTGTTATCTATTTTCACTTTGGTCGGCCTATTTCCCGCTCTATAATTCTTTATTTATAATCCTTACATACATGTATTATACATCATTATTTTCCTTATTCTATGCTCTATATAATTCAAATTAAATCTTATTCGTAAAAATTACCATTTTATAATAATTTACAAAAAACCTTAATTTCTATGGGCGAACACGCCGTCCGGTCTATGTATTTTATATATTACTATTAAACTATTATAAATCTTATTATTATCTTTGTTGCATTCTATTCTGTATCTATAATTCCATAATATTAAACACAAATTCAATACATATTTCAATAATTAACGGTTACTTAAACCGATGAAACATACATCTCAAGAAAATCGTATTATCTAGTACCAACCCTATACATATTCCATACATTGTAAACAAAATATCAATATTCTATTTCTAAACACATTCTTAACATAATTATATCAAATATATCTATAATAATAACTTATTCGTATGTCTCTATTCAATAATTACATATTCGTATGTCGCCAACACCTATAAATACTTATGATTGCTACGAAGCAATCTGTGTCAGTGTCCTAATCCAATATGGAGCTTCCATTGCATATGGGTAAATTTCTATCCAAGATTAAAACTAAGGACGGATGAAATAATAATTTCAATAAGACCTAAAAGACTGCAACTTGCTGGTCCCAGAAACAAAGTGTGCTCGAGTAAAACCCCGAGAAACCATAGTTCCCGCCGCCAAGGTCGGGCAACTCTTTGTTCCTCACACTCGCCGCAGTCCGATCCTCCGGCATTGAGCCCTGAAGCTTACTGCTTGCACGATACACTATATCTACTAGTAGATATACATAAATAGATAGTTCTAGATACATGACATGGAACTTATACCTGCGCATCAACACATTAGAAACATAGCTTATGTAAGGGTTTACTTTTTTTCTTAATTAGTTAGATCCATAAAACAATTGACAGATTAACAAAATACATATACTTATATTCTTAAATATGTATACATAGTTATGTTCAATGAATAGTTCGTTAGGTTCCGTTCGTGGAATTGCATACACGGCAGTAGCACAAATCGAGGTTCGGCCACTTAGTAGCACCCTGGCACCTTTTGCCATTTCTGCAAGGTGCCTTCTGTGCTTCCCACAAAGCTCGGTGAAGATGCAGAGGATCCTCAGGCCAACAAGATAAGTCTGTACGAAAAAAAATATACGTATCTTCTATCTGTCTAAATAAATAAAATGATTGAAGTTAGACGATGTGCGCGCATCACGCAAAAAATACTGGATAGGTTTTGATTTAAAAAATAGTTTACTCCTTAGATGGTCCTTGTAATATAAAAGTTATTTGAGTTTTAAGAAATTACGATTTCTTCTGTCGTAAAGGCCTACCGACAAACCGTCCGCACAACACGGTGAATTGTTAATGCTTAATCTTCAATGTTTTACTACTTATTTTCGTTCTCAATGATTGTTCATCTCTAGCTTTATATTTTATTGTGCTCAAATGTTTTAGTTATTGTATATTTTTCTACTGCAACTTAATAGTTATTTGTGTACCTTCAAATATAAATACGTCGATTTCTTGAAATAAACATGCACTAGTAAATCAGTTTCCCAAGCGTTTACATGTATTCAACAAGGAGTCAGATCTATTATTTATTTCCATACAACCTTCCTAAAGCAATACGCGGTAGCCCTACTAATATTGCTAAATCGCAAATAAAATATTTTTAACAAGTAATTTATAATCTTTTACAGGAAATTGCAAACTGAGAAGAAATAAACGTAAAGCAGTGAAAACAAAGATAATGAATAATAATTTCGAAAGTTATCTCCGTGATGCTTGTACAAATGGTTTTACATTACTGGCAAATGAACCTCTCAACCAAGAAACACAATTTGATATTGAAGAGATAATGTCAATATGGCGTCAAATGTCAGAGTTGACACCCACAAAGGTGGGAATTTACATACTTCTACAAAAGCACCTGCAACCAGTGTTTGAAAATTTTATTTTATATGATAGGATTGTTTACCTGAGAGAAAATGATGTTAAGTGTCAAATCAAGAAAGTATTTAATGAAAAAACATCACCAAGATGTATAGCTTTATTAGCTTATAAGTAAAACATTATTTAGTAAAATTATTAATCACATATTCTTTATGAATAAATAATAGATATTGCTATATTTTATGTACAACTATCTTTAATCACTTAGCAAACAAATTTAATAAATATACCAAGCATAACTAATTATGCTTTAATGTCGAAGTCACAAATAATAAATATGTATATATATAACTTAATAAATATGGTAAAATATTAATAAAACTTAATTAAATTACTAAAAAAAAAACAAAGAAATTTATGTAGACTATTAATTAGTTTTGTATTTGGAAAGATCAGATTTATAATGGTTCATTTTAGTAATTATATAGCAGTAGTAAATGTCAGTATTTCATTACTAGTATTTCTATTTTCACAAATAGACTTCTTAAAACTTAAAAGCCAGTAGATGTTGTTTGATAAGAATATTAAAATACTTGTTTAATTAATAAGTGTACATTTGACAAAAGATTCCAGAAATCATTGGAATCTTTGTGCCTGGACACTATGGCATATGCCATAAAGAAGGCTTTAGGAAGAGCTAAAAAGAAAAGGCTACTTTACATCAAATTTTAAAACCCTGATGAATATATCTATTGCGCAAAATGAACTAAAAAAGATCTGTACCTTGCAAGACATTACATCAAAGTGGAAGCTCACTTGTGGAAGACAGTAAATCTGACAATCATTTCTTTCTTTCAACATTACTCTTGATTTCTTCTTTAAATGGAAGCTTTGGTCTTCCCGGCTTTCGTTGCAGCATCATGTTTTTTTTCCATTCCAATGTTTCATCAGTTTCTGGAAAAATAACCATCTCACCTGTATTCGGATTGATGGGATAAACTCCATCAGGGGTGTGTTTTTTTCTTGCCATATCCATACTATGCCTTCTCTTCATGTGTTTATTAAAATTTGGCCAATTCGTAAAGTCTCTTTGGCAGATGTCGCATGAATATGGTTTCACACCAGTATGCTGACGAAGATGTTGATTTAAAATAGTTTTAAAACGAAAGCCCTTATTACAATAAGAACATGTGTGAGGTAATGAGTCTGTATGAATTATTAAGTGTGATTTCAGTTGCTTTTGTAACCGAAAACATCTTCCACACTGATCACAAGCAAATGGTTTATGTCCATCATGAGTCCCGACATGTCTACGTAAATGATGTGGTGTTTTGAAACAACATTTGCAGATTTCACATTGAAAGGGGCGTGCCTCATTATGTAATGTCATATGACCTAATAAATTTTGCTTATGCAAGAAACACTTTCCACAAATTTCACATATGTGATCCCGTTTCCTCTCGGTATGTGTTAACAGATGAGTATTCAAACTGCTTTTATTTTTAAATGTTTTTTTACATACAACACAGGTTAAACTATTCATAAGTTGTATCTTTGGTATATCTCGTAATCTCTTATCTTTGTAAAATGTATCTACATGCTTTTTAAGTTCATCTACATTCACAAAACAAGTATTACAGCCCCAACAAATGTGTTCTGAAGTAACATGTTCACCTTTATGGTTTCTTCCTTCTTTCAAATTTGTAAATCGTATACAACACTTGTAACATGATAATTTGAGGAATTTTCGATGTCTACGGACATGAATTAAGAAGCTGTCAAGATTTAATTTACGAATATTGCAATCAGTGCATCGGAATGCATTGCAACATGTGTGATACTGCATTGAGTGATTACGGAGCTCATCCACTGTAAGAAACTGTGTTTCACAGTATGCGCACATCCAACTGTAGTCTCGCCATGTAAGTTTTAACTGAGATAAAGGAATAGCGTCCAAACTAGAACTATGCCTTTTCTTAGGATTTATTACAGATTTTTTTAAATATAACTCATCATCTTTTAATAACAATGCTTTACTATCGATATTGTCTCGTAGTATTTCTTCTTTTACAAGGATATCGTCCTCATATTTAAGATCGGCTGAGTCGTAACTATGATTTTCATTGTCAGAGTCTCCAACCTCCCTTTTAACTTGCGAGGCTAAAATTAAATCGTTTAATTTCATCTGGGCTCGTTCTATTGCAAGAACAAAAGCAAAAGCTTTATTTAAATTCGATATACAACAGAAACAAACCATTTTTGGAAGACTACTTTCATGGAAATCTGTGGCAGCGTTAATTCGAGTTAATTTTTCGACGATTTCCCGTTGTTTTTCGTGATCGACTTGTAGGTTTTGAAGTTTACTGTTAGGTTTAAGTTCTGCACAAAGTCGACAATAAGCATGTTGAAGTGAATCCATCACAATATTTGCAAAAAACTACATAGGTTTTCTTAGTTATTTTTGTTGTTCATACTTTCTGCCGCTGTCCTCAATTTTTGATATTTGATAGTGATGTCGATAATCGATTGTCAATAATTGAATGATCGATTATTACAATAAATAGATGTTCAATTGTGTAAAATAAAATCGATCATGACATTGATTATGCAAAATAATTGAAAAGGAAGACGGTATACCTGGGCCTGCCGCCTAACTCTTGACGCGTTCGAGTTCTAAATCGAATCGAATAAAATTCGATTTGGTGAGATTTGGGCTTGTTGAAATCAAAACTAGTGCACAATCATGCTGTGGCTCGAACTTCAATCGATTTTATCAATCAATTTTATGTCAAAATGTTAAAACTAAAAGAATCTAAGCAAAGATTTATAATACTTTACGGTGACTTGTGTGTATACTGTGATTGGATACAGATATCGACGTTGATATAATTCGATTATAACTCAATCTTGATTTTCGATTCGGTTTGGTTCAGGAGTATAATTGTAGGATCGAGTTCGAATCAAAAGTGAAATCGAATCAGAAACAAAATCCAATTCGAATCAGTTTCAAGAGTAACCCTCCTGATTATTATACGTGGAGTATCGTATAATATATGGGTGTATTTTTGGACTTAATTGAAAAACAGCTTGACCAATTTTTATGAAATTTGGTACACAGGTAGTAAATGTCACGTTGTATCATGATCACGGAAATAAATCATTTGTAATTTTATATATATTAATAAATGTATTTCATCATAATATGTGTAATTTTTCAATTGATAAATCTATAAGAATTATCAATAATAATTAAACGTAAAATCAATCTATAAATTATTTTTTTATTAATTCATAAAGAATTTTTTTACATAGGAAATATATTATGTCATTAATCAAATGGTATGCACAATAAGCAACTGGACAGCAATAACAAATGATTAATGTTTAAATTTGTAATATTATAATGATCATTCAATCACTAATGAATGAAAAATTACCTGAGTGTGACATCTGCATCAAAGGAAAGATGACAAGACTACCTTTATCATCTGTTGAAGAACCAAGATCAAAAGATCGTTTAGTAATAATGCACAGCGACATCATAAGATAAGAAGAATAAGATTTCGCAACATGTGGGCCCATGTAAACTGAACACATTGCGGGATCAATGTAGGTACTTTGTGACTTTCATTGATGACTACAAAGTACTGCTGTTCATAATACACACAAGAGCGAAACAAGGTGAAAGACTTTATACAAAAGAAAATTAAGTCACTTCAAACAGACAGTGGCTCTGAGTACTGCAACAAAGAATTCAATGAGTACAAGACAGAGCATGGCATCAGAAGCTGACTGACTGCATCATATACACCGCAGCATAACGGCAAGAGTGAAAGAAAAAACCGATCACTGCTAGACAAGGCAAGATGTATGATGTTGAAATAAGGAGTACTAGAAATTATATGAGCTGAGGCAATATATATAGCAAATTGCCACATCAATAGAAGACCGGCGAAAGGGATAAAGAACACATCTTATGAAATATGGGTTGGTCGTCCATCGTCCTCAAATCGTCTTCATGTTTTTGGATCCAAAGCACCCAAAGAAAATCAAAGAATATGCAAAGAACGCAAAAGGATTCAGGATTTACTTGCCTGATAAATGATGTTATTATCAGTCGAGATGTGAAAATATCTGAAAAAACGTAATGAAGAAGAAAATGTAGGTACCTATTGAAAATTTTTCAAGAGAACTGGAACGATCAACACCTAAACCAAAAAAAATATTAAATACGAAAGAAAGTAATAAATCCAAGAAAAATGAGAAGAAAGAAAATGTAGATATTGAAATGATACCTAACAATTTACGTCTGTGGATGTGTCACGCAAGTCTACGATGAAAGTTATACGAATAGTATAATAGACTATACAGTACAGTAATTTGGACTATGTTAGTTTCATATATTCTCACCATGACAATGAAAAAAAAAACATTTTAATATATAAACCAACTTTATTCAATAATATTAACATTACATATTTATGTATATTCTATATTTGTGTATATCTAAATAATAAATATTCTTAATTGATTTTTGAAATCAGTCTTAAAAGAAAACTGAAAGTTAATTAAAATCACAACATTGAAATCATAAATAATAAAATTTCTGAGATGGCGGCCATTTAGATATTTCTTTTATTTAATTTAATTTATCGGTAATATATAATAATAGATTGTAATTAGAACTAGCTGTTGCCCGCGTTTTCGTTCGTTATAGTCGTATTGGAAAAATAGGACATCTAGCATTAGGCTACACCTCTCAGCTACCTTAAATATTGATTTTTGTTAAGTAAGTCTGAAGAAACAGCGTTTCGCTGGCGTAATGGTTAGTGATACGTGAATATAAAGTTCTAAAAAAAATCCTCCTTTGTACATCTTATAAAAGTCTGCGATACCATATGCCTATACACAAGCCACAACAAGGTATTTTGTGACAAAGTTTTATTGAAAATTGATTTATGATCATTATTATTAGGCATACTATATTCATCCTTACGAAAGAACGTTATTTCATCATCAATACAATTTTATGCAGATGAACTCTCGTCTTTGTAGCATGTTATTTGGACGAATAGTTTTGGGGGTAATGTAAAGTTAAAATAATTCAACACTCAGCTCGGGTCTATGACTATAGGTGTAGTGGCGCGAACGAGCCGTGTGAGTCACAGACGCATAACCCTGGCCGCCCGTTAAAATATTGTCTACACTGAAGTAGGTAGTATACATCAACCAGCGATTTTTTAAAATTATTCGCGGGTAAAACCGCGAGGCACAGGTAGTAAATCATAAAATCTATTACAAAACCTACAATTACGATTCTCTACATTCTTCCTCTCTGATTCAGTTCTATATTAATCTGAAAACCACATTTAAATCGGTCGTTGTTTCAAGTAGTTCGCGTTCTAACACAAAAAGTTTATGATTTTATTATATACATACATAATACTACATAATAATTACATAATAATTACATTAAAATAAAGTTAAAAATGAACAGTCGTATAGGCTTGTGTATATGGGAGCAAAATTAATCTATTCACTTATATATGCATTTAGGTTATACATTATTTAGATTTCAATTTGAGAAGAATATGCCAATCTAGAGTAACATTTAATATACAGAATAAAGCAAATATGCTGCTCGAAAAACCTCGGTTAAGATGAACTCTCGACTGGGTCAGGTAACTTCAGCTTCAACTTCTTATTTTTATACATATATAGGTACATTTTATATTTTATTTTACGTAAAGTAACCTATATGATACACTCTATCAGAAAAAAGTTAAAACTCATTAATCTCCGCACCCCAATCCTGCTTACGTATCTGATACTTGAATGCCCCCAACAATAAAGATGACGGAATTTGTAATTTGCATAAAACACATTAGAGTCTAAAATGACAATCTATATGAATAATTAGAGAATATATTTACTTTAAGCTTAAAATAATTTAAGGCACATAAATAAGTAAGCAAAAGGTATTTAGTATGAAAAAATATTCTCAGATACCTAAGTTTATACTCAAAAAAGACTATTTTATAATCCTCTGCATGGAGCAAACCGGGGCACCGGGGCAAACGTCATTTTCTGGGGACGCCAAAACCTAATATATAAAATTCTCGTGTCACGGTGTGCGTGATTGAACTCCTCCGAAACGGCTCGACCGATTTTCGTGAATCTTAGCGTGCATAACTGCCAGGATGGAGAATCGGATGTCTATTTTATTTTTTAGACAATTTTTTTGTTTTTATTTTTTTATGATACAGCATTCAAAAATACATACAACCCTAAATTTTCACCCCTCTACGATCAACCCTGCGAGTGAAGCCGCGGGCACAGCTACTCATAATATAATATGGTTGAAAAAAAAAGCGTCTATAGCATCCAGCGCACGTTGTTCTATCAATTATTCATTTGATTTTAAAACGCCCAGTTGTTTTTGTACAAATCCTCAGGGTTCATTCTGAATTGCGCTCCCAGTTGACGTTGACGTTGACGGGAATTTTTATTATGTAGTGAATAATTACATTTAAAAATAATTTTTTCATGGTTTTTCGACTTTTTTCAATAACATTTTTTTATTTAAAAATTAAAAATTCTGTATACTTAATTATCCTAAATAGTAAATATATAGGATTGGAACTTCACTTATTTACTTTGAAAAGTCCAAATATAAAAAAAATGATTTTTGATCGCTCAAAATGTAGCGACTACATGTTTTTTTGATATTGTTTATTTTCCCGTGCACATGAGAAGTAGAAAAAAATGGTCAATATCTCAATTTTCCGTTTAAAAAGAAAATTAAATTAATTTTTTTTAACCCTCTGTGTAAAACAAATTTAAAAAAAATTGTCCTGATTCTACATAAAATTACCAAAAAATTTAACCAATAAATTTACCCGAGAAAAATGTTTTTTTTTGTAAAAAAAATGCAAACAATTAAATATTTGTGAGTTTTTTAACCATTTTTCTCAAACGCTGAAGAGAGGGGGCGATACTATCAAGCTTTTGCTCCGGTTCGAAAAAAATTAAAAGTAGTAAGTGTGATTTCGTTTTTACATGAAGTTAGACCTTTCTAAACTGTAATCATCATTAATGTACCTATATAGGGAGGGAAGAGTGTCTGGTGCCCATCCCAGGATCAACATTTTGGTAAGTGTTAACACATCATGTCATGCGATGTGTATATAATCTAATTGAGTGTTGATTGCAACTTTGGTGCTTGCTTGTGAGGCATCACAGAGAGTAAAAACTCTTGTTGGACAACCAATCTATACCAGTTCCTTGTTCAATTATACTGTTATTTTATTATAAAAGTACAATTACAGATAACAGATTAATCATTTCACAAATAACAAGACAACACTTATTATAATATAAGAAATCTGACATCCTATTACAAATTGTACGTTAATTTAACTAATAAATTTAAAACATCTCTTAATACAAGTATATCGAAAAGTATACAATGATGCTTCCACAACAACAGCTACCAACTCAAAACTGGACTTCAGCTCCATTGGCCATCGCTTTACAGGGGCTAGGCTCGGCCAGTGAGAAGACCGTAATGATAATGTGAGTGAAGTTAGCAATGACACAAATGAAAAAACTTGACCTACCTACAATTCCCACTTATTTTTACTTTTCTACTTGGTGCTGGGCACATAAAATTGGCTATTTCTCTTATATGGCAAATTAGGAACTAGCCCCTCTCTTTGGAAATTACTCTCGATACACTGAACTCATGCTAATATTTTAGTTCCTTGCTTACTAGGACCGCAGTCATGTATCTGCTGATAGGGTTTGATAACTATTGTAGAGTTGTGAGTTTTTAATACATTACGATTTACACTTCTTAGAAAATAGGACTTCATTAAAAGTTTGTTTGCGGAAGCCTTTGAAGATAATTATGAAACTCAGCGCCCTCTGACATGAAGTCCTTAAACTACAGTTTTAAAGCTCCAGTGATGCAACTTGCATTGTGTTGAATGATGTACAATTTTCAATTAATAATAATATTCTGATAATCTTCATACTGTTATGTTATAAAGCACCTTCCTCATTTAGAATCTTCTTTTTCTTTCCACGTTTTGCTGGTACCATGATTCTATTCTTCCACTCCTCTGTACCAGCTGGATCTTGAACTTGCATTATTTGCCCTGTTTCTGGGTTTACAGGAAACACCCCTTCTGGTGTGATTTTCTTCTTTGCTGTATCTAAACCATGTCTTCTCTTCATGTGTTTATTGTAATTTGACCAGTTAGTGAACTCCATTCCGCAATGTTGACAAGAATAAGGTTTAGCTCCAGTGTGCTGCCTTTCATGGTTCTTCAAGATTTGTTTGAACCGGAATGCTTTATTGCAATGCTGGCAAACATATGGCATTGAGTCTGTGTGTACTATTTTGTGGGCATTCAGTTGATACTGCAGCCTAAAACAACGACCACATTGTTCACAGCGGAATGGCTTTATCCCTGAATGCATCTCCACATGTCTCCGTAACATATTTGGAAATAGGAATGACTTATTGCATATACGACAGATATGGGGACGCACCTTGTCATGTGACATAATGTGAGAAGTAAGGGTCCCCTTATTATAGAACATTTTTCCACAACGATCACAAGTGTAATTTCTCTTTCTGTCAATTGTGTGAAGTTTCATATGATCCCTTAAACTGTTTGGATTTTTATATACTTTCTTACATAATTTACATGTTAAGTCTTCAATTGTAATTGGAGTTCCACGCTTTCTTCGAGGTCTGCGATTAGGTTTGCTTGACACAAACTCTTGAAGGTGAATCTTTAAGCTATCTTCATCATTAAAAATTTCACCACATAATTGGCAAGGCACTTGAGATTTTTCAAAGTGACATTTTATGTGTGATTTTATTGTTTCCATTTCATCTATGTGAATATCACAGTAGTAGCAAAAACGTCTGAAAAAAGTAATAAATATGTAATAAACAAGTAGTAAAAATGTTTTTCAAAACTTCCTATTGTACTTGATATTTTTTGCCTTTAATGTGTTACTTTCTCCTGAATCTCAAAATTCAATATTATTGATATTGTTATTATTAAAATTTGAATATATACGAGATTTTTTGTTATGTTGTTCACCAAATGTATTTGCTTTAATAGTAGTTTATAATAAAACCAATTTC
This sequence comes from Saturnia pavonia, assembly GCA_947532125.1. Lineage (NCBI taxonomy): Eukaryota > Metazoa > Arthropoda > Insecta > Lepidoptera > Saturniidae > Saturnia > Saturnia pavonia. The sequence continues at coordinate 9,614,558 of OX383921.1, forward strand.
TTAATTCACTGAGTAAAATTCTCATATCGACAATCAGGTGTATGCAATCACCTTAAGTCAATTTGTTAATGACAAAATAATAGACAAGTAATAACCTATTGTAACTCTGTATTGGCTCAATGGTAGCATGTACAGACACCACATCCATTGACATGAGTTCAAATCCCTGCAATGAGCCTGAGGACCCGGTTAAGGAAACGGATGGTATGATATTTTCTAATGTTCGTCAAGCTAGCCAAGTTGAAATCTGTCGCAAAGCACCTATATGTGTGTTTTGGCAGCTTGTAGTGCAAGTACAGCTGTACTTGAGAGCCAGTTCTCCACTAAGCTTAGCGTATCACCATGTTGGGCGACATAATAATAATAATAAACCATAATAATAAACCTATAAATGATAAAAAGAACTTTTATGTAATTGAACATATTTAATTTATAGTTTTATGACTTAGATAGGCTTGCAAGTCAATTTGGATCACAACTCAAGTGTTTTTACAACTACCATTTAAAATCTTACAGGCAAATCTTATGCTTGGATTATTATAGTAATTATAAGGTGCCATTTAATAAAAAAGTCTGGAAATTTGTACAGCAACTTAAATAAATATTTAACACCTGTAGTTTTCAATTTATTTTACAATTTACAAACATATACATCTTACCTGAGACATTTCCTATGTTTTCTCACATGCTTGACAAATGACATAAAGTCAACCTTCACGGGAACTTTACAGTCTATACAAAAGAAAGCGGAACATTTGAAGTGGACAACTTTTGCATGAGAGCGTAACATATCTATGTTTATGAACTCAATATTGCAATAACAACATATCCATGGGTAGTGTCTCCAGCTTTTTATTATCCTTTTGTCAATGTCCATCAATTCATTAGCATAAATTGTAACGGCCGGGCTGAGTGGCACTTCCAATGCAGCGCCTATAATATCGTGAACTTCTAACGTGTTCGATATTGAATCGATTTCCTCTTTTGGTTCGTATTTCACTTCAACGGGAACATCGGTAGTTTCACAGATCGGCTCGGTTTCTGTTTTAACATCATTACTGTCGTTATCACCGATAAACTCGTCCAGAACAGATAATCTCTCGTCATCCGATCGTTCGTATTTGACATCGTCTGCGGAAGTAATCAAATTGGTAAGAATGTCCTGAGCGCGTTTAACGTTTTCTAGAAACTTGTAAGCTTTGTTTAGCGAGTCGTAGCAAATTAAACAGACAGTCTTCGGAAGCGCATCAGCTTTTGAAATATTCACGTAAATCGCATTCAAGAACGATAGTTTCAATATTATTTCTTCGTGTTTCTGGCCGTCGTCTTGTAAGTTCAGTAATTTTTCAGAGCTCTTAGGCTCCGCGCAAAATCGGCAGTAAATATTCTCCATTCTGATCACATTATTTTGTTTTATAAAGCTTTATGTACGATGTGTTCTATATTCCATGCACTATTTAGTAGTTTTTGACAAGTCTAACAGGGTGACCATATGTTGAAGTGTTGACAAGTGTGTTAATTAAAATTCTGTCAAATCTTGCCAACCAGACCGAAGAAAATGCCAAAATAATGCCAATACGATTTATTTACCTAATAAATACAATAAATTACAGTTTTAGTGAACACAACCAAAGAAAGTCCTTTTCGTGCAAATTCTCGAAGTCAGGGTATACTGCATCTATTAAAAATTCTAAATTCCAGAAGGATGTTACAATTTCTGCTTAAATTTGGAGTGGGAAAAATTCCTTCCCCAAGTTTTAGCCGTTGTTGTGGGAAATCACTGTCTGTGATTCCATTCGATTTCCAAGATGAGCTCTCATATTCGTCCGTAATTTTAAATTTTCAAACTAAGTCCATAAGGGAGACGATTTCATGCATGATTTGACGATATCTGCTCGCGTACCTCTGTTAATAACTGGAAGAGTCTGTCGGAAATCTCCAGCAAATACTAAAGTAATCCCATGAGAGCAGAGGAGTTTTTAAGATCTTTTAAGGTTCTTTCCACGGCCTCTATATGTGGTCTATGGCTCATGGTCCAGTGGATGGTGGCAATCGGTCCAGTAGTTTCAGAGCCTATTCAATGCAAGCAAACAATCAAATCTTTCCTCTTGATTATATTAGTTTTGTGACATAACTGTAATAGTTAGACATATAGTATTGTGACTTTTTTGTAGATATTAATGTCCTCTATAAAATTGTAGTACATCACTTTGCTCTATTATCAATAATTTCCGCAGCGTACGCGATATAATGATATTTTTTTCACACGTTGGGTTATATTATCGAAGTTTTCATACGGAACCCTAACTTTTTGAAAATACTCTATCGCCTCTGTTCACCAGCGATAATGTAGGATTCTAATGGTAAAAGAATTTTTCAAATCGGTCCATTAGTTTCAGAGCCTGTTCAATGCAAACAAACAATCAAATCTCCTCTTTATAATATTAGTTTAGATTACCGCATTGAAAGTCTTATATAATGCTATGGTTCGAAGTCGATTAGAATCGAATTCAATCATTTGGAACCCAAATGAAGCCAAATATATTCTTATGTTAGGGAAAATACAAAATAAATTTGGTCAATTTTTCGATTTAAAGCAATACGGTGTATCCTTACTATGCATTGAGGTATCTAACGTTATTCGTATTGGGTATGGTTGGTTACTATCGGTTGGAGGTAAGGAGAAACATCGCATTAGCTATGTATTTAATTAAGCTATTGCGAGGCCAGATATATCAGCCTGATATTCTTACCGCATTGATGTTTTGTGTACCTAACGAATTCGTTGCGAAGCGACGCAAACCGGCACTAATATGCGAGCCGCAAGCTAGCACCAACTTATTAGCTAACTCCCCGATTGCTAGGGGAATACGCATAGTTGATCTTCTGTCTTAGGAGAATGACATTTTTAGCGATAGTCTGACGAAACTCAGAGAATCTTTAGAAATATTGGTGGCTAGTTTAAATATTAATTAAAATTAGCAAGTAAGTAATTGTAAATGCATATAATATGTCTTGGCCATGTAGCTGTTAATATTGTATGTTGGTGTAAGAAGGAAATAAATAAATAAATTCATATATCATATCAAATGAGGAAAGACACGGTTAGTAACAATAAATTCCTACATACAATCAGACAGACAAAAAAAACGTAAGATTCGTTATCAATGTCTTTTATAACAGACTAGCTGTACCCGCAGCTCCGCTCGCCGAAATCGGTCCACTGGAGACCTTCTAGCGTATGCCAGAAGAGCTTCTAGCGTTTCTACAGCGTATGAACAGATACGCGCTACAGCGCTGTCGAGAATGATGGGGAAGCGCTTGCCGTATTGCTTGTTATGATAGTTTCTTATGCAAACTTCCTTCATACGGCTTGTCCACAGGGTTATGTGCATGGGTAACGAACTTTTTGATGGAACGACAGATTTTATTGTTGATCTATTGGCTATCAATGCCGGAGCACCTCAGGACTCGGTACTTTCTGCGACGCTGTTCCTGCTTCATATCAACGATACACTTAAGTCCGGTACTTTTGGGTACGTAGACGATAGTACAGTCGTAAAAAGATACAGATCAAATGCACGAACCAGTGGAGCGCAGGTTCTGTCCCTTAGCCAGGCCATGGTTCAACGCTTAAACTTGTCCTTACATGCAATCTCCGATTAGAGTGATGCCAACTTGGTTAAGTTTAAGTTGCTAAGACTCAAGCATTTCAAGCTAAACGGAGTACCTTCCAACTAACTCCTACTTTCAGAGTTGTATACGTACCGATAACCGACCATCTGGAACTTCGAGGCGTTACGCTGTCTTCAACCCTCAATTTTGACTACTTCATTAATTATAAAGCTCAACTGTGTGCCAAAAAGCTGGGTATCCTTGCAAAGGTGAGACCGTACTTCACGCTGGGTCAGCTGCTTGATATAAATCAAGCGCAAGTCCAGTCTTACATGGAGTACTGCTCTCATCTTTGGGACGCATCGGCCAAGTACCAACTTGAGGCATTGGAGGCGATCGAAAGACGTGCCAAAAGACTTATTGGCAACAACTTGTTAGTTGAGGCGAGGCTGCAGAGCCTTGATCATCGACGAAAAGTTGATAGTTTATCGGTTTTTTACGGAATTCACTTCGGCGAGTGTGCGTTGGAATTGCACAATTAAATTTCCTCATCTGCCTTCCGTCATCGGACGACAAGAGAGACGGCGAAGCGTCATCGATATATCGTTGATATTCCACCACCTCGTACGAAACGTTTTGCTAGCACATTTATCATGCACACCGCTAAAGAGTGGAACTCTTTGCCAGAGTTTGTATTTCCCGCTAATTACGACCTGGGTATCTTCAAGTCACGAGTGAATAGGTATCTTCTAGGCAAACGTGCTCCATTCTAGACTACATCATCACTTACGATCAGGTGAGGTAGTGGTCAAGCGCAAGCCTATTTTTAGTAGAAAAAAACTTCGCATTATTTCCTCCCGAGCTAATCGATTAACCCAAGCCAGCCCAATTTATTTTGGAGGTGGGCTATAATAATATTATGATTTCATATCAGTCACGGGCCGCCTATTATTCATTAATCTTAAGATTTGCACGACACATGTCAAATGTTTATTTTAGAGATGTAGCATTATTTAAATTGTAAGTTAATTTTACGATTATCGATTCTTTTTAGAACTAAATACAATCGAAAATACGATTATGCTTTAAATTAATAGGGGGATGTGTAAGCTGTGTAAATTAAAAATAAACTATAACAATAATTGAGATCGCAATCTGGTACATATGAATTATTGAATGCCTGACTCCAAATAACAAGATCGTTGCTTTTTTTGCAGTAAAAATTCAGGAATTACGTAAATATATTTGTTTATTAGAAACTAATAATCAAATATACAACGGCAATTGATCAATTCGATTTGTTTTCGATTTGTACGATTAATACAATTAATTTTGTAGTACCAATAAAAATACGAAAATTCACAAAAATCATTGCGTAGAGGAAGTTATTTAGGATTTTAACGTGCAAAATGTTTTTATAACGTTTATCCGTATAAATATATTTTTTAATGATAATTGATAGTCGAAATACATGTTTTTAGATTATATTATAATTTGCATGGCGTACCAATTTACGTTCATGCAAATCTTCTTACGATGAATAAGGTATAGTGCTTACGGTCATGATACGGTCATGAAATATAAATAAATAGATATTTGAAATAAACAAAACTTTAACTAGCGCGTTAAAATGTAGTGGACACAAAGCGCGTGGCGGCAGCCGACCGCTGCTTTGGCGGGCAAATTCATAAACCATAGAGGGCGAATTTTTAGCTTACAAGCAACCTTGTATAGGCCAAGCGTACAAGCGAGGCGTACGCAATTCAAACAAACAAAATTAAGTCATTAACTAATGTCACAGACTAAAGTTAACGGAAGTTAAGAAAGTCGTTAATAATTTTTGTTTTAACTTAAAAGCAAAATTTTTGCAATTTTGTTAACTTTGATAATTAACTATTAACGGTTTTTTGCCCAGCTCTGGAACCTGTAGATATGTAAACAGATGGACATACCGACTACTCACTTTCAATAAGGCCGATGAATACGAACATGGGCAACAAACATCTTAAAATTCTTCATAACCATTGTGCAGTCCATACATTTCATAGCAAAACATTTATTATGGACATTTTGGGTGTGTAACCTTAATGCATCAGCATCTGGTAATATCTGACACATTTGGCATGACCAATTATAGTATAACCAGGAAGCTTCAACGTCGGTTTCTAATAACACAGTGTCAGAAGAAATTTTTTGTGGTCTGATCTTTTTTCGAAGTTTTTTTAAACATTTTTCTGTGTTCGTACAGTGCTTTGGAATGCTTCATTTTTTCACCACAGAGTTCACAAATTTCCTGTCCAGGTTGCCAGTGTGATGTTGAATGTTCAAAACATTGAGTTATTGTATCATATTTCTGATTACAGTATTGACAGTAATATCTGAAATTGAAATGTAGTTTTTATCAACAACAGTCCACACTCCACAATCATTTTACAATGCAATAGTCCTTTCCATTATTTTGGTAATAATACAATATCCACAAGGTGATCAAGGTACTTCAAAAGAGACAAACTTAAGTAAACAATAGCTATATAAATATTAATGACAGAAAAATTCAGTTCAAACAAAAACTGTCCGAAAGTTTTACCATACTGAAACTCAGTACATACTCGTGAATTGTTAGTTGTTTGGCTTACATGTACAATGTATGTCGTGTCCATCTCGTGGTCTGCCTTTATAACACAATTAACATTTAAAATACTCAATTAAAAAGGAATCTGTACTAGAATTATTTTTGTTACATTCTTCAATTATTGATTTTTTATTTCATTTAACACAACATGTCTAAATAAGTTTTGTTTCAGTATTGGCCGAAACTGAGACTGAAGATTTGGTTTCAGTTTCATAAACAAATGTAATTATAACAGCTTATCAAAATTGCATTAATTATAGATTATTACGTCAATAACATCACAATTTTTTAATCCTTCCGGGTTGATGACACAATAAAAAAAAACCTTCTAGTACACTATTTTCTTAGTTTTCGCCGCCTTCAAATGAAATAAAAAAGGTGTGTGTGCGATTCTCACACAATAGAAGTGAAACTTCATTTTAAAAGATATTTTATATTTTATTTATACAGTGTGCAATATACATACACAACGACATTTGCTCTCTTGCTCTGGCTCACACAAAGAGGAGAGACTGATAATGTGCGTTAAACGTTTAACGCGTTGGAAGTCGCATAAGAAGTTTCTGCCTGCGCTAGAAGACACCGGGTGATGTGTGGGGTGGCACGCTCTTGACGACTCAATCGACGTGTACCATTTAGCTGCACCATGGTGCTTATTTGAGGTAACTCATTACGCCGGCGCAGTAAGATGCGCCTGAGTTATTGAGTAGACACAAAGAATTTTGCTGAGTTACGTAGAATTATCGTATATTAGGCCAGAACTATCGCTTACGCGATAAAGTACGCTTTATCGCCACGGAGCACCTTATTTAGCTCATCGGTCAACAAATTACGTTTTTATTTTTTATCGTTATAGGTTTTGCGTAATGGCCACAATCTTACCAAATATTAAGTGACGATGTGGTCGACGAAGATGATAACACGCTAAACCTAGTGGAAGACTGGCTGTCAAGTGCAGCTGTGCAGCCGGAATACACCTATTGGTTCTTGGCGACAGATTTTCAACTTGAGGGTGGTAGCTAGCTAGGCGAGCATTAGAAAAAGCCCTCCCACATGCTATGGTTTCCTCACGATGTTTTCCTTCACCGAAAGTCAGGCTCATTGCAGGGATTCGAACTCACGTTAATCGTCGTGAAAGTTTAAATAGTATAATATCAATGTGAAAAATATTTCATCATTATAGACATGAGAAATAAAAAAATAATAATACTAGGTGAGCTTTTTTCCTGATTCTAGATATATATTTGTATAACGGAATATTGTAAACATTGGTAGACGATAGTAAAGCTACTTGGCGTCTGATTTTCAACTTGACTAGCAGCTGGGATGGAGGGAATTGGAAAACGCTTTTCCACCATACTTCCTCGGATCGATGGTTCCTTCACGATGTTTTCCTTTGCTGAAAGCTGTGCTTTGGGCTGAGCTCATGGGACTTGAACCCACATTGGGCGACGTGGCGTCCCAACACGTTACCATTGAGTTTATCAGGATTTTGTTGCTTTTTTCTCATGGTAACTAGTTTTCACTAAATACAAAAGGATATTAATAAAACGAAAACTAACATCAACACCATTGTAATCAGTTATACATGTTTTTAAATATAGCAACAACAATACAGATTTCGGCTAATTTTTATGATTTCATGATTTACACACGTTAAATTATTATGTCAGAGATGAAAGTGAACAGTATATAATTAGTAGGTACATTGATTCTAAATTATAAATATTCATCGAAATTCTAACATACAATTTCAGTGATGCAACAATATCATTATTACTCGTTATGTTTTATTATTTTGTATAAATAACCACACACATATATATAAATATATATATAAATATAAATATGTATATATATATATATATATATATATATATATATATATATATATATAAATATAATGTTACGCGTATGAGAAGACATCTTGGGAGACTGTTACCTACCTACCTAGGTAATACCATTAATTTATTGACATTGAAAATATGCATTTAATCGATTAAGATCTTCACATCAATTATAAATAAACTACATTATTTTTAAGTAGTAGGTACTTAGATTAATGGAAGCACGATGATTCCGTGTTTTATTTAGGAATGTTTTAAAATTAGTTAATTCAGAAAATGTCTATGACTTTCAATATATTAGAATTTTGAATCTTATTCAACGTTCACGTGACACGACAGACATGGATTTTCTCATTTTCCTCATAATATTATTTCTCATGAGTTTATTATTCGTTTGTGGAACATTGCACGAATAGGTTATTTTTGCCTCAAAATCGCGACATTAAAATAATTTCGGCCAATGAAATTGGATTTTTAAGTACAATACCATCTGCTATCTATAATAATAGACATAACGTTTAATTATTTGCAGCATAAATCTAATTTATATTATAACATTTATTTTGATAAACATTTCAATTTAATTGCAAATTATATATTTATAAAATTTCAATAATAATTATACTTTCTGTGAAATTTTAATAAAATTCTCAGCCACAATAGCAACAATCACACACTACGTATTTACATTTATTCATTTATAATTTGACACATAGTTTTTTATATATTTTTTATATTAACCTACCTTTATATTTTGGGTAACGCATACATCTATTCAACCCTACGTATCGCTAGTCGTTCTATATTTCATTTTAAACAAAAGCTCTCAGAGCATATCAATTCTTGCATTTTATTGCTCAAAACGCGTGGCACTACTTATAAAAGTTGAGAAAAAATATTTACATCTATATAAAAACATCAAAAATGACACACCCACCAGAATACAATTTCATAACAATATTTTTTTTTATTACTAAATCTACACTTTCTATTGTCATCGTCACATTTTTTTATTTATTCTTACATATATTTACATGCCTTATTAATAGAAATAATTAAACGTAAATGAAATATGCATTTAAATCATCCAGGATTTAAAAAATACATAAGTATATGTACTCGTTAAGGATTCTTTGATAAACCTACTGAGATTTTTCAAGCTTTGTTTTTAAGAACGGAAGTAGCAAACTAATTTATATAATCACTGTATCGTGCGACAATCTACCTCTAAATTCAAATAGGACTGTACTATTTGAGGTAATTCGAGAGCAGATTTAGCACTTATTTGGATTTATGACTTATTTGGATCATCCTGAATACCGTTTTAATATAAGTAGGTACTCAATTCTTTCGTTATAAGTGAAATATTAGCCATAAAGGCCCTGAAGCCTCAGACGGCTTTTACAGCTTTACCGGGCTGAAGGGTACTCAATTCAGAATCAATTGCTAATAGATAATACTTTATAGCAAAGACATGACGCTTATAGACTCGCATGGTATGCCACAAGAGAAAGAAGATATTTTAAACATACATTAAAACAAAATAAAAGGCAAAAGTAGACTTAAGTATTAAGTTACTGATCTTAAGACTACTTAAATTCAATTGTTAAAAGATATTATTACATCCAATATCATATTAATTTTATTAGAAAATCTGTGTTTGAACACGTTATGATATATCAAGAACTAACAAAGTTATACATTAATTATATTGTCAGATTAAGTATAATAATAGGCTAAAAATAATAATAACAGCCTGTACTGATGGTCACAGGCCTCTAACTATAAACAAAATTAATATAAATATTACAAGGGATATACCTACTCTCTTCAAGACAAGCGATTTGTGCGTTGTAACGACCGATATTAAAAACTAAGGAATACCTACATCTACTAAAAACAATATGTACATTATATTTCTACAATAACTTAACTTGCTTAAGCTTTATCAACACTATTTAAGTATTTTTTCTTTTACTCATAGGTAACCGAAATTGAAGTATTCGTAAGTATCATAATATATATTTTTGTAGAATGGATACGGTTTGAATGAAAAGCACCGAACAAGCTTTGTAACTACCTCGTTTCACAAAAAATATAGTTTAATTTTATATTTTTTATTAATTGGCAAAACGGGAGATATGTTTTGTGTATGATTTTGACATATTATATAATATTATTAACGTTATTTTACCACAGAGAGAGGATATATTTAAAACGATATTAAAATAGTAAAAGTTTTTTGTAAAAGCGTGCCCCGCGTTTTTATTTATTATTAATTATAATCTCTCATCATACATGAGTTTTGTATAAAATAAAATCATGACGTACTTGGCGATTATTTAAAGAAGGAATGTGTCCACAAGCAGTACTTAACGCTAAGGTTGTTGTGGAATTTCGTTACCCTAACCAAAACTTTCGGATATCCTAAATAAAAAATATCCGAAAACGTAACCGTAACCCATATAAAGGATTCGAATAATTTCGGATACCGATGGAGTCAAACGGGACATTAGTTAATATTATTGAAATAATAACTATACAATTTTCCGTTTAAATGAAATACTTTGAAACATGTAGTATCAATAGAGAAAGTTATCTGAAACTATCTAATATCTAAAATAATTTTATATCCGTATCCGTAACCGAAAATGTCTAAAATAATCTTAAGATATCAATATCTGAATTCGAAATTCATATCCGTAACATCCTTGCTTAATGTACCAATGTAATGTACTTGTAAAATAACCTCTAATAATATATCATTCCCTCTGTGTATCCTAATCGTAATTCGAATTCATTATCCACTACACTATATGATATGATATAAAGTTAAATCTTATTACATCTAAGAAGATATATATTTATATTTGAAAATAGTCATTTTCAACACATTTGCTAAAAAATGCATTTTTTAAGTGAAAAATTACGGACCATCAACGGAGCGTGCGGTAAAATTTGTACCACTCCGCGCCGTAGACATCTTACCATAGTCACGAAATTGTAAAAACCAATTCCGCACGCGTGTCATACATCGTTTTTCAACACATTCAAGATATCAGGTGGAGAGATTTTATATTGCTTGAACTCTTAACATTTTTGTTTATAGATATCATTCGGTAAGTCGCAACAATCTTTGAAGTTTCTAATATGAAAATGGCACGCATTTGCAAATGGCTTCACGTTCGCGTGGTATAAACTAGAAGTAAATTTTTCGTCTCATATTCTTTAGTATTAAATTGAGGCAAATGTGATAAAAAGTGCTTCCATGGTTCGATCATTCGGCTTATTTATTATCGTAATGTGAAACTCCTTGGTGAAATTTTTATATATTTTTATAGTGCTATAGCAACAGAGTGTGCGGTAATGATTTTACCGCACACTCCGTTGTATTATGCGTAATTCTTAACTTTCGAACTATGTATAGGTACATACAGGCTTCGTAAATGCATTTTCTGAGCAAATTTGTTGAAAAAATATTATCGGGAACGTAACATACAAAAGATAAAATTCAACTCAATTCAAATTACGTAATTTGCTACAATAATTAAATATATTAAAAATGTATACACACAAACTAGGTACACCTATACATAGAAGAATAAAACACTTACATACTTATCTATTTACAATAACATATAGATCGGAAGATCAAAAATACATTCTACATATTTACTAAATACTTATTTTCATTGTCAATAAAGTATACAAGATTTGACGACGTCTATCCATAATTGTCACAATTAAGTATGGAAATTCCCAGTAATCTTCACAAAGCTTCTATTACTAATATCGAAAAATTTCACAAGGTATGCGAAAACATTAGAAATAGTCTAGTCTTTTACGATTTTTCATCTCTAGCATAGACAGCTATATCCTAATAATAATGAGTTAAAGTGTTAAACATTAATATCTATACATATGTTTTTTTCGTTAATGTTTCCGGTTAAAGGTCCTTTTATAAATTGGAGAAAAACTACAGAATCAGTAGTCTCTAAACAAGAAGTAAAGATGAAAATTTTATTAATGGACATCCGTGAAACAGAAAAAAAATGCATGTAACCTTTTTTACCACAAAGCAACTACTGCTTCTTATTCATATCCTATAATCGTATTTTATCAAATGTGCAAATTTTCTATTACATTATAAATATATATTTATGTCATTAATTTTACACATCATGATTTACTAAAAGGCGGCTCAACAATGACTTTGTTCATATTAATGATGCGCACGTGCAATTACGTATTTATATGTCAATTATTCAATTATAGATAAATCGGTTTAAATAACATTTGAAGACGCAAATGTTTTCTGTTGGCTTTAACAATAAAAAAAATCGTTGTCGATAAGCTTGTATATTTAGATTATAGAAGCATGGTAGTATTATATAGATTCAACCCCATTCAACATACAAACATATTCCTGGTATGTTCACTCAATATATATTTTGCGAGAAATTTATTTACTAATTACTCACCGTATACCAATATAGTATTTTATTTGTTGCACATTAAAAATAAATATAAATAAACTCAAAGCAAAACTCTTCAAGTACGTTTCAAACATTATTTTGAAAATATACCGCCGATATTACCTACGTAAGTTGATAATTTTGTACCAGAATGCGTTAAAAGTTGTACGACGTAAAATACTTAGCAAGTCGGCAAATAAAATAAAACAATGTAATAAACGAAGTTAAAATATGAGTGTTTCAAAACCTTAAACAAGAATTTTAGACTCTAAAATAGAGGTGGAGATACTCAGATAGTTAATTATAACAGTTTCCAATTTAGAGTACATTTTTTTAAATATTTTTTTACATTAACACGTATTCTAAATTAATTAATATTGGCATATTGAGTATTACTCGTATTACATAGTTTATACTAAAAAAAAACTTGCTTACCTTCATTTACAATTTCAAGTAAAAATTAAAAATTCCTTCTATTAGACGGCAGATGTTGCGAGTGGAAATGATTGTCTATTAAATAAAATAATATCTATTTTAAAATACATTCTTGCTTATATACCCATATTTTAATATATATATAAGACGATTGAAATCAAGATATTATGATTTTACGAATGTTTTTATAGAGGGAAGCAAGTTCAATGTTTTTGTTCGTCCAGGGCTTATAATTTAATCGACCACTATATCTTGACCCAGGCGATCGATCTCTGCTAACAGGTAGTCTACATCCTTCTCTGTGACAGCCGCCGATGATATAATATTCCTGAAATTTCATTAAATTGTTCACCGTTTGATATGCTGGCTCAGTGAGCTCAGTGGAAGTGAGTGGTAGATTCAAATCCTACAATGAGCCTGAGCTTTCGGTGAAGGAAAACGTCGTGATGAAACTGTAGCATGGTGGATGATCCGTCACACTCAAGTTGAAAATCTATCGCCAAGCACTGGTGTGTTCCAGCAGCTGCACTTGAGAGTCAGTTCTGGTAGGCTTAGGCGTCTTATCGTTTTAGACCACGTTGTCACTTAATATTAGGTGATATTGTGCTCAAAGTCTAAAGTATAATGTGTAAAAAAGTACACCGAAGCTCATTTAAAAGCTTTGTTTCTATTTGCTATATGACTATTTGAGAGTTAAATTGGGAAAAGATATATTATCTTTTTTGAAGGAAACCAAACCACATTTCGGCTGGTGATGACTTTAATTTCTTGATCTCCCTGTCGTTTAGCCTCCTTATGATTTGCTTCCCTACCCAACTACTTATAATAAATTTATATTGATTAGCATACTGAGCTTTTAAAGTTTTCGATTTCTACTCAATAGGACCGAATCGTTTTTTCAAACTTATCTTTTCTGCTGTTCTCACTAGTAAGAATTATAATATATCTAGAGTTTCAGAATTAAAAAAATTATGTAGTGAAGTTGTAGTAATTGGTTTTTACCTGAAGAAATTGGGACGACGATCATCTGGCTGGTATCCCACCATGATGGTGCCGGCTTGCATCATCTTCCCCTTCAGTTTAGCGCAAACCTGCGTTAATAGCAAGTTCTCATTATATAAATACCTCTATATATTATTTCTCAAATATGTGGTTTAGTGATAACGCTATATCTCTCTTAATCAAAATTAATTATTCAAACATGACTTTGTTGAAGAATTCTCACCTGTTGATGGAAATCCTAACCTAACTAAGCTAGTTTAGATAAATTATGTAAAAATCTAGGTGGTATATACGATAAGATCGTTAAGAAACAGACTGGAATCCAATGTATATTTAAGAATATCCGTAGGTACAATAGTGCCTTGCTAAGACATTAATTAAATAAAAAACATATTTTTTCAACTGACTTCAAATATGAATGTCTAATCTGAACTTGGTTATAAGTCGCTTTGAGCTGTAGCCACCTCGTTATATATTTTTATAGTAGCACTGTAAAATGAGGCACTGTGTCTGATACTAAGCACAGTATAATATAAACACAACAACTGCCACCGACCTATAGGCAATACATCGCCAGACATCGCTATCATACTTTTTTTGCATTGTACTGTTGACTTTAGGATATAAAAAGTTTGGAAGAGATCGCAAGATAAAATTATAATATCACATAAAGATGAATAGTAAGATGATTCATCATAAATATATATACTCGTATAAAGATTGACCACAGTGTGCCTTGCAAAATCATCAAAAGACTTGATAGCTGACTCTTGTTCAATAATACTAAGAAGTGGAAGGGTAAAACCCGAAGCATTTAGCGGACCATCAAATAATTTCTTCGGATCAAATCTGGGGAAATCTGTAGCAAATGTTCAGAAGTTTCCACAGATGTATGCAAATATGTAGATATATGTATGTACGTTGTCGCTGTCATGCTGGCCTGCAAACTTCTCGGCATATAATGTCTGATTCCGAAATGCGACAACCCAAAACAGAGACACTGTGTCGGTTTTATCAAGATGTGCAATGGTGATTGTGAACCACTTGGGTACAGTATCCTGGCAATCCGCTTACTTGATATATACCGGCTTATCGTAGAACGCGACATGTATGGTGGGCATGATCCAGTATGACGTTGTATTCTACCAACCGGCTAATACAAATACAAGAAATAAATATTTTATTGGTTTATTTACTTTTCCAAGCTTCAGCTCCTTGTTGGCATCATGGGGTATACCGCGGAGTTGCCTCGGTAAGTACCAGAAGGATACATTCACCATTTCAGGCTCAAGGATCAGGTAGAATTTATCTGGTTGCTCCTTAATGCGGCGAACCATATACTCGGAAAGTTCCATGAGACGATCCATCAGACGCTCGAAGCCTGAAGTGCCCTGGGATAATAACATGAAAACGAATAATAGTAAGATCAGTAACGGTAACTCAGAAATGGGATTGGCAAGTTCAGCTGCCGGGGTATACCGGCAAATGTTTGACTACTGTAATACAACTTGAGGAATAAATTGGTTTATAAATGCAAACAATTCATTAATAATAAATTGATAAAAAATAATTTAAAAAATATGTAGATATCTAAGGTAAAAGTTGCATAAAAATTAGGGTATTCATCATTATTCATATTTTTTATAGTAGCTCGGCACATTGACTGTACTGTCCCTGATATTAAGCACAGTACAATCCAAATACAACGGTGACCGCCGAGAGATCGAAATCCTGCGTGTATACATAACTTTTAAATTACCTTATTTATGCTAAGTGGGCAACAATTTGGAAGAGAATAAGTTATGGTAGATATGAACTTAGAGTATTTACTGAGCTTTAAGTTTAATAAATATTTACCTTCCCGCGCCACTGCAACCATAGTTTGAAAATATCATTGTGACGCCCACACTGGATCACCTTATCGCCGGTGTCGAACGCCGGGTCATATATCTTGTCGGTCATGAATAGATACTCCGCAGACATAGCGTTACAGCTCAGCAGGATGCCCTGGAGAAAAAATAGCTGATGATTCAACATTTTTCACGTGATTGGTGATATCGGTTAATGGTTGTTTTTGGACGGAATTTTCTGCAAAGTGCGTGTACTTTCATAAATTTTCATATTATGTTAGCTCCTTACATATGAAATTGGCGCTTGGTTGAACTGGCTACCTTGATCTCTAATATCCGGCGTTTAGTTAGGAATTCCAAATTTAAATTTATTTCAAATTTAGGCTTGCGTATTTGTGTTTCGAATTTAGTGATCCTTAGTTTTAGCACCATTTGATTTTTCTTTGACATCGTTCTTTTCACAAAATGGAAAACTTAAAATATCGCGTTATTGACGAATATGACGAATTCCACCGTGACATCAGCGCTGCAGAAACAGCTTGAAGGATTAATGATGTGTGTGGGAAAGATACTTTAAAAAAAGCACGGTACGTTTTTGGTTCCAACGTTTTCGTTGTAGAAATTTTGACCTACGAAACAAACCCCTTGGACGGCCAGAGACCCTAGTTGATAATGAAGCGGATCCATCGCAAATCACGCCAGAGTTAGCTGCAGGCTTCGGTGTGAGTGAAAAAACAATTTTAATTGACTTGGAAGAAATTAGAAATGTGAAGAAGCTCGAGAAATGGGTACTGCATGAATTGACTGAAGCACACAAACAAACACGCATTGAGTGCTTCGTTATATTACTCAACCGTTACAATAAAAAGGGAATTTTGAATCGCATTGTTACTTGTGATGAAAAATGTATCATTTACGATAATCGGAAACGCTCATCACAGTGATTGAACCCAGGAGAATCGGCCAAATCCTGTTTCAAGCGAAAGTTCACTAAGAAAAAGTACTGGTGAGTGTCAATGAGAATCAATGAACTACCTATAAAATGGCGAAAGTGCATAGATAATAATGGTACATACTTCGATTGATTAAACGTATAGTTTCATTTTTTTTTTTACTTTTTCCATAAATAACGCTAATTTCATATATAGGTAAGGGCCTAATTATTACCATCAAAATTACGGTAATTCAGGGTGAAAAAAACGTGAGCAAACCATTTTTTAAATTATTTATTGGTTTAGTTTTTGGCCAAAATCTCACCATAATGATAACTGACGATGTTGCTTAAATGGCAAACTAAATCTAATAGTGACCGGACTGACTCTCAAGTATAGCCATAGCGAAAAAGTAGGATAAATGCTAGAGTACGTCTAATTTGATTATGTTATGTTAAGTGGTCACTGCAGCTTATACTCGTAGCTACGTAAAACCAACCTCAAAAGCGCAGTCCTGAGGCCAGTGATAATAAGTTGCTAATCCTGAGGACCAAGTTCGAACGGCTCGTGTGCCAGTATGTGTTGCTAACAACACCTTTCGGACCAGAATACAGAAGAAAGAGCACTGCTTCTTTGCATCAGAAATAGGTGTGGCAGTGGTGTTTCTGCAGTTGAACAATGTACAGGTTCGCCCACTCCAATTCTCAAGTTAAAATTTCTGTTAGCAAGCACCAATCTCAGTGTGCCTGCTGATGCAGCACCCAATAGTCCTTCCAAGGATTAACGTGAAGATTTTTTATGTATCTAGTAGATTTTGTTATAAGTCCTAACTCTTTAATCAAGAGGTCGTTATTCCGATACGTAGTTGGATTTTCCCAAAGATATCAAACAAATTCCACTATAGTCCATAGTGTCAATACTAATCCGCATACCTTTATTTATACAGACCCTCTCTCACTAAAGTATACCCCAATAAAATTCACTCCAGACCGGTACATAAATTATTTTTACATTAAATGTCATTACCATAAGGTTGAATTTGTTTTGCAGCTGACGTGGACAAGATTACTCGTTCCAAATGTCATTACAATATGGTTTACAATAAATTCTCATAGTACCGCCTCTTTAGAGTATCATGTTTAGTGTTGCGACGGCGTTATTATCGATAATCCATTGATCAGTACAATAATAATATCAACTTCTTTCATGTAAAAAATATAATTATACTTGGTTCATACTACATCATATAAAAAGTTACATAACGTGTTTATTGAATGTAATATTTTATGTTGTGCAATTTCGACTTACGTGGCGAAAGTGGATATGTCTAGTGTTCCGGATCGCGATTGTTGTTATAGTTTATTTTTGTTATTTCATTTATATAGCTTACACAATCCTCAATTGCTTAAAAAATAATCGATTGTCTTAAAACTAACTTCCAATTTAAGTTGTGCCATAACCCTTATAAGCTGTAAAGCAATAGTTCATGTAATGCAATCAAGTAAAATTCATGCCAGCAGAATGATTTTCAAAATCTGACGTTTATAACTTAGGCTGAGTTTATAATTTTTAATTAATATTAGTAATTAAATTAATATTCGTGATAAAACTTAAGACTTTGTGGAAAGCTTACAAAGGGCATAGTCGGATAAGCCTGCCGAATCCGACCCCACGGGCTTATCGGGCCTATCGGCACCTAAGGGATCATTGTCGCACCAAATAAAAAATACTTTCACCAAAATTTTAGTTCTTAATCTCAAGCAGTTTCCGTGTTATTTTAAAAAAAAACTTTTTTCAAAATTAAAATTAATTTTTAACAATTGGTAATTTTCCCAAATATTAACTAATGAAAGGAATGAAATAAACCTTTCGTTTTGATGTTAAGACTGAAATCAAATTTAAAAATAAAGAAATAAAAATAACATATTTTTTAATCATATTTTAAAACATGCACCTTTCAAATGGAAATATATTAATTATAGAATTTTTTATCCTTTTGTTAAAGTTCAACTGAAATAAGTCATATTAAAGAATCGATATCTTCATAGTCACATCCCTATCGCCATCTGACGGCGGCGTGCGTCACATTTAATTAAATTCCGCTCTGGCAACACTTGCAACATACGTCGCTAATTTCCTACCCTCGGCTTGACTTGCATTCGTATTTACAATCTTCGGATTATAGCAATAGGTCTAAAAATCTTTTGATATTGATAAAGTTATTTTTGCAACATAAGTTAGTTGTTATAAATCAGAGTAGCTATAGAATAAAAATATACTATTCCTTCGGGCAAAAATGCTCCACCACTTTAGTATAGGTGTGTTATTCATGGTGTGTAAATGTGCAATATACTCGTACATGTGAGCCTGGCTTGGGTATTACGTGTTTCAGATGTTAATCCGATTCGAACATGCAGTCAGTTGAGACGGTTGTTGAAAAATACACTTACTTCATACTTGAAGTGGACCGTTGAGCATTGGAGTAGGGTTCCCATGAGTTTGTGAGGGTTCCATGTGACGGAGTCCGCTCTGTCAACAAAATGTAATATTAACGTAGAGTGAGTGGATTCCACTGACGTATATAGTGTGGAAATGACGATGTGACCTAAGCGCTACCAGTACGCTAAGGCCAGTTCTACACTTTTGCGTCTTGGAAATGTATATTTTTATATACCAGGATGGTGCAAACAAGCATGCGGTCAGTATGATGGCAAACGGTTACCTCAGCCTATGGATGCTTGCAACATCAGAAGCATCACATGCGCGTTGCCGACCCTTTAAAGACCTGTTGAAACCCTTTTGAAGAACCTCATACTGTAGTCTCCTAGGAAAACCTCAGCAAGGAGCTCATTCCAAATACGAAGGGTTCGCGGTAGGAAACTCGTCTTAAACCCATTAAGGTTCCAAGTTGTAAAGATGAACTCCCTGCCGATGGTGAGTGGTGCGATGAAAGAAGGAAGCCGTTAGCATCATGTTATGTCATCAATTATGCACCTACGTTGGCAATTATTCATATATTATACTATAGTTCTTATGTAACAAAGTTTAATATACGGGATTCAATGAGTGCGAAAGAGAGCATTTTACACGGCCCAGCACGTGAAACAAAAGATTTCGTATTAAAAATAAAATGCCCTAACAGCATGCGTAATGTTTTCTTTCCTTAACCAAAAACTAAGGCAGGGATTCGAAGTCACATCGATCGACGCGATGTCTGTACAAGCTACCACTGAGCCGTCATCGCTAAATCAACTCGCGTTTTTAAATATACCAACATAAGTTCGCAAAGTAAAGCAGAACATTCAATAGTGCACCCTCCCTGCTTGTCACGCAGGAGCCGCTATCATCACGCTACCGCGGTCGTGTGAAAACTTATTTACATAATTCTCTAATCAACAATCAATTGGCAATCAAGCCACCCTTTTCAAGGTATTGGGGTTGTTCTAATTGATTTATTTTAGACATACAAGGAAAATTTGCTTTGTTTTTCTGTCCTGATTTTGAGTAGCTTACAGAAAAAAATGAGGTGATGGTTAAGTGACAGCTAGCAAGAATGGCAAGTTGAAAGGTGTAACTTAACATCCTTTAATACACGCCTGACCAAAAAATTATGGTTCACTGGTAGCGTGTACGGACATCGCGTCGAACGTCGTGAGTTCGAATCGCTGTAATGAGCCCGAGTTTTGAGAGTGAAGTTTTTTTTAACAGACTATACTGTTAGCCTTAAGGGCCCTGGAGCCATTAGAGGTTTTTTTTTAAAGTTCCCACGGCACCTCTAACATTGTCAGAGAACTTGTGTCATCTAAAATAATATTACAAACCCATCCTTCTATGAGGAGTTGGCCCAAATCACCCCATACTGTATTGTTTACAACTTAATTTTATCGAATGCTTCACCTTCTCTTTTCTTACCCTACAAAAGCTTCCTTTCTCTTTTGTATTACTCTAAGTTATTATATAAAACATGTTACAAAAAGTGTGCTTATGTAATAAAATAGTTTTTACATTTTACCTGTTACAACTCCGTGCCCGTCACAACGACCCGTCGGAATTTAAAATTTAATAAATAAATAATAAAACTAATTTAAAAATTACAATTTAAAATTAAATAATTTACATTAATTTGATATATCTCGTATTATTTAAGCGTAAGCCATTAAAGCGCCCAAAAAACTTTGTTTAAAAATTATTTTTCTTTGCGCTGAACTCTAATCCTTTTTCTAAAATAAAAGTAGGCTAAGGAATTCATTATAACATCAGCTAGCCGGTAGTGAAAGTCCCGTCAAAATCGGTACAACCGTTTCGGAGATTATCCGGAACGAACAGAAAAAAATAAATAGTTTTTTTTTGTGTTAAGTACCGCATATATTTTCATATGCATTTAGTAAAAAGCTATTATTTTGACATTACAAAATAGATAAAAATCTTTCTTTAAGTAAAAATTGGCAAGTACTTGAGGGGTTTCTGTTTAATTTAATTTGAGGTCTCTGTCTACCCCGCATAGAGTTGGGTCGTGCGATTAAAAGTTTAAAAAACGTGTTATCTTATGTTGACGCAGTTGTAGGGTCCCGCGCGCGTTTTAAGCTAATCCCTCGGTTTTACTACGGGGCGGGCTTCGAAGCTTCGTTGGCCTCGTTTACACCGTATTAGTTAATTTTACGAATGAAAATTACAGCACTCTACCAATACTTTTAAGTCCATTACAATAAGAACTATAATTGTTGTAATAATATCATTTGTAGAGATTCAGCATCGTTACACCGCGGCCGCCTGCAAACATGAAGATGAAAGTAGATGAATATACTGGCTGCTAATCTAGACCAAGTTGAATAATAGATTTTCTATTTTTTATTTTATGTTACAATACTTAGCACTCTCTTGTTCCAGCTTCTCTATCCTATCCCTTGATCTTGTGATGATTTCTTGAATTGATGTCCTCTTTTTCTTAATTTACTTTATTTTTCGAATGGATAAAACATACCTTTCTAGTCCATTCTTTTCTCTCTCCCTCATATTTACTACAAGAAGTAGAGTCTTCAACCGCGTAAAATTAGCTATACATTGATGATCTTTAATGGTATAACGGAATAAACTATAAATGATATGACCAGAAAGCCTGACTATAGCAAAAACATATGACATATAAGAGTAAATCAGATAAGTGATACTCCAGTAATAAGCGAACTAACAGCTAGAGAGATAGAGAGGAAATCAAAATTAAAACAAGAGTAATTAGAAATTAAAATTGAATTTTTTTTTTAGTATTCGCAAACATTGTTACACTTAGGTGTAAGTGAGTATTTTAAACAGCGCCCATGATAAACGAGAGTCCCGTCAGACTAGTAAGTGCGGAGGTATGTAGCTTTGTTTTTTATCGGATGATCGTGGGGGAGACAGGGTGAAGCGGGAGGGGGAGGGTCGTAATTAATTGTACCGAGAATGCGGGCTGAGGGGATTAAAGGATGAGGGAGTAACTAAAGTAATTCTCGATTGTGCATTTAAAAAATTGAATTTTAAGTTTCTTACGGTCATGAAGCGATTTGTTGTTGTGGAGATTTTATGGTAATTCGAATTTTATTTTTCGTAGGTAGGTACCTACCTATGACCAAAAAAAACCTAAAATTAAACTGACCCGAGCAATTTTTCGCATATTATAGAATATATAAAATGTAATATCTCATCAGATGATGATAATATTCGTAATGAAAAATTATTTAAGTATATTTTTTTAACAAAACATTAAAGTTTACAGAACATAAGCTTTAAATTGATGTTCGAGTAATTAATTTTGATGAAGAATTAATTAATATACAGAGAATCATAAAAAGATTTTGCACACGAGTATCTTATAGTTAGTTACAATCCAATAGATGATTACAAATAAAATGAAAACATTAAGACTCTGTCGTTAAAATATTGATATACTGACACAATGATTGAAGCAATGATGGCTCAGTGGTAGCGTGTACGACTTCGCATAGACTGACTTGAGTTCGAACCCCTGCAATGAGCCTGAGTTTTCGGTGTAGGAAAACATCGCGAGGAAACCATAGCATGGTGGTAGGGCTTTTCCTAATGCCCGGCTGGGTAGCTACCACCCTCAAGTTGAAAATCTGTCGACAAGAACCAATAGGTGTGTTCCGGCAGCTGCACTTGAGAGCCAGTCTTCCACTAGGTTTAGCGTGTTATCATCTTGGGACACATCGTCACTTAACATCAGGTGAGATTGTAGTAGACATTAACGATAAAAAAAGACAAGAAAAAATATATATTTGTGCAGTAATATTTATAATAATTATGTTCACAAGTGTCAGAAGTGAAACCTTTTCAGAAAAAAATAAAAAAACGACCGACAGCATTCTGTAGCACACGCGAGCGGAGCTGCGGGCACAGCTAGTAGTTTTATATAAATAATATAGTTTGGTCGTTAAAATTATAAGGTAAGTATAAGTATATATAATGCCTATCGTATAAGGCTTGTCTTTTGACGTGTAATATATTTCAGCAATAATATACTAACATACAAACATTTTCACAGTAAGAACGTATATTCGAAACGCGTCAGAAGTAACTAGTGAGCATACAGAAGTATCGCTTGAAGAAGTATTTCCACGATAATCTGATTGAAATCCTATGTTCCATGTTTGTAGACGCCTTGGTATTGACGTGTGAACTCTCATGTTAGGATGACAGCCCCTGCGGGCGGTACCCGGGGTTACATTCGAGTGTTCTTAGGGCTGACACTACAACTACCTAATACTTTTAATATTCCATCTTATACTATCATAACCTTCTATATAAATAAAACTGTTTGTTGATATGTGCAACACTTGAGAACGGCTGGAACGGTTTGGCTAATTCTTTGTTAAATGTTAGTTATTTGTTCATTTAATTCAATATAATAAAAAATGATTTTCTAAACATGATGTAAATAAAATTCATATTATCTGTCTCATTCAATCGTGTGGCCAAGTAACTCATGTTAAAAAATAAAAGGTGTGGTGTTTATTCCAATTTACTATTATAATACTTCGATGTTCTAATTTTTTTAATGATTCGTAAGAATATATATATTTATACTTTCTAATAATATTAATATATATTTATACATATTATAAAACTCAACGTCTCTCTGTCTGTTTGTTCGTTTATGTTCTTTTCACGTGAAACTACTTATCCGAGGATCATACGTAATAAGAAGTGACGATATAGGTGAATTAATTTTGAAAAAAAGACGCTTTTGGGGCGCCTAAATGGCTTACCTAATGTTCTACATAATTAGAAAGATCTAGAAAAAAGTCAGCGACAGCATACGTATATCTACTAAGCATTTTTGGAGTAGTACAATTCGCACATGCGCTTGACCGATAGCATTATGTAGTCCACCCAAGCCGAGCAGCGGGAACAGCTAGTATAGTATAGGTATATATAGGTATAATATAGGTGTGATTCTGGTATATATTTAGCTTTTCACGCAGTAAAAATAAACGAACAAAGTATTACAAGAATGAAAGATGTCAGCCCTAATCTCGGCACGGTTGACCGCGCCCGTCTCTCGCATTTGGCCGGATTCGACGTAGGCGCTTTATAAGCTCGCGTTTAGACTCTTTGATTGATTGACGCTAATGGCTGCATCATATTAATTACTACATATTTTCAATAGTTCAGTTAAAATTTAAGAGAATAAATTTATATGATATAATATAATAATATTTGTTTATAATATCAAAAGAAACAGCTTTTTACTAAATAAATATGAAAGTATACACGGAACCTATAAAAAAAATTAAATGGGTCTGTATGTAATCTCCGTAACGGTTGGACCGATTTTGACGGAACTTTCAATGGCATATAGCTGGTGACGCTGACGTCATAAGGAGTAACTTAGGCTACTATAAATTTAGAAAAATAGTAATTGTTCTGTTCAAAAAAAAAAATAAGCCTTTTTTAGTTGTCCACAGGAGAGGAGCCGCGGGCACAGCTAGTCTTCTATATAAATAAAATTATTGAGGTTTACTGTTGTGCGTGTATCAATTAAAAACTACTCGATATATTTTGATATTAGATACTTGGTCGTTATAAAACAAAAACACGATTATCTTCATTAAATAAAAAGTTATTAAAGTTATAACAAACTACGGTTTTTATAGGCACTGCGCGTTCGTCTGTCGTCCACGTGAGCCAAGCCGCGGGCAAAGCCACTACCTAAAGAAAATTAAACTAACTAAAATTATATAATCATTACTAAATCTTTCACATCAGAGAAAGTGTCAAAGTGTCCGCATAAATGGGAATGGGTGAATTTTAATGTTCGGTTTTGTATTGTTTTATTAACGAAGCATATACCCCTATACCTGGTGAAACCTCGCACGATATGTCAACGAAACATATAAACATACGTGGAAGAAGGGCAGACCAGAGACAAAAATATTTTTGGAGATTTCTCCCTACTTGAGGCAGCCCGACTGTTGAAATACCTCCACCCTATAAAAGATCGGAGCCAAATAACCTTGTGTTGTGTTTCTGCGGTGAGTAGGATTCTAGAGCTTCTTGGGGAAGGGTGGTTCAAGGTCGGCAACGCGCTAGTGATACCTATGATATTACAAGCGTCCATAGGCTACGGTAGACACTTACTAGAAGGCGAGCTGTACCTAACAGCACAAGTACCTTATAATGCTTGTTTTCTGAGTACTATATATAAATGTCTTATTTATTATTTTATTTTGAACAAGCTGTGCCCGCGACTCTGCTCGTGTGGAGAACTAAAAAGTCTTATTATATTATTTGCGCGGAACCATAATTATTTCTCTATAATAAAAGTAACCGTAAAGTAATAAAAGTTACTCCTCATAACATCAGCTATCAATCAGTGTAAGTTCCGTCACAATCGGTCGATTACCGATTCGGAGAATAGCCGGAACAAACAGACAGAAAGACAAAAATTTGTTATTTTTTATAGGTAGAGTATATACTTTCATATGTATTTAATAAAAAGGTGTTACTTTGACATTACAAACAGACACTTCATATTTTATTATACTCGTATGTACAGATGACTAAGCTTTTGAAATTCATAGGATTCATTATGAAGAAAATGTTACTTCACTGGTAATTTGAAATTAAAACTATCACAATTTCGAAGGGCTTCGCTGATGGACGCCAATCTCAAAAACGCCTCTAGTAAACAACCTTACTCTTAGATATAATAGGATGGCCGGGATGTCCAAAATTCCTATTATATTTTTATAATTTTGTGAAAGATATAGGAGACCGATCACGACCGCCGGCGGGAACGGACGTGTTTACGACCGCTCTCTGCCGCCTTTGTGTAGTTTTACGACCGACCGGCTTTGCTGCACACCTGCATCGCACCTGCGTATCGCCGTCTCGCTCGCACCCATTGTGTCGCGTACTTTTAGTACGCTACACAAACATAAACTGCTCTTTTAAGAGCAATTTGTTTCTATTCGACGAAATCCACACTTTAGTGGTCATTTGCCTGATACCTAACGGTGCCAACTAAAGCAAGTGGGTGCGTGACCCAAGCGCCCCTCGGTTGCCTCCTTCAGAGGCAAACGATAGTACTTGGTCGGGCTCAGGAACCTTGGCCCTTGATAGAGTCATAGTCAAGCCCTGAGTGTCTCCTTCCCACCCTTCCGATCCTGCTACACATCCATCCCCGAGTGTCTGTTTGGGCGTAGCTAGGTATTTATACCGGCTGCGTTCTCTGCCTCGGGCTTGATAGGGACCTCCACGTAGGGCCCGGTAGGTTCTTTTCCTGCGAGTCATTACACCGTGACCCGCAGGTCCCTTTGCACGGCTCGGGATAGCCGTTTAAATTCACTCGACGCACCCCCCTGCCTCTCCGGCAGGGAGGTTTAACTTCACCCCCGCCCGCCCAACCGCCGCCGCCGGAATGGCAAACTCGCCAGACTTAGAAAGCTTCGTTGCGTTCGCAACAAGCCTACACCCGTCAATATGGACGGATTTCAATAGGGCCATCGCGGCCGCGCAACCCGCCATTGCTGTCGCACAGGCCACCGAGGCCACCAGCGACCCCGCCGCGACCCACGCGACGAAAAAGAAGCCCGCCCCGCGCTCCCGCTCAACGGCACCCCGCGCTCACTGTCAGACGCCGTACAAACGGCCATCGTCGCGCTCACGTTCCCCGGGCAGTCAAGCCCCGACCCCAGCGCCCTCTGCGCTACCAATAAACAATTCGTTTGCGTCGCTAGTTCCCGAAGCGGACACGCCGACGCCAGTAGCTACAAACGTTAGCTACTCGCCCGCCAGTCCGGACCCCGAACCCTCGTACAAAAAAATAAGCCCGCCAAACGGGCACCGCGTTCGCGTCCCGAGTCTCCGGAGACTCAGTCCCGCCCACAAAAGGCGCAAAAAACCGGGCTCAACAGCCACGCCCCCCGCTCCGCAGCGCCCTCAGCGCCTGCCGGTACCTTTGCCGGCAGAAAGGCGCGTCGCCCGCCCCCCGTCACGGTCCAGAACAAATCGGTCTGGACAAAACTCTCAGAGAAACTGAGAGAACTCCGTATCCACTACACCCAGGCCAGTAACACGGCCAACGGTATCCGCGTCCAAGTTTCCACCTCGGACGAACACCGTCAATTTACCAGGTTGCTCCGAGACAGCAACCTCGAATATTTCACGTACTCCCTGGAGGAAGAACGTCAACTCCGGGTTGTAATCCGCCGCATCCCGGTGGAAATCACACCCGAGGAGGTCAAAACTGACCTCTTAGCCAAGGCCTTCCCTGTCCGCGAAGTGCACAGAATGCACGGCGGACAATCCAAAAACAGACCTCTCGACATGGTCTTAGTCATCTTGGAACTGACCCCCGAGGGCAGAGCCATTTTTAACGTTAGGAAAGTGTGTGAGCTCTCCGGAATAGCCGTAGAGCCCCCACACAAGAACCGCAGTCCTCCGCAGTGTCACATCTGCCAGCTGTACGGTCATTCGGCACGCAACTGCCATCTCCGTCCCAGGTGCGTTAAGTGCCTCGGGGACCACGCGACGAGCGAGTGCTCGCGCACTCGTGAGTCGGCTACCCCTCCGAGCTGCGTGCTATGCGGCAACGAAGGTCACCCCGCGAACTATCGCGGCTGTCCCCGTGCCCCGCGCCCCACGCGCCCTACGCGACCTATGCGCCCTACGCGACACAGCCCTCCTCAGAGGACACGTCCCGCCGTAGGACAGCCAAAGCCCCTGCTCACGCCAGAGGCTTTCCCCAGCCTGCCGGGCGCCTCCAGCGCCCTGGTGGCAGCCGCCCCCGCGCCCCGCGCACCCCCTCCGGCCATGCGAGCCCCTCAAGCAGCATGGGTCTCCACTCCCCGCCCTCAGCCTCCTAAGGCTCAGGCCCCCCCGCCCGTCAACACGCGCCGCGGCGTTGACTACATGGTCATGCTCTTCCGCGAGCATGACCCTCAGGAAGTACTGGCGTACGAACAGTGCGTCGCTGAGTACGGCCCCGGCGAATCCATCAGGCGTTTCCCCCTGATGACAGCGACGCTAATGCGCCTGGCCCGTGCCGGGAAATAGATATCGGTTATCAATGGCACGCATTAAGCCTAGAAGCCTAAACATATCTTTTTTTAACGCGCGAAACCTCTTTCCACAACGGGACTTAGTATCCACCTTTCTTAGGGAACGGGAGATAGACGTGTTTCTAGTACAAGAAACACTTCTAAAACCCAGTAGGCGCGACCCTAAGATAGCAAATTACAATATAGTCAGAAATGACCGTGCCACCCGAGGCGGCGGCACGCTCATCTACTACAAGCGTTCCCTCTATTGCATGCCAATAGACTCTCCCGCACTTACCAATATGGAAGTGTCAGTTTGTAGAATAGGCATGACTGGCCATCCGTCAATCACGCTTGTCTCTGCATATCTCTCCACGAGTAAAAGACTCCTTCAGTCCGACCTGGAGGCGCTCCTCTCACTCGGACAATCCGTCATAATAGCAGGCGACCTCAATAGCGGTCACACTCACTTCAACAACTCGCGTAACACCCCTAACGGGGTTATACTTGATCTGCTATGCGATGTGCTCGGCTTTGACGTTATAGCCCCGCTAGAACCCACGCACTTTCAAGATAACTGTCACCCGACAGTACTTGACATAGCCCTCCTCAAAGGTGTCTCGCTTCGGTTACGACTTATAGAAGTCGTACACGAACTAGACTCCGATCACCGCCCGGTTATTTTACAACTTGGGCAACCGTTCGACCCCAGTCCGCCAAAAGTCAAAGTAGTTGACTACGCGATCTTAAATCGCTACCTAACGGATAACGCGACCCCGTCCAGCTTAGCTAGGATCCCCGACGTATTAGAGTCAACAGCAGACGCCGACTTAGCGATCGATTCCCTGGTCGACTACCTCCAAACCGGTGTAAGGGAGGCCTCGAGAGAGGTGCAAGCGGCGAACGATCGCCGCTTTATACTCCCCCCCGGCTTACGAGCGTTAATCACGGAAAAGAACGCCGCGACACGTGCACACGATTCTTATCCAACGAGGGATAACACCCGTAGGTTACGACGACTTCAGAGAGAGGTCAGAACTCGCATCGGCGAGTTCAGAGGCCACCGGTGGGATAACCTCTTAGAGGGTCTCAAGCCGTCCCATCTGGCTTACTGGAACCTCGCCCGCTCTCTGAAGTTAGAAGCTTCCACCCAGATGCCGCCCCTCGAAAGGGGCCCCGATCTCCCACTCGCGTTCGATAGCGACGATAAGGCAGAATGCCTTGCCGCAAGCTTGGAGAGTCAGTGCTCCCCAAACTGCGACAACGTAGACACTGCCCACATCGAAACTATCGAGACCGCCGTTCAGGAACTCACGTTGATTCCCCCCGCGGAAACGTTAACCCTGGTCACGCCAGATGAGGTCTGTTCTATCATCAAAGGCCTTAAGCCTAGGAAATCTCCCGGTCCTGATGGTATCAGGAATGAAGTACTCAAACTTCTTCCTGATCACCTCATAGCTCTTTTGGTCTGCATCTTCAATGCAGCCATAGCCCACTGCTATTTTCCAGCCGTCTGGAAAAAAGCTATAGTTATAGGTATTCGCAAGCCCGGCAAAAAAGCTTCGCTTCCCGAAAGCTATCGCCCGATCAGTCTCCTAAACACCCTAGGGAAACTCTATGAGCGGATCCTTCTGAACCGATCAAGGTCGTTATAGACGACAAGAATTTATACCCGCCCGAACAATTCGGTTTTCGCGCCCGTCACTCGTGTACACATCAAGTGCACCGCCTCACGGAGCACATCACGAGTAACTTCGCCAAGAGCAATATTGCTCCCGCCCGCACGCTTGCGGTCTTTTTCGACGTAGCCAAGGCCTTTGATAAGGTCTGGCACGCCGGACTGGTCCACAAGCTACATCAATTAGAAGTCCCGGATAGGTTAGTTCATCTAGTTCACGATTTTCTACGCGACCGCACCTTCCACTACCGAGTGGAAGGAGTACTATCTACCGCCCACCCTATACGCTCAGGCGTCCCGCAAGGTTCCATTCTGGCGCCTTGCCTTTTCAATCTGTACGTCAGCGACCTCCCGAAGCCCCCCGGAGTCGAGGTAGGGCTCTACGCTGACGACACAGTCATATACGCGTCAAACAGACATAGAAAAAATCTCGCCTGCGCAGTCCAACGTGCCGTAACCACTCTCGGGGAGTGGTTTCGAACGTGGCGAATAGCTATTAATCCGGTAAAGAGCGCCGCGATTATGTTCGAACCGCATACATGTAAACTACCACGCACGGTAGGACCCCTCTCATTATTCGGTAGGAATATCCCTTGGGCCACCAAGACTAAATATCTGGGTGTCACCCTCGACTCGAAGCTTAACTTCAACGCACACGTTACTATAGTCCGGAATAGGGCCGTCTGGATCCTTTCCCGCTTGCGGCCCCTGCTCAGTTCGGTAAGCAAAATGTCCTTAAGACATAAGCTTACACTATACAAGATGTGCGTCCGTCCGATCTTGACATATAGCTGCGCAGCGTTCGCACATATGTCCAAACATAACTTTGTCCGCATGCAAAGAGTCCAAAATCGCTCTCGTTTCTCCGTCGCCTGCTTGACCCTCCAGCCTTCGTTAGGAACATGGACCTCCACAGGGACATGAGGCTTCCCTCGATAGAAGCCTATGTGAAATATCTCACCAGGAGATACTTCGATAGCGCTTCGAATCACCCCAACCCGCTCGTAAAATCCACCGAAAACTACGTCCCAGACAACTCGATCCCCGTTGCCAAACGTTATAAACGCCGTCCGCGAAATCTCTTTGTCGATCCCGACGACGACATCGAGAAAGCTAATAATTACTACGCGTCCGCTCCCGCAACATATGCGTGCTCGCGCCCACGCCCGCGAAACCACCGTTCCCTCCGCAGGGGACGTACGGTTAACTTCGCTCCCGCACACCCGCCACGACCGCCCTCCTCAGCGGCAACTCAAGCCTAGGTCCGATCCATCGGCATGGAGCCCTTGAGCCAAGCAGCCGCTCGCGCGATACAAGTGACTCTACAATCACTAGCTTTCACAGTCATACATGACACTGCATTATACACACATGCACAACACACATAGGTACATAGGTTCTGTAAGGGACCTTTTTTTTTCTTTTTTTGCCTAGTTAGAGTAGACAAAAATTTCAGACCACTAAATACACATACACATGTTCCTTCCCTCCTCCCAGGGGGCAGAAACATGTATATATGTATAGTTAGTTTAGATCGAATTACGGATAGGGAATTAGTCAGATCGCGACTTAATTGCATACGCGCAACAGTCCGAGCCGAGGTCCGGCCACTTTGGCACCCTCGGATGTTGTTGCTTAGCTTTCGTGGCTGAGTGCCCTAAGCGCTCGCCCCCAAGCCCGGTAAAGCTGTAAAAGCCGTAAAGGCTCCAGGGCCCCTCAGGCTAACAGTGTAGTCAGTTCGAAAAAAAAAAAAAATGAAAGATATAATGCCTGGAATTTTATTTGTAGCTGAAGTACAATTGAACTGAAGTGCCTTTTAGAAAAACTAACAAAAAATGTGTAGCTTACCTTTCAAGGCCTGTGAGACGAGGGTGTCGGTATTTCTTGGAGAACAGCAGACCACCGCCCCACGCGGCCTGGTGAATTGAAAAATCTTACAGATAAGTTAAGGTTAGAGGGACTAGCTGTTAATGAAGCTGCCGACAAATAACGGGTCTCGGCGACAGTTTTTCAACTTGAGGGTGTTAGCTAGACAAGCACCTATTGAAGGAAGCTTCATCACTATGCTATAAATTTATTACAATTTAGATGTAATATACAAAAAGGAAATTTTGTGTACGGTACGTAAGAAGCTATATTATTTTGTCCTAACAAAACATAATTAACTTCAAAAATGTTATCCCACGTGACAACAGTATGGTGAAGTATGATAATAGGTATATGTAAATTTATTTTAGATACTTTATTATTTAATCGTGCGAAAAATAATATAACTGTTTATTTATAAATAAAGGTTATTTTAATCAAATTATAACGTGTACTATGTTAATAAACTAGCTACCCGCCCGGCTTCGTTCAGGTAGCAGATTTAATACATATAACTCTATTGGATTACTCGGCGAACGACAGTAAAGCTCTCCCATTTGGCATGATTATTGCCGATATCTTCAACAATCATCGTAATATTTCAGAAAACTTACACAAAACCATAATGAATTATACACCAAAACCTTCTTCATGAATAATTCCATCGATTGATGAAAACCGTATGAAAATCTGATCGGTAGTTTTTGAGTTTATTGCGTTCAGACAGACACAACAAACGCGGCGGGCGGACTTTGTTTTATAATAAACTAGATGATAAAGTACATAGAATGTATTCACATAATTATCACAGTGTCACAAATTTGTATGACATGGGGGACTTCAAAAAGGGATTGAAATACAATCTTCAAGGTCCGCAACATGGCTGTAATGCCCCTGGTGTTGCAGTTGTCCATAGGCGACGGTAACCATTTACCATCAGGTGGGAGACGTCTACCTGTTGGCGTCCATTGACATTTAAAAAAAAGTATATTTATTATAATTGATGAGTAACTTCATTCTGTCGCACATCTGCAAACATTTTTCCACAAGCGTATTCTACATATTAGTATATCATGTTTCGGTAGACTCACATCGACATGAAGCCACATATCATATTTCTGACAGATATCAGCAATCTCCACCAGTGGGTCGAAGGCGCCCAGCACCGTGGTGCCAGATGTGGCGTTCACGAAGAATGGAACCTGGGTAATATAAGTTCATTGCACTGTTCTGTTATAGTATGTTATATTGAAATAACGTTTAAAATATTAAAAAAAATTTTTGATTTTTAACATAAATTTTTGCAGATTTTTTTATTAGTAAGTACAGTTGATCTTGTATCCTAAGATAACAGGAAGAACACCAGATAAGGGTAGTAAGGAAAACTGCCCTCTTGTACAAATATATTTTATATACAGTAGACATTTACATTCACAAACTGAAGTCTTACACTAAGCTACGTTTATATTATGAAGACATGTACTGACTCGATAAGCACAGGTAATTTTAAAGTTCACCTCTTAAATAAGGACAAAGATAACTTCGTGTTAAATATCCATACTTCCGTTTGAACAGATACAAGACGTTAAGTTCGAAAATCGTTAACAGAATCTTAATATATGGGAAATGAAACGTTTTAATATCTCTAAAAAGTTAATTAAAAATCACGAAATACAGGTAACAATGGGAACAGATATAAAATTTCTCACATGTCCTCTGTCTTTGTGATGGCGGACTAGTCGCTCGAGCTGCGTGGGTATCATGCGGCCGCGCTCGTCCGAGGGTACGCACACGCAGAAGTCAGTGCCCAGTCCGCCCACCGATGCGCATGATTTTACCGAATAGTGGCACTGGCACAATATATAAATATGATACGACAAACAAATTTGCAAAGGGTGCGTCCAATAATTACGTGAGCACAAAACGGTGGAGTGGGGTCTGGCAAAAACTCATCAAATCTAATTTAAAGGATTTTATTTTAAAGAATATACTTTATTATATATATAAACTTAACTTTATACTTTTGTATTATATAAATAATATTTTGTATCAAATATTTTAACCATATACTTGGGATTCTCAGAGGAGATATCAGAATTATGCTTATATGTATATTTAGTGGCGTAAAGCAAAATACAAGGACATATCAAAACAATTTTATTATAAAAACTATACGATAAATCTCATGTGAGGGATTTTTTTCGAACTGATATACTGTTAGTCTTAAGGCCTCTGGAGCCATTAGAGGCTTTGACAGCTTCACCGGGCTTGAGCGTGAGGGACAGGTGAGTCCCACCACACATTGGCAAATCTCACCTAAGGGTACAAATTTAAAAAAGCACCACACGTAATTAATGGTAGCCCCATTGTGATAAGTTCAAATAATCATTCGTTCATTCAATCATTCAAATCATTTCTCGTTAGTTCTCACCTATTGATAAAAATCTATACAGAAATCTGTAGACAATAATAAAAAAAGGTGTCTTAATACAAATAACTTCAAGAAAGAAGGAGAGAGAATTAGCTTAATAACTTTTTTATTCTGGTGGATTCTGTAACTTCACGGTTCTCATTTCTCAATGTAAGCAGGTGGCTATTACAATATGGTAATTACGCAAATACTTGGTATTCACTAATTACCCTATTGTATATTCCGTCTTCTATCACTAAAGAGAAAGATATTATTAGAGATTAAATGCTATGTTAATCACTTTAGGAAAAGGACGGCGATAGTGATATAATATAAATGCGACAGAGATAGACATCATATTTACTTCTAAACTTAGAATTTTCATTGAAACGAATTTCAGTAGGTATCGAGTTGCTTTTTATTTATATAATTTACCACTTTCGTTACAGTTTTATTTTAAGAGTCAAAGAGGATAGATGAAAGAGAAAATGGGTTACCTGATCTGATGTGAACATGACCAGCTGTCCAGGGATGCTGGACAGTCCCTTCTCTTTGTACTGAGGGAATTTGTGATGACGAGCAGCCAGGAAAGCGTACAGGTTGGACACAGAGCCGCCTGCAGATGATTGACTGATTTCAAATTATGTACAGTAATAGCTTTTATTTTAGAGACTAGCTGTGCTCCCGCGGTTAAAATCATAAAAGCAACTCTTCACAGCGCCTCTAACGCTTCCGTTTTGCCTATTGTTGTTCTCAAGCCGTTTGCAAACCTACAACTTGCCAGATTGCTTGACGTTTGTGGTGACTGCTGCGCTCTTTAGTGCCTTAGCGTGACGTTATATATCCTATAACCTTCCCCAATAAAAAGGCTATAAATTTTTTTCATATGTGACTGGTAGTTCGAGAGATTAGCGCGTACAAACAAACAAACTCTTGAACTTTATAATATTAGTATAGATAATGTACTACTGGAATAGTACATAATAGTATATCAGCCCGACTGGTGGAATAACGCCACCCTACAGAAGATCGCAGCCAATTGACCTAGTGTTGTGTTCCTGCGGTGAGTAGGGAGCTCCTTGGGGTAGGGGGGTTCAAGGTCGGCAACGCGCTTGTGATACTTATGGTATCATTATTATTATATTATTGGTGGGCCATAATTATAGTATAAAAAAGATAATTCGGTGGTATAACGCTAGTGCTTGACTTGATAGCATACTAAACTGATGATGATAATTCATTCATAGTACATCACTTCGGAGAATCGCGTATAGTTAACGGCTTTCGCCGTGGTAGGTGTACCTATAGGCCACCACGATGACAGAGACAAACAGGTCTGCATCACTCGAAGGTCACTGCTGTTTTTGAACTGCACTTTACTGACCAGGTGAGTGGTAAATAAAAGTTCGTTAAAACATCAGTTGTGTTTTATTTTATAGGACTTTGTCTAAAACAGCTGTAAGTTCAAAGCAGCAAAGGTTTCTGTAGTTCTCGTGAAATGATTAAAGTTTCTCGGAGATTTAACTTAGAACACGTTGTAAAAACAAATAGTTTGTTTTCTGATAGCTCGTAAATATATTAAGTTTATGGGGTCAGGTGTCATGACCTCTATAACCTCCCATTAGATCCGCGCCTGCCCTGTGCACCATCGTTAGACCTCTACCCATACCAAAGTAGCAATACTCACGCCGTAATGTTTCAGCCTAACAATTTAGTCCTTATGGGCACTAAGCGTTCCAACGACTTCACTGACAGGCCTTGTGACGAAGTGGTATTAAGCCCTACTAATGAGCCGAGAGGTCGCAGGTTCGATCTCCGCACATAACTAAATTTTGTGCGATGAGCATCATTATCAGTTGTGTGTATGAGTGTTAATATATCTATATACAGATGTATATCAGCTGTTTGGTTACCATAATGTAAGCTTTGTTTATTTTGGAATTACATAGCCGCGCGTGAAATTGTGTGCCTACTAATAATTATTTGGTACAATAGATCAATCTTGAACATAGGTGACCATTGGCTGCAGGGAACATTTAAGAACAGACACAAATTTAAAAAGAATCTACATACCTGGAGCGAGAATGGAGTCACCACTTTTCCACCCGATCATGTTCCTCATCTTCTCCAGCACGATGTTCTCCATCAGAATGAAGACTGGGGCAATCTCGTAAGTAAACATGTTTGTGTTAGCCGCGGCCGTCAGCCATTCACCGGCTAAGGAGATGATGTCCAGGCCACAAGACAGCTGATTGAAGAAATGCGGGTGTCCTGGACAGAAACGTAGAATAAAAATTAAAAAAGCATTTTTCAATTTAGGCCCAAAGAAGGCACCTATGAAAGTCAAAACACTACACAGTTCGGGCAAACATTCCAGTCATTGAGAAGAGCCGACAAGAAACTCGATCAGGGTTATCAATAAAATTTTTACTGTGTAATTATCAGTTACAATTAATAATTCTATTTAGTGTATGTATAGAGAGGGAGTCATTTCCATACATTAATATTATTTACGTAATGGCTTACTATATCGGTAGGTAGGTAGTAAGTAGTAGGTAGGTAAAACCCGCTTGACATGCTCTGTTGGCGCCTTTTAATGATCAGGTTTTTAATTTTTTCTCAGAAACAAATCCTATTATTAAATCACTTCTCTTTCCCGCCGGTCGATTGCAAGACAGACTGCTTCGCAGCATTGACGCATCGCTACGTGCGTACACAAGTGATATAACTGTTGAACTTAGTACAACCGCCGCCGAAACAACACCGCAGTGAATCTAGCTGGGAAGGTCTTCACCGAGAGTGATTTCTACGAGAGCCATAGTCAAGAATAAATCTTCACACTAAGAGTCACCGCGCTGTTAAGGCCAGCCACACCATTTCACAAGTCCCTTTCGACATGGCACCACCTATTTTTTACGGTCTCTTCGAGCCGAATACTTTATGCTCCTTGAACTGACTGTCCAGAAAATCGGTAATGTGGTTAATGATCTTATTATTCAACCTAACTTTAATGGTTTAAGATATTTTTATTTCTCTAAGAATATATATACAATTCGCTTTACAGAGAAACTTATAGATAAAAAATTCAAAATTTCAACTTAACCAGTGTACATTAGATTACATTTTTAAGTAGGTAGTTTGAATTAATTCAATAGAAAGTATAGTTATAGTTTGGGAAGGCGGATTCTATTACAATTCAATGTATTACAATTCTATGTTTATACAATCTATACAATTCGCTTAAAAGACAAGCTTAAAGCTAAAGTTCAAATATTCAACTTAACCATTTACATTATTACATTACATTTTTAAGTAGGTAGTTTTAATAGATTCAACATACAGTGTAGCTATGGAAGGCGGATTCTATTACGTATTGGAGCGTTAGGAATTAGTTGCTATCATAATTTCTAACATGGAAATTTATAATAATGCTGTGAAATATATTTAGCGAAACTTATTTATGCACTAGCAACCGTCGGTAGCTTCATAGGTGTTAATTACAACATAAAAATTAATATTATATTAATTAGTTGCTATCATTTTTTATTTAATCGTCTATTAGGTGGAGCTGTTATAAATGTGTATTTAATTGTTATTTGTGATATAATTTTTCAGATTGGCCTTGTTTAGTAAAGTTTATTTTTGAGTGAATGCTTTTGTTCAAAATCTTTCTTATTATTATACAAGTATTATATTTATACATTTGCATGAGAGACATTAGTTTAGTTTTATTATATATAATAGAAGTGGGAGTTGAATAATTAAAACGGAAAAGTACTTTTATGATTTTGTTTTGGGTTACTTCCAATTGTTTCAAGTTGCATTGCGCAGCTGAACCCCATAATTCTATAAGATAACTCAAGCGAGATTTAACAAGAGAGTTATATATGGTGTATCGAACTGGTTTAGGAAAGCAGTGCGCTGTACGCCGGAGAATACCGAGAAAGGCCGATAGTTTTGACTGGACTTTGGCAATGTGTGGTTTCCAAGTGAGTTGACTGTCAAGAGTAAGACCGAGATATTTTTCAGATTCTACTTCAGTAACTGATTCGTTGTTGATATATGTAATGATATGATATTATTTATATTTTTGTTCTTAGCTCGAAAAATCATGTATTTTGTTTTTGATATATTAATGGTTAGTAGGTTGCATTGAAACCAAGTATATAATATATTTAGGTCATCTTGAGCTTCTTTTAACATTTTATGAACGTCATTTCCAAAATAAAATAGACAAGTGTCGTCAGCATACAGCGTTACCTCACCGGCCTTTATTACCTAAAAAACCGAATAATGAATGATTATGAGTTATGTACACGCGTTAGAAGGGTTACTTCTTTGAATAGTCATACTCGAATTGTGACGCATAACATCGAATGTGAAACTTTAAACAAGAAACAGTTGACGCCTTTAGCACATCTCCGCCGAAAAACCATAATAGCGGAATCGCTGTGATTACGCTATAACTTTTCCGTTGTACTTGTATGACATGTGAAATAGAACCGGTGTGGCGCCGGTCACATCTCCGCATTCATTTCGCGATCTTGTCATGGTTTCGCTTTTGTTTCGCAAAATATCTGTCGCGATCGACAGTTTTTACTAGCCAAACAAGTAATTCGTTAAAAAAATGAATATTAATTTCACTGGATAACATCCAACCATTCAATTGCCAGCTCATTCTAATGATTTTTTTCCAACTGCTAATAATACACAACCGTAATGTGCCATAAGTCGATTCGGGAGGTAGTGAAAAAAAACTTTTTGGGGTACCTCATTCCGCTCACAAAAATAATATACCTAAATCAATACAATAATTTATGGTGTGGAAGCATCGACCAAAGGGCGCCGAAAGACAATCTAGCTCTACCTTGATTAAGGGCTAGAGTCCGCGCTGTTCTTAGTGTAGGATTTAGGTAGAGCATCGTCAAAATTCACTCTTAGCATTGTTTTATAATGGACCTAAAGACAACTCCACAATCTTTTTTCTGGCACCTTTCAGTGTTATATCAGTGTGAACAGCTTTTTTGACTGGCTCTCAAGTACAGCTGCCGGAACACACCTATTGATGCTTGGCGACAGATTTTCGACTTGAGGGTGGTAGCTAGCCAGTCGGGCATTAGAAAAAGCCCTACCATCATGCTATGGTTTCCTCACGATGTTCTCCTTCACCGAAAGCTCAGCTCATTGCAGGGATTCGAACTCACGTCAAACGACGCGAAGTCTACACGCTACCACTGAGACATCATTGCTTTAAACGCAATATTGCTTATATGTACGCACGTAAGAAGTTATAATTCTTTATCGTAACAAAATAAATATAACTCTAATGTTATGCGTGCCATAAGCATGATGAAGTTAATGTTAATGATAATAATGTGAATTCATCAAATTAAAATAATCTTTTTATTTATATATCTTTAAATTATCATCATCATTTCAGCCGAAAGACGTCCACTGCTGGACATAGGCCCTCTTCTTGGGGGGATTTGCCATAATCGCCACGCTTGGCAGGCGGGTTGGCGATCGCAGTATGGTCGTGGATATATACTCGAAGGACGCTGCTGCCCGTTCTTCGGTTAATCCTTTAGTCGCCTTTTACGACACCCACAGGGTGAGATGGGGTGGTGCGATTCTAAGCGGACACGCACACGCCAAAAAATTTACCACTACACTTTAAATTATGTTTACAATTAATTAAAAAAAGTGAGTTTATTGAATTCACATTATTATTGATGGGTAACTTCATCATGTCGCTATCACATGATGCGCGCGCAACTCTCAATTTTACTTAAAAAAAAGTTATTCGTTTAATAACAAAAGGTACGGGAGATCCCATACGCGGACTCCCCGAATAGGCTGATAGAAAGGATATAGTTTAATTTCCTGGCACAACGTTGATGTCCGAGATATCTGCGGCAGGATGTAATAGCACGCGCCATTGCGTAACACAATCATTCTAGTTTCTTTTAAATAACATTTGGGGGACAATCTCGCACACGGCAGAGTCGTTTCATTCCGAACCACAGGGTGAGTGATCCAATAATTGTTCATATAAGCGCTATTAAAAGAATACATCTAGACACGACAATGTTTCAGCGAAGTTTACGTAGGAAATTTATTATTTATTGACTTATTTATTACGTCAATAAATATTTACGTTTATTTCTAATTAAAGGAGTTAATTTTTTTTATCGTAATCTATTGAAAATTAAAACTGGCCAAGTCGGAAATCCCATATTAAAGAAAGTAACAAATTGTTTTGTAAACGAATTTAAGAACATTCTTACAGATAGCTATAAAAAGGACCTTTTTTTTCTTTTTTTGAGGCTAGTTAGTCTTGATCAAAAATTACAGATTACTAAATACATATAAACTTGTCTCTTACCCTCCTCCCAGAGGATAGCGACATGTATGTATGTATAGTTAGTTAGATAGTGTGCTAGGGCATTAGTCAGTTCGCGACTTATTTGCATAACGCGCAACAGTCCGAGCCGAGGTTCGGCCACTTTGGCACCCTCGGATGTTGTTGCAAAACTTTCGTGGCTGAGTGCCTTAAGCGCTCGCCCCCAAGTCCGGTGAAGCTGTAAAAGCCGTTCGAGGCTCCTGGGACCTTATGGCTAACAGTATAGTCAGATCGAAAAAAAAAAAAAAGATAGCTATAATTAAGGGATCTCTATGGATTTGGCACCCGTTAGATCGCAGGTCTTTTATCGGAGACAACGACTACCTCGAACGTTTTTTATACCGAACTTAGTCACTGTTTCATACATAAACTTTTCTGTTAGCCATGAATTAACGGATGTATGTCAGGATCACAGCCAAGGGAAGGACGTGGTCTCTGCCTACCCCGTTGGGAAAGAGGCGTGATGTATGTAGTTAACGGATACCAAATTATAATAAAGGTTGTTATTTAGTTTTAAAATCATAATCCATAATATACTACCATTATAAAAAGGTAAGGTTTGCGAGTATTTTTTTGCTGGAACTACTAAAGCGATTCTAAAAGTCCTTCACTGATAGAGAGTTACCATTCAGGTTGATTGATGGTGTTAGTCTATTTTTTATGATAATTTTTATATTATAATTAAAGCGTACGAAGACGCGGGCGGTTACTAGTAGGTATAATATTTCAATATATAATTCATCTTTGTAGCTCAATCATTTTTTTTTAATTATTTACCTTTTACATTTGTTTGTATGTAAAAATACACATTAACATATTTTGTATTTATTTAATTATTACCCTATTTATGTTTTTTGTTCATTTTTAGGGTTCCGAAGGACTTTTATACTTTCGGTATGTCCGTCTGTCTGTCCGCGGTTTAGCTTAGAGTTTCAATGTAATAGAAAGCTGTAATTTAGTATGGGTAATTACGCCGACGAAGAAGTAAAATAATATCTTGAAAAAATAATTTTTAGGGTACCTCCTATCGTCTATCACATCGTGTGAGTTGTCGTTGGTAAGGTCGTTCAAAATTGTTTTCATACTACACCGGGCCGTATCCATGCCCCATCCGGGCACGATAGCAGGGGTCCGGCCTCTCCGGCCCGGTGTATCATGAATTACTTCATACAAAAGTATACTATAAATGTTTGACCATGTCCCGGCCGGCTTAACCCCGGCCCGGTGTAACATAATAATAATAAGTACTATTTAACAATCTTAAATTGATTTGTAATTCCAATTTTATTTTAATTATTTTAGGATATTGTATAAATTAAAAAGAAATATTTGTATAAATGCTAAAATAGATGCATAAGATATATGAATTTTACATTTTCTTCTTAATAAAAACCCAGTACATACAGAAAAAGGCAAAGAATGTAGTGTTGCGAAAATCGATCTCTATGTCCCGCAAAGTTCTCCCCGATAAGCCGTCCCCAGAGGGCGCTGCGAGGGACGCCTTGTGTTTATCTGAATCAGCTTTATAGTTTTTATTTCGTCCTTTTAATAGTATTATGTACTGATTATGACTTTTTTATGTTGAACAACTATCTCTCAAATTATGAATTACTAGCTGTGCCCGCGGCTCTTCTCGCATGGATTACTACAAAAGTTTTTTTTTGTGCTTTATCTTAATTATTTTAAAATCATCTATCTGCCAGTGAAAGTCCCGTCAAAATTGGTCCAACGGTTTAGGAGATTACCCGGAAAAAACAGACAGAGAGATAACAATTTAAAAAATGGGTTTGTTGTTATAGGTACTGTGTATACTTTCATATGCATTTAGTAAAAAGCTATTATTTTGACATTACAAACAAACACTTCAATTTTATTATACGTATAGGTTGAGAAATATTCTGAATAAATAATAAAAGACTAGCTGTGCCCGCGGCTCCGCTCGCGTGGAGTACGGAATGCCGTCGGTTGAACGCACGCATGTTTGTGCTGCCCTCACTTCCAACCACGGCGATCGCCCGCCGATCTTTTTAAAGATAAAAATGCTTCTTGTGGATTATCCATAGAAGATAGAATTGTGCTATCATTGACTATTTTGTAGGTTTTTTAAGATCTACAATTATGTAGAACATTATTTTTATATATCTCTTATGGTTTACTCAGTATAAGTCTCAAAAGCTTCTTTTTTCCGAATTGATTCACCATTATCATCACTGCTTATTTCGTATATTATTTTATCTAAGAAAATAATCTGGCCAGATAACATAGCTATGAATTAAAGGAAAAAGTATGTAAATCGGATAAGTGGTTTTCGCGTGAAAAGAACAAACACGGACAGTCAGACAGAGACGTAGAGCTTTATAATATGTATAGATTAACTTTCACTTACTTCTTACATATTACAAAAGTAATAAATTCAATAGTGGAGTTTCTGCTAGATTGTGGAGAAAATCAATATTCGATATTAAGCATTTATGACAATCCTTTGCGCTTTGCATGATAAAATTTTACAGGTACGTGGGTTCCTACCAATTATTTCCCAAAAGCGTGACAAGACAAGTAAACCTTGAATCAACATAATCTTTCTTTAAATATTTCTTCAGATTAAATAAATAGGTATATTTCACTAGAACTAAACATAAAAATTATAAATAAATAAGAATATATCTAAATCAAAATAGGTTTTTTGAATTCACGCCTAAATATTTATAGGTTATGAAAAATATTACGTAGTTTTTTTTTATCTATAGAGTAACCCGATACGAGAACGCAAAGGAAGCATTGTTAGTGACAGATATCTATAAAATACGACGGGAAATGTTCTCCCATGGGGTATCTGGTGAGATAAGTGGTCTCGAAAGCGTGTTGAAATGACTTCGAGGGTACTACGGACGTTTATCTGTATATTTTGTTATTATTTTTCGGCATAAACTATTACGATAAAAAATATATTGAATACTGGAATTAATGGGAAACAGAAGAAAATATTATGTGAACAAATATTACCACGTCTTCGATTTTTTGTTCCTCACAAACTACTATTTACTACATATTGTTAAATAATATTAATTTTATTTACAAATATTTTGCCTAACCCTATACGTATTTTTCATGGTTAATACTGTGTATCTGGTACATAGTTATTTTTTGGTGTTTCGAAGCACTCTATGAGTTGTTACATACACACTCACATCACACTCATACACATACACACACACGCATACACACACACACACATACACAAAACACTTCTCATGTTATATGTTGTTCTATGTAACTA
Organism: Saturnia pavonia; assembly: GCA_947532125.1. NCBI lineage: Eukaryota > Metazoa > Arthropoda > Insecta > Lepidoptera > Saturniidae > Saturnia > Saturnia pavonia. The sequence continues at coordinate 9,658,517 of OX383921.1, forward strand.
TTTTTATTATAATATATGATTTTTTTATAACCAGAGGAAGGGCACAGAAATCCGGGACACAAAATTATTTTTAACCGGATCCTATGAACCCTCATAGCTGTACCTAATGTAATACATATTTAATAAATAAAATAAATAAATAAAAATAAAATGAATTACCGAAAATATAATATTTTGTTCACCTCCCAGCAGAATAAATATTGGTATTCATGCACTAGTTTCACGGATAAGAGTTTGCTATAGCGAATGAATGATATTACATATGTGTTTTTGTTGTTAATTTATAATGTAATAATAATAATTGTAATTTAGCAATGTAATGAGATTTGTTAATGTTTTTTATTATATTATTAATTGAACTGTTGCTTTCATTTTTTTTTTATTTTCTGATATATACATTTCTTTTTAATAATTACTGATTGAGTTTCATTAGTATAATAATGTTATTACCCTGAATTGAAATTTCATATAAATATTATGCTCATATATATAAAAATGAAATGATGTTAGTTGGCATGCGCATCATTTGAGAACGGCTCTACTGATTTGGTTAATGTTAGTAACAGTTCCAATAAAGTTGTTAGAAAAAAAAAAAATTAAGTTACCGGAAAATTTGATAATTCTGGAAAAACTGAAATTGCTTTTTCTGTTGAATTTTTTTATGATCTCAGTCATAACTCATCGTTAGAACGCTTGAAATGATTAATCTTTTTTGTTTTGTTAGTATTAGACCTATAAAAGTTTTCAGGAAAAAAATCGGGATATGTGGCGTTTTGTCGAGTTATTCAGTACTGGAAAGGGCAGAACAATGTCTACAGAGTCAACTAATAAATAAATAAATAGGACTATTGCAGTCGTTTTCAACGTCAATCCTGATACGTTGCTACTTGAAGTTGACGTGACGTGAGGTGTACGGCTTTGACTAGTTTCATCCTGTGTTAAGTGGTGATTCCTCGAAGATTTGGCTTTCAGATGCAGCCCCCAACGAAATATCGTGTAATAAGAATAGAAAAGAATTTTTGGCGGGATCTTGATCTGTGATTGTCATGTGATGTTTCTTTTTTAAATTGATAAACTTATGTTATTTGTTGCCGGCATATTACGTGGTGCAATTTGATTATTGTGCATAAGTGAACTGGACTAAATAGCTAGGTACATGCATTCTAACTAACCACACCCCCAGGAAAATTTTAACAAGTGAACAGCCATCTTTTTTTAAGCTATATTTGAAGAATATTCTATTCACGTATCATTGGCACAATTGCGGTTGAACACATTAACTATTAAATAAAAGGAAGAATAAAAAATGATTTAATTAATCCAATAGGTTACCTTTCAGTGATAGACATAATGTCTAAAGGCAACAAAGCAAAGGCACGTAATTCAAAATAAACACCCTCTTGATATATGATAAATAATTTGAATATCGCCCGACCTTGTTGACAATAAGTCTAATTTGAATCTCAAATAAAATTTTGATTTAATATTGTTTACTGGCCACCCCTAAACGGTGTGTAAACATCTGCGGAGTGTGATAAACCCTCCCCGGGGGTGCGCACTCCACGCGCCCCCAAAACCCTAGGGACCGGATTAGAGGTGCATCAATTGATGGCCCCATTCAAGATTTGCGCATTTTTGAATGATCGGTTAATACTTAGATAAGAAGGAATGCATGTTAGAAGGGCTATTTCTAGTTTTCACTGGGCTAGCAACTATTTTCACCTTGAAGATCTATTGGACAGGGACCTTTTAGAGTCAGTTAGTTCCGGCCGCTGCATTTGAAAGCGCTTCAGTATTTCTAATAACAGCGTAATATCTTTGAACATACTGTGACTTAAAATCAGGTATCATCATCATCGTCTCAGCCGAAAGACGTTCACTGCTGTACCATAAGCATCCCCCAATAATCGACGCAATTAGGTATTATGGTTAAGGCCTAATGCATCCCTAGTCCTATAATATCAAAAAATGTACAAACGAATATAAAATTTAAATATAGATATAACTGATTTGATTTTTTAGACTGTGTTGGTTTCAAAGTATAGGTCCAATTTTAATTAAAAAAATAATGTTTTTAATGATATTCCACTTCACTCTTGCATTCAATGAAACCAGATGGAAAGTAATTAATATTACTTAGGTTTTTCTCAGGAAATATTGATTAAATGTTCACAAACTTCGGTATGTCGGTAAAACACGTTAATTATATTTAATATCTATTATTAGCGTTGTAATAAATTTTGTACTTAATATAAAATATACCTTGAATAGGAACGTGACAATCAGACAACAATGGCGACTGATTGCTGTCACTCAACCTGACAACTCGTACGTTGTGGTGGGAAAACTTTAACCTCAAAATTATGTGACATTGGCATTGAATTGTTTTTGCACACACATGTTGCAAAATGTTACCGTTAGATTCAAAATTGTTGAGTCTATCGACAGTTTACAATCTCACTAAATTGTTTATAAACTAACAGTTCGTACAATTATCCGGTGACATATACACTGATATGATTGATATAGCTGAATTTGGTGGTTCACACTGTTCTTAGATACAGCATCAGGCTACTTGCGGTTATTTTAACAATTATGTATTAAAAATTAAAAAAAAATGAACAAAACGAGCGTCTTCCGAAATCGACTCGCGAGCTAGAATATAATATGCCAAAAGGAATTTAATATTAATCCCCTTCAGCGCGAGCAGATGTGCTCGGCTATTAAACGTCGAGCAAGTCAGGTGCCCGAGTAATATGGGCTAGCGAATACAGAGGGCGCTTGTTTAGGGGAGAGTTTTTAATCACTCGCGCTGATGTGTTCTTTGTTGACGAATTTCCCTAGGATGGACTCTTATATTCCAATATATACCGTTATATTGTTTAAACAGTCTATTTTGCAGTAGAAGTCAAGCAATTATAGTTCGTTGCTACAAAGTGTTTAAGATTTCGGTAAAGAAAAACTCTGTTAGACAAGTAGCAGAATGGTACGGCTACGGCATTATCGTTCGTTTTCGTTTTATCTACCAAAAAATGGTGCTTGGTGACAGATTTTCAACTTGAGGGTGGTAGCTAGCCAGGCGGGCATTAGAAAAAGCCCTATCACCATGCTAAGGTTTCATCACGATATTTTACTTCACCGAAAGATCAGGCTCATTGCAGGGATTCGAACTCGTCAATCGACGTGAAGTCGTACACGCTACCACTGTGCCATCATTGCTTCAAGTAAGCGGTTACTGTAGCCTATAGACGATTGTAACACCATAGGTATCGTTACCGTGTTGCCAACCTTAAACCTCCCCTCCCTAAGAAGCTCGGGAAATCCTACTCACCGCAGGAATACACCACAAGGTTATTTTCTATAGGCTGCGATTTTCTATAGGGTATTCCACCAGTCGGACTGCTCCAAGCTGAGAGAAATATCCGTAAATTGGGTGGCAACCACCACTCCCACGCTTGGTGGAGTTATCTACGTCTATGTTCTATTGGCCTGTATTTTAAATCTGGTTGGAAGTACCATCATACAAAAATAACCGCCAAATATGTAACATGATAATCGGGACGGAAGCTCAATAGCATTTCGTCACTGATATTGCCGTTCTTGCTGATTACTGAGTACTTTCAGGCTCTAAAGCACTTTTCATCAACCGCCATAACTTAAAAATAGGCACACTGCCGATTTGTTACACTGAAACTTACAAGTACTTTTAATTAATTATGGCTCAGTGGCAGCGTGTACGAGCATCGCGTCGATAGATGTGAGTTCGAATCCCGGCAATGAGCCTGAGCTTTCAGTGAAAGAAAACATATCATTTTGGTAAATAGAGCTGTTTCTAATCCCCGCCTGGCTCTTTACCACCCTCAAGTTATCTGTCGCCAAGCATCTATAGGTGTGTTCCGGCAGCTGCACTTGAGAGCTAATCCTCCCACTTAGGCCTAACGTGTTACCATAAGACCAGGTGATATTGTGATCACAACGCCAAGCCTATAACGATAAAAAAAACACGTACACCGTTTGCCAGCGTGTCGGTCTCTGAAAAAGTATCTAGTCGTCTTATAAAGGAATCTGAAAATAATTTTTCCTACCCTCGAATTAATTTATGAACTCTAATAGTACTTATGGTGAAACATTGGTCAATAAAAGAAGGAATATTTGTATCTTATCATTAACTACCTGTGCCCGCGGCTCTGCTCACGTGAACGCCGACGGTCGAGCATTCGCGCGAACAGTGCTGGCCTCGCTCACACCCACGGCGCGGGTATTCCTCACAAGATAGGCATATGCTATCGCAGACATCGTCATAAGTTTTTTTTTAATTTACAATTATGTACCATATTCATTTGACATATCTCTTATAGTTTACTAAGATTAAGCCATTTAAGTGCCCCGAGAGTGTACTTTTCCGCATTGATTCACCATTATCGTCACTTTTTATTTCATGTTATTTTATCTTACAAAATATATCCTATAACCTGGTCAAAAAAAAACACGTAAAACGAATATGTGCTTTTCGCGTGTAAAGAACATAAACGGACAGAGAGACTTGGAGTTTTATAACATGTATATATGTAAACTATATAAATATAGCCGACTTTTTGAGATGCAAAGAACAAGGAAGCAAATGTATGTCATACTTCATATTCAAAGGACATCTAACGGAAGAGCGGTGTCGGATGCAGTATTTAAGTAGTATCGAAATATCAAACAATGGTTACAATCAACCGCGAAATAAATTCAATCAAACCGCTTTAGAGGTCTGAATTGTTATGAATAGCGGCACGTAGAGTAACTCAACCCAATCATACGCCACCGAAGAGTCGACGTGCGAATACAAACAAGGAATTTGTGACAATGTGTCTTCTGATTTGACGAACGTGATACAATTAACTTGAATCGGGTTGCTAACACAGGGTTACCAATATCTTAAAAGTAAACTAAATAATTTATTTACTCTTAAATATAAAATTAAAATCCCAGAGTTAGCAACCATGCCGCAATTTGAAAACTTTTTAATATTCATATTATTTTATTTTTTATGCGGAACCCTTATTATTTTTCTAAAATTTAAGTAGCCTAGGTTATGCTCATAATATAAGCTATCTGCCAATGAATCGGTGCATCCGTTTCGGAGGTTACCCGGAACAAACAGGCAGACAGGCAAAAATAAGAAAAATGGGTTTTTTGTTATAGGTATCGCGTTATACTTTCATATGCATTTAGTAAAATCTGTTATTTTGACATTACAAACAGACACTTAATAGTTATTATATGTATAGAAGATAAAGTGTAGGAAATCTGCCTAATAGTAAGCAAAATAACATCAAACATCAAGTGGCAAGCATCGAGAGGTCAAATCAAATCAAAACAGCCGCTGTAATGCCAGTCTTTGCCAATAAAAGCTGGATATACAAAAGTACCGGCTGATCGCGAACTGCGATGCGCTTAAGCGAGTTACTATGACAGCCTTTTTATATGTTAAACTGTGTAAATAATAAATCAAATGGTGGTCGTGATCCTGTTGGGATGTACCTACAGCCCTAAAATCTCACTGATGAACATGCTTAATGAAAAACGTCCTGCTGAGGATAAAAGAGGATATAATTCTTTTAATAATAGCAATTCTAATTTAGTCATGTATATTTTTTATTATAAGTTTCAAATATCATTTTTTTTTTCGTGTTTTTATATATTATTGAACTTATGGGTTACCATTGTTTTTCTTTCTTTAATTTAATAATTACTTTATAAACACAACACCGAAATTTAAAAAATATAATAACACTTTATCTATAACAAAATAATGTTATGATTATTCTATGGTTATAATACAATTTTTTACTAATACGATATATGCCAAATTTATATAGCGTTACAAAAATGTTTATTGCAGTTTTTACTTATCTGAGGCAGCGCCCGCTTTAGCTCATGCCCGGTGATGTACTGGGTTTTGGCACCATTCATACGTTTTGTTGTCCTGAATTTCGTGAGATTTTTCTTATTCGTACTTATTAGTAAATTCCCAATGTGTGAGAGAAGGTAAAGGAAACTGCACTAACTAGGTATTAAAACACTCGTGTGATACTATTAAAAACACACACTCTTTCCCTCATTATGCAACAATTTAATAAACTACTATTAACGTAAGCATGTTGTGGTTGACTTTAAGTAGGCCGACCGCTGTAAGTGCGACCCTCCTCATGGTTTGCGCTACGAGGTGCGGCGGGTGTGCACGGATATAAATGGTATTGAGAGGATACCCTATATCTTAAGATCAATAGTTTATGCATAATTATTATTGCAACTTGGACAGATATTTTATAATAAATTATACATTTAATACATATTATATTGTTGTCTTTATTAAGACTAATAAAAAAACTACTAGATTGAAAGAAAACTGCGCGTGTATCTTGTATAGTGTATATATTGACAATATAATGGAATAAAAACGCATTATAGCATTACTTTTGGTTGTCTGTAAAATTATTTTAAACGTAGCATCCGTAATTCCATCTTGGTAAAATAATCTCATGTATAGCAGTCACAAAAAAAAAACCGTGTAGAACCATACGTCAAACGTCTATTGCTGCCGGCGGCCGGTAACACACTAGCTTATTGGTCGGTCTTGTTCGCCTCCCGCGTCCCCCAAATCATTTGGAGGCTCGCGTTTACGGCGGTCGAATTTTAGTAATACAGTGACACTATTAAATAGTCCTTAAATTGTCATAAACTATAAAATATATTGTATTACTGTTGTCAATCAAAATCCAATGAAATCGTCCTAAAATTTACGTAGTAGGGGAAACTGTACAAAAATGAACGCAATTACTCCTCGACAGTTGCATATGCTTTACAACTGATTTCATTATTTTAATAGTTGACATAGAATGTGGTACAAATATACTTAAAACTCTTGTTGAGATGTGAAGCACGTCTATCGCCATAACGAATCTAAGAGCATCGTAAAGGCTCCCGTTTGATTTTAAAGAGGGCCATAGGGTGGAGCCGGTGTAATAACACGCAAATCATTGGATTATCTCACCGCACGCCGCAGGGGCGCACACTGTAGGTGCCGTGGGGTTATTTTAGTGGCGCTTTAACGTTAATTTATTTCTAAATTTAAATTAAGCAACATGTATTAACATCATAACAACGCAAAAAGCAATGATAAATTATTAATCATAAAACTAAAATTTAGTTAATGTGTTGTCATTTAATAATAACTTATGGGAAAGAAAAAGATCATGAACTGGACATATCAGAAATGTTGAAGTACGAGTACTACCCTTAACAGGGAAACAGAACAATATATAGCGTTTGAAATAACTCTAATTGGAATAAAAGTCATAAGATAAAAAAATATGTGTGCAATAGTTGACACGTGTCAGAAGAGAAACCTTCAGAAAAAATAAAAACATGTTCTTTAAAAATCCTTTTTAAATATCCTAAATCTGCGGGATTGGAATTATCGACCACTCGTGCGTACCGCGTGTGAAGTCTGGTCGTCTCACACCACTAGGCCAATCCGACAACGATCGCAATTATGAAAATCAGGACGCATTAGCCTTGCATAATGTAAATGTATTCTATCTCATTCTCTCGTAGGCTAAGTCTTATAGTATATGGTTGTCTCTTTTTATTGTCGCTTTTTCGTTTCGTCGAATTTCAAATCACAACGGTGCTAAAGAAGTTTTCACTTCAATAAACATACAGACAGACACAAATTGCGTTACAATATATAGAAAGGAGCTTAAAGGAAGCAGACGCTATGCCGCGGCCGTATCGAACCCTCCATTTTCCACCCGTATTAACATATTTTGATGGATCATCCCTTTTTGTTGGGTTTGCATCAGGATTTTAATATTATAGATTGATTTTATGGACTCTGCGGCTTTGTCGGGGTCTTAAATGTTTATTCTTCCTATGGTTATCCGTTTTTGGCATTCAGATTCGCAAGGAACAGACAATTCAAATGCAAAATGGAGCTCAAAAAATTCAGGCTCAGTAAAATTTTGCCACAAATATGAAAGAAAATTTGGAGAAATATACAATAGAAAATTTATAAAGTAATACATCACCATCTTATATTACTTATCTGATCTGATATGGTTCATCAGCACGTGCATAGGGATTATGACACCGTCGGGTACCAAGGCCAACCACTACGCCTTTCACGAAATGCCTCTCACAGGGCTCCTAAAATGGAATGTCCCGTCTTTTGTGGAACACTTAGCGATCCTAGCTATGAGGTTAGATGTTTTCAAAACCTGATTTTAGGTTAAGTAAGATAATGTTAATTTTATTTCTTTCAAATAATTTGACCTTTTAAGAGTGCTTTTTAAGTCTCAAAATTTGATTGAAAGTAGGTCTTGGCTTAATTTTTTCACGATCATGAAACATATTAATCTCATCCACTAATTCGGAATTATCATCATATACTTATTACTACTTCTCAAAAGTATATTTTCCTGGTAACGCCATATCTCCTTAAATTCTACGGCAAGGTTAATGATTCAAACATCATTTTATTATTACATATTATAAATATATACATACTATATATATAAATAATACATTATAAACATCAATAGTTCCCTGCTACTGACAAAACGTATACTTATATTAGGTCTTTACCTATGAAATTGCCGTTTTGTATGAAAAAATTTAAACGATGTTTTTTCATGTATTTTTTATTTGTATTAATCGAAGTAATCACCCATGCAATCAATGCATCTTTGCCAGCGCAGTGGCAGTTTATTGATGCCCTTCTTAAAGAAATCAGCTGGACAGGAGGCAACAAATTCTTCAAAGGCATTTTGTACTGCCTCTCGGGTATTGAAATTTTTTCCCGCCAAGGAGTTATCCAAATTCTGGAAAAAGTAGTAGTCTGTAGGCGCAAGGTCTGGTGAGTAGAGCGGATGACGAAGAACTTCCAACCCCAGTTCTTGCAACTTGGAGACCGTCTGTTGTGCAGTATGAGGTCGCGCGTTGTCGTGCAGGAGCAGCGGAGACGAGCGATTGACCAATGCTGGTTGGAGATGTGCCAGCTTCTCCATCATTGTGTTCCGTTCTTCACAGTACACATCTGCAGTAATGCTCACCTCGTTTGTTAAGAAGCTGTGATGAATCACACCGGCGTTAGACCACCAAACAGTGACCATCACTTTTCTAGGGGTAAGTTTTCGTTTAGGGCATTGTTTAGGTGCTGAACCAGGATCCAACCAACTTGCTGAGCGCTTGCGATTATTAAACAGAATCCATTTTTCATCGCAGGTAACAATGCGGTTCAAAATTCTTTCATTTGTGTGTCTGTTGAGCAGTGCAAAGCACGTCTCGACGCGTACTTCGCGCTGGCGATCATTGAGTTCGTGGGGCACCTATTTGTCAAGCTTTTTTACCTTGCCAATTTGACGCAAATGGACCAATATTGTTTTGACGCTAACGTCGAAAGCTGCTGCTAATTCAGCCGTAGATTGTGTATTAACAGCTTCCACAATCGCCTTTAATTCGTCATTGTCGACCAAAGTCTTCGGACGACCGCGAGGTTCATTTTTCAGGTCGAAATTCCCAGAACGGAAGCGAGCAAACCAATAACAGGTGTTGCGTTGGTTTGTAGTGTTAGCTCCGTAAACGTCGTTGATGTTGGGTGCCGCTTGTGCCGCGTTACCGCCACGACGGTACTCATATTCCATAATTACTCGAATTTTTAACGTATCCATGATGACAAAAAAGATTGAAATGCGATGAAAATGTAACACTAATCAATAAACAAATGACTACTTTAGGAAAAAGAATTCCATGTTTTTAAAATAAAATTAATTTTAAATTAGAATTCTTAGCCAAACAAAAATTATTCTGATTTGAAATGGCCAGTACTGCAGAACGGCAATTTCATAGGTAAAGACCCATTATATACATTAAAATTAATGTTTTCGTTAAATAAATTGTTTAAAAAATTTCCTATTTAGTTGTATTCCTATCTTTACATATTATTTCTCTAAGTTGTTCAAAATGATTAAATGATGGAGTTTTACTAATAAAAATATATTCAATTAACACGTAGGAGGCGCCATCTATTAACAATCTGTTGAACTAACATGACAGTTACATTATATATTATATACTTTACATTATATAATTTGTGAAATATTCGCACGGGTCAACAAGTAACATAAAATTATTTAATTTCAGGTACTAATTCCACAATAAAATTTATGTTTGTATTGTTTGTATTGTAATTTATGTTGTTGTACAATGTTTATTCTGTCATAGATAGATTAATTTAATTAATTCTGACAGACGAGGCGCAGTTGCAGTATGCCCGACAACTAAGCCGAAAGGTCACCAGTACGATCCTCGCACATGACTGACTTGATGGGGGCATAACTATCAGTTGTGTGACTGAGTGTTACTTAAATATCTATGTAATTATAGTATATCAGGTGTTTACATATTAAAATACAAGCTTTACGTAGTTTAGAATCAAATGGCCATGTTTGAAATTGTGTCCCCATATTTATATAATATATATTTAATTCGCGGTTTGACAATATGTTTAAAAATTAAAGTTAATTGTTAAATCCACTAACATTAATTCTACCGATAGACAAGAACAAAAAAAATATCAAAGTATTTAATTTAGGCCCTAAGAAGGCACTTATGAAAGTCCAACACTACTACCAGTTCGGACAAACATCTTAGTCATCGAGAAGAACCGCCAAGAAACTCGATAAGGCTTATCTTTTTTTAATTATTTTTTCCCAGCTGTATAAATACTATCTACAGTCAATAATCATATTATCATATTTATAATTTAGTGGATGCACAGAGAGGGCGTCACTTCCAGACATCACTATCATTCACATAATGATCCACCCTATAATAACCTTTTGACAGTGAAACCTGCTTGAGATGGTCCTTGAACTCATTGTCCGGCAAATCAGTAGTGGGCTTAGAGATCTTATTATAGAACCTATGATATATTATATTATATAGAACTATTACCTAAAAAACTTTTACTAGTTTTAGGGTAAGCAGGGGGAATGGCGCTCATCGGGTAATGCCGCGCACCTCTATAAGTCTATGAAAATGGTGTATAACAACATGCCACCATACATAAAACGGGGGAGGGCCTCTAACACGTAGGGACGCGCAGGGGTAGTCAGCTCGTGGCAAGCGACGGTAAAGTGTGTTTGTTTGTATGTGGCTGCACTGAACTAATTTTAGTCGTGATCTTTTTTTCGGTAAGTTCAGAATATTGATATTTATGACATTGTTAATATTGCGTTCCTATGTACTTAATCATTCTATTTTATGATGAATTATTCAATTTTCAATTATTTGTCTTCAATGTTTGTTTAATTTAAAGTTCAATTCAAAACGACCGTTTGGGGTTATCCCGCTCACATGAGCGCCATTACCCCTTAGTGACTTATTTTTTAATTGTTATAGAGATTCCCACAAATCGCCAAAGAACAACCGCCAATGCGGCTTGGAACGAAGAAAACCTTAAATCCACTAAACTGCGATTGAAAATGGGATGTCCAAAACACAAGACGCAAAACAATATAATATCTCAACCACAGCAATCACATCTCCATTAAAGCTTTTAATTTTTGCACAGAAAACCACATCGCAATGCTCTCGATTCCACCTCATACCTCACATATAACACAGCCACTAGATGTATCTTTTTATGGACTCCTGAATGTTGCTTATAAACAGGAATGCAACAGGCATATGAAGACATATTTGATGTCTAAAATAACTCCATATGATGTAGCGTGTCTTTTCAATAAGGCGTATGCACAAGTTGCAAATATAAGCAAAAGAGAAGCTGGATTTCGAGCCACAGGGATAAACCCTTTAAACCCGAATACTTTTGCTGATCGAGACTTTCTAGCAGCATCTTTGAGGGCACAAGAAGTAGAACAAAACGACCAAAATGTTCAGAATCTTGGAGCTACGCAGTCGTGTAGTATAGCCTTGTTTTCAGAACATTCTTCCTTTGGCAGGTCCATCAAATGTAAATTTATGTTCCGAAGCTGATTTGGCAGTCCCTGATCTTTCTAACCAGGACTTCGTTGACAAACAAAGAGAAACCTCTGTACCTTTTGCTGTACGACATGTGGGCTGTGGTCTCATGCTACATGTTCTGGATGGGATTCGGTAGAAGGATACATCTATGATTTATGTGCTCAACGATAAAATCTTATAATTTCTATTTCTCTTTTGTCTTTGTATACCTATAATAAGTTTGTCTTGCATACGTTGCAATATTTGTTTATTGTGTAAGGCTGATCTCAGGTACAAATACAAATATTTGATGCCATTTTATGATTATAGAGTGTACTTTAATTTTATACTTTGATTTCATTCTTTTTTACTAATAATAATGGATCTTACTTATTATATTGCAAAGAAACAGGCTTGGGCGTCATTACCCCTTCGCCTGAGTGGCATTACCGAATGACAGGGGCAATGACGCTCAAACCTTCTTTTTTTAAAATGTTTAATACTGCTAATAATTCTAAGATAAATACGATTCATGTTAAAAATTGATTATTTAATAATTAAAGTTTATGTTAATGTTCTAAATTTTAAAATAAATCAAATAATTTAAAAAATATAGTGTGTTTTCCTTAAGTGAACGCCATTCCCCCTGCTTACCCTACTAAGTCTAAATAAAGCACGGTACGATTAATTAATGTCTATTTCTAGTATTAAAACTGTGCTGTACTTTGACAAAATGAAGCATATGAAAGTTTGCGAATATAGAACGTAAATGAAAAGCATTTGTTCGAATACTGGTAAGAGTTAGAACTAAAGTTTGCTGCAGCCATTAGTTATGTCGTTTAAACAAACTAATAAGACTGTTAAGAAATATTGTGTTATCACGATATCATGTTCTGTTCAGGACCTGTTCATTCACTTGAACAACAAATTATTTTACTTACATGACTAATGAATTGGTATTTTTACGTCCAGGTTCACGTTTTGATTTAAATTATCGTATTATTAGCGTCGCTCCGTACGCGCCTACACTGGATAAAATAATATGTTGAAGCCTAATCATTATTAGTGTATGATCTATGGTCGAAGCCATACTAAGGTGTACGGAATGCAGTACATCCAGAGTGAATGTTTGGATCGCGAAATCTAGTACGTAGCACATATTATATCGATGATTTAATCATATCATATTGTTATATTGATAAAAGGCATTAAGAATACAAATCTAGAAAAAAAGTCACTTATTTAATTTGCCCTTGAGAAAATTGAGAGTTTTGTTTGGGAGTCACGTGATTGGAGACATCAAGTTTGACAGTTGTTAAATAAGTTACTCTTATTAGGCTATCTTGTGTCAAGTGACTTAAAAATTACTACTAAAAGTAGAAATAGTGACTTTAAAATCATATAGGTGCTGAAAAATTTTCATAAATTTCAAATGAAATTCTGGTGAACTCTACTTTGCAAATACTACCCTTAACTCTTGGTTTTATTTATTAAACGATGATGTCACATCGTCAGTGACGAACATAATGAGGCGTTTTTGTGTCATATTGTTTATTTAAGTAAAAAGTATATGTAATAATGAATAACTATTATTTCACGGGTATTATTTTCAACATATAAAGTGTTTAAAACAACTTTTCAAAACTTGTTTACTCTCGGATTCAGAAGAATTACATAAGAAACCTTTCAATAAAATAAATAATTACTCTTTTGTAGTACTTGAATACATTGGCATAAATAGTGTGACATAAATATTAGTAGAAAATTGTTGTTTATTAAGTTGCATAAATTTAATTTTATACTAGCTGTGCCCGCAGCTTCGCTCGCATGGACCACTAAAAAGGTTTATTATTTTATTTGCGCGGAACCCTAATTATTTCTCCAAAATAAAAGTTGTCTAAGTTGCTCCTTACAACATCAATTATTTGCCAGTGAAAATCCCGTAAAAATTGGTTCAACCGTTTCGGAGATTAGCCAAATTGTTAATTGTTATAAGTTTCGTATATACTTTCATATGCATTTAGTAAAAAGCTGCTATTTTGACATTACAAACAGACACTTAATGTTTATTATATGTAGAGATAAGAATAATTTTACTTATCCCCTCGGAGTTAAGGGATGAAGATGCGAGTTTGATCTGAACAAAAAGCTTAGGGGAGGAGGCGACGCGACGCGACGGTGCAATTTTCCGATGCATTTCGTACGGCTCTCGTGCTCGGCGAAGCATCCTAATCGTTTCTACGTAGAGCGTGTGTTTGATGGCATCGTGTATAAGGGTTTGGTATTCACGCGCCTTGTGGGGTAGCCAGACTTCCTGACAAGCAATACTATATGCTAATACTTTTAATTCTCTTATATATCTGAACTAGCACTGTTCCACGGTTTCACGCGTGTTAAAATTATTCGACTAACTATTCACCGCGCCGCGACCAAAGCCCCCGTACTGGTTAGATCGCTCGATGTTCATGGTAATTGCTCCGCTCCTTAGGGTCGTAGCGTAAAGTTATATAGGATGTAACTCTCCTCAATAAATAGGCTATAAAATGACATTGTCACATTGGCTTAAAAATCTGTTCTTTTTCTAAGATTGTTAACATTTCGGAGCACAAAGGTTTCAAAAAACACGCCAGCAAAAAAAAAAACTTGAAGCTAATGTAGCTGAGACACGAGCCCATATAATAGCCGGCATCAAAGTCCTAAACAATTCAATTATACCAGTAAATGTTGCAGAATGATTGCTCCGACGTTATTTACACTCCGCAGAGCGTTACTTATTGCCTCTTCGACGGTTTCCGACGATTGTTGCGGTATTTGAAAAGTGTAATCTTTATTTTTATATCAGTTTCTGTAGCAGTCGTCGCTCGTATTGCAAGTTAGGTTTAGCTGAAGTTAGGATTGATTGTAGTGTGAGTTTTGTAAATTATACGCATTACGGATACTTAGATTTCTGATAAACGCGACGGTGAAAAACGTCTGAATTTAAAATATACGAAGATTGAATTTTAATAGACATATTTGCTGTTCCGTCCCACTCGTGATAATACATATAGATAACCATGTAATATAGAATTAAGCCCAAGTGTGAAAGACATATGTTTTAAATTGGAATCATAAAACTTCTATATTCATCAAATAATATGTTATTTCTCAAATGTGTCTTTCTTGGTAACATTATATCTCCGTTAATTCTACATCAAAATGAATGATTTGAACACCGTTTTAAAGCTTATATTTCCCGCTAGTGACGAAACATAAACTTGTGTATAGTTAAAAAAATAATATTTTCGTAAAATAAAAAAATATAATTTCTATTAGAATTCATTTGTATCTCAATATATTATTTCTCAAAAGATATTTAAAAAAAGATTGAAAATTCCAAATGATAATATATTAAACTAATGTGTAGATCTATTAAAAATGTGTTTAACTAACATAAGAGCTGTTAAATTGTTTACAATCTTTAACGTGCTAAATATTCGCTCGGGTCAGCGAGTATATCTGAAATTGTCTGTTCTAGAACGTAGTTTTCTTGTGTCACAAAAGCGTTTCACAGATAACTGCAGAGTCAAGAGTGAAAATAAATATTATTCCACAGATCTGTGTAGTAGATGCTCTTATACCATTATACTGATACTAGCTGTACCCGCGGCTCCGCTCACGTGGACCACAGAATGCTGTCGGTCGAACGCACATGCAAATTGTGCTGCTCCAAAAATGCTTATTGTGGGTAATACTTAGACAAATGCTGTCACTGAATTTTTGTGGGCCTTTTTAAGATCTACAATTATGTTGTGCATTAATTTGACATCTCTCTTATCGTTTACTCAGTGTAAGCCATTTAAGCGCTTTTTTCCGAATTGTTTTACCATTATTGTCACTGCTTGTTTCGTATGTTACTTTATCTAACAAAATATATTCTATAACTTTGTCAGATATTATAGATATTAATTTAAAAAAGCACCATGTTAATTGGATAAGTTATTTTCGTGTGAAAAGAGCATAAACGGACAGACAGACAGAGAGACGTTAAGTTTTATAATATGTATAGATTAAGTACCTACATTGTTATTTTCCCTTTTACATATCTAAAAGTTAAATGTATGCAATACTCCTTCCAACCGTCACGGAGAGGAACATATATGTGTGAAGTGCATAGCGACAAGAAGATAACATTATAACATTATTGCATAAGCTGTGTAAAGCTAGTTCTTAAGAATGTTCATATTCCCCATGAACCTTCTTTCCATTATGATGTTGTTTTTTACATCTCCCACCATTTGACATCCTATTAAAACGAATACCCAATGGAATCTGCCATAAAATTATTCCTGAATACAACAAAATGTTTGTAATTTAATTATTAAGTAGTAAAGTTTTAATTTATATTGTACCTGATCATTGCGTGCAAAATCGCGGTTTCGAGCGGCGCAATATCGATTCATTGTTCGTAGGTTCGAGTCCCGGCATGTTTTAAAAAACTGTGTACATCCACTCATTTGGATTTGTAACACTGTCGGCTGACGGTGTTTGGAATTGCCATTACGTTGTGAGCTGGCGCAATGAAAGCCCGTGCCTTCTTCTAGAAGAAGCCCTTGCCCAGCAGTAGGACATTTACAAGCTGGTATTATTATTACTGTGTAACAAAGCAATGAGCGCTCTGTGGTAGCGTGTACAGACATCGCGTCGATTGACGTGAGTTCGAATCCCTGCAATGAGCCTGAGCGCCTGAAGGAAAACGTGGTGAAACCATAGCATGGTGGTAGGACTTTTTCTAAAGCCCACCTGGCTAGCAACCACCGAAAAGTTGGAAATCGTCGCCAAGCACCTATAGGTGTGTTCCGGCAGCTGTACTTGAGAGCCAGTCCTCCCACTAGGCTTACCACCTCGGGCTACATCGTCAAAAGACATTTAAAAAAAAAAGAGATTTTTTTATTAGAATACGGGTATATATTTTCACTAACCAGTCTTGACTTGATACTTGAGCGCAATTTTACAATCCTCGAGCAGTTGTTTGAGAGGAAGCGGCTCGTCGTGCAGCTGCAAGTCGACAATCTTCTGCATCTCCTCTGGCATTTTGAAGTCCAGGATCTGAAAGTATTATTGCGTCTTAGTACTGTCAACTTGTCGACTAATATCTGCCTATATTTTTTGGTAATAGATTTATTTAAATAGGTAATTATATTCACATTACTATCCTGACGCGTGTGTTTTTATTGAATGATTTTAATTTCATGTTAAATGTAATACATGTTTTAAAATACGTCTAGAAGTAATTTCTGTAAGCCATTACGGTCTCAATGGCATAGCACCAATTTATTGTTTTGAATGTATTGTTACGTATTTATTATTAACGATCTGTGCTCGTGATTGCATGCGAGCCTATTTATTGCACAACAATAATTATTTACGTCCCGTAATTTATATTTTATTCATATTCTATATCCATAAAACCCGATGTCTCTCTCCAAGCCCGGGTGAAGCTGTAAAAGCCGACTAAGGCTTCAGGGCCCTTATGGCTAACAGTATAGTCATATCGAAAAAAAAGATGTCTCTCTGTCTGTCTGACCGTTTATGTTTTTTTCACGCGAAAACCACTTATCCGATTTAGGTACATGGTTTTTATTTTAATTCATAGCTATGTTATCTGGCCTGGCTATAGGATACATATTGTAAGATAAAGTAACAGACGCGATAAGCAGTGACGATAGTGATGAATCAATTCGGAAAAAAAAACTCACTTGGAGCGCTGAAATGGCTTACGCTGAGTAAACTATACAGATACCTGAACTTAATGTTCTACATAAATGTAGATTGTAAAAAGAGCTACAAAAAAGTCACGAATATCATATATGTATCTATCTTCTAAGGATCACCCACAATAAGCATTTTGGTTTTCCGTATTTTGAGCGGGGCAGCTCGATTCGCGCGTGCGCTCGACTGACGGCATTCTGTAGTCCACGCGAGCGGAGCCGCGGGCACATCTAGTATTCTATTATTTTTAAATGTTATATTAATACCTTATCAATTTCTATATGTCATATATCCCTTTATACAATATATAATTGAAATAGGATGAGAATAAATAAAAATGTATTTTTTAAGATTTATAAATGTATTATTGATCTTTTTTATAACATATCAATTAAGGAACGGTTTACGTGTACAAAATTATGTGAAGCCGTTTTTAAGTAAGATTCAGGCATACAAATAGGCTAACTGACAGTCAAATTCAAATGTTACTACCTAAAAAATAGGTATATAGCACAAAATTTGGAAACAAAATTACGTATACAGATAGAACTATATATTTTTCTTAATATAGATATGTAGTAAAGTACGGGTATGTTCGCAAAACACATATTTACCTTTTCGTTCCTGTCGTTGACCTTCTGCACGTAATCTAGCAGAACGTCCACCACCCTCGCCAGGAACTCTCTCGTTTGGGCGTTCGCATCTTCACGGTAGGGCAGGATCGCTATTGGGAAAATATATTTTATCGTAATTATAACGTAATAGTCTATGGTTCGGCTGCGAGATTACTATGTTCATCGAGTTTTTAATCAAAATCTAATTTTTCTATATAACCAGATGTATTCCGCAGTTTTCCTGCCTTTAATTTAAAAAAAATCGCTGATTTATAATATATTTATGATTTATAATACTTCAGTATAGACATTTATCGGGCAGCCAAGGTTATGCGTCACAACTCACACGACTCGTTCGCGCCACTACACCTATAGTCATAGACCCGAGCCGCGTGTTGAATTATTTTAATGTCACATTATGTCCCAAACTATCCGTCCAAATAACATTCTATAAAGGGCATAAATATATGTATTGAGACTTGGGCTACAACGTTTTAGGGAGAAATGTATACACAGTGAGCTGTTATACTTTGAATTCTCGAGATTAAAAAGGCAGTTTGGCATCTAAACAACAACAATGCACAATAGGCTGTAATATCTGTAACCCTCGGATAAGGTCGGAAGGGCCTTTGATTAAAACTCACTGACTCAAAATCAACCCTCGCGGAACACGCCGCGTCGTGAATTGCGATCCTAAAATATACAAAGTTTTTTTTTATTCCATAGATTACAATTTTCTTTTATAATTTTTCCATCGCATTTTGTACTTATTGGTGGAAGACTGATTCTGCAAGCCACAGAGCAATTATGCAAGCATGCATATGCATATATATGCATATGCAAGCATTATGCAATATTCTGCAAGCAACTATTTAGCTGTTAGTTGTACCTTATAATAAAAAAACAGAACCATTATAGTATGACTTTGTTGTCCGTTTATCTGTCTGTATAAAGTTGAGATTAATATAGACTACGGTCTACGGTTTCATACTCAGTGTAAAAAATCAAATCTCTTAACTAACGCGATAATGAGATATGTCAGTGATAAGTTACAATAAAAAAAGAGGTTTCAGACACCAACACGAAGCGAATGCAGTGACACACAAACCATGCCAACGTTAGGTACTCCTGTTCTTTTTGTGACTTCTCTGAATGCTTAGAAGATGGCAGAATACTGATCAGGATTAATATAGTACAATCATCGAGACAAAGAAGGAGGTCTTCCTACAGATGCTAGCAGCCAAATAACCTTGTGTTGTGTTCCTGTGGTCAGTAGGGTTTGCAGAGCTCCATGGGGAAGTGGCTTCAAGGTCGGCAACAGCATGCTTGTATAGATCTAGGTCCGATCCATCGGTATGGAGCCCTTGAACCAAGTAGCCGCTCGCGTGATACAGTGACTCTACATTCACTAGCTATTACAGCCATACATGACACTGCATTATACACAAATGTACGCCACATAGGTACATAGGTTCTGTAAGGGACCTTTTTTTTCCCTTTTTGACCCTCCTTCCAGGGGGAAGAAACATGTATATATGTATAGTTAGTTTAGATCGAATGACAGGGAATTAGCCAGATCGCGACTTATTTGCATACGCGCAACAGTCCGAGCCGAGATTCGGCCACTTTGGCACCCTCGGATGTTGTTGCAAAGCTTTCGTGGCTGAGTGCCTTAAGCGCTCGCCCCCAAGCCCGGTAAAGCTGTAAAAGCCGTAAAGGCTCCAGGGCCCCTAAGGCTAACAGTATAGTCAGTTCGAAAAAAAAAGGCTTGTATAGACTACGGTAGCCGTTTACCATCATACGCGTGCACCATCGTACACTTAATAGCAGTGACGCGGATGGCCTAAACTACATTAGATATAAAATATATAGTTGTCTTTCGCCTTCTCTTTGAGTTACATCTTTGTCTCTGTCATGCAACGAAATATGCCTAAACATGACGCGTCCTTGAAATTTCACTATCAATTTTCAGTTGAAACCTGTCACCAAGCTCATGTACCTACATTTTAGGTATAGTCTTATAAAACTGTTGTGTAATTTGTAACGTTAATACAGTTAATATAAAACAAAATTACAGGCGGTTGGTTCATTGAATTAGGGTAGGTTTTAAATTCCATCAATGATATTATAAAAGTAAACATTAACCGTATTTAGTAGTCGTCCATAAATACTGTAGGAATGAGACAAGTTGATCCGCGCGCGGTAATGACGCCGGATTTCAACCCAATCCCTCATTTGTGAGGATCTCGCAGTTGGAAACTATGGAGGTGGCTTTTGTGTTTCATTTTTGAAGTTATACTTCTATATGTGCGTTATGAAAAAAAAAGAGTTATTTTTTACGGTGCGCTCGCTCACTGTAATTAAAAGTCTATGAAGTTGCTTGCTAAATGTATTTTTTTATTGTGGTGAAGATAATGACACTCGATGTAATTTTTTTAAATGTACCAATTAGTTTTTTTTTTATGATGAATGCTGTTTGACTATTTAGTTCATAAATGTAATTCTAAATGCCAATCATTGTTATTAGATTTTACAGATTTTACGATTGTTTTGGTATTGATAGTCACATTCGATGTTATGTGCGTGTTGTGTTCTTGTCCAGAGCTTGTGGTTAGAAGTTAGAAATACGTACTGGCACGTAATGTGTTAACATAACCCAAGCATGTAGCATTCTGTTTGTATCTAATTTAGACAGGATTTTGAGTTTGGTGCGAGTTGACCTTTAGCTAAAATTATCACTTTAAAAAGTTTTGATATGACCCTGGATTATAACAAATGCTCATATTTGCAGAAAAGTAAGTTTCGCTTGGCATGTTTCGTATACCTACTGCTCATATATAACACGTTTACTGTGACGAAATGACATACATACATACCTGCATACCTATATCGTAATGCGCTATCATAAATGTTCTTTCCTAAATTCGATTTTAAAAACTATGACATAACATAAGTTTTTCTCGCGTACTATTTATGATCAGTGTTTCATTCGCTTCATCATATTATAAAGACCTAATGACGCGAAAGTTATATATGCATGAGCTCTTTTCAACCTCCTATCATACTAGAGGATTATACTTATCTACAAATCGTCGACGAATTTCCTTAACTACGTTTAATATTAAAACAGCTTTTATAATTTCAGAAATACATTTTGCCAATGTGTGTAGAAGCCATCTCCATGTAAGCAAGCAGTCGAGCAAATAAAAAATATTCTATTACCCCAAGTAAATCCGACTAAATCCCGCACTCTATCAATTGGGGGCTTCCTACGGATGTATGGACGCCATCCTTGAAACAGACAGCTGAACGGGCATTTAATGCCTTTGGAAAAATGATACGGATTTCCTGGGAAATGTCTGGGGGCAGATTTGGCTACTTATGACTCTTGCGTATGACTACGTATACTTATGACTTGCATTTTGATTTTAGTTTATGGTTTTCTTTTACCCATTACAGAAGAAAATGAAAACAAATGATGTAAATGAGATCTCAGAAACTCGGTGAACAACAAATATGCATGCCACGTTAACGAATCACTACATAGTATGAAACAAAGTCGCTGTCGCTCTGTCCGTCCTTATGAATGTTTTTTAATAGATAGAGTGATTCAAGAGGAAGGTTTATATGTATAATACATGCATAATATTGTACAGAAACACTGATAAATTTAGAGGTTTCTAATGTGATGTCGTAAATAAACACATTTTTTGTGATGAACCCCACGAGATAAATCAAAATAATGTACTACAGTATTGTACACCTTAAAAAGGTCAACAATAAAGTCCGCGATGGTATATGTCTGTCTCTTAAGGAAAACCCACAATAACAATTTTTTATCCTTTACAATTTACGGGACAAAATGGCTTATTTACGAAGTGATTTTAAGCAATACAGCTTTAATCCTTATCCAATTAAGTACCTTAAATACATTGTCCATTTAATATAGATCAATATGGCCCTTTACACCATTTAATTTAAATGAATATTTCCGAAGATATTACAGATTTAAAATGCAGGGACATAGCGGTGCGTCGTTACCGGCCCTATATAAATTATATGTCGCTCTTTCAAGAGTAACCTCTAAACAAAACATGTTTATATTGTCAAATGACAAAAAAGCTGTAAACGTTGTTTATTAGGACAATATGTAGTTGGTAGGGTATATTTAGTATCAGCATTGCACCCGTGCGAAGCCGGGCGGGTCGCTTGTAATAAATATATTACTTTGGTGTCGAGCTTCCGTGAACCAACTAATGATGACGTAACATCGAAGTAAACAAATGCAAATATAAAAATGAAAAATCATAAAAAAAAACTTGACCAATTTCCCGCCAAAACCCTCACGAGGAATGTTTAATTAAAATCGCACAGAATCTAACCCTAAAACGCAGCTGCGCCGTTGTTTGTTTATTGCGGCGCGGCGCACGCGCGTAACAAATCGGCCGAGGGGTCGCTGCGTTTAAGTGAAATTCCAGACATACTTGCACGTGTTTCTACTACCCTCGTACTTAGGGTTGGCAACTGGTACACTGGATTCATTTTAAATTCGCTTTTCTAGGGCACAGAGAAATTTCTTTTGACATTTCTCTTTAGTTGTAGCAGCCCGACTGGTGAAATTCCTCCATCCTACAGAAGATCGCAGCCATATAACCTTGTGTTGTGTTACCGTGGTGAGTAGGGTTTCCAGAGCTCATTGGGAAGGGGAGTTCAAGGTCGGCAACTCGCTAGTGATATCTATTATTATTATTACTATTATAATTATTACAAGCGTCCATAGGCTATGGTAGCCGCTTACCACCAGGCGGGCCGTATGTTTGTTTGCCACTTTCATAGATAAAAAAAATATAATTAATGGTCTACATTCTTTTAATAAACATAATATTGTGAAGTCGCACTTCCCGGCCATTCAGTTGTGATTCGATCCAAAGGATCCAAAGGTGGCAACATATACTGGCAAGTGAATTTTCCAATTCACTTCTTAAGAACTAGAGCGATTTGGTGGATGCTTTTGTCACTGCAACAAAAGGATTTCTGTCACTATCACGTCACGACATCAAAGTGGAGTGCGCTCACGAAAGATGACAATCACTATTTTCCTGAGAAAGCACAAATAGTGACAATTTTGTCACTCGCGCACGCTCGATTAATTCAAACCAAACGCCGCTGTGACTGTTTAGTCACGGGTACTGTTTTATCAATAAACAATAGTGACACCTAGCTGTCACTTCGTAACATGCATGCATCTTCATACTTATCCACAGATTTGACAAAAGTAACGAAATAGCCATGGTAACAAAAATCACCTGTACGTGCTAGCACTAAGATTGCTTTTTTGGAGAAGATTGGTCTTATATGTGGTTGCTTACAGATAACTATGAACTTTAGGAATTAATTAATATCACTTGTCTGCATACACATTTTATACCCTCACGCCTTTACAATAAAACATCTATCTGTATGCCAACCCTGGATTAGTTCGGACCCCGGCTGTATTTGATAGTTTAATAAAAGATATAAGAATTTTGATATATTTGTAATTCTATGCATAGTATGATATATTTAAAAACACGTGGTATTTATGTTTTTTTCTTGTGTTATAAGTTTTGAACAAAAACCTATAAATATAATTACAGATGTATTTTAAAATTTGATTTTCTCTACAAATGATAATACTTTCAAAATAGAAACACTTAAATATAAGAAATGACTTTTTGTTTACGAGTTTTGGTATGGTACAACCACAGACCAAAAGAATAATATTTGGTCTGATCGCGTACACGGTACAATATGTGAAAAATGTTTGTTGAAACGTGTTAATTCGCAGAAACCCATATAATATATACTATGCGCCATCAACTGTACTTGAGAGCTTATAGGACCACAGTGCATTAGTCCATTTGTGAGCGGTTGAGATTTTGACCACATGCCATCTTAAAACACAGAATGTAATTTACACAGACACACGCACTATAAAAAAGTATGTGTTCGAGTACTTTCACTAGCAAAACAGGCGAAACCGCTGGCAGATGCTAGTTATATATAATAATAATTTTACTTTCACCCTAAAATGTACAATTCATTGACAACCGGCTTATAGTGTCTCAAACATAGAACCCAAATAAATCTCACTTACCCCGAACAATTTTATACTTTCACTCTATATGAATTTAAGTCCTAGCAAATAAGGTCAAAAATATTTCGACAAGCAGTTTGTCGTAAATTAGTTCGGACTAACATCTGGAATTTGATGTAATGCTTGACAAATAAATGGTGTAAAAGCATTTCGCTTAGAGTATTTATCTAAGGAATTTGAATCATATTGCATTGGGGAAACGGTTTTATTTTTGTTGATCACGCTTCGTTCTACGCAAGTTCTAGATGTGGTTAGGTTCGGTGGATATGTTCATACTAAAAAAATATTAAGTATTAGAAAGAAAGTAATGAAGAAAGTAGAATGTAAAACGAACCTTAAAGTTTTTTTCTTTTTGAACAAGTATCACATAAATATTATCTACTGTTAATTATTAAATTTGACGCAATAATTTATTATCATCATCGTCATTTTCCACATGTAATTGCCCACTTCTGAGCATATAACTGCCTTATACGCCATTCATACCAGCCCTGAGTTAAATGTAATCCAGGTCTTACCAGTGATTTTGAGGATATCGTCAATCCAATAAGCTGGTGTGCTTTCGTGCTTTCGACCTGGCCACCAATCCGTCAACGCTTTAGTTAACCTGCCGTCACTCTGCCTAGCATCGGTCCCTGATCAATTATATTTCAGTTGGTTCAGTTCAAAATTGAACTGTTTACAATCGAATGAGAAATGAGAAGATCTACAGAAGAACCAAAGTCACCGGTCCCCAACATAGCCCTAAGAATATTCAGATATAAATGGCTGTTGGCGAGGCACGTAGCTCGTAGAACGGATGGCTGACGGGGCCAAAGAGTTCTCCAGTGACGACCGCGTACCGTACAGCGTGGGCAGCCCGCCACAAGGTGGACCAACGGTTTAGGGAGGGTTGCGGAAAGATATTGAATGCGAGTAATACAGGACTCGTCGTTGTGGCGTCTTGTGGAGACCTATGTCCAGCAGTGGTCGTCTTTCGGTTGAAATGTTGAAGCAATATTTTCTTAATATACCACATAGCGAACAAATTGATGTGAACTAGCTTTGGCACGTCACTATGACGACCTCACCACAAGGTCTCCGCCATTATTGTACTTTTCCATTTGTTTAAAACTAGAATGTAACTAGTAATAAACAAATGTGATACTTTTACTGCGAAAAGAAGTTGATGCGTGCTTATGCTGTACCTTATAGGCCACTTTGTGTTTACCTTATAGGCATTGTCAATTTTCTTGAAATATTTCTTCAAAACATTTGCTATCCAACAGTACTATTCATTACTATTCTTATGCTGTATATCCACCAGAAATGTGCGAGGTAGCTAAGCGGTGTACGAGGAAAAAATCCACCGATAAGATTACTTCATTTTGCCTTACTTAGCGCAGCTCTGGTGAAAATGGATTAGCGGAGTTAGGTATTTGTAAATACCAAAAAAGGGACAGATGTAAGCGAAGGATGTGTGCGAGAGATGTGAGCAAAACGATGTAGAGGACTAGAGCTATTTCTTGGACCGGCGCTACGCAGAATGCATTACCACTCAGCTGCACACCGTTTCACTGCTTCGCTACGCATACTTATACCACGTAAGCTCCTGTCACAGTTTTGGTGGAAACCGTCAAGAGGAAACGCGGTCGGCAAGTCACTTGATCTCTTGCTGTCGCGCTGTGCCCGAATGTCAGAATAAGGAGCGAGAGAGACAACTACAACTCTAATTGTTTTTTTTTTTTTTTTTTTTTTTTTTTTCGAACTGACTATACTGTTAGCCTTAGGGGCCCTGGAGCCTTTACGGCTTTTACAGCTTTACCGGGCTTGGGGGCGAGCGCTTAGGGCACTCAGCCACGAAAGCTAAGCAACAACATCCGAGGGTGCCAAAGTGGCCGAACCTCGGCTCGGACTGTTGCGCGTATGCAATTAAGTCGCGATCTGACTAAATCCCTATCATTCGATCTAAACTAACTATACATATATACATGTTTCTGCCCCCTGGGAGGAGGGAAGGAACATGTGTATGTGTATTTAGTGGTCTGAAATTTTTTGTCTAATCTAACTAGGCAAAAAAAAGAAAAAAAAAAAAAAAAAAAAAAAAAAAAAAAAAAAAAGGTCCCTTACAGAACCTATGTACCTGTGTGTTGTGCATGTGTGTATAATGCAGTGTCATGTATGGCTGTGAAAGCTAGTGAATGTAGAGTCACTGTATCGCGCGAACGGCTGCTTGACTCAAGGGCTCCATGCCGATGGATCGGACCTAGGCTTGAGTTGCCGCAGAGGAGGGTGGTCGTGGCGGGTGTGCGGGAGCGAAGTTAACCGTACGTCCCCTGCGGAGGGAACGGTGGTTTCGCGGGCGTGGGCGCGAGCACGCATATGTTGCGGGAGCGGACGCGTAGAAATTGTTAGCTTTCTCGATGTCGTCATCGGGATCGACAAAGAGATTTCGCGGACGGCGTTTATAACGTTTGGCAACGGGGATCGAGTTGTCTGGGACGTAGTTCACGGTGGATTTTACGAGCGGGTTGGGATGATTCGAAGCGCTATCGAAGTATCTCCTGGTGAGATATTTCACATAGGCTTCTATCGAGGGAAGCCTCATGTCCCTGTGCAGGTCCATGTTCCTAACGAAGGCTGGAGGGTCAAGCAGGCGACGGAGAAACCGATTTTGGACTCTTTGCATGCGGGCAAAGTTATGTTTGGACATATGTGCGAAGGCGGCGCAGCTATATGTCAAGATCGGACGTACGCACATCTTGTAGAGTGTGAGCTTATGTCTTAAGGACATTTTGCTTACCGAACTGAGCAAGGGTCGCAAGCGGGAAAGGATCCAGATGGCCCTATTCCTGACTATAGTAACGTGTGCGTTGAAGTTAAGCTTCGAGTCGAGGGTGACACCCAGATATTTAGTCTTGGTGGCCCAAGGGATATTCGTACCGAATAATGAGAGGGGTCTTACCGTGCGTGGTAGTTTGCATGTATGCGGTTCAAACATAATCGCGGCGCTCTTTACCGGATTAATAGCTATTCGCCACGTTCGAAACCACTCCCCGAGAGTGGTTACGGCACGTTGGACTGCGCAGGCGAGATTTTTTCTGTGTCTGTTTGAAGCGTATATGACTGTGTCGTCAGCGTAGAGACCTACCTCGACCCCGGGGGGCTTCGGGAGGTCGCTGACGTACAGATTGAAAAGGCAAGGCGCCAGAATGGAACCTTGCGGGACGCCTGAGCGTATAGGGTGGGCGGTAGATAGTACTCCTTCCACTCGGTAGTGGAAGGTGCGGTCGCGTAGAAAATCGTGAACTAGATGAACTAACCTATCCGGGACTTCTAATTGATGTAGCTTGTGGACTAGTCCGGCATGCCAGACCTTATCGAAGGCCTTAGCTACGTCGAAAAAGACCGCAAGCGTACGGGCGGGGGCGATACTACTTTTGGCAAAGTTGCTCGTGATGTGCTCCGTGAGGCGGTGCACTTGATGTGTACACGAGTGTCGGGCGCGAAAACCGAACTGTTCGGGAGGGTATAGATTTTTAATATCTATAACGGTTTTGAGACGGTTCAGAAGGAGCCGCTCGTAAAGTTTTCCTAGTGTGTTTAAAAGGCTGATCGGGCGATAGCTATCGGGAAGCGATGCTTTTTTGCCGGGCTTGTGAATACCTATAACTATAGCTTTTTTCCAGACGGCTGGAAAATAGCAGTGGGCTATGGCTACATTGAAGATGCAGACCAAAAGAGCTATGAGGTGATCGGGAAGAAGTTTAAGTACTTCATTCCTGATACCGTCGGGGCCAGGGGACTTTCTAGGCTTAAGACCTTTAATAACAGAACAAATCTCGTCATGCGTGACCGGGGTTAACGTTTCCGCGGGGGGACTCGTCGTTAGTTCCTGAACGGCGGTCTCGATAGTTTCGATGTGGGCAGTATCTACGTTGTCGCAGTTTGGAGAGCACTGGCTCTCCAAGCTTGCGGCAAGGCATTCTGCCTTATCGTCGCTATCAAACGCGGGTGGGAGATCGGGGCCCCTTTCGAGGGGCGGCATTAAGGCGGTAGCTTCTAACTTCAGAGAGCGGGCGAGGTTCCAGTAAGCCAGATGGGACGGCTTGAGACCCTCTAAGAGGTTATCCCACCGGTGACCTCTGAACTCGTCGATGCAAGTTCTGACCTCTCTCTGAAGTCGTCGTAACCTACGGGTGTTATCCCTCGTTGGATAAGAATCGTGTGCGCGTGTCGCGGCGTTCTTTTCCGTGATTAACGCTCGTAAGCCGGGGGGGAGTATAAAGCGGCGATCGTTCGCCGCTTGCACCTCTCTCGAGGCCTCCCTTACACCGGTTTGGAGGTAGTCGACCAGGGAATCAATCGCTAAGTCGGCGTCTGCTGTTGATTCTAATACGTCGGGGATCCTAGCTAAGCTGGACGGGGTCGCGTTATCCGTTAGGTAGCGATTTAAGATCGCGTAATCAACTACTTTGACTTTTGGCGGACTGGGGTCGAACGGTTGCCCGAGTTGTAAGATAACCGGGCGGTGATCGGAGTCAAGTTCGTGTACGACTTCTATAAGTCGTAACCGAAGTGAAACACCTTTGAGGAGGGCTATGTCAAGTACTGTCGGTTGACAGTTATCTTGAAAGTGCGTGGGCTCTAGCGGTGCTATGACGTCAAAGCCGAGCACATCGCTTAGTAGGTCGAGTATAACCCCGTTAGGGGTGTTACGCGAGTTGTTGAAATGGGTGTGACCGCTATTGAGGTCGCCTGCTATTATGACGGATTGACCGAGTGAAAGTAGCACCTCCAGATCGGACTGAAGGAGTCTTTTACTCGGGGAGAGATATGCAGAGACAAGCGTGATTGACGGATGGCCAGTCATGCCTATTCTACAAACGGACACTTCCATATTGGTAAGTGCGGGAGGGTCTATTGGCATGCAATAGAGGGAACGTTTGTAGTAGATGAGCGTGCCGCCTCCTCGGGTGGCACGGTCATTTCTGACTATGTTGTAATTTGCTATCTTAGGGTCGCGCCTACTGGGTTTTAGAAGTGTTTCTTGTACTAGAAACACGTCTATCTCCCGTTCCCTAAGAAAGGTGGATATTAGGTCCCGTTGTGGAAGGAGGTTTCGCGCGTTAAAAAAAGATATGTTGAGGCTCCTAGGTTTAATGCGAGCCATTTCTAGTTGGTGTATTTAAAGCTGCAGCACGGGACACACGCTGGAGCGTAGCTGTCAGCTGGGGAAAGCGTTTGATCGCTTCAATAATGCCGTACTCAGTGCCGCACTGATCGTACGCTAGCACTTCTTGGAAGTCGTGCTCAAGGAGAAGCATGGCCATATAGTCGAGGCCGAAGCGTTGACTACATAGCGGGGAGGACTGAGCCTTGGGAGGCTGCGGGCGGGGTCTGGGGCCCCATGCTGCCTGAGGGGCTCGCATGGGCGGAGGAGGCGCGCGGGGCGCGGGGGCGGCTGCCACCGGGGCGCTGGAGGCGCCCGGGAGGCTGGGGAAAGCCTCTGGCGTGATCAGGGGCTTTGGCTGTCCTACGGCGGGACGTGCTCTCTGAGGAGGGGTGTGTCGCGTAGGACGCATAGGGCGCGTAGGGCGCGGGGCACGGGGACAGCCGCGATAGTTCGCGGGGTGACCCTCGTTGCCGCATAGCACGCAGCTCGGAGGGGTAATCGACTCCCGAGTGCGCGTGCACTCGCTCGTTGCGTGGTCCCCGAGGCACTTAACGCACCTGGGACGGAGATGGCAGTTGCGGGCCGAGTGCCCGTACAACTGGCAGTTGTGACACTGCGGAGGACTGCGATTCTTGTGTGGGGGCTCTACGGCTACTCCGGAGAGCTCACACACTTTTCTAACATTGAAAATGGCTCTGCCCTCGGGGGTCAGATCCAGGATGACTAAGACCATGTCGAGTGGTCTGTTTTTAGATTGTCCGCCGTGCATTCTGTGCACTTCGCGGATAGGGAGGGCCTTTGCTAAGAGGTCAGTTTTGACCTCCTCGGGTGTGATTTCCACCGGGATACGGCGGATTACAACTCGGAGGTGACGCTCTTCCTCCAGGGAGTACGTGAAATATTGTAGGTTGCTGTCTCGGAGCAACCTGGTGAATTGACGGTGTTCGTCCGAGGTGGAGACTTGGACGCGGATACCGTTGGCCGTGTTACTGGCCTGGGTGTAATTAATACGGAGGTCTCTCAGTTTTTCTGAGAGTTTCGTCCAGACCGACTTGTTCTGGACGGTGACGGGGGGCGGGCGACGCGCCTTTCTGCCGGCAAAGGTACCGGCAGGCACTGAGGGCGCTGCGGAGCGGGGGGCGTGGCTATTAAGCCCGGTTTTTTGTGCCTTTTGTGGGCGGGACTGAGTCTCCGGAGACTCGGGACGCGATCGCGTTGCCCGTTTGGCGGGCTTGTTTTTTTGAACGAGGGTGAAGCCCTCGTTATCTGTACGTATCGCCGTGTCCATTTCGTTGGACTCGGGTTCGGGGTCCAGGCTAGCGGGTGAGAAACTGTCGTTTGTTGCTACAAGCGACGGTGTCTCCGCTTCGGGGACTAACGATGCAAATGAGTTCCCAATCGGTAGCGCAGAGGGCGCTGTGATTGTGGCTTGATTGCCCGGGGAACGCGAGCGCGATGAAGGCCGTTTGTACGGTGTCTGACGGTGAGCGCGGGGTGCCGTTGAGCGGGAGCGCGCGGCGGTCTTTTTCTTGTCGCTGGGGGCCTCGGTGGCCTGTGCGATAGCAACGGCGGGTTGCTCGGCCGCGATGGCCCTATTGTAGTCCGTCCAGAGCGACGGGTGGAGGCTCATTGCGAACGCTTTGAAGCGTTCTAGGTCTGGCGAGTTTGCCATTCCGGCGGTGGCGGTTGGGCGGGCGGGGGTGAAGTTAAACCTCCCTGCCGGAGAGGCAGGGGGGTGCGCCGAGTGAATTTAAACGGCTAACTCTAATTGGTTAACCCTGTGTAAAATAAGCGAATTTAATAGAGTTAATTTCGTATTCCCCTGTTTTTTCCTTAAAAACTCGATCGATTTTAACATATGTTTTAAGGATAATATATATATTTTCTTATATTTTTTACTAACTGTGCCCGCGGTTCCGCTCGCGTGGAAGTGTAACTTTTTATTGAATGAAGATTTTTTTTATAAGAATCAAGTATCTAAGGCGTAACATAAATAATATTAAAGCTATCAAAATCTATCTAGTCGTTTTTGCGTGATGCGCGCACAACGGTAAACCCCAATCATTTTATTTATATAGATAAATATTCGTCAAATTTGTTTGCTGGATGTCTGATAACACCACGCCGCGCCGGTGGGTATACTGGGTAATTTTAGTAAGGTCCCAGTTCTAGTAATAATTTCTTTATGGAACAAATCAAAACAAGGAACATGGTAAGGATAGACATAGACTGTATGGTATAAAAATATTTGCTCGAGTGACATTATCCACGAATAAAACAGAGGAATACGCGTGTATGGTATAAACGTTAGTGTGTTTATTGATCGAGAGCCATTTATTCGCTTAAAACGATCTATTTTCAGCTCACTTATATGTTCTCTGATAAGGTATATATTTTATTATGTTGGGGGATAAGCAGTAATAATAATAATGAATCTAGATGATAAAAGCTTTGGTGATAACGCGTCCTTGTGCAATGTTATGCTGCATATATCAATAAATACTAGCTATGGACCCGCGATCTCACCCGTGTTTAATTTATTCAAGCTCCTCTACACCGCGCCGCCACCAGTGCACCCGTGTACCCGTATCGTTATTCTTGTTACCCGTACTTCACAGTTTGCTGGACGTTTATAGTTACTATTCAGCTCCTTAAGATCGTAGCGTGAAGTAGTATAACCTATAACTATCCTTAATAAATAGGCTATTCAATACAGAAAGCATTTTTCAAATATATCTGGTAGTTTCAGAGATTAGTGCGTTCAAAGAGACAAACAATATCTTGAGTTTAAAATATCTTACTATATAAAAAAATCTTCCGGCTGCGTCTGTCTGTCTGAATGAGATGAACTTAAAAACTACTGAACTGATTTTCATACGGTTTTCATCAATGGATGGAGTGATTCATGAGGAAGGTTTATGTGTATTATTCATTAATTGTTTGTGTAAACGTGCTGAAATATAACGATGATTCTTGAAGATGTCGTAAAAAATCATATCGACTGGAAGCTTTACAGGCGTATGTCGCGTAAACCAATGTACTCTGCTACCCAAACGAAGTCGGGGCGGGTTGCTAGGTATAGTATAAATGGAAGAATTAGAAATTAAGAAACTTTGATATAGTTGGTTGTATAATGTGTCCATTTATTCACGTCATTTTACCGATGTGATTTGAAACTATATAGCATATTTTGTAATTCTATAGCCGTGGTAATTGGGTAGCACTGGCCACGGCGCGGCGCGGCCTGTGTATGACACTGCACTGATAGTATTAACTGATTCATTATGCCGCTCCGAGATCAGTTTGACCCCACCGCCGCGGCGTTGCGTCGTACTGCTGAGGGTTCAACTGAGTTCTGATGTACAGTCAAATGGTTGTTCTCACGCATGGGAGAATACTCAAACTGTAGCAATGCACCTAAATTGAAGTGTGCTAGAAGGATTGGAGTTTTAGAGAGAGCGTATTTTTATTTGATTTTTGCTTATTTCTTAAATCCCACTTTTTTATCGTTATTGGTTTCTTGTAGTGGCCACAATTTCACCTGATGTTAAGTGACGATGTGACCCAAGATGGTAACACGCTAAACCTAGTGTAAGACTGGCTCTCAAGTGCAGCTGCCAGAACACACTATTGGTGCTTGGCGACAAATTTTCAACTTGAGGTTAGCTAGCCAGGTGGGCATTAGAAAAAGCCCTACCACCATGCTATGGTTTCCTCACGATGTTATCCTTCACCGAAAGCTCAGGCTCATTGCAGGGATTCGAAGTCACGTCAATCGACGCGAAGTCGTACACGCTACCACTGAGCCATCATTGCTTCAAAAACTAGCTAGTAGGTGAACTACTACTGAGAATAAGAAATGGTGTCCAATGTAGGTTTTAATGGTTTTTTTTTGCTGCACTAGCCTAGAAAAGTTACGTCCTGCATCTCATACTTTTAGAACACCGGTGAGTACCAAGAGATGATTTGAAAACAGTCACTGCCGATAATGGCTCGACCAGAGCGCCATCCATCTGATCTTAACATAGTTATAAACCATCAAAAGTTATACAATCACTAACAGACACACACAAGATTTTTCACCCGCCACGAACTCTGCGGCAACTGAAGCCTAGGTCCGATCCATCGGTATGGAGCCCTTGAGCCAAGCAGCCGCTCGCGCGATACAGTGACTCTACATTCACTAGCTCTCACAGACACACATGACACTGCATTATACACACATGCACACCACATAGGTACATAGGTTCTGTAAGAACCTTTTTTTCTTTTTTTGCCTAGTTAGACAAAAAAAATCTGATTACTAAATACACATACACATGTTCCTTCCCTTCTCCCAGGGGGAAGAAACATTTATATATGTATAGTTAGTTTAGATCGAATGATAGGAATTAGCCAGATCGCGACTTATTTGCATACGCGCAACAGTCCGAGCCCAGGTTCGGCCACTTTGGCATCCTCGGATATTGTTGCAAAGCTTTCGCGGTCGAGTTCCTAAAGCGCTCGCCCCCAAGTCCGGTAAAGCTGTAAAAGCCGCAAAGGCTCCAGGGCCCCTAAGGCTAATAGTATGGTTAGTTCGAAAAAAAAAGCAAGGTTTTTATGTATAAAAAAGGCCATTAATTTTGTTTCTTTCTATTGGGTCTATTTTTTATTATATCCAACATTAAAGTGAAATGGTGACAAAGATTTTTCCTATGGGAGTTAAAGCTTCAACCAGATTCGAACCCGCGATTATCAAGATCATTAACTGCAAGACTACAGCAACTAAAATCGCTAATTGACTTTTACTGTCGAGGGCTTAGGGAAGGTTTTAAGCTTCGACGGTGCGTCAGGGATTAGAGAACAGAAACTGTTCTCGAAACTTTAATTGCAGACTATACTACTTGGGTGTTTCGAAACTGCCATTAGTGAGAAATATCTTATTTGTTAGAACCCGGAGGGTTAATTAATCAGCGTAATATATTTTTAATACAAATAAGGTTAACAAACTTAAGGCCTGCTTGATGGAAAACGGTCGTAGTAGCTTGTGGACGCTACCAGAGGTATCACTAGCGCGTTGTCAAACTTGAAATCCTTTTCCCAGGAAGCTCTGGAACACTATTCACCGTAGGAACACAATACAAGGTTATTTGGCTGCGATCTTCTATAGGGTGGAGGTATTTCATCAATTGAGCTGCCCAAAGTAAGGAGAAATCTTCAAAGAGATTTCTTTGTGCCATACCTCTTCTTCCCTTCTACGAGCGGTTGATGAGCTCTCACTTGATGTTAAGTGACTATATTTTTAATGGTAAGAGAGGCAACACGAAAAGCCTAATGGAGACTGACCCTCAATTCCAGCTGTCGGAATTAACCGATAGTTGTTTGATAGCTTCTTAACTTTAGGGTGGTAGGTAGCCAGATCAGCATTAGAAACTGAATAATGATGGTTAAACCCAATTTATTTTTAACTAGCTGATACCCGCGACTTCGTCTATAGTGTTTATTATATTAACAACTAGCTGTGTCCGGGACTCCGCTTTCGTTTAATACAGAATACCTTCGGTCGAGCGCACGCGTGAATCGTCCTGCCCCCGCTCAAAAGACGGAAGACAAAAATGCTCTTTGTGTGTAGAAGATGGATATATGCTATCATTGACTTTTTTGTGGATATTTTGAAGATCTACAATTATGTACAACATTAATTTGATATATCTCGTATGGCTACTCAGCGTAAGCTATTTATGACCCCCAAATGCGTCTCTTTTCCGAATTGATTCGTCAATATCTTCACTGCTTATTACGTATGTTACTTTATCTTACAATATATATCCTATAACCCGGCCAGATAACACAGCTATGAATTAAAAAAATAACCATGTAAATCAGATAAATATTTTTCGCGTGAAAAGAATATAAACGGACAGACAGACGCAGAGACGTTGAGTTTTATAATACGTAAATGAATATATATATATATAGAACATATATTTTTTATACGTCACTGAACGCGTAGTGCTTATAAAAATCGTAGTTTCTTAAAACTGTAATAAAATGTTATTAAATGAAAATATCGAGATATTTTTTCTTTTTGATAGGGACTAAGTATTTAAGGCGTAAAACAAAAAAAAAGAAATCTATCCAGTACATTTTGCGTGATGAGCGAATAATTGCAAACCTCAATCATTTTATTTATACAGAAGAATGCACGCGCCTTTTATTGTGTACCTACTTCCGGTTCGGCGGAAACTCGAAAAGTAGCGCACACTCCGGAAATTACATACGCGTGCATTTTATAGTTGTTATCAATTATAATACCTAGATACAGTTGTCAAAATGCTCACATGAAAACAAATTTAAACAGTATTTTTTCAATTATTCTTTTAACTTTTTTGTTGCCTATACTGTTTACGATTTGTTGTCAAAGTTAGAGGTGTGGTCCGTTTGTAAGAAAAACTGCGGCGTTTCATTTTATTAGGCTAAAAAACATCAGCAATGTCTTTGGCGCGTAGAATTCAACATTTAGGTTAAAACATGAAAAGCGGCTATGAGCTTAATCTTTACGTGAGTGGAAATATAGTACGACGCCGGCGTTCGGACATTGTTAGTGTAGGTACGCATATCTTAAAATGGTCGATGTCTCTAAACACGTATCGGTGGGTGCTTAAAACTGCATTTATGTGCCCGTAGGATTTGAGTGTCACCATTTTGAGGAACATAAATAGAATAGAACAAGAATGTATTTTGATAATTTTATGTCATTACGATTTTTCAGTACAAGTATTAGTTGATAATTTATTAAATGTTTCGTTTTTTATACTGATAATTTTAGTTACCCCGCGTGTCCACTTGGGACGCTGCTAATACATGTATGAAAGAAGATATAAGGATTAGGATAAGGAAGCCGTAAGATTTTTTTGGCATGAATTTGATCTGTCATGTAGAGCTTTATATTTTAATTCATAAACTTATGTTTTTTGACCCTGTATTATGTAATTTTGGCGGCTTTCTCCGTAATATACTTTGGTTTTTGTTCACCGTAGAGGGAACATCTAAAAGAGTTTGGGATATTTCTTACTCTTTCACTAGTTACTACTAACTAAAAGAGCGACAACAAAATATAAGAAGTGCAAAAGATAAAGGCTTGTGATTTTCTGCCTCTATAGCTGTATCCACTTTTTTTGGTGCTAAATCCGCCACACTTCTCAAAATACTCGATGTTGAGAGAGTTTTGTCGTGGTTTTTTTTCAATCGAGAATAAAGTGAATATATAGTTTTTATCGTAAATCTGACATTGAACAGTGTTTTGTGTGTGCGAACAATGGTAAATCTTAAGGAAACTTAATAAAATGGTAACACAATTGCTACACCCGGTTACACAATCTGTCTGTCTTGTTCCTTTTCTGTCTATGTTGTGCACAATTGAAGTGAATTATAATGAATAACAAGCATTTTAAGTCGCCACAAAACTCCCAAGATTTACAAGAATAATTAAAAAATATTCCATTGACGCGACGTTGGCAGAATAATGGATGAATACGCGTTGCCATTAAGTAAAAATAGTCCCTTGGCCGTAATGTATCACGATTCATTCCTGACTCCCTGTTAGTGTAGGTACTTACAATCATAATAGAGGTTGCCAACCGAGGATGTCAGCTTCGGAGTACTCTGCCCTGATAGAGACGCCATCCTTTCACCCTAGAACACAAAATACTATTAAAAACAAATACACACACACACAAACGCGCGTAAACTTACACTCACCCAAACATACTCGTTTACGTAATCACTCATAGAATATTACTATTTTTTTCTTATTAAAATATGTCAATTTAAAAAAAAATGCGATGAACGCATGTTTTCAGGTACAGATCTAAGAAAACCCTCCATAGAATCATAACCCCCTGCC
Source organism: Saturnia pavonia (assembly GCA_947532125.1). Lineage (NCBI taxonomy): Eukaryota > Metazoa > Arthropoda > Insecta > Lepidoptera > Saturniidae > Saturnia > Saturnia pavonia. Next base: position 9,696,073 of record OX383921.1, read on the forward strand.
CATGATAAATACAACTTTGAATTATCGTAGAACATTTTAAACTATATTTTATGTGTTTTGCGCGGAATCTTCGAGAAACTTCAATCTATGACCCCCTAGTGTTATAATACAATTACACCTGAATATTAAATAACAATGTTGAATATTGATATACGCTATAAACCCAGATAAAAATACAGAAGTTTACATGAATTAATAACTTGGCACTAGCCATAGGAACTTTTTGAAATGCTTGTCACCATAATATAATTTCATCACGATGTTTATTTTCATCAAAAACTCAAGCCTTTTATAGCTTTCGAACTCACGATCTTGAACGGAACCTTTATCTAATTTTTAGTTTTCTTCAGACCATTGAAGTCATAGCTACGATGATATACGTGTAAGAAAAGATTGAATATTTATATTACAGGTAGGCATTACCCGTACTTATAAAATTGAAAGTTACCTATATGTATTTGTAAAATATGTAGAAAAACAAAGATAAATGCGTATAAAAAGATACTGATAGCATCATAAATCGTGCGCATATACAAAATGCGGCGGCGCGCCCCTACACGACCAAGCCAAGTAGAAGATTAGCGGAATGTGACGTCACTCGTTACATTTACGGATTGCAAAAAAGATACAAATTTATCTTTATATTTTATTTATCAAGTTAATCTATTATAATTTTTGACAACTATCACCAATTTAAGATTCTGTAACTGGTTTTTGGGATTATTTAACTTTTTGTATTGAAAAGCATTTCAGTCGTTCCTCTAGTTGGCTTGGACACGTTGCCGCCTTGGCCGCAACCACGGAACCATATAAGGAGAATTATCGACATAGACGATTCTACACTTTAGAAGATTGTGTTGTATGTTATGTTTGATAAAGTAACATACGAAATAAGCAGTGATGATAATGGTGAAACAATTCGGGAAAAAAGATGCATTTGGGGCGTTGAAATGGCTTACGCTGAGTAAACCATAACGAAATATATTAAAGGGGTCAGCACGATTTGCGCGTGCGCTCGACCGACGGCATGCAGTCTACGCGAGCAGAGCTGCGAGCACTGCTAGTCATTTATAATTTAAAAAATATGACATTAGCGACACCAACGTGCTCTAGTGGAGAAAGATATGTCCTCCAGTTTTCAGCCATTTACAATCGTTCTCGTTATATCTAAGCTCCGAGGCCACAACTATACAGAAGTAGTTGATTGCTTTTTTTAACTTTTGATTAAGAATAAATATAAGTATACTTACCACATTAAAAAATGAAATGTTATTGAATACAAAAGTACCTACTTTGTATTAAGAAGCAGATAGGATTAATATATAAATTAATTTACAAATTTCTAGAGGTAGACAAATAAAATGTTGCAATTATTTCTGTCTGAGTAAACCACGGTTGACAATCATTCAAAAGACGGTATATAAAAATCGTTTCTTTCTTTATTCTCTTATATTTAGAACTGATTTTTCAATCGTCAGGTAATTTTATACCACGAATAATTTTGACGTTTTAACCGATAATGTATGGAAAACCTGTCAAAAATTAAAATATTATTACTCAAATAAAGTTAACCGTTGATTGAAAAATCAGCCGTAAAATGGAATGAAAAGTGTAACTGTTGGTCTTTAATTTAACATGTCTTCTATTTATGTTTCAAAACATTTTAGTTCTTTTCTCTAGGTACTAATTAATAAGGTACTTATCCACATATTAAATAAAAAATAAATAGGCTTATTTACAACTTCAATGAGTAAAGTCATGCAAAAAATATATTGGAACAAGTATGTAATAATGCAAATCACAAAGCAAAAAACTGATGATAGCCTTAACAAAATGGCGGTGATGCGGGAAAAATCAATATGTCCGACAAGATGGCGGTTAATAGTTTTAAACGAACCAACTGGATATGTTCTGCTATTTGCTTGCAGTAGGAAAAAAAGCCGTCCAGAGTTAGCTTAGACATTCTCTAGCTAACTTTTTTCTGTCTGGAAAGAGAAAAAATGAGTTAATGAAACTGACAATTCGCAAGTCAGTGAGCTCAAGAACGGCTGTGATTTAAATTTTATATTTTTACACATGGCAATTATTTGTTTTGTTTAATTTTTATCAAATATTTTATAAGTCGCCATTAGTCGCCAATAAAGATTTAAAATTTGAAATAAACATTTATAAAACAATATGCAATGTACCTCTACCTATTTTCGTATGTTAATTGCATTAAAATAGAATTGTAAATAAAATTATAAAAACTATGAAATGAAAGATGTGAACAAAGAAAATATACCTATGTACTAATTCTATTTTCTATGATGGTGAATAAAATAAATATGTAACAAAAGGGTTTATTATACAAACCTCGAAGAGCTGTTTCAGCGGATTTAGAAACGGTTTTTTTATTGATATAATTATTTAGCACTATTTATAAGATATATTTTTCGTTGAAAAACAAATTATACTATGACATAGGGGGCTAGAAATAAAATTATATATATATAAAATTTTATAACGTAATTTCAAAAATTTCATATGAATTAAGTAAAATTTAAAGGAAGTAGATTTTCTTGACAGCCGTGAAGCTGGTTATGTACAGCGCCGTCGGAGTCAGACTGGAATTTTCATGCTGAAAATCCAGGGGATGATATTTCGCGCACGCGCTTCTGTAAAGGTCGTGAGGTGAACTTAGGCGGATGGTCAATACTGAATCAGGTCACCCCCCTTAAATGGTGAATAAGTGGTTTGAGGTTTGATCATTGGTCCTAAAGGTTTACATAATAGGTATATAATGAACTGGGCAATTAGGAATATTTAGGGAGAAAATTATGTTTATTGTTCATTTTATGGTTTGTAAGAACGTCGCAAATATGTTTTCATTCCCCGTTACATAAAAACACAATATGTGTGTGTTTTTTTGTTCACGAAATGGTAAGATTTTTAATTTTTTATTTTATGCTTTTTATATTTTAGCTTGGTCGTAGATCATTTCTACATATTATAATATTAATATGTTGAAACCAAGTTTTCTTAAAATTTTGTTACACTTGGTAAAACTTTTTCTTTATCGTTGTAGTTTTGGCGTAGTTTTCACAATCTCACATGATGTTAAGTGACGCCGGGCTCAAGATGAAAACACGCTTAACCTAGTGGAAGACTGGCTCTCAAGTGCAACTGCCGGAATACTCCTATTGGTGTTTGGCCACAGATTTTCAACTTAAGGGTGATAGCTAACCAGACGGGCAATAGAAAAAACCCTACCACCATGCCGTGTTTTCCTCACGATTTTTTCCTTCACCGAAAGCTCAGGCTCATTGCAGGGATTCGAACTCACGTCCATCGACGCGAAGTCATACTACCACTGAGCCATCATTGCTTCAATATATAATAAACTTAGTATATACTTGGTAGTAGGAGAGGACAATTGTGTTCGACTGGATTGCGACCACCATACACCAGGTGTACTTAACACCCACCATAGTCGCACGCATAGACGTGTCGAGTTCCGGAATCACCCGATATAATCAAATCCAAGTCCAGTTATCAAGCGAACTTGTAGGTCGCTCGTCAAAAAGTCCTCCGCGAAACGGATTGCTAGAGCTTACAGAAATCACGACAAGTATCCGAAATCGCTTACAAATAGGGTGGTGGGAGATTACTACCCCTTTCGCCTCGCGAGGGATGAGAGGCGTGACGTCATAGGGCGGAGACACGCCCCGCCCTACCGCTCCAATATATGTAGCAACCTATGTTTAAACTATATAATAGCATTTCAAAAATATTCAAGGTACAGCCTATTTAATCAATTTTCAGAAGAAATAATCGAATAGGTAGATATTATAGGAATCGTTTTGGAACCGATTCTATATTATTTGCATGCACTACGTATATATGATTCCATATTATGATACAATAAATTTCGATAAATTTCGGTACGAAACGCCTACAACGTAAGTTGCTCTCGCACAAACCGACTCAGGACTCGATTGGAAGAAGGCTTTGAATGTGCACGACCATTAATAGTAGTGATTAAAATTATAGTTTTTTATGCCTTCAAGTTTATTTTTTACACATCTTTTAATCAGCAGATGGTATCATCACAATCGCCACTGCATTTTGGTCCTTCGAGCCGGATACGTGCCCCGGTTTATCTTGACGTCGGAAACGTTTGTTCCGAAACAGAATTTCAGCTGACTTCTTACAAGAGCGTTATAATTAAATCACTTTAGAAATCACACATATGAAATCTTTGGAATTTCGTGATACCTAGGATTTTAAATGCACATTCGGCAAACAACGGAATCTATCTAACTAATGAAACGTAGTTTCGAATCCATCACTACACCAAGGTCGCGAATTTCACTCGATTTCTTCATAATAGATCTATTTAATTCGTATGATGTTCTTTTATTCTTCCTCTTGTGACTAAACTAACTTTAGCTCTGAGAACTGAAACTCACAAACTCGCAACTTGCAAAGGTCCTGCAACTTTTACCAATGCTGTGCTATCTTATCAAATTATTGCCTGTAAGTAGTAATTTTTCGCGGACGACCGTGACAAACGCATAAAATCAATTAAACATGGACACTCTTCATGTATCGTTATCACGTGATACATTTACGCAAAAAGCTCTCTCCGTCTGATAAGATAACTCTATCTAAATGGTTATAGAGTACTCTAAAGATTCAGAGGTTATTAGATGTGCCCCGCGGTTTCACTGCCAACTTATCCGTGTAGCCTATCTATGTTCTAGTTTCCCGTACTTGCGTACATCTTGCCAGATTGTTATCTGTAATGTTAGAAGAACTATGTCTTCACAGTTCTGATCTTAGATGATATAAGATGTTTTGACTACCATGAATATCATTCATGGTCTACAAATATAATTCACGCACGATGAATGAGTGACTAGAACTAGTGTGAACAGTAAGACGATTCAAGCGAGATTGATCTCCGCCGACTTTTACAGCTACATCCGGGCTTCGAACCCCGCTCCCTGTATGCTACGCTTTATATACTCGCGCACACTTCTACTCAGTCCGACCAGTAGGGTAGTTATGAATATCCACTTAGGAATGTACCCACTACATAAATAAAAATACACGTTTGTATGTATATTCCCTATCGACTCGTAAACGGCTGGAGCGATTTTAGGAGGATTTAGGTATTGTCATGTGGACAATTGTATAAGTACCAGAAAATCAATATTTAAAGGTTAATGAAATTAAATGCAAAATAGATTTATATGTGTAATTCCGAAGGCATTAACATTAAAGTAAGATATAAAAACAGAGTACCTTATTTATAGTCTCATAATATTAATAAACCTTCACTAGTATAGTTAGTCCACGTTTATGCTTCTATCCGAACCAGAGCTGTTAATAAAAATCTGTCTTGATATGTTGTGAATTTGTATATGAATTTGGTAAACAAGCATTCGATATTCATTCCGCTTCCGTTTCTATAGCTGCATCGCCAAGCCAGCTTGAATGTAAGCGTCCGCCAGGCCTTTCAATAATTTATAAACAATCTTGGCTCTTGTCAATTATGAATTAAAAGTTTCAACTCCTTCGAATACCGATTACAATTCGAGAGGTCCCTTGTAGTAACAAAATAACTTTTGTACAGACTCAAGATAGGTAAGTGTGAGTCCAAACAATAAATAGAATAGGAATTATAAATAATGTTATAAAAATCTAATTAAAAATTGTACGTTTTATTTAGAGATCCATGTCTCCTCCGTAAGTCAGAATGAATCCTCTGTCATTTCAATTATTTTCAAGTCTTGTTCTATATTTATATATATTTATATTTAATATAATATTTAAATAATAAATTACCTAAAAGAACTAAAGATGTTACTAAGATTGTATTGTATTGTATGAACTAAGATGTAAAGATTTACAGTATGCTATAAAATGATAAAAGAATGATTCAAATCTGATAGGTACTACTTACTGACCCGCTGCATTAGAAGTTTCAAAACAAAAAACAAACAATCTCTTGAGTTTCACTAAGAGATGAGGCTATACCAATAGTCGCATGTCGCTTAGTGCATGCATGTATCACGAGGTAAAAAATTCCAATCAACTTTATATACGGAAGTCAATCGTGAATCTTATCTTAAAGAAGTGAGTAATAAAGGAATTTCACTAATAATGTGGAGGACACGTTGATTTAGTCTGACATTATTACTTTAGCACCCGGCTATCGATATTTTCTTGTTATCAGTAAGGTGTGTGAGACAGATGAGGATTTACTGTACCTATGTGATGTAACTGGAAGGAGATGTTTGTTCGACAGTGGAACGTGTTAGGAAATCCAAAACCGAGTCTGTTGTGAAAACGGAATAGTATTTCTTTGACTTTTTTGTAATCGAAAATCAAAAGTTTATGTATTTCTCAAAATGTTCAATTATCATAGCATAAAAGACCTCTACAAAGAAAAAATTGTCTTTTTAATTATATACTAACTGACACATCAGATTTTTTTACGCAAGCTTACGGAATTTAGCAACATCGAGTATATAAAACGGATATAGACAGTTCAGTTTATAGGTTTTATCTTAGTGTGACATACAGCACGTGTAAAGACAACAGAATATAAAATGGACGATATTGAAAATGACGTTCTTTTATGATTTTAATTGCATCAAAGTTAACGGCACTCGGATACCTCGAAGAGTTAGATTTATCTGCTCTATAAAATATGGTGTTGCGACCATCGGTTTTGTTCTAGGGGATAGTAGTGCCCTGCCTACAGCTAGGCCATTATATGATAATTATTACCTTTCAAGGTCACTCAGTGAAAAAGGTCAGCATTACCTGAAAATTACAACGTTACATTAATCTATGTTCATATGGATCAAAACACAGTAGTGGCCGTCAGAACAGAAAGCTTTCAGAAACCGTAGCAAGCTGTCTTCCAAATATCTCTGGGGTTAGAAGTAAGTAATTTATTTATTATTATTTCTCCATCTCAATTATTATTTTAATAATTTCTGTATAATTTTGTATCATCGTGTAGGCATAGTTTTCTACCATATTTTATGTTTTTACCATAGCTATAACTTTATTATATTGCTAAGTGTGCCCGCGACTCCTTTCGCGTGGTCGACAGAAGAACGCATAGTGCTTATACAAATCGTAGTTTCTTAAAACTTTATTAACTTTTATTGAAATAAGATATCATGTATTTATTATTAGGACCAAATACTAAATTAAAAGTAAAAAAGTAAAGCAAAAAAATGATAAAAAATCTATCCAATCGTTTTTGCGTGATGCGCGCAACAACGGCAAACCTCTATAATTATATTAATATAAAATTAAAAAATATATATAAAAATTTTAGATATTTTCATGTAATATTTCATGTTCGGCAACGTCACCAACCAATTAATAACTAATTATTATTATCATTAATCACTTCACGGGGTGCAATCGAAGAAAGATTAAAATAGAAACTTTTGAAAAAAATCGTAAACAATAATAATAGTGTTCTACGACTTTCAGAAACTAAGAAATATTCTGGCATAATTATTCTGAAGATGAATGATAATAATAATAAATAATTTTTTTTAAATAAAAAATAACAAAAAATATAAAATATTGCTTTTAACTGGTATATGTACACTTTATATGATTAAAATAATACTCATGACTTACTAATGTTTATTTTAATTTTTTATAAAAAATATGTTACAAAAACGTGGTATTATTTTCATTTAACCATAGCCTAATAAGAATAAACTCAACGGTGTATATAAATATTATACGTTGACGTCACGTTTTCAGTTTCCAATCAGATGACTTCCAGGCAAGTCTCAATTTTCCTAAAGGGAAATTTTTATGTACATTTTTTTCCAGATTAGTAATTTTTATGCATTTTATCAATAAACCAATACTTATGATTAAATAATTCACTTCGATTATTAAACATATCGCCAAGTCGCGAATTGCAGTCACTGCCGTAAGTTATGCCAGCCGTTATAAATCATGATTAAAACTTCTACGTAACTATACATGAACTGGTCTCTTAACGGTGTAGCGACTCACCGTGGCGGTTTTTTTTCTTTCTTATATTTGTAGGTTTGGTGTAGTGGCCACAATCTCACTTGATGTTAAGTGATGATGTGGCCCAAGATGATAACACGCTAAACCTAGTGGAAGTCTGGCTTTCAAGTGCAGCTGCCGGAACACACCTATTGGTGCTTGGCGACAGATTTTCAATGTGGTAGCTAGCCAGGCGGGCATTACAAAATGCCCTACCACCATGCTCTGGTTTCCTCACGATGTTTTCCTTCGCTTTTTTTTTTTTTTTTTTTTTCGAACTGACTACACTGTTAGCCTGAGGGGCCCTGGAGCCTTTACGGCTTTTACAGCTTTACCGGGCTTGGGGGCGAGCGCTTAAGGCACTCAGCCACGAAAGCTAAGCAACAACATCCGAGGGTGCCAAAGTGGCCGGACCTCGGCTCGGACTGTTGCGCGTATGCAATTAAGTCGCGATCTGACTAATTCCCTATCCGTAATTCGATCTAAACATGTTTCTGCCGCCTGGGAGGAGGGAAGGAACATGTGTATGTGTATTTAGTGGTCTGAAAATTTTTGTCTATTCTAACTAGGCAAAAAAAGAAAAAAAAAGGTCCCTTACAGAACCTATGTACCTATGTGTGTTGTGCATGTGTGTATAATGCAGTGTCATGTATGGCTGTGAAAGCTAGTGATTGTGCAGTCACTTGTATCGCGCGAGCGGCTGCTTGGCTCAAGGGCTCCATGCCGATGGATCGGACCTAGGCTTGAGTTGCCGCAGAGGAGGGCGGTCGTGGCGGGTGATTTTTCCTTCGCCGAAAGCCAGGCTCATTGCAGGGATTCGAACTCGCGTCAATCGAAGCGATGTCGTACACGCTACCACTGAGCCATCATTGCTTCACATTTGTATAGTGGCCACGATACAAGAGAACATGTGTTGCTCATGGCCCCTTCGCTTGCGTTGAGGGTTTCACCACACACTCGTACACACTAACACACTAACATAGATTGAAGACTAGTTCTCGAGTACAGGTGCTGGAACAGGACTATAAGTGCTGAACAAGTTTTTTAAATTGACGATAATAGTACCTATAAGAAAATTCTCTATCCTGTACCGAACGTCGAAAGGGAGGTAACATGACTATTATTTCCTACTGGATCGGATCGCGATCACCATACAACAAGTGTAACATTGGCCATAGTGGTAAACTTTGGCGTGTCGCGTTCCAGTATCAGCCTGTGTATATATATCCAGTAATAAATGTGGGTGGCAGGGACCTGTGCTCTGCTGGTTCGCGAACACCATGTACATAGTGATAAACCCATAACAATGACACTCTTCTGGTTTACCGCGTTTCGGGTTCAAGCAGGTTATATCTTGCTGCGAGAGGTGATGGATTACCGAACTCTCGATGGTCGTCGTTGTCCATTTTGTACATACCATCAGGCACAGTGAAATTCACTATGACGTGCTATTATAAAAAAAGTACGAAAACATGGTTTTTGAGCAACGTTAGAGTTCTAAGCTATACACCACAAGCCTCAATTAGATAAAATTAACTTCAAATTTAGTTTGCTCAAAATTAGACCCTTGAACTACATAAATTCCATAAATCTCTATTAATAACTATCTGTGCCCGCGGCCCCGCTCGCGTGGACTACTAAAAATCTTTTTTTTTTTTGTGCGGAACCCTAATTAATTTTATTAAATAAAAATAGCCTAAGTTATGCCTTATAACACCAGCTATCTGCCAGTGAAAGTCCAGTCAAAATCGGCCCAACTGTTTCGGAGATTACCCGAAACAAACAGACAGACAGGGAAAAAATTTAAAAACGGGTTTTTTGTTATAGGTACTACTATGTACGTATGTACTTTCATATGCATTTAGTAAAAATGTGTTATTTTAACATTACAAACAGACACTTCAATTTTATTATCTGTATGGATAAATTAAAGCATAAAGCCGCCATCGAACCTCGAAATTCTCAAGCAAACTGCGAGAACCAATAAGCCCGGGTAGTAGTTATTGCTTATGTAATACATGGCTGGTACATAAACCGAGTACCTAACCACCCGGATCAATACCGGACGTGCTGTCCCACTCGCACGCGTGTGTGTCTCGCTCGATAGAACCTTTGAGTCGAGGCTGTGCGTTGAGTTTTTTAATAATGCCAATGTTGATTGGGATTTTCGCAAGAATGAATAGAATTAGAATGTAAAGTAAAGTATAGCTATATTTAACTTTGAAATATTAGATATCCTTGATTTTTGAAATTAAATATATGTAAGTTAATTAGAAAGTACGTTATGATAATAAATATTAAGTAACGTAACTATAATTCTGCGTTAAACGTTTAGTAAAAAAAATCAATTAGACTTTTTGGCGGGATCTCAAACTGTCATGTAGTGGTTTTTATTTTTTATTCATAAATTTGTGTTATTTGACCCCATATTGTGTAATACAGGTGGCATTTTTATAATATAGCTTGGTTAATGTCACAAGTTAAGTGGATTGGAAATAATAACATGAATTATGAATTCTGAGATGCCACAAAACCTAGAAAGTTCTAACAAGGGAGCCACCAGCTTGTTAGGATACACAAATCGTCATAACACTGGAAACTATATACACTCGATAATGGCAGTAATGGTCTTCAATAAAGAAGACCGGTTGCCAAGTTAGGAAAAAAAAGAAGAAGAGTATTTGTCATGTAGTGGTTTTTATTTGCATTTTATTCTATATTATGTAATATTGGTAGCATTTTACGCATAGCTTGGTTATCGTGTACATGTGGATTGGAAATAAGAACAAGAAGTCACAAAAACTGCCTGGAAAGTACTAATTAGGGGCACCATTTTGTTAGAACACTGGAATCACCAGGAGACGACAGTAACTTTATAACACGAAATAATTACATAGATACCCATTTGGTAATGACATTAAAAATCTTTATAACGAGGATTGTTTGGCAAAGTAGGGAAACAAAACAAAGACAATATTTGACCAAGTAGTCTGTTTTTAAAAAAATTTAATAATTACTTTTTCTATGCTTTGATAAGCGTGTTCATATATGAGGCCACATCGTTACTTAACATGAAATTATTTTATTTTAGTGTCTAAACATTTAATAGATTATAAGTAAGTTTATAATTATTAAAAGTCTTTTATAGAAACGATTAATTAAAATTTCTGAGTACAAAATAGGAAAATAGTTTTAAAAAGGCTTGTTTCTCTGGATTGTCCTCGGATGGAAGGAATAAAGCGTGAAGTGAGAAATGTGTTGAGAATCTCATATTATACGGAGAATTAAAAAAAATAGTTTAGTACAGTTACTTTAAGTTTGTGTTAAAACTAAACTAGTTACTTCGAAGCGATGATGGTAGTAAGTTACTACGGTATAAATCTCTACAGTAAGGATGAAAAAGAGCATTGCGATCGATCTCTTTTGGTTCTTTTAGTTCAGTTTCCTGATTTCCGAAAGATGCACTTGAGAGCACTTTTAGACTTGCTGTCCACATATTAACTTCATATCAGGTGCAGCGTGGTAAGACATCTATACATATCATAAAACTCAACGTCTCTCTGTTTGTCTGACCGTTTACACTGAAAAAAATGGATAGCTGAACTGTTTGACTAATCAGAAAATAGCTTAAATTTACTTCTTAGTAACCAAACTTTTGTTAAAATAGCTAAACTGGTTTTGCTGCACTTCCCAAACTAGTTAAGAGTTTGGTTACTAGTAGGCCTCAGTTTAGTAGTCCCCCGAATTTTGTAACTAATAGGTAAAATTTGAGCTACTCTTAACAAAACTTTTTTTTCAGTGTATGTTCTTTCACGCGAAAACCATTAATTCCACTAGTCCATGCAATCTGTGTCCACAGATACAGATAATTAACTTATAAAACAATAAAAAAAACCACGGTGAATGACTCATGGGCTAACTCTCTGGACTTAAAATAGTCCATGACACAATATATCTTTATTAATTTGGAAAATCATTTAACATTTTGCTATAAAGCCCAGACGAGTTCTTTATCTGTTTCACCCAGCTATAAGAGGTATGCTTTACAAATCAGTGAGTTTGGGTGTTCATGGTTACTTTTTATCAAATATAATGGTATAATCATGTAGCAAATTCTTTAAAATAATACAACAGAAACAGCGAGTAATAGTTAGTTCACATAATGTGAAGGTACCTAAAGAGAACGCTCATATTTTATAATAAAGAACCATCTTCATCAAAACTTTAAACGTAAGATCTGGGACTTAAAAACAGATTGTCTTCCACAGATGACGAAAATAAGCATCATCTCCCTGTTGGTGGGCGTTTTGGGGGTTGCAAACAACGTTTTAGCGTCCGACCAATCAAAAACCTTCACCCCCAACGATGAGCTAATAGGAATAAAAGAAAATGAAGCGGGAACGAGACGGGCAGCGACCCCAGAAGTCGTTTTACAATTGAAATATGACAAGGGTGAACTGAATAAGATATATCTGGCTCAGTTTAGAAAGGAGAGTAACTGGGCTCCCTCAGTGCTCGCCCGATCAAACCTCTGCGCGGACCTGTGTCACGCAGGTTGCAGTTGTTTTTTTAATTTCGGGCTGTTTAATTTGTGTTCCTTTGTGTTTGCTTTGTTTTTGTATATGGTATTTTATGTGGCGTGGAAAAAAATAATGTTGTCTTTCTAAAAAGTTTATTAGTTGTGGTTTTTGTTTTCAAGATTCATGTATTTTTTTACATTCAAATTGTCTGAGGAATTATTTACTAGTGGTAAGTGATTTTTTTTTCATTTATAAATATATGTAGGTATTTATTCGTATTTTTTGTACGTATGTAATTTAAACGAAAATATAAAAAATCATCCAGCTACATTAAAAAAAATAACAAGATTTTTTTAAGGTTCCGAAATCAAAAGGAACTCTTATAGTTTCGATATGTCCATCTGTCTGTCCGCGGCTTAGCTCAGAGATTCATAGTACTAAAAAACTGTAATTTGGTATGGCTATACATATTAATCGTCGACATAATGGTAAAATAAAATCTTAAAAAACAAAATTGATTAGGGTACCTCCCCTACACGTAAGTGGGAATGTGTTCTTTTTTCGTCTATCACATCGTTTAGGGTGTCTTTGGAAAGGTGTTTCAAAAATATAGTGGATGTGTAAAAACCCTTTTTCGATTCAAAGATTCGTTTGCGAACTACTAAAGTGCAAATTTTTGTTAGAGTCAAGTGTCGAGTCGTCCCGCCAGATAAATGGTTGGTAGTATATATAATGAAGTTAAAAGGAAACTATCAGGGGTAAGTAGGCTTTACAAGTTAATGAGTTATAGTCAATGAGCTTTTAAAATGTATTTGGAGAAGTAATTTCGTACAAATCCCATTAAAAACAATTTAAACATCCATCTCTAAGGGATGATGCATGTTATACTAAACCGGGCGCCGCGCTGGAACACAGTCAAACATCTATACTATACTTTTGTATGACGTAATTCATGCTACACCAGGCCGGTGTAATATAAGCATCCTTAAGTCTTCATATTGTGACAGGCAACTACGGAACAATACACTGCGCAAGGCCCCACACTTGGCAAATTTTTAACATATAATTTATAAATAAATTTGGCCTTCGGTTATCATATAATACTCGTATATATGTTATAGGCAATGAATAAAATACTGGCATTCTATAGAATGCCTTAGAGTACTCGGTAATGTATGAAATAAAGATAATTATTACATACTTTGCCTAGGCATTCTATGGAATACAAAATGCTATTTAGGAAAAGTATGAAATACTTTTCCGATTCGTTTTGAATATCACGTGGGAGTTTTTGGCGGGATCTCTTTCATGTGATTGAGACAAACACATTCATCTGTAGGATTTAGCCTGTGATTGAATAAGATAGATAATACACGGTTAATGCAAGTCCTGATTTTCATGACTATATTTGTCGTCGAATTGGCCTAGCGGTGTGATGACCAGACTTTCCTACGCACTCTATTGAGACCGTGGCGTTCGCCAAACGCTGCCGTAACCGGGTCACTAGTAATTGTTCGCATGTCTAACCTAACGTAATCGAGCTTCGTCGGTGTTTTGTACCGTATATTCTATAAAATGGCTAGAATTGTTATAAGTCACACCGCTAGGTCAATTCGATGAAGAATATAGTCATGAAAACATAGCATGGTAGTTTGGTCTAATGCCCGCCTGGCTAGCTACCACCCTCAAGTTCAAAATCTGTTGCTAAGTACCAATAGGTGTGTTCCGGCAGCTGCACTTGAGAGCTAGTCTTCCACTAGGTTTAGCGTGTTATCACCTTGAGCCACATTATCACTTAATATCAGGTGAGATTGTTGCCACTACGCCAAACCTATAATGATAAAAAACTTAGGTTCTCTGACCCTATAATAAGTAATATTGTTCGCATTTTGCGTTATATAGTTTGGTCATTGTGCATCTAGTACGGTTCAAGACAGACCTTTAAATGTAGGACTGGTAGAGTTGGCTTAGCAATAGGGTTAATTTTTTGGAAACAGACCCCTAAAAAGTCGGTAAGGATCAACTAGTGTGATCCACATGTTCTAAAGCAGTCCTCATTGTAGGGTCAGTGTGGAATCGTTTAATACGGCTTATATCATGTTGTAGGTTTGGGAGGAGAAGCTTGCGGTTCGACTTGCCCCCAGATGATTCCAGTCGGTCTCCGGACAGCTTTGGAAAGAGGCAATAAGACCGAGATGATGTTCGGCCAGCCGAGATTCTCTGTCTGCCCGGCGCTCTGCGATAACCAACTAGGTAGGTATTTATTTATATCTAATTTTGCCGTTGCTTGCCATTATTATTACACTAGGTGGTTCCCGCGGCCTCGTTCATTTAAATACGCTTTTGATTTTCCACGAGTACCTACCTACCTGTCTTATCTGGATTGAAAGTGGGCTTTTATTCTATTTATTGTAATTTTATCACTAGTGCTTAGTTCATATGGAAGAGCGTAATGATATGTTGTCTAGATCATTTCTCGGGCTTAGTTTTATATTAATCTGATAACTTCATTGTTTTCAAGTGATGCGCGTTCTTCTCGTGACACGGATAATTTACGTATTTAATATAATATACTGAGATAGTGTCCCTCTTTTGGTCCTGTTGGCCTACAAGCACCACGGTGAATATCTCTAGGTTGAACTAGTAGCGAGTTATTAACGAGTTCTTCAACATATGTGTGGTGGCCGAGGTCGAATTGCACAAGGCATTACAGGTGTGGTTCAGTTCACCTAATCTTTTGTAACGGCCGAATATAATCAAATTGAGACTGTATTTTTTTCCGATGTAGCTAATCCTGATGCCGCCTGAGTCGGAATGGCTTTTTGTATAGTTTGCTCGGCAAATTAACGCCATTGTACCTGATGGGTAAGCACAGTGCTATCCAAACACAACGGCGACCACAGTGAGATCGGCAATCCATCATGCCGGCCTGTACAAATAACTCGATATGCAAAGGCAGATCCCGAAACGCTACATGCAAAAGCGAGTCACTATGACGGACTATTCACCACGTACATGGTGGTTGCGATCCAGCCGGGCTGTAAAACCCAATCACTCCGGCTTTTGGCAATGCGTGTTATGGAATTACCGCTTTCTCTTCATCAGTATTTATTCTTTATTATGTTGATTAGTACGCGACATGTTTGCCAGTTGCCAGGGTGACTTAAGGGTTTATACCGCAATTTTATTTTGTACCATACAAGGTGAACCGCTGTGCAATTGTCAGGAAGACGAGAGCGACGCTCATGCAGTAGACTGGCCAGCCATCTGTTCTGCTTTCTGTGTCGACGGCTACTCCTTGGGAGGTGAGTCATTTTGATTCAACTCGTTTATAATGATTGAACTGGTTGATGCTTCGTGCTCTAATCAGCAGTTAAGTACGAGTGTTCGATTGGCCACAAGAATTGTAAATTCTTGGAAACTTTGTTGTAAATTTTAGCAGGAACTTTGATGCAATTCTTAATAATAGGCAATATTTATCTCTAGCTACGATCACTATATACTTAATTGGGTAAAAACAACCTATTTATATCAAACTACAACTTTCGCAGTACGAACTATCTGAGGAACTTCTGTATTCAGTAAAAACTTCAATCTATCTATAATTCTCCACTGATGATTTTTGGTTTAATTTTCTTGTACGTACAATGTGCAATTCTTATCGATAAATTTCTTGTCGCTCCGACTACGGCTCGAAATACAGCCGCCTCACTCTTTACGCGTTCGAGTTCTGAATCAAATCGAATGAAATTCGATTTGGTAAGATTTGGCACTGTTGAAATCAACACTAGCGCACGATCGTGCTGTGTCTCGAATCGGAACTATCTTCGATCGAGTTTTTTCGTGAGGATCGAAAAATCCGTACTCTTGACGCAATCTGACAGCTATGAATCGAGTTGTTAAATCGAAAATAAACGTCAAAATACACGATAATAAAACAACATCGATAACAAAACTCCATCTTGATTTTCTATTCGGTTTGGTTCAAGAGTAAGCTTGTAGGATCGAGTTCGAATCAAAAGTGAAATCGAATTAGAATCAAAATCAAATTCGAATCAGTTTGAAGAGTAACCCACCAAGACTGGTGGCTCGCCTCCGACTGTTCTTCATTACACCGACACTACGATATTGGTTTGGTTTAACATAAGTCTTGTCAACATCTTGTCTTCCCATCAATTACAATTAACCTTGTGAGCCGATCACCATCATCTTGTACTTGAGAAGAGAGGACCAGTACTTGAGTGATGTTTAACTTAGTTCCCTAGATGAGTCTTTGAGTAACTTTAAATAATGAAGATGGAAAAACGCTTTAATTAAATGCACGATAGTAAAAATACCTAAGACATTGTCGACGGCTCAAAATACGAACGCTTGTTATTGATCGACATGCAAATACCATGTAAAAGCCTCTAAGTAACTGAAATACATAATACATACGGATTGAAGCCAAAATTAGTTTTCTATGACGGAATTTCCTTCAATAGGTCACGACCTTATTTCTATTCTAATTCTAAATAGTTAGTGGAGGGACGGGTGTATATCGATTCTGTGATTTTAAAGATTACTTGATATTTAAAGTAAAGAAATTAATCTAGTATGGTATTATAGTACAACTGTGTGTTTGGATAATCCGGAACAGAAGGTTACTCTGAAAAGTATTAAGTTCAATTTTTGTACTGGATGGACTTTTGTGTGATAAATATTGTTATAACTTCCATGCTATTTGTATAACATAACTAGCATACTTAATTCGTGTGTATAAAGTATTTTCTCTCACAGGTTGCCCGAACTGCGAAGTACCATCGACATCGAATCCTTCCCTTTTAGCTCACAGGGTCCTGAACACTTCTGAAGGTTGGCACGCCTGGTGCAATGTCCAGTGCCGGCAGGGACATGGCGGAGCCGCTTGTAATTGTGATCTGTCCCCGTTTCAGTAAAAACCTTCAATTTTCAGTAAATACTTTCAATTAGACCAAATGGAAGTAACAACTTTTAAATTTATTGCCATATAATATGTTTTTATTAATTGTGTTCAATTATGTAACCTTAATAATGTGCACAAAGCACTACGCACAAATTTCTTGGGTCAATTTAATTTATTTTTATATACCTATATTTCTATTTTTTGTGGTATTTGAATGTTTACATTTAAATACTTGACCTGCAACTTAAAATTTTAAGTTTAAAGGATTTTTATTTGCGTGATTAATTAGTTTGTCCGTTTGAGAATGCCTCTCTCGCCCTCGGCTGCCCCCGCAATTAGTATTTTCTTTTAATAAATAAAATTTCAAATAAAGATGAAAGTTACATCATTCAGATTCTGAAGATCTTAAAATACATATTAGAATCTATTTATTTCCATAGTTATATTATTATAATTATTGAAAACAGCATTTTGACCAGTATTATTTGGTATCAGGGAATTCGGTGAATTATTTCTTCTAATATATTATACATTAATAGATATCTACATAATTGTATGCAAAATATAAAACTACTTTTGTTATTTTTTATTTTAAAATGCTATTTTTTTTAAAATAATAAAAAACCGCTGGTCTAGTGAAACAAACCCTTTAATATTTAATTCGACGAGCACTCAAATCAGCAAAAATTACACGTAATTTATTAGAATATCTAGTTCTTAAGTAAAAATATTCATAAATATTAGTAAAAATAATCACTTACATTTAAGCTTATAAGTTAAATGAATTTAATTCATTTTAATTACATATATCAATAAACATATATAGTGCTAAAGTTAAGGTACATGGCTATAATTAAGGCATAATTAATATTATAAAAAATAAGTAATATTAAATATAATATGTAAGTTATAATCGCGTTTATTAAATTAATGAGTGATTTTTTTAAACGTATTGTTTATATCAAAATGTAACTGGACCATTTACATAAAATTACTAATTCCTTTAAATAATTTTTTGTTCACTAAACCATAATATAATATTTTGTAACGTCTTCGTAAAATTGTATTATTAATGTTTTCTTGCTGTTTTTAAGAAGTTTTATAATAAATAATATCTAGGTAATACCAATATAAAATTGTAACTTTAAATAATAAGAAAGAAACTGTGTGAAAGACAATAATATTAATTATAATTACATTTAAATGAAACTAGGAGAATACTTGAAAAAGTACATTTAGGTTTAATTAACAATTTTTTTGGGTTTATTTTAATTATTGTTATATTTTCTTGCATTAAATTTTATTTATCATTTGTTTGTTTATTAATTTATTTTGTTATTAACCTTTGATTTTGAACCTACCAGTCAATTATTAATTTCGACTCCCTAAATTTTGCAATTTTAAACAATTTGTATTATTAGTAGGAAACGAATGTAGTTCGTGTGAGACGGTACGCGGTAGTTGCTGTTAATCGTCGTTAGATTACTCAATCGCTCGTTTTAAATGTCTAAATTATGAATCACTTATCCTTATAATACAAAAAAAAATCAGATAATAATTACTGCAGCAGACAACTAGATGCCGAATCTTTTAAACACATGGAGCTTCTCTTTTTTATAAAATACTCCACACACCCTATGAACTAAAATAAAAAAAATACTTGAAATATTTATTGGTTTTTCGTTGATTTTAATCTCTGTTATATACTTATAATTAGTAATATAATATGTAGGTATTCATATAATATACTTATAGATCTAGATTTTAACTTAGACTAGCGTAACTAGCCTTAGATTATAGTTTAGTTAAAAAAACTTAATATAGTTAATGTATCGGTAAGTATAGGTTAGAAAGAATACTGTTTTTATTATTTTTCGGGCAATTTTACGATATAATACACCGTTCCGAAATAGACCATTTAAAATTTATATTCGCTAGATTCTTTTACGATATGCAATCTTCATATACCTAAGTGATCCATCATCTCAGAGATAACACTATTTTTTCATGGGCTACGACGAAAACTTTATTCATTTAACCAAGAATATAAACATGTTTTTTTAATCACCTAAAGCACTACCGCCACTCCTACTTCTATTCCAAAGACAATATGCTGGCTGGAGTGTGCCTGTTCAAAAGAAGGTGACAATTCGCACCGGCACACGATACAATCACAGTTCTCGGGGGTAGCAACTATGACTACCTTCGTGTTCCACCTGCTGAACCGCGACGCGCGACGCGCACTTGAAATGAAATGGACAACACTTTCGTTCACTACTTACGTTATATATATTATATCAATTTATAAGCAGGTTCATCGTAGGGCACCGCACTTCACGTACTAATGTAAAAAATATTATATCACGACACAATACAAAAATTCTTTGATTACTAATAAACGTCATATAATCAAAGAAAAAAAAACATTATTCATATCGTTCGACACCAATGAATGCGAGATATTCACTAAAACTATAATGTCGCTGTCTGAGAGCATTGTGACTTATGAAAGTTATAGAAATCATTACATAGTATAAAAGAAAGTCGCGTCGCTCTGTCCGTCCCTATGTATGCTTAAATATTTAAAACTACGCAACGGATTTTGAAGCAGTTTAATAGATAGAGTGATTCAAGAGGAAGGTTTATATGTATAATACATGCATAATATTTTAGAGAAACACTGATAAATTTAGAGGTTTCTAATGTGATGTCGTAAATAAACACATTTTTTGCGCTTACATTGCAAACGCTGGCTGAACCCCACGAGATAAATCAAAATAATGTACTACAGTATTGTACACCTTAAAAAAGTCGACAAAAAGTCCGCGATGGTATATGTCTATCTCTTAAAGATAACCCACAATAACCATTTTTTATCCTTTACATTTTACGGGAAATAATGGCTTATTTACGAAGTGATTTTAAGCAATACAGCATTAATCCTTATCCAATTGAGTACCTTAAATACATTGTCCATTTAATATAGATCAATAGAGCCCTTTACAGCATGTAATTTAAATAAATATTCCCGAAGATATTACAGATTTAAAATGTAGGGAAGTGCGGCGGTACCGGCCCTATATACCATGGTCAATTATATGTCGCTCTTTCAAGAATAACCTCTAAACAAAACATGTTTGTATGACAAAAAAGCTGTAAACGTTGTTTAAGGACATTCTGTAGTAGGTAGGTATATTTAGTATCAGCATTGCACCCGTGTGAAGCCGGGGCGGGTCGCTAGTATATTATAAAGAAAACTGTAAGGCCATAGACGAAAACTAAATCTTTGATAAATTAATGTTCTCTTGTGAATATACAGAATTATGTATTTCTGTGCCTTTCAAATCACTAGGTACGGGCAAGAAAATCTACAAGATATTTCAACAAAAAATTTCATTATTCTTATTAATACTTTCAACTGATTTTAATAAGTTTTTTAATTCGATATATTTTTTTAAATATTATACTAGCTGTAGTCTACAGAATGCCGTCGGTCGAGCGCACGCGCGAATCGTGCTGCTCCCGCTCAAAAGACGGAAGACAAAAATGCTTATTGTGGGTGATCCTTAGAAGATATCTATCTTAAGTATTCTATCGTTATTTGTAATTAATATTAATTTAATTTATCTTTATTTAAGTATTCTAGAACTTATACGCTACCGCTGGGTCTTGTAGGTGTTTTTCAAGTTCTACATTTATGTAGAACATTAATTTGCGAATTGATTCACTATTATCGTCACAGATTATTTCGTATGTTACTTTATCTTACAAAATATATCAAATAACCGTGAATTAAAGGAAAAACCGTGTAAATCGGATTAGTGGTTTTTGCGTGAAAAGAACATAAACGGACAGACAGACAGAAATACGTTGAGTTTTATAATATGTATAGATAATATATACTATAATATTTAAATATTTTATGTTTATTATTAGAACTTGATACAGCTTAAGATATAAGAAAGCAGAAAGCAAATGCATCTGCAGGCAACTGTTAGTTTTAATTTACTATACCTACAATATGGAAAAAACGAATGGGACATGGAGGAAAAGTACATTCAATATTGAACATAGCAAATTTTACTTAAAGGAAACAATCTTTAATTATTTTTAAACAAGTTTTTGCTTCTACAGATTTTTAAAAAGATTACCTGTACCGGGAATCGAAATAACTAAAAAAGCACTGTGTTATTGTGCCAATCGGTAGAGTATATGATAAAGACAAAATCTCTGGAATAAACATTGTATCTGACAATTCAAGAAGACCATGAAATTTAACAATTTACATTCACATATTGAACTAACATGAAGGATAGGTACATTTCTATTGAATATTCAAATTATTACTGAAATTTACACTGACAAGTACAATTCATTTATTACTTAAAATTTTTAAGCTACCTGATATCCTCCGAAAGTAATGATTTTACCCTCATTGAACTTGATATTGTATTGTATATTATTAAACCAGTTGCCATGTCTAATGGTTTATAATACACGATGTTCTACAAACAGTCATTAAGAACACACAATGTTGGTCAATTATTTTGTCTCGACTGTTAAAAATATTGCATTCGGCACGGAGATCTAAGACGGATAAATATTCATCTACGCACGTAAATGTTTACAGTTTTTCTTAAATCTAGTATGTACCTACTCTATACGCATTTGATAATATAAGTATTTTTTGCAGCTTTATAACTAAATAGATAACTAAGAATGAAATCACTCGCCATTCGACATGCTGATCACTATTAATGGTTTAAGATATTTTTATTTCTCTAAGAATATACAATTCGCTTTACAGAGAAACTTACAGCTAAAGTTCAAATATTCAACTTAACCAGTGTACATTATTACATAACATTTTTAAGAAGGTAGTTTGAATTGATTCAACAGGCAGTGTAACTAGGGAAGGCGGATTCTAATACGTATTGCAGCGTCAGGAATTAGTTGCTATCAGAATTTCTAACATGGGATTTTTTATATTAGTGCTGTGAATTATATTCAGAGCAACTCAGCTAAACTGTTAACTTATTTATGTACTTACTAGCACTCGTTCGTAACTTCATTGGTGTCAATTACAGGATAAAACCTAATATTATAATAATTAGTTGCTATAATTTTTATTTATTCGCGGTGCTGTTTTAAATGTATATTTAATTGTTCTTTGTGATATAATTTTTCTAATTATTTATATATAGTAAAAATGTTTGAATGTTTTAATACTATTAGTTAACTTATTAAATATTCTAGCGCCTTTATATACTTGCTGTGCCCGCGGCTCCGTTCACATGTACTACATAATGCTGTCGGTCGAGCGCACGAAAATGTTTATTGTGAGTGATCCTTACAATATAAACATATGCTATCGCTGACGTTTTTGTAGGTCTTTTTAAGGTCTACAATTTTGTAGAGCATTAATTTGATATATATCGTAAGGTTTACTCCGCGTAAGCCAATTAAGCGCCACAAATGCGTTTTTTTTTTCGAATTGTTTCACCATTATCGTCATTGCTTATTTTGTAGGTATGTTATTTATGTTACTATAAATCCTATAACCTGGCCAGATAACATAGCTATGAATTAAATGAAAAACCACGTAAATTGAATATGTGGTTTTCGCGTGAAAAGAACATAAACGGACAGACAGATAGAGAGAAGTTGAGTCATATGAGTCGCAAATATGCGCGTAATTATCGAAAACGCAAATCAGAGGAAAGCTCGCGTCACCAACAAATACATTTCCTGTCTTCTTTACTATGAGGTACTCCATAACCTAATATTTCTTTTCGTTTTCGTACTAGATCGTTGTAAATATGTTATATTCTGTATTAAAATAAAATATAGGTAGTACCTTAGTAGTAAGTTGTAGGTAATTCTGCAAAGTAACCGATTTGTTAGCGTTAACCTAACTGTTAAGTGTAAGTAAATAATATTATGTAAAAATTAATGTTAGTTAATATTAAACAACCAAGAATTATCGTAATGAAACAATATCACAAAGGTCTTCCATTATATAAGAGTAGAATAGTATAAATATAATATTTAAATATAATAATTTGGTATGTAGGTACGTGTTTGTATTATAGAATATATTAGGCATGGGTATTGTACTAGTGTTTCGATGTGTGTGTTGCCTACATACATTACATTTGAGCTGTGAAGTTAGCAGTTAGCTACAACTGTTTTAAGTCTTTGACGGCTCAGTGGTATCACGTACGGAAACCGCGTCGATGGACGTGGGTTCGAATTCCTACAATAAGCCTGAGCGCCCGATGAAGGGAATTTTCTAATTCTCAAGTTGAAAATCTGTCGCCAAACACCTGCACAAAACATCGAAGTATTTCTCTCATCCCTACCATTTGCTTCTTGCTTATTATGGCAACTTAAAAATATATCTATAAAATATAAACACCTGACCCTGTTCCAGAGAAATAACACTTCCAAAAATCTGTTCTATCTGCTATCTCTTTCTATAATTATAATTGAAAAGAGTAAAGAGCTAATTCCATGTCCTATTTTTTATATCTCTCTCTAACAAAGTAAAAGATCCTTAAGCTTGAATAGAGCAGAGCATGTTCCAAACTGAAACAGTTTACCAGTATGTGGAACAGGTACCTACTAGTAGTATTTAGTAGCAGCTTTCTCGGTTTACAGGTAACAGTTCTAAACTGTTACTTATAAATACCTGTTCTATTGAACTGTTCCGATAAATAAACATTAATCATAAAAATACTATCATATCATAATGATGTTTAAAATAATTAAGCAGGTATGAATATGAGTATAGTAATATAGTTGTTGTTATTTTCATTTGATATATCTGTTCTCGCTACTCAACTAATGATAATATCAAAATGTCTATAAACTATTAATAGGTAGGTGTAGAAATATAAGGATAGTAATTTTTTAGTTTAATGGCAAAAAATAAAAATTTCACTAGGCCGAGAGAGTGATCTTGCCGAATGAGTGTTCATACGTATTCTGTATCTTTAGGACCGAGTGAGTTGTCAGTTCAGCTTCGATGCATTGTAAGGACTAGCTATATACTAGCGGAACGATGGATCGTAAGCAAATACAGAACTGATCAGTGAATGGAGTAGGTACAGAGTGTCAAGTACGCCCCGCGAGTGTGTGTTTAAACCTGCCTAGTGGGTTAGCGAGACAGTGCGAGGAAGCACCGGGGTGACTGTCTTGCTCATTATATCGGTCGAGCACTCGGTAATGTGTTTACACCTACTGAGAACTCAGCCGAGAACACTGTCTCGCCATTCTTCTCGTTACCTCTGTAACCGGTCCTATCCGTCTTAGCAGCTTCGAATTACAACTTCAACAATATTTCTTTAATAAAAAAATGACAGCTTGATCATGAAATATCCAGTAAATTAATTAGTTACTATAGTAATTAATAATTTTATAGTTATGATAAATAATAATTATCTTTTATTTTCTGTTCATATAGTATACAATCTACTATGTATTACCTATCTACAATAGTGGTTCCTAAACTTTTTTAGCTACAGAACACCAATAAATCTCTTTTTTTTTTAAATCCTTTAATGTAATGATAACTAATTAAAGACGAGTGCGATTAGAAATAAGTATAAAATACATTTTTAGAATTATGTATTATGCTATGCCAAAATAATATTTATAACAGTGAAATTAATTAACAGTCAAAACAATTTACGATTCAAAGCACGGAACCGTTGGGTTTCGCCTATATTGAAAACTTAAATGTCTATAAAAGTTTTTTAAGCCATTACTACATTTATAAGGGAATTTCTATTTTTTTTTTTAAGTCTCACAAAGAGCATATCAAAGCCAATTATAATAAAGCATGAATGAAAAAATTATAAAAATGCCTTGTGTGTCAAATATCAACAATATCTTTAGAGGTTATAGCATTATTGGGACTGCCGCGACTCTGTAGTGCATCTGGGATGTTTGCGTATACCCGCGTTGATGATTTTTATGCCATCATAAATGCGCAAGAGAGTGGCGTCTATCCTAGCAGGACTTCATAATAGTCCTAACTCTGTAATGACGACCCTCATGGGAATTTACGATAGTGCGTTCATAAAACACTGGATATCAATAGTTGTTCGATGATGTGAAGCATCATTGAACAATTATCGATTACTGGAATATATTTTAATCTGATCTTAATTTATTTTATTTGATTTTGTTTCATTTTTACCATTCATTAATTAGTTTTCTCGTGTGTAATGGGCCCTTGTTGCCTTATAAATAAATACATTACTATTATTATAATAAAAAAAAATTTACACTGAAACATTACTGTGTGTTTGACGACGCGATGGCTCATCACAGAAATAGTACCTATTATAATGTATAAATTGTAACTTTGTAACGTAATTATATAATAAACTATAGTATAGTATATGTTATATGATGGTAATATGAAAACTTATATAGTATAAAAATATTGTAGTAAACTTGAAGGTATACCTATTGTTGATGCGCGCTTTACCTACATTCATGTTAATTATAACGCACAATGATAGAATTTTACCTTTTAAGACATATATTATAGAACGGTTCTTAAGGAAGTCGTTATCTTAAAATAATCAAGTAGAATATTATGTGTTATGCGTAAATAATAGAAGACTAGTATTTAACTCGCTATTAAAAATCCAGTGCGATTTTATATTCTGATCTTCGCGTAAGAAACAATTTTTCTAATAGATTTTGCAATTTACAGATATCGCTTCTGTGTGTCTACTGTACCTACTATTGAAAAAGTTATGGTTACGATTCCCACATAGAATGAATGTTTGTGAAATTGTCCTACCATTATTTTAAATTCTTTAACAAATTAGAGTAATAAGGTGTAATATTATGACTTCAAACTGGAATAGTTTTTAGTATGTTCAGATTACTTAAAATCTATAATTATGCCTATATCGTTCCCGCCACGAATTGTGAGCATTGTGAGGCTGTACGCATGCGTTTCAATCACAACATAATGTAAGCCTAAGTGTCAACTGTCAATTGACTACGACGCGACGGTACCGCGCCCGGACCAATAATACTGTCCGTTAAACATGAGATAAACCCCCCTTTAAACCTGTAGCCATGTTCATTAAACATCGTTTATTTGAAAATCCGATAGTATCGATTGTTTTGTATAATAAACTACTCGTATCAATTATTTCTTAGTACCATATTTTACATCCCTATCCAACAGCTTAAAAAACCTCATTTTGTTGCAGTTAGAAAAACGAATCCCCATATTGTGTATCTTCCTATTGAAACTAATAGTAATCATATCTATGCCTACCATTGCTAGTTTAGACCATAGAGAAAAGAGTAAACTTTTTATCATGGTTTAGACCAGACTATCAATTCAATAGTGCAAATGACTATCGCTTAATTTATCGATGTTTAATTAACACTCTATCTATTAGTCCCTAAGATCACGGCTGTGTACAGGCCGGCACGGCCGCAGCAGTGGCGACGGCCGATAGATTTCCATTTCTCGGTGGTCGCCGTTGTATTTGGATTGTACTGTGCTTACCATCAGGGACAATATAGTCAATGTGCCGAGCTATTATAAAAAAAGACTCGTAATAGGATTTAACTTGTATTAACTAAAGTGAGACATAACTACGTCATTGCGTTATAAGCTTTATTGAGTTGGCTTATGTAATTTCTTAAACATTAATTCACTTTTTTAAATATTATGTGTATCGAATATACATAGATACTCTTATATTTAAGTTGTCCCAGTGTCCACCTAAGTAACGTAACACGTGATCTGGCGCGAAACTTGTCACTAGCATCAAATTCAAAGAAATTGTATGGTGTATCCATTCGTGTGGTGTGACGTAACATGACCTGTGATGCGTGACACGAAATTTGTTGTGACAAGTCAGTTAGAATTCAAAATGAAGGACGATCTAAAATTTTTGCCCACTGTTTAACTAGATGAGGTCTCAATTTTTCGAGTATAATAAAACAAGTTTCTTTATTCATTTTATAAAGCGACTGAAATCTATCAGGATATCTATTTAATTCCTTCATGACTACGTATGTACGTATCTTTATAACATATAGACGAAGACATTGTCTCGAGTGCCTTTGTGGTATGATATGTATGTGGCGCGTCACTCTGGTGGATCCATCGAATATCGTGCGAAAGTCATGCCACTTACTACTTTGAAATCACGTTTTAGTCACGTTACTTACGAGTAGGTGGACACGAGGCCGTAATATTACCATAGCAGTTTATGTTTATATTGCCAAATAAATGTCTTCAATTTTCGTGTTTTATTCTTCTTTCTCTTACCTTAAATGTAGCGTTTCCTAACTTGGGATCCACAAATCTATCGCAATAAAGTATCACGGAATTAATCGCGGATAAAAAAATGCGATT
The DNA here is from genome assembly GCA_947532125.1 of Saturnia pavonia. Taxonomy (NCBI): domain Eukaryota; kingdom Metazoa; phylum Arthropoda; class Insecta; order Lepidoptera; family Saturniidae; genus Saturnia; species Saturnia pavonia. The sequence goes on from OX383921.1 coordinate 9,723,962, forward strand.
AAAAGGACAATCTGTTTGTAGAAAGTTTTTGTGATGTACCTATAGATTGATTAAGGACATGAACCCTCATCCTTCAGCGTCAACTTAAACCAAATAAATTAGATAAGAAAGAATTGCATGTTGCCGCCACCGTCTGGGCCCAAACTGACTCTAGCCAAATATTAAAAGGCCGCCGATAGTTTTAAGAATTTGGTTATGGTATTTTTAATTTAATATAGTGAGTGCCTCCAAATCGGCAGCTATTAATTAGTTTTATTTTAAACGCTCCCTAAAAACAAGATTAAGTTTTTCATATGAACCCAACAATGCATGTTAACACGCTTACGAGAATAAACACTAATCTGCGACAGTCCATGTTTCATTGCATGTTTGAAAATTAGGGGGTAAGCTAGTTTCAAATATATCAAACCAACCTCACCTGTATGTGGTGCATCCTGTTAGGTAACGAGCGATAGCGGGGCGGTAGGGCTGTACAGCCTGTATAGGTCACGACCACCACACATATGGTGAAAAGCCCGTCACGAGATTCGGTTAGCTTGTCACAACTGTTAATACAATCACCAATTTCTTACGGTAATTAATTTTTGTATTTTGCTAAAATAGTTAAAACTTACAAGTGTTGAAAGCCTTAAAATTCGTAGAAGTTGCTGGCCGTCACTCAGGCAAAAGTTGCTGGCTATACTGGTGTAATCTATCTAATATCAGTTTAGATAAGTACATCTATAGTTTGTAAAACGAGTTGTTTTAATTATCTATGGGTACATCTATGATTTAGATCAGAACAGAGGCAAACATTTTTCATTATGGGCCAAAAAAATTAAAGAAATTTCAGGATAGGACAGAAAAACAAACAAAATATTTTGAAATCTTTCAAATCAATTATTATTGTTCATGTTACAAACTGAATCCATACTTAAGTATTTATTTTAAAAAAAACTTGCTCTGACACTAGAAAGGTTGAGAAACGATGATATAGAAGAATGTAGCATCAATGTATAAATAAAACTCAGTCAAAGTTGTGTAAACAAAATAAAAACGATAAAATAGATTTTAATAATTTTATTGGAAACAAAATAATAATTATGCTATATATTGCACGTGACTCGCAAGTCCGCTGGAACATTCAGACGGCGCGGTCGCGTGGCGCGCCACCCGCCCCCCCCCCCTGCCCGCCCCGCCCCCCCCCGCACCGCGCCGCGCCGCGACCGGATTGAGCAACACACACTTACTCTTACAATATCAGAGAGAACACTCGCGCATTAACGACTATATTTATAACAAATATATTCAATAATGCATCATTATTTATTTATTTATTATTTCCTGCTTCGACGTATTTACCGTTTCTCCGATTGACCGGTAGAAATGATTTTTATCAAAAGCGACAATTTAAAAATATCACAACTCTAATCTCGTAAGTTGTAAAAAAACTTTTTGTATAATTCCTTTGTTAAATCGAGAAATGATAATATTCAATATAATTAATTTTTAATACATTTTAAACATAACGGTTATATAAAAGTAACGTTGAATATTCGTCGAAAACGATAAATGCGTTGATAACATATCGATACAGTAAATAAAGTGACATCTCTACGGTAGTAGGTACAACGCGTGTCATCCTGTCGGACATTACGTCTATACCAAGGGTTCTCAAAGCGTTGCCGTGGCGACCTGGGGCGCCTCAATGCTCTTCTTTCAAGTTCTGATTCAGATAATAAGATTTAACTGAAAAATAGTTTTCACTCTTGTGCCTATATTTCCACTAGGGCGCGCCGTGCCGCAGTACTGATAGGTGCGCCATGAACTCAGTTTGAGAACCCCTAATCTATGACGCAATGCAATCTTTGCAATGGCGACGTCACTTGCATATTGAGATTGATAAATACAATAAATAGTACATTCGTTTTTTTAATCATTGCGTAATTTTCATGATCTGCCTTGATTTAATATGTCCGATAAAATTAATTAGCCGATATAGATTTGATCTAGAAATATGCAGTTCAGTGCAGTTCAACAACGGCGGTGACCACCGACAGAGTTGAATATATCGACAGTGACCGTTATGCCGACCTGCAAACATTACGGAAAAAGCACATCCGTAATGCATTTAAAAATATTATTTAATAAACATAGGAAACGGATATTCTTTCATAGTCTTGGGCCAAAGCCCAATGATCACTAAACATCTACTATCACTAAACCGGCTTTTACGAATCTGAGAGCAGAGTTATTATTATATTTCGTAAAAGTGTGTTTATGTAATAAGCTATACATAAATGAACGATTTTTGAAGTGTGATTGATATTTTTGAGTGTAAAGTGTGATGTTAAGAAATCCACGAAACGTACATAGTAATACAATATGTATAGAAATAAATAAGAGCACGATATGAGTGGTCCACGAGCACACAAAGTGTCGGACTGGTCGGTACCACTTGTCAGATCTCATCACGGACTAAAAACACGGTAAACATAAACAATACTACTATTGAATAGATTTGCAAAATAAATCAATTTAAAAAAATATTGTAATTAGATTAAAAAATTAAATTAAATATTGTATTGTATCTGTTCATTGTAATGGATTAATTAATTAATTAATGTAATTTGCGTTTTTTAATTCTTATATTTTGAACTCAAATTGATTATCGATGACCTTTACTTATTTTTGAGTTTTTATTTATTTTTCTAGGTCGTGAATTGTGATGATAATTAACATTTTGAAATACAAAAATATAACTATTTTTATAAAGTATGTTTTAACTTATTACTACGAGGGTCCAGAAATACCCGTCTCCTTGTTCCGAGCAACATAAATTGTTCCGAATCAAGGCAAGTACTATCACGAAAACTAAATATCCGCCAGCATTTATGTGTCACTCATATTATATTAAAAAATCTCGCCAAAAGTCGCTGAAAGTCATTCAGGAATTAATTCCGATATTTTTTTATATATCTTATTTATTTTTCTCCATAATTTCACTGGATACACGAGACAGTTTCTTTGAAGCCATAAAAAGAAAGTGATTTTTATGCCGTGACGTCAAAGTCATATCGTTAACCATTTTGACAGTACACTCAACCAGTTTAAGTTGGTATAAAGCTAAACAAGTTTGAGTGGTATTGTGGTTGTTAAAAAAATTAACGATAAAACTTCGAGAAATAAGGCCTTGTTAAGAAACAAACAAAAATTGTATATAAGGGTTGAAGGGATCCTTTACCTCTAAATTTACCCAGTTTCCCAAGTAGGCAGGTTAACATGACATTTGTTTTATTTATAAAGGGCCCTGCTGCTGCGAGCCGCGATCATAATCCAATAATACCTATAATTTATCAGGTACCAGATTCAACAGATAGTACTGACAAACAAAGTATGGAAAGGATTAGAGTGTTTTGGACTTGTCTACACTTAATAAATCATCTAAATTATACGGGCTACTGGAGCTACACAGTCCCAGTTATACAGGTAAACATCGAAAATGCAAAAAATCAAGTCAAAGGTACAAAGGTATTAAAAAATGAAATAAAAGAGGTATTTCAATGCAAAAGTGTCGGCAACTAATCGTAATTATCAATAAGTGAGGTTTCTCACGTATACAGATTTAACTTTATATTCAAGCAATGACGATGAAGATATTATTTTACGTACAAGTGTATTATTTATAATCACAAATCTGCATTCTAATTTATTTTACGCGCAACCCATAACTGCTGACAGAATACAATACTGGAATGAAAAATGAGATGTAATATGCCCCGTTCCTGGGAACTAGGGGCTGGCCCCGACACAGGCCTTGGCCCCGGCCCCGTCCCCAACCCCGACCCAGGCCTTGGCCCGTCCCCAGCACCGATTCAGGCCTTGGCCCCGTCCCCAGCCCCGGCCAGTCATTACGAAAATGTGCATCGTGGAAACTATATATATATATACCAAGATCATTGTTTTAAAACGATTCTGAAAATTCATCCGCAAGTCAACATGATTACATCAACAACAAAAAATGCAATAAAATAAAGTTTGCAATAAACTACATAGAAAAAGATCTATTCAGTTTGTAGGGACAGTTTGAGTGCCTTGGCCCACCGCTGGGCCGCTCTACCGACTACAACTGGATATGTTTAAGCCTGGGGGTGCCGAGTATACTCCGCAAAACGACATGGGTTTTATATTTATCAACCGTCTCGGACAGACCAGACTGAATAATCCAAGTTTCTTGACACGAGGGAAAAAAATGAACAGCACAACCGAAACATCTAACTCTATACATAGTGCAAATGGTGTTGCCCTCGTTCGGGAAATTACGTAAAATTCATTGAAAATTTATTCAATTCTTGAATTATATCGATACAATATTTAGACAGTACTACTCAGACAGACGTCGCTTGTTTTTATTTACGTTGTAGGCGAATTGAATTCGGCCCGCGGTCGCCCGACCGACCGAAACACTCATTTATACTACATTCTTTAACACTAAGGTTTTTAATTTATTTTGTTCCTCTTTCTTTTGTTTCGTTGCAATAATATCATTAAACCAAAAACAGTTAACCAATAAATACCAAAAAATAATTACTAATTCTATAAATATGTATTATAAAACATATAATGTATATAATAAATGCAGTTTAAAGCCCTTGTTGAAGAACCTAACCTCTCGGTTTTGTATGGAAAGATGCTCGAGTTATGTCGATACCGTCACTCTCAACAGCCTGCATCGGCCTGGTTTCTTGTCTAAACACTCGTCCAATGAGTCTAGATATTTCGGTCGCACTGAACGTCATATACAATATACATATAAAAAGTGAGATTCCTGGTTCTCCCACCGTAACATCTCCTTGAACATAATGTAATTTTTCAATCACATAAAACAATAAACTACGTCCATATGACTTAAATGAAAACTATAAACTTTGACATTTCGATTTTTTTTCCAAATGGCAACACCATTTTTCTTGTAATTCCAATTGGTTCATTATGTGTATTGAATACAACAAACTTTAACAACAATCAATTAGGTTTTACGTCATATATGATATATTTAAAAACATGGGTTATATGAATACATAAATGTTACCATTTTGAACATTTTTAGTGTTGCCATATATTAATTTTTACTTTTATTTTTAACCAACAAAACATTGGCTCAAAAGGCATAGGTGCTCCCACATCAGGAAGGTAACGTTTAAATCTTAATAATAAAATTTGGGTTTAATATTTGTTATCAAATGGTCCCAAACACTACAGGGTTTTTAAAATATGTGGATATTAAAAAAAAAAGTATAGGATATGTTTCATTTCAAACAAAAGGACGTTAAAAAACCAGATATAATTTGAAAAAAAAAAAAAAAACAGAATAGTGGGAACACCAAAAGATATCGTCCTACGTGGAAAAGAAGCGAACCGCGCGACCACCCGCTACAGCGCGCCCTCCGCGAACTATACATTATTATCACAGTAACTATATAATCTGTGGAATCTGAAGTGAGCAGACGCTGTCTGTGGCGTCGCGCGGTCGCACGCCGTCCCTCATGTAGGACAACAGTTGCATGCATGCGCACGCACATAAACAAACAACTTACAAAACGAACACAAATCAAACTCAACATTATCGCACTCGCTCGCACACTACTCCCCCGTCTCGCTCGCACGCGTCACGCACAACCTTGTTTATTATATATTTTTTTATAATTACAACTAATATTCGCTGACGTCTTGTGCTGTATTCAGATCAAATTATGTACTGTTTTACTTATTATTTCTCATTACGCATTATTTTTTAATAACTTAACTATATTTAAAATGCGTGTGCACATTTGTTTATGTATATTTCGAAAGTAAATACAGTTTTAGAAATAACGATAACACGAAAAAAAAAATTAAGAGCTTTGAGACCCCTCTTTCGAGACATTATTTCAACTAGTTAGTTTATCACTGAAGAGTATAGGGACAGCATGTGATATGACGTCACACGTAGGGGAACTACAGCACAAGCGTTTCACGTTACTAAACTAGTATCCGCGCGCGGGTTCCGCGACGGCTCGCACCGCCCTCCGTATAATACTATAAACATTGAGATACATACCGCGCCGCGCGGCGTCACTCGCTTCTCTTGTAATACCCGGCCTCTCAAATGTACATTAAACACCTACATATCGGTCTGCGGTGACTTCCGCATTACGATTTCACTTATACAAAACGACGATTCTAAGTAATACGCGGCAATGTTGATCAGCATAATCGATTGCCTACGAAATGTGGATGGAAAAACATGGCCGAGAATGTAACACTAATGGAAAACGTCTCATGACGTCATTAACATAGCACAATCATTTCAACTAATATTTTAAAAGTTAAAAAGTTACCATAGATTATAGTACCCGTAAACATGTGAATATAAACCGAGGTATTACAACAGCAGCGTTCAGACATCACAGTCGTGTAATATAACGGGCTAAGATGATATGACACCGACGTACAGACAGACTTATAATATAGCTAGTTACATTTATTCCTATTAAATTATATTGTACGATGCTGCTCATTCATTTTACAAATGTTTATATTGGACATCAATGTATGTTTTGTTGTTTTCTTCGAAATTTAACATTATCTTGAAAGTAAGCCATGTTTAATTACAGCTTTCCATTTGATTTGAATAATTATATTTTCATTCCATTAACTATTGAATTATTAAATAAATGAAAGCTTTACATTTAAAACTTTCTTCTGTAAAAATTACTTTATAATGCTTGTGTAATTAGAAAAATAGTAGAATATACATAAGTCCAAGTAGTTAAAATTTCTAATATGGTTGGTCTATGGGTTTCAATTTGTTTGCGTTTCCGTTACTAATAGATGAAGATAATTAAAAGTTGGTGATTAGTAGTCTTACTGTTAGTAATAACTGGTAGTTACATATCGAGTTGCAGAAGGAATGCTGATGGACTCCCTATACGTTTGAGTGAGAATGAAGGGAAGGCACACGTAGAGTATTGAGAGTGCAGCCCGAGTCCTGTGTCCTGTCTCGTGTCTCGTGTCTCGTCGGTGTCTCACTTGCCTCGCGCTGCGTCTAGCGCCATCTGGAATTCATTAGTTTAACTTTTGTTTTATTTACTTCATAAACAATATAATATATATAATATTTGTCCAATGTCATTTATAGAATACATAGATAGATAGCTGTTTACATTTTTTATGTATTACTCCATTTATATTATACAGGGTGTTAGGAGACCGCTCCCGAAAACGAAGACAGATGATAGCACTAATGACACCTTTGATGATGGCACAGAAAAAAAATCGATCCTGATTAAAAAAAAAATATTTTTAAAACGTTTTATTAGCATTATTTACGCTCCATCATGTTAGTACAACTAAATGAAACGATAGTTTCACAAAAAACACATTACAAAAAAAATAACCAGCAATGGAAACACAAATTCATAAACAGCTGACGCTCGGAGCAACAAAGTCGTCCGGGCGCCGGCGCCCAAATACTAAGCATAATAATCAATCCCGCCAAAACAAACCGCTCCTTTTGCGGATGCCCGCGGGCGTCTCCTGACATCCTGTATTTTACTCTATAATATGCAATCTGTATAGTAATATTAAAATGTTTTATCAGTTCCTTAACAAAATACAGTAAGCAGACTAGATATTCATTTAATGTTATAGAATCATCAATATTTGAATGTATTATGTAAATGATAACAAAAACTAGGAAGGCCTTGGGAGTTTCCCTTTGAGTTAATTTGCAATAAAACTATAATACGAGTGTGACTTACAGCACTTGGTGCGGCTGTAGTGCGGCGAGGTGCGCGGGGGAGGGGGGCACGCCCGGCGGCGCCGGCGGCAGGAGCGTCTGCGTGAGACCCTCGAACCTGCTGCCAGCTTCGAAGCCATTCTGCAACCACAAACATTGTTCTAATTACTGCAATACTAAATAGAATATGATGGGCCAGGAGTGTACCCAATGTTAAGTAGTCACTGCGGCTTGTGGGCGCCAATAAACAACATCAAACATATAGTGTGTGCGAGTGCAAATTACCCGACTTATATGTATTGCCGGCTGCATTTTAGTACCAATACCAAATTTAGGTATATTGTGTTGGCAGCTTTGGTCACATCAACACTTCACATCAGGTGTGGGTGAGTTTGGTAATCACTAAATGCATAACAGAAAACAAATGAATGACATGTGTAATCAAGCGGCGTGGTAGGAATCTGTACGGTATACATAACAAAACCTGTCCCAGTGCTCTCTTCTGGTTAGTTGCATTTCAGGCTGATGGATTACCAATCTCTCGGTGGTCGCGGATGTGTTTGGATTATACTGTGCTTACCCATCAGGTACAGTAATAAAAATGTACAGATTAGTTAATTTATATTGGTATATATGACTAACAGGTATCATGATGGTGGGCCGCAGCGGCTGTATGGAAGGCTGCACGGTCGGGTAGTACGGGTAGTACTGGACCGGGTAGCCGATGTAGCCGGGGTAGCCGGCCGCCGCTGCCGCATACATCGCAGCCGCAGGACTGTACATCTGGGAACACGAACACGATACATTCACTATACGACTATACTTTCAGACTTTCATAATATGCAAGTTATTTGCGAAAAATGTAAATAAATCGGTGTAATTTCCATTTGAATGGAAAAACGATAATTGATGTTTTAAATGAATAGGAAACTAAAATCAAAATAGCGACCCCCTAAAGTTGAGCTACAGCCCTACAACCCCCCTTTGACGAGAAAGATTTTTTCATCATACACAAACAAATGTGAGGGTAAGAAAAAATATTTTCAAATATGTTTGAATCCCCTGTCGACTATACCATAACAAGAAATAATCGTTAACATTGATTTTTTTATTTATAAAAGATCAGAAACACACAGCAGAACAGTTGTTTAAAATTGCAATGCACTGAAACAAGTCGAGATGGTTTTTCAAGAATTGGAATGTAGTCTGAACTTTATAACAATTCATTTTATTTACAAAATAATGTTAACAAACATGGCCACAGCTGAGAAACTTGAACTTGATTACACAAACTTAAATGTTAATTACTGTGATTTGTTTTTCTTTGATTTCAGTAATATTATAATGTGAAAAGCTCTTGTATAAATCTGTGTGTGTAATTGTGTACCGAGTGGAAGTTGAAACATTGAGTGTTAACCAATATTAACTAATTCTGGGTTTGATTATTATTGTCGTAAAATTGAACTGGGACAATGTATAAATCCGGTGGAATGAGGACCGGGAGAGAAGTGTTATCAACTAACCGGTAGCTGCTGACTGAGCGCCGGGATCTGGTGATGTTGCAGTTGTTCATATGGCGGCGGCGCGTAGACTCCGCCCGCCCCGGCGCCTGCACCGCCGAATGTGACGCCGTACGGGGATCCACCCGCCACTGCGACACACAAAATAATCAATCTTTACTGTATTCATCGTCAAGTGATCATCAGATCACATCATCATTATCTCACGTATACCAGTATGTATAAGAGATTGTTTAAACAACTTTATATCATTTTTTCTCATTAGTCTACTGATTTCCCTTCTAATTTCCTGATGTGTCATGGTCTATCCGTATGCTATTTAATCGTTTTTAATGTTATGAAGTATGCATGTAGTACACCTAATGTTGAATTATTACTACTGCCTTTACTTCTTCTTCTCTGTCGTTTCGTTCTTGGCAGAGCGGTCGTGGTCAAATAGAGGCGTCCACGTTCGTGGTAGAGGCGGACACAACTCTCCGCACGATTTCCCGCCATCTCTCTCTGTTTGTAGACCGTCGGGCGCAGTCAGATACACGGCCTCCTACTGCGGATTTTATCTGGTCAGTCCAGCGCATAGATGACCTGCCGCGCGATCTAGTTCCCTCCACTTTCCCTGTACGACCAGCCGTTCTATGGAGTCGTTATCCCGCCTAGACACATGCCCGAAGTACTGTAGTATGCGCGACTGTACTACGGCCGATAGACGCTGTACAATGCTGAGCTCATGGAGTATGGACACATTGGTGCGAAACTCCGCCCACGATATTCCGAGCATCTTCCGCCAGCACCACATCTCCAGATCTCCACATCTATCTTCCTCTTTTCCAGTTCGCGCACTTTCCACGTCTCTGCCGCGTAAAGAAAGATGAGGAATACAAGGGTTCGCACGAGCTTGATTTTGGTGGCTCTTGTAATGTTGCGATTCCTCCATACTTTCTTCAACCTCCCCATCGCAGCTCTGGTTATGGCCATACGCCGTTTCACTTCATCTACGCACCCATCGTTGTTTGAGATCAAAGCCCCAAGGTAAACGTTGGTCTGGACTACGTCGCAGTTCGCGATCTGTATCACTTCGGGCGAGTTGTTGTTGACGCGATCCACGATCATCATTTTTGTCTTAGATTGATTTAACTTTAATCCAAACGAAAGGCTCACGCGCTCCATTTTGAGAAGTAATTCCTCCATAAGGCCAGCACTACTCGCGAATAAGGTGGTGTCATCTGCGTACCGCAAGTTCGCAATTTTATATCCACCAATCGCTATACCATCCGTCTAGTTTTCAAGAGTGATTCGCAGTACAAGTTCTGTGTAGATATTAAATAGTAAAGGTGATATTATGCATCCCTGTCGCACGTCTGCACTTGGATGGAAACTATCCGAGAGGATCTGCCTTTACTATGTGCTACCAATATCAAAAGGAGCGCAGTTCTGAGGCCAGGTTGCTACTCCTGAGAAATGACTTGGATCGCCCCATGTGCCAGTGAGTGTATTGTCAACCACGCCCTTCGGTTCAGAATACAGCAGCGCGAGTACTGCTGCTTTACGACATGCTTTATGTGCCGACGGTGGTACTTGCGTAGTTCTACAACTCTTGTCGATACCTTCATGGTCTCTCAAGAGTGAAAGGGGAGATTTTAAAAAACTCGCGTTTCATCTAATATAATCAGTCTACAGAAAAATAAGCATGTAAATTGTTGAAAATCGTACTAAAATTCAGCTAATTTCATATTGAAAATACAAACTATTCTTAGAGTTTATGGCGGGATCATGAACTGTCATATGGTGGTTTATATTTTAATGCATAAACTTATGTAACTTGGGAGGCGTTTTACGTGATGTACTTTGGTTATTGTGCACAGGTGTTAATATTCTATTCACGGGAATTGTGGAAGAATACAGTTGCCTTCAAATAAAAAAAAAGTTATAAAACAAAACACGAGTTAACTATACCTACATTGCGATTAAAGTTATTTGCTACTATTATTAAGGTTATTAGAGATATGCTTTACGTTCTTAACGTATATATTTATGGAGAATAGGTACTTTTTATACAATAATTTTAGAACACCTTGTACAGAAGAAATCGTTAGCGCTAATTTTCTCTAGCTGTACTCGAAATAACGTTTTCACTTACGCTATGCTTGCATGTTAATATCATAGATCACATTATTTGTAATCTATTACAAATGTTACCTTATTTGTCATTTAGTTTAAGGACCATTACAGACAACCTACATTTCGGCTGCAAGTATTAATAACTGCATCGAAACTGTGAACCGACTGGCGCAGACCGCTGATAGTCTGCGTAGAGTTCTAACGATTACATATTAGCTGTACGCAGTCGGACTGACTACAAACACCTACAATTAGTTGAATTTACAGAGCTCTCATTCAGTCGCTGAAACTGAAAACTGCACCGAACTCGCATTCAATCTGTAATTTTGCAGTTATCTTGCGTCTGTAATGCCCCTAAAAATGTATGTAAAACAATGAATACCTCCATACTGTGGTGCGGCCTGGTGCGGTGGCGCCGGCAGGAACGGACCCTGGGGCGGCTGAGGTTGGGGGTACGCGCCCAGAGGGGGGGTCACTGTAACAACTCACCCGTTCAACGTCCGCACGGCCTCACAGACCGCGCACTAGTACACACGCCCTCAGTCGCTAGATACCTCCAAGTCTTACATATTACAGTTTCCCTCATTGCATCGCTCGTATCCGAGTAATACGCAAGAAAATTATGTAAAATTTAATATCATTTAAATTCTTAATTTATTTATAAGGAAACTGCAATACCATACATCTGGCAGTGCTTCATTTTCAAATAATTCGATCTTGCATTTACAGCAATAATTAATATTCAGCACACTTTAACAGCGTCCGTTAAACTCGACTGACCGTGCTGCAATAATCTACAATCTATGTAATACTAGTTATAGTAAGTTAACAATAATACTACCAGCGTCCTTGTGTTGGAGCAAACGACAAGTGTACACTTCGCGAGCCGTTCGCAAAACAACATTTTAACTAAGACGCCATTAAGGTGATTCGATATTATTTTTGAAATGGAGGGATCTTTTGTAGATTCGCGTGCGAGGGCGCGGTGCGCGTGCGCGCCTCAACCCAAGCCCGAGCATTCACGCTTGACGCAGCGGTGTGGCCACTCGCAAAATTATTGCTCAGAAAAAAAATGTGCCAAAGTTTGAAATACTATATATAAACCGTAGCAATTATTTCGGAGTTGCCGAAACGCTGACGAAAACTCTCGAAATATATTATGTACATGTACAGTTATTAAAGGATTATTAAGTAAAAAGAAAAGATTCGTCAGCGCATTTGTTCACTTGCGTCAGTCAGTGTTAACGACAAGCGATGCCCATACAACGCGTTACCACATACATACAAGAACGATATTACATTAATAACCCTACTCAAAACATACAAATGGAATTATAAATTATTTCTTTTGAGAATGTAAATTCGTTCCGAGTTTGAATCACTCTAAAAAAAACTTTGTTTAGAATAACTCACGAGCGTGTGTGTGGTGACATTACACCAGATCAGAAAAAAGTTTGAATAATATTAATGCATCCATTATTCATACTAGTTTCAGTGATCCGAGAATAGAAATACAATAATTCGGTAGGACGAGTTAAGAACTTCAACACAAAAAGTGAGTGCTGAATACCTACCAGAAGTTATTTACAACGCATTCCATGCTACGGTCACATCAGCTCCTCTTGGCTGATCCTATGAAAATTGTCTTTAGTCTTCATAAAATCAGTAAACCATTAGTAAAGCTGAGTGCATACTGTTGTGAGACCGACTAATGGGACCGTAGTTAAGAAAATTCTTGAATAACAAAACAATCATCACACGAGAAATAACCATTTGAAAATACATTTATTATAATTATTATATTGATTGATTTATAATATTTACTCTGGTACTTGGAGCGTAACAAAACTTATTCAATGGAACATTAAAAGGTGAAATGACAAAATCTAATTTAAATCCAACTCCAGAGTAAGTATTACAAAATAAAACATAACGGCCGTTTCAAACAGCCGACAGACACATGTCGTGAACATTCCTTCAAAATATATTATATGTTTGTAATCTATAAAAACAATTCTAGATGCCCAACGTGTACCAAGATTGTTTGCTGGAATAATGCTGTAACTAATTAATCAATTCATTGTTTATTTAAATTTTGCTGTCCAATCATAAAAGCGGTAAAAAACGCATGAAGCAAAAAAAAAAACTCGAAACAAAAGAACTATCTATATGTATGATATGAGTGCGTGAAGGACACAGAAGCAAGCATGCATACCGCAAGACAGATCTGTAAAGAAAAACCTTGCATGCCGTCTTTACTACAACAAAAAATAAAACCTATGTACATAGATAATAATGTCATAATGAAATCATAACGTCAAATAACTACAAAAATCAAATTAAAACCATGCTTCGTCATAAATAAAAATCTTAGAAAAATCTGCTCCTAAACAGCAAAATTTATTACCCACGCGACACAAAAATCCTGGTAACATCCCTTTCTGCACATTTATATCTAACAAATAATTCTACTACATACAAAAAAGGATACCACATTTTCTTACATGGCAAACTTTTTAAATTTTAATATGAGACACTGTCAAAAGAAACGTCAAGCATAATACCGTATGTATATAATATATTGCAACAAGCAGAGGATTATTGTTACACTGACTTTACAATATAACAATAAGCCTAAAATTAAATTATATTAGAAAAAGAAAATATATCTTCCTTACTGGAGTCCTGTAAGAGATTCTTAATAACCGAAAAATTAAAATCGACGAAAAATATCGAAATAAAGAATGAGGATCTCAAAAACGTGTTTCTAAAATATAGCATTTTATTAAATATTAAATTATATATATATATATATAAAAGTTTTACGTCTGCCGTACTTCCCTGTCCTTCAATGAAGCTTATATTATTATATGCATGCACGATTGTCTATGGTGGCGAATTGTTACCACAGTCAATTACTTCGAATGCAGATAATCTGTACTTTGATTATTTGTATGAAAAAAGTGAGGTTAAAACAACATTAGACTCAGATAATCTGTATCCGTTTACTTATTTCTAGTCACACATACACTAACAATGTGTCATTCCTGTTAGATATAGGGTACCTCATCATACTAAATCACTGCCTTGTCAAATAAAAAAGGCAAAGGTTAAATTTGGTTTATATATTTTTATGTAAATATAAAAACCAAAGACAACAAATATGGTGTAAACATACAATTAGAAAATTGGCATAAAGTATAATATCATAATTATTTGTTAAAGATTTTTTTTTTATATACTCAACTGCCAATTTTACCATCACCCTTACATTAATAATGCCCACAAAAATATTATTTATGGACATCGAATAAACGAAGCAGATGACATTAATTCATAGTTTCTTACATGCAGGTAATATTCAAATAAAATACACTTTAAATATATTTAATTGTTACATTTAGTGATGTTGGGTACTGCTTAAAGGGTAAAACTTGGTTTTAACTGTTACCTGATAAAGGAAACTAGGAGGAAATCACCCTAGAACATATCGAAATGAACCAAGGAGAGCATCATATCATTGTTAATTTTTAACTTTTTTATTTTTAGTCATCAGCTGCCAACACCAAATATGAACAGAAGAAATCAGAAGGTTTTTTTTTGAATTGTAATGAGCAATCACTGAGCCGTCAAAAGCTTAAACAATACAACACATTTTGTATCACCTGCTTCGATTATTAGTTAGTTTATAAACAGACTATCTTAACAAAATATGATCAAGTTCGTTGAACACCAAAGAAGCAACTTCAATGAGAGTCAACATAAAATTATTTTCTCAGTTTCTGAAATAATGTTTATATATATTATGTCAATACTTTATTGAACACTTCAAACTGTAACGTTCTAGTATTCATTAAAATTAAAATAAATGACGAGAGATTTAATTTTTTAAGTATTTGTAAAAATTTATAAACACTAATAATAGTACAGACAATAGACATGAAATTTACTGTTATAATTTTCTGCTAATTTTTGTTACAAACAACAGACTCTCTGTCTGAAAATTGAGAAATCTATATTAATATTATACAGATTAAAGAGATTGTTTGTTTGTATGAATGTGCTAATCTCTGGAACTACCAGCCAGATTTGATATATTATTTTTGCATTGGATAGTATATTTATTTTTATTGAGGAAGGTTATAAAGCCGCAGATGGAGAACCAATGGCATGCGTCAATATAATTTAGGCACGGCATTAAATAATTCAAGTAACATACCTAATGAAAACTATTTATTTTTTCGTGTACATTTGAGGTTATACAATCAAAATTCATTATCAAAGAACGCGGCTACCGGTCTTTTTTTTTTCGAACCGAACATACTGTTAGCCTTTGGGGCCCTGGAGCCTTTACGGCTTTTACAGCTTTACTGGGCTTGGGGGCGAGCGCTTAAGGCACTCGGCCACGAAAGCTTTGCATGGCTACCGGTCTCTTCCGGAAGTCTTTAAGAACATCGAGTGACTGGTGGTTTTTTAAAGTCGACCAACATCACGCAAAATAGGCGCACACAGACGTTGAGTTGCGGAAATTTAGCCCGCGTAAACCTTTAATCTGTATATAGTGGCTACCAGTAGTAGAATGCCGGAACGCCAACATATTATTTGATAAGTACATTACAAACGGATTGGATATGAACTTGCAATACGTATGAGTAGAATAATAGAAAAGTGAAACTCAATTCCAGACACATTTACTTGTCTGAAGAAGCAGACTTTTGCTATCTTATCAATATTTTCATCTACCTATGCCTGTAAATTTATTTGAGAAATTTCATTACAGACTTGCTTAGAAACCGTTTGTCAGATGATTCCAGTTCAGCTTACATTTCGTTGAGAGTAATTATAAAGTTGTTTGACATCTAATTTGCAAGAGTAAAGACACACTACGAAAACTTTTAATTCCATTTAAATAAACATAAACCTGTTAATGTTACTATTCCTGAACTAAATTTAATTTTTAGTTTGAAATAAGAAGTTTCCAGTTCATACTAATTACTTTATTTTGTCCCCTGTTAATCACAAGTCTACGATTATTTTACGATATGTTATGATCACATTAAACATATCTTCAGAAAAAATGGCATTTAGATGAATAAAGGTTTGTCATCCTTGTTATAACCTATATTATAATATATAACCATGAATGTCAAGTTATCTGTAGTGAGCTGTAGGCAAGAATAGAAAGTGAATACAAGGAGGATAGGCTACAAGGGTAGCGAGTTGGCCAAATAAATTTAACACAGGTGAAACCATGCGGCTCTTATAGTTATTATATTTGCTGGGACAAAGATTGTGAGGTTTTTAACATATTTAAAATTTAATACATCAAATTATTTACTTTTCAAAACATACAGTGTGCAATCGATGGATTTTAAAACAAATAAATATAGTTATACCTCGTCATTTATCTTCTCAAAATAATTACACTAATGAGTTAGCTTAGACTAAAAAAACAAAAAGCAATCCCTATTGAGAAACAACAGGGAAGGTTCATCAGTGTAGCAAATATATTATTTTACTTTTAATAACAATTTGTCACACTGTGAAATAAAGGTGCAATGAACAACTAGCATGTAATGATGGCTATTTCATCATATAAAAGATATTTAAACATTTATAAAATAACCAACAGCCATTATTACTATCAAAACAAAGTGTTATAAAATAATTAAAAACAATTGAAAAAATAAGCTGTAAACTGAATATCATTCATAAACATAAAAGAAAAAATTAGTAGCGAATAACACACATAGAAAGTATTTTTGTCTATTTTTTTTTTTACTAAACAACAGAAATTATGTCATAAAACAACTTATTTTTTATTATGTGGTTAACTAAAAAAGTCTGAAGTGCATGTATGTTACTTATTGCTTTAGAATCATCACTTGTTTGCAAGAATGTGAAACATTACAGGAACAGTTTTCAAGCCAAAACATCTACTGTAGAGCCCATCCATTTAGCCTTTTAAGTCATATACTATTCTTGCAATAAAGTGAAAAATATTGATTTGATTTTTATATTATATTTCCCTGTCATAGAGAGAGAATTAGATAACTAACTGCTAGAAAAAGCAGATTTAGTGATTTTTTTGGCAAAAGCAACAGTATGTTAGTTTGTGTAACAAAGTTTGCTGTCTGTGTTTATATTTTGTTTAATATCATGTCTGTTACTCAGAACTCGGCTCTTTTCATTTATTTGAAAAGGTCTTTTAAGAAGATACAATTTTTTCCATATTTGATGTTTTCAAATTTATTTATTTTTTATAATATTTTTGAGACAAACTAAGATATCAGAGTGTGGGTGGTAGGACAAAGAGATAAATTTAATTTAAATAAATGAGATATCTCATTCATCTAATTCTTCCTCTACGGTAGTGATTTATTTATTTATTAAACACACATGCTTCTCAAACTTATAGAGGAAAACATTATGATGACTTGATTGCTTTACTGGAAGTGTAGATACACAATTTATTTCTTACAGGGTCAAATTAATAACATTTTTTTATTATTCTTGACATCTCTAAAGGTCAGCAAGACCATATCAGTTTTAAAAATAATTTTATCTCATTACTTGAGTAGTTATATAAAGTTTAATAATTTTGGTGTGATAACCAACTGGAATGTTTCACTGCAACTTAACAGCATTTAAACTCAATAAAAAAATTATTATTATAATTTATTTTAGGCTCAAATAATTAATTTAGGCTTTAAACAGCAATCAAAACTAAACATAACAATTTTAATACTAAAGTTGTGTTTTAAAAAAACTTGCATTCTGTATATAAAATACAAAATTAGCAATCAAATCACCAAATATAGTGGTTACAGTTGAATAACACATATGGTCGTCCACACTCCGTTACGCACATATCATATATCTGTATCTTCTATTTGTTCAAAAAAAAAAGAAAAAAAGAAAAAATTCTATGTGATTCATTACATGATTAGACGACAGGCGCGGAGGCTGCGGCGGCGGCGCGCGGCATCTGTAGAGAGGGCGGCGGCTGGGAGGGGCGGGGGGACACAGGGCGTGGGTAACTTTAATTATCATCATGTCTTAACATTTAACACAACTGCCAGGCAAAACTGTCAGCAGGTAATCATTCTGACTTTCACCAGATTATAACAAGTCACTTGTAAATTTTGTCAGAAATCATTTTAAAATTCTAGATAATGTTTTTTTATGTAAATTGTATTTAATTAAGCTTTTATCAATGAAACTCACAATTACTATTTTATCATAATAAATTTATCTTGCATCTTGTAATAAGTTGACAAATACAAATAATTAAATGTTATTAAGATTTTTTACTGTATTTAAAAACGGAAATGAACTCCTAACCAAATCTGTAAATTTGCTGAAGACCTAAAGTAGATATTTATAATATTATATTAGCAAAACACAATGTTTATTATAATTATTAAGTATAGCATGGTTTGTTTTATTGTTCTCACAATGAATACTGATAAAAATCTCAATATATATAAAAGTTATAATGAATTTTATTATACCCATTACAGTTTTGCCTTTATGGTGCAGCACACGGGCTCAAAACCCACTCGTTGACTGAGACATCTCAAGATATATTTTTCTTTAAAGTTTTTATCATTTAAAATTCAATCACAAGTTTAACTGGCAATGTTTAAAAACCCAGTTAAACACAACAGAGATAAATAAGATCTTACTTTTTAATTTTTTGAACTTCACTATATAGGTTCTGAAATATACATAACTCCATGTTTTATTTTATCTTTTTTAATCTGTTGAACTGGACTTTTTATTGCCAATAATATTAAAATCATAATATAATCAACTACTAAAGCTTACGTTCCAATAATAGTTTGACATTTGTAATGCATCAAGGTTGTATGATAATCAAATTATTGTGGAAAAAATTAATAATTAACATGTACATATCAGATTTTCGTTGACATTAAACTGTATTTGGCATTAAAAAACTTAGATTTTTGAAAATTTAAACACATTTCACATGCTGGTCAAATAATATGAAAGTGCCACCTAATATTGGTAGGCTAAATATCATTGTGTACTTGATTTTATAAATCATCTTCTCTTTGTGTTAATTTAGTGGCTATATATCTGCTCACACTAATGAACTAAAAAGTAGGTATTATATGTGAATCTCATGTTCAAATATTATAGAATATTGACTAAAAGCCTGCTTCAACAAGACATACAAAAACCTGTCAATTATCTGAAGCAGAATTAATGATATCCATGGATTTCGGAATTAATTACTCCAATCGGCATATGTAGGTACTACACTTTTGATATATTTTGTAGTAAAGTTATGACACCGAAGGCAGCTTTGACCGCGATTGTTTAATATGCAGAAAAAAGCTACTAAATCTTAAGAAACTAAGATAAGGAAAGTGAACTAACATAAATTCGAACCGCACGTCAAAGAATCTGTATAATTTTAGAACATTTCAAGACTTCGTTTACACCCAAGGCGAGCGACCATCTTGGATTAGCCACAATCGATTCGGTGCTACATAAAATAAAAATTTGCAAAAACCTATACTGTTCATTTTACTTTTCTTCAATTAAATTTACCATATTGTACACATTATATTGTGGATATTTCTAACCGAATAACAAGGATTCCAAGGCCCAAAATGACGTTACAGATGTCAAACTTAAATCGAAAGACAAAGAAAAAACTGAAAAAATCGAATAAATACCTTTTTTGTCTGCCATTTATATATAATTACTGATATATATATTTAGTAGAAAACAATTAATAAAGATATGTGCTGCGAGGAATACTCCAAAAATCACGAAGAATTATAATTGATTTCAACAACGCAGTCGCACTTCGTAGAGATATTTAGCACAGAATGAATAGTGTTGCCAAATCAAATTTAAGGTATTCAGGAAAAAAATAATATCCGCGGAAAGATTATGGGAAAAACCAGTAAATAAAATAAAATAATTGTTCACATTTAAAATAGGAATTAAAAATCAATACATTTAAATAACACTAAATAACATTTAAATAGCATTTAAGAAACACAACGTACGTAGCACTTACTTGAATTTTGTTGTGTGATTTGAAAATTTATAAAACTATATACTATTCTTTGATTTTCAGCTCTTGTTTAATTTCAAAATGTGTTTAAATTATTTTTCAACTAGAATGTCGACTTTCGGTTGTCGGTTACAAAGTTTTTAGTAACTCTCGTATTTAATTTTCATACATATTTTTGAAGATGTTTATACATAGTAATTTAAAATTTTGTTATAAATATCGTAAATATTATTTTGAAGTTTATTAACACAGGTTTTATTTCATGAACCAATATTGGTACTACGGAAAATCGACCTTACATCATGTTATCGCAGTGTGTTCTCAGTGGATTTAGTCGATTAATAATAAAATTTATAGTTGAATTTGTGTTTTACTTCTTTATTTGTAGCTCCCAGTTACTTGCTAAGCTTGCAGTTACATGTTTGCTATAAATATATCTAATAATCTACAAAAGTAAAGATATTACGGTAAAGGTTACTATAATATTATAGGTTGATTTTAATGCAACTAATACTGTAATAAACTAATATTGTAATAAATACTATAATAGGAATATTTTAATGTTCCTTTTGTATTGCCAATATACGTTAAAGAATGAAGTAATACATAAAAAATTATGTATTATGTTGTATTATGTTTGATTTATCCCAAAAAGAGATGAGGTAGATTCTGTTAGGGGTATTTAAATATATTACATATCTAATTATATAAGATAAACGTTTTATTTACATATATTTATGATTTGTATTGAGTTTCATTGTTAGTATATTATTGGAATGTTAAAATTTGATGTTTTTGGTTTTAATACAATTAAGCAATATACGTCCATGTAGCGCCAACTCCCGTGAATATCAGAGACATACGCTTGAAATTGTTGAAGATTATGTTTACCTGGGACAAACTGGGGGTAGATCCAATTTAGAGAAATAGGTCAATCGTCGAATTCGTCTCGGCTGGGCAGCATTTGGGAAGCTACGTAACATATTCTCGTCCAAGATACCGCAGTGTCTCAAGACGAAAGTCTTTTACCAGTGTGTGTTGCCAGTGATTACATATGATGCTGAGACGTGGTTGCTAACTATGGGCCACAAGAAAGCTCAAAGTCACTCAAAGGGCAATGGAGAGGGCTATGATCTATGATAGGGAATTAACCAGATCGCAACTTATTTGCATACGCGCAACAGTCCGAGTCGAGGTTCGGTCAATTTGGCACCCTCGGATGTTGTTGCAAAGCTTTCGTGGCTTAGTGCTTTAATCGCTCGCCCCCAAGCCCGGTAAAGCTGTAAAAGCAGTAAAGGCTCCAGGGCCCTTAAGGCTAACAGTATAGTCAGTTCGAAAAAAAAAACAACCAGCTACATTAGATGTTTCACATCAAAAATAAAATATTGCCTTATATTACAGTTGTATTTAGCCGAATTATTTGGTAGTCATTTATCATAGAGTGATCTGGCCGACCATACTCAACCGATGATACCCAATCTGCATTCTAAGAATACAGTATTTTACTAATTAGACAAAAAATAACGATAAAACTTAAATGCAATCATAAAACTATAAAAATACCCAGTAACTTCGCTTTTGTGGCCAAACTGAACACGTACACGTACAATTTGACCAATAGCCTTGTTTTTTATGATTTTCAATTTCCCTCGTATTTTTAACACTTTTTAGTAATGAAAATCTATAAACAAAAATAGAATAAATAAATAAAAATGTTATAGGTGATTTTGTATAGTAAATAAAAATATTTGGCCTATATTTTAACTACATGCATATTCCTTATTACTATTGTGAAATTTCCGGAATCAAAGTCAACCAAAATCACGAGAAATTCATGTTTTATGTTATTTCCCATACATTAAAAACAGTTTTTTCAATTTACTCGTAAATTAAAAGTCTAGTGAAAAAAAGTGAATGATTCAATTTTTTACTTTTTAATGGAGAAATCGAAACTCGTTTAAAGCTTTGGAAAATCGATTCTTTCCAAAAAAGATTGATTTTTAGATTAATTCAAAGCGAAATCTGAATCGATTCACAAAAAAAATCGAAGCCTAAAATATCGATTTCTCAAGAATGTATGTAGGATTATTTCGCTTTTGCCGAACGTTGAAACAATTGAGAAACTAAGTTATTTTAAAATGTGTGCAAGTATACTTTATGACATATTTTTAACTTATCGATTTTATTAAATATTATGTTTTTTAATCGTGTCTGTTATCATAGTTCTCGCAGCCAGTCCTTCACGAAATATGTTGGTATTTTTAATGTAAAAATGTACGATACACTTGGCTTCAAGTAGGATATTAGTGATTACACTAGGCGACATTGTAAAGTGCGGTCTGCCCGTTCCTTACTATATAAGTCAACGGAATAAACGTATTTATTATGTAATCAACGTAGGTATTAATTACGAATAAATGCAATGATAATTAAATCCCTAGTTAATCTAGGAATACACGACTTAATTTGCCGTTAATTTTCACTATCAACTTTCATTAGACAGACTCTAGTATCAGTGATATTCCGCAAAAGACTTCAAGCATGTCTGCAATAAATCATAGGGATACTTGACAAGGAAATAATACGAGGCATTAATAAAAATATTTTTATTTCATTTTATGTACAATTCGTATTAGCAGATATTTCTTAAATGTTAGAAAACATTGTCCACTTGCCGCCGCACCTGTGAACCAAAATAAAATTATAAGTACTGTAAAGACTGTTGACTTAAACCACGTTTTTTTTTAAATAATAGTTCGGCAAAATGATTGTAATGTACTTGATGGTAGGCATAGTACAACCCAAAACTATCCAGAGATCAGCAATCGATCGACGGTCGCCGCTGTCATGCCGGCCTGCCGGCCTCTACAATACAATCTTCAACGTGTTTTCACTTCTACTCCCACTCGATAGTTTAACCTTGCTATAAAGCGGGACAAAGCATCCTCTAAAGATGTAGTTATATCGTACCTGCAGGCGGGCAGGAATCGTGCGTCGTAGGCCCTCTGCAGCGGGTGCCGCGCTGGCTGCGGCACGGGCAGCGCGCGCGCCCCGCACCGCGAGCACTGCCGCCAGCGGGCAGGCCGCCCGCCGCCGCCCATGTACATGTACCTGCCAGTACAGCTCATAAGATGCCAGAACATTCAATCCGGCTGCAGTATGGAGGCACATGAAATGCCACCGAATGAATCCGGAAATAGACAACTTATTGAAAATTATACCCGTTCATTCAAATTTATTAAAGGTGTAACCTTTAAATCTAAATAACGAATTAATCATTCAAAACATAAATATAAATTTAAAGGTATTATGTGCAAAGTTGACTTTAAGAGAATTTCAATTATAAAATGTCTTCAGTATATACATGTAACTAAAGCTATTATTTTAACGCCTAATAACAATTTTAGAGTAATTTATCACAAAATAAACACTCGACCGTGTATATTAATTGATCACTGACGTCTCTTTTTCTGTAAGGCGTCTTTAATCACGTGACTCACTGACCAAAAAATGTTGAAGGATAAATTAAACAAATAAAATAATTATGTTTGATTTTTAGGGATCCAAAGTCAACAAGGAAACTTTCCTGTGTAGCTGTGTCCGTCTGTCTGTCCACGGCTTAGCTCAGAGATTCCCAGTACTAGAAAACTATAATTTGGCATGTGTATACTTATCAATCACGCCAACAAAGTGGTAAAATAAAATCTTGAAAAAACTCTTGTACGGTACTTCCCCTACATTTAGGTCTTTCAAATATATTGCGAGTGTGTGAAAACCATTTTACGATTCAAGAATCCGTCAACTTGTGGATTGTGGAAATGTATTGCGTTCAATTATTTAAAAAGGAAAAAAATATGATATAAGTACTGTGAATCGAATGTCGGTCTCGCGTAGATCGCAGCTCGCGGAGTCCTCACACACGCCTGGTAAGTTACAACAGCACAATAACTACAAACAGAGGTCGGAGGGGTCTCTCTACTTGGGGCAGCCCGACTCGTGGAACACCTCCACCCTACAGGTGATCGTAGCTAAATAACCTAGTACTGTATTCCTACCATGACTAGGGTTTCCAGAGCTCCTTGTGATAGATGGTCCACGTCCATAGGGTAAGGTTGCTGCTTGTCACCCTTGTAGTAAGTAGTAGAAATGAACAGTTTTTCATGAGAAAAAGGAAACGTTGTTACCTTATGGAGTCCATAGCTAGTGTGGGCGTGGTGTCGGCCTGCGCGTAGGGCGGCGGCTCGGGCGCGTACCGCAGCGCGTCGGGCTCCACCCCGTACTCGCACTGTACACACACGTTTATATATACAACAACGTTCTCGTGTCTTTTCATTACATTCAACTAGTATTTTGTAATTAAACAGATCTATATGTATTTATAAGTTGATTATTTGGCATGTATAATTATTAACATAATTTTCATTAGAGATGATCGATGTTAATTGTAGTTTTAAACGCAAGGACGTGAAAACTTCGATGTTTTGACGTCGATATTAATTCCTTTATAAACCTCGAAAGTTGGTGTTTCCACATTTATCTGATGTAAATGAAGTTCGAGGATCCATCTATACATACGTATAAGTAAAATGTAAGTAGGAACCAGTTTTCCCAATAAAAAGGTCGTTAACGTTAGAGCTAGCAACACCACCATGTCAACATCGACATCTTTTTAATATCACTCATGCCCAATTAACATTATATCTGGGATGTAATATTAAACTACTGCACAGAAATAAACTTACTTACACAATAGACATACTATCTAAAGTCAGTTTTACTTATTAACTGGCTGTGCCCCTATCTCCTAAAAAAGGATTTTTTATTTTTGTGCGGGACCCTTATTATTTTCTAAAATAAAAGTAGCTTAAGTTATTCCTTATAACTTCAGCTATCTGCCGGTGAAATTCCCGTCAAAATCGATCCAACCGTTTTGTAGATTACCCGGAATAAAAAGACAGACAGATAGACAAAAAAAATATAAAAATGGGATTTTTTATAGGTAGTGTACACTTTCATATGCATTTAGTAAAAAGTTGTTATTTTGACATTTCAATTTTATGATATGTATATATAAAATGTAATCGCGATTGTAGTGTATTAGCAGCGACATGCGTCGGTGCGGCTGTGGACTCACGTAAAGCGGGAACGGCTGGTTGTGCGGCGCGGACACGGCGCACCGCGGCAGCAGCTCCCACACGCGCGGCGCCGCCGCCTGCGCACCCAGCGCGCTGCACTCCTCTGCGCAGCACGCACACACGCACGCACGCACGCACACACACACATCACGAATATTAAGTCTATGCACTACAATCATCGAACGCAACGATACTGCATTGAGATGTAAAGTTTCTGTTCCTATTTCAGCCCCATAGTGGTTATAAAACTTTAAAGTTTTAGCTATAGTTGGACTTTTAATTGTATTCAGTATCTTGACAGTTGAAGGGTTACCAGATTTTGGCAAAAAAAAAGATAGTGAGGTGGTGTAAGAATGAACCTGAATAATTTACTTAAACGCAAACATTTTATTTTAATCTTGTTTCTATTAGAAGAAAATATAAATATAAAAATAATTCTATTAATAATATTAACTATTCTTATACTCCACATCTAAATTACGAATTTAAAAAAAATAAATAATTAAAGCATTTTTATTATTCGTTATTTACGCAAAATTATTCACTACCTCAACACTATTATTTTTAGTATGGTAACATTATTATTCTTTGAACTGTCAAGTTACTGAATACAATTAAAAGCCCAACTATAGACACAGACAACAGTATGGCAGTTGTTGAGAGATGGCGTCAAAACGAAACGATTCCATTGAGAACAGCACGTATTGGCATCGGCCGGTCCGTCCTCAGGATACTTGTACCGGACCGTACCTCACTTGTGCAGGACAATATACAAGAAAACCATAAGTGTTCCAGAAACAAAGCTTTGATTTTTGGACCTTGTAGTTTCAGCTTAAAGTCGTGTATGAAGTGCTACCTTTTTGGAAATGGCTCTCAAGTGCAGTTGCTGCAACACACCTATTGGTGGTTGGCGACAGATTTTCAACATAAGGGTAGTTGCTAGCCAGCCGGGCATTGGAAAATACTCCACCGCTATTACGATGTTTTTCTTGTCCGAAAGCTCAGGCTCATTGCAGCCATCGACGCGATGTACGTCATCATTGCTATCTATTTTTACCGTGCGTTTGGTTTACGTACGCGAATTGAATTGCATAGGTTTTCATTTGGCATGATACTGCTTTAGTTTAGCAAGTTATTCTTTTTTCTTATACTACAAACGTGGGAAACAGGCATACGCCTCACCTGATGGTAAACGGCTATTGTAGCCTATGAACGCCTGCAATACCATAGGTATCATTAGCGCGTTGCCAACCCTGAATCCCCCCTACCCCAATGATCTCTAGAAACCCTACTCACTGCAGGAACACAACAATAAGTTATTTGGCTGCGATGTTCTGTAGGGTGGAGGTATTCCACCAGTCGGGCTGCCCAACGTAGAGAGTAATCTCTTAATTCTGTTCTGTGTTTGTTATTTGAAGTTGTGAGGTTTACCTATTAAGTCTTGTTTGGGAGTATTGGAGGAGGCGAGCCGCGCCAGCAGCCTGGACAGCGAGTCTCCGCCGCGCAGCATCACGAGCTTGCGCAGCAGAGTGACCGCGGCCGGGTCCGCCCACAGCTCGTACCTGCGCGCCGGACAGTGTGCAGGACTACTAATCGCTCACTCCGGTGCACTCCGACTTTAGACAGTCGGATGACGCTTCGGAGAAGCACAGGTACAGAGGGCGTTCAATGTATTCTTAGTATCGGGATAATTGGGTTTTTGTTAATTTTATTTTTTTTCGCAATATTTCAAAATAAAAATTATTTTTTGAATACAGTATCGAAAACGCGCTGATCGTTCCAGAACAATCCCGAGCGTGTGTGACGTACCAATGTTAATGTCTACTCATTGTAACATACGGCTGATACAGTGTTTTGACTCTTATTCGATGAAATTCCTTCAACATTATGACGTCACAAGCCTGGCGATCAATCGTGGCGCGTTCTTAAACATGTGATTCTTTTTAAAATATTACAATGTTCAATTGTTTAATATTAATAAAAAAAGTTTTAGTAGTTTTTCCAATTGATTATTATCATAATTATGATGAAGCTTTAAAATACATAAAAAAATCGATATTACATTTTAAATACTCAATTAAGTAAATAAATAAATAATTTAATAATACCTTAATGAAATAATTACACTGACTGAGGATAATTACAAAATTTCACAATATTATGATAATTAGTTCTTTAATAATACTGACTGAAAACTTAAGTAATGAATGACAGGACAATGTTGAAAAAAAAAACGAACACGGCGCTGTGATTAAATTACTAACAAAACAAGGAAAGATTAAAAAAATATTCACGAAAAGATGGTGGCAGTTTATCCCGATTCTGCACCTTCATCTACAATTCAAAACTAGTTCATTGACGACGGACGGTCCCGTAGCTACCACTACACAAAAAAATATAAAAAAGTAGAGAAACTTGTACAGGAGGATGTCCCAGCAAAGGTTAAAATGCTATCTGTTGGTCATCATAACCTCTCAAAAGTCAGTGCAAAATAGCTGCCACGAATGTTCACGGTGTTTCATAAATAAGTGCGAGTCAATTGCTGTATAGCGTTTTTGGGACACTCTGCCGAAAATTTTACTAGTATTTTGGACCGTATTATTACTGATGATACATGGATTTATCAATATCACCCTGAAAGTAAACAGGAATCTATGTAGTGGCATAAGAAAGGTGCAGACACTCCTAAGAAATTTAAAGTCGCTCCGCCTGCCGGAAAGATTATGGTCACAATGTTTTTTGGGATTCTAAAGGAATCTTGTTAATTGAGTACAAGAAAAAGATTACATAATAAGCACAGCATTTATGCAACCACTTGGCGTAATTTAAAGGAAACAATTACAGAAAAAAGGAGAAGAAAATTGACCGCCGGGGCGTTGCTTCTTCTCAACTCTCCGGTTCACACGGCGTTTGTTTTGAAAGTTACTGTGCGACATTGTATGTAGTTTCGCAGAAATCAACCACCTACCTTATAGTTCGGACCTACTTCTTAGTCAATATTATTTGTTCTTAAATTTAAAAAAGTCTTCCATGGAAAACCATTTTTTGATGATGAAGAGCTCAAGGCAGGCAATAAATGTTATTTTTTCTAATAAAGCCGAACGTTATTTACAGAAAAAAATCGTCTTATTAAATTAAAGTTGTTTTTATAGTGATACCGAGAATACATTGAGCGCTCCTCGTACCAACTGAATGTGTTTGACGATAGACTTTCGATTATACGGTGATACTAACTATCCAATGGAGCGCTATTACCGAACATTTAGATTATTTCGAAGAATTGGAGTAAAAAAAAATGAGGTGGTGTGTTACCCGTGAGGCTGGTGGTGTTGGTGTTGGTGCTGGTGGTGGTACGCGAGGCTGAGCAGCGCCGTGAGCGCGGTGTCGGCGGCGCGCTGCAGCGCCAGCCGGAACGTCTGCAGCTGCACGTGACTCTCCATCAGCACCTCCGACTTCGCTTCCAGCGCTACCAGACTCTGTCGGTCCGAATACATTATTCCTTAAAAGGGTTTTGCTTTTGTAGTAACACTATATTTCCCTTCATTCTTCATCAAAATTAAAAATTGAAAAATCATTATAAAGCTTATGTTCACGGCTATTGATTTGAAAATTGGTTAATAAACTTTTCATAAAAGCGTATTTTCATAATTTCTAATGATATTTAACTAACAAGTAACTAGTAGTATATCATTAGTCATTACTATAACTTTATCAAAACTTCTAAAGCTTCTAAAGCTAAAGGTTTTTTTAAAGACTGCAAGCGAATGCCTCGTTAAAAGTCACATTTCAAAATATTTTTATTTACTAAGAGTTAATTCCTCTTTAATTACTATGTTCTTCGACAGGAGTTCTATGTTTTTAGGAAAAAAGTCCAATTAATTTTGTGTTCGGACAAACGAATAAGAAATATATGACGAAACAAATTGGCGAAATAATATTCTAGATGAGTAAAAAGGTTTTAAATGTCCTGAAGGAAAACAATATTGAACAGTGGGAAACAACTAACTTATCGACCAGTAACAATAATAATACGGTGCCACAGAGCACCCATCACGACCAATAGTCGGAGAACCAAGAATCAAATATAGTTGCCAGAACATACCGGTAGATTTTCAACTCGATGGAGGAAGCCAACCAGACGAGCAACAAGAAATGCCTTAATAACATGAACACTGTACGGTGGGGTAGAACTTATCGCAGGATCTCACCTTATCATGTTCGTGGTCAAGGTCATCGAGCAGTGGTTGGAGGAGCATCGCGTCGGGCTTGTCGTCGGGGCGGAGCGCTGGGCTGGCGGCGGCCCACGTGCTCGCGCACTGCTGCAGCATCGTCAGCGTGGACGCACTGCTCTGGAGTCCCGGCGAGCTCCTGACAGACAACGATGCTTAACAACACCTAATGTGGTGGATCAGGTCCCTTATTACCGTCAGTTGGACATTATCACTCTGTGTCAAAAGCCTTCGGATGCGGAGGATTATTTTTTGCAAGATCTATCTTAATAACCACATGAATTTGTGATGCAACATTTGCTATCGAAATATTTCTAATCATCACGCCATTTTGACTGCAAAGCTTGAAACTACCCAAACTTTTACCACTTGAACTCTAGTAAAATGCACAGCAAATCGAAAACAATCTTCAATCTCAAATGGACGCCAATTTGAGACCAAACATTAAAGAGCAAATTAAGAAAAAAAAGATAGATCGCTGCCTTAAATACCCAGTTTGATAGCAAACTGGTATACTTACTAAATTACAGCTTTCTGGTACTAAGAATCTCTGAGCTAAGCTGCGGACAGACAGACGGAAATAGAGAAACTGTAAGGGTCGCCTAAATATGACATAAACGGACAGACAGACAGAGAGACGCTGAATTTTATATTATGTTGCTATAAAAATTATAAAACCGAGGAGCATCAACATAGGAAGTGGGTTTCAATATAGATAATAGATAGAAATCTCAAGTTTTACGTTCAATTACTGTGACAAGCCAGTCTCAGATTGTTTATTATGTAATAAGTCGAGTCCAGTCGAAGTTAGTGATTTTCAATTCTCTGTTGATAATTTGATTAGACAATAGATTATAAATATGTAGTTGTAAAAATAAAAAGTATGTATAGATACATAATCTAGATTATGAATGCATTTTTTTTTTAAACAATTGCAATTTAAATTGAGATGACAATCATACAAAAAAAAAGAGATTCTTAAGTAACTACTTTCACCATCTTGACGATCATTGTCTTAATTATCACCATCTTGACAGCCACCATCTCAATTGTATCCATGTCGACGGTCACCGTCTCAAAGTCATTTTTGTCTATTAGTGTGTAAGAGTTGTATAAGAGTTTTCGAATTCCATTATAATGGCAGTCAGCGCTCGGTGAGGGATGCTAAGGCGAGAGGTCCCTCTGGACCCTGCGGCCCCGCGCGGAGCGGAGGCACGTCCTCACCAGTTGCACTGGCTCAAGCAGACAGCAGTGCCCTACCTCTCTGTATTCATTCTGATATCTAATTAACTACCACTATCACAGAAGCTGTCTAATATGAGGATTAGGAGTGTATGTGTGTGTTATATGAAATAATATGAAGCTGGTACCTGCACAAAGCTATCCGCAGCTTTAACCAGGTGTGGTGGTAGAACTGCTGGAAGGAGTGCGGCTGTCGCTGGAACGACTCCGTCAACCTTCAAGTGTTGAAAACAAAATTGTACGTGTAAAGTTATAACATATAAAACATAGACAATAAATTTTAATGTACGTAAAAACGTACTGCTGCTTTTGTCGAAGAATCAAACTGTAAGAAACGTCAGGAGAAAGTCTGTCGAGCCACATGGCGTTAGTATATATTCTACTCTAAATTCTAACTCCGTTCAGGGGGGTCCGGGGTACGGCCTTACATATATATTGCCAATAAATAAATGTCTATATAGCAAAATGCGGCATAACGATTACCTCTCGTAGACAGCTTCGATGATGTTTGGCTTGAGAGCCAACAGCACGTCGAGACAGTCGTACCCCGACACGATGGAGTACTCCAGCAGGCTGGTCACGTGCTGGACGGAGAGCGCGGGAGCTGCACGTGCAATGTTTCAATCGAACACATTTTAATAGTACTCGTACATGAGAATGTAGTAGAGTGTGCAAAAAAATAATATTGTTATGTTTTTCTTTTTCAACAAATTTGCTCAAAAAATCCATTTACGAAGTCTTCATGCATTGTTCGAAAGTTAAAGATTACGCATCATACAACGGAGCGTGCGGTAACATTTTTACAACACGCTTCGTTGTATAGCGCCGTAATAAATATATAATTCATCCACCAAGAAATTTCATACTACAAGAATAAATAAGCTGAATTATCGAACCTTGGAAGCATTTTTTATCAATACATCTACCTCATTTTAATACTAAAGAGAAAATGAGACGAAAGATGTAGTTATATTTTTTTTCATCACGGGAACGTGACGCCATTTGCAATCATCATCATCATCATCAACCTATATTAGTCCACTGCTGGACATAGGCCTCCCCTAATGAGCGCCAAAGCGCCCTGTCTTCAGCTGTCCGCATCCAGCATCTGCCTGCAGTCTTTCGCAAATCGTCATCCCATCTGGCTGGAGGGCGTCCTACACTACGTTTGCCGTTTGCAAATGCACGCCATTTTCATAATAAAAACGTCGAAGATAAAATAATAATATGGGTTGCAAGCGACGATTCCGATATTAATATGGAATCTACTCCACCTGTTATCTTGAATGTGACGCAAATTGTAAGTAAAATTTTCAAGAGTAGTGACCTATCTGTATAATTACTTATTTGCTAAAAAATAATCTAATGAACAAGTTTGCGGCATTACCTCTTGTACTGTTTTCTCACAAATGAGTTGAAAAACTTGTATGACACGCGAGCAGAAATTGGTTTTTACAAACTCGTGACTATGGGTACATTCGTTTATTCGTTTACAAAAACTAACTTACCGCACTAGTACAATAAATAATTATAACTGTACTTACAAAAACGTGAATAGTTAAGTATGCACGTAACAAGTTATATTTCTTTGTCCTAACAAAACAAAAATAAGTACAAACATAATATGATCCCGCGTGACAACAGCATCATGTAATTACCCATCAATGATAGTAGAAATTCATTTCTATTTCTTGTTCTATTTATGAAACTTTACAACGCCATTGAATAATCCTTTATGTAATGTTATTGTTTTACCTGTAAGTATCCCTTGTATTAGTAAAATAAACAAAGTGTAAATGTATCTAACATATATCAGGGCAGGGCTGCGGGATCTTGTAGACGTGGAGCTGCGCGTGCGCGTCGATCAGCACCACCAGCCCGGCCAGCGCCGACAGCTCGGCGCCGCACACCGCGCCCGCGCTCTGCCGGGACCACACTCCCGCTGTACTTACACCGTTACTGTTTGTTTACACTTCAACAGACATTACAAGTGATTGAAGACATACCGCATGGTGTCCGGGGCCGTATTTGAGTTTCTTGGAGGGCGTGACCGCCGGTACGGGGACTGCCCCGGACCCGCACACCACTTGCTTGCTGCTCAACTGCAGTATTCAAAAAGAGGACATTATTTAATGTGTTTAAATTCCATAACACAACTTGTATTTTCTAATGCTTTATTCGTATTTGTGTTGGTTCCCTACAAATTGGTAATATTTTAAAAAATATGTTCATAATTTCTGGGTCTGCATTTTGAGACTACGATAAAGATTTCCGTGAAGTGCCTTTGTTTCCAGAGCACCGATCGGCCGCCCTGATATTGTGTTTTACTTATAATACGGCATTTCCTTTCGAGAAGCCTTCTTTTCGCTACGGTCGCCGAGTTGTTAGATACAGTACTAAAACATTTAATGTTCCCTTTGCTAATCTCAAGATTTCCAAAGCCTTTATAAATTGAACAGTCGTCAAGCACGAATAGTCATCATAGCATTAACGGGGCACAGGGGCACACTATAACAAACATCTTTTCCATCTAAGTGCAGCTGAAAGCCCCCTGTGCCTAGAGTACATGGGAGTATAAGAAACAGCCAAACACGTACTCCTGGAGTGCGAACAGTTATTTATTTATAATAAAAACATCAACAAAACTTACATTGTGACAAATTATAAGATTTCCGATAAAAGTGACTCTAAACAAATGCACTCTTAATTATAGGAGTTTACGTCATGATTACACACAATGAGCAATTGAAATAATTAACTAGAAAAGAGCACAAATGAATATGAATGTAATCAGAGAGTAAACAAACTTCAGCAAATTAAAATATTAATATTATTTACTTACAGAGACAATTGGATTTATATTTTCCAAGGCTATTCGCGAAGATGTCTAAATCTGACTTTTTAGACTCGGCGCTATAACGAGATACAATTCTATTCAACTGAGAGAAAAGCCTCAAGTTTGTTCGGTAATACTTAGTAGCGAATATATTAAAACAAGATGCTCTGGGCAGTTATAAAGGACCGATCATATTAATTCTACTTAGTAAGTCAGGTGCATCCAATATTCCGTTTATGAAATAAAGTAACCCTCTGCGATCCTTAACAGAGTTTAAATTAAAATACTGAAGTCTATCTTGGTATGTAAGAAGTATTTTTCCTCAATGAAAATTGTATGTCTGATGCCACAAGAGCTTCTTTTGAACCCTTTCTATCTTATTTACATAAATATAATAATGTGAGTTCCATACGACACTACAATATTCCAAACCGCTACGTACGAGTGAGTTAAACAGTACAACCTTTGTATGTGCAACTTCAAGTCTTTATTGTTACGTAATACAAAGCCTAAAGTTTTAAACCCCCTCTTAATAATATTATCTATGTGCACATTGAAACGTAACTTAGTATAATAATTTTTGCGGGGGAAATGAGTTAGTTCAAATAGCACTTGTCAGTATAAAAAAACCATTTCGTCTGTGTCACACCATTTGAGCAAAGGGTTTAAGTCGTTTTGCAGTAACGATACGTTACTAGGCGAGTTGATCTGATGGCAAGCCAATATCATTGATGAAAATATTAAATAGTATAGGACCCAAATTTAACTCTGTGGAGCTCCTGAATGGACATTGAATGGTTCGGATTTATAACCAGTAACAACTACCTGAGATCTACGAAAATAGGCGCACATAGACGTCGAGTTGTGGTAGTGTAACCCGTGTAAACCTGATACCTGAACCGGAACATTTAATGTTTAGTTTAATCTTGTTAAAGCGTTGTTTATACTCTATCCACGTGACATTGACATTCAATGAGAAGGAGAGGGATCCACTACTTACGTAGAGATGCGAGTCGCGCGAGAGGAGATGCAGGGCGCGGGGCGTCGCGAGCGCGGTGAGCGGCGCGCCCAGCGGCAGCCGCGAGCTCGCCACGCACACCGCCTGCTCCGGGCCCTCCACCGGCCACACCGCGCTCTTCTGCCACACCTGACTCCCCCCACCCCCCCACACACATTACAATCCATAATGCCTTAGTTATGAACCAGAACTCACCATGTCATATGTGGAAATAAATATATACGGGGGACACAATTTCACACACGAGGCCATTTAATTACAAACTAAGCGAAGCTTTTATATATACTGGTAACTAAAGAGCTGATATACTATACAACTATGCTCATTACACAAGTCAGCCATGTCCGGGAATCGTACCTTCGATCTGTAAGGACTAGAACGACCGCGAAGGCCTATAAGAAAGATGCAATTGATAGTTTTCTTTCATTTTTATACCAAGCCTATAAGTGTCCCACTGCTGAGCGAGTCCGAGGGAAACCAGGGCCTTAATCACCGCGCCAGCACACGACGTACTGGCAATTTCAAACGCCGAGAAATCAACCGTTCTATAGTATATTTCCTACGTACGGTTCCTTACGATGTTTTCTTTCACCATCAGCCGATATGTAGTGTTACCAAATTTTTGGTAAATGTTTACAGATTTCGAAGAACTCGACATACCGCCCGTGTGTACACCAATCAACCACCACGACTTCCCATACATTTACTTCTACTCTCCATCTTTATATTCAGAGTTATGAAATAATATAATAATAAATCACAATCAAAAGTTGTTATACCATACATAGCATCGAGTGAGACTATCTTTACTACAATAAAACAAGACATTTATCAGGCAACTTCATAATGTACACTTTTTGATACAATATGCGTGAGCATAGTACTAATTCACTCTCATATTTTTTTTATGAGCCTAATGAAGATTGATTTCAAAAACACAATCCTAGCAAGTGAAAATGTGTCCATAGATGTATATTTCTTATCGCTAGTTGTTGACAATAAATTACCACTGTATTGAAGCAGTCGGCGGTAGGTTTGGGTCCGCCGGGCGGCGCGCCGCTGCCCTGCACCGGACCTGGGTACAAGTACCGCGTCACGTTATATAATAAGCAGGTATTCATTAATGGTTATAAATTACTTCAGAAAAGAGGTTCACAAAAAAATGAGAAACATGCTTTTAGTGGATTTGTATGTTTATATCTTATATATTTATAACTTTTTTTATGTGAAACATCTAGTGGCGCGTTTGGTAGCGTTCTGCTGGGACGTCGCTACGTGCTATTCGTGCAGCGTCGCGTCTGGTCGGCCCTATCCGACTCAGCGCTACCCTCACGATATTTATACTGAACGCTTCTCTCTCTATTACGACGTGTGTGTTAGTGTATTACGTTGTACATATCAAGTAGTGTAAAACGTCTTTCCACTTAGTAAACTTTTAATAGTTATTTATGATATTAGTGCGGTAAGTTGTTTTTTTACAAACGAGTAGACGAATGTAAACCCGAGACCAAGTCGAGGGCTTACCATAGTCACGAGTTTGTAAAAACTACTTTCCACACGCGTGTGAACACATTTGCGAGAAAACAGTAAAATAGGTAATGATACAAACTTTTTCATTAGATTATTTTAATAGCAAATAAGTAATTATACAGATAGGTCACTACTCTTGGAAATTTACATTTGTCACGTGCGCTTTGTAAAAATTAAAACTACATATTTCGTTTCATTTTCTCTTTGGTATTAAAGTGAGATAAATATAATGATCAAAAGTGCCTCCAAGGTTTGATCAGTTAGCGTGTTTATTCTCGTAATGTGAAACTCCTTGGTGGAGGGAATACTATATATTTTTTGGAAATAAAAAATAAACGTATCGTTGACGGCGCTATACAAGGGAGTGTGCGGTATAACAGGTACATAGGTGAGATTACATATTTTACCGCACGCTTCGTTGTATGGTGCGTAATTTTTAATTTTCGGACAATGTATACAGGCTTCGTAAATGCATTTTTAGCAAACGGGTTGAAAAAAATATATTAATAAAAATATATTTATGCGTTTCATTTAGTACGTACTGCCTGCACCTCTAGATCAGTGAACAAAGGTACCTTTCTCCAGTAACTTTTTCATTAAAAACGATTATTGAATCATTAATACGTTGAATGTGTGTGTGTGTTGGATGGGTGGGTGATGTGGTTACCTTTAGCGAGCAGTTTGTGCAGGGGATGCGCTCGCTCCGTGCACTTCCACAGCGAGAGCGTCGCGCCGCCCACCAGCAGCGAGTCCGTCTCCTCGCGCGAGCACCACGCTATGCAACCTGTACACGTACACGTACACGTACTGCCTGTTGTCTACTACACGAACCCTCTCAATACGTAAGGAAGCTCATTTCTAGACAGCCTACACTGGACTCATTACACTTCAGACTGTATGGTATAAATAAATATATCAACATTAACATATATAGTTCTTTTAATAAATTTCTTAAATTTGATATTATTGAAATGGCGAAGGTGTCACTCACTCGGCGGGGAGGTAGAGTCATCGAGATAGATGGCGGGCAGCGGCTGCAGCACCAGCACCGGGGCGGCCGGGTTCGAGACGCAGCCGACCGCGCACCGCACCACCGCGCCGCCCCCCGCGCCCCCGCCCCCCGCGACGCCCCCGCCCCCCGCGCCGCCCCCGCCCCCCGCGACGCCCCCGCCCCCCGCGCCGCCCCCCGCGACGCACACGCACGCCACCAGCAGGTTCCCGTCTGACGACCAGTCACGTAACATATTGCATCACTAACACTCCCTATACTCTCACTCATTTACAATAATACATATCAATAAATAACTCAGTTCAACAAGTCTACTCTACAATCTGGACAAATACAAAGTTTTCCTCTCAGACTAAAGCTGTCTTAATACTAGAGTTATAAAAAGCGATGCTAACTTTTATAGGCGATTGCAGCGTGTGTGACATGGTCTCGAGTGGGGCGGAGGCACTCGGTGGCGGTCAGCGCGGTCTGAGAGCCCGCCGGGGAGCCCTCGGCCTGCGGGGGCGGAGTCAGTACGCACACTAGCCCACTCGCGGTCACCACGCAACCACCATCACATCCCACACCGCTGTATAAATTTATAAACAATCATTATTTTAATCATCTTTAAAAACCGTTCTAACTATTATATATGCATTATGGCTAAGGCTATACTTAGTTAATTACAATTGCTGTGTTTTTTGTATTGCTATTCACACCATTAGAGATATGTAGAGATGTGAGTATGCAGGTATCACACGGAGTACAAAGACTTTGAGAAACATACCCAAATCCTTTGAGAGTAGGCGTTGACCTGAGCATCTGAATCCTTTCTGTGATGGGAACTTCTGGTTTCTTCTCAACAGCTATTATCCTACGGCCAGGGTGGAAGAACGCAGACTTTATCATGTGTTCTCCTGAAGTTATATTATAATTATATAGGACCTATATTAATCTGTTGGTGGACATATGTCTCTACCAAGGTCCTACACAGTTTATTATAATATACTCTCTACCTTATGTACACCATGCTGTATTATGTGGGCGTCCTATGCTACATATTGGTTTCATTTGTGTGAATGCTTTTAGAGTGTGCATTAACAATTATTCTAATAAAATAAAATAGCAAACTGTGTATTTAATTAAATCAATTCACTATTTAATGAGGTAGTTTTAATTATTTTAGTAACTCCTGAAT
The DNA here is from genome assembly GCA_947532125.1 of Saturnia pavonia. Taxonomy (NCBI): domain Eukaryota; kingdom Metazoa; phylum Arthropoda; class Insecta; order Lepidoptera; family Saturniidae; genus Saturnia; species Saturnia pavonia. The sequence goes on from OX383921.1 coordinate 9,762,587, forward strand.
CTATTTTATAGACTACACTATTGGAACCTTACAATAAACATGACAAACTACAATATAATATTGTCTTTGTAAATAAATAACTCGTAGATTAATGTCAAAGAGAGTGTACCTGGAAAGTTTGCTGTGTAGAGACAAACCCAATCATTGAGTAAGTAATCTTTCTGTCCATACACAGAGACTTCTCCAACTGTGGTCCCGATTAATAACTGCTTGCCTTCAATGTCCCATTCTAGTACTGATATCTGATGAAAAATATTAACAGTTCTGATATATATAAACTTGCTACACATAAGTTCATTTGCAAAGTTGGCAATGGCATCCCTGTATACATAAAATATTATTTAAGGTCTTACATAATCTGATTGTATATGTAGTGGATTATCAAGTGAATGAAGTACCAATTGTTGGTCTTTCAATTTATTACAGACAGGCACTGTATACAATGACTTTTAATACCTAACAAATTTATAATCTTCAAACAATGTTCCTTCATTCAAATTGTGGCCCCTTGCTAGAACACGCCAGGGAAGTTTTGTGCCAGCTTAAAACTCATGCTCCTTGTTGAAGTGAAACTTCTTATGCGACTTTCAACACGTTAAACGTTAACTCACATTATCGGTCTCTCCTCTTTGTGTGAGCCAGAGCGGGAGAGTAAATGTCGGTGTGTATGTATATTGCACACTGTTTAAATAAAATATAAAATATCTTTTAAAATGAAGTTTCACTTCTATCGTGTGTGAATCGCACACACACCTTTTTGAAGTGAAACTTCTTATGCGACTTCCAAGCGTTAAACGTTAAATGTTAAAGCGAGAGAGCAATATATTATCGGTCTCTCCTCTTTGTGTGAGCCAGAGCGAGAGAGCAAATGTCGGAGTGGATGTATATTGCACACTGTTTAAATAAAATATAAAATATCTTTTAAAATGAAGTTTCACTTCTCTCGTGTGTGAATCGCACACACACCTTTTTGAAGTGAAACTTCTTATGCGACTTCCAAGCGTTAAACGTTAAATGTTAAAGCGAGAGAGCAATATATTATCGGTCTCTCCTCATTGTGTGAGCCAGAGCGAGAGAGTAAATGTCGGTGTGTATGTATATTGCACACTGTTTAAATAAAATATCTTTTAAAATGAAGTTTCACTTCTATCGTGTGTGAATCGCACACACACCTTTTTTTTATTATTTATAATCCAACAGTATTATTCAAAATGCCAACTATATACATTGCAGCATATAGGGTATATATTGAAAATCTATGAATATAAATATATTCCCCTACATAATAAAACAAATAATCCGAAAAAAAAACGCTACTTTAGTCATTATTTCAAACTGATTAGATGTAACTAGTAAAAACTGTTAATAAACAATATAATCTTCTCTTCTAACTGGTCAAATGATTAAGACTGCAGTAAACCAATACAATGAAAACATTTATCAGTTGATTCCTACCAACTGTGAAGATAGTGCTAATCTTTGAAACTAAGTAGTTCTAATGAAATCTTAACAATAATACCACTTAAGGATGCTTTTTTACCACTGTATGTGTATTATTGCATAATTTTGTGCATTATACAATACTAGCTGTGCCCGCGGCTCCGCTCGCGTGAACTTCAGAATGCTGTCGGTCGAGTGCCAGCGCCTACAAAATGCTTATTGTGGGTTATTCTTAGAAGACAGACATGCATATTACTTCCTTTTTTGTAAGTAGGCCTTTTTAAGATCTACAATTATATAGTATTAACTATTCTATATTATATTATATATATATATATATCCAAATTGGTTCATCATTATCGTGACTGCTTATTTCGTATGTTACTTTGGGTAACAAAATATATCCTGTAATCTGGCCAGATAACGTAGCTCTGGATTGAAGGAAAACCCATGTAAATCTGATTAGTATAGTATAGGCTATCTAGCATTAGGCTACACCTCTCAGCTACCCTTAAATATTGATTTTTGTTAAGTAAGTCGGACGAAAACGCGCACCCGAACTGCTTTATCCGCGCGCGCTGGCGTAATGGTTAGTGATAGGTAAATACGATGTTCTACAAAAATATTGCTCCTAAACATCTAAAAAATGTCTGCGATACTTTATACATAAGCCACAATAAGGTATTTTGTGTTTTTTTTTATTGAAAATTGAAAAGTGTGTTATTATTATTAGGCATGCTATTAATCCGTACGAACGAAAGTTACTTCATCATCAAAACAATTTATGTGGATAAACTTTGCCCTTTATAGCATGTTATTTGAACGAATAGTTTGGGAGATAATGTAAAATTAAAACAAGTCAACACTCGGCTCCGGCCTATGACTACAGATGTAGTCGGGCGATTTTTTTTTTTTTTTTCGAACTGACTATACTGTTAGCCTTAGGTGCCCTGGAGCCTTTACAGCTTTTACAGCTTTACCGGGCTTGGGGGCGAGCGCTTAGGGCACTCAACCACGAAAGCTAAGCAACAACATCCGAGGGTGCCAAAGTGGCCGAACCTCGGCTCGGACTGTGGCGCGCGTCGGGCGAACGAGCTGTGCGAGTTGTGACGCATAACCCTGGCCGCCCGATAAAAATATGTTCTATACTGAAGTATTATTTTTGAAGCGATGATAGCGCAGTGGTAGCGTGTACGACTTCACGTCGATTGACGTGAGTTCGAATCCCTACAATGTGCCTGAGCTTTCGGTGAAGGAAAACATCGTGAGGAAACCATAGCATGGTGGTAGGGCATTTTCTAATGCTCGCTTGGCTAGCTACCACCCTCAAGTTGAAAATCTGCCGCCAAGCACCAATAGGTGTGTTCCGGCCGCTGCACTTGAGAGCCAGTTTTCCACTAGGTTTAGCGTGTTAACATCTTGGGCCACATCGTCACTTAACATCAGGTGAGATTGTGGCCACTACGCCAAACCATTAACGATAAAAAAAATATAAACCAGCAATCAGCGATTTCTTTTAAATTATACGCGGGAGAAACCGCGGGCACAGCTAGTTTAAAAATATATTATTTAAAATGACTTTGTAAGACTGGCAGTACTTACAAATTAATCGATACATATTATAAAACTAAACGTCTGTATGTGTGTCCGTTTATGTTCTTTTCACGCGATAAACACCAATCAGATTTACATGGGTTTTCCTTCAATCCAGAGCTACGTTATCTGGCCAGATTATAGGATATATTTTGTTACCCAAAGTAACATACGAAATAAGCAGTCACGATAATGATGAACCAATTTGGGAAAAAATCGCTTTTGGGGAGATTAAATGGGTCACGCATAGTAAACTATAAGAGTCATATCAAATTAATGTAGGACATAATTATAGATCTTTAAAATTCCTACGAAAATGTTTGCGATAACATATGTATATCCTCTAAGAATCACCCACAATAAACATTTTTGGGAAAGCACAGTTCGGGCGTGCGCTCGACCGACAGCATTCTGTAGTCTACGCGAGCGGAGCCGCGGGCACAGCTAGTTTCATATAAAACTAAAATATTTGCACAAGTAGGTAGGCAAGGACAGTGAATACTCACAGGATTAGCAGTGCTCATAACTTTATGACTGTCCCAGGGTGTATCCAAGTCACACACATAGACATGGCCTCCCCATGTGTCCCCATCAGTGTCAGACAATTCAGTAGGTGATGAGAATGCTATGATATTACCAGTGGATATTGTACATATTGGCCGTGCTACATCCGTGTCTGTTATACTGAAACGATAAGAAATAATGTTTTATTCAATGTTCTTTTATCGAATTTGATTACAAACTGTGTTTATTTATATGACACTAGACATAGTAAGAGTACTTACTGGATATGAGTCCTTCAAGCTTTTGGAACAACAGTGAAACAATAGAGTAGGAAGTTGACTGATTTATTAAAATTATAGCACCTACCTACATATATCAGTCATCATACAATATGCCAATCTTACAATTACAACCTAGTCTGTTTAGAATTCTGAATATAACTAATATAACTGCTTGTCTGTCAGATTAAAAAGCACTCTACAAGCTTCAAACTGCTACTTTGTTTCTACCGAAATGTCACTAAACCGAATAAATCATTATAATCATTGAAAAATTAGGCTTTGTAATTCCGAAATTAATAGTAAAAACTTTCATCTAAATATGTAGATATTTACAAAGTTTTAATTTACACAAAATAATTGTGTGTTTAAAAGTTTTTTAAAAGACTAGAAGGAGACCATAGAATGCATGGATGGATTGTGTAAAGCACAGATTCGAGACAAAGGCAGACGGAATCCATCAGAACATGACAAGGTTCATTCGATTGTGTAAATTTTGAAAGGAAGCATCATGTAATATTAGCACCCGTGTGTTTTAATATCATATAAAAATATGCCGTCTTGTGTGTAATTGTGTGTAACACTGTAAAAATTCTTCCTGAAAACAAAAAAGTATGACAGAGTATCATTTCATAGGTAACAAAGCATATTTCAATATTTAGTCCAGTCAATAAGTTAAAAAACATGTTAATTCTTGTTCCTGGTTCTAAAAACATGTGTGATAGCTCATTTGATTCAGAGTGATGTCTAGAAAAAGGTATCTCAGCATTTTTAGCACATTCAAAATTGCAATTATTATTAACAACATGGGATTTAAAAAAATATATATTCAGTTTTTCGTTAATAACTCAAAAACTATTAATATCTAAGAATTTTAGAAAAAATATCTTTAAATAGAAGGAAGTTTCCAATAAGTCCCGACTCCAATATTTATAATTTTTATTTACCACCGAAAATGGGTCTATGTGGGGCCATTATGGCATTAGGTGTATAACACTTAAACACATTTGTTTGTATATGATTAAATATCAATTTAAATAAATTATTCTATTATCTGAAAATGAAAGAGTAATACCAACTTTTTCATAAATGCTATATAACTGGTAACTAAATAATTTTATTCCAATTTCCATTTTGACAAATGATGCCATAAAACTTTAAATAATTGTCCTACTACATTTTTGCTTCTTGGAGCTCTTCTTTTATATTCACATTAAAAAATCAAGGCATGAAAGCTTATAAAAGCTTATTATATTGTTTATTGTAATTTTTTAAATTTAACACAAAATGAAATGCTAATAAATGTTTTATTCTTTCAAGTGTTCAGATAATAGCATTTTTTTTTCATTTGATTTATAATACTACAAAAATACATTTTATATGTTTTGTAACTGTTTTCAGTGGTAGTGCACCCCATGCTGTAATGGCCGCTCGTAGACCCATTTTATTCACAAATCTGTCACGAATAAATAAATAAATTCTTTCTTTCTATAAAATTGAAAGATGGATATTAGGTAGCTTGTTTGTTTGACAACTATCTATAAACACCAAAAGAGCTAGTGTTATGGTTTAAAGTAAAAATTATAGTGAATCCTAGACAATTTAGTGTCTCAGTCATAAATGATTATGACATCGGAACCATTAAGCATAGGTATAGTAAGTTAAAAAATAAAGAAAAGAAAATATTCATTGATAATAAAAAATAAAGATGGCAGATATGTTTAGTTGAAAATTGGTAGTTATGTAAAGGTCAGTGGGGTGCTTTTAAATACAAAATCATTTTTTGATGACAGATGATTGATTAACGACTACACTGCTTGAGGGTTAAAAATAGCAGTAAAACTTATTTTAACTACCCTGCCAACATTATTCACATGGTTGCAATCTGGTTGTCATGGACACACAGCTAAATGCAGGTCTCACTGTCCCACATCTGTTGTTCTGAAGGCTGAATCTGCCTTTTTCTCAATCTTTGGTGTAAGTGTAAGGTTTTATATTTGAATAAAAGGTGTCAATACTGACATGACAGCTGATAGAGTGGAAGAGGAATATACGTAGTGCCGACCTTACTTGCGTTATTATCCTATGGGATAAGGGTACGAAGAAGAATTGTGTGTATTGAGAATTTGTGATAATTGTTAGTTTCAGAGGAATATATTTACCTTTCGAAATGTGGAGGCTCGCATTTCAGTGGTTTGCGTCTCATTGAGTATATTAACTCCATGGTATTTAAATTGTTTGTTCTTATGTTCCTTTTAAAAACTTCATTAGATTTTTATGTAAATTATAAAACTACACAACACAAATAAATCGGTTCCTTCTTATTTATAGCACTGTTTACAACTTCGGTAATGTCCAAAGTTATGAAATATCGTATTTAAAATTATCTTGAATTGATTATTTACCAATACTTCCCATACACAAACAAACACGTTTGACAAAAGAGACACATGAAAACTGACGTACCCAAACGTCAAGTGCCATTGTCAGTGTCAATGTTGCCAGGGCCCTTAAGCTGAAAGTTACGTTGGTTTCCTTAAAAATTACATTGATACAGAAAAAGGAACATTTAAAAAAAAAAGTTTTATAAATATTTAGGCATATTCCTCATTGTTAAACGAATTCAAAAAGGACAACAACGACTAAAGATGGATTGAAGATCTCACACTATTCGCCGATGTACTCGTCAGTGTCGTTCGTCACTTTGCCATGCTACGATTAAACAGTTCTTGTTATGGAAAACAAAAACTACATAAAATAATAAATCTTTCTTGCGAGATTTTGAGTAATTAAAGAAAATATCTGTAATTTCTTCACATATAAATGTTACATCCAACTAATTCAAAATAATTTTATGGTTGTTCTCAAAACAAAATAAAGCTGATTTTCTAGGGTGAAATATAAATTCACTGGATCGATTCAGTACTATTTATTGATTTAAATAATTGTTTTTTTTTTGGTTAAATAAATCGATACTTTAATTAATCTATTTCATATCGCTTTATCCACGGATCACAACCATACGACAATTTATTGTACAATTCATGCCTATTGCCTTCGTACCTATCGTGCATATCTGCGATATTTTGAAAATTCTAAGAATAATTAATGAAAAACAGGTCGTACGGCGTGCAGGACAGAATTTTGTACCACGGGGAGCTAAAAAAAATTAAAAAGGTCATCCGCCTCCGAAGCTTAAAGTACGATAATTCTGGTCCAATATACGATAATTCAACGTGACTGATAAGGTAGCTGCCGCGCTTCAGATTGTGAACCCATGCCTAGTTTCAACCAGAATATGAAAAATTATAGAATTATATGAAAAAATTGAAATTTATTATGCACTTTTTATTGCTTTATACTTTTTTAATGAAGGTCTATGTCTATTGTACTGTTTCTGCTTCAGATTGAAACAGTCTATAGCTAACTTCACATCGCTATGCTAATCCCGGGCATTGCCCTTTCAATATCGAATTGTTTCCGAACGTAGTAGTCTTGAAAATGGCGGATCGTATAGTATCGTATTCCTAAAATTCACTGTGAACTTTGTATGCAAAAAATTATAAATGTTATGTGAAAATGTGATAGTTATGAATTAAAACATAAAGTGCTGTGTCGTTTTAGTGATTTCTACCATGTATCGGACAGGAATTTTCTGTTTTGACTTCAAAAACTGGATTTACTTGTTAGTGATTCTACATTTGTTTACATACGTTCAAGGTAAGCTAAGTCTAAATATTAGTTTTTATTATTGATCCGTCGTCCTTAGACATTTAATATTTACTAGTTATAATCAAAGATTTTTATTTATGCCGTAAGAGAGTTTTATTTTTCCAGGTTGCTATATAATTTATCGTTTTATTTCCGAAATCGTGATGTAGAAGCAGATATTTATTTTTAAAAGCGTATCTTTCCTTATGATTGTTAGTTATTGCCGTATTTAATAATTATTAATGGAATATTATTGGGCGCAGTGAACGGATACAATTATAATTTAATACTAGTCGTTTATCCTGTTTTTCGGAACGATTTGGGTTTTTTGTTAACTTAAAATACCTTGGTATAATGAATACCTATATCTTTATAATATTAGGTTAGTGATAACCATATCATAGTGCATCAACATTACGTTGCGTCGGCGAAAAACCGATAGAGATATAATATAATAAAAAAGTTTGTCTGACATAAATAACTTTATGTAAAGAATCATTTAAGTGCATAGTTTTTATAAGTTATTTACTTAATAAAATAGATATCAATGTATTTATTTTACTGTTATTGTTGTACTGGACATAAGTAATTTTATTGAAAAACAACTTTTTTTTTTGAAAATTTTTAATTAATTAATGTTTATAAATTAAATCATTATATTAAAATAATGTAGTCAGGTTGTATATTCAGACATGCAAGATCATAACTTGCTAAACATAAAGCAAACCAGAGCAAATATTACATTCTTAGGGGACTTGAACCTGGGTATTGTAGTTAATCACTATTTTTTTTAATACAACTAAGGTGACAAACAAGGATACAGCACACTTGATGGTAAGTGGCTACTGTAGCCTATGGACACTTGTAATACCATAGGTATCACTATTACTCTGCCGAACTTGAACCCCTAGCCCAAGGTACTTTGGAAGCCCTATTCACCGCAGGAACACAACACAAGGTTATTTGGCTGAGATCTTAGAGTAGAAGTATTCCACCAGTCAGACTATCCCAACTAGAGAGAAATCTCCAAAGAAATAAGGTTGCTTAGTAGTGGTAGTTTGCATTACATTATTAATGATAAGGTTTCTTGTTAGAATTTCAAAGTGAGACATAGTGAATATTAAATACTCTACCCAGTAGCCAATAGTAATTAATAAGTCTTATGAGGTGGCTGGTATCACTTAGATTATCACCATCACGTCGGGTCTTTACTTTTGGACTTTTATTTAAACTAATAGACCATCACTTCTACTCTATTATAGCATACCTCTGTAATAAAGGTGTCTCAAAACCGTCTGAGGCTTCAGAACCCTTATGGCTAATACTAGGTATAGTCAGATCGAAGAAAAGTAATAAGGTATGCAAGTTTCGAAAACTTCAAATTATTTGTGAATTTATCGAATAATTCGATTAAATTTTCGAATATTCGATTTTAATTCCGAATAATTAATTCCAAATTCGTTTATAAAAAAAACTAATTAATTATTTAAAGTTTGAATCAAATTTGAAAATTACAAATTATTCAAAAATATTACGAAATACGAATAATAATAATTCGCAAGTTGTAATGATTCGCACACTCTGTAACCTTCTTCACATTAATTAATCCTTTAATACATTAATCTCGCTTTTTAGTACTTATTTGTTTTTGTACACTCAGATATTTACATATATATATACTACTATTATAAAGAGATAAAGTATGATTGTGAGTTTCAGAGTTAGTCTGCAAGGGGTGATAGTAATCTCTGAAACTACTGAGCCGAATTTAACATTTTTTTCACTAATAGAAAGCTACATTCTCTCTGATGGTTATAGGCTATGTTTTATTTTGATTAGATTTTATTATATATCATTTGTAAACCAAGTCGGAAAAAATATCCCGTTTCGCTAATATACCGAGTGCGCTGCTCAAACTGAAGTAGAGTTAAATTAATTAAAATAAAATAATGGTCTATTAAAACAATATTTAGAACCATTAAATTTTATCATAAATAAATCGTTTTTTTTTCACACTGTGCCACCAAAACAACAATAATCCTGTGTATAAGAGCATAAGAGGAAGTCTCTGTTAAAATTTGGTGATTGCATGTTATCAAAAAAGCCGAAAAAAAATTGTAGTTTTACTTCTTTTTTTAAGAATCGGCTATTAATTTGAGAATAATAAAATTACATGTTTTTTAATCGAAGTATTTGGAGAAAAATCGGCGTGTGATAATTATTAATATTACTATTGTAAAAAAATAAAAAACAAAAATAGGTTTATTTTTAAAATCTCGAAAACTGCTTGAGATTGATAGCTGAAAATTTGTCTGATTTTTTAAATTTGGTATCTAAATGATCGCCTAAGTGCCGATAGAAAAGGCCGTGCGGGCAGATTGCTTATCCGGCTATGCACTTTACTTGCCATTTATAATATACCTTTTATGACTTGCGCGTCACATATGCTACCTACGTTGATCGTACTATGCTAGAAACCTTTACGCGGGAGCCAACAACAAGTGTATAAAGTTCAACCCAATTGGAGTAACGAAGCACGAACCCATAGGACATAACCACACAATCGTATTTTTTATATGTAAGACTGCTTAGATCCCTACTTAAAAGCGTAATGTTATCACTACGTTAGTATAGATCTTTCTTCGGGTTCCGTCCTGATAACACCGAAAAATATATGAAGGACATGCATTTGTTGAATCGACCCACATCCCATCTACTGTACTTTTATGTAACTATGCCACCAACACTCCGATCCATCGGCATGGAGCCCTTGAGCCAAGTAGCCGCTCTCGCGATACAAGTGACTCTACAATCACTAGCTTTCACAGCCATACATGACACTGCATTATACACACATGCACAACACACATAGGTACATAGGTTCTGTAAGGGACCTTTTTTTTTCTTTTTTTTGCCTAGTTATAGTAGACAAAAATTTTCAGACCACTAAATACACATACACATGTTCCTTTCCTCCTCCCAGGGGGCAGAAACATGTATATCTGTATAGTTAGTTTAGATCGAATTACGGATAGGGAATTAGTCAGATCGCGACTTAATTGCATACGCGCAACAGTCCGAGTCCGAGCACTTTGGCACCCTCGGATGTTGTTGCTTAGCTTTCGTGGCTGAGTGCCCTAAGCGCTCGCCCCCAAGCCCGGTAAAGCTGTAAAAGCCGTAAAGGCTCCAGGGCCCCTCAGGCTAACGGTGTAGTAAGTTCGAAAAAAAAAAAAAGCTACCAACATTCAGTTAAGCGCCAAAAATATCTGTACAAAGTTTAAGTTTAAACGGGCGACCGATGCGCGAACACATAGAACTCGGACGCACAGACATTACATTTGTGAACAAGATTGTATACCCGGCCACGCGGATACTTGTTTATCTAAAAAAAATATTATAGAATTTACTCGCGGGCGGTTGCTAGTACTATATAATATTATAAAGCTCAGGAGGTTTTTTTATTTTTGTTTGTGCTAAAATCTGGAACTGCCAGTAAGATTTGAAATATAGTTTTTGCATATTATAGGCTATTTATTGAGAAACGTTAGGTATAGGCTATCTAAAATTACGCTACGACTCTTAGGAGCGGCGCAAAGACATACAGAAAGTATGCTGAGCGATAACGATATACGAAGTAATAGTGCAGGTGGGCTGTGTGATTCGGCACGTAGTTTGCTTCGGATGACAAGGGAGGGTTGGCGCTAGATGAGAACTGAAAAAATAAAATAAAAGCGAGGGAAACCGCGGTGCTCAGCTAGTTAAATCAATACCGGTCAGAATTGGTTAATGTCAATTATACTATTTTGTGTATCTATAATTTCCAATGTGTTCTACTACCATAAGGAGAAAATACATTGCATTTCTAGCAGCCAGCTGTTAGTTCGTATTTTTGTCTAGTTGATTCACACACCCACACACTCACACACACACACACACGCACACACACACCCAAGCGCACACACACGCGCACACACACATATGCACGATATTCGTATTATCTTAAATCTTGTAACGAAACTAATGGAGACAATTAATTAACAATGTAAACAAGGTGGCCCGCGCCATTGTGCTTTGGAACTGTTCCAATTATAATAAAACTCTATAAGTAACATATTGTGATGGCTTTGAATTAATTATTATAATTAGTCTCACTTTAAATAGCTTCTTTATTTAGACCTCTACTGGATCTACATGATTTGTATATCTGAAATAGGCACAATGACTACACTTTAGGAGTTACATTATAGCATATAGTGCAAGATGAGTGGCGATTGTCTATAAATGAGGATCTGTCCTTATACCTTTCTATCTATATGCACTAGAATTATAAAATTCAAGAGATTGTTTTTTCGAATCAGGGATGTTATGGATATTCGTATCCGTAACCGAAATCGAATATCCGAAATACAAATATCCGTTACCGTGTCTGATATAAATGTTTCGGATAATTTCGGATAGGAGGAAGACGAATGAGCCATTATCAAATAAAATACTTATAATTTAAGTAATAATTATCTAAAATATAGTTAACATTGTTCATTTATAAATGGTCTAATATAAATTTTAATTCTTCTGTATCTATACCTTCTATGCATATTATAAAACTCATATTTAGTAAACTCATAGTTTGTCTATTCGTTGAAGTTCTTTTCACACGAAAACCACTTATAAGATTTAAATGGGGTTTTTTGAAATTCATAGCTACGTTATCTGGTCGAGTTATCAGGTAAAGTAACTTATAAACTAAGCAGTGACCATAATAGTGAATCAATTCGAAAAATGGACGCGTTTGAGGCGCTTAAATGGCTTAAGCTGAGTAAACCATAAAAGATATATCAGATTAATAAACTATAGAATTGTACATCTAAAAGTCAGCGATAGCATATGTCTATCTTCTAAGGACCACCCACAATAACAATTTTTGTCTAAAATAACCGAAGGGCGACCGCCATGGCTGGGAGGGGGGATGGATGGCGGGCACATCTCCTGGATATATATAATATGTAAAAACCTTCTCCGTATAGGTATGCCTATACCATAGAACAGAATCTGCGTGACAACCATCGCATTAGCGAATGATTAACACACTATGCAAAATCGGACGACAACATATCTCAAACAGTTCAGAGGTTGCGAGTGGTTTTCAGTATTATTTCACAAATATACCAGCCCGGTTTCAGAGGAGTTTTCTTTCGCGGACGCTCTGGACGTGGAATGAAGTCCCTGCTGAGGTTTTCCCTGGAGAGTACACAGTATGGGGTTCTTCAAAAGAATAGTGACCAGATTTTTAACGGTTCATGAACGTACATGTGACGTAGGCGTGTATGTAGACTGTGGTAACCATTTACCATCAGACGGAACTCACGGTTATTTGCCACTATCGTGGTATAAAAAAGAAAACTAAAAAGTAATAATAATAACCTCTATGAAACTTTCTTTGTAATTGTGGCAACGGTAGTCAATTTTCATATTATTGAGCAGTATTCTTGTTTATATAGTAACAGAATACCCAAGACAATGTATCACGGACAGAGCTTGTAGTCAGCAGTGAAGCTGAATAAATTATTCGCCTGAATCGTCGTCTTCTAATAAAAGCATATGCTATATGTCGTTACGTGGATAGTCGTTATAGTCATTTGCAGTATTCGTGTAACCTGAAAAAGTTCTTTTCTAAACCACTGATCACAATTTTTAACGACTGTAATTAAACTATTTTATCGATAGTAAGCGGAACTTTTTTTGGGTACTTTTTTATCTTGTAGTCTCAAAGGGATTACATAAATAGAACTGTAACTAATTTCGATACCTAATTAATACTTTTACGGATCGGGCAGATTTTTTTACATATTGTAAAATTTTTAGAAAAAATTAATAATATCCATAATCGAAATTATCCGAAACAATCGTATATCCGAAATAATTTCATATCCGTATCCGTAACCGAAATCGATTAAAATTAAAACTCTTAAGATATCCGTATCCATATCCATAACCTCATATCCGTAACATTCCTAGTCTTAACGCACTAATCTCATGAAATACCAGTCAGATTTGAAAAAATCTTCTAGCATTTCATAACCTATTTATTTAGGAACGTTATAGGCAATATAACTTCACGTTACGACCTTAAGGAGCGGAGCAGTAACCATGAAGGGCTAGCAATCTGGCAAGCTGTAGGCAAATGGGGTCAACGATAGGTTACACTGGCGCATTAGCCGCTGAAGAGTTGCTTGAAGAATTTTCCTACCTAAGGAAATTACCATCAGATGATTTCACCATGTGTTACGGGGTTCACTTCTAGTCTGACACGAGTGCCGATAGAGAATTGAACTCGATAAGTCTTGATAAAAACAACATCCTATCTAAATACCCACGCGAAACAAAAATATAGATCGTATACTGATATACCTAACATACACAACGGCTCTTCTCTCCCATATATTGCGTGGTAAGAGTGAGAGAGAGAAGCGATCGCACGAACACCACCGGCTAAGTTAGCTAGATACCTATGTGGATTGTCGTCAGTCACTTATTCTGTCAGGTTAGATAAGCGGGCAGAATGCAGTTCCAACAGGGCAGCTTTCTAGACCCGTCGCGACATTTCTATAAAATCTACGTTTCACACATGCATACATGAATTATAATAATGTACTATATAATAACGTAGTGGAAATCGTTACAAACAATAACAGTACTGATATTTCTAAAAGCAATGATGGCTCAGTTGGCTATGCGTGTATGGACAGCGCTTCGATCGAAGTCAGTTCGAAACCCTACAATGAGGATACATCGAGATGAAACTATAGCAAACCATATTTTCTACAGTAGCTACTAGACTCAAGCTGAAAATCTGTCGCCACCTATAGTTGTGATCCAGCAACTGCACTTGAGAGCCAGTCCTTTCACTAGGCTTAGCATGTCACCATCTTGGGTCACATTGTCACTTAACATCATCGTGATGCTGTGAGATTGTGGCCGTATGGATAAAATAAAAAATATGTATCTACCATTCTCATGCCTTCGACATGACAAATGGGTTGATATACGTTTAATATGTACATCAGCATAATGCATGTATTCTTCATTATACTCGTACATCGTCGAGTGGCAAGCGTTTGCTAGTTTACAAAATGCCGAAGGCAAATTGAGGATGCTTCTAATCGTATGCATTTGGCAATTATTTGAGGTCTATCTTTGCCCCCGTGCTTTCACCTGCGTATAATTTGAAAGAAATCGCTTATTGATGATTTATAATACAACAGTATAGATAATATTTTTATCGGGCAGCCAGGGACATAGACCCGAGCCGAGTGTTGAATTAATTTAATTTTACATTATCTCCTAAACTATTGGTTCAAATATCACGCTATAAAGGGCAAAGTTTATCTTCATAAATTTGTCTTGATGATGAGATAACTTTTGTTCGTAAGGATTAATATGCCATACCTAATAATAATGCTCATAAATCACTTTTTAATTTTTAATAAAACTGTTACAAATTACTTTATTGTTTAGATGTATGTACTGAGGAGTATTTTTGTAGAAAATTGTATGTACGTTTCACTAACCATTACGCTATTAGAATAGATTAGTATAAATAAATAAAATACAGGTGCGGATCAAGAGACTAAAGGGGGTTGAAAGGGGGTCATAGATTTAAGTTTCTAGAAGAGAACTAACGAATCTTACGATGTGTTGATGACATAGGTAACGTAATATATTCTCCTCGTAATATATTCCTTATTTAAACTCGCGAAAAATTGATTTTCAAATAAAAATGTATCAGATAGGGGATATTGTATGTTTTGAATTATGAGATAGATTACAAGCTAAAACTTGGTTACTACTTACTACAATTGATAAGTGCGTTGTCAACCGCACCCTTTAGAGCTTAAGACAACAGCCCGCACCGCAGCGTCAGCATCGCTGCTTGCGACAAAACTTGTTGCAGCGTGTCGGTGTGTCGCTGTGACGTGACGCGACGCGACGCGTGCATCCACAAGACAATCTATGAGAAGTTCTACTACTTTGGTGTACAATTTACAAGATGTGGGTTTTGTTAAGATGTGATTCTCATGTTCTTATGAGCCGTGTGAGTAATGATTTATTGGTACTCGAGAATCTTTCAGCGGTCTTATTAGAGAAAATTAAAATCTGTTTTTACGCAAATCGGAAGTGTGTTAAATATTTAATGCGGCATTAAAACTAGACGTAAAGTGAGTCGAGTCGAGACGCATTCCGGATATTTCCGGTGCGTAAATTATTCGACGCCGACTGGTTTAGTCGTCAGGCGCGGTCCAACACACAGCGACTAGCTACTTAATCACTTAACCTTAAAAGATATAAAATTGAAGCAATGATGTACGATGTTGAGCGAATGATGAACTCAACAATGAAAAGAAAATATAGCAATATTCCGTAAACGAAACAACGGAAAACACAAATAACAATAACAATTTTAATATGAAACAAAAAACGTGACCTACAATACTAATACTTATATAATTATATTTTATTATTATTATATCATATAATCATTATATTATATAACAATATAAATATGTGTATCGATATCATTATATACAAAACGCTTGCTCAGTAGCGAGACGCCAAGCTTTTGGTCGTCATGGACAGCTGGATCTAATCTTATCAAAAGTATGGTAAGGACTCATCCAGGGTCTTCCCAAATTAGCAGAAAGCCACCAATGCTATTACGGCGATGTACAATATGTTTGTCAGAATCTCAAAATTAAGCACTTTTATTACATTATATCTATGTCTTAAATGTATCTATTGTGTATGTTAAAACAAGTGTTAGAATTGAAATTGTATCAATCATGTGCGGAGCAGGCGTCTTAGAAACTCTGAAGTCGATTTGTAAACGTGAATGCATATACAGTATGCCTGAATTTTCGGCGAAGGGACACGTTTTGATTGCATCATAGCATGTTGGTAGGCAACTTTCTATCATTTCCTATTTTAGTTAAATCCTGTAGGCAAGCATCAACCGATGTGTATAGTCCCGGTAGCTCTGAGCATCATGTTGCAGTGACAAAGAGAAAACAGTAACACCTAGTAACTTTTTTTTACTTAACATTAGCCAGTGACATTTCAATTTAATTCAATAAATAAAGGATAACAAAAAAGTGTTTAGACAAGTACAGGCAAATGCTTTATTTCATATATTTTTTTTTGTTTCCGATTAGAATACTGTTATGGCTGTAGGTGTGTTAATGATTTATTATAAACATACATCCAGTATTAGTAATCTTACCTGTGTTAGTAAAGAAATCTAAGCACATATTTCAAACATGCTTACTCGTATACAAGCAAAATCACTAGCTTTTATTGTACGCGGAAAGATTTTTAGTCAGTTCTGTTCAGTTGTGAAGAAATATGTTTTCTACTCAATTTGATGTCTTCAGGACCATAAGAGCTTTATGTTGTTATAGGTTATAATAATATTTTATTGGTTAAATAGTTTGTACGTAGTCATGTTATAGCTTTTTATACGACATGACTTTTACGCATTGCAAAGTTGACGTCGCTATTTTTACATTTAAAAGGGTAGGTACTTACTCGTATTTATTTAGTCCAGCCTGTAGTGATCACTCGATTGAATTTACTCGTTTAAATTGTGCATACATAATAACTTAGTCCAAAGAATACAATAGACGTAACGTTTATAACGTGCGAGTGAAGTCACCTGAAGGGATACCAGATAGCAAAGGAATAAATACCATTTCGCTCGAAGTATTCGCGAGCCGTGGTCGAGAGCGCACGTCACTCTTTAATTTTAAATTATAAAGTAATTATGCCGTACTACTTAGTAAAAATGTGTACAAACATATTAGCCAATCACAAAAATAATACTTTATTGCAATTTCACAGCTAAATATTATGTAAATACATTTCTAATTAATTGGTAAATATTTTATTCCTCACAACGGAATCGTACGGTGTTTCCACAGTCAACATTCCAGGAAAAATAAAGTGTTGATTTATTGTACATTTTTAACAAAAAGGATTTATATTTATTATATTTACATTGATCTCGTTAGAACGTACTTTACCTAACAAAATAATGAACTATAAAATTTTCAGAGAGGTTATATGGTGGTCTTTATATGATATTACTTGCGCCTTTAAATTTACCAAGGATAGCGATTCTTTCAAAAAAAGATTGATTTTTAAATGTTTTGAATCGAAGTCTGATGAATCGATTCACAAAAAAATCTATGCCTAAAAGATCGATTGCGTTTTTTGCATTTAATAATAATAATTTAATGTAAATGCTGATTATGGTTTCTCAGTCCATGGCCGTGCTTCTTCTATGAAGGTAGCAAATGACAAATTTCACGTTAATTTTATCGCAGTGCAACACTAAATCTATTGCAATAAATTTTCCTTGCGGTTTAAAAGTAGCACTTGCAGTGCGCGGTAATGTTTATTGTCACTACTTCGCTCCTAAGCGCGCCTCGTACTGTTTATGTTACATAGCCAATAACTGTCCTCGATAAATGGATTATAAAGTTGTAAAATAATTTTTCAATTGGACTTTTCCATCTGTACACACTATGCATTCCTGCCACAATAGAATATTCGGAGTAAGTGAAAGAGGGGACGCTTGTAACTGCGTTTCAGCCACGGCTCCCACCACTATCTCACTTGTTGGGTCAAGGGGAAACGCACTCGCGTACTGCTTCGTAAAAAGTGGCTTTCAATCATTACAATGTTTAGAAGCATCTGGATTCAGGATGCAACCGTAACAAGTCTGTCATCAAATACTTAAGTGTGATCCGGCAGCTGCATCTGAGCGTAGCGTGTTATCTCCAGCCATATCGTCACTTGTCATCGGCTGAGATTGTGGAATGTGGGCCTTTATTTATTTATTTGTCCATAAATATGAAAAAAAACAACAGTTAATAATATACAAGAACAAAATATATATGAAGAATGGAAAATATATATTTTTACTTTTATTGAGGAAGCTGCCGAGCTATATAAGTTCACACGCTACGACCTTAAGGAGCGGAGCAGTAACCATGGACGTATAGCAATCTGGCAAGCTTACACGAAGTAAGAACAACTATATAGGCTACACGGGTGCGGTGAGGACGCGGCGGCGCGCGCGACGCGACGGGGCACGCTGGTGAATTGCACGAATAAATTAAACACGTGTGAAACCGTGCGGCACAGGCACAGCCATTAGTAAGATTTTAAAGACAGAAATTAAAAAAATATATCGGTATTAATGAAAAAGTGAATATTAATAATTAAACGAAAGGAATCAAACTATATTGATATTGCTGCTGTTAACATATTATATTGATTTGTACTGGAGCTGTGTTATATTATTGTAATCCGCGAAGGCCTGCTGCCTGCTGCCTGCTCGCGTGCTGGCATAACGAGGGTGTCTACTAGTACCTCGCAACTATGTGTTCTCGTTAGTACCACCCAGTCGCGTACTAGGGCTGCGACACTATGCCGGCGGATATTATATGCGTTAGCGGATATACCACACAAATTAATGCACATATGTTATAACTAGTTTGACAATTTAAAAGTATAATAACATATACACGGTAATCAGAAAACCTATTGAAGTGCGTTTTCGCTAATGTTGCCACTTCTACTGGTAAATAACTGACTAAAATTCACGAAAACAAAGTGATCTATTGTCTGAATTGAGTAATAAACAGAAGCGAATATAATTGAAAGTCGTATCATAGACGTTAAAATATCTCTGTAAAACAAAGCATTTTTGCAAAATTTGTTTAAATATCATTACTTATTCGTGAACAGTTTAGTATTCTTAAAGTTCAAAGGATTTTATACAATTCGCATTCACCCAATTGTAGCTTAACTCTAGTGTCATCGCATCGTAGCATAAACAATGTTTTTTATATATTTTCTATACAAATAATAAAATTGAAGTTTCTGTTTGTAATGTCAAAATAACAGCTTTTTACAAAGCGCAAATTAAAGTATACGTATACGGTGCCTACTTACTTATAATAATAAAACTTGTAATTTTTGTCTGTGTGTCTGGCGGGTCTTTCGCTGACATAATATAGCTAATGCATGATGATATGATTTAAACAGATTAGCCGCCTCATCAGTGAACTTATCACCTAATATAATATTTTATTATAGATTCCAACGTGTAGTTCTCTTCAAATAAATATCTATGAAGGTTGACATCACTAGTGCGTGCGTTCGCTGCCGTCGCGTTACGTTGTTGCGCTTGTTAATTATAAGTTTTTGCTTATGTGCTAATACTGGATGTAGACAGGTTTGTGATCACTGATTAACTCGCCACTAGTTATACTCCGGATATAATAACTAGCTCTAGGAGAACACGCCGACTACGCCGCGCTAACCACGCCGCGTTAACCACGCCGCGCTGGGCCGCGCCAAACGCACTGCGGCGCATGCGCACAGCGCGCACCACGCTATTATAATATAACTATGTTTTTAAACGAATTCAAACAGAACGAGTATCATTTAATAGTTCGTACTAGCTGGTTCGTCGACCTCCTTAAATAGTTATTATTTCATTGCATTTTTCCTATATAACCCTTTAATATAAACTTTGAAATAGGGAGGTACATCAAGAAAGCACCATACATGATTTTGATTCTGATTTACCTAGGAAAAATAAATCGTCGGTATAATAATTATAATAAACAAAAAAATAGATATTGTTTACTTGTTTTCAATTTTATTTGAATTTATTTTCTAACGAAAATATTTACTAGATTTGTATTATTAGTACGAGCAGTGTCGATATACATTACGAGGTCCTCGCACGTCCGCGACCCGTAAGCCTATCAGTCGTTCTAACTGTGGGTGGGTTATTATTCCCCGCTACAAGTCTTATGTTATAAAAAAGGGAGTTGTGAGACATTTAATTTGTAATCTTTTATATTTAATTAGTTGTATAGTGGTGCGATCACCAGGACAAACTATAACAACCCGTTCCCACGGAAACTCTGTGTAAATATGATAATTCCTATTAAACGTTCTTAATACTCATGGGAAGATCAGTGTAGACATTGGCTTAGCAAGTAACGGCAGTCGTACTGGTCGTCCCGATCTGTCCACAATCCGCACACTTATAAATATTAGTAATTAATTAAACTTTAATTATTATATTTAAAATTTAATTACCAGTTAAAACTGTTTTTATTAATACATAGCTCCCGTAATTTTGAATAGATACATTTTTTTAGTTTATAATGAGAACGTTTTTAGGCAGATGATAGTTGGCAGGCGGCCGCGGGTTAAGTCTCGAACCTTCGAGAACAACGCTGGGTACTGTGTATTTATTGGTCGACGACGTGACGTCCGCTCCGCTCATTACCGCTATACACTTGTTAAAATATCTTCTATAGACACACATTAATTAACTGTACCCACGGTGATGCTGCTATAGGAACAACTGTAACCGACTGAACTACGATGGCCATACACCAAGTGTGACATCCGTTATGTTGTCACCTCCCGGGATTAGCCGGCAGGGGTCCGCACCTGCTGGGTCGCGAAGGGCTACAGTATACATAGTGATAAACCCTTCACAGTACCCTTACGGTGTGTCGCATTTCGGGATCAGATAGTGTACGTCCAGCTAGTGAGAGGCTCGCAGGTCGGCATGGCAGCGACAACCGGCGCTTGATTATTGATCTCTTGACGGTCGCTGTTGTTTTTGTACTGTTCTTATTACCGGGTACAGACGTACAGCGCCCTCACTTTGTCTTGCTACTTTATGTAAAGTTTTAATTGAAACCACTGCAATAGCAGCGATTCAATTTAAAATAATTTTGTAGCTATTTACCCCGAGTCCCGGGAGTACGATCCTCGAGTTTCCGATAGAACACGTACTCCCCGTACGCACCGGTGTGTACGTGCGTCTGCGGACGTGCCCCGGGCAACAAGCGGCAAGCGACAACCCTGCGAGATACACCCGGGTGGACAATGATAACGCTGTCATTATTTTCTGCTCACAATTTTATTTTTACGCATGTTATTGATAATTTATTTAGAGTATTTTGTTATTTTATTTCTAATAAGTAATATTAATAATTCTTATAGCATTTGAGCAATGACATAATCTTTTACAACATTCCATGAAAAACTATCAATCTGTTTCTGAGTTAAAGCCGGTCATCAGACAGACAGACAATATGTTTATGTGAGAAGTGCCCTTTATAATAGACTAGGCTGTGCTCGCTGCTCCGCTCGCGTGGATTACTAAAAAAAGGTTTTTATTATTTGTGCGGAAACCTAATTATTTTTCTAAAATAAAAGTAGCCTAAGTTATGCCTTATAACATCAGCTATTTGCCAGTGAAAGTCCACTAAAAATCGGTCCAAGTGTTTCGGAGATTACCCGGAACAAACAGATAGACGGAAACAAAGACAACAATTTTAAAAATTGTTTTTTTGTTATGGTTATCGTGTATACGCATATGCTTTTAGAAAAAAATGTGTTATTTTGACATTACAAGCAGACACTTCAACTTCACTTATTATATGTAATAATGTATTGATAAAGATATCAGGAAATGATACTTAAAGTACCCTACAGAAAATTGCAGCCAAATAATTAGTAGGGTTTCCAGAGCTCCTTGAGGAAGGGGGTTTCAAGGTAGGCAACGTAGGCAAATAGTGATACTTCTTTTCTTAGAAGCGTCTATAGGCTACGGTAGCCGCTTACCAACAGGCGGATCGTATGTTTGTTTGCTTTGCCGTGTTTCGATCCGAAGACAATACAAACTGACAAGGAATAACCTCATTTAGGATTCCCGGTTATTCTAAAGTACCTAGTATAATATATAAATAATTATAAGCTGTAATGAATATTTAACAACCAGTCGATGCACGCATTTTTAGGGTTCTGAAGTCAAAAGGAACACATATAATTTCGCAATGTCCGTCACTCTGTCCGCGATAGCTCAGATTTATAGTACTAGAAAGCTGTAATTTGGTATGAGTATAAATATTAATCACGCTGACAAAGTGGTAAAATAAAATCTGAAAAAAAAAAATGCTTATGATACCTCCCCGTCGCTGGATAGGTCGTTCAAAAATATTGTGGTTCTGTAAAAATCATTTTTCGATTCAAGGACCCTTGTGAAATATGAAGTTTTAAAGTTCAAATTTTTGTTAGAGTCAAGTGTGTAATCCCTCTGCCATCTGAATGGTTGTTTTTGGATATGATAAAAAAAATCATCGTAGTTGTATAAATAGTGAAGTTAAAAGGAAAACTTTCAGAGGTAAGTAGGCTTTCCAAATTAACGAGTAAAATAGTCAATCAACTTATAAAATCTATTTGGAGAAGTAATTTCGTACAAATTCCATTGCAAATTACTTAAAGACCTGTCTCTAAAGGATGATTGATGTTACATCAAGCCGGGTGCCGCGCCGGCCGGGACACGGACAAACATATACTATACTTTTGCATGAAGTAATTCATGCTACACCGGACCGGGGCCGGCCGGGGTTATACCAATGTATACTATGAATGTTTGACCATGTCCCAGCCGGCGCCGTCTGGCCCTGGCCCGGTGTAACATAAACATCCTTAAGTCTACATATTGTGACGGGCAACTACGGAACCCTACACTGCGCGTGATCCGATATTTTGTACTAGCTGTGCCCGCGGCTGCGTTCGCGTGGACTACCGAATGCTGTCGGCCGAGCGTATGTGGAATTGTGCTGCTTCAAAAATTCTCATTGTGAGTGATCCTTAGAAAATAGTCTTATGTTATCGCTGACTTTTTCCCAATTATGTACTACATGAATTTTATTTCTTATGGTTTACTCAACGTAAGCCATTTAAGTGCTCCAAGATGGTTTTTTTCAGCATTGATTCACCATTATCGTCACTGCTTATTACAAAATATATCCTATAACCTAGCCAGATAATATAGTTATGAACTAAAAAACATGTTAATTGGATAAGTGATTTTCGCGTGAATAGAACATAAACGGAGAGACGAGAGACGTTGAGTTTTATAATATGTATACATAGAAGAAGAAGATGTACTCATATATTAATATCGTTGTTTCCCTCGATGTGATATAAATCTATGATCTAATACATTCTTTCGCTCTAGCTCCCCCCGCCACCCGCTCCCGTTCCACAATCTCTCCCTGGCTGATAAGTGAATTCGGAACAAATAGGGTTACCACGTAGTTTATTTTTTTATTAGTTGTATAATATGTGTGTATATTAGTTTACTGTATGTTATACAAGTATTATTGTCTCAAGGATGCATCGTTACGTGAAATACAATGTTGTGTGGAAGTGACTCGCTCTTTGTACATACATTAAAAATTGCAATAAAACAGAACAGAACTTGTAAGGTTAAAAAAAACAAAGTATATTGATAAATCCAATCGAGTATGTTGCCGGCTCTTCACGAGGGCTGGGATGTTTGTCCGAACTGGTGGTAATGTTTTGACGTTCAGAGTAATTGTTTCCTTATGTAGGCCAATTCAATGCAATTTAGGCAATTGAATCAAGTATTTTGGCTTTTATATTGTCTTTTTAATATATTAGTGATGTGCGTTTTTTGTATCTTTCTTTTGTTATTACTAATAATTTATAGGAATGGCTAAAAACACACGTGTAGTCAATTTTACGAGTTCTATAGAAGGTCGTTGTGATTTATTAAAATGAACTCACCTTTTGCTGGTAACCGATGGTTGGTTACCAGATTTGAGGTTACAATATATTATCATAAAAATTGAAACCTTTGTAATTTTAGTTTGTACAGAAATTTATCATTTTATTGGTATAGTGTCGTGAACCCTAGTGAAAAGGTAGTTCTTTATCCGGACCATTTTATACCATTACAGCCTTTTTTCAAATGTACAATCAGCGTGTATTGTTTGTGATTCGTACGTTTATACGTCTACAGGTTTAGTAGTTCTATTCGCGGTGGCGTCGTCCGCTTCAACAACCTTCCCCTACTACTCCTCCATTATCAATTTGAACAATGTTATTAGTCGCTTGTACTACTTTAGACTTTTCTTCTATTGTGATGAAAATAGTCACAGTCGCTGTTATGCCTCACATAACATCGAGAGATCGCCACTCCATCGCCGGTGTGCAGGGTAGGCACGTACGTGCGACCTGGTCGAACAGAGACACCTGCCCCACCACCTTGCCAGATTGACCATTAACCTAAAGTAAAAATCTAGTACACAAAAAATGTATGAGTTCCTACAACTGCATTGGACGAGCAGTCTTTTACAGTCTGGTGAGAATGTGTCCCAACACTTGTCGATAACACAGAATATAAATTGCTATACCCGCGGGTAACAGTATGCAGTTACTTTTTAGTACAAGAATTTATTCGTACTCAACTAGACAATAGCGGAAGAAACTATTCAGGTTACTTAGGGGCAGTCGTAGTTCAGAGAAAATTTCTATACATTTGTCTGTGATTTACTGGTCTGATTTCTTACTTTTGTCACTTCTTGTATTCGCTTGGTTGTTCAAAGCAGAACTGTCCTACGTCCGAATATGGTTTGCTTCAATAAAAAAAAATGGCGTTACTTTTTATATAAATCGTAACAAAATAAGAATGAAAATATGATGATAGTTCTTGCTGTTGTGAATCTTTTATGCGATTTGTACTCGTAATAGCTTCGGTGTATGCTCCAGTATATTGAACTAAACTTAGATCTAGATATTATCACGGAGACTTCACAGAGGACGAGCGATCCGTCCGGTCCGTGTCGCGTTGTCAATGTGTCCCCGGTTCAACTCTATGTTGTTTTTTTCCCACTTATACACGATGCCTTTGAACATTTTTGTTTTTTTATTTGTGTTGAAGACATTGAATTTTACTTCATGGTCATAGAGGGTACATAGAAAACAAAATCCTTATTCATATCCAAGTACCATACTATTCGTACAGTCTATTGATTGCGAAACGACAAAAGCTTGACATTATTTATTAATTAAAATCGGGAAGAATATCATACATATTGTTTATTTAAAAAGCTTAAAAGTTGATTTGTCGTTAATTTTCTTAGATATTTCATTTTTAATTACACGATACAATATCTATTTCAATCGAATATTCTAAACTCTAGAGACTGCAAATATTTGAATGCAAATTCAAATAAGAATTGCTCAATATATTATATACTTTAATCTCTTTGACGACGAGTACTAATGAATACTCTCTTGTGTATGTCTCTTCAAGTAGAATTGTGTACAATAAAGCTTTTTCATACATTTTATTTCGTTCGGTCTGGTTTTTCTTTTTTTGTCTTCATTATTTTCATTACGCTAATGTATTATTCCTAACAATTTTTTTTAAACAAATATCTTTATTCCATCTACTCTATGAAGTCCGTTCAATTCGTTCATATTATTCGTTATATACATAATATTGTTTTGTTCACTTGTATAATTGATTCATCACGTCGTATCGTTCATTTCGGGACGTAGGCAGGGATGAGGTCCACTTTACTGCAAAAATTACATAAAAATATTACCAATCAGTCTTGTTGTGTTGTGTTTTGATTTATATAAAGGCAACACGTCGCTCATTTGTTAGCTAACCTGACCTGACCATCAATGATATTAATGTGAATTCGATTCACTGACTTTTAATTCAGTAAAAATTATTTAAGGTTGTATAAATCAACATCATTTTTATTAAATCAAGTAAATTAAGTGAAATAAAATAATAATAATAATAATCCTTTATTTCAGACCACAAAGATTAATTAACTAATAATAATACTATAACTCACATTATCCACGTAGTATGTAGTACGAACTTGTAGATGTATGAAATCCGATACAGTGACGTAGCATTCGACAACGCCACCTACCACATAACGTGCTCAGGATGCTGTTGGAGCTACCACGCATTCTGCGGAGTATCGAGGCACACCGCTTTCGGGTGACGGCATGAGAACCGTCAATTCTTGCCTCAGCAAACATCCCTGATGCACTACAAAAACGCGGTAGCCCCACAAGCACTCGGAACGCGTTGTTATACTGCACGCGTAGGGCGCGTTGTACGACCTCAGCGTATACCTAACCCACAGACTGCACATTCAGTGTGGTTTCGAGAAGTGTTTATATAGTATACTAGCTGTGCCACGCGGTTTCACCTGCGCATAATTTAAAATAAATCGTTAATTTATGATTTAAATACTTCATTATAGACAATATTTTTATCAGGCGGTCAGTTTTATGCGTCACAACTCACACGGCTCGTTCACGCCACTACAACTATAGTCAGAACCGAGCCTAGTGTTGAATTATTTTAATTTTACATTAAATTATAAACTACTCGTCCAAATAACATGTTATAAAGGGCAAAGTTTATCTTCATAAATTTGTCTTGATGATCAGATAACTTTCGTTCGTAATGATTAATATGCCATGCCTAATAATAATGCTCATAAATCACTTTCCTATTTTCATTAAAAAGAAAATCACAAAATACCTTAGTGTTGTGGTATCGCAGATTTTTTTTAGATATGCTAAGAAGCAATATTTTTGTAGAACATTGTATTTACATGTCACTAACCATTACGTCAGCGCCCGCGGATTAAGCAGTTCGGGTACGCGGTTTCGTCCGACTTACTTAACCAAAATCAATATTTAAGGCTAGTTGAATGGTGTAGCTTAATTCTACATAGCTTATACTATTCCACGTGAATCTGGCAATCACATACGACGAATCGAATCCGACTGGTAGTTCCAGAAATTACTTGTTTAAACAAACAAACAAACAAAAAACTTTTCCGCTTTATTCTATTCGTATAGATTAACAAGTGTGTCCCCCGGCTCCCGGCGCGGTGCGGTGCGGCGCGGGTGCAGCGTGCAGTTTTAGCGCGCAATTAGCGAGTGAAACCTGTTACAATGTTCCCTCGGTCATTTGCTGAATGCGAGGAACATCATGTCGCTTTTTACCACTACAAATTAATATCACAGAGTTATTAATATAAAATTACTTTGTAGCACTAAATATATGACGAAAACATGATAATCTTTTATATCAAGGTATACATATTATAAAACTCAACGTCTCTCTGTCTGTCTTTCCGTTTATGTTCTTTTCACTCGAAAGCCACTTATACTATTTATGTATTTTGTATTATTTCAATTCGGAAAAATGACACTTTTTAGGCGCTTAAATGGCTTTCGCTTAGTAAAACATAAGATCTACAAAAAGTTATTAATAGCATTGGTTTGTCATTTAAGGAGCACACACAATAAGCATTTTTGTTTTTGAAATAACCGGTGACCGGAGCGATTCACGCATACATTCTACAACACGAGTATAACATTGTGTAGTCCACGTGAGCGGAGCCGCGGGCATAGTTAGTAATATATATAAACAACGAGGACTCATGTATTGCATATTTGGATTGATCATGTACTCAATTTAAATAAACGTACATAGTTTAATGAATTATCTTTGTTACGAATTCCCTACAGAAATGTTGAATTGTTGGGACTCTGCTAAATTAATATAAATATCGTATGAAAGATCCATCTTGCTAGTTTTGTAATGATTGCCGGACGGTAGCGCTGACGATGACATGCACTACGTAAGCAAGGTGCAGTGGTTTGCGATTTTGATAGCATGAAAGATAAAACTGACAGTAGATAAATTAATATTTTAATTAATTCCTTATACCAGTGATATAATCTGTACAAGGCTTCACTGCGGAAGCAGTTCTGCCACAAGTATTTCTGTCGCAAATTGTAGTGAAGGATGTGATTGGTAACACGAGGCGTTCCAACGCACTCCTCACGAGTATCAACCAATTATGACTGTCCTTACAAATTACGTCACTTTTGAGATCGTCTGGACGTGACTTCATGTTTATTTATTACTTCATAAAAAATGCAGACTTCATACACTTCATAAAAATATACTTTTACATGTAGAGACTTGGCGTTGACAATTATAGGAAATTTAAAACCTTGATTGTTAGCTTTATACAAATACTGTTTGGTGGTTACGACCCAGGTCTGTCTGGTCTGTACCAGACAGTTCCCTGTTACTCCGCTTGATAACCGACAGATCTCGGATCGCGACAAGCCTAAGCGTGCCAGTAGGACATCTAGTTTATGTTAACTGCGATTCCAGTAGTAGGACACAAGGATATTGTTCTACTAGCAACTGTTTACCATAATTAGGAAATATTATGTCGGTGGTTGTACATAAAATGATCTACCTATTGTATGATTGTACGTTACAGATATGGGAATATATTAAAGTGAAAGCTCGCGTCTTAATATGGACGTGTCTAAACATATCTCTGAATAAATTAGGCGGGGAACTGACGCGGGCGGCGCAGATGCTCGCCTCGGACCCGTTCTAAAAATAATTCTGCCACGTGTGTGTGTGTGTGTGCGGTCTCGCTGTTGGCGAGTTATTGTTTTTTTTGCTTTTTGATAATTCTCAGGTAATTTTTACGACAGAAAGCGTGTACCGTTTTAATTCTTCTTACTTGACCTAGGGTTTTCAGCTCTATTCACGAATGAGGTAATAAAGCTTGTCATTAAATAATCATTTAATCATCTTTGTTTATTGCCTAAAACATAAAAATGTAGAAAAACAATAATTATTTACTTAATAAATTGTCCCAAAGGAAAATTGTGAATGTTGTCTGGAAGACACGTGACTGGAAACGCCAATCAACATGGCTTTATCATACATCAAATAACATAGGTTGCAACGAAAATTCTAGATCTGTTTGTCTTTATTGAATGATAACGTCATGCGAAATTACATGTTACCGTGTTTTTGTGACATATTGTTTTTGTAAATAAAAAAAATATAATAAAGGTGTAATAATGATTAAATATTAATTCACGAATATTATTTTAAATGTAAATATAAAGTGCCTAAAATAACTTTTCATACGCAACATGATTCCGGATTTAAAAAATCCGGTAAAGAGAATTAACATTGTTATTATTGTTGGCTAACTGTAACATGTCTTACTCACAGACCAATTAGTGTACTGCCGTCACATGATGCGCGCGCAGCTCTTAATTTTACCTTCTACTGAATGGGACAAAACAAGAAGTACTTCATGAAATTCAAGTCTATTTAAGAAAGGAGAAAATGCTATAAAAGCGTCGTATAAAATTTTGAAATAATAAGTACCGTAATCATATTTAAAATGTAATAATAGGTCTTTACCTATGAAATTGCCGTTCTGCAGTACTGGCCATTTCAAATCAAAATAATTTTTGTTTGGCTAAAAATTCTAATTTCAAATTAATTTTATTTTAAAAACATGGAATTCTTTTTCCAAAAGTAGTCATTTGTTTATTGATTAGTGTTACATTTTCATCGCATTTCAATCTTTTTTGTCATAATGGATACGTTAAAAATTCGAGTAATTATGGAATATGAGTACCGTCGTGGCAGTAACGCGGCACAAGCGGCACGCAACATCAACGACGTTTACGGAGCTAACACTACAAACCAACGCACCACCTGTTATTGGTTTGCTCGCTTCCGTTCTGGGAATTTCGACCTGAAAAATGAACCTCGCGGTCGTCCGAAGACTTTGGTCGACAATGACGAATTAAAGGCGATTGTGGAAGCTGATGATACACAATCTACGGCTGAATTAGCAGCAGCTTTCGACGTTAGCGTTAAAACAATATTGGTCCATTTGCGTCAAATTGGCAAGGTAAAGAAGCTTGACAAATGGGTGCCCCACGAACTCAATGATCGCCAGCGCGAAGTACGCGTCGAGACGTGCCTTGCACTGCTCAACAGACACACAAATGAAGGAATTTTGAACCGAATTGTTACCTGCGATGAAAAATGGATTCTGTTTAATAACCGCAAGCGCTCAGCAAGTTGGTTGGATCCTGGTTCAGCACCTAAACAATGCCCTAAACGAAAACTTATCCACACTGATTGGTGGTCTAGCGCCGGTGTGATTCATCACAGCTTCTTAAGAAACGGGATGAGCATTACTGCAGATGTGTACTGTGAAGAACTGAACACAATGCTGGAGAAGCTGGCACATCTCCAACCAGCATTGGTCAATCGCTCGTCTCCGCTGCTCCTGCACGACAACGCGCGACCTCATACTGAACAACAGACGCTCTCCAAGTTGCAAGAACTGGGGTTGGAAGTTCTCCGTCATCCGCCCTACTCACCAGACCTTGCGCCTACAGACTACTACTTTTTCCAGAATTTGGATAACTCCTTGGCGGGAAAAAAATTCAATACCCGAGAGGCGGTACAAAATGCCTTTGAAAATATTTATTGCCTCCCGTCCAGCTGATTTCTTTAAGAAGGGCATCAATAAACTACCACTGCGCTGGCAAAGATGCATTGCACTTCGATTAATACAAATAAAAAATACATGAAAAAACATCGTTTAAATTTTTTCATACAAAACGGCAATTTCATAGGTAAAGACCTAATATTAATAATTAAAGCACTATAGATTTCATGAAAAACTTAAATGTTGTGGTTACTTTAATGTAAGTATACAAAGTAGTGATAATAGAAACTTTAAAATACAAAACAATTTTCGAGAAAATTACTCGAAGTAATGTCGCCTCATACACGTGTCTCAACATAAACTCCGTTATAACGAGTGGGTTGGTGGGTTGGCGAATGGCGTGTGCTGTTGTTCTCAACTGAGGTAAGGTCCAACTATCAGCTTCTTAACTTTCCTTGAAATGATTATGAAATGATAAAATTAAGGCATCTCTTTAATTATTATCTAAGGTTATTTGAAATTTTTTAAATATGTGAAACATCTAATGGCACGTTCGGCGGGAGTAAAAGCGTTCTGCTGGGACATCACAACGTGCCATTTGGACAGCGTCAACAATTTTATTCTGAACGCTTCTCTCTCAACTACACACACACACACTCGCTATTTTACAAGCGTGTGTTAGTGTATTAGCGTGGTTTCTTATGCTAACTTTATAGGTTAGCACTTATCAGGTAATATCAGTGAGTTTAATTCACATCTTAACAGATAAATTAATTATAATGAAATCCCTTAACGTGTAATCAGTTTACTTGGTACTTTGTACTCGGTGATCGGACTGGTTTCCGCAACTAGGCCTTTAACGTGTGACGTAATACGCAATCAAGAGGACAAAATTTTATGTTATAATTAACTATCTGAATATTTTTTAATTGTACATGTACATGTAAATGTACATATTTCATATCTGTTAGGCGTACCCTGACGTCACTTTTTTTTGTTGAAACATGTAATGACGCATTTGGATGGAAGGAACGTGCTATTTAGCCAGCTTTGCGTCTTGTTGACTCTATCTACCTTAGCGCTCCCATTCCAGTAATTTTACCGAAGGTTTTCCTCTCTTTTACACTATACACTCGCTATCTTAGGAGTGGGTTAGTGTGTCAGTGTGGTTTCTAAAAGTGCTATTCTACTGACTTGCGATACTGTCTGTACAATCTACGGCACAAAGGTTTTTTTTTCACAACACAAATATTTCTTTACGTAACTCGAGGACTCACTAAATAAACATTTATAAAATGTGCGACACATTTTAATTAATTTATTTATTTAAATGAATCTATAGCTTTTAAATTCAGATATCATACATACTAAATTAAAGTATTGGTTTAGCAAAGATGATTTCAGATGTTAAAAAAAGCACTTATTCCCTAATGTTGAAAGGACTGCACAATCTGTGTAAAACGCCTAATTAATACATATATTATTGTTTCTCTGCATTACAAAGATCATCGACAGGCACAAATGTTTCAAATCTCTTTCATGCAAATTATAGTAAAGCAAGTAAGTTAAATAATGAAATGTGAAGTACGTATATATATTGTTAATCGCTAAGAGTGTGACCGCGCAACGCTCACCGCGCCGCCCTACGGCTTTCAAAGCGATGATGAATACGCGACGAAATGAACCGTGCTCCGGTCCGTTTGTCATTCTGTTATACCGGCGGCCGTCAGCACTTGGTTATGGGAATCCCGGCTAATGTTCATATCAACGAAAATAACGCTTCGTTTCAAGGACACATGTTACCTTATATACTAGTGGTGCGTCCGCGGCTTCGCATGCGTTGCTTTTACAGTAAATTCTACAAATATTATCGACTGGTTTATCAATAATGACATATTCTTTCTGTGCTTAATAAAACAGAGTAACACAACATTTTTACTGTCATATTTGTGTTCACTTCCTTTTATAATAGATGTTTAGTGCGAAATATATCACGTAATTTAAATTTAAAATAAAAATAGCCGAGAATGAACTTAAGTTAAATTAAAAAATATTGGGTGCAACTGTTCAAATTAAATGAAGAATAAGAATACCAGCCCGTATATATCCCACTGCTGGGCAACGGTCCCTTTCCACGCGAAGACACGGAAATCAAATTAATATAAGTATTGAGAATTCATTCATCTGATAATGAGTTATTTGAAGAGTGCACAGAGTAGGTAAATGTCGCTTGAGCGACTGTCACAGATTAAATAGTTTTAAACTAACAGTCGTTATAATTCTTCTTTGGCGTTACACTCTTGCCAGAGTGGTCGTGGCCGTCACGTCGAAGTTTTTGTAGCCAGTTTAACAATACGACGCCACTCTTCGCGAATTGCCGCTCTCCTTGAGCATTCGTGCAGAGGAGGTCGTTATAATAGTTACATCTTTACAACCACAATGTATTCTTCACTTTCGGAATTTTTATTCAAAAATACATTAAGGAACCTAAAATTTTGTTTATTGCCAGATGAGAGGGGTATATTTTCTTTCATTAATTGAACATTTATATCACATTTTATTAATGATTAGAATATAAGGAAATAATTATTTTGTTATTATTCTGTTTTGTTATCGAAACTGGGAACTTTGATGTAATGATGTATTTAATTTGATGCGTTATAGGAACACCTACATGTATTAACGCCAGCGTGCCACCCGAGTCCTGCTCTTGTCTATAACTCGTATCTTATAATTATATGTGTATAAGCGAAGCCACGGTAATAATGTTGTTTTATTTATTAAACGAAGGGAACGCTTGCCCTCGGCGCCCTCGCTGTTCTCGAGGAACCAAATGTCTTTGAAACGTACTTCACGAACAACATAGACGAGAGTAATTATAGTCCTGGATAAGACGTCGATTCTTGCTCTTTCGACATTTATGTATCAATTTCAGAATCAATTCGATATCATAATGCGTTATTTTATAATTTTAAATATTATCTCCTTGTCTAGCTTTATTTTGTTGGTTTATCTATACTAATGTTTTATGTCTGCGTGAAGCTGCCAGTCAGATTTGAATTTTGATTTTATTAAACTGTTATAACGTATGTGTTATGGAAGGTTATAAGCTATATAAATCACCCTACGACTGCAAGGAGTGAAGCAGTAACCATATACGTCAAGTAATGCAAGTAATGTAATGTAAGGCAAGTACTGGATGTGAGAACAAATTGGTCGAATTAATTGAACACGGGTGAAACCGTGAGCCACAGCTTGTAATATAATATATATGTAAAATTTATATGTACGTATCAAATATTATCCTCAATAACATTTGATTATTATCGTACGTTTCTGTCACAATTGGTGGGATGCAACAAAATTCATCCTATTAGAAAACTCTGTGTAAAAGTTTATATTATTTCAGATCATAATTATAATCCAGGCTTATTCGTTAACCGAAATGGTCAATGAACACAGATCTTGTGATCTTGACTAGAGTGTTAAAATGTCATATAGTTTTTTTTTAGTAATACATAATAAGGTACTTTTTTTTGCTTTGGGTCTAGAATTATATTCCTTTTTGTCAGGTTTTAATTATCTTCGACATTGACGTAAGAACAATAGAGAATTAAATGTCGAAAGGTTAAGAATAATACAAGGGGTGTTGTTTAAGTCCTGAGTGTATTATAATGCACAAGACATGTACAATGTACCTACATACGAGCTTGTTTTAAACTTTCCTACATGTACGTAATTTCTTATTTTATGTATTCAGTTATTTGCTCAAAACAGCTTCATAAAATAATTACTCTTATAAACATAAATTAACTATACGTCTTCTTCTTGTTTTGGCGCCACAAAAAGCATTTGCCAGTGTCAGTGTGCTTGTCTACGTAGTATTTTTTTTTATTCGTAGTAGGTCTAACAAGGTGTTGGATCCCTTTTTAGAACTATCTAGGGAGTCTTTGTGACATCTCAAAATGCATATTTCCAGTTAATATTTATAATCCACTTTACGAATGCACAATTACCAAACTATATCCACGAAAAATGCCACAAAAATTATATAATTTAGGCTCAAAGAACCTAAGTTAATGAATTAAAATAAAAACCACAACATGGCAGCTCAAGGTCCCGCCAAAACTCAACAACAAGTCTGACTTCGTTTGGATCAGAAAAAAAATGCATTATATTTATTTCATCAATTTTTTTTCATTTATTTAATTTATTTTTATGTATATCACGAGGTACTTTTTATTTTAGCACGGCACATATGGTAAATACAACGGCGACCATCGAGAAATCTGCAACCATCGGTGGTCGCCGCTGTCATTCCGACCTCTTCATAAGGCCAGTCCCGGAACGCGACAAACTAACAGACTGCGACATTCTGCGACGGGTATCACCTTGTGCACGGTGGTCGCGATCAAGTCGCGCACACATCGCCTACCACCTCGCAAACATTACATATTATTTACTAGCTGGCCTCGCAGACGCAGTTCTAAACATTCCAGTAATCCAGTTCTGGGATAGTATAAAACCCTTAGTGGGAAAACATAAGTGACGATGTGGCCTAACATGTTAACATACTAAGCCTAGTGGAGGGACCGGCTCTCAAGTGCAGCTGCCGTAACACATCTATTGGTGCTTAGCGACATATTTAACGCGACGGTGGTAGCAAGCCAGGCGGGCATTAGAAAATACTCTACTACCATGCTATGGTTTTTTTTTTCGATCTGACTATACTGTTAGCCATAAGGACCCTGGAGTCTCA
Source organism: Saturnia pavonia (assembly GCA_947532125.1). Lineage (NCBI taxonomy): Eukaryota > Metazoa > Arthropoda > Insecta > Lepidoptera > Saturniidae > Saturnia > Saturnia pavonia. Next base: position 9,798,121 of record OX383921.1, read on the forward strand.
TACGGTTTAAGCTTCACCGAGCTTGGGGACGAGCGTTTAAGGCTCTCAACCACGAAAGCGAGGCAACAAGCTCCAAGGGTGCTAATGTGGCTGAACCTCGGCTTGTACTGCTGCTGTAGTTGCAAATAAGTCGCGAACTGACTAATTCCCTATCCGTCATTCGATCAAAACTGGGAGGAGGGATATGTATTTAGTAATCTATCTATTTTGCCCTATACTAACTAGCCAAAATAAGAAAAAAAAAAAGGTCCTTTACAGAACCTATGTATGTACCTCAGTGATGTAGTACAAATGTTTGCCAAATCGAAGTTAGTGAATTCAGTGTCACTGTATCACGCGAGCGGCTTTTTGGCTCAAGGGCTACATGCCGGACCTAGGCTTGAGTTGCCGCGGTCGTGGCGGGTGTGCGGCAGCGAAGTCCCCTGCGGAAGGAACGATGGTTTTCGAGGGTGTGGGCGCAAGTACACTTGGTTTATAGGTTTATAGGGTGATTCGACGCTGTGTCGAAATAGCTTCGTAAGAGGAATTAACATAATATATGATTCGATCGAAGGAAGTTCCAGATCTCTATAGCTATAGAATGTAGACCACATTCCGAACGAACCATGGAGTATCGCCAAGCTTACGTAAAAATCTCTTTTGGACTCTTTTGAGCTGACGCAGCTATATTTTAAGATCGGGCGGACACATGTCTTGTATAGTGTAAGCTTATGTCTCTGGAACATTTTGCTTACCAAGCATAATAGAAGATGCAAGCTGCGTAGGACCATGGCGGCCCTGTTTCGGACTATACGGACATGTGCATTGAAGTAAGTCTGTTGTCGACGGTGACACCCAGATGTTTAGTCTGGGTGGCTCAGGGGATTGGGATACCGAAAAGATGGGAGGTTCGAGTGTCTTTCGTAGTTGTCCAGGATTAAAGAGAATCGTGGTACTCTTATCGGAGTTTAGAGCTAAGCGCCATTTATGGTACCATCTCCCGAGATTGGTTATGACGCTGGTATTGTTTCATCACGATGTTATCCTTTAGTGAAAGCTCAGGCTCATTGTAGGGATTCGAACTCATCGATTGACGCGGTGCCCGTACACGCTACTACCGAGCCATCATTTCTTCAATCTCATCTAAACATATTATAAAACTCAACGTCTCAGCACAGCACAATATAATTAGATAATATATTATTATAGAATTTATATCATAAGTAGTATATAGACCAATTCTCTAACAAACTAGCTTAATACTCCACTCTAACAGGATTTTCATCTGAGGATTTCGTCACGAGACTTTGATGTGTCAAGTATCCTTAACCGCCGGCAGTCGGGTCATAGCACGGCGCTCGGGGACACAAACTAAACGTGTACCATTAACAATTTTACACTCTGTCTCATTTTATCGCAATTTTATTTTGTACTCTGTTGCCTGAGTATAAAGATAAAATTTCAAATTATCACACATGTTGCACAACTTTCCTTTGAGAATTAGAACCTTACATTAATATAGTCAAGACTGTAATTGCGTGTAGTGTCGTTCTTCATTACTCTCCTAATTTAAAACATTAATAAAAATATATAATTATACAAGTGTGTATAGGTCAGATGGGATGACGATCTGCGAAAGACTGCAGGCAGATGCTGGATGCGGCAAGCTGAAGACAGGACGCTATGGCGCTCATTAGGGGATGCCTATGTCCAGCAGTGGACAGCTGTAGGTTGATGATGATGTATAGGTAATTGAGATTTAAAAAAAATGATTTTAATTTTATGGTCGATTCCAGTTTTATGACATTTGTTGATATAAGGCCTCTAATAGACTAGTGTTTGTTGAGCGTGCGTGTTCGTCCAATGATTTGTCAGCGCTGGTGCATCGCGTCGCGTTATTTTCCTCTACAAAGAGGCATTTGGCGTGTACGTGACATGAGCGCTGCATTATGCAGGTGCGCGACGCAAACGCCGCGTGCGCGCAGCATCATCGCTGGTCAAACGTTGGACGAACGCGCGCGCTCGACAACCGCTAGTATGTTAGTCGCCTAACGGTTTACTTTAGGGTAAAATTATGATGTTTGGGGGAAAAGTCTGTAATTCGAGTATTAATAATTATCTTCGGCGAAAAATCTCTTAAGGTTGTTTTGCAATCTTGGGCAACGTCGCGCGGGCGACGCGCGGGCTCCTATTAATTTTGGGAGAAGTTCTACCTGTGCGTTTTACTCGACTATATCCAAACTAAAACGAATTCTTAGTCAGGTCTAGCAGGAATCCATTCTGGGAGCTCTACAGTCGACGGTTTAGTGTTACCGACTTAAACGCATTAGACGTTGACAAGCTGTTCTTCAGTTTCTCTGCCATCGTTGATCTTTGTAGTTTTTTATGAGAACTCGTTAAATTTTAATATTAAGATGTGACCCCATAGCTTCGTTTAATACTCTACACGTGGCAATTTAGTTCTCGTATGATATTTCTTTATGACTCAATGTTTAATGGTTTTATCGACCTCGTAAACAATGTGGATGGATCTATTTATGTATCAGTTTAGGGAATTATAAATATAAAACTGAAGTTCACGTTTTAAGTCGCTTTTAAAACATTTTTTGTGATCCTCGGTTTTACCCATGTTAAATTTATTCGTCCAAGTCTCTACCGCACTGCAGCCACGCACCTTGACAAATTCTTTGACATTCATGGTTAATGTTTCGCTCCTTAGAGTCATAGCGTAAAGTTATCCTATAACCTTCCTCAGTAAACAGGTTATAAAAACCTAAAAATATTTTTTCTAATCTAACTGGTAGTTCTCGAGATTACCTTATTTAAACAAACAACATAAACAATCACTTGAAATTTACAATATTAGTATAGATATATACTTAATTGCAACTAATATTATATAAGTATATATAAATATATATTTAAATTGAATCTATGTTATTGTATATATATTTCGTTGTGTATTTTGTCATGAACAGTGTTTCTACACTCAATAATTTCAGAATATAGTGATTATATTATCTTCCGTATTGTGTTATTATTTTACTTGGGAGTTTACCATTTGTACTTATGTTAATTATAACTTTGCAATGTAGCTCGGAGGTGAATCCGCTAAAGAGGTAATTAACAAATACATTTCTCTCTACTCATCATACATTTTAAATGATGCTTGAAAGAATATTAAAGACTATTTTCCCTAAAATAAAATATAAATATTTTCTACAACCGCAGTATATATATGTATTGTAATATCAACTGTCTATCCATTTGGCTCAGGTAAAAAATAATTTGTTTTGTTACAGTAAATTATTCTTTATGTATTGAATGTTAAAGTCTACAATAACTGTATGAGGTAAAAACGAATTAACTTTGAAATAATAATAATTGTTCTTTCGCAATTCGAGCAACGAAGGGAAAGTGCGTCGCGGTGTGAGTGTCGGCGGCCAACAATCTATTCAATTATGTGCAAGAATATTTCCGTACAAGGCATGAATAAGTATAAAAGGCGACTTGCATCAACTTTGAAAATTGGCACCTCGGTAGCCGAAAATTAATTTATATGGCTAATAAATATATAAGTCGATAGGATTACTTATTTTTCGTACACCGCGTATTATAAAAACATAGGAAATAATACTAAAATGAAATGTAAACTTTAAAATGACCGCTCTGAAAAATATACATTTTGTATGTGTCAACGTATAATACTTACGCTTTGTATGGATTTTTCACTAATATATATTCGGACTTTATTTGTGAAATTACGATTTTATCGTACAGGTTCTACCCACGCGACGCGACGTCCAGTTAAACACGTTAATAACAAGTTCAAGCGGTACGGTCGGTCGCGGCAGGCAGCTCCGCGTGCACCCGGTTACCGCGACTATGTTTACTTATTAAATAAATACACATTCTCTAACTCTTAAGACACTCGGCGATTTACTTTGTCTTTTCTTTTTTTTTGTTTTATTTTAGTATCATTTTATAACAGCAACTTGATATACATTTTCGAGCTCTTAAACTGCTTTTCTTTTAATGTGGAAGGGTGTCGTTTCTTGTTAGTTTTTCTCAACGTTGTCGTATTTAACCTCTCAAAGCTTAATTAAATAATATTAGTTTGGTTTTAATGTTATTTTATACTAAACTAAACATCAAGAAAAGTAAATAAATGAAACTTAAAATTGTAATTGTATTTAATGTTTTCAATAAGGCGATGGCCGTTTGTCGCTACCGCCTATGGACCCGCTGTTAGTGGGACTGCAGGATCTAAGCTATATATCGCGTGCCGGGGGTCCATTATCGCCGCGTCGCTTTATCGACACTTCATAACTTATAGGAACGTTCGATACATAACGTCGGAATGTGTCGCCATACGGCATACGGCACCAATGTTATGGGCACTAGTTGTCATTAATATTTTTATTCATTAATTGTTTTTGTCGGAATGTCAATGGAACAAAATAAATCTCTAAACATAATGAGCGTTAATTTTACGGGCGGTCTACTAATTATGTTTGATTAGCTAACTTTAAACCGGTCTATTCAGTAAGTAATAGATCATCTTATTTTAGAATTTAAATTTTTAACTTTGTAGTATTAGTAGTTACAAAAACTCTTAATATTTATATTACAGTTAAAACTATTTTTACCAATAGATTTTTTTCTTCGTTATATGTATTAGTTTTATGGCCACAATCTTACCTGATGTTAAGTAACGATATGGCCCAAGATGGTAACACGCTAAACCTATTGAGAGGACTGGTTCTCAAGTGCAGCTGCCGGAAGACACCTATTGGTGCTTGGCGACAGATTTTCAACTTGAGGGTGGTAGCTAGCCAGGCGGACATATGAAAAAGCCCTACCACCATACTATGGTTTCATTACGATGTTTTCCTTAACCGAAAGCTCAGCCTCATTGCAGATTTGGAATTCACGTCCATCGACGCGATGTCCGTACAAGCGACCACTGAGCCATCATTGCTTCAACTTATATATTAGTAGCTTTAAGTTGTTCTGCCCTCTCTAGTAGTCAATAATTTGACCACAGCGTCACCAAACACGTTCAGAGATAACATAAAAACTATAAATAAACACTTAGATATATCAGTTTTCATGGTGATCGGACAAAATAAAAAAGGTGTGTGTGCGATTCACACACGATAGAAGTGAAACTTCATTTTAAAAGACATTTTCTATTTTATTTAAACAGTGTGCAATATACATACACACCGACAATTACTCTCTCGCTCTGACTCACACAAAGAGGAGAGACCGATAATATATTGCTCTCTCGCTCTTGCTCACACAAAGAGGAGAGACCGATAATGTGCGTTAAACGTTTAACATTTAACGCTTGGAAATCGCATAAGAAGTTTCACTTCAAAAATTGTAATCCAAATCAATCTCATATATATGTACTAACATCAATTTATTTATATACGGATTAAATATTGTTCAGTGCTGCTAAATATAGCACGAGGAACTGTGTGTTAGTACGGTATTTGCCATGTGATTTCGTAACGCGTAACGTATCGCCTATGGAAAACATGGTTATAGTCTATTTATTTGTTTTCCCGAAACACGTGTACAAACAGAATGCTAAATGTTTTTAACTCGTGTCTGTCTGCTGTCTGATATCAGCGACTACTATACACCTGTAGAAAAATCCGACGTTGTGACAGGCTTCGGTGCGTCGCGTTGCAGGATCAGCTTAGTACATGACCAGTAAGGAGTGAGTGTACTCGTGGTCGCTGCATGTGGAAATCGCAATAGGTTCCCATTGGCAGTCACTGTTGTTCTTTTACTGAATAATTAGAAAATTACGATTAAAATAAAAATTCATTAGTTTTTCATTACATTATTTATGTACGAAATGGGAATCGAATATTTGAAACTTAAATATAATTAATTATTCAAAAGTTTACATATTATTCGAAAATTTACAAATAACTCGAAGATTCGAATTATAGGTAGGTAGGTTGTAATTTATAATGTGTATTAATAAACCTATAGCTATGTTGTCTATAGCATGCATTTTACACTTGTAAAAGTATCATTTAAAAAAAATACAATAGTATCTATTAGCGGCAACATTTAAATGACGGTTTATTATTAAAGTGACTCCAATTTATATAATAATAGACTTTTCCCGCGTTATTGTTGTCGTCGAAATGAAACGAAATGACTTACGCGTCCTCTATTTTCAAGTGGTCGTACTAATACAGGGTCTTCGCTGGTGTGCGCACAACAACTGATCGACATTTCATCGCAATTGATCGTTACCCTCGTCAGGAATGGCCGAGTGGGGTATATTAATAAGTGGATATTCATAACTACCCTACAGCCCGGACTGAGTGGACGGGTATATAAAGCGTAGCGCACAAGAAGAGGCACTAGGTCCGATCCTCCGACATGGAGCCCTTGAATCATTCAGCAGTTCGTGCGATCACTGACACCGAACTCACTAGCTACCAACATACACGCATTACACTGCATTTAATCTCACATGCACGCCACTCAGGTACATAGGTTCTGTAAGGAACCTCCTTTTCCTTTTTATGGCTAGTTAGTTTAGACAAAAATTGACAGATTACATGTTTCTTCTCTCCTCCCAGGGGGAAGAAACATTTATAATATATGTATAGTTTAGATCGACTTACGGATAGGTAATTAGTCAGATCGCAACTTATTTGCATATGCGGCAACAGTCCAAGCCGAGATTCGGCCACTTTGGCACCCTTGGATCTTCTTGCCTAGCTTTCGCGGCTGAGTGCCTTAAGCCCTCACCAACAAGCTCGGGTGAAGCTGTAAAAGCCGCTTTGGCTTCAGGGCCCTTTTGGCTAACAGTACAGTAAGTTCGAAAAAAAAGGAAAGACGCATTCTCTCTTGTAACTTCGAATCGTTCATATCGTCTAGTCACTTATATTTGTAGTCTATGAATTATACATTCATATGTTCATCACAATATTCTATTGAGCGCAGCGCGGCGCCCGGATATGACATGCTCATAGTCTTAAGGTAGCCACTGAAGAGAACTTTATTTAGTAGACTTCCAAATGGACGCATTCGCAATGAATATGATCCAATTTACGGTATCATTGACTATACTTACATTTGGATGTACGCGCGCCTTCACTTACAATGTTGCGGTTATGATATTCACATCTATGCATATTATATAACTCAACGTCTCTCTGTCTGTTTATTTGTTTATGTTATTTTCACGCGAAAACCACTTATCCGATCAAAATTTATTCGTAGCTATGCTATTGGGTCAATTTATAGAATATATTTTGTAAGATAAAGTAACATACGAAATAAGCAGTGACGATAATGTTGAATCAACTAGGAAAAATGGCGCATTTGGAGCGCTTAAATGACTTACGTGAGTAAACCATAAGAGTTGTATCAACTTAATGTACGACATAATTGTAGATCTAAAAAGACTTACAAAAAAATTCAACGATAGCATATGTGTATCTCCTAAGGTTCAACCACAATAAACATTGTTGAGGCAGCACAATTTGCGCGTGCGCTCGACGGACAGCATTCTGTTATCCAAGCGAAGCCGCGGGCATAGCTAGTACGGATTAAATAATGGATATGCATTTTTAATGGTGTCAACCGCAGTGTGTATTTCAATAAAAAGACGGAAAAAAACTTAAGAGGCAATGGATGACTTCTAACGTTCTAACACAAAGTCACACGCGGACATAGACATAATATAACTTAGAATGTCTGAATTTTCTAGCAACACATGTGCCACCAACTCTATCACTACTAAATCATAAACTGAGACAAAAAACAAAGAAATGGAGGCGTATTTGCCCATTCACGAACAAAACGGCTTCCTAATGGCGTAGCATACGTTTTTGACATTCACTGTCGGCCGCGGATGACATCCAGTTGGATTAGACTCACGGATTTTAATCCGTTTGGAAATCTAAAACTGGACGACGTCCATACGATTTTAACATTCACGATAAGATTTTGAAAGACGACAAACCCATTTGGATTGTCGGACGAATCGTCTGGCCACCTTAAAGCGGCTAATGTGTCTTCCAAAATCGTATCGAGACAATTACTCTATATTATCAGAGCATTAAAATTATAACTAAAGAAATCATATAAAATATCACAGTGACTTCGAGTGTACGCAGTTTAGTGACCCCCCTCCCCGCCCCCCGCGTGCACGTTTCATGTCTCTTGCGTGTTTGCGGTTTCGTTCAGCTGTACTCTGTACACCTTTCCCCCCACCCTCGCCCTTGCCATCCCTCGCCTTAAAGTTATTCCCCTGTAGCCGTAGTGCTCGTCAGCCGCATACCGGGATAAATGAGCGAAAACCTACTGCAGCTTCGCAATGTATGTTTATGGTAACAAATATATTAAAATGTTTGAAGCGAATGCTAATAATAACTTTAGTTAATAACTATAATAGTAATAAATATTTATTTTGCTTAAAAAAAAAAACATTATTATATTAACTGTACTTGTGGCAGCCCGACTAGTGAGTTACCTCCAACCTACGAGTATAGAAGATCGCAGACAAATAACCTTGTGTTGTGTTCCTGAGTTGAGTAGGGTTTCCAGGGTTTCCTTGGAAAAGAGGGTTTCAAAGTCGGCAAAAACTGTTATGATTAAAACACTAGGGTATGAGACATAATAAACGTGGGTTTTAAATAACAATAATTTATATTAAATAAAAAAAAAATTAATAAAGACTGATAGCTCATATATAAAAAAAATATTTTAATGTTACAACCTTTAATTAAATTTGGTTTGCTTATTAGCTATTAAAAGGAATAAAATACTATAATATCCTAGTCCGTGGGGGATCTATAGCAAGAGACGGTGTTTGAAGAAAAATTAGGATATTGTAAAACGTACTTTATTCAAATAGCGAGGCACATTTACGACATAAAATGTGATATTATCGTGTGACCGGCAGAAGTAAGATTTTTATAATATCTATTGGAAGCGAGGCGCCAGGCGTCGTAGTCGCGTGTAGCAGCACGTAGCGATACGTGACTACGCCTTACCAATTTTCGTAGCAAACCAGATACGCTTGCCTGACGTACATACTTTATGCATACTTTTTATTTTTATTATACAATTTTCGTTGGTTTATTTGCTTGATATTTTCTTTATTAACGTATTGGATTCGATTCCCGGGTTTTCCCGTATTATCCTGTGGGATCTGTATTTTGTATAATTTTCTTTGGTTTATTATTACGAGTATACCATGGTATTCGCAAGGGGTATTTTTTCTATTACGCATGTAAGAAATTATAGTTCTTACATAAGTATACAGGTAACATTTCGTTCACGGTACAGTTATTATATAATGCAAACGCTTGTGGTGTAAGACCTGCAGTAGAGACAACTGGCACGACGACACTGGGTTTGCGGGTAGCGGTAGTTACCGCGAATGCAATTCTGCAATACTGCATTCGAGTACGTAAACTACGTCCCAACAGACGGGTTCTCGTCCTTACCGATGGATTGTTAACCTTCAGATCTGTGTCTAGTCAGCAAGGTAAGTAATCGAGTCCTTTGAGCCTGTGAGAAAATAAATAATTAATAATGCTTTTCTTATAAAACAAAAAACTTTAATCTATGGTATCCCAATGTGTGCAACATTGTGAGAGAACGTTCACTGCTAAAATAGGATACATTAGTCATATTAGAGCTAAGTACAAAAGCTCCTAGTTCATATTTCAATAGCAGAATAAGTCGCTGTAGCCGAAACCGGCAAGGATGATGATGGATGATGATGCTTATTTTTTGTTTGATACTCTAGCAAAGCAAATATTGACCTGAATTAGTATTAAGTACCGTGTTGTCGAATAATGCGTTCGTCGCGCGACCCGCATCCCATGCCCGAGCCGAGCGACATTCTGGACACGATCCAGCTTGCAACGTCACGTCACTATTATGTGTGTGTTTAGGGTTCCAAAGTCAATAAGGAACCCTTATTATTTCGCTATTTCTGTCTATCTATCCACGGCTTAGTTCAGAGATCATTAATACTAGAAAGCTGTAATTGGTATGAGTGTACATACATATTAATCACGCTGACAAAGTGGTAAAAAAAATTGTTTAGGGTACTTCCCCTACACATAAAGAGGATATGTTTTTTTTCTTTTTTTTCTGGTCTATCTCATCGTGTGGGTTGTTGTTGGAAACTACTACTAACTACTACGGAACCCTACACTCCGCGTGGCCCGACACGCACTTGGATTTTTTTTTAATATAAATAGTATATCGATAACAGCTGTTGAACAAGTGCTTGCAAATAATTTAACCAAGATTTGTTTTCCCACGTTTTTTTTATTAGTACTTCAAGTTAACTACTGTCTTATCCTGTATTCAGTTTAAATGTTTATTGATAATGGGGAATATGCAGTTAACATATTTTATTCATTACTTGGAGGATACTCGTATGAACCCCGCGGAGATAGATATATGTAATAATAGCATAAATAAACAAAAAAAAATAATTATAATTGAATACGGTTTGCGAATACAAACTCGATAATATCATGAAGTTTATTATTTCGTAAAAATTAACATAAATTCGTGAAATAACTTGGAAACGGTCTTATTTATTCGTCGCCCACGCGTCCCCGCGCGGCCACGCTTCAACACCTACAAACAAAGGTACTTTATGTTACATAGAATAAAGTTTATTTTAGAATGATATAATTTAGGTAATAAGTATTAAGTTTTATCAATCGTGCAGATGTATTTGTACCTATTGCAAGTATGTATAAAGTCGAGTTCGTATGAAGTATCATATATCAGGATATTAAGATACCGTGTATAATATTATTATGTGCATTGTACCTTTCGAAAATATCCAAGTCAATATTGACTTAATTTGGCGCTTTTTACAATAAAAAACCATCCGCATAATACATATAAAAATTCATAATCTTGCGGGTGGATTTTTCGATGTGTTCTGTTTATCTATCATCATGCTATGTTCCTACTGGGGTACGTAGAAAGTATCGATCACCACTTTTTTCTAACCTTGCAAATGTCTTTCACTCCTTCAGATTGGTTCATCTATACTAATAATGTTATAAAGCTATCATATTTTTTTTGTTTGAACGCGCTAATCTCTACATTAGGGTGTACAGCTCAGTTAGTCTTAAATATTGATTTTTGTTCAGTAAGTCAGAACAAAAAAAAAGCACTCTCGAACTGTTTTATCCGCGTGCGCTGGCGTAATGGTTAGTGATATGTAAATACAATGCTCTACAAAAATATTGCTTCTTAGTACATAAAAAAAGACCGCGATACCATATGCCTATCTCTTATACATAAGCCACAATAATGTATTCTGTGATGAGAATTTATTGAAAATTAAAAAATAATTTGTGAGCATTATTATTATGTATATTAATCCTTACGAACGAAGTTAATTCATCATCAAGACAATTTTATGTAGATGAACTTGACCCTATTTATCATGTTATTTGCAAGAATAGTTTGAGAGATAATGGAAAATTAAAATAATTCAACACTTGAGCCGTGTGAGTTGTGACGCATTACACTGACCTTCCGATCAAAATATTGTCTATAAATCTCATCTGTGTTTTTTTTTAATTATACGCGAGCTAAACCGCTCACCATAACTAGTTTATTTATAAGCGTATATATTTCTCACTCGAACTCTACATCTTATCTACATTAATTAAAACTTAACTACACTAATTCTAACTTTCTTCTTTATGCCGACGATACAAAAATCTATCGCCATTTTAATTCATTAAATGATACTCACCTTATACAATGTGAGCTTAATAATCTTAGAATACTATATACGTAATCGCATATCAGTCAATACCCAAAAATGTCAAATCATCTCCAAGCCCGGATGAATCTGTAAAAGCCGTTTGGGGCTTCAGGGCTCTTATGGCTAACAGTATAGTTAAATCGAAAAAAAAAGACAAATCATTACAATTACGCGAAAAAAAAACGTGACAATACTACAGTTATCTCTATCTGCGGCAATCCAATCTGGAGAGTATATTTAGTAAGAGCCCTCGGTTTATATCTTGAGCATAAATTGCTATTGAATGAGCATATTGATATAATAACTAACAAAGCATACAAAAGTCTAGGTTTTCTTTTACGAACATGTTCTGTATTTAAAAGTTGTGTATAAAAAATGTTTATTGTGCATATGAAATAAGTTTTTTAGAATATGGGTGTAACATGTGGTCGCCGCAATATGATAACTATAAAAAAAACAACTAGAAAAAATTCAAAATAAAATTGTCATAACTACAAATTATTATTTATTATTAGTTCTAGACACTATTTCTTATATGATATTATAAGCTCTCGATTGAATTGTCCAGAACTACTTTCTTAGTTGAGTTTTTGTGCTCCTAAACGGCGAACGCGCCCCACCCTACTACAACAAAAATTTTATCAACGACATTTCTGCAAATCTCGGTAAAATTTCATCGCAATCGAATTATTAGTTTAGTAACGCATAGGGGCCATCGGTACATAAAAGGAAACATTAATTTTATGTTAATACTAGCCGAGCCCCACGGTATCACGTGTGTTAAATTAATTCGAGCAACTCGCCACTGTGCCGCGCCGCATCGCCGCGCCGCATCGCCAACGCACTATCGTAGTTTATGTAAATTATGAGTATTGTTTCCTTTAAAATCAATTAATAATTGTTCCTTTTTTGAAATATTTATAAACCACCTATAGGTGGCTTAAATTTTTGTTGAGTGAGCCAGTGAGTGATAAATATGCTTGATTCAGATACCAGATCCTAATAATTTAAGAACTATGATAGATATTTATACGTGAAGTTTAGAATTAATTTTAAGACGCGTCTAAAGAATATATACATAAATGTATATCTTAGCGCTACGAGTATGTTCTAAACATTATAAATGTAGCAACTCCTTTATTATTAAATGTATGCAAATGATGATGTCGCGGTCCGAGTGACCGACCTCGCCTCCCTCGTCCTCCCTCCGCCCTACTGGACCTCGGGACGATGACACTGTTATGACGTCACGTATACATGTTTCATTTTGGAAATATTCTACTTTCTGCAGCGTCATCATTGCTCATCAACTTTTTCGAACTTTTGTAAGGGTATATTTTTCTTTAGCTAAACTAAGCTGTTTATCCACGCTCTTCTCAGTTCTTGTTTTTAGGTTAAACGACTGACATAATTTTAATACTAAGAAGTAAACACGAAATGGTCATTCCGTGTTTCCGACTCAGTAAGACCATTCAAGATCATTCATTAAGACCTTACTAGTCTTTTAAGTAGTCATGTTAGGTTCTATAAGATCCCTAAACAGATAACCGATTTTCCGAACAATCTGTTCAAGGAGCATGTCAAGCAGGTTTTACTGTCAAAAGGTTATTATAGGGTTGATAGCCATACGTTACATAATAGTGATGTCTGGAAATGATTCCCTCTTTGTGCATCAATTAAAATAATATGATTATTAACTGTAAACAATATTTACGCAGAAAAATGAAGATAAACTTGATCGAGTTCTTTGTCTGCTCATTTCGATGACTGGGTTGTTTTACATATGAATCGGTTTAGTGGTTTGACATTCATAAGTGCTTTCTAAGGACCTAAATTGAATAAAGTATTTTTTGATTTTGATTTTATCAGACTATTTTGTGTTCTCTGGATTGAATAACTAGCTACTCGGAGTCGGATCCATATTATAATTTCTGTTATGTAATCTGTAATGCATCAGGCTCCCATAACAAAGTGGCGATGCGACGACCGCTAGCGTGAGACACAGCTGATGGACACAATGGCGTGTTTGTGTGGAGCGATGCTCGAGCGGCGCACCTGGCCGGCCACGTGCGTGTGCTCTCTGGAATGTATTCTGTTTTTATAATGCCCTGGTACATTACTTCGTGATCTGTTAACTAGTTCAATGAGTTCGGGAATAACTTGGCAGTTCATTTTTATTTATTTATATTAAGACCAATTTTATAAAAGAATTTGTTCAATCAATTTGAAATTAACCAACAAACAGATGTTGAGTTATGTGCGTGTGTTATTTGACTAAATTGTACTGAAATTAATGTTCATTCGGTTGCCGGCGCCTAGTTACAATATCAGCGATCATTCACTGGATCACGTATAGGTGAAAGTTGATATAAGCGTGACTTCTTAGAATATTATGTAAAGCAATAGCTAAGAAGGAAACGTTTAACCTTTTATATGCAGAATCGTTTAAACCTATGAATAAGATTTGGCAGAGGGAGTTACGTTCGGCCGTCATATATACGTGAAACTTTAATTGTACGAGTATATCCATATACATATAATCAAAGACGTTAAGTTAACCGAATACTCGGGGTTGTATTCCTGCAATGGTGGCTCAGTGCAGCTGTGGTAGTGCGTTCGAACCTGGTAGAATATTCTGGCAGGAACGTTCTCGTCATCATCTTCTGGACTTAGCTCGTTACCACCTTCGCGCACCTTGTCAACGAACGAAAATAGTTATCGTGTGTATTCTTGCGATCACAGATTATTATTATTATTAGTTTGTAATAAGTATCGCGTCCATTATACGTAGTAATGGCTCGTCTCCGTTGTGTAAGTACATATGTACGTACTTACTAACAGCTTAGAAGTTGCGCTCGATCACCGCGCCGCGCGCCGTGCGAGAAGAGCATTGTGAGTTGTGAGCAGTCATCTCCTTGCTCATCTATTGTTCACATTCAAACATATCGTTTGTTTAAAGTCAGACTGCGATAATTATTTATTTATATATTACGATTATAATACCTTTATATAATACTAAAAGCCGCCCGCGACTTCGTTCGCGTTAAAAACAATACTATATTTAATAATAATAAAAATTGGTATATAGCACTTAAGGAGAAAGTAGCTTTATATGAATTAAACAAATTTTAGAATTAGATTATTAATTCCAAAGATGACTTCTTACAAAAATACAAACTTTACCTCTTTATAATAATAATATAAATAAGGCAGTCGAGTGATTAAGACCAATAGAATATAGATTGTTTGGTATTCACATAAGTTAATTAATCTACATGTAATTTTATCGTTATCGCCTAACGGTGAAGGAAAATATCCCGAGGAAACCTGAACAACTTGAGAAATGTTTTCGTGCCACCAGGTAATAGGAGAATACAGAACTATCGCGTCTGCAATCGCCTTAATAAGTCACTCGGTGCGCTAGTCCTGTGATGTCTTAATTACGTATTTCGTAAGAGCAAAGCGATACTAGAAATGGCTAAACATCGGTTTCGAAACAGCAAATTCGTACCAGTAATATACCAGTCTTAATGTATCAAACATAATATCAGTTTTAAATTTTGAAACAGATAAGTATATAGCAGTTTCTGTTGTTGCTCTTGTGAAATAAGTAATTAGGAGGGCGGACGCACGCCCTGCCTTCTCTTTGGAATATCCATGTACACATTAGTATTATTATGTTTTAAACTTGAATCTTAATATTTAAAGGTATGTATAGGTATGACGTGATCGTTATATTCGCGAGCGACGACAACACGTAGGAGCTTCCACTGTCCCAGCCGCGGTCGCGGCCGGTCCGCCCACAGATCCCAGGGCGTCTGCGCCTATGTCAGCAAATACGTATCGCGTATTTGAGATCCAGTGAAACGAGAATTAAGTAAATAGTTGGAAGCTTTCTATAAGCGAGTTAACAAAAAAAAAAACTGAACTGTAACTCTGAGGGTTCCGTAATATTACATGTCTTTCATAAATATAGTTTATATAGTATCTTTATAATGTGGAAGATCTCCGCGACTAACGTTTGTTTACCGAGGGCACGCATAGTAAGTACGATCTATGAAATTAATAATTAATATAACTTTGTCGCGTAGTACTACTCTCAGGTGGAATTTGAAATATATTCGTTTCGGATTTATTACAAAACTTATGCTGGAAAATTTTATTTCTTGCAAAATTTCAAGACTAGTTCCCGGGAAGTAACCTATATATAGGTTTTGATGATCACAGTCGTATGTATGTTTTATTGTGTAAATCTAGAAACTTGTTTTTTTTTAATATCAATATGAAGACACGGCCTTGGTATGTGATATTAATTTCAACTTTATATTTTATATTTCAAGTCGTTTTCGAGAAAAAGGGTCTTGACACATACACATACAGACGGACGGACGGATGGACAACAGTGATCCTATAAGGGTTCCGTTTTTGAATTTTAGGTACGGAAACCTAAAAATTATATTTAAACCAATTTATATTCGTATTGTACCCCTAATAGCCATTTTTTTTTGTTTATATTACAGTACTTAGGTTTATGCGGAAAATATAAATGTACACAAAAATAATAGTGAATTCCGCGCGAGTTTCAATGCGAACTGGTTTGTTTAGAGACAGACGCTCTTAACGCGTTAAACGTCCTAAACTAGCGCGCCGCGTTCCGCCGCGCTCCACCGCGCTATCGGGTAAGAGCTCGGTGTCGCCATCTATTTAGTTGATATCGTATCAATGTTAGTTTGTTCCTGAGACTCACAGACAGAACTGACACAACTCACAGCGTTGTTTATATAATTTAGATTCGTAATGGAGCGAAATGTTGATACAGGTTTTATTCATAACTGTGTTTCGCGTACGACTGCACTCGCGTATTTTTCAATAATAATAAATCTGCAGTTACATTTAAATTGTTTTATAATGTTGTGATATATATATTATGAAAGTCACTGATCACAAATATTACATTTAGAATATAATTGGTTGTCTGTCTGTCCGTCCGTCTGTCTGGATTTAAGTAAGAAACGGCTTGACCAATTCTTATGAAATTTCGTTCACAGGACGTATGTACATATATTTTATAATATATGTACATACGTCTCTTTAATATTATCTTTAATATTATATATATATTTAAGATACATACGTATCTTTAATATTAGGTCATATGAAATTGGCGTTTTGTTGAACTGGCCACCTTGATCTCAAATATTTTGCTTAGGAATTCCACCAAATTCAAATTTATTTCTAATTTCAGTTTGTGTATTTGTGTTTCGAATTAAGTGATTCATTTGTTTTCACATCATTTAATTTTTCGTTGAAATAGTTCTTTTCACAAAATGGAAAACTTAAAATATCGCGATATTTACGAATATGAGTGTGGTACTCATATCGTGGCATCAGCGCTGCAGAAACAGCTCGAAGGATTATTGATGTTTATGTGGAAGCTAATGTAAAAGAAAGCACGGTGCGTTTTTGGTTTCAACGTTTTCGTTCTGGAAATGTTGACCTACGAAACAAACCCCATGGACGGCCGGAGACCCTAGTTGATAATGAAGAATTAAAGGTGATCGTGGAAGCGAATCCATAGCAAACCACGTCAGAATTGGTGTCAGGCTTCGTTGTGAGTGATAACCAATTTTAATTCACTTTGTAACAAATTGAAAAGTGAAAAAGCTGAGAAATGTGTACCGCATGAATTGACTCAAGCATGAGTGCTGCGTGTCATTGGTCAACCGTCACAATAACGACGGAATTTTGAATCGTATTTTTACTTCTGACGAAAAATGGATTCTTTACGACAATCGGAAACGCTTATCACAGTGATTGAACCCAGGAGAACCTGCCGAATCTTGTCCCAAGCGAAAGTTGACTCAGAAAAAGGTACTGGTGAGTGTTTGGTGGATCAGGCTGTTGTCATACACTACAGCTTCCTAAGATCTGGTCACATGATAACGGCAGATCTGTATTGTCAAAAATTCCAAACCATGATGGAAAAACTAGCCGATAAACAACCGAGACTGGTCAGTCTGTCTAGCCGACTGCTGCTTCAGGACAACGCTAGACCCCATACTTTATGACAGACGGTCGCTAAATTAGAGGAACTGCGGTTGGAATGTCTCCGACACCCATTATACTCCCCGGAACTTGCTCCAATAGATAATCACTTTTTTCCGGAATTTAGAAAATTTCAATTCCGATGAGGCTGTCCAAAGCACCATCAAAGATTTTATTGATTCTCGCTCGCACAATTTTTTCAGAAATAGTGATTGTGCATAGATAATAACGGTACATAGTTAAATTGATGAAATGTTCGTTTTACTTTTTACATATAAAACGCTAATTTTATATGTAAGGACCTATTAATTGATAGGTCATAAGAATTGCCAATAATACTTATATTAAAAAAATACGGCAATTGCTGCGTAGTAGCTAAGCAAAACTTAAGAAGGTATACTTATACCATATCATACCTATATTACAAACAGCGCGATGAATAATACCTCAGGCCATTGCATGCTAAGAAAACCCCCAGATGTTTAATATAGTAGAGGACACGGTGAAGAACGATCTTCGACCTTCGACTGATAACCAGATGTGACATTTTTTATCAATTTTTTTTTTATTTATAAACTATGATAGCTTGCCAATTGAAAAGTGTTCTTAATTAATAATTAACTTTAATTAGTCTTTGACAAGAGCATACACTCGACAGTTTCAAAGTTTTACACTAGTTAAGTTTACAAATATATATATATTTTTCATTTTCTCTCCGACATGATACTTGTGAACGTTAGAAATAGTATCGAAAGAGTCGGCATAGCACTTGAACTGGCGTATCCAAACATATATATATATATATATATATAATGCAAAGGTGGCAAACAAGTATACGGCCCGCTTGATGGTAAGCTGCTATCACTACCTGAACTACCCGTGAACCCCTCTACCTCAAGGAGCTCTGGAAACCCTACTCACCGCAGGAACACAACACTAGGTCATTTGGCCGCGATCTTCTGTAGGGTATCTTCCAGTATTCCACCAGTCGGACTGCCTCAAGCAGAGAGAAATCTTCTCTTATTATATCATGGTTAATAACTATGGTTATGAAACACAGATGGACATTCAATTTAATAAATATGGGTATATTTCAGTGTACATTAACATTACTGGAACTATTTTAAAAGCAAAAAATAAAACAAAGAAAATGCCCCGGTAATCGGTAGCCGCCCGCCCAACCGCCCGGCATGCAGCCCGGCCGCGCTCCGGTACAAACAGAATCAGAAGCTTGTTTGACTGACATCTTACATTAACGGCATATCGAATTACCGTACAAAATCAAAAGCATACATTAAATAAATAATTACAATTTCATTTATATACTAGCTGGTGCCCGCGACTTTGTTCACGTGAATATAATGTTTCACGGGAACTACGCTTAATAAGCGAGCTCTTTTTTACTTTTCTCAATTGTAATTAATTCATCTTTACTGCTTAACTCTTATTATACAAAAGCGTAATAATGATTGATGAATGTTGAGGAAGAGAAAGTTGTATGTCAGGATTGTAGCAAGTGGAAGGACGTACCCCGTTGGGATAAAGGGAGTGATTTATTTATGTATGCATGTATGTAATAATGATATATAGGTTGAGTTACGTTTTTAAAAATTCACTATCTACCAATGAAAGCCCTTACAAAATCGGTGCAGCCGATTCTGAGATCAGCCTGGACAGTCAAACAGAAGCAAAAATATATAAAATACGCGTTTGGGTTTTGGTAACGTAGTCTGTGAATGATTATTATTAAATTTGCTAAATGTGCTATTTTATGTGACTTGTAGCATGTGATCAGTTAGCATGTTTGAAATAGAGAAATACATAATAATAATTATGTGTATTGTGGTTTATCTATATAAAATGTTTTGTACTTTAGAAAACATTAAAGGTAATTAACGTGAAAGCCAAGTGTAAAAATCTTTCTCGGCAATGCCTAAAGACATGTTTTCTTGCCGCCATTCATAGAGCTCTGTGAGTAGGTATGCGCTCGCAGCCGCAGCCGGCAACCGACTGGCATCGTGCACGGGGCACGAAGCCAACGCGAGCGAACACTCATGAATGATGAGTTATTGTTAATGGATTTTATTTTCTTTTGTTGCAGGTAGTTGGTGCAGGAAATGAAGTATTAAGTAGTATTTTTAAAGTGTTTCATTATTGATTTTATAAATGTTTATATTGTAATATAATATACAGCTTGATTTTACTGTGCTGCTGTCAACACCGAGGAGGCTAAATAGCATATACTTTCACTGTTATTACAGAGTCGTTCAATAATAACTGACAATGAATGAGTTTCGCTTGATATCTCGAAGGCCTTCGACAGAATACGGCATGATAGCCTTCATACGGCTTGTCCACTGGGATATGTGCATGCATATAGGACTTTTTCAGGGAACGACTGATTTGTGTGGTCATGGATGGTTGCTCCTCCGATCTATTGGCTAGCAATGCCGGGGTACCTCATCAGTGGTTGGTACTTTCTGCGACACTGTTCTCTCTTCACATTAATTATATTCTTAAGTCCGGTACTTTTGGATATGCAGACGATAAGACAGACGTAGAAGGCTTCTGATCTATTGCACGAACCAGTGGAGCGCAAGTTCATTCCCTTAGGGAGATTTTAAGAAAATTTGTGAAATAATGTTTCCTGGGGATGTTGTAGGTAAATTCCTCATGGCAGCACAATTATGTTAGCACAAAAACAACCCTGATTTAATTTAGGGGACTTGGTTTAGAGACTTTTAAAAATTTAGCTCTAAGGAAGTTGAACTTGATTTTATAAATAACCACAGTCGTTAATGCCAGTTTACTATTTCCATCACATTAAAAATATGCAAACGGGCTTCCACAACATTTTAAGTCTCTCAAATTTTCATTAAGTTACCTATGATGGATCGGTTAAAGAATAAAAAAAACTTTTTCCAGTACACGCGTTTAACGCACACACGTGCAGCCTAAACGTCAAAACTACTATCAGTAGTAAGTAATACTTTATCTTCGAGACTGTCTCTTGACCAAACTTGACCAGTTGTGTCAACGTTGTTGTTATTAACTTACCCTGTTTTTATTTATTGTTAAAAAAATATAACTTTTAATTATTGAAAACTGGTGCGGGTTTGTGAAGAGATTAATAAATCTTAAAGAAGCGAAAATTATTTGTATATGTTTCTATATATCTTTATAATGAATTACCTCTCAAATGAATTTGTCTGTGGCAAGGCTTTTACTATTAATTCTTCTTAAAAAATTTATGACTCTAAATGATATTATTTTAAAGCTTATGTTCCCTGTTATTAACGTACCATAATCAAATAATTTAAAATTAATGTTAAGTATTAACAATCTGTTTAACTAACATGACAGCTGTTAGTTAGATTGTTTACATTCTATATCGTGCGAAATATTCCCACGGGACAATGAGATATTCCATACATATGAAAAACACAACCAAAATTAACTGGACCGCAAAGAAAAAGGGTCGGTTAGAAAATCTTCAGTATCTTCAACATTACTTGACCTAGCTTTATAAAATAAAGACTAAATTAAAGAACATTTTAATGAGCTTAAATGAAAATAAAAAAAGTCAATTCAAGTTTTTTATTTTTAATAAAAGTAGAATAAATAAAAATGCGTTTTCGCATTCTCGCCGATGTCCACTAAAATGGATCAACGTAGTCATTCAAAATTTCAGTGACATATCTTTCTGCAGTTAAATTTCCATTTTCTATCATCACTAGCTCAGTGCGGCTTTCGGAAGAAATTCCAACCCACACGTCAACACAGCCTCCGCCGTGTGGTATTTTTTGTTCTATAAAAGCGTTATAGTGCTCTGCCGGTCTTATGTACACTCTTTTCCTCCTATCGTGCTTGTATAAACAGAATCGTGTGCGTTGGAATTGCACAGTTTAATTCCCCCATCCTCCTTCTTTCAACGAAAGACAGGGCGAAGCGTCATTGCTAGCGTTTTGCTTGCACATTTATCATGCGCACCGCTAAAGAGTGGAACTCTTTGCCAGAGTTTGTATTTCCCGAGATTTACAACCTGGGTATCTTCAAGTCACGAGTGAATAGGTATCATCTAGGCAAGCGTGCACAATCGTAGACCACATCATCACTTACGATCAGGCAAGGTAGTGGTAAACCGTAAGCCTATATTTTATAGTAAAAAATCTAAATGTGAAACGTACGAGGATCAAAACAGGAAGCTATATTTAGGGGAAGAAGCGTCGGTGCGGGTGATACGTAAGTTATTTCCTCGTGCGAAGCACAAATAAATCGTTGGTTTATTGTGTCGTAGAGACACGACTGAAACTGTTTGTCACGTCGTGACGTCACTACTGGCTGTCGTTTTGTGAGCATTGCTACATTTTTGGTTTTACTGATGTTATTATTGGCTAGCTTCTGTTAGAGGTTTCGTCTGAATTTAGTACTTAAATCTACTTTCAAGTATATTAGTATTTTGTTGACGAGAAAGACTATACTTTGATTATACATGTTTTTTTTATCATTTCATCATAGATATTTAATAATATGGTAGGTAATCTTTGGCATTGAGGGTCGTTATGTAATAATATGGTAGGTAATCTTTGGCATTGAGGGTCGTTATGTTCAATGCTTTGATGAAAATGGCTTTTCCGATTTGATGAAATTTTTAACTTGTGCAATAACCAACAGTTATATATAGGCAATCTATAGACGGGTGTCTCTTCTGAAATATTTGCATACAATTTTGTTGTTTTTAAATCGAAGTTTACTCGCCTTACACCCCGCGTCCCGCCCCAGGACTACCTTGTTATCAAATTCGAAACAAATATTTCGACATTGCATGTATATATCCATATGCTGTTTCCGAGTCGCTGGTAAAAAAACTGCACCGCTCTACCGGAACCCTTCCCGCTAGATCGCAATATTTTCGCATACCTGTTTATGATATAGGAAATTAAATATTTTTATGTTGGGAACTGAGCCATTTTATTCACATTCCTTGTTTATACGGTTTTTCTGTTTATCAGCTTGAAACAACACTTCACAGTAGTTATACACTTGGACGTGTCTGTATTATCAGCTGCTATTCTAGAAGCATCTACTCCCCACGCTAACATGTTATATATCTCCTATCACCAAACACCAGCTTTCAATATAATTTATAAAATACTTCTCCGCTTGTATCTCGAACACATCGTGAACACAAGTGCAACTCATATCCTTCCCTAATTACTTTACATTCGAGTTTCCTAAGAGTGTTTTTCTTTCATAGTTGATCATTTTGTGATGACTTCATCATTGTTTTCTAAAACATATGTATACAAAACAAATATTAAAACTTATACAATCTGCATAAAATGCAGATCCTTTTAACATCAAACCGTGAATAATTAGACGTTAAATGATAAACAAAGGCGTCGTCTGAACGTAGTTAAAGTAAATTAACCCACATTGAGCTTGTATGACAGTGAAATGCAAAATTTCATACATAGAGAATGAAGCGGAGTGGTCGAGGCCGCAGCGACCGAACTGGCTCATTTATAAATTAGCATTTTCCTACCGCGTACTAGTTGCGAGACTTGATCTCGCGGGGACCGTTTTAGTTTGCGTGCTACTCTGCAGTCTGGACTACTCTGCTTACTTAATAGCTTTTTGACTTATTGATTTCTTAATGGAAGAATTTCATTTCTCGGTGGATTATAATTAAATCTTCTAAATACTATTATACGTTTATTAGTCTTTATCTGGTTGTGAAACATGACACTACTACCAGTTCGGACAAACATCCCAGCCATCGAGTAGAGCCGACAACAAACTCGATCGTTTTTGTTTCGACAGTATAGATAATATTTGCAATTAATAATTTACTGGATGCACGGAGAGGGAGTCACTTCCAGACATCATTATCATTCGCATAATGGTCCACATTATAATAACCTTTTGACAGTACGACCTGCTTGACATAGTCCTTGAATTTATTGTCCGACAAATCAGAAATATGATTCGGGATCTTATTATAAAATCTAACACTATTACCTCAGAACTTTAATTGATTTAATTAAATCTAAAACACGTTACGATTAATTTATGTCTGTTTCTTTCTAGTAATCAAACTGTGCTGGTCACAAAATCTAGCTTGTCAAAGTTTTTACGAATATACATTGATTTATCAAGGATGTATTGGGATGACAATGTTAAGATTTTAAATTCCTGAAACTTGTTCTTAAGTGATTCGTGAGGTCTCTTGTTGTAGATTGCTCGAATTGCCTGTTTTTGTAATATAAATATGGTTTCTTTCTCAGCTGCTGAACTCCACAGCAAAATACCGTAAGACATAGTCATGGAAGTAATCGAAGTAAACTAACCCAGCAGTGGCAGTATGTGTTAACTAGCGAATCTTATGTACTGCGAATTTAGCAGAGCTTAATCTTCCCGCTAAAGTTTTTATGCGCGGACCCCATTGTAATTTTGAATCAAGCGTTAATACCCAACAGGACAGTTTTATCAAATAAGCCTACTAAATTCCCTTGTAGCGTAATACTACTATCAACACGTTGAACATTTGGCAAGGCAAATCTTATACATTTGTTTAGTAGTAAATTATTTACACATACATACATACATAAATGACGCCTGTTTCCCAATGAGATAGGTGGAGACCACGTTCTTCCACTTGCTACGAACCTTACATACATCTTACGCTTCTTCAACATTCATCAATCTTCCTCTTCCAATGTTCCCATTCAAACTCATCTTATAAATCTATCCAGTCATTCTTCTTTCATTCATCCTCTCTACATGCCTAAACCATTTAAACATCCCTTCCTCAATCCGTGTCATTATATCTTCTTTCACACCACAACGTTATCTTACTACACTATTTCTTATCCTGTCACTCAATTTCACTCCTAAGATGCTTCTTATCGCTCTCATTTCTACGGCATTTATTCTACTTTCATGTCTTGTCACACCCATGTTTTACTTCCGTACATGAATGTTGAAACTAACACGCCTCTAGGTACAGACAGACGAGCTGCCCTAAAGGTTTTCTAGCTGTTCATAAAGGTGTGCACGATGCATCCCCCCATTCACCAAGTTACAAGCATTAAATCTTCGTTCATTATCATTTTCTCACTTTCCATCCCTTTTACCAATAAGACCAGAGTCTAGTTTGCATCTTTTAAAAACAAATTAAGAAATTATTTAGTGTAATCTCAGGCGTGTTTCGAAAATTGTAATCTGGACATTTCGGCTATTTAACTCCTTTTTCTTTTGTTTTAATTAATCCTGTTTATCTATCGTATACGTATTTATTATATATTAAAATATATTTACTTATAAATACATACAACTAATGTTATATTATTATTTAATTATGTTACACAATACTTTAAATTCATATTTTACTTCTTCTGTAAACCCACTTGGCTGCAACTGAAAATCAGCGCTGGGGTCACTCAGAACAGTGGCAGCCAGCTTATGCTGAGTTGTGTGCCCTTTGCAGTAGTACTACGACACATGGGCTTATATGTTAAGACTTAGACTTTTTTAATTTAGATTTTAACATTTTTGTGTGTTGTTAATCTTGTCTTTAAAAACTGTGTGTTCGTATATTCTCTGCAATAAATGTATTTTCTATCTTTTTTCTTTTTCGAACTGTCTATACTGTTAGCCTTACGGAGCTCTGGAGCCTTTACGGCTTTTACAGCTTCACCGGGCTTGGGCTCCATCCCTACTAAACATCGATCCCAAGTATACAAACTCATTCACTTACTTCAGTTTGATGCCACCAATCCGGATACCCATTACCTTCGCCTTCTTCGTGTTCACTATCATTCCCTTTCTTTCCATAGCTTCATTCATAATAGTCACCATCGCTTGTAAATTTTAGCCGACGATGCAAGTAATTATTGATCATCGGCGTAAAAAAGACATTTGACGAGTAACTCATTCATTCTCAGTCCACAATCACTCTGTTTCAAATTTGTCAGATAATTAACCATGAATTGGTTGAACAGCCATGGAGACGAAAACTCGGTCTCAAAATCGAGTACTGAGGAACACCGTTTCTAAGTAATGATACCAGAAAGGTTTCCCTATTGTATTTAGTTTCTAACAGCGGGCTGTTATATAATGAAAAAGCAGGTCGAGAGAAGTTCCAAGCACACCATAGGGTAGTTAGGTTAGCGCTCGTTCTCACTTGTCGGGTGTCGGGCCCGGATATTAATCAGATGTTGGCGCCTCTGTTCACACTACGGTCCACGGTCGAAGCTGGTGCCAATTTGTAACACTCTACGCGTGGCGACTGTACACGATGGACGTTGACGAAGTGGTTGTGATGTGCCTACTATTATTTAAAAAAAAAACAACTAAAGACAGCTAAGGGTTTAAGGATAACATTTCAAGTTTTGTCCCAAAGGGCACCTCTTTCCTGAACTAGTGTGATCAATTCTTCAGGGTTTATATTTATTTTCATTATTACGAAACACCAAACATGCGTACAATAAAAACACAACTCTGCTTGTGCGCCGCGATGTATATGTGCGCGATGGCCACGCACGGGCGGAACAAGGGTAGCGGGGAGAGGGCTGTCGTCCGCGACATCCGACAAATGTGAACAGCGCCATACTTACTCATAGGCGAGCGAGATCCGACAGGTTTTTTTCCGGGCGTAGTGGGCTGGCAATTCACCCGACATTTCTTGTCGGCGCCGACACAAAATCGGTTTCCGACAAGTGTGAATAGCTTCATATAAAATGCTCTGCCACTGGAACATCCGATTAAAATCCGGGCCCGACATCCGACAAGTGGGAACGAGCTCTAAGTATAGATTTTAGAACATTATTTCTTAAAAATATATCTTTTGCAGCTGCACAAACACTTTTAATTTTTTTTTAGTAATCTCTAACATTAGCATGAAACAAATTACTAGTTGCCAATAATTTTCTATAATAAAAATTATATAGTCGGTCTCTACTCCGCCCGATCCTAACATATAGTTGCGCTGCATTCTCACACATGTCCAAGCATAACTTTAGTCAGCTCCAAAGAGTCCAAAGCAGATTTTTAAGTAAGCTTGTCGATGCCCCATGGTTCGTTCGGAATTTAGACCTCCATAGAGATATGGAACTTCCTTCGATCAAATCAAATGTTAAATTCCTCGTGAGATCCTATATCGACACAGCGTCTAATCACCCGAACCCTATAGTGGTAACCGCCGTAAATTACACTACAGTCCCAAACGCCCCAAAGGCAAAACGCTGGTACCGCGAAATATCTTTACCGACCTCGAAACGAGATCGAGAAAGCCAACGTGTACTACACGTCCGTCCTTGTAAACCAAGTGTGCTCGCGCTTATGCCCGCGAAACCACCGTTCCCTCTGCAGGGGACGGGCTGTTAACTTCGCTTCCGCACATCCGCCACGTCCACCCTCTCTTGTTGCAACTCAAGCCTAGGTCCAAGGAACTCTGGAAACCCTACTCACCGCAGGAACACAACACTAGGTCATTTGACTGCTATCTTCTGTAGGGTGAAGGGGTTCCATCAGTTGGGCACCAAGGAGAGATAAATCTCTAAAGATTTTTTTGTGGCGTACCTCTCTTTATCCCCGTTCATTGTAAGCCATTTTTTTATAACACTAATATAACCTTTGTTGGGCAATATTTACTGAATTCACTACATATGATATTAAACAATCTGTCGCAGTTGGTATTCGGATCTATATTATGTTAAACATCTGTAGATAATTGCTGTGTAAGATTATCATTTAAAGGATGTAATCTAGTTTCTGATATAAGAAATCTAACCGTTTTCTTACAAAAGCGACTAGGTTTGTGACAGTTTATTATTTCAACGATAAAGGCCAACCTTTATGATCAGACCGTATCCCAGTAATAATAATAATATTGCTACTAATTTTAAAGATACTAAAAATGTTGTCTATACAAACGTATACTGTAACTGTATAGGTACATAAATAAATGTATTTATAGAGTAAATAAAAGATTAGAGCCAGTATAAGATTGGCAAGGACTCGACGGATGCTGTGGTATGGGCCGTGTGGCTGTTAAAAAAACAGTGCAGATAGAACGCAAGTATAAAACTTTATGTGGTCTCATAAACTAACCGCCACGCGTGCTCCCATGCGGAACTGGGTTGCCAGATGCAGTTAGATTACATACCTATCAATACAGAATTTTAGCTGGAAGAATATTTAAAATATTTTAAACACACTCTACGTACCCACCCTCAAGAGGTGTTTTAATATTTAGACAAGTAGAAACTCGATCAGATGTCGCTGAATATTTTCTAGTAACTTGAATGTTATTATATTTATTATTTATTTATATTGTTATAAAAAATATAATACAAAATTCATCTTGTGTATTTCAATGCGATAATATTTGTTATTTTGTTAGAAGTAAATATTGATGTAATTTGTAGGTTAGAAAACACAACACATTTATGTGACAAACTGAGGTCAGTTCTTGTAAACGTCCATCAACTTAGCTTTGTGTTAGATAGGGCCACTTTGTACACGGTACATTATGCGCCGGTGGATTCGCTGCTTATGGGTTGGCATGCTACGAGAATACATTTAAAACTTATTTAGATAAAGTTACATTGTTACAAACCAGATCTATGAAACTTTTAGCAGACAAGAATGTAAAAAACCGTTGTAAAAAAAGTAATTATGAAGAGTTATTTCTGGAGTGTAAGATGCTGCCAGTCCATCAAAAAGTAGTGCTATTAGTAGCACTGGAGCAGTATTGCAGTGATGAGTTTAAAATCAAATCAGTACACGTAAACCTATGAATAAATGTTTTTTTTTTATTTCTTATTTTTAAACAAAACTTAGTACATTGTACTAAAATGTATGTTAGTAATATAAATGACAACATGAAACACAACACGTCATATTTGTTGGTGCGCGAAGCCGGGTTCTGTATAGCTTATCATTATTTTAACAATATGGATTTATTTATTATTTTTATTGATATCGACAGTGGATAACGTGCAATTGACACAATATGCACATTAGTTATGTATCTTAACAATGACAATTGTTAACCTTTCCACCGTCGTGTCGATATGAACAGATAAAAATAGGTCATATTATCTATATATATATATATATATACCAGTCTCATATAATAGGGAATATGCATGTAGTTTAAATATAGGTCAAATATTTTTATTTGGAATCTTTATTAATATAGAATACCTACAAAAAGTGTTAAAAATAAGAGGGAAATTTAAAATCATAAAACGCAACGCTATTGGTCAAATCGATGAATGATTGATGATTAATGAATTGAATTAAATTGATGTAGCGGTAGATAGATTTTTACATATAGATACACTGCATTACTTATAAAATGGTATTCCATTTCCATCTATATCGTAAGTAGTTATAAAACATAACAATTTTCTGATAAAAAGAATAAAGCACTCTATAAAGTATACAATATATTTGTTTTATTGCATACGCTGACGTCACTGAAACTCGGTGACAGCGCGCCAAAATGGAGGCGTTTAAAACGCCCTAATTTCACTGCAGTTTTAAAATATTTAATTTGATGTTAAATTTTAATATTTTTATCTGTGTTTTATTTTTACAGCTATGTACCAACGTAAATAATTGATTGAAAGTAAAAACAATAATCCATGCATATTTCCTATTATGAGTTCAGCACTTGCGTTTATATTTTATAAAGTGGCAACACTGCATTAATGATTTCCAGTTGTAAATAAAACAAAACAATAAAACCGATATGTTTTTGGTCACACGGCCGCACGGCAGCACGGCCGCACGACCAGAGCGGCTCCGAGTTATTCGAATTTGATTGTTGCCTCCGCTTCTGTGCGCCATATTGTTTATTGGGTTTCCAATAATCAATTTTATTTCGTTTTGTACCTACACAATGTTGTAGTCTGCAACTAGCGATAGTGTTTTTCTACAGTAGATGCTTAGATTATGCTAA
The DNA here is from genome assembly GCA_947532125.1 of Saturnia pavonia. NCBI lineage: Eukaryota > Metazoa > Arthropoda > Insecta > Lepidoptera > Saturniidae > Saturnia > Saturnia pavonia. Next base: position 9,827,916 of record OX383921.1, read on the forward strand.
TATTAATTAAGGTGGTGTCCAGCGCGCAGTGGTAGATATGTTTGAAGTGGATCGGGATATCACGACAATGTAACGTGGTGCCATAGTGACTCAGATGTCGAGTCGATATTAATTACCCTTTGTGTCATCAAGGTAGTTCCGGCTTACCGTCGAAATGCCTCCTTTTCTTGGAACTCTTCTATGAAATGATGTTAATAGTTGTAAGACTGAATAAAATCCTTAAGGGGTTTCTTCAATTCTTACTATCGTCGGTATGATCATTATAATTTATTGTTAAGGCCCGCGAGATTTTGTCTAAACTGTCAACCTGTCTGGTGGTTATCTAGTTTTGTTTGCTCTACCTAGACTGACCTAGAGCTTGACATCTTGCGCTCGTGGTAAAAATATTCCATTGATGAATACACAGTTAACTTCTGTGTATGAGGAGCAGAAAGCCACTTAGCTATTATAAGACGGACCTAGAAATGAATGGTGCGAGAAAAAAAAGAAACCTTGTCTGTCAAAACAAATATCCTACCCAAAGTACGAAGGCGGCATGAACAAAAGCATACAATCTAATATGATTGTGTAACAAACCGTTTACTTAAAGTATACACTTAGTGGAATAATTGTGTCACGTTATTAGCCTTTGCTAGTGTGTGAGAAAGTTTGAATTTAGTTTGAGTCGAATACAAACCGCGGTTCTGACGATGCCAGTAATTAAGCCAGCGAGCGAGCGGGACAGGACGGGACAGTCGCGAGACTGCATTACGCTATTTCAGAGAACAATACCGTACACCATGTCATTCTTAATTAACCCGGTTTGCTTTAATGGACTCGTAGGATTTAACTTACTAAGTAAGTTAACATTGAAACTGACATTTTGGTAATTGTATAAAGTAAATATAATATTATTACGTATATAAATGATTATATTTGAATCTTGCAGCAATTCTGTCTAGTTGAAATATTTAAGAACCAGTTGACATTTTAGAATTATAGTGTTTTTGAATGGTTATTATTACATAGGAAGGAATCCTAAAACTGTGATGTGTTAGTGATTCTCTCCTTACGGCTGTAGCGTAAGTTATTTAGCTTATGAACTTACCAAAGGGATACCTATACAATGCAAAATTAATTTTTCAAACTTAATTGATAGATCCAGACATAAGCGCGTTCAAACAAAAAAAAAAGAAACAATGTACTGAACTGGTAGATATTGTACCTACACAGATTTAAGATAAGTGTAATAGAATCCCATCATCTCTTTCCCCTACAGAACTACGCGAGTTCGTATGCGAAGTGACTGCTACACGGTAGCGGCCCTCAAGGCACGAACAAAGAACTTCGCTAATTCTTACCTTTACCGGACCGTGTGGACGTAGAAAAGTCTCCGAGCAAACGTGTCCCCTCTTTCCTTCAAACGAAGCGTGAAGAGGCATAACAGCTGGCCGGCATGACATCGACGACTGTTGATTAAATCTGTGTCACCGACGGTCGCCGTTTTTTTTGTGAACTGTATCGCACTAACTATCAGATACAGTCATATCGCACTGCGTACTAGTATATATAAAAAAACAAGGCACTAGCATGGGATTGACAAAAATATCGCCACAATATTTATATATTTTTATGAGTGAAGTCGCAACAACTATTTAGTCCAAAAATACCTTTTGTCCTAATAATATTATTAAGAAATTGTAATAAAATAGCAAAAAATCCAAAAAATTATCATATAGATAAGCTGGAAAAAAATGTAAACTATTTGAGCTAGGCGACGCTATGAAATCGACTTAGTAGGAATCAGGAAGGGCGGATGATAGCGAGGGCAAGCAAGCCGCCATTACAAAAACGGATTTCACGTCTAAACTAAACGTTTCAATTTGCTCTAACGCAGGACGCCGGGAACCCAAATATCCAATATATATGGATGTATATAAATTTGAACTTATTGCTTGTGGTTTGTAAGGTTGAAATCATGTTCGAAGCGGCCGCGGCAGTTAGTGCGGTAGCGGTACTCGCAAGGGGGTGGGGAATATTAAGGGCGCGTACTCTGGGGAAATGCGTCGATAATGGTGAACAAATATTTGTTGAAGCCAAGTTCAGTTTGCGTAGATCGGGTATTAAGCAATTAGGTGTTATTGTTTTGCTTTTCGAGGATAAGCACTGAGCTATGAGCATCCTACAATATTGACATCATGCTTTACGGTCAACTATTGTATGACATTACATTGTAAACAGAGTAAATACAATTTCTTTTCATTTATTATCGAGTTCTGATAAATATCTATATTAATAATTTGTATCTCTGTCTCGTAAGTACATGTATCTTTTTTCACATTTCCTCATAAACATCCTATATGACATTTTATATCCTATCTATAGATATAAATAGACACTAATTTTAGAAAAATCGTCCTTCTATCTATAGGTATATCCGAATTTAACTTAAAAATGATTAAACAGATTATTTTTGATATCTTCTACGAGCGTATGTGCTTCCTTAATTAACATACGCTACAAGAATTATCAATTATACATCTTCGTGTATAATCAGCCATTTAATAGCCCCAAAAGCTTCTTTTTTCGAACTGATTCACCATTATTGTCACTGCTTTTTTCGTACTGTTATACGGGGCCGCCGAGAAGGCTTTTTAAAAAAAGAAATTATTTAATGTCTAAAGAGTTTAATTGAAAATAGTAATATAATTTGTAAACTTATGTAGTATTAAGAATTTAGTACTTAACAATGTTACAAGAAATTAAGCCTAGCGGCCACTTAGACGGACAGGACGAGACTGTTGGGGACGGAGACGCGAAGAAGCTTGCTTAGAGCCAGAAATGCTGATAGGGCAGGATCTTGGATGATGTAGGCATTACGCCATACACCTTAGGGGTATAACACCTCCCCCTTTAGGAGTAAACTTGCCGTGAGAGGGAAGTTTACTGAATGAAAATAATTGTGTTAAAGGAGTTAAAGGAGGGGACGGTGGTGAAGGTGGGTATGAGAAAGGATGCAGCCTTTTTAACATACATTTGACATCTAACTTATCCTATTCTTAGTCTAGGTAATGGAGCTTGTTCTTCAGGAGAACAATCTTCATTAGCTTTTGGTGTTTTACAAAATGATATTAATGACGTAGCGCAACCATTAACTTTAAAGAAGAAATAAATTAAAAAGGTAACAAAAGATAAAATTAGAATAATGGTTAAAATAGGAAAACTGATGTGATTGGAAAATATTTCATTTTTGCTATTAATAAAGTCATCAAGATCTTTAGTTACAAGTTCGGTCTGGACTTCTAAGTTTTTTAAGTCTTCTAGATTAATATTTGATATGGTTGTAGCCTTGGTATCTACATCAAGTTTCCTAATGGTTTTTAACTTACAGCAATTATCATTGATAAGACTGAAATCAGTATTAATATGTGGTATATTTATATCTAAATTGCGCATGGTTAATAATTTTATATTTTGGCAGAATGCCATACACTGTGGTTCCAATGATAAAATACCTGTTCCGCTTACAATCACTTCTTTAATATTAGCGTTACATTCTATGGATATCTTATTAGGTCGAGTTTGAACAAATATCCACTTATTGTGGCCAAGATTTTGCCAAATATCTAAGTTACCATAAATTAGTTTAGTTTTACATTGTGATGGAAGAGTTTTTACAATTTTAGTCATGAATTCTATTTCACAAATAGGATTAGTGTTGACTGAGAGAATATTTGGAACATCACAAAGTAGATTTCCGTTACTTATAGATTTACAATTACTTATATCACTTAAGGTACAATATGAGGACTTATCTTTACTAAGAGCTACATAGTTTTCCGTTGGCACAATCATAGCATATGTCTCCGATACATTAACATCATGAGGTACCGGGACTGGTAAAATTTTGTAGAGGTCGTATTCCATATGATAAACCAGCGGAATCCTTAGGACAAATATTACGCTATTAATACTATAATAAGCGGCAAGTTCTGATACTTTTAATAAATTGTCAATATTTCTTAAATCTACATTAACAGGGAATTCTTTATATTTGGGAATATATTTCATATTAACCTCAATATCGGCGCTCAATTGTGTTGGTGTTATAATTGACGGGTGTAAAGTATTACTGTTTGCAAACAAGATTGAATTTACTATCTCTTCCAACTTGAAGGATAGAGTCAGCAGATTGGCTTGTAAAACATTTAATACTTCGGTTATCTTATTTCTAAACACAAATTCATTAGTTAATATAGTTAAGTTCCTAAATAACGTGTCGGTTATTTCGTTCAATCGAAGTTCATTTTTTAAAATGGTAGATAATGTTTTATTAAAATTTGAAATTGCGTGGTTAGATATAAAGGTATTTTGTTTTACTAAGGAAGCTAACTTTTTACTATCTGAATGAAGTGTTCGAATGGCATTATAATACATTTCAGAATCATCTTCATCCATTGTTCCAAATATGTTTTTCATGACTGTTCCTATTCCAGCGAGCCAAGCTGATCTTTTAGGTCTAGATGACAATAGGTGAGAAATAGCATCGTAATCGCGAAGAATATCGTCGTGAAGGGCGGTAAGTGGATAGAGCATATTAAGACATCTAAAATCGTCAATCGCTTTATTTTGTTCGCAAAGAATCCTATAGGTATCTAGAATATTATTAATGTTGGTGAGATGAGATTTTATAAACTTTAGATCTACGGGAATGACAAAATGTACATGATCGTTTACGAGCCTTAGAGCGTTGACCGGATCGAAGTATATACCAGGACTCTTATCCAGCGGCTGAATAAGTTCGTGAGTGACGGACGTCGCAACGAGATATAGTAGTATAGTTCTGAAACGAGAGATTCGAGGTAAGTATAGTTTTATTTATAGGTAGAATTTACTGTTTCAGCTGCTTAACTAAGAATCGCGACGACGTGCTAGTTTTACTTCGTCATAATGATGGATTACGTGTCGCCTATTTATTAGAAGTGTTAAACTATTTCTGCCATTTAACTTAACAATTTTGTAAGGGCCTTTCCAAATCGGGGATAGAGCTTTTCGCATACGAAGATGATTTTTCAAATAAACATAGTCACCAACATGATAGTTTGCGGGGTGACTATGGTTGTCGTAATAGGTCTTGGAGGATTCTTTAGATGTTTTAATATTTTCTATAGCTTTATCTCTCGTGTACTTAAGGCGGTGCTGAAGCATTTTCACATAGTCAGTGTAGGTAACACCGGGAGCGGATTCATATATAGAGTTGGGTAAAAATGGTTTGTGACCAAATAATAGTTCGTAAGGGGAGTAGTGAGTGGTCGTATGTATAGAAGTATTATAGGCTAACATGGCTGTATACACGTATTTGGGCCAATTGTCTTGATTCTGACATATATAGGATTTTAGGTATTCTTTTAAAGTAGAATGACTTCGTTCTAAAGCACCTTGCGTCTGGGGATGATAAGGAGAAGACCATAGCTGTTTAATCTTTAGAAAGGAACAGGTTTCTTTGAATAATTCAGCCGTAAAATTGGTACCTTGATCTGTCAATATGGTTTTAGGGATGCCAAATAGAGATATAAAATGGACGAGGCATTCACTGGTCTCTTCAGCAGTAGTACTTCTAATGGGATAGGCTACAGAATATTTAGTCAAGTCGTCTTGAAGAGTTAGGATATATTTTAGTTTTCCTGGACCAGAGTCAGGAAGAGGACCAACTATATCGAGAGATAACCTTTCGAAAGGGGAGTTGGAAGTACTGGTAATTTGCATAGGTGCTCTGTTTATTTTGCGTAAGGCTTTATTAGTTTGACAGGATAGGCAATTTCTAACATAATTCTCAATGTCACTACGCATATTTTTCCAGTAATACTGTTCTTTTATTCTGTTGTACATTCTTTTAGAACCTAGGTGTCCGGCAATAGGGATGTCGTGATTTTCTTTTAATATTTTAGCTATTTCAGATGGAACAGGGTATATAATTGTGTTATGATGAATGTTGATAGTTACATTTGTGTTATTGAACAAATACATGAGCATGCCGTAGATTTTCACGAAGGAATTTTGTTCGTATGGATTTTTAAAATCGGATATTGCAATTTCATTGATATCGCCAGTGAGTATGATATCATCTCTGGCTGATTTTAGTGTCTTAAAAATGTCAGGATAAGAACAAGTATCAAAATAGTAAACTTTCGTCAAGAGGAAATAGTAAAGCTTGCCTTTCATGTTGAATTTTTTGAAAGAATGGAGTTCACGTTCTCCGTCATGGATCGAGTCATCTGCTGCGGAAATTATGTCTTGAAGATAAGGGTTTGATTCATCATAGTCAATAGATACGGGAATAAGTATAACTTTAGCATCACTTTTTAAAATGCTTTCGTTATGTTCTTTTATATAAGTATTGTAGGTCTCATTTTTATTCATAAAAGATTTTAGGAAATCGGAATACTCTTTATTAGAATTGGAAGTAATCTCATCTGTTTGTTTATTAGTTTCAGCTGTAGGATTTGATGGAGGAAGAGGTTCCAGAGGAGGATTAGGATCCGGTGGAAAAAGAGGCTCTAAAGGGGATGGAAGATCGAGTGGAGTGAAATCTACATCTGTTTCGCCAAGCGGACTAATACCCAAGTCGCCTAGATCGATCAAGTCATCAAGAAAGTCTGAAGGGGTTTCTGTCTCTTCAGCAGGACAGTTTTCAGTCCTGCTTGATGTTGAAGGTTTTGGATTGTCATCCTGTAAGATTGGATTCACTGGATAACGTGAGAGTGTGTCAGCGTTGCTATTGACTTTCCCTTTTTTATACTGAATATTGTAGTCGTATTCTTCTAGCTTAAGTCGCCAACGTACAAGTTTTGAACCCGGATCTTTACAATTAAATAGCCACTGTAAAGGTTTGTGATCCGTTATAATTGTAAATTTATTACCATATAGATATGGGCGGTACATTTTGGTTCCAAAAATTATAGCAAGGCATTCTTTTTCTGTGACACTATAGTTGCACTCTGCCTTATTTAAGGTACGTGATGCATAAGAAATCGGCCTGTCTTTGCCAATTGGGCCTTGGGATAGTATAGCTGAAATCGCGTAACTGGATGCATCACAAGTAAGGAGGAAAGGTTGTGTGAAGTCAGGATAGGCGAGGATAGGGGCAGATGTAAGTTTATTTTTTAGAGTATCAAATGAGAGTTGTTGCTCATTTTTCCACAGAAACGGGGTATCCTTTTTTTAAAAGGGATGTCATCGGTTTAGCGATCTTTGAGAAGTCTGGAATGAATCGTCGGTAATATGATACTAATCCCAAAAAGGACTTTATGTCTTTGGGAGATTTTGGTAGTGGAAATTCTAATACGGCTTTTATCTTATCTGGATTTGGTTTAACACCATCTTCACCTATGATGTGACCTAGATAAGTGACTTCTCTGCGAAGAAATTCACATTTATCGGGTTGAAGTTTAAGATTAAATTCGCGGAGTCTTTGAAAGATTTCTTCTAGAGTAGAGATATGGGAAGAGAGGTCATAGGAGTGAATGACAATATCATCTAAATAAACGAAACATTTAATACCTTGAAGCCCAGTTAAGGCAGAATTCATGAGACGTTGAAAAGTGGAAGGCGCATTTTTTAATCCAAAGGGCATTCGTGTAAATTCGTAATGACCTTGTGGTACAGAGAATGCGGTTTTAGCAGAATCTTCTGGAGACATTTTAATCTGATGAAATCCAGAAGCTAGATCTAGCGTGCTGAAATATTTACTTGCTCCAAGTTGATCGAGTATCTCGGAAATATTGGGAATAGGGTAGGAGTCACCTATAGTAATATCGTTAAGCTTTCTATAATCTATGACAACGCGCCACTTCCTTTGTCCAGAGGCATCAGTTTTTTTAGGTACTATCCATATTGGGGAAGACCAAGGAGAAAAGGATGGTTTGATGATATCTTGTTCAATCATCTTATTAACTTGGGTTGCGACCTCGTGCCTGTGACATTCGGGAAAACGGTAAGTCTTTGTATGAATAGGGACTGAAGATGTTGTTTTAATTTCATGTTGAATAGCGTTAGTGAAAGATAATTTATCATTTGGTAAGTGGAATATGTCTGAGAATTTAGTGCATACTTCATACAAAGCCTGAGTTTCCTCATGGTTTAGATGTGAAACGCGAAGTTGCTTGATTACTTGATTTGTTCTAGAAAAGGCATTTTGAATTTCGTTACAGTGTGAGATAGAGTTCACTTCATAAGGTGTTAAGTCAGTTGCGTTCAGAGGAATGAGATCAAGTTTCAATGAGGAATCGATAGTGATAGGATGCTCAGAAATGTTTACGACTGAAATGTTAATGCGAGAATTTGATTTGACAGTAGTTATGCAGTTCGCGATCAACAATGATTCGATAGGTTTCTGATCAAGAATGAGTCCTTCTCCCAGTTCGGGGTTTGTAACAGAGCATTCGATCACGGTCTCGGTACGAGGGGGAATAGTAAAAATTGGCTCGGTGAATTTCAAGTAAAGTTTTTTATCGTCAATTATTAGTGCATTGTCGACATAATCGATTTTACAGTTAGATGTGCATAGAAAGTCGTTACCAATTATGCCGTCGTATGGAAAATCAAAATTTGGAATGATGTGGAAATGATTAGTAAGAGAGTCAAAATTCATGGATATGTGACCAAGTGAACGCATAGGATTGTCAGCGCTTCCTATACCACTGAAGCTTATAATATGATTTTTTATTTCAGGCATTTCTTCAATAGCATCTATTTTAATAAGGCTAATAGATGCGCCACTATCGACGAGAAATTTTAGGGGTTTGGAGGAGACAGAGGTTTGGACTTCGACGAAAGGTAAGTACCTTTTCTTGGGGTTTGTGGTAATGTTGTATGTTTTAAGTTTATTTTTTTCTGTTTTAGGGACTGAACACGCGGGACACGATTTAGCAGCAAATTTGACACTATCAGTGAGTAAAATTTGTGATTGAGTAGAGTCAGGTTTCAGTAAGTTAGTATTGTTACTGTGGTTTAGGTTACTCGATTCGTGAGTGGGATTGGAAACAGCGGTAGGGGTATCATGAGCATGGAATAGACTATCAACAGGATTCGGAGCAGTAATAGGATCACTATGATCTTGGCGTTGGTAATTTAGTTTTTTAGCGAACTTGGAATCAGTGGGATTCAGTGAAGATTGCGGTGTTTTCGCGTGATACAGTGGATTCAGTGATGATTGAAGTGATTTAGTGTGATACAGTGGATTCAGTGGCGAGTGCGATGATTTCGCATGATACAGTGGATTCAGTGACGATTGCGATGAGTTCGCGTGATACAGTGGATTCAGTGACGGTTGCGATGGTTTCGCGTGATACAGTGGATTCAGTGATAATTGAGGTGATTTAGTGTGATACAGTGGATTCAGTGACGAGTGCGATGATTTCGCGTGATACAGTGGATTCAGTGACGATTGCGATGATTTCGCGTGATACAATGGATTCAGTGATGATTGAGGTGATTTAGTGTGATACAGTGGATTCAGTGACGAGTGCGATGATTTCGCGTGATACAGTGGATTCAGTGACGATTGCGATGATTTCGCGTGATACAGTGGATTCAGTGATGATTGAGGTGATTTAGTGTGATACAGTGGATTCAGTGACGATTTCGATGAGTTCGCGTGATACAGTGGATTCAGTGAATTTTTACGAATAGTATCGGTTTTACCCCTTAATGTTCCCGCACGATACCGGACGGGAAGGTCTGTCCGTTTAAATTTTGGGAATCTACCTCATCAAAGCCCTGTGGTTCGGGCATATTAATCGCATGAATAGGTTGGTTTCTTCCCGAAAACTGCCGATTTTGGATTTGAGGTTGTTGGTTTGGAGGGTTTCCAAATTTCGTGTTATTATATTGTCTCTTGCGACAATTTTCAATGGTGTGTCCAATGTTTTTACAGTATCTGCACACGGGTGCTAGCGAGTTAGAAGACACAGGTTGACTATGAGGTCTTGCGAAATAGGACTGACCTTGTGGCCTTGAAGAACTATATTGACCCTGAGGCTTGGTAATAGCTGAATTAAAATTCTGTCTAATAGGGTTAGGCTGGTTCGCGTTGAATAGGGACGAAAATGGATTCTTCCTATACGTGATGCCTAAGATTTTTTCTTCAGCTGCGGCAAAGTTTATAGCTTCATTTAATGTACTCGGGTCCCGACATCTAACGATGGTTGCTAACCTGGGATCAAGTCCCATCATAAATCTATTGAGAGCTAAGTCCTGCATAGTAGCAACTCTACCTGATAATTCGTCTTTCTTTTTGGTTGGAATTGAGATATTGATTTCTGTTAATAGTTTTGAAAGACAGGATTCTATTCTTAACGAATATTGGCCTACATTTTCCATGGGCATTTGTTTAATGCTTTGAAGGTCAGCAAGTAAATGGGCGTAATGCTTCCTATCACCGAACTGAGTTTTGAGGAATTCCTCGAGCTGAGACCATTTTGAGAATTCTTTTATGGCACATACCGATTCGGCTTTTCCCGTTAATCGGCTCAGTATGTATTTGAAGAGCAAATCTTGTTGGCTTGTCGATGCTAGATTAATTGCGTTTCTACAATTATTTAAGAATGGAATTAGCGTTTCCCTAGAACCATCAAAAGTACCAATAAATTTTAATAAAACATTTAAATCGATCTCCGACATTTTAACGTCCTCGTCTTTTAAATCCCTTTGTTTTGACATAATATGTAAATAATTATTTCAATGAGAATGCCTGCTCTAAATTAAAGTAACATAAAAAAAAACACAAGGTTATAACTCGATAAAATACAATTATTAAAAGTGGTACAGAGACACAGGTGTGGTGCGTCCTTATCTCTTCGCAGAATTCTGTGTGGGCGAGAACTCTCGGCTGTTACAAAATAAAGGCTATTGTAGACTTACTTCACTATTAAAATATAAAATGACACAAAATAAAAATTAAAGTTAATTGTTCACTCGAATAACTCACTGACTGCTGAAACTTAACTTCATCTGGAACAGAGGCGTCATCATTTTTTCGGTACTTTCGATGCTATGACTGGATGCTTGCAGATACGATGATAGTATAGGTCGACACGGTGATGAAGGCGGTGATGAAATAATCGTATGAGGGGTTATCCTCACACAGGATACAGCGACAGAAGCACGGTGATGAAGGCGGTGATGAAAGACACGGTGATAAAATACACAACTTTTTGATAATATTGAGCTGATGGAACTTTCTTTCAAGGAGCCAGTGTTAATTTATTTTAAAATATATATTTATTTTTGACACTGCGTATAGTATGTACACTGCTTTATGACGTTGATTTTAACACTGTTTTATTCTGATTTACACTGATTTGCACTGTTTTGAGTCCGGGGACCTGTCGAGATCCCTTTACGCTGCCACCAATGTTATACGGGGCCGCCGAGAAGGCTTTTTAAAAAAAGAAATTATTTAATGTCTAAAGAGTTTAATTGAAAATAGTAATATAATTTGTAAACTTATGTAGTATTAAGAATTTAGTACTTAACAATGTTACAAGAAATTAAGCCTAGCGGCCACTTAGACGGACAGGACGAGACTGTTGGGGACGGAGACGCGAAGAAGCTTGCTTAGAGCCAGAAATGCTGATAGGGCAGGATCTTGGATGATGTAGGCATTACGCCATACACCTTAGGGGTATAACAGTACGTAACTTTACGGAGCAAAACATATTATATAACCTGGCCAGATAACATATCTGTGAATTAAAGGAATAACCATGTAAATCGGAATAGTGGTTTTCGTGTGAAAAACACAAACGGTCAGACAGACAGAGAGACGTTGAGTTTTGTGATATAAAAGAAGGCAGGAACATGTACATTTGTATAGTTAGATAGCTCGAATTTCTATGGCTAGTTATTTAGTTAGATCGCATTTTTTCGCATGATCGGCAACAGCCCACTTTGGCACTCTTGGAGCTTGTTGCCTAGCTTTCCGCCCCCAAGCCCGGTAAAGCTGTCAAAGCCAGTAATGGCTCCAGGCACTATACTCAGTTCGAAAAAAAAAATGAATGAATTGATCAACTATCGTGATGTTCGTACTACTTCTTATTGATATGGCGCCGCAAAAAGCACTTGCCAGTGTCAATTTGTTTAAATCTTCGTAGTATTTTTCAAACATTCAAAATCGGTTCATGAAGATGGTGGCTCCCTTGTTAGGACTATCTAGGTAGTTTTTGTGACATCTCAAAATCCATGTTTTCGGTTATATTTATAATCCACTTCACGAATGTATAATAACCAAACTATATCATGCAAAATGCCACCAATATTGTGAATTAAAAATAAAAACCACAACATGACAACTCCAACCAAACACCCAACATTCGTACTAACAAACTTAAATAATACATAGCAGTTTCGTGAAACTAACCGTTTAAGAATTAAATTGATTATTGAAAAGATATTTGACAATTTGACGTACAGTAGGTACAGGTGCAGTGTTGACAACTTTAAAGATTGACATATTTAGTGGTCGCCATTTTCCTTACGAAAGCTATCTAATGCTAGTTTCTGCGGAACGCGTCCATTAATAAGATTATTGATGTATTTATGGTAAAATGTATTTTCAAGCCATAAGTGTTTGAAATACTAACTACAAAATACCTCTGCGTTAGGTATTTGAAATACCAATTACAAATTACATTTTTAAGAAGTAATTAAAATACAAATACAAAATATGTATTTCAATTACGTATTTTAATCACAAGTAATTCAAATACTGCCCAACCCTGCATACATATAATAGTAGTGCGAGAAGCAAATTGGTTAGACGAGTCGTATAGTTAAAGCGAGAGTCATTACCAGGGACACGGGGATTTATGAGTTATATCAAAACTCCTTTAGCTAGATACTTACAGAATATACAAGTGCTTGTTTGTAGAGAGGGTGTTTTCATGACATGTTCCTCGGGTACTTGCAGGCGCTATGACCGCGTCGCCGTTTTTGTTCAAACATTGTTCCTTTTGAGTAAACTCATAATATTACATGGTTTCATTCTGTGGAAATACCTAGTAATATTATTAGTATTGTTGCACTTCATCTTTAGTATCAAAATATATCTGAGTTTGAATAACAGATCAGTTAACACATGGATGGTTCCTTTTGAAACGCTGAAGAAGTCACACTGGCATATTGTTCTGCGAAAAGTTCAAACTTAAAAAGTTTAAATCTCAAGGGGAGAAGCATATCATCGGTTAGGTTAGGACTACGGTCCTGTTTGAGTTCGTCTGTATGTAGCTATAAACTGCACTTAATATCAGATGGATCGTAGGCCTGTTCGTTATTGCCTTATCATAATAATAATTATTATTATTATCGTGTTGAGTTTAATGTTGATGCATCATAATGTTTGTATGTAGACATAACGATGTCGTAAGCTGTTAGTGGGACGCGTTAAGTTTTGTTACCGCTTGAGGCGCGAGCGCGTACGCGCGGTGAAGCGAACGTCACGTTGGGCGCCACTACAAATGTTTTGTTTGCCGATGTTTATTTTATGTTAGTAAATATTGTAGAACTAGATATATTTAATTTTATGTACAATTATTTTATTTTCACATAAATTAGTGTTATAGCAAGATAATGAAATTTCTTATTTTTATTTAAAACCTACGTGTGTTCATCCACAGTACTGTCAAAGTCATGTGAATTAAACATTTTTTATTTATCTTTGTAATCTTCGAAAATAGTTCTGATAAGATGGCGGCTTCCTTGTTAAAATTGTTTAGGGAGTTTTTGTAACAATTTCAAATGCATGTTCGTAGTTATTTTCTTAACCAATTTTCTTGTGCACAATAACAAAATTACATCGCGTAAAATACCTCCCAAATAATGGGGGCCAAATAACATAAGATTATGAATAAAAATTAAAAAAACACGACTAAAATTTCCCAAATGAGTTTAATAATTTAGTTTGAATTAGTTGTCCTTTCATCATTGAGTGGAAAAACCCGCCCAGTGTCCAGAGAAATGCTCAACACCTACGATATTCGAACATGTCGCTATATTGTGTCTATGTCTACGCTATGTTATGTCTTTTACATCTATTTGTAAACTATTGCCTTATCCTTACCCGTCTGTGTGTACAATGCAAGGGCCAACAATAGCCGGTAAGCGTGCTGCCAACACAGCTCCCGGTCGCGTCTCCCACAGGAGTCGTTGGCGAGACGTGACGTTGCGTTTTATTGCAAGAACCCCGGTTACACGGTGGGGCCCCATATTGACATAAATTTAATTGTAGAATAATTTCAAAGGTCAGCAATGGCCTTAACGGCATTTATTGATTGCTTTGTCGTGCAACACAGTACACATTAAGGATTTATGAAAAAAATACCTATTAATATCGGTGCCCGGGAAAAGATGAGATATCCCGCAACTGACCGACTAAACAACCAAAGTAGATTTTATTTATTTCTATGAAACTAATAATTTTTATTTTTATTATTATGTCTAGAAATAATTAAATATACATATGTATTATACATAAAAAACAAAGTATATCTAGAGGGTTTATACTGTGATATGGCGGTGACGACAGTCATATGACCGTTGTTTTTAGTTTGAAATACACTGACCGTAGTTACATTATGTTTTCACATACATATTATATACAGTGAATATGTGCAGGCTAACAAAAAATGTTGACATTAAAGAAGAATAAGACTTGGAACTATAAGAGTGAAAACCCGACGCGAGGGCCGGGAGTGAGCGGATCAGGTCCGGTGAGATGTCCCGAGGGGCTCGTTCGCGGGACGGTGCGTTTTACTGCGGCCATTCGGCACCACGGCACCACGGTGGGGTGCCATTATTTACAAACCTACCTACGTTTAGGGAGGTGCTCCTCCTGTACTGTTTATATTGTATTCTGAAGTTTTATTGTAATCCCTAGCTTGGTAATAACGAAACACATAAACTTAGATATATGTCTTATTTAGATCCCAATATAAAAGTCGTGGTGGTCGAATGGCTTAGACTTGCCGATTATCGATTTGATGTCTGTAGGTTCAAGCCCAGCAGCAATTTACTAACGATTTTTTGAGGAATATGCATATATTTACAAATTTATATTGGTAACACTATCTATCGGCTGACGGTGAAGGGAAACATCGTGAGAAAACCCGAACGTTTGAGAAATTTTCTTGTATAGTGGGAAAAATAAAGAACTGTTGATGTGTATGCGTTTGAAAACGAGAACGGCTGGGCTGGTGTGGCGATAAAGACCGTGCCTTCTTCTTGGAAAAGAGAAAAACTGGTTTAATTGCCTCAGCACTGGGACACTTACAGTCACGTATTATAATTAATGTAAAAGGAGAATTCTAAAACACTAGGCTCCAATTTTTTGTACTTACATTGTTTCTGAAACAGCATACGGTCTCTATCGATCGCACTATCAAGCTGGTAAAAAGTTCGCAATTTGAGTTAAATATGACGCAATATAAAAATGTGGATTTTTGGATCATCTCGTATAAAATAATTTTATGGCGCACAGAATATTTTTTTCAAACTCACATACACAGAGAAAAATGGAGAGATCACTTGGTAAATAACGTCTGACTAAATCCAAGAGATGTCTCAACAGTTGTTTTCTAATTCTTTGTATGACAATAATAGTCATAAATTTTGTAATTATTTACCAGACGATACGAGGGATCTGACGAGAGTGACTAGTGCAATCTACAGAGCACGCAGGTGTCCCACTGGACTTGGTCATGGAATATTGAAAGTTTTATTTCGGACAGGCGAGCAGGCAGACAGCCCGGTCGCCGTACCATGGTGGGGAGCCATCCTATTATTCTATTATGCATCATATAAACCGTAAAACTATTTAGGGGATATTTGAAAACCTATTTCCTATTTTGCAGACATTTTGTTACCCATGTAGTGACTGAATATTATATACTGCTAGAATGCGAACTATTCGAAACTAAAGTTTCCACACAAATACATAACTTCAAAAGTTCAAACTTATAATCTCGGTCGTTGTACAACTTTCATGAAAAAGTTTAGCAAAAACGTTATAACAACTTTCTGTTACACTAAGGGCAGCAAATTTACGTAAACATTTTCGGTATTTGATGGTAATGTCAGAAACTTTTAAGTATGTTGCATATTCTGTATTTAATGTGTGTAGAGTGTTTTTGGTATTATAAGCAATTAATCTAATTCGTTTAAAAATCTATAAGTATACGACCAAGTACGCATTCAGAAGAAAACTAGTTAGTGTTCACGCAGAAGTCAGTGCCGGCAGGGCTCAACTTCACAACTAGTACGCGGTTAAGTTGTTGTAGGAAAACGAATCTTCATTTATAAATGAGCCACTCTGCCCACAGCGACTGGCTCGCCATTCTCTATGCATGGAATTTTGCATTCTACAGTTTTACCCTCACTATGCATTCTAATTAGGTCAAACACGTATACTTTTTTTATTAGCAATAGGTATTGCTCTGTTTGAATAGCTTCCATGCTTAATAAATGTTTTATATCACATTAAGAATTATTTCCTTTTTGGGGCTAAAGTGCTGTAGAAGTTGCTGTGAAAGACGGTGCCGCTACCACTGGCTGGCATGGTGCTCAGCTGCGCGGATATTATCAAACTAGCTGTACCCGCGACTTCGGTCGCGTCGACTACATAATAATGTTGTCGGTCGAGCGCACGCGCAAATTGTGCTGACCCGACACTGTTTATTGTGGGTGATCCTTAGGAGATAGACATATACTATCGCTTACTTTTTTGGAGGTCTTTTTAAGATCTACAATTATGTAGTACATTAATTTCATATATCTCTTATAGTTTACTTAGCGTAATTTCCAATATACACAATAAGGGAACATTTGAGCGAATGAGCTTTTTTGGCTCATCAAGTTAGCAAACTACGCAATCTGCGGAACTCAAGAATTAACTTTTTCGCTGTGGTCGGTCGACGGGCTCACTTACATTCCGCACTACGAAATAATTGATAATTAAAAAAAAATAATTATTATAATTAACTAGTTAGTATAGTTAATAATTGAACGTTTATTTATTTGTATTTTATTAAATTTGTTTTGTATACTATTTTAAACATTAAAATGTGGACTAATATCGCTGATCACGTATATATTTTTTGTATCTCCTTTAAAGCATACATTACAGAATTAAATTTGTTTTATTGCTCATTTTTCAATAATTTTTTTGAAGTGTGTTATTAATTACTTAACCGAAGTCGTTAAAATATTAGTTTTGTTTTTCCCGCCATACAATTTGAATTAATTGTAATGTCCGCTAGTGGGCGCTGGTTTGTATGCAAGTAGTAGTGTGCCCATGTGCCTTACAATTTCTAATTATTATAAAAGAAATAGAAAGTATTCATTTCTTTCAATAAAGATATTTTTTAGCTGTAGATAATAATTATTATGCAAGCACTTAAAATATTAGGGGTACATGACGTGCGTCTCTGAACTACTTCCCGCTTTATTATAGCATGCAGCGCCGCGCCGGTGTTACCAAGTGCGATGTTGTTATGAACGTAAAGTAAATACTAATTGTAAAAAGATTTTCTTCTTCACTTAAAAATTAAATGATAGATGATGATGATACTATTAGTGCAGATATTGAATTGATAACAAAATTATCTTCATAGTTCTAATATAGAGGGAATATGTGGTTAGTCAAGTGGTTCAAATTCACCGATATAAGAGGACGCCATCGTTTGTGTTGTAGTTGTTTCACTGAGTTCTAAAACAGATTGTCGTTTTTCTATGGACTGAATGGTCTAATGACTTAAAAGCGTAAATATGTGAAATTCATGATTGTTCTATCGAGCATAAGGATATTAATTCTAATAAATATTCGGTAAATCATATTATCCCAATTTCCTTACAATCGACGTTTTACCAACACTAGGCATAGAATAAGTGCACGACAATGCACTCGTGAAAGTCGCATCACCTGTGCCATCATCGACACCCCTCGCCCCGCACCGAGAACACGTCACAACATATTAAGATGAAATATCAATATCGCTTGGTATCTTGGAAAATATATATTATCTCCGCCATTATGTGATAGTCCATGGGATTTTATGGCGAGCGATATTTCATCTTTAAGATAAAACATTATAGTATCTTCATCTTCTGTGACGCGTTTAAGACCATTGTTTATTGACGCAATGAGACCGATAAGGCTTTCTAAGTGTGAATAAATGTAGTGTTTTCTCGAACCTATGACTAAACACTCGATGTCTCGGACACATTCAAGATTCTAGACGATTCAGAGTTTTCGTGATTGGTGATTGTTTTCTATTTGTACTCAGATCGTAACATAACAAAATATACCCTATAACCTCGCCAGATAATATAGCTATAGATTAAAAAAAGAACCGTCTAAATCGGATATTTGGTTTTTGCGTGAAAATAACATAAATGCACAGACAGAGAGAGAGAGGTTGAGTTTTGTAATATGTATATAAGAAGATACACTTACCACTAGCCATTGCTTTTTATTTCTAATAAGAGGACGTATGTATCCTCTAAGAAAAGTTGATGTCGAAAAGATTTTTACAGCGCTAGGTATAACATCTTTCTGTATAGCACAACTTCTAAATGTATGAATTATTGAAGATCGTTAAACTATGTGGCGCGGGTTGAAGCGACGAGTCTCGATCCACAGCGAGCTGATTCAGGAAAGGACGGTTACTTACTTATTCAAGAGTTTGTGTTCGCGACGTTTTATGATCGTTGTTCGAGACTTGGCTTTTGCGAGTTGCGTTACTATTTCAAGGAATATTCAAATAAAGCTCGACTGATACTCGTAAATTCAATAAGTTCGTTACTATAAGGTTCCTCCTATGTTAGGTATTTGTAATTGTTTCGTGAGTTTCATTTTAATGCGGTTCCAATATAAACAGCTATAATACATGCTCCACCTGAATGCGGGTAATGCCGGCGCGACGACAGCTCTTGCCTTATCACGTCTTATCAATCAAATAAAAATAAACGCAAAGGCGTCGAAGGACGGAAGTGGGGGGGCGTGTGTGTGTGTGTGTTCGTATGCCGTTCCCTTTTGGACTTTCCCGCCATTACCGTTACAAGCATGCAATTAACTTTTATCACGAAACGGTTAATTTTTATGTAACTATGGACTAGTATTTCCATGCGGCTTTGGCCGGGATTTTTCCGCAAACAGTTATAGTTAAAAGCTAATTGTATGCATATCGCTTCCTATACATGATTTCCATTACACAATGAGAGGACAGTCGACCTACCCCAATAGTGCATTTTATTGAAATAAGTATGTCAGTGTGTTAGTAAGGGTTGTAAGGTCGCGTTCCGAGGGACCCCTCGCATAGTAAGCGCGTAGGGTCCGCGCCGCGCGACGTGGGCACCGGCGACAAGTGCAATTTCTGTTTTGATTTTGAATCGTTAAGTTTTGTTATTGATTTTATCAGCTAACCGTTTTTTAAATTATCAGGTACTGTCGTGCTATCTGGGAATGGGGACTGGGTTGCGGGTCGCGTCACTCTCTTAGCGCTTCCTTGTTATGTTCTCTACATTTCTGTTGTTTAAGTGAAACAAAATACTTTTATGCCATCAATTTTGTTTATGTACCACAATATAATGAATGATATGTATGTTGTGCGACTGATCGGCGAGCGCTAGCCCTAGCGCTACACTAGACGTTACACATAGGAAACTGCACCCCTTCCAAACATTTATTTTATTTTTGACAGTTCGAGTACAACTCAATTAGTGATGTCCTAATGCGTTACTGATTCGATTTCCTACAAAAATGTTATATTATGTATGACTAGCTGCGCCCGCGGCTCCGCTCGCGTGGACTACAGAATGCCGCGCACGCACGAATCGTACTGCCCCCGCACAAAAGACAGAAGACAAAAATGCTTATTGTAGGTGATCCTTAGAAGATACATATATGTTATCGCTGACTTATTGTAGGTATTTTTAAGATCTGCAATTATGCAGAACATTAATTTGATATATGTCATAGTGTTTGCTCAGCGTAAGCCATTAAAACGCTCCAAATGCGTCTTTATCCGAATTGATTCAACATTATCAGTGTTCATTGTGTTCATTATCAGTCACTGCTATTTGGTATGTTACTTTATTTTACAAAATACATTCTATAACCTGGCCAGATAACACAGCAATGAATTAAAAAAAATACCTGTAAATCGGATAAGTGGTTTTCGCGTGAAAAGAACATAAACGGACAGACAGACAGAAAGACGTTGAGTTTTATGATAGGTATAGAAGAAGTTTTAATCGATACAACACATTGATAAGTATTTTATTCTTGCTCAACATTTTTGTTTTATAAACATACTCAGGCGTTTAAATGACTAATATTTTATATATTAAAATAAACCATTTATATTACGGTAAATGTATTTATTATTTGGCTACATCAATCTAGCAGGTCATACAGAACATGCATCGCAAATGACGCGGCGGCGCGGCGCAGACGCCATATTGTGTCACTCGCAACGAGACGCCCGTTGAGTTGAGCATATCCTTCCTGCCCGTAAGCTTTATACTTCGGGAAAATACCGAAAGGTATGGTGCTTAAAGGATAATCAAGAGAACTTGTATTGCGGCTTCTTATACCAGTGACGCAAGTTATTGATCGTGTTGCACAGCATTAGGTATTAGTGCTCCAATAGTGGTGAAAATAAATAAAGAAGCCTACGGCAGCAGTGGCATGGAACAGAACTAGCTATCGACACCTAAGAAAAAACGTCAGCCCCGTAACGTGACAGTAGTTGACAGTTTTGACGCTGATGTTATTCGTCGTCATATATACAACTATTACAAGAGAAAAGAAATACCAACTTTAAAAAAAAAAGAAGAATCCTTACGAAATAGTGGCTTGTTCCGATGTCAAAAATCTTCTCAGGCTAAGGTGTCGAAACAGATTGGGTTCCTATATAGAAATGTGACAAAAGAAAAATATTAATGGAACGCCATGATATATTGCTTTGGCTCGATACGAATTTTTAAGAGAAGCGGAGAAAATAGAAGTCTAGTCGAACGTTATTTTCACGGACGAAACTTGGCTCAGTGCGAATCATACGCTATCAAAAACTTGTACTGACGACACTGATGCCTCCACTTCCGCAGTGCCAATAGGGAAAGGTTAACGCCTGATTATTTGTCATACGGAGACAGAAAGAGGATTTGTTCCAGACGCTCTGTTAGTTTTTAAATCCCATAAAACAGACTATCATGAGGATATGAATGCGGTCGTGTATGAAAAGTGGTTCAGAGAAATGCTTACATCATTCGATGGACCATCGATAATATTTATTGATAATGAACCCGATCATTATCTTCAAATTAATAAAATGCCAACGCAGGCCAACATAAAACATGCAGTTATAAACTGGCTCCGTGACAATGCGGAGAATGTGGACGAGTCCCTACTAAAGTTGAATTACTAAAAATATTAAAAACAAAGAAGCAGCCAAAACGATACGTAATTGACGAAATGGCAACAGAACATGGGCCATATCGTCCTAAGGAATTCCCCAATACCACTGTCAATATAATACCATTGAGCTCATCTGGACACAAGTCAAAAACACGCGGCTAGAAATAATACGACTCGTCCTTTCACCGCAAAGAAAATGCTAGATTTACTAAAAAATGCGAGTGTTAATGTGACACCCGAAAACTGGGCGAGTGATGTCAAAAAAAAACAAAAAAGATTATATTGTCTGATTGGGATCGTGATATTGCGTTTGACAATTTGTGTACGTAAGAATTAATAATTAATGTTATTGATGATTCAAGTGATGATTCCAGTTCATCCGACGGTTCATTATAATAAAATAATATTAAAGTATTTTAGTTGTTTTATTTGCTATATATAACTTTTTCTATACATTAATATACATATTCTCTACCTACTAATATTCTATATGAAAAATAGAACTTTTTCCAATATTTAAATTTAATTACTTATTTTATTTATATTTATATAATTATGTCGACGCGAATAGACAAAACATGTTTGAATAACGTGTTCGGCTTGTTTCGGATTCATGTTTGAATAACGTGTTCGGTTTGTTTCGGAAACACTGTACTACTGTCGAAGAAATCCATATAAATACGACCGACATTTGCGGCAAGAGACGCCCGGGTGACGCTGTAAAAGCCGTCTTAGGCTCCAGGGCCCCTATTGCTAACAGTATAGTCAGTTGGAAAACTGTCGGATAGTGAAGACCTCAGTTATTATGGTATCTTAAGATTGCTTGAGGCTGGAAAAATAACCGGCTCATTCTATCGAGGCTCAGAATAATAATTAATATGACACGACTACATCGCGGACGCTGCGTCTCTCAGATTTACAGAATAACCGAATATGCTAAGCATACACGCGGCACACGTCCGCCTCACTGTCACACAATATTCACAATTCAAATGTAATTTGTTTATCATTTAAAATTAAACTTATATATCTCAACTGAGAACTCAACTATATCTCAACTCATCGCAACTGAGAAAATTATGATGATTATTGATGAGTGGTTGGCGGACCAGTGCTGGTGTCATACACTACAGCATCCTAAGTTTTTTTTTGAACTGAACATACTGTTAACCTTAGGGGCCCTGGAGCCTTTACGGCTTTTACAGCTTCACCGGGCTTGGAACTTCAATGCCCAGACAATAACGGCAGCTCTGTATTGTCAACAATTGCAAACTTTGACGGAAAACTTAGTCGTTAAAGAACTGAGACTGGTTAATATCTCTAGCCCACTGCTGCTTCAGGACAACGCTAAACCCCATACTTCATGGCACCCACCATACTCCTCGGACCTTGCTTCAACAGATTACTACTTTAATCGGAATTTGGACAATTTGCAAGGGTTATGCAAGGAAAAAAAAATCAATTGCGATGAGACTGTCCAAACCGCCTTCAAAGATATTATTCATTCTCGCTCCCACATTTGTTTCAGCAATGGAATCAATTAACTACTTACAAAATGGCAAAAGTGCATAGATAATAATGGTATATCCTTTTATTTATTAAATGTATAATTTCTATATATATTTTTTTTGTTTTACTTTTTCCATATAAAACGCTAATTTCATATGTAAGGGTCTATTATTAAACATATTTACTTATTTACACATAACAAATTACGAACTTTGTACAATGATTTAATTTATCCTTATACCAGAAATTGTCCATTTGGTTATATGATACTTTCTGCTTGTGTGTGTGCTGCGGCTTATGATGCTTCGTATGGCACAAGTGAAAAGCAGGGAAGAATATGTTTCCTATCTAAATGGTTAGTGTAGGAGGACAAAATACTCCTTGTGCACCATTTGTTTAGCTTGCACCTTTAGTTTTAAATACCTATTCCATTACATTTGACAAAGTTATATTGCAATGAACTCTATGATAATTTTAGAACATTTTTCTATAGTTTTAGTTTCCTTGCGATGTTTTCCTTCATCATCAGCCGATACCGTTATCATGTGTTGAGGTTTGACCGAGCGACCAGACACAGTGGGTCGGTATAGCAATGCTACCGACTGCGGCCACTCGGCTACAACGAGAACTAGTTCCAACTACAGAAGACTTGCCATGCAAGCAGAACCTGTGCTGGACATTAGTATATACTACGGTAAGAGCGTAGGGTAACATACTCATTATGTAATAAACTCCAAAGAGCGATTTCACATTTCGGTTCGAGGCTCGGCTGAGGGTCACGGGTTCGGATCCTCGTTAGAGTAACACGTGTCCGGCGGGCGCAGGCGCGGGCGGGCGCCCCTTAGGGGCACGGTCTATAGTAATTGGCCGGTTATTAAATTCTTTGACTTCATTGTTCGTTATCCGAGGGTGATGGCGAGGGGGATGGCGAGGGTGGTGGCGAGGGGAATCGGCCCGCCCCGGACGAAATGCTTTTGTGCAAAAAAAATATATTATTTATTTTAGTGTTTTTTGTCGTTTCTTTAACATTCTATATTATATGTAGACTGGCTAACCCTTGTGAATATATCGGACAAGGACGTAAAAAAGTAACGGCTGTCATGTTAGTTAAACAGATTTATAATAGATGGCGCCTCGTACATGTTAGTGGAATGTCCTATTTCAAAAGTGTTTCGGTCATTCTTTAACGAAATTATTAATTTTAAAATTATCGTTTATCTATACCTAAAATGATAACCCTTAAAATCATGTTTGTATCATTAATTTTGATGAAGAATTGAGGGAGATATGGCGTAACCACAAAAACTCCTTTGAGATATAATATATATACATAACTAGCTGTGTCCCGCGCTTTCACCCGCGTGTAATTGAAAAGAAATCATTGATTGATGATTTACAACACTTCCGTATAAACAGTATTTTTATCGGGCGGCCAGGGTTATGCGTCACAATTCACACGGCTCGATCGCATCACTGCTGCTATAGTCATAGACCGAAACCGAGTGTTGCATTACTTTCATTTTACATTACCTCCTAAACTATTCGCCCAAATAACATGCTATAAAGGGCAAAGTTTATCTACATAAAATTGTATTCATGATAAAACCACTTTCGTTCGCAAGCATTAAAACGCCACGCCTTATAATAATGGTCACAATTCACTTTTCAATTTTCATTAAAACTATTTCACAAAATTCCTTATTGTGGCTTATGTATAATAGATAGGTATATGATATCGCGGACTTTTTTTAGATGTACTAAGGAGCAATATTTTTGTAGAACATTGTATTTACGTATCACTAACCATTACGCCAGCGCACGCGGATAAAGCAATTAGGGTGCCCTATGTCTGCCGACTTACTTAACAACAATCAATATTTAAGGCTAGCTGAGAGGTGTAGCTTAATGCTAGATAACCTAAACTATTAGTAATTGCTATACGTAATTCCAGAGATTAGCGTGTTTAAACAAACAAACAAAAAATCTTCCGCGTTTTTATATTAGTAAACTAATCTGTCAAAAAAGTACCGGGAAAAGATTAATAATACACAAAACGTTAGATATTCATCCAGAACGATGAAACGTAACTTCAGAAACGATGCACTTACACCAACGAATAATCCAATCATCAAAACATTTTTTTAATGCTTTTTCCGGAATTGAGTTTGGTTCTCGTCGTAAATTCTCCTTTATGTCTTCTACCGAATAAGAACGGGTGCCACGAAGTGGTAATTTGAGTTTAGGAAAAAGAAAGAAGTCGGCTAAAACGATATCTGGTGCATAAGGTAGTTGCTCGATGGTATTTTTTGAGTTTTTGATCTAAATTCGTTCACAATGATGGTCTTGTACTAAGGCGCATTATCATGGTGCAATATCCAAGAAATTTCTTTCCAAAAATCTGGTCTTTTTCGTCGGATTTGCTCTCTTAAACGCCATATAACGCTCAAATTAAAAAAACTTTATTTACCGTTTGACCTTCCGATACAAATTTCGAGTGCACAACACCGCGTTAGTCAAAGAAAACGGTCAACATGATTTTAACTTCTGATCGACTTTGGCGTGGTTTTTTTGGTTTTGGTTCAGTTGGAAGGCGCCACTTCGAAGCTTGTTGACTAGTTTGCATGTCAAAGTCGTAAACTCACGTCTCGTCACCAGTTAAAATGCGTTTCATGAGTGATGGGTGGGAATTGACTCGTTCTAGCATGTCCTCAGCGACTCTTATTCGATTCAGTTTTTGGAGAAAACTCAGGTCTTTTGGGACCAGCCGAGCGGCAGCATGTTTCATACAAGTGATTATTTAAAATGATACGGATCGACTCGTGTGACACAGAAAGTTCAGCGGCTATCTCTCTCAAACTTGAATGAGGATTTTCAGTAACTATTTCCTTCACTCTTGCGATGTTAACTTCATTTGAAGACGTTGATGGCCTATTAGTGCGAGGCTTTTGAACGCTTTGTATCACTCATAAGCACATGTTTTTGATAAAGTCGATTCACCGTAAGCCTTCTGTAACATTTTCAGTGTCTACGAACACGAAATTTCATTGGTGATGCAAAATTTAAGAGAAACTCTTTGTTCGTGGTTTTTGTCAATTATGAAATTAGCAATACACACTAGATATGATCTAACTAAAACAGCACTGTTTTTAATCTAATTTACAGAAGCAATTCAAACTCCGCGATAAAATGAAAAACAGTTGTGCCAATCTAACACAACAAAAAATTGAATTACGCCCCGCCCTGCCGCGACGCATCGCGCCATGCCGACAAAAATGATGCTTGAAAATACATTTTCAAAAATAGCTGATCGCAAAATATTGTAGTATGGCTAAAGGTTGAAAAAACAACTAATTTAAATTAGTCTAATGGAATGTAGAATTTACGGTATCGAGGTCAATTTTAATCTGTAAGCTTGTCGCGGTTAATGCGGGCGATATCCGGTGAGCTTCCGCTCTGACACCAGCCATCCCGTCAAGCGACCGGCTCGCTACCGGGATTACACTGTCCAATGTACTGCGCGTCCACCAGACTCTCGACGTGCCTCTGGCAATGGAATTCATCGTGCGGTCAATAGCCTAAAGAAAAAAATAGTTATAAAAAAAGTCTACGAATAAATCTAGACGGAGTAATCGTGCGAAGTGTGTGGAGCTAGAGAGAGGCGAGTGCGAGCCCAAGCTCGCAATTGTATTCGCTTTCGCTTGGGACACGCTTTTGCAAGTTGACACTCTTTGTTACTGTAAAGTGTAAATGTTCCGTTCATAATTGCCGGGAAACCACTTGCATTCAATTTAAAAGAATCTTTTGGAAATCCTTTTTATATAAAGTAAGTAGCTGTGGCCGCGACTCCGCTCGCGTGGAGTACGGAATGCCGTGGGTCGAGCAGACGCGCGAATCGTACTACCCCCGTTCCCAACCACGGCGATCGCCCGCCGATCTTTTTAAAGACAAAAATGCTTATTGTGGATGATCCTTAGAAGTAAGAGATATGCTATCGCTGACTTATTTGTAAGTCATTTTATGATCTACAATTATGTAGAACATTATTTGGATATATCTCTTATGGTATAATCAGCGTATGCCCCAAAAGCGTCTTTTTTCCGAATTGATTTACCATTGTCATCACAGCTTGTTTCGTATGTTATTTTATTAAACAAAATATATCCTATAACCTGGCCAGATAACATATCTTTGAAATAAAGTAAATACGATGTTTATTGATTTACTTGTAAAAAGAACATAAACGGACAGACAGACAGAGACGTTGAGTTTTATAATATGTATAGAAGAAAAATTACGAAATTTACGAAATTACAAACTTAAGCCTTTGATAATAATTTAATTAAAATATTTTTTGATAAATTTGCTATGTTTGTATCTTTTTAATTACTATTCTAGTTTATATCAAAAAGATTTAGCTTAAATAATAATTTAATAATAATGACATTATTTATTAAGTTAAATAATCAGTTAGTTTACTTAATAATTCCAGTAATAATTTGTATAATGAAACCAAATTTAATATTTTTAAATATGTGTAATGTAAATGGAAATATAACAAACGCAAACACTGCTTACTCTTTCGTTTACAGACACTTTATATCTTTAAGAGCTCGTTTTTTCCTACTTTTAACGACCGATATACTTTATTGATGTCCAGTGTTCAGTTGTTCATAAAATGTGACAACCCTAATATCAATATATTTATTATTTAGTGTAATTATAATACTGGGAATAGTATTGCCAATTAGCCTTTATTACGACGAGCGTGTCATCTATCATCTAAAAAAATAATTTATAACGAATAAGTTTGTTAAAAAAAATGACCAAAACAGTTTTTCATTAGTACATTCAACGGCGTAATCTATTAGCAAACTACGTATTTTATATGTGCCTATACTTCACGCAATTCCTGTAGCTACTAGTCTGTTACTTGTTACTGTCCTGTACTTCTACTAATTGTTATAGTACGGCCGCGCGGCCGCGGTAGAGGCGTCGCGACGCATCCCCGTGATAGCCTGTCAACTTGACATTCACGTGTGTGACAGATAGGCAATTGAACTGTCTGTAAACATCACATTCAATTGGATCCATAATGCCATTCAACAGTGATGCGAAATAAAACGCCTCGCATTATTTAAATGGATGTCAGTTCAACATGTCGATGTTTGTATTTGTGGTATGCAGTTAGATCCCAGTGTAGCAGCGCTGTTGGGCTTTCAGAGAACACGGGTATTGGTATGGGTCCAGATTGTTATTAAGTAGTTAAAGTATGGTTTATAAAATATCATCACAAAACAAGATCTAGGAAAATAATATAAGTAAATATAGTCGATAAACAATTAGATGTAGATCAGTCAATGCGTTCAAATGATACAAACATAGAACGACGCTAATTATCATATCATTAATTCAATCAATATGAATTAAACATTAAGTAATAACAAATTCAATAATGAGGATATCTTAATACGTAACTAAAATAAATTTTAAAATCGGACCATGTTTACAAATTAATTCAACAGTTATCTATTGATCGGAACTACATTTTTAGTCTGTGCTCAATGCTAACACCTGACAGTTTCCGGCCTGCCGGACTCCAATAGTCCTGTGCCCCTGTCCTTCAAAATGTGTAGAGACATTTGAGCAGATTGACATCACAGCGACCAGCGCCGTCTGCTGATGGACTGCAGCTTACCTTCAGGTACAGTACCGTCGCGTCTCGTCGGCTTGTCTCGTGCTACAATCAGAAAGAATATTAATACTAGATAAACGCGTAGTTTTGCTATTCCTTGTAATCACGATAAAGAGCTCTTAGTCAGAAATGTAAGCGTCTGCACTCTAGAGGTGCTTACTTTAAGTTAATTACAACATTTGTATTCATCAAGTTATTTACATAGAAATATCTATAAAAGATTTTCTCGTGCAATTACTTAAGTAGGTAACGAGCTACGAATAAATTTGCCGCGTCTGGTTTCTGATGTCTATCGACCGCTGTAACCCATATCTATATGTATACCCATTCCTATCCGTTGCCTGTAGATTACATTGACATGTCTTGAGGGTCATACCCTTTAAACCGGGCAGGACAACCAGCAAAGCTGTTTTGAGAAATATTGAATAAGTTTTTCTAAGTTTTTTTCTTTTTAAATGATCATAGTGACTCGCTATGTTCCTTGTGGGTGCTAGTCTTCTAGAATACTGGTCTATTAAGTACCTACTGGTTACTATTGGGTCTTGTAGCCGGTTGCGGTTTTCTGATTAGTTTCTTTCTGACACACTATGTTAATTATTATTTACCGACAACTGCTCCTTCTGCGTTTCAACCCTCATCTTGCAGCTTAACTTCACCATCATCAAAGGCCATTAAAATCTAAAAAATATATTTAAACACCGTCCGTTGATATTAAGTTGGTGGAATGTGTATCACTTACGCGCGTTACTGTTAAATCCGATGCGGGAGCGACAGTTACGTCCACACCGTGCTATAAACAGAACTCCTGGATCGTTCCGGGGAATCACAGCGCATCGGTGACGTACCTCGCGCCTGCGGGAGAGGAGGTCGAGCCATTTACTATCGTGGACGACAACGCCATCGCTTATCGGCTTCTTTTTCCCAACATTTCGGGTCGATACTGAAGGCAAGCATGTCGCGCCTCGCACTGTCTTAACTCGATTGTTTAAAACAGAGTTGTTATGGAACTCCGTAACCGAGACTATCGTAAATCCCAAGCCGAAACCCATATTGAAGTCGAATGAGATATTGTCGAATACCAAACATGACTTAAAATTTAACTTTTTTTATACAACTGAGGTATTGGAAATGCTTTCGGCCTCCCTAAAGAAATCTCTATAGAATCTTCTCTGTGCGTAGGGCCCTCTAAAATAAAGATTCAAATATTCATACAAATCTTCAAATAAACTTGTACTTTCCTTCTAAATACAATTCTTTGAAAAATATAATATATATAAATGAAATTATCCGAAACTATCGGATATCTGAAATAATTCGATATCCGCATTGATAGCCGAAACCGATTAAATACTTTTAAGATATCTGGATCCAGATCCGAAACCTCTCATCCGTAATAGCGCCCTACTTTAAAATCCTACAAAAACGATTAAGTATACTCATTTTATTCCCTAAGAAAGCACAATTTTGATATTTATAATTTAAAACGCAAAACGGTTAGAATATTCTTTCAGAAAAGTCAACTTCTCGAGGGTTAAAAAAAAATTCACTTTAACGTTTGATCTGTAGCACATTACTCCCCCTCGTTCTTCTTGCACCGGAAGCTGGGTCGGGTAACCCGATGCAACGCTGTGACGGACCATTTCCTTTCGTCTATACACAAGTAAAGTTTAAGTGGAGTTATGCCACCCTGCTATCGATTTTACTTACTCATTGACAAATATTTATTATAACCTTAAATTCTTGAAGCAATGATAGCTCAATGGTCGAAAGCTTACGATTAACTCGACCTTTTACAATTATTCAAAAATTTATCAAGTGCGTGTCGAGCCACGCGCAGTGTAGGATTCCGTAGTTGCCCGTCACAATATGCAGACTTAGGGAGGGTGGGTGCTTTTACCCCAGCGCGGTGTAGCATGAATTACTTCATACAAAAGTATGGGTACTATAGATGTTTGACCGTGACCCGGCCGGCGTTCGACCAGGTGTAGCGTGAATTACTACATACAAAGTAAACTATAAATGTTTAACCGTGTCCCGGCCGGCGCTCGGCTTGGTGTAACATGAATCATCCTTTAGAGAGGGGTCTTTAAGTTGTTTTCATTGAAATTTGTATGAAATAATTTCTACAAAGACATTTTATAAGTTGACTAGCTAATTTAAAAGAAATCACTGATTGATGATTTATAATACTTCAGTACAAATATTTTTATCGGGCGGTGAGGGCTATGCGTCACAATTCACATGACTCGTTCGCGCCACTATATCTAAGAGATAGCTTATACATTTTTTTTTTATCGTTATAGGTTTGGCCTAGTGGCCACAATCTCACCTGATGTTAAGTGACGATATGGCCCAGGATGGTAAACGCTAAATCTAGTGGAAGACTGGCTCTCAAGTGCAGCTGCCGGAACACACCTATTGATGCTTGGCGACAGATTTTCAACTTGAGGGTGGTAGCTAGCCAGGCGGGCATCAGAAAAAGCCCTACCACTATAATATGGTTTCCTCACGATGTTTTCCTTCACCGAAAGATCAGGCTCATTGTAGGGATTCGAACTCACGTCATTCGACGCGAAGTCGTACACGCTACCACTGCGCCATCATCGCTTCAATCCTCCAATCTTCATTCCTCATGAATCTGACTATCTTATACAAAAATAATTTTCTGAATACGAGTGGTAGTTCCATAGATTAGCGTATTTAAACAAACAAACTATCAAACAAAAAACTCTTCTGCTTTATTATATATTAGTATAGATTGACTGTTACTCGTTAACTTGTAAAGCGTACTTACCTCGGATCGTTTTCTTTTTAACTTCATTATATTTACTACTACCATACATTTTTTCACATATCCAAAAATAATCATTAACTGGCAGAGGAGAGGGACACTTGACTCTAATAAAAATAACGACATTAAAGCTTTATATTTCGCAAACGGATCCTTGAATCGAAAAATGGTTTTTAAAGACCTATGATATTGTTACTTTCGTGGGAAATAAGATGCCGTAGTGTCACTCAAAAGTAATTTATTCGTACTCAGCTAGTTCAAATTAAAATAATAAAAAAAAAACAATAACAAAACAAAACATAAATCGTTCACCGAGTATTCTCTCAGAATAACCCTGTGTAGGTACTTGCAGAATAACACTGTTTGTTTCTCTCTTATTTCGCTTCTTGTTGTCGCTTCGCTTTCGAATTATTAACTGCCGCGTCTCGCAACTCAACTCCCTTATATATCTAAAATGACTCGATCCCGAAATCTCTGGAAGGTCCCGGAACTCCTAACATCTTGTAAACAACTTACGTAATCGCTTTTTAAAACGAGGGGAACGTTTAATTTATGGCCCATTGTTTGCTGACAGTTTTAGCGATAAGATTTTCTATGTGTGTGTCGTTGAACCTAAGATTATACGTCACACGACTGCACTATGATAAATTCACGATTTTTACGGACGCTCCTAGAAATTTCGAGAAATATGATTTTTTTTCTATTTTCTTTTTGTTCTAGTCGTAACAATATTATTGAACGACTATCCAACGACAGCCCACACGATGTGATAGACGAGAAAAAAAAAAATCATTCCCACATTAACGTGTAGGGCAGATACAAATTTCTTTTTTATTTTCAAAATTTTATTCTACCGTTTTTTCGACGTTATTAATATGTGTACCAATACCAAATTACAGCTTTCTAGTACTATCAATCTATGAACTTAGCCGTGGACAGACAGACATACTGAAACTATAAGGGTTCCTTTTCACTTCGGGATTGTTGGCACGTGCCAAACGGATGACTGTTGGGTTCTGCCACTCTCAGAACGAACAAAATACGGTGTACAAGGTAGTCTTAAATACATTATCTAACATCAAAAATATAGGTAACGCTAATGAATGATTTGTATTAATATTGTTTCCAGACGAAAATACATAAAATGACAAGGGTTTTTTATCCCCGTTTCAATTCACCTTCCATTACGGGCACTCAGCTCGGATCTAAATCCGCGCTCTATATTACACTCGCCCGTCCGGACGTTTTCAATCATGGCCGCAGAGCACAGAAATATTCTTTTTTCAGTTATAATCAAAAGCGAACGGGAGAGTTCGGCCTTTTGTCGTCATCCGTCTGTGGCCGGTGACGACGGTGACGAAAATATTGAAAGTTTTTCATTTGACAATGGATGATACCTATACCTTTGTCGTGGACTGGGGACTGGAGCCGCTTTCTGGTTTAAATAGATGCTAGAGATATCTAGATGAACTAAATATTGTTTAGAAATATATTCTTTTAGTTATTTACTTTCATGCCCCCTATATGCGATACAATATTACGAGTATGCGTGGAACTATTCCATTTTGAATTTTCATTATTTCTTACAAATTACGTTTTTCATTGTTATTTAATTGTAGCGTCGTTTAACTATAATCTGACTTGACATTAAGTGACGACTAACTAGAAGATATTAATTAGCTCGCTAAACCAGGATATGAGAATTGGCTTAGATAAGCTTTTTTTTAACACTGATACTAAAGTTGAAATATACATTTTTGGTTCTGTATAATGCTCCTGCTCCACCTACGTTAATGTTAATGTTAACGCCTGCGTCAACATACACCCTAATTAAGGCGTTAAACGAATGGCTAGATTAATATACTTTTCTAGTTCAAAACTTTTTCTAGTAAGTGCGTTAACCGCGTTTTTTATACTTTATAGGTTTAACGTTATGGCGACATCTCACCTGATTTTAATAACTTGACTCCCATGGGTGGTATTGATACCAATTGTACGCGTATTTTGTGTGACGCTGAGAGCCAAAGGTTTAAGGAAGGTGTACCCCAAGATGATGACACGCTAAGCCTAGAGGGGGAACTGGCTCTTAAGTCAAGTTTTCGAAACACACCTATGCTTTGCGACAGATTTTCAACTTGAAGGTGGTAGCCACCAAACCTTGCATTAGACAATACCCTACAGCCATGCATTAGTTTCATCCATATTTCGTTACGATGTTTTACTCCACTGTAAACTTAGGCTCATTGTAGAGATTCGAACTCGCATCAATCGAAGTTATGTCCATAAACGATGTAACTGAGCCATAATTGCTGTTGTGTGCTGTCGCTGTGCTATAGATTTTTATAAGATTTTAATCGGGTTCCCGTAAACACAGTCCCATTTGAAATATTTCTATAAACTCCAGTACTTCTTCATTACATCACTCCATTGTTGCTACCTACGTAGTTAATGTTTCGGTCAAACAAGTACATGCCGTCATTACATGGCGCGCAGCGCACAGAATGAGACAACGGTAATGTAGTAAACGGTGTTTTGATACGATACAAAGCGCACTAAAACCCTTTGATGTGTAGTAAAAACTGACCCTCTAGTTATCGCTTAAGATCTAACGTCAGTAACAGTGCCACGTTTCATTTAACGTATTAAAATATTAGCCCGTCTGCGTAATCACTTCATTATCGTGTTATGGCAAAGGAGCAGCAGCATTACACGATTAAAATTTATGCTATCTATCTATATATGCGTTTCTCAACCTTTTTGAAACAGGGACCATTTTGATTTACGTGTTGTTATCAGGGACCACAAAGTTTGTGAAAAATGAACTTTAATATAAATTTTCAACATATTTGATCACTTGCTCTTGATCAAGCTATCCGCACTCACTCATTACTACACACCAGTGCGCCTGCGTTATGAAGATAAAACGAATACAAAATTAAAATTTTGAAACTTCGCCGTACCTAATTTTAGGTTTGCGGACTACTGGTTGTAAACCACTGTTCTATATGAATAAAAAATTTACCAAGTGCGTGTCGGGCCACGCGCATTATAAAGTTCCGTAGTTGTCCGTCACAATATGCAGACTTAAGGATGCTTATGTTACACCGGGCCCGCCCCGGCCCTTAACTTAACTTAACTCTAACAAAAATGAGCATTTTAAAGCTTAATATTTCGCAAACGGACTCTTGAATCGAAAAATGGTTTTCACAGACCGATCCAACGACACCATATACGATGTGATTGACGAGAAAAAAAAAACATTCCCACTTTACGTGTAGGCCTCCCTACTCTAAGAATTTAAAAAAGTTTAAAAATACTAGCAATAGTACTTTTAAAAATTGCAAAGATATATTATTATTTTATATACTGTACAGGCGGCAAACAATCTTACGGTCCGCCTGATGATAAACGTCTACCGTACCTATGGACGCTTGTTACCTACCATTGGTATCACTGGAGCGTTGCCGACCTTGAACCCCCCAACCCAAGGGCATCTGGAAATACTGCTCAACGCAGGAATACAAATTTGGCTGCGAGTGAGAGTGGAGGTATTCCACCGGTGGCTGCCGCTACAGAATCGCTACAGAAATTTCGCTGTGCCCTACCTCTGTTCGAATCCACCCTTCCCCAAGGAGCTCTGGGAACGCTACTCACCGCAGGAATACAACACAAGGTCAATTGTCTGCGATCTTCTGCAGGGTGAAAGTATTCCACAAGTCGGGCTGCCCTAAATAGAGAGAAATATCCGAATGAATTTATTTTTACCTACCTCCCTTATTACTCTAACTCTCTTAACTGTTTTTTATGAAATTCTGTAGACGGAAGCACAGTTCGATAATTAATATGCTACAAGAATTGTCAGTAATATTAATATAAATAAAACTACGAGACGAAACTAATTAGGTACAGAGCGCCGAAACAAACGCGTGGATATACATATATATGTATGTATGTATGTATACTTGAATAAGATATAGTTATTAATGGGTAAGTATCAATTTCCGGCTCTGCACCCTCTTGACTATTGCTTCATGAACCGGTACAAGCACGTCTCATCCAAGTGTTTATTTGTTCCCAGGTGGCGAGGAACAGGATCCAGGCGTCAGGTTCACGACGGAGCCCGGTGACCTGGTCGTGTCCCCCGGGGAGGACGCGCTATTGCCGTGCGCTGCCTCCTCGCGACATCCCATCAGGCTATCGTGGAGACACAGCGCCGCCGCACAACCAACCAGGGATCATGCCATCTCTACTAGCGACAAGTACAGGTCAGTACTCACTAGCTCACTTTGTGTATTACAATTAAAATGTCGTGATGATCGAGTAGTTTAGACAAACTGGCTATCGATACAATATCGGTAGGTTCGAACCCCGGCAATTACTAATTTAAATTGGTAACACTATCGGCTGATGGTGAAAGAAAACATTATGAAGAAACCTAAATGTTTATAGATATGATTTGGTACTAGTACAACTGTATGTAAGGAATATGTCGCGGTTTGAACTGGGCGAATAAACCTGTGCCGCTCTTCGGAAAGAGGCCTTTGCTTCGCCCAGTAGTGGGACGCTTAGATGCTGCTATGATTGTTCTACAATCTCTAATAATGTTCATGATTCGAGAACAGCAGCGTGGCACAGTAATGTCTCTACTCTCCACTAATTAACTAACGCTCTCAAGTTGGAAAGCTGTGTTCCGGCAGCTGCATTTGTCATTTCGCATAGCTTGATGTGGTTAAACCACAATAATAATGCATAAGAAACATAAGCTGAAGGTTGTAAGTACGGTAGAAGCCCTTGGTGGTTAATCTACACAGCAGTTGTGCGTGTTAACGTGTTTCATGTAATTCAAGGAAGCAACTGCTGAACGGAACCCTGTCGATAGAGAACATGTCCTCGCAGCTGGCGGGCCAGTACCAGTGCGTCGCCACCGTCGACGGCATCGGGACCATTGTCTCCAGGATCGCCACCGTCTACCTTGCTGGTTTGTACATCGTTAAATAATTATTTATCTTACTCTAACCTAGCTGTAGCATCACTAGGACCAACTAGTTTGGTTGGAATTAATCTTTAAAGTAGGATCTTGAAACTCACTTGTAAGTACTAGCCCCATACTACCAGCGCTCCGTGCTCAAGATACGTGACGAGGAATTATACTTTATAAATAATTTCTGTATTTAATAGTAAAAAGGCATACTATTTTTAGTCCAACTTTTCCAATGTTGAAATAAAACGCCTGATTTTTTATCTTACCATCATCGTAAGCAGAATATAATGATTTCTTTTAATAAAAACTTCTATAGAAGATGCGAAGAAGTGAACCAGCCGGACGCGAAGTGGAACCGCGACGATTTGCTGGATCATTCTAGTCTAGTTGGTGATGTTAAACCACTTCGTCGTTATGTGATTGGGGCTGAATAATTTTTGTGAAGAAAACTAAGATGTTAAGGGAAAGGTGTACCTTGCGATGAGCTGAATGTTGGTCTTGATAATGTGCGGATCGATTCGAGACTTGCTCCTTTTACAGTAATTGCACGGAACCGGCGCCGGTTACCCTTTTATTATAACTTATAATGTTTTTAAAGTTATACTGAACTTTTTCTGTCACTTTCGATGGAACAACGCGTAAGTAAGTAACGGGCAGACACGAACCACAGATATCTTGTCTATTTCGAGGGGCGCGCGGAACCCTGCCCTTTGAGCCAACTCACGTCACGTCATTCTGGCGTGCACACTAGTGAATGCTAGTCAAGTTAATTCAGCTCATGTGCAAATGTAACCTTATTGTTGCAGAGGTGCCCGAAGTGAGTGGTACGCCGCGCAGCGTACTCTCAGTGGTGGACGGCGTAGCGCTGCTGCCCTGCGGGATCAGGCCGCCGGCGAGACTAGCGCTGCGCGTGGTTCCGCCCGCCGCCGCTCCCGACCGGCGCGTCTACGGACCACCCAGGATACACAACGCGCCGCCATTACTCAAACTTAATGTCAGTATTAACATCTTTTTGATGCACTACATCCATTAGCGATGGTTTGCCCGCTTACATGTTCTCAAGTGTAGCTGTAGAGACACACCTGTAGGTGTTTGGTATTTGTTCAAGTACAAAGTGGTAGCAAGCCAAGCGTATATTAGAAAATATACTACCGCCATACTTTGGATTCATCGGGAGTTACTGTAGAGGCTACCAATAGGACATTATTGTTTGATTACAGGTGACGTGGTTGAAGAACGGTTCCCCGGTGCGCATGGAGAGCGCGCGTGTCTCCGTGACGCAGAGCGGCGCGCTCGAGATAGACCCGCTGCGGCATCATGACGCGGCCACTTACCGCTGCCGTGTCTCGCTGCCGCACGCGCATCATATATACAAGTACGTTAGCACCACAACCAGCCCCTCACCCCTCACCCCTCACCCCTCCCCATTACTTCAACAATAATTAACGTGTCCGGTAGAAGTCACCCCACTCGCTGGTAACAATTGTACTTCTGGGAAAGTCAAAAATCGTTTTCACAAGTTCTACTTGAGTTTTCCCAAATATCGATAACTTGGTTGGTGACTTGCGATGTCTTCGATAATTGTATACGAAATATTAAAGTTTTAAATATGTTACAGCTTCAGATACAGCTAGTATTGAGCCGAGAGGTCACGGGTTCGATCCGTTTAGCTATTTCGTTCCCATAATACAAGCTTTGATTAATTTGAAATTAAATGATCGCGTGAATGAAATTATATTCCATTATTTATTAAAACAAAAAAAAATGTAAGCTGCTATTAATCTCCAAGTACTCAGTACTAATCCTAAGGCAACAGACTTTCTCCTCTTGTAGCAAGTAGAGAGATAAAAACTCAAAGTGGAAAGACACATAAAATTAGGCGAGAACAATCGTGAAAATATTATATTTAGTGTGAGTGGATCGTTATACGTTTGTGTGTGTGTGTCAGGTTGAGCGAGGACACGGACCTGCGAGTGAGCGCTGAGCCCTCCGGCGGGGAGTACCCGCCCCGGTTCGTCGCGACACCGCAGCCGCTCACTGTTCTCGAAGGTAACCTCAACCCTGAACCCTGAAACCTGCCATCATACTTCATAACCAAACAAAGTAAACACACAATAACAATGGCGACTCGGTATAAAAAATCTGCTTTAAGTAACGTCATTTAAATGAAACAATGGTACTTTTTAAAATAGTTACATTGTCATACACAACTTCAGTTCGGAAAACTGTCAGCCATGTTGTGACGTCATAGGACTCTAAGCAAATTTCCTGTCGAATCTTATAAGTAACGTGTACGACGAAAGCTCTGCCACCTGGTGGCGCAAATTCGAATCTTATAGGCAAACAATACTTGATATTGACTTCGCGTTATAAAATAATCACATTAAACACATATCTTCGTATAAATGATATTTGTTTATCTATAGGTACGTTTCCATTACAAAATGTATAATGTATGTGTGTTTGTTTGTACGGTGCAGGTGCGTCCGCGACGTTCGACTGCGCCGCGATAGGGAACCCCAAGCCGGAGATCATATGGCTCAGCAACGGTATCGCGTTAGACCTCAGGTATCAACTTTTATCTTAATAAACCTCTACATCATGCCTTTAAGTTAGTCTTCAATATATATAGCCATTTTATAGAGAACTGAACCGAATTTCACTTTTTCTTTGGTCTAGCTGCTCATAGTTATTATTTTCGTCTAGTAATTCTGTTATTACTCATATTACATATGTAATAACATATACTTCTTCCCGTGTACGAAAACGGTGCACGAAAACAAAATTGTTTGAGATTTTTACGAATTCTAAATGTAGTATCGACAATACTTATAGCATACATGAAATAACATACTTGCCGTGCACAACATTTTAGCAAAATCAGTTTAATTTTCTTAATATTTTGGTTTATTTTCTAAAAGTATTATTGACAATTTTTATAGCTTAATAGTTATGGATTTATATATGCTTCCAGTGTATAAAATTTCATAAAAATCGATCAAGCCGTTTTTGAGTTAAATCCAGTTATGCAAACAGAAAGATGTTTTTAATGCCATATTTGGAAGAAAAATTACGCATACAGACAGAACTACACCTTTTTTCTAATATAGATTATAATGCAAAAACGACTTTATCGATTTGAATGAATT
Source organism: Saturnia pavonia (assembly GCA_947532125.1). Lineage (NCBI taxonomy): Eukaryota > Metazoa > Arthropoda > Insecta > Lepidoptera > Saturniidae > Saturnia > Saturnia pavonia. Next base: position 9,867,486 of record OX383921.1, read on the forward strand.
TTGCCTTACAGTTAGTATTATGTATTACAATCTTTTGCCCGCGATTTCGTCCCCGTGGAATAGTTACTGTGGGCAGGTTTTTTTAGGGTACTTATTTTGCAAATAATTCACATACAAACTGATGTGGTTCACTGCAAATAGCTTATTTTATTATATTTTTATAAACTACGTTTTTTGTTTTTCCATCCTTTGCTGAAACATATAAGAGTGCGGGTTTGATACTCGTAAGCACGCCACATAGAGTTTTCCGCGATGAAAAACCATTTTATTTCTAAATGTACATGTGTAACTTTAAGCGTCTGTCCTTGAGTTTTGTTTCTTGTTATAGCAAATGCAGCTTTGCAGGGGAAGCCGCACTATTTTAAACTGAAATGACAAATCGGTCGGAATTGATGCCCGCACAGGTCGAAATTACAAAAAAAGCTATAAAAAATATTTATTAATTTCTTATCGAGTGCCTAAATACATAGTTTCATGGATTTACCTTCTACAATGACGAACTTCCATACGAACTATCATCCTTTATTTCAACCCCTTTAAGCCTTTTTTGTTCGGGATAAAAGGTAGCCTATGTAATTTCATCAAAATTACTTTCGTATTTATAATATTAGTAGGGATTATTACAGTTATTATGTAAGTACGTTAATAAGATGCTGTAAAAATGATGAAGATATTATTTATTTTGAATGATAAATCAGAAAGCGGTGATGACGTGTTGCAGTGACCTGGACTCGCGGTTCTACCTGGTGGGGTCGGGGTCGCTGCGCGTGCAGGGCGCGCGTGCGCAGGACGCGGGCGCGTACACGTGCCGCGCGCACTCCCGCCTCGACTCCGCGGACCTCACTACGCATCTGCACGTACTCGTTAGTATACACGGCCCTCCCTCCCCCCTCCCCCCTCCATTATACTATTCATAACAGTTAGCTAGCCAACAAAATATAATTTTCTAAATGTTTATGCTGCTCTCTCTCGTCTAATTGCTTATTGAGTGAAAGTTTCTTGTGGTTTGTTGTTAAATTAAAAAATATAAATAAGATGATTCCTTGTTTTAATTTATAAAACCATCGACACAACCAGCGCCGTGACAACGAGTACACACTAAGCGTACATCTATCTATATGACGTGTACAACCATCCATAGAAGATATTAACCAAAGTAAAACAAGGGCTGGCAAGTTTGCTTTCATATTTCCTCTGTTTCATTGTGTTCATTCAATAACTAATAATAATTTTTAATATTCTGTATTCTGTAATCATAATTTTACTTGAGTTTTATTGTTATTAAAATTCCTGTTTATTATTATGTGTGTTCGTATTTTAGTCGTGTGTCGAAGGACCGGTTCACCATACTATCTACTTATATATTTCCCATACCTGCTCGCAGACGGCGCCGCGCGTGCTAGTGGGCGCGGGTGGGGGCGGGGGCGGGGGCGGGGGCGCGGGTGTAGCGGTCGCGCGCGCTCGCGGTGACGTCACGCTGACGTGCGAGGCGCACGGGAGGCCGGCGCCCTCTGTCCTCTGGCTGAAGGACGGAGACCCGCTGACTCCGAACGAGCATGACATCGCGCTCCTCGACGGGTCAGTGTCTACCAGATCTGTTTGTCAAATAACTTTGCTATATCCTTTTGTTAATATTATAAAAGAAATAGAGTAAATATTGTGAGTTTATATATGTGCGGACTAACAACTACGGGAAGTGAGAACAACGACGGTGTATACAGGTACACGGGGGTGCGATGCGGCTCGGCTCTCCAATATCATATCAATGTAATCATTACTTTATACTAGTTATGCCCCGCGGTTACATTCAAGTATAATTTAAAAGAAGTCGCTGATTAATTATTTATAATACTACAGTATAGACAATATTGTTATCGGACGGCCAAGGTCATACGTCACAACTCACACGACTCGTTCGCGCCACTACACCTATAGTCATAGACCCGAGCCGCGTGTTGAGTGTTGAGAATTTTACAATCTCTCCCAAAATATTTGTTCAAATAACATGCTATAAAGGTCAAAGTTTATCTATATAAAATTATCTTGATATAATTTTCGTTCGTAAGGATTAATATGCCATGCCTAATAATAATGCTCATAAATCATATTTCATTTTCAACAAAAACTTTGTCATAAAATACCTTATTGTGTCTTATGTATAAGAGAAAGGTATATGGTATCGCAGACTTTATTTAGATGTACTAAGGAGCAATATTTTTGTAGAACATTGTATTTACGTATTACTAACCATTACGTCAGCACACGCGTATAAAGCAGTCCGGGCACACTGTGTCTTCGGTCAAAAATCAATATTTGAGGGGGTTAAAAGCAAAACCGCTTCAGTCACAAAACATCAAAATTCAGATATTTCAGATTTTCTGCTATGGCGTAAGAAATGGATATAATTGCAAGATTTTTGTATAGATGCATTAATTAGAACTTACGATTGAAACAACATAAACTACAATAAAATAAAACAACATAAATTCCATAATAATTCACAAATAGTATAGGACTAAGGCGTCTTTGCATTTTAACATTGGATCGAAGCATGTTTGCTTTTCATAGCTTTGGATCAAAGCTAATTTGCACCTCACTGTTATATTCATCAACTGTCAAAAAACGACATTGACGTAAGGTACTGACAGCAAGTTAAAAACCGTTTTGACAAAAGTATTATATATTTTTAGCAGATAAATATAAAGGAACATATTCATACAATACATATACACCGTGATATAAATGTAGGTGATTTAATATAATAATTATAATTAAACTAAATAAATTATATATTATAATTAAAACTAAAATAAATATTCATTGTGAGCATCGTCGCTTACGTGAGCAATTTTTAGTAAATACGGGAAATGACGTGAGGTGTAACCCTATATCTGTACTTCGCGAGTGTCGATCAAAAATGTCTCACCAACTGAGTGTTGTTAATGGTTCAGCTATAGACACGTTTGGGATACATTCAGTTAAATTTTAATTTAGGCCTTCGCCGAGGATTTCCTTGGCGCTTCATAGTGGCCAATGTTACTAAAACCACAATTAGTGCAGATTTTCTTGCCCATTATCGCCTCATTGTGGACGTTGCCAACCAGAAACTTGTAGATAACCTTACCAATATCAGCGCTGTAGCTACTTTAAATTTAAGCACTAGTCTAATTTCAAGTGTAAAGGTGTCAGTTGGCGGTAATTCTTTATATCACGCGATTTTAGAAAAAAAAATCTGATATATCTCGCCCATGTGGTACTCCGTCCCGTCAAACATCACACCACACATTACATTCGCACTACACCAGGCCCACCAGTATTATGTTCTCCGCGAAGACTTGCCCCAGACAAATTTAAAATAGTAAAAAAAAGTTCGAAGCTACGCTCGCTAATGGGACAGCCAGACCATCAGATACACATTAAAAATTCCTTGCCTCTAAATCTCCAGGCTTTCGCCAGACACGGACACGTCGGTTATCCGGGTGTGTGCTGATCCGTGTTTCGCCAAAGAAAAGGGCCGCGATTTCACCAAATGTTCAAACAAAGATTCAATACCAAAGAAATTATTTTTAAATTGTAGTGTTCCAAAAAATATCGAAAATTTCTAACCGTTTGCAAACTTTTTTGATGTGTGTATGTTAAAAAAATCATCATTATAAATTTTTTTCTTATTATTTACAGTCTTTGTTATTATACAATTATTTTATTCAAATAAAATACTAAACCATAACATTTGAATCAACGGCAGAAGGATCTTGAACTACATTATCATTAAAATATTTTTGTAATATTCTAGTTCTTGGTGACTTTCCCACTGCAACCCATAATGTTTTTCTAGCAACTCACAAACATCATTAATTTTATCTTTGTTTATCATAACATTATTTTTAGCTAAAGGCAATGGCAGAACATCTTTGAAGGTCTTCCCTCTTTTGCAGAATCCCTTAAGCAATAGAAAAAAAAACCGCCACCAAAAGCAAAATTTATAACATACTAGTATTGTACAGATAAAATAGGTTGACTACAACAAATGAATAATATGCAAAAAAATATATAATAGTAAGTTATTTTCGAATTCTTCTGCAGACCCTAGCATAACGAACAAAATACTAGTGAACTATTTGTTACTTTTCTGCCCTTTTCCGCACTCGTCGCCATTGGTGTTTATTTCTCAGACGTTTCCTAGCTTGTCCTGCACGAGCAGGTTGAATATTTTGTTCCATTACACTCTAAATTAACTAGAAAACACAAAAAAATCGGACACTATCTTCAGTCGACTTTCTATGACAAGTAACATATTCGTTGTCTTAGAAATTTTGAAATGACGGCTTCTGATTGGTCAACTGTGACTGAAGCGGATTTGCTTGTAACAAAATTTGCATCGAAGCGGTTTTGCATTTGAACGTTACTTTCGAAGTACATTTTAGATAGCCTATGTTAGATAGCCTATACTATTCCACGAGAATCTGGTTATCATATACAAAAAAAATCTAATCTGACTTGTAAGTCCAAAGATTAATGTGTTTAAACAAACAAAAAAAAAACTTCAGCTTTATTATATTATATTACCAGGTTTGAAAGTTATTGGCGTGCTCTTCATTTATTATGGGCTGATGTTTATTTTTGTTAATAATCTTATGTTATATGGCTCTATATTAAATACTTTGCCAAGCATTTTACGTGATGTAGTTTGGTTATTGTGCACAAGTGAGGTGAATGATAAACAAAACTAAGAACATGTTAAGTTGCCACAAAAACTGCCTCCGGGACCGTTTTGACAGGAAAGCTGCCTTATTAGAGCTATATTTGAAGATTACGAGAATAATAAGGATAATACTCTATTCAAGTGACATTTACAATATCGCAGATGAACACAATAGGTATTAAATAAAATGAAAAATCAGAATAATGCTAGGTTAGGCATAAGTACCGTAATGTAATTGCATGTGTTGCAGATGGTCGCTGCGCATACAGGGCGTGCTGCGCGTCGACGCGGGCATGTTCCAGTGCGCGGCCTCCTCGCCCGCCGGGTCCGCGGCCGGCGCGCTGCGGCTGCACGTGCTGCCGCCCGACGCGCACCACGGTAACCACCCGACACGCGCACGCACGCACGCACGCACGCACGCACGCACGCGCCGGCTACACTAGTGACGTCACAGACCGCGTGCCCACCGCAACGTCATAAACAGTCGCTAAACGTTTATCATCGTTCGTTTATTTGTCCGGAAGAATCTTGCTAGATCGCTCTAATTGATCCACTCATCACTAATAACGTTTGCTTTATTAGTTTGAGTTAATGGCAATGTTTAACGGAGACACTGTGTGTGTGTTCGTACATTGCGTGCGCGCTGCTTTGTATGTCTCGGAAATATTGGTCGATATATTCTTACACTTGTATTTATTTTTACTTTATCTGTTTCTGTTATAATTGTTTGCGATTCCAGAAGCATCAGTCGGTTCGGAACGTAACTCGAATAACTCCACATTGCACGCACTGCATGCCCCGCATGCCCCGCACGGCCCACACCCCTCGCATTCCATTCAGGACGCGTTCAACAGCTTGGTATCGTCCGAAGGTGTCGATGATGCACCGGACCCGGACCCGGAGGAGCAGGACTTCCTCGGCGAGACGTCGTCGGCGTTCACGGGACTCCCGCTCGAGTACGAGGACTCGCTCTACCCGGATACTAACTTGGATAATTCTTTCCACGCTGCTGAAGGACCGGAGACGGGGGCGGGTGTGGGGCCGGGGCCGGGGGCGGGGGCGGGGGCGGCGGGTAACGCGAGCGTGGTGTCCGCCCCCCGCGCGCTCCGCGCCCTCATCGTGAAGCCGAGGTTCGTGACGCTCAGCTGGGAGGAGCCGGAGCACCGCGCCGCTGACATCACCGGCTACGAGCTCATTTATAAGGTCAAGGGCAGCAGGAGGTCAGTCACTACGCGTCTGCAAATCCCGCTATGTGATACTTTATTTATTACTACATAATTATTTTATTTATACTCATATTATTTATTAATAATTCCTATAGTCTGCTATTGAGGGCTGACATATTATACTTTCTTTATGTAAAATTCCAGAAAATCGTTTTTTTTTTACGATGCCTTAATGTTATTGGCGATACCTGTGGCTTAGCAATTATGCAATGACGTATGCCTCCCGTCTATAAAATTTTATTAAAATCTGTAAAATATGTTTTTTTATGGAAAATAATACTATTAATATCCCTATAGCATCTCGATAGACAAATGACAAAGGCTTCCCGTGTACAAAATTTTATAAGATTCGATTAAGCCGTTTTTGAGTTGAATTAAGACATACGAAAAAAAATTTAAAGTCATATTCATGATCAATATCTTTTATATAGGATTTCTTTAGGGAAATTTGAAAAAAAAAACATATGCATATGTAATCACAAATTTATTTATATAGAATAAAGTTACAAAAAAAATGTTTTTAATTTGTGTAAAAAGTAAAAATTAGTCATTATTGTTTCTTTTTTAAATTTATTATATGTATAAGCGTTTGGCTAAATTATCACCCGATGTTCAGTGACGATTTGTCTTAAAATGGTAACAAGTTTGGTGTGGGAATTGGCTCTCAAGTGTGGCTGTCGGAGCACACCTACACGAATTTAGTAACAGCTGTTGAACTTGAGGGCGGGTCCTGCCGGCGCGCTGCTCCCACCATATTATTTTCCTTGAGGAAAAGCTCTAGTTCAGTGTACGCGCTACCGCTGAGGTTCCCCCACATCGAGGGAGCGGTGTTTCGGCTTCGTTCAAATTGAAGTTCTTTATGAGTGTGGGAGTGCGGAGCGTGTGTGTTGGTTGGTTGTTTGGTTGGTTGACGGCAGTCGGTCGTGACGTTGCAGGGAGCGCGTGTCCCTCGGCGGGCCGCACAAGCACGAGATGAACGTGCCGGGGCTGCAGCCGAACACCACGTACCAGTTCTCGGTGGTCGCGCGCACGCAGCTCGCCGCCTCCCCGCCGGCGCAGGTCAGCTCACGCCTCACATTCCTAATCGCTCCTTTCAACGCAATAGAAACACCTAGCTCTGCTCTGGAATGCCGTCACGGTTAAACAGAATAAGGAAAAGAAAATCAAAGGATAGGAAATAAAAAAGCAGTTGTCAACGACCAAGACAATGATGGGTTTTGCTTGATCTGCTTGTTTCCGTACTCTGCTAGGAAACCTAGGCAAGTCTTAGTTCAGTACCTGGATTACAAGTCTGTACCCCACGTACATCTGGTCTGGCAAATAACTTTTGGCAAATCTGAGGCTCTACATATCCCGATTGTTTATAACACCAAAATTCGTTATTTTAAGTATATTAATTAAATAAATTGCGTCTAAAGAGATTACTTACTATGGGTATATTTAATGACATTTTCTTTGCCAGAAGTTTTGTTTATTTTTTAATACAAGTAAGAAAATTTTGATCTTGTTATTTGGTACAAATAGTTACTTACAATATTTTATGTTCAATAAGAATACTCATATGAGTTTATTAAGTGCGGATACAGGGTTAAAAATCACACGTGTCTTTTTTAGTTTTTTTTTTCTCTATAGATAATATTAGAAGAGAAGTGAAGATTTTGAACTAGAATAAATAGACTATCCATTGATATATAAATTCTGTTCTTAAGCTAATAACATGAACACTACACACGCAAAAGAAAAAATAATCTGACTTGTAACCTTGTTCTTACTCAATCACGCAAAAAGGACTGATCGGATTTGTGTGCAGTGTGGCAACACAGATAGTTCGTGTCGTAAGTATGTGATGTTTGTCTTGAAGACGATAGAGGTGCTCACCCCGGAGGAGGAGCTAACGTACGGGCCCCCGCTGAACGTGCACGCCGACCCGCTGGGCCCCCACAGCGTGCGCGTGTCGTGGGCCCCGCCGGCGCCGCCCGCCGCCGCACCCGACACGCCTCCGCCCGACAAGTACACGCTGCACTACACAGAGGTACGGACGGACGTTTCAGTACAAACCTATTTGCAGATTTCGCTTCGTCGCGTTATGCTCAACTGATCGCTTTATGTGAATATCATTACAATGTGCGTTTGTGTGTGTGTGTGTGTGTGTGTGTGCGTCGCTGTATTAATGTTGCTTTCAATCGAGTGAGTGCACCGCGCGGTCGTGGGGCCGCATCACGCACTCATTGTTGTGGGTAATAAAATTACATTTGCTGTAAAATAATGTATCCCTACCAAAAAGGCACAAGTAGGACCAACTCAGTATTCAGGTGTTCTCATTGGCAGACGTGGTTCAGAGAAAACGTCTATATTCGTACACTACTCTGTGCTTGTACTTACGGTCTCTGTTCTCCCTTTTGTTGCTTTTGTATTCGTCTATATGTTCAAAAAAGGACTGTCCTCGGTCAGAACGTGGCTCGTCTATATCTATATCTATAAAAATGCATGTTTGTACGTATGTTGAATTCTAAATCGGCTGGAACGATTTTGTTCTAATTTTCAGACAATGTTCATATTCGCCCAGCGGGTGATGCTGTAAACTTAGTAGCGATAGGAAAAAAAACTGAGCCACTGCAACGCATGCCCGAGTTTGCTAGTCTATATATATATTATAAAACTTAACGTCTCTATGTCCGTCTGTCCGTTTATGTTATTTTCACGAGAAAACCACTTATCCAATTTACATGGCTTTTCCTTTAATTCATAGATATGTTGTCTGATCAGGTTATAGAATATATTTTGAAGATAAAGTAATATATAAAATAAGCAGTGACGATAATGGTAAATCAATTCGGAAAAAATACGCTTTTGGAGCTTACGCTGTACAAACAATAACAGATATACTAAAATAATGTATTACATAATTGTAGATTATGCAGTATTGTAGAACTGCGGGCACAGCTAGTATTCGATAAAAACTTAGGGTTTACGAAAGAAAAACCTTGATACATCAAACATGTAGGCAATATTTTTAGAAATTATTTTCTGTACGTTTGTGTAATCGGATCGATAAAGTTTCACTGTGTGCGTGTTCCGCTATGCTATGTACTATCTATAAATTTATACTCGATGTTTCTAGTGTATTCTAGACTTTCCAGGTATTATTTCTTTGATGTTTCACCGATAGGTACCACATACCTATGAGTTCTACAAATTAATTTCTAATGATGGGCTGCTCTGGTTTCGATTATAAATGTGTGCCTTATTATATTCAAATTCATTCACTTAATTCCTGTGTGTAAAAATTCAGTTGTCTAATATCCATATGAACTCCTGGATGCTCAACTTCTAACAAGTGGTTAGTTTCATTTAACTACTGTCAAATTTGGTTAACATTTGAGTAATAGTGCATCGTACGCGCAGGTGGAGTCAGGGCGCGAGCAGTTCCAGCTGGTCGAGGTGGAGGCGTGCGCGGCGGCGGGCGGGTGCAGCTGGGCGCTGGGAGGGCTGCGCGCTGCTACCGCGTACTCTGTGCGGGTGTCGGCGGCGGGCGGGGCCGGGGCCGCCACGTCAGTGCGTACGCCCTCGGACACGCCCGCCGCGCCTCCCGTCAACGTCTCTGCCGTGCCCACTGGCGCCACGGTATGTCATCTACACACGAACTTAGGCTAAGTTCTAATTTCTTATTAAATATTTGCTCCAATATAAAAAGGTCACATAATATGTTTGCTTGTTAACTCATACGGTTTGTTCGCGTCACTATAGGTATCTATAGTCATAGACTCGAGCCGAGTGTTGAGTTATTTTGATTTCACATTATATCCCAAACTATTCGTCTCAATAACATGCTATAAAGGGCAAAGTATATCTACATAAAATTGTCTTGATGATGAAGTAACTTTCGTTTGTAAGGATTAATATGCCATACATAATAATAATGCTCATATATTACTTTTTCATTTTTACTAAAACTTTGTCAAAAAATACCTTATTGTGACTTAAGTATAAGAGATAGATATGTGTATCTGGGACTTTTTTACATGTACTAAGGATTAATATTTTTGTAGAACATTGTATTTACGTATCACTAACCATTACGTCAGCGCACGCGGATAAAGCAGTTCGGGTGCACTATTAATTCCGGCTTAATTAACAAAAATGAATATTCAAGGCTAGCTGAGTTGTGTAGCCTAATGCAAGATAGCAGTCATATGCCAAAAAAATTTTGTAATCCGACGGGTTGTTTCAGAGATTAGCGTGCTTAAACAAACAAACAAAAATGTATTATATTAGTATGGATTTGTTTAAACTTGAATATTGATCGGTAGTCGATTGTGGTCCGGTGGGAGGCGCCTCCCCCGCGCACGCACCGCGGGCCCCTCACCGGGTACAAGGTGCGGTACCGCGCGGCCCCGCCCCCCGGCGCTGGCACCGCCCCCGCCCCGCCCCCCGGACGACGTAAGGCGGACTCGCTGACGACACCCGCCGACCGCCGGCAAGCCGAACTACGCGACCTCGATGTGGCTACAACTTACCAGGTACTCGCTACTTATATAATATTATAATATTCCCTCAATAAATAGGATATAAAATAAAAATATTTGTTTTTCAACTGTGTTAGATAATGCGTGAGATTATCACATTCAAATCAAACAATCTCTTGAGGTTTATAATATTAATATAAGATATTATCGTCTAGTACAAGTAGGGACTTAGACGGCTGTGACTGCGTCCGTGTTTCCGTCAGGCGTCATGGCGAGTAGATAGCACGTGTCGAGTCAGTCAGTCAGTCAGTCAGTGTGTGTGTGTGTCCGCAGGTGCGCGTGTGCGCGATCAACGCGAACGGGACCGGCCCCTTCAGCGAGTGGGTCTCCGCCACCACGCTGCAGCACCAGCGCGACGAGACACGCATCCCGCCGCAGCCGCCGCCGCTCACCAGTACGTATATCGCTATCCCGCTCATTTCAACATTTGGTTGGATAATTATGGAAAATAATAAATTGCTGAAACTCGTGCCACCTAGGATGATTGTAGTTAACTATTGAATACCGCGAGCAGTAAGGTACGGCATAAGCTCGGTAACTGCTATCGCCAGCTGCCCATAGATGGTGGCAAAGTATAGTGTAGCACGCAGCACGGGGTAGCCACGTGACCTATGTCGTGCTTACCGACCGTGCGCTCTAAGCGCCATCCCCTACTGCACATCATTAGCTATCTGCCTTCAGCCTTGATGAGTACACATTATTAAAGTGATTTGATATGTGTCACGATAGTTCACATTACGCAGCATATTCATCATACAATAACCGCTCTCTCGTGAACAGACTAAATTACCCTTTTGTTCACAACACACCATGGGTAGTTCTTTTCTAATCGGATATTTTCCAGTAAACTTATTTAAATGTAGTTTCCACGCTACAAAACATACTTAGCGCACTTGCCTCTTCCCGAACTAAGACAACTACTTCCACGTTGTACCTACTAGAACAATTATTAGTCTCAGTTCACAATCTAACGACGGTTTACAATCCGAATATATTGTTTATAAACTAACGGTTCGTACAATTATCTGGTGGAAATACGCCCCAGGTTCTGATTGTCCAGCTAAATATAGTAGTATAGTGTTTAGTATATTCCAAGAATTATCATGATTTCAGGGATATTATCTTTTTGGATAATCTATGAGGACCTGCTACAAAAAATTGATCACATTTATTGTTCTGAGTGAGGTAGCCACTGACCCGAATTCCATTCCATTCCATTTCCAAATGGACGCATTCCCAATGGGTATACTCTAAATTACGGCATCATTGACTATACTACCATTAAGACATACACGCGCCTTTACTTTCAACTTTGCTGTTGCGATACCTATTTGCATCTATGCATATTATATAACTCAACGTCTCTCTATCTGTTTGTCCATTTATGTTCTTTTCTTCTGTTCTGTTCTTATGTTTCTATTTAATTGACGTATATCTTCCGTTCAGACGTCGTTGAGAGCCGCGCGTTGTCTCCGCAACCGTCGCGAGGAACGCTGGACCGACGTGCTTTCAATTAATTGTTTATGTGTAGGAGTCCACGGCGGATCCGTAGGACTCGGGTTTGGATTCGCGTGTTTTTATAGTTACGTTCGTAACGTCGGGATGTTGTCGCGGTACGTGGCTGCTGCCGTAGCAGCTTACCGCCCTTGTTATTGATTTGTTTTATATTAACCGACCACGTGAGTTAGAGTTTTGTGCTTAGCGTGTTTGCGACTGGATTTGCAGTAGTGGTGACGTGGTCATCTATCTGGGCAACGTTGGCAAAATAGGTCGGATTACTCACAGTAGTTCTCATACACTTACACTAAACCTCACAATCTATATATGCATAAAGATTGACCTGGATTCTACAAGTTCGTACTGCTTGGGTAAGTACTTTGATGTAAGTTTCTAGCATTATGATTGTATTGATTGAATATAAACGGCATTCACTGCGGTAATCGTTCCTTACCCTCCCACAATTCTTTAGCATGCTTCCACATTAGGGTAAGGAGATTTTGTGATTGACCTTGAAATGGTGGGCTCAGTCTAGGTCTCTAACAATAGCTATGTGGTGTGACTTGAACGGTAGCTTTGATTGCCCGTAAGCCCTTGACCAATATATTTAGGTATTACTCTGAACTCTGGACTTAGTCCACTTGGGAGAAACGGATAGGAAAGGTTTGGTTATGAACTTACCTCGGCCTTTGACCTATATCGCCTCGATCCTTGATTATGTTACAGTTTCCGGCTGTTTTATACTTCACCACAGTACAATCACTGAATTACACTTTGGATTATAACTTCTTCATTAATTTGCCCGGAGCACAGCAAAACGCTCGCGAAGCCGTGTTACACCGGTTGATGACTAGCGCCACCGCGCACGACGCAAGATATCAGTTTTTATATCTTCTTAAAACCAACAGATGGCGGCACTGTTCTTTGCATTGGCCGAGGTGGGAGTAAGGGAATTATGGGAAGCCTTAACACTATGCTATCAGGCCATTCCATTTGGACGTATGCGCACTTTCACCTTAAACGTTACGGTTACGATATTTCCATACGGGAGTAAAGTAAATAATGTGAGTAAATTGTTTAATGGTGGCAACAACAGTGTATATTTCAGTAAAAAGACAGAAATAACCTATCGAAAAAATTAATGTAAGAGTGACTGAAACAAAGATATACATTTGCTTGTAACACAAAGTCACGCGCGGACAAAGACATAATATTACTTCCAATGTATTGAAATTTATAGCAGCACATGCACGACCAGCACCATAACAACCAGCACCATCACCACTATATCGTATATTGAGACATGGAAACGGCTATCCCAATGGCGTAGCGAACGGTTTTGTCATTCACTATCGGTCGCGGGTGACGTTCAGTTGGATCGGACGCACGGATTTTAATCCGTTTGGAAATCCAATACTGGACGACGTCCATTCTAATGGCATATGTTTTGAATATTTACGATCAAATTTTGGAAGATGATCACTCCATTTGGATTGATGGACGCATCGGCAGTGGCTACCTTAAAACGTCTCTGATATTTATTTTAAACATTAAAAACAATACACGTAGAAACATATCTCTACCGAGTTATTATATATATTTTTTATAATTGCTCTGCACATTGACGGTACTGTCCCTGATGGCTCACTACAATCCAAATACAACGGCCACCACCGAGAGATCGAAATCCATCGGCGTACGCCACTGACATGCCGGCCTGAAAACTGTTTTATTTTTTAAATATTGTAATGTCATACTGTAAAACAAAATGAGGTGTCAGTCTGTATGCGTTACACATATATCGCTAACGTCCATGTCGATACAGCGTAGTCCGAAACGAACAAACTAAATATTTTTATATAATGAAAAATAATGCACCGTCGATATAATAATATATGCAACTCTACAGAAACCCCGCTATTAGAGCGAATCAGCTTAATATAATTGTCTAGTTACTGAAGAATGTTACTGATATGAATTATCTAAAGGCGCGGTTGGTAGTAAAGTCGATTGTACCGCGCGCCGTTACGTAACTATCAGATTTGTTTTAAACGCCATCTATCCGTTAATTTTTCGTACTACATTATGGGCTGTAAATGTTTGATATTTTTCATGCTATCAGTAAAGTTTTTAAAGGCATCTTCAATTTCGATGTTTCGCACACGATGGTCCATTTTCACGCAAATCAAAATTGGTTGTTGAAATATAAGTTATCAGGAGTAGATAATGGTCTGGTTGGTTGTGCAGCGCGCGCCGGCCGCGACTGGATCTCGGTCTGGTGGTCAGAGGAGGGCGCAGGCGGCGGCAGGGGCGGGGAGCCGGCGGGCGTCGTGGTGCGCGGCTACGTGCTGGGCTGGGGGCTCGGCGTGCCGGACTCGATGTCGCGCGAGCTGCCGGCGCATCTGCACTCGCACGTCATCAGGAACCTAGGTCAGTGTCACACCTACACTCGATACACGCCGCTCGATCCCCCCAAACGCTTTACCGTTTCCATTTGAAACATTGCCTACAAACTCACCTTATGTAAAGGCTCAAGATAAGCCGCTAACCTACTGAGAGGACTGGCTCTCAAATACAGCTGTCGGAACATATATAAGTGCTTGGGGACTGATTTTCAACTTGAAAGTGGTAGCTAGGCAGGCGGCCAATAGAAAATGCCCTACCAGCATGTAACTTATATATTCACATATACGAGTAGGTATATGTTTACATGTTGAGTGAACATGCGTAGGCGCATGCCAATCCCACGCCGTTCCCATTAAAAATGCTCTTTTATTAAAATAGTTTACATTTAATAAACATGAAATATTTTATCGTTTGCAGAAGGTAACCGTTTGTATGTTGGCTGAATAGCTCAGTGCTTTATAACTTAAATTCAAATGGGATTTTAAATATAAAAGGTCCTTACATATGAAATTGGCGTTTTGTTAAACTAGTCACTTTGGTCTCGATTATCTGGCATTTTGTTAGGAAATAAAAATTCAAATTTAGGCTTGCGTGTTTGTGTTTCGAATTCAGTGATTTATTTGTTTTAGCACCACTTGAGTTTTCTTTGACGTAATTCTTTTCACAAAATGGTAAACTTAAAATATCGCGTTATTTACGAATATGACGAGTTTCACCGTAACATCAGCGCTGCAGAAACAACTCGAAGGATTAATTATGTGTATGGGGAAGCTACTGTAAAAAAAGCACTGTACATTTCATGTTTCAACGTTTTCGTTGGAAAGAGCATTTCGACCTTAGATCGAAGGAAAAAGGAATTTGGTACCGAACTCTGCAAAGTGAGCCTTCTCATATACCGTGGTCCACTAACGTGAGAATATCCAGGAACCAAATTGTTATCGCCCATAGGTTGCGTTCTGGGCACATGGCCCTGAATAAATTCTTTTATCTGATTAAGAAACGTACTTCACCTAATTGTGAAAACTGCGATAAAGTTCAAGATATGCATCACGTTTTGATGGAATGTGTCTGGAACAAAACAGAGAGAGAAAGTCTGGTAGGGCTCCTTGGTCTCAATATGTGGGATCAGGGTGCCTTTCATGCTATATTATCTAAACCTGGTAGTTCTGATGCCTTTTCGGTATACGACTTCATTGTTTGTTACTTTAATAAAAATTAGTTTATTCAACTAGGCTGACATAACCCCAAGGGTTCAAGGCCTTAAACAAAGAAAATAAAAATAAAAAGTTTTCGTCCTGGAAACTTTGACTTACGAAACATAGCCCGTGGACGGCCGGAGACGAAAGGTGATCGTAGAAGCGGATCCATCGCAAACCACGTCAGAGTTAGCGGCAGGCTTCGATGTGAGTGATAAAACAAAAAATATTTCACTTGAAACAAATTGGAAAAGTGAAAAAGCATGAGAAATGGGTGCCGCGTGAATTGACTGAAGCACACCAACAAACACGCATTGATTGATGCTGCATTACGTTACTCAACCGGCACGATAACGTGAGAACTCAACCGTCAAAATAACG
Organism: Saturnia pavonia; assembly: GCA_947532125.1. Classification (NCBI taxonomy): domain Eukaryota; kingdom Metazoa; phylum Arthropoda; class Insecta; order Lepidoptera; family Saturniidae; genus Saturnia; species Saturnia pavonia. The sequence continues at coordinate 9,883,420 of OX383921.1, forward strand.
TGAGAACTTTGAATCGTATTGTTACTTGTGACGAAAAATAGATACTTTACGATAATCGGAAACGCTTATCACAGTGATTGAACCCGGGAGAACCGGCCAAATCCTGTCCCAAACGAAAGTTGACTCAGAAAAAGGTACTGGTGAGTGTTTAGTGGACCAGTGCTAGTGTTATACACAACAACTTCCTAAGATCTGGCCAGGCGACAGCGGCAGCCCTGTATTGTCAACAATTGCAAACCATGACGGAAAACTTAACTGTTAAACAACTGAGACTGGCGAAAGTGCATAGATAATAATGGTATATACTTCGATTGATTAAATGTATAATTTCGTAATATTATTTTCGTTTTACTTTTTTCATATAAAACGTTAATTTCATATGTAAGGGCCTATTATTACCTACTATGTCTAAGAAAGATACCGTGAATATAAAATGGGTTGTAGAGGTTGACGCGTGTTATAGAATCGAACTCCGAGTACGTGATATCGCTGCGCGCGAGCAACTCGCTGGGACTGGGCCCGCCGGTGTACGCGACGGTGCGCACGAAGCAGGCGGCGGGCGCCGGCGCCGACGCGGGGGACGACGACGACGACGAGGACCTCGACGAGGACTCCGAGGAGGAGGAAGCGCCTCCGCTGATCCCGCCAGTCGGCCTCAAGGTACACACTGACGCGTGACGCGTTGCGTGTCATGTCCGGACCTCATGCGGACTGAGGATGCCTTCAAATATCAAGGGGTTTGACACTAACATGACAAGTTGTTCTTTTGTTATGTGCTAACGTCGCATCAATACAATATTTTTATATCTTCGAACATAGCTCTAGCAAGATGTCGCTTGCTTATTTTAAACTGTCCAGGGAGTTTTCGTGGTAACCTAAAATACATGCCCCTAGTTATCGCTTATAATCCACTTTACTTATGCACATTAACCGAAGTACACTCAGTCAAAAAAGTATCGGGAATGGATGATTATGACTCCAAATTATTATTATTTTCTTTTGTTTTTGTTATATTGGCACAACTGCTTTTCATTTTGGCGCGAAGTTTGCATCTGTCATTTAGATTAAATACAGTGCTATTTTTAGTTAGATCATATCTAGTGTGTATTGCGAATTTCATAATGGACAAAAACATCGAACAAAGAGTTTATCTTAAATCTTGCATCGCCAATTGAATTTCATGTTCAGAGACACTGAAAATGTTACAGAAGGCTTACGGTGTATCGACTTTATTAAAAACAAGTACTTATGAGTAGTACAAAGCGTTCAAAAACTATCGAGGTATGCTGGACGTTTTGCCTCGTCCTGGCAAGTCATCAACGTCTTCTACTGACGTTAACATCGCAAAATTGAAGGAAATAGTAACTGAAAAACCTCGTTCGAGTTTAAGAGAGATAGCCGCTGAACTTTCTGTGTCTCACGAGTCAATCCGTATCATTTTAAATAATCACTTGGGTATGAAACATGTTGCCGCTCGGCTACTCCCAAAAGACCTGAATTTTCTCCAAAAACTCAATCGCATAAGAGTCACTGAGAAAATGCTAGAACGAGTCAATTCCGACCCAACATTAATAAACGCATTTGTTACTGGAGACGAGACGTGGGTTTACGAAACCACGCCAAAGTCAACCAAAAATCAAATTTATATTGAGCGCTTTGAATTCTTACCGGAAGGTCAAACGATAAATAAAGTATATTTCGATTAGATCAAAAAGGTCAGATTTGTGGAAATAAAAAAAATCTTGGATTTTGCACCACGATAATGCGCCTTCGCACAAGGCCATCATTGTGAACGATTTCTGTACCAATAAATGAACAAATACTATCGAGCAACCACCTTATTCACCAGATATAGCTCCAGCTGACTACTTTCTTTTTCCTAAACTCAAATTACGACTTCGTGGCATCCATTATCATTCGGCAGAAGACATAAAGGAGAATTCGTGACGAGTAATAAACGCAATTCCCGAAAAAGCTTTAAAAAATGTTTTGATGATTGGATTATTCGTTGGCGTAAGTGTATCGTTTCTGAAGGAGCATACTTTGAAGGCGATAATATAAATTTGGATGAATAACTAACATTTTGTGTCTTATTGACCTTTTCCCGGTATTTTTTGACAGATTAGTAGTAAATCACGAAAAATGCCTCCCAAATTACATAGTAAGGGCAATTCATAGACATAAGTTTTTGACTTGAAATAAAAACCACCATAACAGTACAAAATCCCGCAATAAACTATAACTCTACTGGTTAACACCTGTTTGTGTCTTTCTCTCTCTGTGCGTGCGTGCGTGTTGTATGATATCGATTCATTATTAACTGAGTGAAGACCAAACCACAGTAATGTATCGATGCTTAGAAATATAAAATCAGTATATATGAAGAATTGATAAAATATACATTTTTAGGTAATAATGCTGAGCGGAACAACAGCCGTGGTGTACTGGACGGATCCCACGCTGCCCAAGGGACAGGTCAGATTTATTTTAGTTTTTCAATTGATTCTACTCTGTGGACCAGTAACGAATAGGGAATATGCATCTAATTGAAATATTGATCTAGTATTTCTAATTGGAATCTTTATTAGTGTAAAAACCCTTAACGTGTTTTTTATTTATTAGCTTTTTGTTTAATAGATTTCCATCAATAAAAAGTGTTAAAAATACGAGGTAAATTTAAATTCGCAAAACGCAACGCTATTGGACAAGTCCAGTCGTTACGTCAAAGTACGCGTTCAATTTGTCCACAAAGCCGAAGTTACTGGGAGTCTTTATAGTTTTTTATTAATATCATGTACATATCTATGGTTAAGTGTCAAATTGACGACTGTTTAATTGTCACGATTTAACCCCTCGGCTCTCATTTTCTGTCACTTTTCACCGTAGTGAAAAATAAATCTGTGGACATGATTTCACACGCGGCCATTTAATTCCGAGCTAAGGCAAGCCTGTATTATGGTAAATAAATAGCTGATACTTAATAATATGCAGATATTTATTTAATCCTACGTTATAACCCAGACACACAATGCTCACAAAAATCAGTTAAGTACGAGATCAAACCCGCGTGCTATCAGATCAATCAATAGTAGGATTTATTTATTTCTATTGTGCCACAAGGTTTCATTGAACGGTTTAGCCTCATAAATGAACATTCATTTATTAACTGTGCCATCTAGTTTAGTTGAACGCACCTCTAATTCTGAAATTGATTAGTACACAGATGATGCGCTGCGAATTCAAACAGATGGCGTTATGTGCCTCATAATGAAATACAATTTTGACTGAATCTTTTGTTCGTTTTTATTTTATTTGTATATTTAGATACTGTATATAAATAGACATCATAGAAAGAAAAAGTTATTTATTACAAAAAGTCTGAAAATGCTCATTATTGAAAACTTACTGTGCCCGCGCCTCTACAAAATCGGTTGAGCACACGAACGAATTGTGCTGCGCCCACTACCACACATAGTGATCGTCCGCTACTTATTTTAAAGACAAAAATGCTTATTGTGGGTGATCCTTAAAAGATAGACATATGATGTAGCTGAATTTTTTGTAGGTCTTTTTAAGATCTACATTTATGTAGTACATTAATTAGATATATCTCTCATGGTTTACTCAGCATAAGCTATTTAAGCGCCCTAAGAGCATATTTTTTATAAACTGGCCAGATAACATAACTATGAACTAAAAAAACATTTCAATTGGATAAGTGTTTTTTTTTGTGAAAAGAACATAAACGGACAGATAGACATAGAGACGTTGAGTTTTATAATATGTGTAGATAAATAAGTAAACGGGTAAAACACATAGGCACTGTAGCACAAACGTGAAAATTTGTTCTTTACAAATTCATGTCCGCGAATTCTCTCCCGTTATCTTTGAAAATGAAAAGCACGTCATCTGTTGTGAACTGCTTGTACTAATACAGAAACCTTCGGGAGCGTACGTACAACTTACCAATGATTTATCGTAATCAGATGAACAACTTAGAAACATATAGCAAGGCATAACACATTTTTTTATTTATATAAAATAGTATACAGTTTAGCCTGTACTCCTTTCTTTATCCAAATATCATACATTATTAATTCATTTTCGTACAGTCATATTATTAATTTTTAAGAAAGGCTGGTTCACAAATATATATCAAGGAATAAATAATAATATATATTACACTTTAACATAAAAATATATTTAGTACCGGAACAATACATTTTGTTTGTTTTTTAATTATAGTATTTTTATTCTGTACTTTTTAATGACATGTGTCTTCAAAATCATTACAAAAAAGGACCGATTGAGCAGATTTACTACATTTGGAGCTTGCGGACTCACAGTGTATATAAGGAATTTTTTTGTGTGGCGGGAAAATCAAAGCGTCAAAATTACAGTTTTTTTCCAAATTCAGTAAATCTTACTTACTAAGGTTCTTGATAGGTTAATATATAATTAGTGAAATATTGCAATCAAAATGCAAATTGGTGATCGTCGGTTGTATATGTTGGCCAGACCACCCTATGATAAGTGACTACCAAATAACTCGACTAAATACAACTGTACCTACACTGTAAGTTACTATAGGTTCCAGCTGAAAACCAGCGCCGCGTGCCGCGGGGCACGTCAGCACGCGCTGAGCTGAACCTTTAACCTTTAGGTACATAATGACGAGATGCACACTTGTATCATATGTATAACGTCTTCTACTGACTTCTACTCTATATATGTATTCTCACATGTGTATGTAGAGAGGATGAATGAAGAAGATTGACTAGACAGATTTATAAGATGAGTGTAATTGAGAACTTTGGTAGAGGAAGGCCTAGACGAATGTTCCACGATCAAATCAGGGGCGTTTTGAAGAAAGGTCAGGTCAAGAGTACTCTAAACCGACGAGCATGCATGAAAAGATTGATGAATGTCGAGGAAGCGAAAGTTGTATGTCAGGATCGTAGCAAGTGGAAGGACGTGGTTTCTGCCTACTCCGTTGGGAAAGAGGCGTGATTTATGTATGTATGTATATATCAGGAAAGTTCGAAAATATATCATGTAGAGACAGAACTACAGGTTTATTAATATAAACGAGAAAACGTAAGACAAAAAATCTCTGGCAATGCAAATAGTTGAATTCTATGATATATTGGGAATACTACCTGATTAAAATAATAATACTTTGTAATAAATTGTAAAAGAGAATAGTTGTGTGTTATCAGACGGCGACGGACGGTCGACGGTACGTGGTGCGGTGGTCAGGCGGCGGCGGCCGGACCCGGACCTTCAACGCGACAGACCTCAACTGCATGCTCGACGACTTGCGACCCTTCACCAAGTACGAGTTCTCGGTTAAACTCATCAAAGGTGAGTTCATTCCACTTACGTCTGAAACGTTACTTTCTGCAGCCGAATTACTATAATCCGGAACTTTAATAATATTGTATGTAGAGATATTCAGTTCATATTAGACTGAGTGGAACTAAATATATCAGAAGTGGGACAATTTTATATTGGCCGTATACATTTCGTTTACAAGTGAGTTCAAACTTCAATATCTTATATCTTTTGTATAATGTAACGTTTCACATTTGCTAAGACAGAACACAAACGGTTATCGAGCTAGCTCGGGGCTCGAGGTGGAGGTAGAGGTAGTTGAACGCGTGTGTGTACGTACAGGAGGGCGCGAGTCTGCGTGGTCGATGCTGGTGAGCAACACGACCCTCGAGGCGGCGCCCGGGTCCCCGCCGCGGGAGCTGCGCGCCGGCCCCGCGGCCCCGCCCGCGCACCCCGCGCGCGTCGCCGAGCTCACCTGGCAGCCGCCGCTCAAACCCAACGGGCTCCTCACGGGTGAGTACGCGCTGCTCGCTGCTCAGCGCCCTGGGGCCTGCTCCGGGCCCGTGTCGTCTCAACACGGTGTCGTGTGCGTAGGTTACGTTGTCATGTACGCGATCCAGCGCTCCTCCGGCGGCGAGGAGTGGACAGCTGTCGCGGTGGTGGGGGAGAGGACCCGCGCGCGAGTGGACCGCCTGCGCCCGCGCACCACCTACATGTTCAAGGTGCAAGCGCGCAACGGCAAGGGGCTCGGCCCCTTCAGCGCTCCCGTCTCCTACACCACTTCTATAGGTGAGCGCCAACTAACTCCCTTTTATGTGTTACCTTAATAATCAATTAGTAAACTTTGAATAATATTATAAAACTTAAAGTGTACATTATATCTAGCAAGGGGTTTCGCAAACTGTATGGATTAATGTTGAAGCCGTTATCAAGTTCGTATGTTCGCTTGTAGCTCACTGAGCACTTGTCCGCCTCCGATTCACAGCCAGTTGACCCTCACTCACTCTAGATTTTATTGACGTAATTTAAAGCCATACATCCAAACTACTTACCTAAATGGACACCTAATTGCAGGCGAAAAGTTTTTGTATAATGCATTTTTTCATAAACTAAATCAAAAAATATATTAAAATATATAATACACAATAATAAATTGCAGTGACACGAGACGGATCTCCAAGGTTCAGAAATGAAGACAGTTCGCGTTCATTGTTGTGTTTATACTGGTTGATAGACTTTATTTATTCCCTCTAATTAAACTAGAACAATAGTAATATATTTACTTATAAAGCAACAATGGTCCATAACATAGGGCGTAAACTATAAACTAATGAATGAACATTGAGTATAAATATAATGAATGAATATTGAGAAATATATTTTAAATAAACAAATGTTAATTTTATCACTACACCGAGCAAATCTACGGGCCAACATGTTCCCCCTAACTGCGAGTGCCCAGCGTTCTCTTACAATGTCATTATCATCTTTTAACTCGGTGGTGATAATGTGACCAAGATACTTAAACTTATGTACACTGTTTAATGGTATACCATATAATTTTTGATAGGAGGAACCTCCTCTAAAAAACTTTTTCCAGACGTAAAGATCATAAACTCACTTTTATTAGTATTATATTTTAAGCCTTGTATATAAGCGTAGGTTTCACAGACAAGCGAAAGTTTTCTTAGGCAACCAACCGTATGAATGAGGAGTACCATGTCATTCGCGTAACTTATGTTGTTAATAATTTGATGATCAATCGTGCATCCAGCATAAATGCTGTTCAACTTGAGGATTAGTTCATTCATATACAAGTTAAAAAGTTTTGGTGAACTTATACTTCCCTGTCTCACCTCACAATCAACCTGTACATATCAGAAGTTTCTCCTGCTCATATATCCTTAGTCGGTATACATACCTGTCTATATTGGAAAGGAAAAAGGAAATGAAATTAACAACATATTATGCTGATAGGTGTGTGTCTGGTACTGCTACGTATATATGTACTGGTACTGGACAAGCTTAATGCTTTTCATTTGTCCATTCCCAATTCAAACCTCCCGCTAACGAGCCGCGAACAGCGTCACGCGCGACACACGCGCCCTCTGATGGGGAAAAATCTCTAACGACTTCTCCGTGGTTCGAACCTGCAAGCAAATGACCTCGCGAGTGCTCCGATCAATTAAAAGTAAAAACGCATAAAAATTCCAACATTGTAAGTGAGTGCTCATCCATTGAAGGTGACTGTGAAGCAGTTCTGTATGTTCTAAATACACGAACCCATCCTATGTTAAGCTGTAACAGGTAGGTACGTGTTGACAGAGAGCGGCGAGGGCGGGGGGTTGGCGCACGCGACCTCCGCGTGGCTGTGGGCGAGCGCGGGCGGCGCGTGCGCAGTGCTCGCGCTGGCGGCCGCGCTCGCGCTCTCGCTGTGCTGCCGCCGCGCGCACCACCACCCGCCCCTCTCCCCGGACACCAGGTAAACACCCCCACAATTGCTCCAACATTCACGTATTTCAATTGCTACCAAACCACCCCCCCCCCCCCGCACCGGCAACTATTTTTACATTAGAAACTTTTTAAATAGCCGTCTAGCTGTCCTAAATAAAGTACTGTAATACCCCGAATCTACGTGATAGGTGGGAGCGGGACCGGACGATAATCGTGTAAGTTAAAATTCACGTAATTTGAGGTACAATTCAAATTTATACAAAACACGCTTAACTAGCTGTGCCCGCGGCTTCGCTCGCGTGGACTATTAAAAAAGGTTTTTAATTTTCTTTAATGGAACCCTAATTATTTTTATAAAATAATTGTAGCCTATGTTATACCTTATAATATCAGCTCTTTGTCAAGTTCCGTCAAAATCAGTCTAACCATTTCGAAGATTATTCGGAACAAACAGACAGGCAACAATTTTAAAAATGGTTTTTTGTTATCGTGTAGCTGTATAGGTATCGTGTGTACTTTCATAAGCATTCAGTAAAAATGTGTTATTTTGACATTACAAACAGACACTTAAATTTTATTATATGTATAGGTATAAGACCACAGACTTTAATTAGAACAATAAATTAAACCAAAAATATATGATCAGATATTAAATAATACAACAAATTATATTTTATGTATTTAATTCAAAAGTGTATAAACGCAGGCCGAAACTACCTTGACATAGAAATAAAGCTTCATAACATTTAACAAAGACGTCTGAGACGCGAGTAAAAAAAACTTTTACTTTTCATGCTAAAAATCCCATTATATTGATATTTATTTTTAATTCCCTGTTTTGTAACTAAAAGTAAATTTCGTTGTGAACTATATTTTCTAAAATTATACACGTATTCAATTGATCTTAGCCCTTCACTAGTATTACTTTTTATTCAATTTGTATTTACTTTTCATTACTCACTTCTATTACACCAGTAATTTCATGTTGCACGGCGAGCTTTCAACATCGAAAAACCACAAAAAACCGAATGGTGGGTCACCATGTGAATATGCAATTCGGTTTTTTACAGCGCTCCTTAACTACTTTATTCGCGTGCGCTGGCGTAATGGTTAGTAATACGTGAATACAATGTTCTGCAAAAATATTGCTCCTTAGTACGCAGGCAGATATGGTATCTCTTATACATAAGCCATAATAAGGTATTTTGTGAAAAAGCTTTATTGAGAAGTGATTTATGAGCATTATTATTAGGTATAGCATATTAATACTTACGAACGAAAGTTATTTCATCATCAAGATAATTTTATGTAGATAAACTTTGATTTTTATAGCATGTTATTTGGACGAATAGTTTGGGAGATAATGTAAAATTAAAATAATTCAACATTCGGCTCGGGTCTCTGTCTATAGGTGCAGTGACGCGAACGAGCTGTGTGAGTAGTGACGCATAACCCTGGCCGCCCGATAATAATATTATCTATGCTAAAGTATTATAAATCATCAGTGAGCGATTTCTTTTGAATTACATGCGGGTGAAACCGCGCTTTACAGCTAGTCTTAACTTAAAACATTATAGCACCTTCACTGTCTGTGACTCGCTTAAACCCAAGTTAAAATATGAAACTACACAAGATATATTAATTAAATAAAGTAGAAATTATTGCAGCACTTATCAGAAGTCGTCCGCGTCGGCGGGTATCAAGCCGCCGGACCTCTGGATCCACCACGACCAGATGGAGCTGAAGCACCTCGACAAGGGTCTGCACGCGTCCGCCAGTAAAAGTAAGGCGCGCACCTGCCTCGTACTCACTGTCTTGACGTAGAAGGGTCGTCACTGTAGACGCTGTCGCTTGTCTCTTGTCGTACAGTATCGGCGGGCAGCGCGGACGGCGGCGCGCTCATGTCCTCCACGCTGACGCTGGGTCGCGGCCAGCACGGCCCCGCCCCCGCCCCCGCCCCCGCGCCCGCCGAGTACGAGCCCGCGCGGCACCCGCTCCCGCCCGCCTCGCTCGACAGGCGGCACTACGTGCCCACATACGTAGGTCTGTACGCAAATTACTCCTTGTAACTGAGTACTTTATTTCATAGTTCACTAGTTGTCGCTCATCCGGTTCGCTAGGAAAAAGAAAACTATCCCATATCCTATTCCATGACATAATCAATTTTAATACCCAAAGGCATGATGACTAATTTTGAAAAACATTTCTGAAATGATCTTACGTATTTATTACTTACAAAAAAAAAACTTATTTTGCATTAAATCAAGGTTAACAGTAAAAATTTGCTTTTTAAAAAACCAGTTTTAAATTGACGCCAAAACATTTTTTTTTTTCAAACTGACTATACTGTTAGCCTTAGCCTGGAGGCCCTGGAGCCTTTACGGCTTTTGAAGCTTCACCGGGCTTGGTCCAAAACGCTCGAAAGTGTCATTTCGTCTGCGTGACGTCACGAGGCAGTATGCGCCGCGCCGCGCCGTTTCAACAATAGTAAACGCATAGACCCAAAGAATAATATAAACACCGCGCGTAGTACAAACAGGTGAAGCTATCTGTGTACGTACCGGTAGTATATGATTGCGTGGGTGTTACCAGAATATGTAAAATCCCGACAAAACAAAAATATTATTTTTGTATATATATATATATATATATATATATATATATATATATATATATACTGGGCGTTAGGGAAAACGAAGACTGACGATAGCACAAAGACACCATTGATGATGGCACGGAAAAAAAAAATCGATCCTGATTAAAAAACAAATCATATTTTTAAAACGTTTTTTTAGCATTATTTACCCTCCATCATGTTAGTACAGTTTAATGAAGCGATAGTTTCATAAAAAACACATTACTTTACTAAAAAAAACCAGCAATGAAACACACATTCTAAACAGCTGATGCTCGGAGCAATGATCACGCACGGGCGCCGGCGCCGAGCGGCGGGGACGCGGCTTTGATACCGCGCACCCCAAAATTTAAAACTTTGTAGGTACAAAATTTGCAGGCCCATAAAAAAATTACAGTCGGCGTTCACAATGAAAATTGCAAGTAATTTTAGATAGTTGTGACGTACCTACCTGTTTTCAAATTATGGTACTGGACGGACTAAAAACGGAAAGTCTGTTAACATAAATCATAAGAATACTATTTTAAATTCATTCTGATAGATTAATTAATTGTCGATCATAATTGCAATTAATTTTAACTATCAAATTATTCTGTACCATTTCATTTTTAATTTCTTGTACAAAATCAAAGATAAAGATAAAATAGGTTTTATAATTGTGTACGTGAGTATCTAATTAGGTTAATTTAATATTGCGGTTCGTGAACATTGCGGACGAAATGTTATTCCTCTTCTATTTGGTATTACTTTTAGGTAGCTTTAGCCGCGCGTTGTAAACGTTACGTCTATTCTATTCTTTGGTCCGAGGCGTTAACACAAGAGATGTTGACCCGTGACGTCATTCGCTCTGATTGGTGTTTCACAAAACTTGGCGGATTGCTAATATTTTATGTTTTTATTTTAACAGATGTATGTTCATTTCGCTTTTAATATAAATGTAAACTTATTTAATTATTTAAAATTAATATTTCAGTGATTCTTTGTTATAGTCATCAGGCCTATTCATCCATTTGTTTCAGCTCAAACATTCAAACAAAATACTTGTATCAGTTGTACGTATGAGTTGTATTTCTACGAGTATGTAAGGAAATAGTCTCGAGGGTTATCTCGGTTTCTTTTTTGTAAACATTTAATAGTTATTATGCTTTTTTAATAATTATGTTATTTTCCATTGCATTATTTGTATTGGTTGACTTCATTTAGTTGTTTATTATATCTGAGTTGTGTTTTCCTCTCCCCCTCCCGCCCCCGTTGCCTGCTGTGTGCGTGCGCGTGCGCAGGCAGCGTCGCGGAGTCGTGCAGCGGTAGCGGTAGCGAGGAGACGTGCGTGGTGCGCGCCTCTCCTAACTCTCTCGGTAGCGGCGGCTGCGGCTGCAGGCGCTGCGACATTTGCGACTGCTGCAAGCGTAAGTGCGGACCCCACTCCGTCCCCGAATCCCCTCCCCCGCCCGCCCCTCCCCCCGCAATGTCCCGCCCCGCCCCGCCATCAGTAAGCGAGCGCTCTCCGAGAACATCCTCTTACAGTATACTTTCCACCATCCTTTGTTAACTAACTTTTTAGTTTTTATGGTTTGGTTCACTGCACTTATATTAATTTGCTATTATATTAGTTATGGTGGCAGTTCACAAGCACTGCATTGTGCACGCGCGCACGTTCCAATGAAATAATTTATTTATTTGGTCCCCAGTGAACACATTTATGACACTATGGTATCCGAATGACATCGAGCAATATCATATGTAATGTTCGAAATGACTCAGCTATATTTAACTCAATATTCCTCACTTTTTATGTAACAAGTATGATATAACTGTGACATACTTATGTTACATCAGTATGATGTTATATTATATATGATTATTAATATCACAAAGTATGATATAACTTTGAGATTACTAATCATATCAGTTTTATGTCATGTATAAATAAAAAAAGGTGTGTGTGCGATTCACACACGATAGAAGTGAAACTTCATTTTAAAAGTTATTTTATTTTTTATTTAAACAGTGTGCAATATACATACACACCGACATTTGCTCTCTCACTGTGGCTCCCATAAAGAGGAGAGACTGATAATATATTGCTCTCTCGCTCTGGCTCACACAAAGAGGAGAAACCGATAATGTGCGTTAAATGTTTAACGTTTAACGTGGTGGAAGTCGCATAAGAAGTTTCACTTCAAAAATACTGTGACCTACGTATGCCTTGTGTGTGACGTCAAAGGTGTTTACTGGGTAATACTTTGGGCAAAAAGGTGCATATAGTATGAATATAAAGTGTGATGTATGTCCGCAGCGATGACCGGCGTGGGGATGGGATGCGCCGCCACCTGCGACCGGAGACAGCTGCGCACCACGCACGGAGACCAGGTACACCAAACACAGCGACAGACATTTTGTTAAAAAAAAATCGGCTGTAAAGTTTTATGATTATATGTCATGGTTCCCTTTCAGGTACATTTCGTTACCGTATTTACATGTATAACGTATATCTGTATGTATGTCTGTTGCGTATTGCAGAGCACGCCGCTGCTGGCGGGGGTCGGGCCGCTGGTGTCGCCGCAGTCCTCCCTCGCCTCCCTCGCACCGCTGCACCCGCCCCCGGCGCCCTGTCAGTACTCCTATACTTTTATTTACCTTTCTATTATTGTGCTGAAAGCACAAATGATCAGTACAAGTAACTAATCGTTCGGGTACATTTGAAACTTATATGTGTAGGTGGGTCCGGCGCGTGCCCGCTGGGTGCAGCGTGCGGCGCGGGCGCGGGCGCGGGCGCGGGCGCGGGCGCGGGCGCGGGCGGCGGGCTCGACGTGTACGCATGCGCGGCGCGGGAGCGGGGCCACTACGTCGCGTACGAGCCGCTCGGACACTATACACAGTCAGTACACACTAACACAGTATCAGTAGTGCCATGCAACGCAGTGCGCCTACTCTTTTTGTATATAAAAAACAAGTATTCTTCAAGTGATTATAAATAGTTTCACTATAAATAGTCGAAAGCTGAAAAGAACCGGCCTCACTGTGTGTGTTGCTCTCAGCCGTGACTCGCTAAGCAGCGAGACGGGCCCCGGCGGGGGGTCGCTGCCGAGGCGTGCGGGCGGACCCCCCGGTGCGCTGCACAGCTTCGCCCTGCCGGACCCCGGCTCCGAGCACTCGACCCCCCAGCACTCGCATTCACTATCACGCGGTACGTACACGCACTAACAAAACTTGTTCACTCATTTCATAATTATAAAAGTCCGGTTACTGTCTTATACTGTATCAAGTTGTATAGCAAATAGCTATATAGTAGCAGCAGAGTGCAGTAGAAGCGTCGGTGCTTCACACCAGTCATTAGTACATACTGATAACGACGGTCACCGTCGGGACGAAACGTCCTTCCTCACTTGCTGACTTTGTGTCCACTTCACCGAGAAAGACATTATTATTGATTCATCGTAAGATTGCTTGCATGACACATGTCAAATGTTTATGTTAGAGATGTCGCGTAATTTAAATTGTAATTTGGTTTTACGATTATCGATTCTTTTTTAGAGCTAATTATAATCGATAGTACATTTATGATATAAATAAATGAAGAGATGTGTTAACTGTGTAAATTAAATAATAAAATTAAACAATAACAACAATTGAAATCGCAATCTGGAACACTTGAATTATCGAGCGCCTGACTCCAAACATCAAGATTACATTTTCCAGCCAATTTAATTCTTCATTACGTATTGCTACAGTAAAAATTTAGAAATTACATAAATATATATTTTTATTTAAAATTAAAAAAGAAACTACTGAATTTATTGATATATTATACATTTACATTGGCAACACTGATAGCTTTCATGTCGTTGTTCGCATCTGGTATTCAAAAATGGCTGGACTGTGTAGTGTCGTAATAAAGAAAACAAATGTAATATTCATAATTTAATAACAATTTATTTTCCTTCATAATACTAATATTAACAAAATTAACTGTAAAACGCCGTCTCGAACAATTCGATTAATTTTCGATTCCTTGGTTTTATCAGTTTGGTCTACTCGTACTATAGTTTTAAGTAACAGTAACGACGCACGTAGTAATAAATCACAAAAGTCTTTGTACAGAGGCAGTTATTTAAGATTCCGTCGTGCAAAATGTTTTTATAATTTTTATCAGTATCATTTTTTTGAATGATAATTGTTAGTCGAAATGCGTGGTTTTAGGTTATGTCATAAAATTCGCACGTCGTAACAATTTACCTTCTGTACATATGTCATGTAAACCTTCATATGATGAATAAGGATTCTAAAAAGCATTGGTTAATGATATCATTACATATATTTTATAAAGTTGTTGGGGTCGAGTGGCACGTACTAAAGAATTTTTCACAATTTGCGTACATTTATTTAAATTGGTAAAACTATCGGCTGACGGTGAAGAAAACCATTTTGTAGTGCTTGTAGTACGAGTATGTGGGAAAATATTGGTTTCCAATCTCCAAAACGTCATTGGCCGTTGTGATGATTAAACCCTTGCCTTCCCTCGGGAATAGGTTTCTTCCCCCAGCAGTGGGACACTTACGGGCTGGTATTATAATATTTAACTTGAATAATGACTGTTACAGCAACATTTAAAGTTACCGTTTAGCATAAATATTAGTTGTACTCGTGAGTTAGGTAGCCGTTTGTAATCGTATACTGAGCCAGCCGTGTGTGTGGGTGTGTGTGTGCGCAGGCGCCGGCGCAGGCGCAGGCAGCGCGCGGGACACCTCGCCTTACAAGAAGAGCGCCAGCTCGTCCCCGGGACACATTGCGAACAGGCTGCAGCTCGGTGAGTGTGCATGTGCGTGTGCGTGTGCGTGTGCGTGTACCCGTGCGGGCGACATCGTTACCTACAATATTATTTGAATCATTCACTAATAGCAGGCACATTCAAATGGTTTCATTTCGCTTGTATTTATAACTCTTATTCATTAATTCTCCTTTGCTATCTCATGTTGAAGGCGGGAAACGCATTAGACCGCCCGAGCGCCGGACACCGGACACCGGACTACGGTCCCGCGGGACACTACGTTCGTTTTGCTCTGATCATTTGCACATATTAACATTTCTATAATATTTTAATGATCCTTTATTGTATATCAGCAGCCTCTATGTTGCGGACAATTAATGTTGTCTACTTTATATTTAGCGACACATGAATACTCGATTTTTACTTGAAACATTTATTAATACCACAGCCGTTTACCGTCTGTATCATGGTGAGTGTTCTGGAGAGCTGTTCAATCGAATCCTGTCCTATCCTTTCCGCAACAGAAGCACACGCGTCTCCATCTCGGCTAAAACGTTCTCTATGTCTTATATTTGTCGAACTGCAACTGTGTTTGTGCAACTGTAGAAACAACGTGAACAGATGTTAATGCAGGCCGGCATGACAGCGGCGAGCGTCGATAGATTTCGATCTCTCGGTGGTCGCCGTTGCGTTTAGATTGTACTGGTTTACCACCTGGTGGACCAGTCAACGACGTCATAAATCGCGTTGGTAAGCACGCTGAGCTAACTGAGCACCGGTTCCTGTGTACTGGCGTCTAAGTTTATAGTCTGTACGAGATGACACGTGACGTGTGACGTGTGAGGTGTGACGGGTGACGTGTGACGTGCAGGAGGCGCCGTGCCGCACTGCCCGGCCGAGCTGGAGCCGCTGACGCCGTCGCGCTCCACCGAGCGGCTGCACCGCGAGATGCAGAACCTCGAGGGGCTCATGAAAGACCTCTCCGCCATCACGCAGCACCAGTTCCACTGCTAGTGCCGGCCGCGCTGTCCGCCCTGCAGACACGCGCACGCCCACGCGCAGGGCGGACACCTCACACCCCCGCTATATACACTTGGATGTTAACTGAAAACTTTAATACCGTGGTGATGGATCTCATTGTTTCCCGCAGACGATGTAAAAATGTACATTTTTATAGAGAAACTAACTACTAAAAACTTGCACCTATGAGGAGTATAATCATTATAAACAGACGGCGCTGATGTGTCGTGTGTCAGTCAAACGATACGAAATGAAACGATCACAGCGCAGATCTACGTCGCGATACTGAGCCTTTATATTTACGTGTATGCGTACGTACAACTTGTACCTTATAATTATTATTAAAAACAAGTAAAATAATTAGCAAACATTGAATTGAATTCAAGTCAACATTGGCGATCAGTCTCGAACGCACCGCAAGGCCCAGACTCTCGGCTCACATTTGCTTTGCCTCTCTGAGATCACATCATATGGGAGATTATTTAAATAATAAGCAGTACCTTTGTACGTTATTTCTTAGTAGTTATTAATACCATTTTTAAAGTGCGTGCGTACGTGTGTGCATGCGTGCGCGCTTGCGGTCTACACGTCTCAATACTGAATTGTACATATGTGTTAATATTTATACAAGTGAATAAGAAACTTATTGTAAATAAATGCATTTGAAATCCGCGCAAAAATGTTTACAAAGCTCTTCAATAGAGAGTAAATATTACGGCGTCTCACCGGAGCCGGCGCGCTCGACCGCACGGCGCGTACGGGAGGCTCTCGCCGCTGTTCTTTGTATCTGTCCTAACTACTAATTTATTTCAGTGGCCTATGTTTTACACCGAATTGCATCAAAATACCTTTAGCTGTAAATACTTTGTTGTATTCTATCGGCTACTACTTATAGTAACCAAATGGGCCGAATGAACTAGGCTGTGTCAATGTAATTTTCATAAAACGTTCACTGGCCAAAAGATTCATTCATTTCAACGAATTAATACGTACTGTTGGCCCGGTTATTTATGCTCTATTCATTTTTTCTATATTTACCAAACAAAATAATGTGAGTTAGCGATTAGTTTACACAATATAGAAATATAAGGTAAGTTTCGTTTGTGAAGAACTAGTCATACTGACTTTATATATTGTAGTTAGATTTGTATAATATATCGAGATGCGCGCTCGGCTCGCTCGGCTCGGCCGCGCACTGCGCTAACGGTAATTGTAAACTGGCCTAGATATTCTTTATACACTGAGGGTATCTGTTTCATTACAAGTGAGATATCTCATGTTAGTTGCTCGGCTCTGCTCGGTTGAGCAAAGCGACGTGCAGCAACTCGTTGTGGAGCCGCTCCACCTGGCCGTACGCGTTCGATTTCGCTCGAACGGTTGTAAATTACCATTGATTCCAGGATACCTAGTTATAATATTATTATGAATATATATTAATAGTAAGTGTTTGTCTCCACTTTGAATCGAATTTTTATAAAAATATTTTGTAATATTTGCTATTTTATGATATATAATGTGGCCGAGACTTTATTGGATTTTATAACAATTTCTAGGTAAGGTTTTGTTGTCAGCAAAAAAGAAACAAATCATTTTCGTAACTGCACTGTATTAATGCACTTACTGATAATTAAAAAACAATATGAATTTTATTTAAGTAACATTAATTTATAAGATTGTCTAGTGATTGTTATTGACTCTGGTGTCACGTGTACTCTCCCCAGTGTATCCTTATTAGTGTTTTGCATTAAAAAGAACCATAATTAAAATCAGTTCGATTAACGTGCTTGTAGCATTACTTACAGCGGTGCAAGCGACACTAGATGAGAACACTTTACGAAACATTTCCAGTGTAAATACAATGTTGATTCAGTATTTCATTATATTAGCTTTACGTATAAAGTTGATGGAGGGACATGAGTTGCACTGAGTGCTAAGCAACTTAGTGCTCGATTCGCTCGACCGCGAGACTACGACGAACATACACATTCGATATTCATTTTAATCCATAAATAAATTCTATAGACCAGGAAGAGTGTAGGCGTAGAGGTTGGGCGACTCTCAGCTTTTTTAATATAAACTATGATTTAGTTTTAGGAACATGGGACTGATTTGTTTATATTTTTTAAGGTTTAGGTGTTGCACGCAGCCGGACCGGACTCATTACTCTGCCACGTAGCGTTAAATGACGTTGAGCTCAGGCATGGACAATACTTGCCCTTGAGAATGAAGAGTGACACTGAAGCGCACAGCTATCGACACACGGGCGCCGGCGCCGTCTTGCCTACCACAACGTATCGGTGATTTCAATCACTGTCATAACTGTAATTCTTTATTTTTCAAAATACATTGTGGTACTGTGATATTTTAAAGTAACGCGTATGCGAATAGTATGTACATAATTATTTAGGTGTAGGAAAATTTAAAAGCAAGTTGCGTATTAGCTGACTATGACTGACAACGAACTTTTTTAAATTTATCAAATAGTCATTACAAAATGACTAAATCGGAAAATATTTGAAAATGTATAAACCGTTGTACTTTCTTGGCTGGTAAGAGAAAAGTGATAGATAATACAGACTGGTCATGTCCGGCTGCGTGCTCGTACCGCGCGCGTTTGTGCTCAGGCCGGGCGGATTCGTGCTCAGGCCGCGCGCGCTCGGGGCGTGTTCCCACCATAGAGACTGGTTTTATTATTTATTCTAAATTGGTTAACAAAATTAATATTATATAATTAAATAGGTATATATATTGATGTATTATTTTAAGTATAATTTTGTAATTAGTGTATTTGTATAAACTGTACCGCGACCGATTGATCCTTATTCTTATTCTGTACATTTTCTATAATATACTTGTACTATTTACTTTTTGTTTTAATGATCTAATACCACTTTGTTTTATAATGTTGTTTGCGCACTTTGAGCCGGCTGGGCCATTCAATTCGGAAATGTGACATAAGGTCCGATGTAGACTTTATCTATTGTAATGATTGTATTTTCAATCATTTTTTATCTTTTAATTATATATATTTATTTTAACTTAGTTCAGATTTCATTAATTCATTTATTATGTTTCGGCTGCTTCCGAAGGCATCATATCTTTAGTTCATTTATTATATTTTAATACAAACTTCTTTTACGATTTATATATTGAATAAGTAGGTCATATACTAATGTTGTATTTTGACTGAAGAATCTTTTAAATTTAAAATATAGAAGGACACGAAAATAATTGAAACATGACATATGAATTCTGTTTTACGAGAGACTTGCCGATCGGACGTCTATGAAAACACTATATTATTTTACAAGATTTTTACAAGTTTATTTATATCTTCTTATTCTACATTATTATTTGGATTCATACTTACACAGCAAGAACCCCTCATATTGTAATCGATATTCTAAAGAATTGAAACTATTTATTCGAAATTGTGAAGAGTCAACAAATTTTACAAAACGAATTAAAAACCTGGCGGATACATTCAATCATGCTGGCTTGAGGAAGCAGAAATAATAATGGAACTGAATGGAGTTTATTGAAACATAAGCGTCTCACGACGCAATTTCATTAACAGATCTTGGACGGATATATTAAAAACCTGGACATTTTTTTATTGGTGAAAGTGTTACTATAATTAATAGATTTAATAAGGTACTCTATTTTTATATATCTGATAATGTAAATGCCTTCGGATTACACATATTAATCTATTTTCCATTTTCATTTCCATAACTTCTTTTAATATATTTATTTTCTGTTACATTATATGTATTTAATTGTCCACGTGACAATTTGGCGCCCAATGTAAATAATACCACTGAGCTAGTCATTTTCTAAATTCTAAAAACCACTTACACAAGTGAGACGATTAAACGTAAAAAATTTTGGCGAAAATATTTGAATTTCATCTTTTAACTACTATATATATATATATATAAATTGTCATTCATCTTTCAAATCATTTTACATTTCATTATATTATGTTAATACCCATTAGGCTTATTATTATATTATATCTTATTTATTTAAATATTTATGTCTATTTTAAATATGATTTCGTTAAGGATACTTCGATAGGCTTATTACATACTTCAGCGTCTATGCTACATTTTTATTATCTTGGGAACCTTAAAGTTACCCAGGAGCTTATTTATATCGACACCTACCCTACGTCGATATATTTTATTGTAGCATCTTGGTTGTGAAGATTTGAATGCCTGAAGTGGAATAATAACTACTAGTATGTATTTATTTGATTTTAATTATTGGGGTTATAGAGCGGTTGACTACTCTTTAAATAAGCCTTAGGTCAAAAGTATTTATTTATTGTTATAGAGCGGGTAATTACTCTTTAAATAAGCCAAGAATTCGAGCGGAAGACAACTCGTTAAATAAGCCTAGGTCATGTTAATGAGCAACTTTTGGAGTAGGCGTCATTGAATGTGAACCCTATCCCCTACTGAATGAGTGGTGATATTATGAGAAGTTGTATGTTGTGATGTATGTTAAGGATGTATGAATTTGTGTAGTTTGCTCATCTATATTTATTTATTTATCTTTCTAAATTTTTCTAAGTCGAAAAATTTTTCCGGGGAAAAGGGGAAATGTAATGATTGTATTTTCAATCATTTTTTATCTTTTAATTATATATATTTATTTTAACTTAGTTCAGATTTCATTAATTCATTTATTATGTTTCGGCTGCTTCCGAAGGCATCATATCTTTAGTTCATTTATTATATTTTAATACAAACTTCTTTTACGATTTATATATTGAATAAGTAGGTCATATACTAATGTTGTATTTTGACTGAAGAATCTTTTAAATTTAAAATATAGAAGGACACGAAAATAATTGAAACATGACATATGAATTCTGTTTTACGAGAGACTTGCCGATCGGACGTCTATGAAAACACTATATTATTTTACAAGATTTTTACAAGTTTATTTATATCTTCTTATTCTACATTATTATTTGGATTCATACTTACACAGCAAGAACCCCTCATATTGTAATCGATATTCTAAAGAATTGAAACTATTTATTCGAAATTGTGAAGAGTCAACAAATTTTACAAAACGAATTAAAAACCTGGCGGATACATTCAATCATGCTGGCTTGAGGAAGCAGAAATAATAATGGAACTGAATGGAGTTTATTGAAACATAAGCGTCTCACGACGCAATTTCATTAACAGATCTTGGACGGATATATTAAAAACCTGGACATTTTTTTATTGGTGAAAGTGTTACTATAATTAATAGATTTAATAAGGTACTCTATTTTTATATATCTGATAATGTAAATGCCTTCGGATTACACATATTAATCTATTTTCCATTTTCATTTCCATAACTTCTTTTAATATATTTATTTTCTGTTACATTATATGTATTTAATTGTCCACGTGACACTATATCTAAACTTCTATGTAAAATATTTATTATACATAATGTTTGAAAGAAATTAACTTAATATATATTTAACGGATATTAATAAAATAATGTTCTTTATGATTGTAGAAGTGCTATTAAATGTTAATAAAAAAAAAACAGCAGCTTGCACCGGCTAATTTATATGAAAATCGTTAATTACCGAACTAATTTGAATGTAATTTACAGATAATATAGGACCGAACTTGCGACCGATTTGGCTATTTTTTGTTTTAAATGTTCTTACTCAATTGTCCGAATTAGGTTTTTATGAAAAGAAAAATTGTAAAATATTCCGGAAATTTTTGAAATCCGCGTTTTTGAAAACAACGTTTCTTTTTATTTCATTTTTGTACGAACTCAAGACCATCATAACTCACGACTATTTTTAACCCTCGATGCAAACAGAGATGTTATAAGTTTAACGTGAGTATCTGTGTGAGGCATCGTAGCTTCCAAAGGGCTGAACCGATTTTGAACTAGTTTTTTGTTTGTTTGAAATATGACTTGATTGAGAGTGTTCTCTGTCCAGCCGTATGAAGTTTATCTTCCATAAATACATTATACCTAAACAATAAAAATACCATATACCATAAAATTTAACTTTAACCTAACCTCCACCGCTTCCGCCCAACCATTTGAAGCAATTATGGCTCAGTGGTAGCGTATACGGACATCTCGTCGATGGACCGAGCTATCGGTGATGGAGAACAGCGCCAATAAATGTATTCCGGCAGATACACTTGAGAGCCAGTCTTCCACTAGGCTTAGCGTGTTAAAATCTTGGGCCATATCACTTAAGATTAGGTGTGATTGTGACCACAACGCTAAAACCTATAACGATAAAAAACCACGTCTATTTACTTAAAAAAACTAAAAGATATTTCAATTTTCTTAGAACTTCACGATGAGAGTACCTAAATAAAAGAAAAGATAATGTGTGAAGTATAATAATCAGGTAAATTATTATAACATTATTAAAGATAATTTACATTATTATTCCACGTTTCTTTGACAAAATTTTAATAGTATGTAGAATGTTTAAATTTCATACATGGATGGAAATGTCTGGTAAAAACGTAACAAATAAATTACCAGCAAGATCCCCAGATCATACGCAGTAGGACATTACGAAGGGGTCACGTAAAAAATTTACAAACAAAAAGTTCTGTGAGACTAGAGGAGTTAAGGATTGAAGTTCAAGATTTTACTATGTACATTCATTCCAACACATTGCAGGAGGTTCCACATAATTAATAGGTCTGTAAAGACAATCTGTATACTATACAAGTAAAAGGATTTCATTTCGAGCAACTTGTCAGTTAATTTATTAAAATGTCGTATGAAAATAATAATTTTAATTAATATCTTCTTTAATTTGTATATTCAATGGAACTTTATTTCATGTTAGTTCGATATGTTTGAATTGTTTAATTTCATGGTCTTCTTGAATTGCCAGATGCAATGTTATTCGAGAGATTTGATTGGCAAAATAACATATTGAATGTAGTTTTTTTTGCATTTTTAGTAGGTTCAGTTCCCGGCACAGGTAAGCTTTTTTTAAACCTGTAAATGTAATTATTCTCATTTTTAAAAACAATGTTACCTTTAATTTAAATTTGCTATCTTCGTTTTTTCCATCCTTTGTATATAATGAAGGGCATAAAGAGCCTCATACTTATCACTGTATTCAGCGGCAGTAGGTACGCCCGGTGACGTTATGGCAGCGCGCAGCCCTGTTTTCGGCGTTAAATAAAAATTATAAAGAATGGAGATTCTTAAATAATAATAGTTTTTGAGTAATTATCAAAAAACGAAATTCATATTTTTCCATTTATTTTGTTATTAACAATTGTACTTAATTTTTTATGTGCCAGCCTCGAGATACATTTTTCTAAATGTAATTCCGAATCGAATGAGCTATCGCTTAAATTTTTAGATTTATCTCGAATTAACATCATTATGAACTTGTGGACTAGCTAGACTGAAATGGTTAAATAGGCGGCTTTACATTGAGTTCGTTGAGCCAAGAGTTAGCTGCAGTCCAAAAACATCAAAAAAGCTTTCTGTCTATAACAAAACCCTCACAGGTTTAAAATAACGTCTTTACAATATTTTATGGATTAAATCTATTCTATCGAGTCCAAAGAATTTAAGCGAAACTGCATTTCTGTTACAAAAAGTAAATAAAAATATATACAATTGTGTTGTTATCATTCATTACTTTCTGAAGGGATCCCAAATAGTTGTCTCTGGAGACGTGACGTGACGTGACGTCATGTGAGATTTGTATTTAAGAAGGCAATAAAAAACTAATTATTTTCAACAGTGTTGTTAACACTCATATTTATTTCTGTATTATCATTATAAATAAAACCGATATTGATTGTGATTATAGTAAAACAACAATACAGAGTAAAACGTTTTATCAACTAAACAAATACAGACACACAAACACACATCGAATAAAACATAAATATATTAATGTACACTAACTCAGACTTGTATTTTATTTGCTTTAGTAATAAAATCGATAATATTAAAATTAAAACCGGTGACCATAACGAGTAAACGTCAGGAGTAAAAACTCATACACGCTGACGTGGTCCCGCAGCGCACCGGATGTACCGCGATATTACGTCACGGTTATTACGTGCAGCTGTACGTTGCGTGTTCGCCTAAAGTCACCAATACATTTCTACTTTACATACTAATATTCACGGGTCTGAACCCGCAGCGCACAGTGCACAGCATGCAAGGCACTAGGCCATAGGCTCCCAAGAGAAGCAAATCTATACGAACGAAAAAAAAAATACAAAACGCTATTTAGTTTACATTACATTTAAAATCTTGAAACTTGAAGAATGAAACGATACTTCTGTATAACCTATACGGTTCACAGGGACAGGATCGACCTCGTGACCCCCTAATAGCCTGACCCCGACCTCTATTCATACCTAAACATACAATACTATTTCTAAAACTAACGTATTCACTAGAATGGTACGGCCGAGTGGTCTTTGGATTTGCATCACCCTCATCATCATCATTTGTATCTCCCTGTGTATCACTAATGTCAGAGTTAAAAATAATCTTAACATCACAGATTTGAGAAAAGAAAGACGTCGAATACAGAACACGACAATCAAAATACTAACTCATGTTCATTTTGACAGAAAACGTCATCGAATATCAGGTCTCCGCGCGTTTTAATATTATTTAAACAATATTTCGCCTTAAAGCCACCGTAAACATTCTTCCCAAAAAATAAAAAGGAAGACGGAAGAAGATATCATTTTCCGTGTTATTTGTCGCTAATCATAAAACTAAAATAATGTTGCCAGGTTACACATTGAAATATTTTTATTGAAGTTAAGGTAAAACATTTATATATATGTTTGGAAGATTTTTTTTTTGAACTAACTATTCTGTTAGCCTTAGGGGCCCATGAGCCTTTATGGCTTTTACAGCTTTACCAGGCTTGGGGGCGAGCGCTTAAGGCACTCAGCCGTTTGGAAGATCACTTTATTTCTAAGACAGTGAAACTTAAATTTAATTACCCTGGCAACATTACTCGCACGCATTTATACATTGTTCTCACCTGGTTGTCGAGGTCACACATTTGTCGTTCTGGTCTCCATTTTTTCTCAAATCTATGGTAGACATATTATTTTACTGCGGTTTTTCTATCCTTTGAGGTTCTCATTATTTGATTGGTAAAATTTCATTGATATTTTGGAACGAAGTTCCTTATGGGTCGTTGCGGAAGGGGCCTACTAGCCGGCAAACCTCCGTAACGTTAAAATAAAGCGTAAGATTTTTATGTATAATCTATGTATGATGGCTACACAGTGTCTGATGTATTACGCTTTTAATTTTTATTATTGAAATTTGCTATTATTATTATATCATTTTATAAATCATTGTAAATAAAATAAAGGTGTTAAGATAATTTGTAAAGTAGTTTTATTGATTTTTATCGATAAAAAAAAAAACAATAATACTGTATACCCGAATAGTTATTTTCTTCATACCTCGAATAGAACTTGAAATTAATATTTTTATAATAAGGAACTTCGTTCCTATCTGGTATCCCACTTTTTTTTCCTTTTATAACATAAAATATTTCATAATATTCAATAATTAACTATTTTACAATTATCATACAAATTTGTTGATCATCATGTTGTGTTATATTTTAACAATAACTTAAGAATAGGAATAATATATTGTACGGTTTAACGAGTCATATAGGTTAGTGGTCATCACTATTTCTACAATCAATAACCTAGCAACACACGAAATGTCACTTTAGCCTTTAGAATTATACATCGCGAACTAGTCGTATCGTTACCGGAACTGGCTGACGCGTTGTGACGTCACGTCCACTTCGATACAGTGTTGCCAGTGGCTCGTGTCTGTGTCTCTGAAGGTACATAGAGAACATTCACAAACACAACTCGTAAACTTTTGACGTGAATATATCTTGAAATTTGCATTCATAGTGAGAGGAAATTAAAAAATCCGATGACAATAGTGGGATTACAGTTTGGCATTGTAGCTACATATATATCGTCTATATCTATAATTTAATTAGTTATTAGTTTAGATAGTTAAAGGATCAAATAATTCATTAGGTACAGTAAAGACAGTGATACGTCGCGCGCGGGGGAGGGGGACGCACCGCTATTTTAAGGTCATATAGACGCATCACATAATTTACATCTTGTATCAATTATGACTCGGAAGATGATACCGACACTCGATTTAGTTTTAATCGACAGCTCTTGTCAAGATTTGTCGAGTGAGTGTGTTTACAAAACATTAGTGTGGAATAGTTATTGTGAATACATATGGTGTTAAAGCTAAAATACAATGTCAGCCTTTACTCCATGTATACATATAAAATGACATATTATAATTAAGTAAACCAGTGCGGAGAATGTAAAACGTAAAATGCGGACACGTATTCACGTAAAGTACATGTCCGTGTCCCGGACACACTCACATACCGATTTATTTATTTTATTCAATCGTCGCGATAAAGTCAACACGAACACACACACCACATCACTAAACATCGATTATTTGAAAATGTAATGGTATCGATAGTTTCGTGTAAAGCCAACATCAACTCAACTCAACGATTAACTATCGATTGTTTTTAAGTACTGTATTTAATATCTGGAGAAACGAACTAACATGGAGTCTTGATAAAAAAAAACTCATTTGCTGGTCATTCTTGTAGTCAAATAAATGCAGACCATAATTCCTTCGTGTATGAATATAGTAAGCTTCACAAATAGCAAAGCTAGACTATTGATTCGATAATGAAAATGATTATCAATGAACCGATAGTATCGATATATAGTAGATATTGAACGTAGAGCCGTCGCGACACCCGCTCGTACGTCCATCTCGAGCGGTACTGTGCTGGTGTACGCCGAGTTCCGCTCAGGCTTCATCCTCAGACTCGATCTCCACGACCTGCGTCGTGTTACTGTGCAGGCAGTTGACGAGCTGCACCAGGTCCGCGCGCTTGTTCACGTGCTCCTGCACCTGCCGGCTGCTCCGGCTGTTCAGGCTGTTCACACTGTTCAGGCTACCACCCTCACTCGAAGCGCCCGGAGTGCCCGTCTTTGGCAACGCGTCCGTCCTTGGGTTTGCGGCCACGATGCTCTGCGGGGCTGGGAACCTGTTGAACAGGTACACGAGCTCCTGGGGGCAGAAATGTTTTTTTTTTTAAATATTACATTGGCAAGTTGACGGTATTGTCCCTGATGGTAAGCACAGTACGATCCAAATACAACGGCGACCATCGAGAGATCGGCAATCTATCGGCGGTCGCAGCTGTCACGCCGGCCTGTATTAATCTTTTCCAGTTACACTTAAAGGGCCCGATGTTGTAAGAAGATATCATACTAGCCGGGAGATAGTTTCACAGTTGCCAAAGATAAGCCATAAAGTAATTTTTAATTCGTGATGAGATGGAGGCTACCATGAACTATAACTCCGAAGCCCAGCGCGTGTGGTTCTGTTGTAGAAAGGAGAGGACAGGATTCGATTAAACATCTCTCCAGAACACTCACCATGATACAGGGTACAGAGTAGCACGCGCTAAGCGAGACGATGTATTTTGTAACGTCTACATCATAAACAAAGCAAACAGCCCGTCTCTGCAAATTGTCCAGAGTTTCGAGGAGGTACTTTGCGGATCCATCCCAGAGGTGCGAACAGTATTCCATACACGGCCGAACTGGTGCCTAATAAAGAAGGTACAGGAGACCCGGATCAAGCATTGCTAGAGAGACGTTCTAAAGAATAGGGGGGAGGATCGGGGTTTTTTTTGGTAGAAAACGCGCTCACTTGAGTTTCTTTGGCGAATTCAATCAAGTAACTTGCTCCCCGTGTAGATACACTGTGTGTAGAAGAATTTTTTATGTTCAGGGACAAGTTGCCCCCGTCTCTTTTCTGTTTCTCCCTTGCTTGTTATAATGGCACCCATAAATGGTGCTATCAACTGCATAGCAATGAGTATGGCTTAAAGATAACATATCATTGATATGCAGAAGAAACAGAGTGGACAAAAACATAGAACCTTAAGAAACGCCAATCGAAAGTAGGCATTAACAACAGATAAATTACGTATTACCCTTATCTATTTATATTTCTTATATAGCCATAGTATAAACCATGCATTCATTTCTTATTTATTTATTTTACTAATGATTTCAACTCAAAAATTTAATAACCTATACATATTATAAAACTTAACGTCTCTCTATGTGTTTGTCCGTTTATGTTCTTTTCACTCGAAAACCACTTATCGGATTATTAGAATTGCTTTTTATTTTAATTCATAGACCTGACGATCATCAATCAAAGAGTTATCTTCTAGGTAACGGATAAGCTGGGTGTTCATGATCCACTCAATGATCTTGCACAACACTGGCAATTGGACGGTAATTGCTATGACTTGATCAATCCCGCTTGGAAATCGGTTGCATGTTACTCTTCCTCTAAACCAGAGGTAGGACATCAGAGAGGTAGGAGGGGCGGTGCACACGCATCAATGTATCCAAATACAACTCAGCTTCACGTTTTTAAGTACTACCTCTGGGATACCGTCCGGACCACTGGACTTCCGAAAATCGAGCGGTCGCAATTCCCTAAGCACGTCACACTGCCTGAACCGTAACTGAGACTGAGACACCGAGACACCGCAGTTGGGAGTTATAGGTGATTGGACGTTGCGATCGTCGAGCCGTAAATTAGGTGCAAAGACATTAGCTAGTAATGCGGCTTTCTCTTGCAGCTAATAAGCCAGTGATACATATGAGTACCTCAGCAATGGCAGTGATGGATGACACAGATTGGCTTGAAATGTATTGGTTAGATTCCAGTAGACCCGACTGTTAGCCGATTGACTAACGAGATCATGACCTATTTGTACAATGCTTAGGGTATCCACACTAATCCTAGGCCTTGGTAGCAGAATTGTACTCTGATTTAAGGAATTAACATTAGGATCCTTGTTTGCACGACCCCGGATGCAATCCGGATACATGGCTTAATTCTTACTTACAGCATCAGCGCATTCGCGATTTTACTAAGAATGTCCTCTGCGATTACAGATAATGTCAGCATGCAATTTCTTCGGCAATCGCTGAAGAATCTTTTCCATCAAAGCAGCGCTGCCACCAAGGGATGATTGCAAAATAATCTCGCATTCCGTCCCAATCTACTGAGGTGTTGTGCCAAACTTCACGTTCAATCTTTAGACAATGTGGAGGATATAGCGCGTGACCCAGACGTGCGAAAGGCAGTGGTCCCATGTGCCCAAGAGCAAATCGACTGACAGGACATATCCAGTTGGATGGCTCACCAAAAGAAGGTCCAACAAGGATGGCGCATGTTCGGGTTCAATTACCAATTGGGCAATTACGCAATGAGTTAGCGCGAATGCATGGACAGTCCGTCCTGCATGGTCTGGTATGGAGGAACCAGACATCAACTGCGCAGTAGGAAACTGTTCCTGTGTCGTCTGTCGCGCTGCTCAAATATTCAAAGAGCCGAGTAGTTTCAGCATCCCTGTTATGGGATTTGTAGAGACACACGTAGCTTCACACACTCACACACGAGGCTTCGATTGCCGAGCTCCACGTGTATCCAAATGACGGAGAAGTAAGGACCCTCCTTGCAACACGAACAATTTGAAGCAATGATGGCTCAGTGGTAACGTGTACGACTACGCGTTGATTGACGTGAGTTCGAATCCCTGCAATGAGTCTGAGCTTTCGGTGAAGGAAAACATCGTGAGGAAACCATAGCATGGTGGTAAGGCTTTTTGCTAATGCCCGCCGCGCTAGCTTCCACCTTCAAGTTGAAAATCTGTCGCCAAGCAATTATAGGTGTGTTCCGGCAGCTGCACTCGAGAGCCACTAGGTCTAGTGTGATATCATCTTGGGTCACATCGTCACTTAACATCAGGTGAGATTGTGGCCACTACGCCAAACCTATAACGATAATAAAAAAACAGCGATAACATGTCTGTCCGTACATACACACATAGTCGGGGTAGTGTAAGTAGGACGTATCGGCCGGACGGCGAACTTGTGTCTCCGTCAGGAAGAGCATAGCAGGCTGAACCGTCTCAAGGTGTTGATGGACGGTTGGAGTGGAGTCCACGGATGTTAGCGAAATCCAACGTAAAAGTGACGTGGGATTGTACACCGCTGTCGAACCTGCACTCCTAGCTTGCGCTGTAATGGATGAGTTGGGAAGAAAGGAGATAGAGTAACCTTTGTCCAAGCTCTGAGGGAACCAACTTAAATCGCCGAATAATTATAATACATAAAATCTGGTCCTGGAACAGCCTCCGCACCCTCCCGGAATATTTATCGCCGAATCCCCAATCTAGTTACAAACCAGCACGAAGTACCTGTTCAAGGTGAGGCAGCCTGTAGTACACAGCGGGCGGCGGGCGGCGGGCGGAGGAGTGGGGGTAGGGCGCGGGGGTGGCGGGAGTGGGGGAGCATAGAGTACCTCGAGCGGGCGCAGCGCGGCGCAGTGCAGGCCGACGAGCTTGTGGCAGTCGGTGCGGCGCGGCAGCAGCGGGTGGGTGTGCGCGGTGCGCGTGCAGAACATGTGGAGCGGCTTGTCGCCGAGCACGAGCCGCCTGCACTCGTACATGTTGCCCACCACGTAGTACACCTGCAGACACGAACAAGCTACATTTGAAACTGAAGATGCTGCTTGCCCGAATACCGGTGCGGCGGCTGACGCCGACGAAATGTAAGTGAGCCTTCATCCCGATTATAGTGTACCATATTTGGCGGTTATTGTATGTGGTATTTTCAATCAATTTTAATGTACAGTCCCCAACTTAATCTACAGAAATAGAATACCTCACCCGGTGTAAGTCTCATGGTTGGCATCCCACACACTCTGATAAATACATCGAGTCTGTTTAGTCTATGTTATCATTTCCGATGGTGTGGTAGGACTCGAACGATTGTTGCTTAGATCTCGCATTGTATGTATATTTGAAAGCAGCACTGTTTGTAGCGCATATCAGTTCCTGAACATAATCACAAGGGAAGACGTAAGAACGCTTCCGAGTCACGTACACTTAGGTACTGAAAGATATTCTGCTTTTGGACTATGGGTTCGAGCCAAACTACAAACAAAGGGTTTTGTTTCAACTCCACAGCAACGGGCACAGCGCACACGAATGAAATAATTTTGAACGGAATTGTCACTTATGATAAATAATAGGCTATTTGGTAGTGTATACCGACTATGGTATTTAAAAGCGTTTTGTATTAATGTTTCATTAATAATTAATGTAAAAACTCAAATTAATTACGTATTTATCCAAAAATTCTACAAGACAAATGTATTTTTTTAGCTTGCGACACGCAATTTAAAATAGACTGCATTGGCTGAATCTATCATGACGTCACACGCTAGTCATTGATTGCCGTTCCATTGCGTTCCTTGGTGTATCATTGAGATTTTGTTACGTCTATTATTATAATATCGAGTGATATTATTGTGACATTTAGATATTGATCAATAGGTACATATTAAAAAAATATAAATCGTACATAACTCTTTTACGTAATAACAGACCATTTTAACCCATCTTTTTGGACACATACATATAGTTTTTCCAGTGTTTTTATTGTGGTTTTGTATACGCTGACTCTGCACACCATTTATAACTCATTTTATTTGGTAAAACTATGTAAAAAATATCACAAACAGCAGAATGCTAATTCATTTGTGATTTTGATGATTACTTTCCATAGATAGAGAAACAAATAGAGTAACACTTTCAACTTATTGCACAAAAATAATTTTGATACTATATTTATAGGAGGTAATGCACTGATAAATTATAAGAAGTGGAACATGTCAATTGCTAACATGCAACATGCCAATTCATCCTCCAACTGATATTGTTGAAGCAGCCCAAGCAGGGCCCAAACGCAAACTGTATTAAAGACTGCTTGTGACTGTATGGTGGATTTGTACTTAATAACCATTAACTTCTGAACCGTTGCTCAAGACAACAATGACTCAGCTCCAGGGTGGAATCTGATCTATCATGATTGACAAATACTTTCACGATATGTAGTTTTTCCACAAGAGGTTTTTAAGCGTACATTATTTCGATGAAAGTGATCAATAATACGCTTTGGTTTGGTTTAGGTGTTTAGCAGCACCAGCAGCACCAGCAGTGATCAGGCCTGTTCGCATACCTGAGCATATCTAAGAGGGGTCTCGCTCATCTTCTTGTAGCACTTGTCGGAAACCGTGAGAGAGTCCGGAGCCACGAGCACGGGCCGGCAGCCCGCCGGCTGCTCGGGGAACACCAGCTTCGCTGCTCTCTCCAGGGGATGAAATGTATAGTACTGGGGGGATGACAATTCCTGAAACAAACGCCTTGGTTAATTAGACATTGAAGTACTTGTAGTCGACTACTGGAGGTAAGAACCCTGCAGCATCACCACCAGCAAAGTATGTCGTGAAGTTGTGATCATCTCGGACCTGTTCGTAGGGTGAGGAGGTGAGCACGATGTAGTGGCCGGCGAGCACCCAGAATGGTTTCGAGCCATCTTTGCAGAGTATCCGTAGGCTCGTCGGGTCGTGACCCTCGATGTAGTCCGCCGACTTGACCAGCCCGCCCATAGGCTCGAGCGGATCACTCGGTGGCAACGGGTATGGCTTCTCGATCTTCAGCAGCACATTGGATCGGTTCTGGGGTTTCAGGAGAGAGCGGGATGCTGAAATTTAATGCAATCAATTTTGAGTCTGTTGTCGCGAGATGCGAGAAGAGGCGAGAGGCGAGGCGGATACGTACTGCGGGCCGGCTTCACTCGCACCGGGCGTACATTCCGCGCCAGGTTCCCCTTCACCGGCCGCACCAGCGACTTCTGCGGTCGCGTCGGATCCTTGCGGAGCTGCTGAACACTTGGAACCGGCTCTTTCACAAAATGTGTATCGGGGTGGGCAACAGCCATCGCGACGTGGGAGGCGGTAGAGCTGATGCCAGCACGTGCGTTTGAGGCGGTAGAGCTGACGACAGTACCGGCGATATTGGCAATGGTAGAAATGACACCAGCGCCGGTGGTTTCGGTAATAGTAGGGATGACGCCAGCGTCGGCGATGTCAGAGGCGGTTGTGATGACGTCAGCGTCGTCGATGTCAGAGGCTGTTGTGATGACGCCAGCGTCGGCGATGTTAGAGGCGGTTGTGATGACGCCAGCGTCGGCGATGTCAGAGGCGGTTGTGATGACGCCAGTGTCGGCGATGTCTGAGGCGGTTGT
Organism: Saturnia pavonia; assembly: GCA_947532125.1. NCBI lineage: Eukaryota > Metazoa > Arthropoda > Insecta > Lepidoptera > Saturniidae > Saturnia > Saturnia pavonia. The sequence goes on from OX383921.1 coordinate 9,916,904, forward strand.
GATGACGCCAGCGTCGGCGATGTCAGAGGCGGTTGTGATGACGCCAGCGTCGGCGATGTTAGAGGCGGTTGTGATGACGCCAGCGCAGGCGATGTCAGAGGCGGTTGTGATGACGTCAGCGTCGTCGATGTCAGAGGCGGTTGTGATGACGCCAGCGTCGGCGATGTTAGAGGCGGTTGTGATGACTCCAGCGTCGGCGATGTCAGAGGCGGTTGTGATGACGCCATTGTCGGCGATGTCAGAGGCGGATGTGATGACGCCAGCGCCGGCGATGTCAGAGGCGGTTGTGATGACGCCAGCACCTATGATGTTAGAGGCGGTTGTGATGACGCCAGCGCCGGCAATGTCAGAGGCGGTTGTGATGACGCCAGCGCCGGCGATATCGGAGGCGGTTGTGATGACGCCAGCACCGGTGATGTCAGAAGCGGTTGTGATGACGCCAGCGCCGGCGATGTCAGAGGCGGTATAGATGACGTCAGCACCGGTGATGTCAGAGGCGGTTGTGATGACGCCATTGTCGGCGATGTCAGAGGCGGTTGTAATGACGCCAGCGCCGGCGATGTCAGAGGCGGCTGTGATGACGCCAGCACCTATGATGTTAGAGGCGGTTGTGATGACGCCAGCGCCGGCAATGTCAGAGGCGGTTGTGATGACGCCAGCGCCGGCGATATCGGAGGCGGTTGTGATGACGCCAGCACCGGTGATGTCAGAAGCGGTTGTGATGACGCCAGCGCCGGCGATGTCAGAGGCGGTATAGATGACGTCAGCACCGGTGATGTCAGAGGCGGTTGTGATGACGCCAGCGTCGGCGATTTCAGAGGCGGTTGTGATGACGCCAGCATCGGCGATTTCAGAGGCGGTTGTGATGACGCCAGTGCCAGCGATATCAGAGGCGGTTGTGATGACGCCAGCACCGGTGATGTCAGAAGCGGTTGTGATGACGCCAGCGCCGGTGATGTCTGAGGCGGTTGAGATGACACCAGCGCTGGCGATGTCGGAGGTGATAACCGTCGTACAATCGTCAAGGGTAGAGACGGTATCAACGTTGACGCTGTGGGCGGTGACAGCGCCGGAATCATCGGTAGAGTTGCCGCCATTATCGGTGGATTTAGTGACAGGTTTGGCGAAAAAGTCTACGTCGGTGAAAAGGTGGGAGCGACAGAATGCTGTCAGCGCCGGACATAGCCTATCGTCGACGGGGGGGAGGATGGGCGGCGCGCCCGGCAAGCCATGCACGCCAGACGTACTGCTTGTAGTGGGCCCGACATGTGGCAAGTGGATGAGGAGGCGGCGCGTCGTTATCTGCCCTTGTTGTATTTCCTTTTGTACAGGGATAGTTGCCATATCATTGGAGTCGGTGATATGTAATTGATCAGGAAGCGCCACCTCCGAGTCTGAATCGTCTTCAATAACAATCGGTTCGTCGAGGCACGCAGGCGGTGCGTTAGAAGCACGCGTGAAGCGTCTGCCCCGGTTGTTCCTGCGACGACGCATAGGCCTTGAATGATAGGCTTCATTTAATGATAGCTTATTTAAACGATCGACGATCCGATGGATAGTCTCTCGATTGGGTCGTTTCTTGGGTGCGATGGAAAACATTTGCTCTTGGGCTTTCCACAATTCATTCTTTGATATAATCTCGGCAGTATTATTTATATGAGTAACTTTACTACTTATTTCTGCTGTATGAAAAACATTGTGTCGCTGAGGTTGAATCATCACTGATGTTGGTGTTAGTTTTGGTGCTGGTGTTAGTTCCGTTGCTGGTGCTAGACCCGGTGCTGGTGCTAATTTCGGTTCCGGTGCTGGTGCTAGTACCGGTTGCTGTGCAGGTGCTAGCGCGGGTTCTAGTGTAAGTTCCGATGCTGGTGCTAGTGCTCGTCCTGCTGTTACTGCTAGTGCTTTTACTAGTGCCTTTGTTGGTGTTATTGTCAGTGCTTGTGCTGGTTCAAGTGCTACTACTGGTTCTGGTGCTAATGGCGGTGTTGATACTAGTGTAGATTCTTGTGCTAGTGCCGCTGCTGGTGCTGGCGCTAGTGCCGGTGCTGGTCCTAGTGCCGGTGCTTGTGCTAGTGACCGTACTTGTACTAGTGTCGGTGCTTGTGCTACTGCTGGTGTTTTTGCTAATGCAAGTGTCTTAATGACTGGATTTTGTTTGTCAGCAGGCTTGTTAATCTTGTCGATAGCGGATCCGCGCAGCTCGAAGTATTTCGCACAGAGATTCCTCTGCTGTATCCACTCCGCGTAACCGAAGTCCTCCTTGCGAGATTGCGGGTTGGTCACAACAGTATTCTTTTTCGACCGCGAACACTTTTTCGTAGCTTTGTCTTTACTTTTAGTAGACGTTTCTATTATATCTGTAAAACGAATAATTTTATTACTTTAACTGCAACTTTATTACTAATATCACCCAATTATCTAACGTTTAAATTCCTCGAGTGGCCCTACCATTGAAAAAAGAAGCTGTGTTCAATAGCATTTCTGTCTCTGCATAACTTTAAATATTTATAATCCCAGCTTACAGTAGTTATAAACTACAAAATTAAATTACAAATAACTGGCACTTTTTGAAGTGAAACTTCTTATGCGACTTCCAACGCGTTAATCGTTTAACGCACATTATCGGTCTCTCCTCTTTGTGTGAGCCAGAGCGAGAGAGCAAATGTCGGTGTGTATGTATATTGCACACTGTTTAAATAAAATGTCTTTTAAAATGAAGTTTCACTTCTATCGTGTGTGAATCGCACACACACCTTTTTAAGTGAAACTTCTTATGCGACTTCCAAACGTTAAACGTTAAATGTTAAACGTTTAACGTTTAACGCACATTATCGGTCTCTCCTCTTTGTGCGAGCCAGAGCGAGAGAGTAAATGTCGGTGTGTATGTATATTGCACACTGTTTAAATAAAATATAAAATATCTTTTAAAATGAAGTTTCACTTCTATCGTGTGTGAATCGCACACACACCTTTTTAAGTGAAACTTCTTATGCGACTTCCAAACGTTAAACGTTAAATGTTAAACGTTTAACGTTTAACGCACATTATCGGTCTCTCCTCTTTGTGCGAGCCAGAGCGAGAGAGTAAATGTCGGTGTGTATGTATATTGCATTTTTATATACTGTTTAAATAAAATAGAAAATGAGTCAGACACATGGAGTTACTGGTTACCGTTTTGGTGTTTTAGTTATAATAACACGGTACATTCTGAAACAAAGTATACGCCACTTGAACTCGTTTTTGGTATACCTAGTAATATTTCTACTAATATTGAACCTTTATACAATATTGATAATTACCCATTACAATTAAAATATCGATTACAATTGGCACACAATGATGTAAAAAATATGATAAATATGTCAATTCAATTAGGTATGAAAAAGATGATTTAATATTATTGAGGAATGAAACAGGTCGTAAACTCGATGTTCTTTTTGAAGGTTCGTATAGAGTTACAGAAGATTTAGGTTCTAACATAAAAATAAATAAGAATAAGAAAATAGATTTAGTACATAAGAATAGAAGTAGGCCTTATTATCAACAATTATATGTTACTTGTAATGTTATAAAACAAGGAAAATATTTTTTAGTAGTAACAATAATAATTTTAGTTTGTTAAAAAAATATATATATATTCAATGCATTTTTTCCTTTGCCCCGGAGGTGAAGTGTATGTATAATCTCCTTTAGATATAATGTGTGAGCATGCTCCTTTATAATATTAAGTCTACCTAAGTATTGTAAGTGTGAAGCAGTGAATAATCGAGTACATTAATTTAATACCTAAACCCCCAACATTACAACTTGCACAAATTTTTATAACCTAGTTATGTACCACGTATTTGAATACCTTAATAAATGTATAACGGTGCACTTGTGATGACTCGTTATTACTAAAGAAATCGATAATCCGTTCACATAACTATACTGTCAATATAAGAAATACTATCTGGTCCGTGCAAATATTAAACAACAAGCTGTTTAACTAATAATTGTAGAGCTGCTGGTGAACAAGAATATGTTGTAAAAAGTTTCTATGTTAGCGTTTTATCTTTACACAATTAAAGTCTAAAAGTGATAAATAATTAAGGATAATATACAAACTGCGCGCGGCCCGACATGCACTTCCCAATCCAAAATAGTAGTTTTTTTCTGCTTACCATTTAAATAAGAAAATAATATTATTGATCATTAGACATCCATCATATTTGCAGTAACATACGTAAATGTCTGAAGATATAGGACATTACATTAATACCGTGTTTACCCATGCACACCGGCCGCCCCGCGTCCCGCAGTAACTAGGGAGGGGCGAGCTTATGACGCTCGGGCTATAACCGATCTTACTAAACTATTGTTACGGTCTGAGTAATAGGAAAATAAAAAAATCCCCAATATCGAAATCTCAAGAATCGTCCGGAACATGCTCGAAATATCGTGTATTTATCAAACGCTGCCCTCGCTTTAAAAGCAATGATGTAAGTTGTGTACAACATATTAAGAGTTCAGGGACCTCCTTAGAGATTTTGTGATTCATTTGGGTATAAAAGCGAGCCGTATAGTGCGTCACAGCAGTTTTATTTTCGAAAGCGAAGTGGAAACAATAATCAAAATAAAAGAAGAACCACAAGAGGAACATACAGACTTATCCTCCGAGTACATACAGGCTAATGCTGCAAGTACATCCGGTGAGCATCTGTGAGCTTGTTTTGTTTTAATTTGCATTTCTTTAAGTACGAATAAATTGTTTTCGTGTAACACTACGGAATTTTACTACCCACGGGCGTAACACTATCTATAGCGGGGAACATAAAGTTCAAAATCATGTTTGAATTAATTTCGATAAAGATTTAACGGATACAGTTTTGCCGGGAGAAATCCCCTTTGAGAAATATATCAAGGTTTCGAAGTACGCTCATAACAAATATTTTATAACAAAATAACTGTTTATATAATTTTACAGATACCTGAACTCGCATCCATAGTGACCTCACTCATCAAGTTGAGTATTTCCTGCAACAGAAAGCTCCGTGTGAGTGCGTGTGAGTGCGTGTGTGTGTGTGTGGGTCTGTGTGTGCGTACCTGGTATTGCGGATGGCCGGCTCGCAGCAGGTTACGCACGTCCTGCGAGAGCCGGTTCACCTCGGAGGCGAGCCGCGAGCTGTTCTCCGAGGACAGGAGATGCAGGCAGCAGCAGGAGCAAGTCCCGCGGTGCTTGTGTATGGAGACCGCGGCGAACGTGCGTCCGGCGCGCTCCGCGATGCGGCGCCGCGCGTCGTTGATGGCGCGGTCCCGCCGAGCCTGGCAGCAGTGGGCTCCGCGACTCGGACCCTGCCTCGTTCCCCGCGCGTCGTTCTGTCGCTTCCGCTCGTAGTTCTGCGCCCACGTGCACCTCATTATAACGTAACCCGTCTCACACCACCACCACCACCACCACCACCACCACCACCAAACCCTACGCTACTCACCGCTAAATCATTCAGCAGGTAATGCAACACCCGCTGCGAGGGCAGCGACTCCCCGACCTCCTGATGGTCATCGCTCTCTGTACAAACAGTAAGTCGTAATTCAGTTCGGATGCGCGGTTTCGTCCGACATACTTAACAAAACTCAATATTAAAGGCTAGCCGAGTGGTCTAACCTAATTCTGTGTGCGCTGGCGTAATGGTTACTGATACGTAAATACAATGTTCTACAAAAATATTGCTCCTCAGTAAATCTAAAAAAAGTTGCGCGATACCGTATGCCTATCTCTTATATATAAGCCACAATAATGTATTTTATGATGTTTCTATTGAAAATAGTAAAGTGATTTATGATTATTATTATTAGGCATAGCATATTAATCTTTATAAACGAAAGTTACTTCATCATCAAGACAATTTATGTGGATAAAGTTTGCCCTTTATAACATGTTATTTGGACGAATAGTTTGGGAGTTAATGTTAAATAAAAATAGGTCAACACTCGGCTCAGGTCTGTGACTATAGATGTAGTGGCGCCAACGACCCGTATGAGGTATGACGTATAACCCTGGCAGCTCGATAAGATATTGTCTATACTGAAGTAATGTAGCAGCGCTTAGGGAATTCTATGGAATTCGGCCGCTATTTTACGGCGACACAAATGGTACGCGGGGTAGGCAGCAAATTACCGGTAGCCCTGGGGCTTACACCACTGCATCCTCTCTCATCAATACCAAGGATAGAAACTGTCTCACTCACCTGGTGGTGGTCTAAGGTTCCAGACCATGAAGCTCGAGCAATGATATCCGTCGCAGCGCCTTCCACAATACACATATAAATGTATCGGCCGTTTAAAGTTTGTGCAGCACGTCACTAACACCACATATATCGTTTATAAAACATAAGCCGCGCGGGGAACAACAATGTACTTAATTGTTTTTTATAATATTTAAAAAGGTTCCATTAACTAGAACGTCAGTTTTCACCAGAATGTAGTAACGTACTCGTTCGTACTACCAACATACCGCATAGCGGTAGATATGTCGCGAGGCAATTGGTTGCGGCACAATAATTGTTTTCTAAACGTTGGCTGCAGCGCATTCGAAGTTGCTGGCGCGCAATGATTGGCGGTGAGACCGCTTATCCCCGTGATTGGCGATAAAGGATCCAACGGTAATATCGGCCAAAACAAGTACCATAAATCATTAATAAGCGATTGCTTTTAGATTATACGCGGGTGAAATAGCGGGCACAGCTAATGTTTTTATATTATTTCAAAAGTGTAATAATGGAAAAATATTATATTATAATGATTAAAATTATATTATATGATACAATTAAAATTATATGATAATTTTAAACAATTTTCCAATGTTGTCTACTTTCGGATGAACCTCAACGAGAACTTACATGTTAATAGCAAAGTAGGTAAGAAGGTAAAGTACTCACGGGCGCTCCCGGCGCGGCGCGGCGGCTCGGCTCCTCGTCCCCCGCGCTCCGGCTCGCGTCCCGCTCCGTTCTATTCAAATAATTTCATGATCCAACTTTTAAGAAGATTTTTTAAACTACTTATTTATTAATTGGTACTTTCAAATAATTGTTTAAAAAATCTTAAGAAAAAATAAATAACAATATAAAATTCACTTGGACAATAAACATACATGACGTTATTAGATATTGTTGCGCTCGCACCGTTCGTGAATAATTTTAATTGCGCCGTCGGTACTAAAAAGGTTGGCGAACCCTGATCTAGTGTGATACGTATTCCCCGGGACGCAGCAGCACTATAGCGGCTGTTGGAGCTGGTGTGTGGTGACGACTGACCTGCTGTTCGTCGGCAGGCAGTGGCGCCACCTGTGCCGTCAGTATGTTGCTGTTGATCCTCCTCACTTCCTCTATGTCCGGTAACTCTACTCGCTTGGCGACTCTCTTCGCTCCGCTGTTGGTCTCTGCTCGCTCGTTCTCGTCCTTCACGACATTTGCTATATCGTTATTACTAGTTCCATATAATTTCTTATCAGTTTCAGTGAAGTTCATCCAGCGAGCTGCTCGGGTGCTCCTCCTATACTTGTTACGGTCGCCTTGAGGTTTCCACTTCAGAAATTTAAACACCATTTCGTCTTCATAATCGGAATCTTCAGAGGCACTGTCACTCTGCTGATTTAATGTTTCTTCTGCCTTCCTCTTTCTCGATACCTCCTCGACGAATTTCACTGGCATCAGATCAAACTCGGTGTAGTCGATGTTCCTAACATTGATATAATGTTTTCTATTGTACATCTTCCAGGACTTGGTGTCATCCAGCTTGACCAGCTGCACCACAGCGTCCATTAGCAGTTTCTCATCTGAAATCGAATGGAATCCCTTTAATTTTAACATTTGTTAGACAATTAGTAATTAAAAAGAAAGGTTCTCCATTTCCCTAATCATTGTTTTACTGGGGTTATCTACACACTTATGAGGAGGTTTTAGTACATGAAGGTAGCATACTTATAGATACAATCGTTATGTTCAAAGAATATAATGAAGTTGGTTTGTTTTAAACTGTTTTACTCCTTTACAGCTCACCCCTCTCGAGTGTGCTAAGGTCATCTAGAGCAACAGAACCACAATATCGATTTAATGTCAGTTGTCAATTCATCTTATCAGTAATTTCATATAAAAATTTACTAATGTAAAAATCATTATCAAAAACAAACTAAGGAAAAACTCTGCGAAATGTTTTCTTAGTACATAAATACATAACTATAGGGTTCTCAATATTTGGTATTGCGTAAACCGCGGCACCGGTGTGCTCGTGAAACACACGCCTTTCCTTTCTACATAATGGAACTGCGTACGTGCAGTGGGTGCGTTGCCGATATCGCTTATCGACAGTACACATTCACTTCAGGTCAAAGTCAATACACACTTTCAATATACGTTACTGCAGGAAATATACGTTTCGCTGCACTGCCGTCGTTTTAAACCAGGGATAGTTAAATTGATTTTTTGCAAAATTAAACGTTTAACTCACATTATAGATCTCTCCTCTCTGTGTGAGCCAGAGCGAGAGAGCAAATGTCGGTGTGTATGTATATTGCACACTGTTTAAATAAAATATAAAATGCCTTTTAAAATGAAGTTTCACTTCTATCGTGTGTGAATCGCACACACACCTTTTTTTTTGTTTGCTTAAACGCGCTAATCTCTGGAACTACCAGTCGGACTCGAAAAATTATTTTTATTAATATATATATAGCCAGATTCACGTGGAATTGTATAGACTATCTAGCATTAGGCTAAACCTCTCAAATAGCCTTAGATATAGATTTTTGTTAATTAAGTCGGGAGACATAGCGCACTCTAATTGCTTTATCTGTGTGCGCTGGCGTAATGGTTAGTGATACGTAAATACAATGTTCTACAAAAATATTGCTCCTTAGTACATCTAAAAAAAAGTCCGCGTTACCACATACCTATCAATAAGGTATTTTGTGTTTTTTTTATTTATTGAAAACTGATATGTGGTTTATGAGCATTATTATTGGGCTTGGCATATTAATCCTTACGAACGAAAGTTACTTCATCATCAAAAAAATTATAAGTAGATATCTTTCCCTTTATAGCATGTTATTTGGACGAATAGTTTGGAAGATAATATAAAATTAAAATAATTCAACAAACGGCTCGGGTATGTCTATAGACGTAGTGGCGCGAACGAGCCGTGTGAGTTGTGACGCATAACCCGCCGCCGCCCGATAACAATATTGTCTATACTTGTTGGGGTCAATAATACCAACTCTTCAATGGACTGTATTTTATTTTCGGAAGTGGTGTAGTCGGACACAGGTCCGATACTACACTGTTATTTTCGAGCCGTGCCGTTCAACAATCCGGCACTATACTTCACATAAAAATAACACTTACAACTATTACATAGTTCAAGCTCGTTAAAAAACACAATCTGCCTGTAATAGGCCCTAAATTTGTAGGCGGAGTCACAGAAGTAATAATAATACTCAAAAAATATACACAGTATGACGTCATTGCGGCTTCATAGCTCGCGTGCGTCGCAACTCTCAAATTTTAATTAAAACACAAGTAAATGACTTAATATATACAGGAACACTTTGTATAAATCAAACTCAAATACGTAGACTCTTTATTGGTACAACTTACTCTGTTGTATATAGGGCGCTTATCCCTGTACATAAGAACGTGACGTCAATCGTCTTATAATCTGCTAACTATCTTATGTATAGCGCATAACTACTTGTAAAAATCATTATACTGTGAAGCTGTAATAAAAATAACCATAACTCGTAATACAAGTTCCTAATTACGACTGGTATACATAGAATACAAAACATGTTCTCAAATTGAATATTACAAACATATAAGGCTCCGATATCCTTATTTCTATACTCTAAACATAACCCTCTTTAATAATTAGAATAAAAACCCTTAAAATAACAAAAATAATATAAAAATATTCACCTAGTTGGGGTATCGCGACTATGCCTCACAACTAGTAATTTTTATTATGTATAATTTTCATAGTCATTCAATAAACAATAAAAGAAACTAACTAAACTAAGCTAAGACTCATCTGTCCTCAACAATCTCCCCCCGGCGAAGACACTGAGCCCCTTAATCTATCGGGAGGACGATGAGTCTCTTTGCTGGTCGTCTGAAAATTCCTCCACGCGTCCTCACGTCCGCGCTGCGTATGACTCCATCTGAGCCTTCGTATATTTTCTCGACTTGCCCTTTGGGCCACACGTTTCGCGGTAACAGCCCGTCTGCTATTACTACTACGTCACCTACTTTAATACGTTCAATATTTTGAGGCCTGACGTCACCACGGGGTGTTAGCGTAGGTAAATACTCGCGAATCCACCGTGTCCAGAACATGTTTGCTAGTGCCTGTGACGCTCTCCAGGTCCTCTTATCGGCTGCGTTGCACTCTCCGACGTGAGGTACACCTATCGCTGAACCGATTAAAAAATGATTAGGCGTTAAAGCCTCCGCCTCACAATGTTCTACTGACACGTGTGTTAGCGGTCGCGAGTTTATTGTATGCTCTATTTCGGTCAGAGCAGTAGATAATATTTCTTCGCGTGGCGCGCGTTCGTTGAGCGTGACGGCGAGTGCGGTTTTAACACTACGTATTAGCCGTTCCCACGCTCCCCCCTGGTTCGGCGCGCCCGGGTCAATGAACTTCCATTCCGAGTTCTTTGACCTCGCGTAATCTTTTAGGGAAGGCAACCACTCGTTGTATGCATTCCTGAGTTCGACGTCCGATCCGCGAAAATTCGTACCGTTGTCTGACCATATTAATTCGGGCCATCCTCGCCTGGCCGCCATGCGTCGCAACGCCATTATGGCTGAGTCTGTGCTTAGACTGGCCACGATTTCTATGTGGATGGCTCGGGTTACCAGACACGTTATTAACATTCCCCAACGTTTTTCTCGTCGCCGCCCGATGGTCACTGTCATAGGTCCGAAACAATCGATACCACTCCTTGAGAACGGTCTTGTGTACGCACTTAATCTTGCGCCCGGTAAATTTCCCTTTACTGGCGTTATGGGAGAAGCTTTTCTTATCTTGCATATATTACACTTTCGTAATGCTTTCTTTACTGCGGGTCGCAGTCGTATCACCCAGTATCTCTGTCGTAGGCTATTTACGACGTGTTCTCTTCCGACATGGTGATTGTTCGCGTGCTCGCTTCGAATGAGCAATTCTGTGAGGTGATGTGTCCCATCTAGTACTGGCGGTTCCTTCATTGACGTGGGTACTATAGCCGCGCGTATACGTCCGTTTAAACGTATTATCCCGTCGGCTCCATACATCGGGTCTAACTTGTAAAGTCGGCTCGTTCTGTCGACGTTATTCCCGTTTGATAAGCGATTCATTTCGCTCGGAAAACTCTCTTTTTGAGCTTCTCGAATTAAAATAATGTCTGCCCGTTTTAAGTGAGATACATCCATCTCTGTCGCTCGCTTACGACACTTATCAATGAATGCGAGTACGTACGCTATTGTCCGTCTCGCCCGTTCGTATGAGGAAAATCGTTGAAATCTCAGCCATGATGTTTCATGTATGGTCGTGTGAGCCACGAATGCTTGCTCCTCGACTGCCTCCAGTCTCTCAGATACTTCGATGGGCCATCGATCCTCTGCCTCGTACAGAAAAGCTGGCCCGACAAACCACCGGTCATCGCTTTTCAAGCGAGTGTTCCCTGACCGGGTGGCGTCGTCAGCTACATTCTGCGCTGTCGGCACCCATCGCCACTGTCTGGACTCGGTAAGTTCGGCTATTTCTCCTAGCCTATGCGCCACGTACGGTGTGTATCGCGATGAATCATTACGTATCCAGTGGAGTACAGTCTTAGAGTCGCTCCAATATACGACTTCAGGTTTTCCGTCATACTCTTTTAAAATTTCTGATGCTAGCCGCGCACCAATCAAGCTAGCCTGTAATTCCATTCTCGGAATACTTTGCGCTTTCATAGGCGCTACTTTTGCTTTTCCTGCGACTAGCGTTACGTTCACGCTGCGGTCGTCGTTCACAAATCTCCAATATGCGGCCGCTGCGTATGCCTGCTCACTGGCATCACAAAACACGTGGAGTTGTCGGTTAATACTGTGACAGGTATTGTATACACGAGGCAAACGTAACTCGTCGATGTAACCCAAATCTGACTGCCATTCACTAAAAACAGTTGCCTCGTCTGTGGGTAGCGGGTCATCCCAGCCCACGCTTTCTCTCCACAAGCCCTGCAGCATTATCTTAGCTGTGATTGTATACGGGCTAATTAATCCTAGTGGATCGAAAATCGACATGACGGCACTCAAAGTCTCGCGTTTAGTGGGCGTCCTTTCGTCGCGTTTAACCTCTACAGGTACTCTGTGTCTAGCGGTATTGAACGCTAGCTCGTCTGTTCGCGACAACCATAACACTCCCAGTGTCTTCCCAAACTGGTTAGCGTTAGCTCCTAGTTCCTTCGGTGTTTGCGTTTGACTTTCACTAGGTATATCGCTGAGTAATTCGGCGCGGTTCGAACTCCATCCCGCGAGTTCGAAACCCGCTCTTCTGTGTACCTCTTGTACCTCTTGAACGGCGCGAGAAGCCTCTTCCATATTATCATAGCTGTCGACCCAGTCGTCCATGTAATGGGCTCGTGTGATGGCGCGATATGCTAGCGGGTGAGTGTCGCTGTGCTCTTCCGCGTTACGGTTCCTTACACTGTGCGCGATATAAGGGGAGCTGCGCGCCCCGAATATCATTGACGTCATCACATACTTCTCGGGTGGTTTCGACCTGTCGTTTCCTCGCCAAAGGAAATGTTGAGCTGCGCGATCCTCTTGACGTATTTTCACTTGAAGGAACATTTCTCTTATGTCCGCCGTGATTGCGATTTTCTTTTCCCGGAATCGAAACAAAACACCTTGTAGTGAACGCAGAAGGTCCGGTCCGTCTAACAGCATGTCGTTGAGACATTTTCCATTTACTCGGGCTGCTGCATCGAACACCATTCTGACCTTGCCCGGTTTATTTGGGTTTGTTACAGCGAAATGTGGTAAGTACCAGGTAAGCTTTTCTTCCCTGTGACTTGAATCACACTTGGTGGCATATCCCTTGGCCACTAGTCCATCCACCTGAGCCGAGTACGCGGTTTTGAACTCCGGTGATGCATCCATTTTCTTTTCTATGGTGCGTAAGCGCCTTACAGCCATGTCATAACTAGGCGGCATGACTACATCATCTGTGGCCCATGGTAGGCCTACCTCGAAACGACCGTTAACCCGTCGAACGGTTTCTTCGAATATGTTCTTTGCTCGTTCTTCGAGAGCGTTAGGTTTTCGAATCTTTGATATTCCCAGCGCGTCGATATCGAAGTGCGCCCTCACGAGTGCATCGAGTTCAGCATCTCTCTCGCCCACGTTTTCGGGATACGTTCGAATATGCAACACTCTATTCTCTTCCTGTGTTACAATCGAGCTACGTGGCATTTTCCCATGCAACACCCATCCCAGTCGTGTTAATGACGCGGCCGGTTCGTTATGCCTATGCGATAACAAACGTCGCGTTACAATTAGATGCCAATTGTCAGCTCCGATAAGTACGCGTGGCTTCGCGTTCTTATAACACATATTCTCCGAACATAACTCCTTGAGATATGAACGTCTCAATAGTTCCGGTTTCACAGATTGACTTCCTAGGGTGAGGTTTCTGACCGTACGTGCTCTGATCTCATAATCATTCGTCTGGCCCTCGCCTTGTATTTTAATCTCGACCTCTTGGCTGTCGGCTTCGCGCTGAGTCGATGTGACGCCTTGAATATTCAAAACTTGTGTCGGGCCTTGTGCTCCGACCATTCGGGCAATCTCTTCATCGATCAGTGTGATGGTAGATCCTTCATCGAGCAACGCATACGTTTTCACCGTGCCCCCGTCTTGTTTCTTTATATGAATCGGACATACCTTCAATAAAACTTTTTCGTTGTTTCCCAGTCGATGTGCTGAGGCGGCAATAACAACGTCTTCCTTACGTGGTGTATAATGTAATAGCGCGTGATGTGGCTTTCTGCACTCCTCTATTCCGCATTTCTTTGCCTTGCACTTGTCACGTCTATGTTTGACGTCAAGACAGAGATAGCAGATGTGTGTCTCTTTCGCCCATTCCCATCTGTCTTTGACAGACATATCGCTCAATTTTTTACACCGTGAAGTTTTGTGTGCTTCCCCACAACAGTAACACGAAACACTTTTCGGTTTCTCTTCTATTGTGCTATACACCTTAGCACTGCGGTATCGTTCATTTGCCCTCTTTGGCAAATGTTCTTGTTTATTGATAGCGGCGTGATTTCGTATCTGTACAGCTCCCGTTGATGATGAAAACGCGTATTTTAATGTGGAGTCCGCCTCTGCCATTAGGAATCTAGATAACTGAATTATCTCTGGCTCGGGTTGATTGACACACTCCTTGGCGTAGTCGCACCATCTTGCTACCATATACGGGCTCATCCGGTCTGTAACTTGCTGCGCTAACATGGGATTATGAATCATCCCTCGTTTATCAATAGTCTTTATGACCGTGACTATATTTTGCACTTTTATCGCGAAATTGTTTATTTCACTTGCCGCGGTGCCTAATCGAGGCAATCTCTTTAAATCTTCCAGGGCGCTATTCATTATAAGCTCCGGTCGCCCATAACATTGTTCGAGAGTGCGCATGATTATCTCCGGGTCACTCTCAGTGAATAATAAACTGGACACCGCTTGTTTCGCATCACCTTTCAGACACGTTCTGAGGCGAGTCATGTTTTCCATGGGCGAGTACTTGTACAAACTCGTCGACTCTCTCATGGCTGCCTTGAAAGGTAGCCACTCAGTAAATGCCCCACTGAATACCGGCAGGTCGTGCACGTGTCTAGGCGACGACCTACTCCCTGTTATTCGTTCCATGGCATTTACCAATCGATCTATTTTATCCTGGCCCCGGTCCGGCGTAGGTGTTCTGGGTCTCTGCCGCACCGCCCTTTCTTCTGTGACAGGCCCTTGTGTCACTGGCGGGTGTGGTGCCCGCACCTCACCTTGCTCCACCCGAAGTGGTGGCGAAATTTCCTTGACCGGTTCACAATTCATGGGCGCTTGTGTTCCCTGCAGCCAATCGCTCACTCTGCGATTTGTATCGACTGCTTCTTCTGCACACAAGCTTTCCCGATCTGTTTCTTCTCTGATCGTTGCTACGTCCGCAGCTAACCGCTTCTTGATTAACGCCGTTTGCAACTGCAGCTCTTGTCGTCGGATCTCGACGAGTTGTTCCTCGGCTTCTAGTTCGGCTTGTCTGATCCGGGCTATAGCGCTTGCGGTGGACCGGTGCGAGCGTACGGACGGTGCTCGCGATCCTCGGGCTCTAGCGTCTATAACGGTCGTGTGGATCAACGTCGAACGCGGTAATGTTTCAGTCGCGGTCTCGGTCGCGATCGCGGTAACGTTCACGGCGCGGTCCGCGGACGTATGCGCGGACGGGGACGCGGGAGGATCTTCATATACCCGCATCCTATCCTCGGCTGCCTGACTCCTTGTAGTCGGCATCTTCGGCACTTGTAAGCCCCTAACGTCCCTAACGGTCCCTAACACCTAACAGTCCCTAACAGTCCTTTGGGAGGGCTTGGGTTTACACCACAAGATACGCTCCCTTAGGGATGGATACAATGGATAGGGTAGGTGGTGGGAACTACCCGTCAGAGGAGTGAGACTACTACGGGGTGCTAGGTGATCGGCTGGAATGTCCGATCCCTTCAGCAGTGCCTACAGTCCGGCCCCCGCACCAGCAACACTCGTAACGGCGTAGTACGATTGACAACCCCGAAACTCTGGCCGTTTGGCACCGTTAGGTGGCCCGAGTTCGGTTATTTAATAGATTATCTTCTCTTCACTGCAAACTGCGTGGCCGCTCGCTGCACGTCGACAGGAAAGCACACGGAGACTCGTCGCACCGTTCGGTGTTCTTCCCTCGATGGAACAGCACCCGACGACTCGTCGCACCGTTCGGTGTTTTTCCCTCGGCGAGACAGCACCCGATGACTCGTCCACTTGACGAGATACACGGAGACTCACGCAGACTCGTCCAACTTGACGAGATACACGAAGATACACGAAGATACACGGAGACTCGTCCAACTTGACGAGATAAATAACACGATGATACACGGAGACTCGTCCACTTGACGAGATAAAACACGATGATACACGAAGACTCGTCCACTTGACGAGATAAAACACGATGTCTCTTCGTTGTATTCGGAAGCGACGTCACTCGAAAATTTTCCAAATTCTTGATGGTTGAATTCTTGATGGCTTGATCCGGCTGTCGGAGGACCACAAAATTGTTGGGGTCAATAATACCAACTCTTCAATGGACTGTATTTTATTTTCGGAAGTGGTGTAGTCGGACACAGGTCCGATACTACACTGTTATTTTCGAGCCGTGCCGTTCAACAATCCGGCACTATACTTCACATAAAAATAACACTTACAACTATTACATAGTTCAAGCTCGTTAAAAAACACAATCTGCCTGTAATAGGCCCTAAATTTGTAGGCGGAGTCACAGAAGTAATAATAATACTCAAAAAATATACACAGTATGACGTCATTGCGGCTTCATAGCTCGCGTGCGTCGCAACTCTCAAATTTTAATTAAAACACAAGTAAATGACTTAATATATACAGGAACACTTTGTATAAATCAAACTCAAATACGTAGACTCTTTATTGGTACAACTTACTCTGTTGTATATAGGGCGCTTATCCCTGTACATAAGAACGTGACGTCAATCGTCTTATAATCTGCTAACTATCTTATGTATAGCGCATAACTACTTGTAAAAATCATTATACTGTGAAGCTGTAATAAAAATAACCATAACTCGTAATACAAGTTCCTAATTACGACTGGTATACATAGAATACAAAACATGTTCTCAAATTGAATATTACAAACATATAAGGCTCCGATATCCTTATTTCTATACTCTAAACATAACCCTCTTTAATAATTAGAATAAAAACCCTTAAAATAACAAAAATAATATAAAAATATTCACCTAGTTGGGGTATCGCGACTATGCCTCACAACTAGTAATTTTTATTATGTATAATTTTCATAGTCATTCAATAAACAATAAAAGAAACTAACTAAACTAAGCTAAGACTCATCTGTCCTCAACAATACTGTTGTATAATAAATCGTCAATTCCTTTTAAATTATACGCGGGTGAAACCGCGGGGCACTGCCATAACCTCTAAACAGTACAAAAGACTTACGAAGTTTTATTTTCGTGACTGCTACACATGAGATTATTTTTCAAGAAGATGGATTAAACGACGTTGCGTTTTAAAAAAAATATAAAGTCAATCAAAAGTAACATTTTAACACATGAGTGCATTATATTGTCAGTACGTACTATTGAATATAAAGGGGTGCGACTTCAACCGCCGCGTGTAAACATTATACTTACAATTATTGTTTAGTAAGTAATTTTTGTTTACCATTTTAATAAAACAACATACAAGGTAAATTAATACATAAGTAAGGTAAGTAATTAACAAAAACATTAATGTAAGAAACGGGTCAAGTTCGACAGAAACCACTTTCGGGGTAGTCGTTGTCACCGTTAAAAGACTGAGATCTAACGGGTGCCAAGTTCCATAGGTGTTATTTTAATTATAGTAGTAGGAATGTACGTTCTCCAATTCATTTACAAAAGTATTTATTACTTTCTTTGATAATGGGATTACTAACTTGACAAGTTTTAATTGACTTGCCAAAATAACAAAATTTTTTGTAAATGATTTGAAGAACGTAAATGCCTAAAGCTATAATTAAATGAATGGCTATGAAGCGTGACTTTATTGTTTTATGTTGGTAAAATAATCTCATGTGTAGCAGTCACAAGAATAAAACTACGCAAGCCCTAACGACAAACGTCTATTGGCGCCGATGACTTATCGGTCGGTTATTGTCCCCCCCCCCGCCCCCCCGCGTCCCGCAAACCACAAGGAGAGCCGCGCTTACGCCGGAATGCGATACCTCATCCGCTCGGTAACTTCTATTAAAAACAATACGTTTTAAAATCAAGGGACAAATGAAATGAGTTTCCATATTTAAAAATTACATAATACCACTTACCAATTCCCTTTGCACTAATCTCACTATCGTCATCTCTGTCACAATCATTTGCCGTCTCACTCATACTGTGTCTGTCTCGCTGGTTGGTCCTATCAGTTACATTTGACTGCATTTCTCTGGAGTCAGTATTAATATCATCTTCAAATTTTATCCTTGACTTAAAATTAGGTTGTTTGTTTTCACATTTTAATTTCACACTTTTAACTTCTTCTGCACATTTAAAATTGTACTTGTTTTTATCTGGAACTTGCACACTGATTTCACTATTGGCATTGGTCTGAATGTCTCCACTGGCTGCGGGAACTTCATTGTCATCTTCATCACTCTCAAATAATATAGTCGCTTGTACTTCGCTGGGATCCACTTGTACAAGTGCTTCTATTCCTAAATCTTGAACATTGCTGTTACTGTGTCCCAGTTGTTCGCCCGGCTGCGCGTCCGGCTGCGCGTCCGGCTGCGCGTCCGGCTGTGCGTCCGGCTGTGCGTCCGTCCGGCTCGCCAGCTCCATCAGCTCATAATTGTCTATTGGTTCTTTCTTGAGATCGTTTCGTAGAACAATTGCTGTATAGGTAAAATCAGGTGTCACATCTTGTTCCATGAAACAGGTTCTGGTGTGCTCGCTGGGCTCGTTGGTCGCGCTGGTTGGCTGCTCATCTATAACCAGGCGATCGCTTTCTTCATGATAGTCGTCGCCATCCTCGTCATCTACTTCTATAGTTTCGATGTGCTTTTCTATTAATATCAAGTCGTCGTCTAGCTCTGCAACACACAAGTGCATGTGTACTCGTACATATTCCGGTTCTGCTCTGATCGCTTTATTATTCATACAGATTGGAAACAACACGTGGGCACAAGTAATACTAGTTCATAGAATTACATATAACAAAATCAATTTAAAAACCGTAAATAAAAAAAACTAAAACAGTAATGTAAACACAGTAAGAGTACAACACTCTGTTTCGGCAAGATACATTCACTTTGGCCACATGTCGTTTCCACACTGTATATAGGATTCGGGTTGAAAGCTCACCCGTGTCTGTGTGTTCACTTTGAGTGTGCGTGTGCGTGTGCGTGCGCGTGTGCGCGGCCGCCGCCGCCGGCTCGTTGTTCTCGATCATTTCACTCTGCAACATCTAAATTATAATATCGATTTGATGTTAATTAACGATGTTTTTGAAGATTCTCGAGTACACTTGACCCTATCACACTGATAATTTCTTAGCAACAATTTTTTTCCATGAGGTAGTAGATAGCGAGCCGAGCGCTAGGGAGAATGCACTATGTTTATGTCACGATGTTTTCCTTTACGATAGGTCAGGTTTACTGTAGAGTCCGACGAGCGACAACAACGTGCGGCGGTTCCAGTACTTAGCTCGCCCCCGCCCGCCCGCCGCCACTCACCTGTTCGAAGCACAGCGCGGGGAACACGTCCCCGCCCTTCACCATCTCCGCCCAAGATTTCATCGGCTGCGTCACCACATGAGGATACCTAAGAAACCATAACCGTATTTATAGTTGTACATGTCGACACTAGTCGGACTTAGAGTTCTGATTCTATTTAGGTTAGTTACCGTTTGGCGATACTGACGTGCAGCGGCGTCGGCATCATCGTCGAGTCCAGCTCGTTCCCCGCCCTGCTGTTCATCCAGTACGACAGCACCCGCCAGCGCGTCTGCGACTTTAACTCGAACCAGCGCCGCTGCAGCGTCACCAGCGACGCGATTAGGCCCCTGCGTCACAGAAAATCACTCTTCTTAACTATGACCAAGACACAGCTTTACAAGCAAACTTGTGATGAGCCTGGATCACCTTTCTTTGTATGCAATGTAGATGAGCGACCAGCGACGCGCCCTTACGTTGCGGTCGGCCGGCTCCTCCACACGGTACTCCTGCACGAGGTGGAACAGCGTGATCAGCGGCTGCAGCTGGTCGTACAGCCGGACGCTCTCCTGGTCGACTAGTATGCCGGCTCTCGAGTCTCCGTACATAAGCAAGAGGTCTGCGACGCGCCAGTCCGCACTCGTCAGGACGGTCGCTACGTTCGCATCACCGAGGCGGTCACCGCGCGACCGCAGCAGCCACAGTTTCCGCTTGACCATGTCACATATACTGGTCCACACGTGCCTCAGTGAGGATGTGGCAGAGCTAATCGGATCGACAGTTTGCCGCCGCCAGCCGCGCTCCGCCAACGCACTCGCCAGCTGCTCCGCCTCACGGCTCGGGCCGCGCCCGCGCCCGCACCGGCCGCTCCGGGCCAGGCAGTTCGCCACTTGCATCGTCCAAATCGGCACCTCTCCTGCTGCGCGTATTTGCTGCTTCGTCGCTGGTACGATAGTATTCCGATGTCCGATCTCTACTTCTCTCTTTCTGATCTGTAGTCAAACGCGAAACAGACGACAATACAATCTAGAGACTATCGGAAGGTACTTGATCCGGTCCAGGCCGGACGAGCTCGAACGACACTCACCGCATCATCAAAGAGCCAACGAAACTTGTAACAGAGCGCCGACATCTTCGCTCGCGTCACGTCCAGCCCGAGCTCGGCCGCGAGCTGCTCGTGCGCGGCCGCGCGACGTCTCTGCAACTAAATCAGAGACTTTGAAGGGGTTCATGTAGAATATATTCAAATTAAGATCTGAGAATGCACTACCCAGAGCTTTAAGCCATTGCTACCTAAAGCACATTCTGACGCTGGTTCATTATCAGATTTTTTAATGTTAATAAACAAGTTATTACTTTGAGAGGTGTTAATGAAATATCAAATTATTATCGAATGTGAGTAACATTTTTTAATTTTTAACACATATCATTTAGCAACATGTCAAACAGAAAATGAGCAACGTTCCTTCATCTTGTTTTTCTCAACTGGTTTTTTCTAACTCCATTCTCTAACACCTCCCGGTGATAGAGATAATATTAAATTTATATCATTACTAGCGGTGCCTAAGTGACAGTAAAAGCGCACTACAGCATTTAGCTCGATGCGCCTCTGGCCTCAGAGGTATTTCGGTAGCTCACAGCTTACTAAGTAAAATAGATGATTTACTTTGTACCGGAGTGGATCTGAAATTGCAATGGGTACCAGCACATATTGGTTTACAGGGTAACGAAAAGGCAGATAAACTTGCTAAATTAGGTATTGTAAGTGGAAAAATTATTAATATATTACCAGATTATTCAGAACTATTACCAAAATTTAAAGAAATTTGTTTTAGTGACTGGAAAACATATTTTGACGTAAGATCATGTGAGAAAGGAATCTGGTATAGGACTTTACAGTGTGAGCCTCCTCGTATACCCTGGTGTGCTACGACAAAGTTAGGTAGGTAATTAATTTCTGTTGCACATTGGTTGAGATCCGGACATATTCCATCAAACAAATATAAATATATGTTAAAATTAAAACAATCACCACTTTGTGACGTATGTCAAAAAGTGGATGACGTTTATCATGTTCTGATGGAGTATGTCAGGTTCGAGTCAGTTAGGCAGAGTTTAATGAATGCCTTTTGTTTGAACAAACTAGACGTTGGCATGTATAATAAAATATTGGGTGATACGTCCACTGAGGAGGCGGCTAGTCTGTTCAAATCAATTGCTCATTATTATTAAATGTATAATTATGTTACGTATGTCCAAATATTAGGGTTACGCTACGATGAGGCTGACATATGCGAATTGCATAAAAGCCTCTAAAAATTTAGAATTAAAAAAAAAAAAGATAGACACCGTATTGCTTTAAATAGAGAAATCGACCAAATTTATTTTGTATTTTCTCTAACATAAGAATATATTTGGCTTCATTTGGGTTCCAAATGATTGAATTCGATTCTAATCGACTTCAAACCAGAGCATTATATAAGACTTTCAATTCAGTAATACTATTTATATCTTTTGAATAACATTGTCTTATGTTAAAGCCGAGTGTCTTGAAAGCTTTTTTACAAATTTCAACTATGTGATCGCGAAATCTCAATTCTGGTACCATTACAACACCAAGATCCCGCACTTGCCTTTCACGTTGCAACGTGAAATTATTCATATTATATGGATATAGCAGTGGGCTGCGTTTCCGCGAATACGTCATAACGCTACACTTTTCTAAATTGAAATATAATTTATTACTATTGCCCCATTCAGCTACTCTGTCAATAGCACTCTGGAGTACTTCACAATCAGATAAATTTTTAATTGATAGGAAAATCTTAATATCATCTGCAAAGAGCAAACATTGTGCATTATTTATAACGTTGGGAAGATCATTAATGAAAATTATAAACAGCAGGGGTCCTAGATTACTACCCTGACTTATACCAGAGTATGTTAAATAAGCCTCAGAAGTATAACCAGAGTATTCAACATATTGTCTGCGTCCCCTTAGGTAATTTGAGAAGAAAACCAAGAGAGACAAATGTGGTGTAAAACCAAACCTAGCAAATTTTGTTAATAGCACATCGTTGTCCACGGTATCGAAAGCTTTCCGAAAATCGAAGTATGCCGTATCCAACTGCCCCTCAACGTCCACAACTGGCGCCACGTGATTAACAAATGACATCAGATTACTGTCCGTACTGCGACCCGGTCGAAAACCGTGTTGATAGTCCGACAATCGCGCTCGGATTTGTGCATAAAGATAACAATGTAAGACTGATTCAAAAACCTTAGCGAAGGCTGACAGTATGGCAATTGGTCTATACCCACTAATTTCAAACCCTGCACCTTTTTTAGGTACTGGGATAACCCGTGTAATCTTCCATTCCTCAGGAAAATAACAATTCTCTAGACATAGATTTAAAATGTGCAATAACGGGTGTGCAAATACTGTGCGACAATCTCTAATTAAATAAGGTGGAATCCCATCGGGACCAGCCCGAAAACTTAGGCTTAAGACGTGAGAGCGCAGCCTTCACGTCCCCAAGTGCGAGCTGCGACACATGGACCCAAGCTGCGTCCGCGCCGTTCGCACCTACACGTTCTGCCTCCAGCGGGTCCAGTCTGGGAGCGTCTATACACTGAGTGGAAGTATTCTGCAAATCGATGTGCACATTCTTCATCTTTTAATGCCTCGCCTCTGTCTACCAAGCGCATGTTACTACGTGACCTGCGTTTAGCTTTAATTAGGTTCCAGAATGATTTTGGGTCTTTAACAATATTCAAGTGAACAATTTCAGTATTTATTCTGATACGATTCAAGTGCGAGTGAAATTTTAAACTTTATTTGAGTTCGATAGAAAGAGAACATATCGTAGTCACATTTTTGATTACTTAATTTGTACAATTTATGAAATTTCCACTTTTTCCTAATATCAGATATTAAATCATGAGAATACCATATCGGGTAACTATATTTCGAGGAACTGTATCCATGTTTCTTTACTGGTATACATTCGTTTATGACGCCATTGACTAATTTATAAAAGTGTTTTAAAGCATAATTTGGATCTTTAATCGTATAAAGCTGTTCCCAGTTTATACTTGCAAGGGCGTTGTATAAAATTAATAAATTAGCTTTGCTGAAATTCCACTGAGACCTCGTACACAAGTTATTAGCGAACGCAACTCCCGACGAGTCAGCGTCCGTCACCGTTACTCTGCGTTGGTTTACACTGATCACTACGCGCGCAGCAAGTGGAGGGTGATGAGGATCTACACACACTAGCGAATCTTCTGCCTCGCGAGCCGTCATTTCACAATTGGAAAAAGTTGTTAAGATCAAATCCAGTGTTCGATTGTTAAGATTTAAAACAGTATTAATCTGACGAAACTCACAGAAAGATAAACAATATTCATAATAATTCCATACCTCGGTCGCACAAGATGTCATGTTAAAATCACCGATAACTATTACATTATTGCATCGAATACAAACACTTTCTAATAAATAAAATAAATGCATGTATTCAGAAGTTGTACATTTTGGAGGTATGTAAACAACACAGCACAAAAATAAAAATTTACTTCCTAAATGTACCGTCGCACATACTAGTTCAAATAACGCACTGCCTACATTGTGTTCAGGAGGTAGCGGAATTTGTTGCAGAATGTAATTATGTGATGCAATTAATATTACACCACCTTGCTTACGCCCATCAGCTCGATCACATCTTACAGCAGTGTATCCCAATGGAATAAACTCTCCGTCCTGCAAAGATTCATTGAGTCCAGTCTCTGTTAACGCATATATATCGTAGGTTGATTCCAACAGGGAACTAAATAATTTGTTAGTTTTTGTACGCAACCCTCGAACATTCTGGTAATTTAACATTACGGTTACCTTATTTAAATTGCTTTTGTTCACTTTTTTTTGAGGGACGAAACCACTTCCATTCACTAAAGCGAATGTTGATAGGCCAAACTTCCTCATTACATAGCTTGTCATAGAGTGACTCAGGAACTCCGATAAAAAAGGATGAATAGTCCCGTTTGGTTTTGGGTATAATTTTTTCTACCTTAACATCGGTGGTACTACAAATAAATGAAACATGTTCACTAATGTCACTTTCCAATGTCTCTGGGTGCAGGGACCATATATGCAAAAACTTTTTCTTCTCAACAACAAGAATCTTGCTTACGTCAGCATTTCCACCTTTATGTATTTCATGCACGTAATCTCTCTTTACTTTCTTTTTATTCTTAACTATAGTCCACTCACTATCACTATTTTGATTTTTTACCCCTTGCGAAATTTCTGTAATATCCGCATCTATAGAACGCTGGCGCTCATGCACAATTGGTGCAGCCTTAAGTTTCGCTTGCTCGATTGTTTTGCGCGAGCGCACGATCTCCTTATCTTGCTCAGTTGTAGCAGATACTTTGGATATTATCTGGTTCTCGCTTCCACTAGTAGGAATTAGTATAGTTGAGGTGTACTCTGCGCTCTCTTTCTGCGGTATACATATAGTTGCTGTTAACTTTTCAACTTTCGCTAGTATTTCTTCGACAACCCTCTTTTGGTCATTAATTACAACCGAAAAACTCTGTAGTAATTGATGTTGTTCTTGAATTTTGATGTTTTGAGCCTCTATGAGTGCAGACTGAGACGTGATCTTAGTACTCATTGCTGTAATTTTCCTATAAATGTCACTTAACGATATTTCTTGACTACTTTTCGACATCTTTTTAATAAATACTTTTAACACTTCAACACGACGTTCGTTCAGACCGACCGCTTGAGACCGATTTGGATATGGATTCCATAATCACATCGACACGATTCTCCGACATATATTATCTTATTTAAAACGACGTGTTGGTAGAGGAAGCCAGTCCTTGTAAAACAATGTAATAAAATGGTTCAAAAAAAAAAAAAATTGCAATACATGTTGAACAAACGTTCAAAGACCTATGTGTCGTATTAGGCTAACTGACCTGTGAACAGACCATGCTTAATGCACCAAAACATATGGATGCTAATTTAGAAGCCTATTCAATGTAATATTTGAGATTAAAAAATACTGTGGTGCATGAAGTGCTAAGTAGATTTTTGTTATAAATTAAAGATATAAAAAGGGATTCAAAATCTATAGTAATGTTATATCCGTGGGTAATAAGATGCCGTAGTGACACTCAAAAGTAATTTATTCGTACTCAGCTAGTACAAATTAAAATAAATAAAAAAACAATAACAGAACAAAACAAACGCATAAATCGTCCACCGAATATTCTCACAGAATAACCCTGGTAAGCACTTGCAGAATAACACTGTTTGTTTCTCTCTTATTTCGCTTCTTGTTGTCGCTTCGCTTTCGAATTTATAACTGCCGCGTCTCGCAACTCAGCTCCCTTATACATATATCTAAATAATTCGATCCCGAAATGTCTGGAAGTTCCCGGAACTCTTAACATCTTGTAAATAACTTACGTCAACGCTTTTTAAAACGAGGGGAACGTTAATTTATAGCCCATTGTTTGCTGACAGTTTTAGCGATAAGACTTTCTATGTGTGTGTTGCTGAACCTAAGACTATACGTCACACGACTGCACTATGATAAATACACGATCTTTCTGGACGCTCCTGGAAATTTCGAGAAAGGTGATTTTTTCTATTTTCTTTATGTTCAAGTCGTAACAGTAATATAATAAAGCGGAAGAGTTTTTTTGTTTGTTTGTTTGTGTTTTTAACCACGCTAATCTCTGGAACGACCAATCGGATTCGAAAAATTATTTTTGTGTATGATTGCAGATTCACATAGAATTAGGCTAGGCCTCTCAGCCAGTCTTAAATATTGATTTTTGTTAAGTAATTCGGACGATCCGAACCCGAACTGCTTTATCCGTATGTGCTGGCGTAATGATTAGTGATACGTAAATACAATGTTCTACAAAAATATTGTTCCTTAGTACATCTAAAAAATACTATATGCCTATCTCTTATACATAGCCACAATAAAGTATTTTGTAAAAAAATATATTTAAAATTTATTTGTGAGCATTATTATTAGGCATGGCATATTAAATCTTACGAACAAACCTTACAAAAAAAAATCCTATATTACTTTTACTAACAATTTGTATCACTAAACCATCAGTGTAACCCCACATCACCCCAACTCTGGAGTAACAAAGCATGGTGGGAGGGTACTTCGGGCCCGCTTGGTCAGCAACCACCCTCAAGGTGAAAGTATGTCGCCAGCACTCCCGCGTGTGCTTCGCCGATTAACCCTTGTGAACCAGTTCCTCTACTCCAGGGCTAGTCCAAACCATTGTGGTGGAAGGGACTTTCTGTTAGTGAAAGTAACCTAGCAGTAAGCATGTTTTTAAATTTAGTTAGTTAAGTTATACATTATAAATTCTCACTTAGTTGTAGTACTTAGCTGCTCCTATATAAGTCAGCTATTTTTTTGTAGCAATTTTCTTAATCCTATACTCTTTTCTTAATACAAATACCCACTCAAAGAAGTTGCGGACCAAGAATCGGCAGTTGTAATGTTTTAGTGTTAGAGATAATGTAAAATTAAACTAAGTCCACACTCCACTCTTGTCTATGGCTATAGATGTATTGGTGCGAACGAGCCGTGTGAGTAGTGACGCATAACCCTGGCTGTCCGATAAAAATATTGTCTATACTGAAGTATTGTAAATCATCAATCAGCAATTTCTTTTAAATTCTACGTGGGTGAAGCCACGACTACAGCTTGTCTATACATATAATAAAATTGAAGTGTCTGTCTGTAATATCAAAAAAACAGGCTAAATGCATATGGAAGTACATAAGGAACTTATAAGAAAAACACATTATTAAAATTTTTGACTGCCTGTTTGTTCCAGGTAATCTCCTAAACAGTTGGACCGATTTTGACAGGACTTTCACTGGCAGATAGCTGAAGTTATAAGGAGTACTTAGGCTACTTTAATTTAAGAAAAGT
Source organism: Saturnia pavonia (assembly GCA_947532125.1). Taxonomy (NCBI): domain Eukaryota; kingdom Metazoa; phylum Arthropoda; class Insecta; order Lepidoptera; family Saturniidae; genus Saturnia; species Saturnia pavonia. The sequence goes on from OX383921.1 coordinate 9,944,425, forward strand.
AATTAAGGTTCCATGTATATAGGATAATAAGCCCTTTTAGTAGTCATGTGAGCAGAGTGGCAGTTGAAAATCTGTCGCCGAACACCAAAAGGTGTGTAGTATTGTAGCTAAAAATAATGTTATGATAAACAAAGATAAAATTAATGATGTTTGTGAGTTGCTAGAAAAACATTATGGGTTGCAGTGGGAAAGTCACCAAGAACTAGAATATTACAAAAATATTTTAATGATAATGTAGTTCAAGATCCTTCTGCCGTTGATTCAAATATTATGGTTTAGTATTTTATTTGAATAAAATAATTGTATAATAACAAAGACTGTAAATAATAAGAAAAAAATTTATAATGATGATTTTTTTAACATACACACATCAAAAAAGTTTGCAAACGGTTAGAAATTTTCACATTTTTTGGAACACTACAATTTAAAAATAATTTCTTTGGTATTGAATCTTTGTTTGAACATTTGGTGAAATCGCGGCCCTTTTCTTTGGCGAAACACGGATCAGCACACACCCGGATAACCGACGTGTCCGTGTCTGGCGAAAGCCTGGAGATTTAGGGGCAAAGAATTTTTAATGTGTATCTGATGGTCTGGCTGACCCATTAGCAACAGTTGATGAATATAACAGTGAGGTGCAAATTAGCTTAGATCCAAAGCTATGAAAAGCAAACATGCTTCGATCCAATGTTAAAATGCTAAGACGCCTTAGTCCTATACTATTTTTGAATTATTAAGGAATTTATGTTGTTTTATTTTATTGTAGTTTATGTTGTTTCAATCGTAAGTTCTAATTAATGCATCTATACAAAAATCTTGCAATTATATCCATTTCTTACACCATAGCAGAAAATCTAAAATATCTGAATTTTGATGTTTTGTGACTGAAGCGGTTTTGCTTTTATACCCCTCATATAGAAGTGACAAAAGAAATTGGGTTTAACATAGATTTTTTGTACAAAATATTAAACAAATTAAAGTATTACAGTTAAAGTATCATCATATTTAGATGATATAAACAATTAAACTACCAACTTGTTAAGCTCTTTAATAGCTTGTAAAAACAGAATGTTAATTCACACTGGACAATAGCTTGTCCCTACAACATGCTTAAGAAAACACTTACATACTGAGCTAAGCATTTAGCCATTTATCCTACAACTATAATATAAATTGTCTAACCTGCGAGTGAGTGAGAGAGATGACAGGCATGTACAGGATTTCATACTTTATATAAGCTTCAGCAAACTTTTGAATAGTACAGTTCTTATAAATTGATTTCTCCCAAATATTATTTCTCCTTTTAGATTCTTTTGATGTATTCGACATTTTGTTGTACTGCTTCCTAGAACAGAAAATGTTTGTACAATGTGATAATTGAAAACCAGGTAATTTATGATAGACCACATACCTTTTACTATGAAGCATTTGAATATATAGACATTCATATAATGTTATTAATACATGGGAAATATTATTAACAATGGCAATTCCGAATTCTGAAATAAGGGGTATAAAAGCAAAGATACCACTGTTCATAATCGGTGTATATCCAGTCATCAACTGACTGAAACCTAGAAAATATTATCATTGATTTCTGAAAAGTTTGATGACTGCAGCTCCTTTATTCTCGGTTATCGAGATGAGATAATGGCTTGGTCTTGTTCGGCAAGTACCATTTAGGGGCCACAGTAATTGCCTTTCTCGCCATTGTCATTGTATACATCTCTGAAACGGCAACAGGCATATCGCAACAAACTCTGATGTAGTGTAGTTAACTCATTTGGACGAGTAAACTCAAAAAGCACACAAACTATTCTCAAACAATAATGTAGTACTGGAAGTATTATTTTACGCATTACCCTTGAGGTAGGCCAGGCCAGGAGAGTAGAGTGCAGGCTAAAGGGTAAGCCGAACATTCAACAATACGACTCACAAATATAATATTGATATGTGAAAACAACTCACCGATTCGGGACAAAGCATATAATTAAGCCATGAACACATCACCCTTGCGACGACTGTTATTATATACGACTATATCATAGGTCATGAGAGTCAAGACCATCAAAAAGACACGTCAATGATACAATAAACTAAAAACCTGAGTTAGAGAATGTCTCGTGTCTCGACACACTGATGAATGATGACCTAAGCTGTTTTCGTAAAACTTTCACAGATCGCTTAATTAAATATAACATGGGTTAAAAATGTAATCATGAAATTAGTACAGAAAATAAATATAAAATCACACATCGCATACTTAAAATATTAAATTTTACACTCAATAAATTAAATAAATACCGAAGTACAGTAAACAAGTCAACAAATGTACTCTGCAGTGTTGCTAGAACTCCTGATTCAAAAGTTAGGTTTCGTTTACTGAAAAGTTACATTCTTCCTGCAAAAGTTACATATTTTCTATTTTATTACAAAACTAACTGTGCCTCGCGGTTTCACTTGCATATAATTAGAAAGAAATGCCTGACTGATGATTTATAATTCTTCAGTATAATCAATATTTTTATCGTGCGGCCAGGGTTATGTGTAGTAACTCACACGGTTCGTATGCGCTACTACACCTGTAGTCATAGTCCCGAGAGGAGTGTTGAATTATTTTAATTTTACATTATCTTCGAAGCTATTCGTCCAAATAACATGCTATAAAGGGCAGAGTTTATCAACAGAAAATTGTCCTGATGATGAAGCAATGATGGCTCAGTGGTAGCGTGTACGACTTCGCGTCGATTGACGTGAATTCGAATTCATGAGCTCAGGATCATGAGCTTTCGGTGAAGGAAAACATCGTAAGGAAACCATAGCATGGTGGTAGGGCTTTTTCTAATGCACGCCTGGCTAGCTACCACCCTCAAGTTGAAAATCTGTCGCCAAGCTGTAATAGGCGTATTCCGGCAGCTGCACTTGAGAGTCAGTCTTCCACTAATTAGGTTTAACGTGTTATCATCTTGAGTCATATCGTCACTTAATATCAGGTGAGATTGTGGCCACTATGACACAACCTATAACGATAAAAAAGAAGTAACTTTCATTCGTAAGGATCAATATGGTATGCCTAATAATAATGATAATAAATCAATTTTCAATAAAATTTTCTCACAAAATACCTTATTGCGGATTATGTATAGGCATATGGTCTCGCCGACTTCTTTTTAGATGAACTAAGGAGCAATATTTTTGGAGAACACTGTATAACGTATCACGAACCATTACGCCAGCGCACGCCAATAAAGCAGTTAGGGTGCGCTGTTTGTTCCGAAGTCAAAAGGAATCCTTATAGTTTCAGTATATCCGTCTGTCTGTCCGTGGCTTAGCTCAAAGATTCTTAGTACTAGAAAGGTGTGATTTGGTATAGGTATACACATTAATAAACAGAAAAAGTGGCAAATTAAAATATTGAAAAAAAAATTGTCTACGGTATCTCCCCTATACGTAAAGAGGGAACGATTTTTTTCTCTCGTCTATCCCATCGTATGGGGTATCGTTAAATAGGTCGTTCAAAAATATTGTGTGTCCGTGAAAATTATTTTTCGATTCTGGGTTCGGTTTTCGAAATATTAACCTTTAAATGCTAATTTTTATCACAGTCAAGTGACCCCACCCCCTGCCAGCAAAATGGTTGTTTTTGTTTGTGTGAAAAATTCATGGTAGTAGTATATATAATGAAGTTAAAAGGAAAACGATCAGCGATAAAGCGGAAGAGTTAGACTACTAATTAAAATTAGAGATCAATAAAATTTCCGTATTTTTTAAAATTATTTTAAAAAGTTTTCGACCCAATACTAGAGGAAATTCGGCTTAACATTCAATATTAATACCAAAGAACAGATTCTAAAGAGCCTCGAAATTATAGGTTATTATAGGCGGATTATATAATAAGAAAAACGGTTTAAATAAAATTATTAATGTATTTTTTTTATAATTTTTCATAAAGACATAGTATGAAGTTTATATAACTATTAGATGAAAAAGTTAACCCTGACGTTCTGAAATTATTTTAATTTACACAGAAATGTTGAAAAAAACCAAACATCAAAAAAATCTATTCTATAAAAGCAGTGCCAGCAAACGTTGTTCTGCCCTTTTCGGCAGTTAGAAGTCGTTCAGAAGTTATAGAATCACTAACAGACGCACATAAGATATTTATATAAGATTATAAAGCTCAACAGTTTATTTGATGAACGCACTAATCTCTGAAATTACCAGTCCACCAGTATTGAAGAAGATTATGGACTAATAACATCACGCTATATCTCTTAGAAGCGAATTAATTACCATACAAAGTATAGTTAAGAAAGTACGCTAAGCGAGGACGAAGTAAGAGTGCAGCTAAACTGTGGTTGTGAATTTTTTCGTTAGAGATGCAAGACGTTATGATTTTGTGTAGGTGGTACACAGAGTTTTATACATCAATAAACTTGTACGATAATTAGTTATTTTCTGAGAACAAAGTAAGCAGGGTAAGCTCTAACAATATAAAGATTTAACTCGAAAGTTTTTAATATGTCATTTTGACATAAACAATTTTTCTTCCTTAACTGTTAACATTATCAAATTTAGTTTGATTAAAAAACTCAATATGCCTAATAATAACGAAATTTGCTATAATTACTGGAGTTACATGTTACATTAGAAGATCAACAGTTACGAAAAATGTAATAATTGTGACCATCTGGTAACACTGTTACTCTTGATAGGGATGATCGATAATGTCGATATTCATCAATATGAGCTTGAAAATAACAATGTTTTTCCACGTTGATGTTTTATTATTTTTATTTTATTCGGTATATAAATATGAACTTTCCGAGATGAATATCGATGTTTTCTAATATCACTCATCCCAACTCTATAAATATTATCTATATCTATCTATACTAATATAATAAAGCGGAAGAGTATTTGTTTGTTTGTTTAAACACGCTGATCTCTGGAACTACCAGTCGGATTCGAAAAAATATTCTTGTATATGATTGCCAGATTCACGTGGAATAGTATAGGCTATCTAGAATTAGGCAAACCTCTCAGCTAGCCTTAAATATTGATTATTATTGAAACCGCGCACCCGAACTGATATCCACGTGCGTAGGCGTAATGGTTAGTGATACGTAAGTACAATGTTCTACAAAAATATTGCTCTTTAGTACATCTATATGCCTGATACTATATGCATATCTCTTATAAATAAGCCACAATAAGGTTTTTTTATTTGTTAAGTTTGATAAGTGATATATGAGCATTATTATTAGGCATGGCATATTAATCCTTACGAACGAAAGTTACTTCATAATCAAGACAAATTTAGGAAGATAAACTTTGCCTTTTATAATATTTTATTGGGACGAGTAGTTTAGAATTAATGTAAAATTAAAATAATAGGCTCGGGCATACGACTATAGATGTAGTGGTGCGAACGAGCCGTGTGAGTGCGTGGGTTGTGACGGATAACTCTAGCCGACCGACCTAAATCATCAATCAGCGATTTCTTTTACAGTAGTCACACTGTCAAACTACTGAGCTTATAATATTGCACGTATCCTATTTATTTGCACTCCAAAATACAATTTAAACAAACTCACAAATCGCTCTTCGAATATACTTACTGTTTCTTCCTCTATAGTACTCTTGTAGCACTGGTCTCAAACCTACTCGTTTTTCGGTATTTCTACCGATATGGGCTCTGTCATACCGAAATATCAAAATGAAACGATTTTTTCACGGTTTCAGAAAATACATGGAAATTATTTCGATTTTTCTACCGATTTTATACGATGAGTAGTCTTGTAGATGTATTCTTTTATATCGCTTGTTCTTTTTAAAGAACTTAGAATGTTGTTTTGCAAAACTTGCAACGGTTTAATGTTTGGTTTCGACATGAACGCGAAAACAGGGCAAGCGTATGTGATAATCGGTCGGACGCATGTCTTGTATAATGTAAGCTTTTATGTCTGAGTGACATTTTGCTTACCGAGCATAGCACAGCATGCAAGCGACCCACGACCATGACGGCCCTGTCTCGGACTATACTGACATGTAGCTTGAAAGATAACTTATAGTCGAGAGTAACGACTAGATATATCGTCTGGGTGACCCAGAGGATAGTGGTTTGGTACAGTCTTAGTGGCTTGATTACTTTTTCCACGGAAAGGGGTCAAAGATTATTGCGACATTTTTAACAGGGTTAATTGCTATTCTGCATTTACGGTACCATACACCAAGTAGGTCTATGGCACGTTAGACGAGACATTTGAGGTTGGTTCTGTTCCTATTAGAGCTATAGATAACTGTATCATCAGCGTACAGTCCTACCTCTACTCCCGGGAGTCGAGGTAGGTCGCTGATGTACAGATTGAAAAGGCAAGGCGCTATGATGGAGCCTTGCGGAACACCGGAGCGTATCGGTTGTAAAGAGGAGAGTTCGCCTTCCACCCGGTAGCAGAAAGTACGATTAGTGAGGAAATCGCGGATGATATGAACTAACCTATCCGGTACTTGTGACTGGTGTAGCTTGTGGACTAGTTTGCCAGCCAGACCTTATCAAAGGCCTTTGTCACGTCGAAAAAGATCGTAAGTATAAGGTATGGGGCTATCTTACTTTTCGACAAGTTATGTGTGATGTGCTACAAGGCAGTGCAATTGGTTCGTACAAGAGTGTTTGGCTCGGAAACCAAAGTGCTCTGGCGGGTAAAGATTTTTGTCTTCGATGACAGTCTTGAGTCGGTTTAGAAGGAGCCGCTCATAAATTTTATCTAACGTTTTGGGTAAGCTAATAGGGCGATAGCTATCGTGAAGCGTAGCTTTCATGCCGGGTTGGTGTATACCTATCACTATGGCCCTTTTCCAGTCTGCTGGCAAATGGCAGTGGGCGATGGCTACAATGAAGATGCAGACCAAGAAAGCTATGATTTGTGCGGGTAGAAGTTTCAGAACTTCATTCCTGATACCTACGGGACCGGGTGCTTTTTTAGGCTATAGGCCTTTAATGATGGAGTAGACCTTCTCAGGTGTAACCCGGGGTTAGTGTATCTACCGGGGGGATCGCGGCTAGTGACTGTACCGAGGTCTCAATAGCGTCGATATGTTCAGCGTTCTCGCTGTTTGGAGAGCACTGGCTCTAGCTCTGGACTATAGACACTAGAATGACTATGTATTAAGTCATTAAATTACATAGTCAACTGTAATTACTTTAGCATCTTAGCTTTTGGCATCTTACTACAGCAGTAACTTGAAAATTCAGTTGGTATAAAGATATCCATATTGACGTTATTGACCCTTTACCGCCAATATTTTTATCAAAATTATGTCAGAGTTAAGACATTTCCCACACGATTATTATATTTGACGGATGTTAAATTTACGTCACAGTTATATTGTAATGATTGTTTATCATTAATTTTTATATTTTAATTACATATATTCATTTTACCTTATTTGTTTACTCATTACGACATTTATTGTATTTTCGGTCGCTTTCCGAAGGCATCCTTAGATGCCTAATAGGTCATTTATTATATTTACATATTGTATGACAAACTTCGTATAAGTTGCAATACTTATATATAAATAAGAAGACCGTATACAAAGACAGTATTTAACCTAACCTAACCTAAGCCAAATAATCTAGCTAGAAAATTATGACAATGGTGCGAAGAAAAGCAAATATAGGTTTATGCATCTTACATTAGTTCAAAGGAAAACACCATCGCAGATCTAGAATCTAGACGGATTAACTCCGAAATTCAATGGAAGCTGTGCGATATAGCCTTCAAGAAGATTATTGCTAAGCTTGGTGAACTCCAGATTGATCTGTTTCCAAATAGATCTAATGCTAATTGTCACAATTTTACATCATGGCTCTCTCATCCAGATGCGTGCTTTCACTGTTAAATGGCATGTAAATTTATTTTATGAATTACTTACATTCGCATTGATAAGTAGAATGTTATAGAAAATAAAAAGGGGAAAAACGTTAGGTATTGTTGTAGTCTTATGGTGGCCATCACAACAATGGTATCCATTATTCGCTTCTATGGTTATATCGGAAAAAAATAATTCTGAAACCATGTCATGTCTTTTTGTTGTCTTCCCTTCATCCACATCCTTTACACATGAGTCTTACACTGATTGCGGACACATTATCAGGAGGGCGTTTCTGAGAAGAGAGATATCACTCCCTTCAATTGACATAGTGCTGGCTTTCTTTTCAATCAAAACAAGGAAGTAAGATGAGAGTGCTTTAAATCAGTGGATTCACTTCTATTGGAGTCAAGATGTGGATCCTCTATTAGGCTCGGTTCCCTTGGTGATATCATTTTTAACTTCTAAATTTGACGATGGATCAAGCTCTCTTAATAATATTAGGTCAGTAGTATCTTTAATTTTAGGATCTCACGTTGGTAAAGGTTTTTAGGAGTATTTTTAAATTTAGTTTTGAGCTATATATCTAATCTATGTCCTAAGGATAGTCTTAGTTTAGAACTCTTAACTAAAAGGTTAGTTACTATATTAGCCCTGGTATCGGTTCACAGAATTCAAACCTTATCTCTCATTTGTGCAGACAACATTTTTATCAATGAAGATAATATTAACATTAAAATTCCAGAAATTATCAAAACTTCTGCACCTGGTAGAACTCAACCTAATTTAATATTACCATTTTTTAAAGAGAATATCTGTATATCCCGCGACAACTCTTATGTATTATTTAGATATTACCAAAAGTGAAAGAGAAAGATTGTAAATCATTAATTATAACACTAAGAAAGCCCTACAATGCTGCCTCCGCTGCAACTGTTAGCAGGGGGATTAAGCAAATTTTAACCAGTTGTGGAATAGATACTTCTAAATTACATCACACAGCACCAGACATGCTTCTACTTCAAAGGCCTCCGAAGGAGGTATTAATGTTGAGGTTATATGGAAACCTGCAGGTTGAATCACAAATTTCTCAACCTTTTCTCGGTTTTATAAGAGACTAATTATTAGTGATCTTAAAGCTTTTGCTCAAGCTGCGTGCTCTATAGATAGAAGCTCTTAACAAAATTTAGTACTAATATCTAAGGTCTAGAATTAATAAAAATGTCTATTTTAGGTTTATTGCCTTGCAGTACAAGTTCATTAATGACTTAAGTCGATTAAAGGTGGACTAAGTTTTAGAATTTAGGGAAATAGATAGATAAAATGATATGACATATATATTAGCTGAAATTTAAAACAGTAATAATATTCCGGTTCAGCAAGCTTTGCTCTATGTTTATATCAGTTTAATATAATGTTAGTAATACAACTGATTCTTATGATCAACCAAAATACTAAATTGTAATAATGTTCACAAATTAGAGTGATTATCAACACACCTTACTTCTTTGAACATCTATGGATAGTAACGATTAGAAAATATAAAAAATGTTTAGTAAGTCGGCTCTTGGTCTTACGTTTTCTTGATATCATCGGTTAATAAATTAAATTGTTATAACCTGAAGACTGTATTGCATAGGAATTTGCATTAATGAAAAATGCCTGGAAGAAAGTAAACGGATATTCCCCTGTACGTATTCCTTTGCTCGAAAAAAGAATGCCGGTCATTCACAGAAAACTAGGGAATACCGTCAGGTGAGATGATAATGTACGCGTCCCAGAAACCTGGAGGGAATGACGCTTTTGAATAAAATTTACAGCGTAGACGTATGGCAGAATATCGTTTGACCGAAAGTAGTGAAAAACGTGAGGCACGGCTGACTGCACGGCGCGGAAATCAAAAACCATAGAAAGATATACCTCTCTAACGAGAGCTCAGAGACATTCACAGGGTGAAGTAATACTGAGTACTGACTGCGAGTCTCACGCTGCTTCTCAGGAGTCAGGGACATTCACAAAGTGCGATGCGCGCTTAAATCGCCCATTTTGAATTTCAATACAATTATACGAGTATATCTGTTTTTTATTACGGTTTTTCATACACGAAATCCCACGTGGACAGAGTCATGAGCACAGCTAGTATTTAATAAATTTCATATAATTTTGAAATTTATTGTTCAACTTCTGGGAAATAATATAATTGACAATTGTAATCGTGTTTTAAATAAAGTGGGGTGCAGAGGTAAGTGCGGGGCCGCGGCAGTCGCGCTGCTGTAGGTTGTTTCACAGTTCACATTTCATACGATCGGACAGCTGGATTAATTACGTTTGCAACAAACTGAATCTCTAAGTTTTATAATTGTAAAGGAGACGCGACGCGAAGTCACGTCACGGATTTGCATAAATAATTTATTTTCAATATTGATAAATATTCTATCCGTATAATTAAATTAGAAATAACTAGAGTTCAGCGGCAGCGCTGAACTCTCGCCTTCAAGCATGTGGGTTTAAATCTGAATGCCATGCTTTCAGTTAAAAACCGTATCGACGCACAGGACACACGATATCGATGGTTGATGTTTTATTTTACTTTTCTCTCACATTCCCTGAACGAGTTTTCGTAAAAACAGTTGAGATACAAAAAATGTATTTTTTAAAGATTTATAGAAATATTGATATTTTTTATAGCCTATCAATTGAGAAATAACATAAGCTCTTCGTCACAAAATTACATTTAAATCGGTCAAGCAGTTCTTGTGTGACATACAAACAGACAGACAGGCACACTTTTTTTATTTCACATAATCAGTGCTCTTTACAATAGATGTGTATATCACGAAGTGGAGGCAAAAATTACATGCACAAACACTACTACAGAAATTTATTAATATAGATATAGTTAGTGTATTTTAATATTACCATAGGTATAATATGGCTGTACTGTTTTGGGTAGGTAATGTTTGGCCGTGTGCGATGTACCAATATTGAATTAAGAATCTGTAGAGAAGTATAGATATTTTTTTATCGTTGTAGGTTTGGGCGTAGTGACCACAATCTCACCTGATGTTAAGTAACGATGTGGCCCTAGATGATACCACGCTAAACCTAGTGGAAGACTGGCTCTCAACTGCACCTGCCGGAACAAACCTATTGTTGCTTGGCGACAGATTTTCAACTTAAGGGTGGTATTAGAAAAAAAACCTACCCCCATGCTATGGTTTCCTCACGATGTTTTCTTCACCGAAAGCTCAGACTTATTGTATGAATTCGAACTCACGTCAATCGACGCGAATTCGTACACACTACCACTGAGCCATCATTGCTTCAATTGCATCTATAGCGGAGTAAGTGGGCTATAAGAGCCCTGCGTGTACGTGGTTCCACTGCACCTCTCTGCTGGGTTACGAGCTCTAGGATGCTGATGCAAACACGCGCTGGCACACTGACACACCGGTCGGTCCAGCTTGGGGTTCAGTAGTAGCAAACTATCTATCACTGAGTGAAACAATTCTGATGTCTCCGATGTCCTTTATGAAGAGTGTTATGTGTAAAGGTGGTATGACGGGAGAGAAACACTGAGAACCTATGAATGAATATATATAGAATGTGCAGCCGTGAAGCTACCTAAATGTGCAGATTTGCTAAAAATTTGTGTTTATATAATTTAAATTACAAGTGAACGTCATCAGAGTTCTATTAACATCATGGACTCCCCCTTCCACCCTACCTCGCTTTCAACCAGCGCTTTCCCAGTACGCTATCAGATACTCACTAGCGGAACTGTTCGCGATCGCTAACATGCACGAATTAAACTGATAAGTGACGTCACGCGCACCTGAGCGCACCGCCCAACGCGCACCGCCTGCACTCCCCGCGGCGCCCGCTCTCACTCGTATATAAGGTGTGCGAGGGCGGGCGGTGAGGTACTTCTGCGGCGGCGACAGACCTACGGCGAAATCTACAGGTGAGTGAACACTACTTGCTGTACTTACGTGTTACTTAGTTACAACATTTAGGTACATTCTTGTGAAACTATGCGTATGAATATTATTTCTTATCAATTTATTTTTTTCAATGTGGTTGAAACATAGCTTTGAATCATAATTACATTAGATATTACAAATATTTAGGGTGGAAAAAACGAACGGGACATGGAGGAAAAGTACATTAAATATTAATGATAGCAAATTTTACTTTCCCTTGAAGGAAATATTCTTTTTTTAATGAGTATATCCACATTCATAGTTTAAAAAAAACTTAATAAAAATGACTTAAAAAAAACTGTAGCGGGAATTGAAGCTTAATCTGCACACTACGAGTTTACAAGAATTAATAATAAAACATTCATGAGAATGATTGGTTTGGAAAATTATAGTAACTCTAATTTTAATTTACGTTCGTTTGTGATTTTTTTTCAAGATCACGCGTTCCGATAATATGATGGTATAAGAATTATAGTGTAAAATGAGTATGTTGAAATCTTAAAAAGATACAAAGTGATTATATCAACTAACACTCCATATCGTAAGAAATTGTTTTTCAGTTTATACAAGAATCTTAATAGTACGTACGGATTAAATGCACTGGTATTTAAATAACGAATAAACTTCATGATGGTGTTAAACGTTAAAATTAAAGGGATTTATATTAGAAAAATCTTTTCCAAATCTAAAATGCGTTCTCCTTGCTCTATACCATTCAAGAACGTCCGTAGTTCAAATTGTTCTAAAAATATTTAATTGGAAATGTTATCAATAATAATATTGTTTAGTATTTACGTGTACTATAATAATTGTTTCGACAAAATCTTATGTTGAGCGCGTTGATGTCTTTTGCTTGTATATGCTCTGATAAAATTAACGGTCTAAATAAAGTTTAAAATAATAATTAATTAATATAGTGTATAGGGTGTTTTTAGTAACGATATTATTATAATGTTGTTACTGCCTTAGTAAAGTTTAATTCCGCAAATAATAATTATTGCTGTTGTATTGAAACGAAATCACAGTTGTGTGGTGAGGCTGCGGCTCCTTCAGCTTTAGCTTTTCATTTAAACCGTATTGAGTTAACCGTAACTGTACACTCTACCATGCCCTACGCAGTTATGTGAAATCCTCAGTGCAGGTAACTAGGCATATAGTTTTTCACTTACTATGTTGCGTCCTTACACGCTACAGTACATTAAGTCCAAATGAATATTATTTCACACCAGGCTCTTTTGTTTCGGATGAGAATATGTGAAAAACTCAAAGTTGGTAAAGCTAGGAATAAACCCGCCTTCGAGTGCAGCTGCGGGAACGTTACGATTACGTTACGTTACGATGTTACGAAATCTCACGATTAGTTTGTTAACAATAGGGCGGTAGCCAGCCAGTGCAGGCCGAGCGAGTATAATGCTTGACTACCATCCTTCATTAAAGGTTTTATTCACCGAAAGCTCATAGTGTAATGATTGAAGTAGAAGGTGAAGTGGTGTCCACATGTTCTATTACTAAGTCCGCTCGCCTTCATAAGTTTATTAGTAAATATTAAGAGTGAGTGCTGTGTCTTTGGGTATTTGACTGTATTGGAAATATGAACCTTATCGGTGTAATTATAATGATTATATATATTTTTTAATTTCTTATTAAAAACTCAAAAACATTGCATTATTTTTTAGTAAAACAAGAAGTAATACATTTTAAACTTCCGTCATGTGATCACAAACGCTCTATGATTGGCTGAATCTCTAATTACGTCACGCGCCAGTAGATGGTGATTGCGTAACGAGCGAATTCGGTTGATCCCTGTGCTTTAATTAGTTGTTAGCAACCATTATTTTCATTTTAAATAATAATGGAGACAAATTTTGTGTAAGCTGTCGTTAGTAGATATACCGTAAAGAAAAGTTAAGGCAATTATTATTGAATTATTCTATAAAAAGAATGCATGATTTTCCGCTGCGAAGCTTAGAAACATGAAAACAATACTGTGAGTATTTTTTTAGTAAAAATACTAATTATATAGTATTATATTAGTATTTAATATCTTACTTTTAAGCTAGTTATTAATATAGTTGTTCAAACTTATTAACTCGATATTAATTGTACTATTCCACCATTTGAGTTATTAAATAAATAATAACACAATTATTGCACCAATATAAGTTAAAAGTATAGAGAATGTCTTTTATATTTATTTATTCTAAGGATCATATAGTATAGTAAACAATGGATCCTTCATTTTATTCATCATTTTAAAATAAGATCAACTAAATAAAGCCTAATATATCAATTAAATATCTATATTTTAGGATATATTTACAACAAGAAGCAAATTTATCTAAAAACATAGCGAAGTTCTGATTTTCACCGTCTTATTCTGCGATCTGTAATAGAGGTGTATCAGGTTTGTTTATAAATCTGTCTCAAACTTCTCAATGTTGCTATGATAGTAAAAAATTATTGTATTTTTTTCTATGCCATTACGATGGCAAACAAGCGTGGGGCCCGCTTGATGGTAAGCGGTCACCGCTGCCTACGAAAAAAATTTATTAGTCGGCATACTATTATGTTCATGTTGTAAATATTGAAGATCTCAATGTCTAACCACAAACAATAAAAGTAGCAGCATATCCTATAAAGCACACATTTGTGTATCACGTAATTAATTTTGTGGTTTAATAACAGAAAATGTATTATTGTGTTATTAGTGTCTTATAACTAAATGATCCTCAAAGAAAAAAAAACACTCAGAGTGACCACCATATCATTAAGGTTTTTTAAGAGGTAGGTATTTCCAACCACTTTTTTCACATTTGGTTTTTTTTAACTCAACAATAACACGCAGTGGTTCATCGACACGGTGCGATGTTTACAAATGGAAGCGTTTGACATGTATTGCGATATTTTGATGTTTTTTTTTTAAATTCACAAAATTATGAAGAAAAACACTTATTGCTAGCATGATTATTTTATTATTTATTATAGCATTGTTGATCAGTTTTCATGGGTTTTCGAAAACAGTCATATACGCAACTGTTAACACGGAGCACACGAGTCGACGCGAACATTAAATTTGAACAAATCGGAAAATGTTTGTGACAGTACAGGTTTTTTTTTATTACTCTTTTTAAATATATCTTGTGGGAAATTAGGCTCAGTGATTATCTATACATATTATAAAAGTCAATGTCTCCTTGACTGTCCGTCCGTTTAAGTTCTTTTCACGCGAATAGCACTTAACCGATTTACATGTTTTTTTTTTTATTTTCATTCATAGCTATGTTATCTTGCCAGCTTATAGAACATATTTTATAAGATAAAGTAACATACGAAATAAGCAGTGACAATAATGGTGAATCAATTCGGAAAAAAGACGCAATTGGGGTGCTTAAATGACTTCCGCTGAGTAAACCATACAAGATATATCAAATTAATGTACTTGTACGGGCCAACCATACAAGTTTCTGCTGCGTTCGCTCGTTGCATCGCATTCTGAGTATATTGTTTTATAAAGTCATTGCATCAACATCGTTCAGACCGAGCAGCGGCGAACGCACTCATTAGCCTTATTATCATATATTTTATCATTAAATCAAGTTATAAAGTCTTCCGGTGTTTTGAATCATAATATAGCAATCAACAAGGTGTCCCGTACATTATTGTGGTCCTTCGAGCAAAGAACTTTATCATTTTGGACCTCGCGTGTGTATATTTGTGGTCCTTTGAGCAAAGAACTTTATCATTTTGGACCTCGCGTGCGTATCAGTTACGTATCAAGAGTACTGTATAACGCAAGTGAGGTAAACTATCATCAAGCTGTGCTGTGAACAAGAATTACAGTGCTATAAGAACTATCATCAAATTTCGAGTCCCGTCAACAAGCAAGGTTGCCACGGCTCGAACTAACATCATCAGCAATTTCCGGTCTAATCAAGTAAGATCGTTTCATTATATTATCAGAATTACCTATATCAATTAAATCAAAATGATGCACGTGGAAGACACCCTCGCGAACCAGCAACAATTGCTGGGGGCTATAGATAATTTATTTACAAACTTCAAAAAAGATTCCTCTGACAGGAAAACTCCAGACTACATTAGGAGAAAGTTAGAAACACTAGACAAATATTGGCAAGAGTTTCAAGCTAATCATTCCAAACTATCAAAAATAGAGTACGCTAAAACCCATCCTTACTTTTCCACTAATCAATACGAAATAGTACAGTAAAATACGAAAATATTAGAGCAGCTATTCAATCTTATCAATCAAAAGAGGAAAGAATTCCAACGCCCATTCAAAAATCAGCAAACCCACTAGGAATCCAGCATACTTCACACGAACAACCTATTTCATTTAAATCAAATCAAGGCACACTAAGCAAAACAGACAGTATGCTGAAAAAGCAAAGCAGTAATTTATTAATATCAAATTTAAACTTAGAACTCAAATCTCAAAAATGGGAACTAGATCACATTCTGCGTGTTGTTCAGTCTCGTTGGTCTAACATAGATAGCCTTCATTGGGAATTGGACAGCGAGCTCGATGAGGGTAATCAAGAATATCAGCAAACCTATTTCAATTACGAACAAACCTACAATAACATAGTTGCAGTAATCAATAAAAAATTATACTCCGTTTCACATAGAGAATTATCTACTCCACAAATGGATATACCAACATTTAGTGGTAATTATCAGCAATGGTCCTCATTCAAGGATCTATTCAGCGAAGCAATCCACAACAATGCATCACTATCCGGAGCACAAAAGATGCAATTTTTAAAATCAAAACTTAAAGGTGAAGCAGAGAGATTGATTCAGCACTTACAAATAACATCAGAGAATTATACTACTAGTTGGAATATTTTAAACAATCGTTACAATAACGAAAAACTTATATTCAATTCTCACGTCGATATATTATTCAGCATTCCCGTAGCCCAACATGGCTCATTACATCATATTAAAAACCTGCATGATACTACAATAGAAAGCCTCAATGCTATCAAAAACTTAGGCGTCGACATATCATTTTGGGATCCGCTACTTGTACATTTATTATCTCAAAAATTAGATATTGAAACCTTCAATGAATATGCCGCTTCCATAAAAGAACCAAGAGCTCTACCTAAGTTGCAAGATTTTTTATCATTCTTAGAAAGCAAATTTACTACAATGGAATTTTCACATCATCAATACGACAACCATTCGTATAAATTATCATCTAACATCAAGCAGTCATCATTAGGTCGTAAACAATATAAACAAAATTATAATAACATGAAGCAACCATTTACAATGTAAGGTCAATATGTGGCGCAATCGACAAACAAGAATTACGATCCTTTGAAATATAAGTGTCCGATATGCAATCAAGGCGAACACGGCATTTATTATTGTCAACGATTTCTAGAAATGACGCCTCAAGTGAAACGCAACACTTTAAGAAAATTAAACATATGCCAGAATTGTCTTTATAATCATAATGGAAATGGTTGCATTTCAAGTAAAAGATGTCGAAAGTGCAACGATAATCATAATACACTATTGCACGAAGCATTTGTACGAGTATCACATAACACGCCTGATGTCGATTCAGCAAGAAACTCGACCGCTAATCAACCTTCACGGCGTCTAACGAAAACGGAGTCGTCACAATTAGCGCGTGGCAACTCGCACGTATCATTTCAAAACAACATACCTGAAGTCCTACTTCCTACGGCGATCATTAAAGTACAAGCAGCAGATGGATCATTTCAGACATTGCGAGCTCTTTTAGATCAAGGTTCACAAACATCAATCATAAGCGAAAATGCCGCACAACTACTAGGCCTACCGCGTAAGCGATGCCCAGGTGTTATATGCGGAATAGGACAAAAAGATAGCAACTGCAAAGGAGAAATTACGATCAAATGTCAAGCAATTAGTAGCAATTATGAGTTTTATACAGATGTACTTATCATGAATAAATTAATCAGAAACCTGCCTAATCACACCTTCTCAAAGCCCTCGTGGTCTTATTTAGATAGTATCACGTTAGCTGATCCCAACTTCAATATAAGCCGTCCAGTTGACATATTACTGGGCAGTAGTATTTACTCTAAGGTCCTGTTGGAAGGACTCTGCCGGGCGGAGGAATATTCCGCATCCGCTCAAAACACACGTCTAGGGTGGATATTAAGCGGTGACGTAACACATTCTTACCAGTGTAACGTAGTTCTGCACAATTTAGAGGAAATACAAAAATTTTGGGAAATAGAGGATATCACAGAAGAATCGCCCTTCTCTTCAGGAGATCAACAATGTATTGACTATTACAAGTCTACCACTACGCGTTTAGAGGATGGTCGCTATCAAGTGAGACTACCCCTTAAAAACATTTTTGAAAATTTGTTAGGGTCTTCAAAACCCAAGGCCATAGCACAATTCAAATCATTGGAGCGAAAATTTACACAGAATCCCGATATTGAGAGGGAATACAAAAGATTTATGACAGAGTATCAAGAACTAGGTCATATGACACTCGCCCGCAAAAATTACAATCCTGAATGTTTTTTAACACATCATAGTGTACAAAATGTTGAATCATCAAGTTCGAAGTTTCGCGTAGTATTCAACGCATCGGCGAAAACATCATCTGGTTACAGTCTAAATGACATAATGGAAACTGGACCGAACTTACAGCAAGATTTACAGTCTCTGATCATCAAGTGGAGACTATACAAATATGCGTTCACAGCTGACATTGAAAAAATGTTTCGTCAGATATTAATTCAAGAATAAGACCAACAGCTACAAAAAAATATTTGGCGTAATTCACCACAAGATCCATTATGCGAATATCAATTAGCAACAGTCACTTATGGGACTAAAGCAGCTCCTTTCCTAGCCATGATGACATTAAGACAGTTGGCTGAAGACGAGTGTTCCAAGTATCCAGACAGCCAAGCTGGCAAGGTCATTGAAGAGCAATTTTATATGGATGACCTTCTCAGTGGAAGCCATGACCTTCAATCAGCAAAACAATTACAATCCGATCTTATACAACTCTTAAAATCAGCAGGAATGAACCTAAGAAAATGGTCATCAAACTATTCAGAATTATTAATCAATGTCGACTCAGAAAAACAAGCAAATGAAGTTTTCAATTTTAAATATCAAGAATCAACAAAAACTTTAGGTTTAAACTGGAAACCAAACACTGATCAATTTACATTTCTACCTATATTATGTACATCAACAAAGAAACAAACTAAACGCACACTGTTATCAGAAATATCAAAGTTATTCGACCCTTTAGGCTGGCTCACTCCTATATCCACAAAGATAAAAATCTTATTTCAAAAAGTATGGCTAGCAAATTTACAATGGGATGATCAGTTACCAACAGACTTAAACAATGAATGGAATATTATTAAAACAGATTTAGTAAACATCAAGCTATTTCAAATACCCAGGTGGTTACATTGTAATAAACATGACACCTTAGAATTGCACGGCTTTTGTGACGCATCAATGAAAGCTTATGCATGTGTCATTTATTGTAAAATCATTAGGACAGACAAATATGGACACGCCTCTATTTCAATTACAATGGTGGCTGTGAAATCAAGAATTGTACCACCAAACAAAACAATAACACTGCCTCGTTTAGAGCTTAGTGCCGCTCATTTATTAGCAAAATTAATGATAAAGGTGAATAGTTGTCTGTCTGAGCATAATGTTGTACTATACGGATGGTCCGACTCAACCGCAGTATTGGGTTGGTTACAAGGCGATACCGACAGATGGAAGCTTTTTGTCGCTAACCGAGTAAAGGAAATTGTAAAAACTTTACCACCGAATAGTTGGAGATATGTTAAGTCGAATGAGAATCCAGCAGATTGCGCCAGTCGAGGTTTATCTGCTGAACTACTTCTTCATCAGTCTTCGTGGTGGAATGGACCAAAATGGTTACCTACTTTCAAAAAGAGCACCATTGAAAATCAGCATGTTTATATCACAAGTGAAGACATTAAAAAATCAAAGCAAATAAATGTTACGACTTATCCATATAAAGATATCCTAAGTGATTTAATTAACAAACACAGCAGTTTTACGCGCATAACACGAGTACTCGAAGGACCACAAAGATGTACGGGACACCTTGTTGATTGCTATATTATGATTTAAAACACCGGAAGACTTTATAACTTGATTTATTGATAAAATATATGATAATAAGGCTAATGAGTGCGTTCGCCGCTGCTCGGTCTGAACGATGTTGATGCACTGACTTTATAAAACAATATACTCAGAAAGCGATGCAACGAGCGAACGCAGCAGAAACTTGTATGGTTGGTCCGTACAGTACTACATAATTGTAGATCTTAAAAAACCTACAAAAATGTCAGCGATAGTATATATCTATCTTCTAAGGATCACTCACAATAAGCATTTTTATCTTCCGCCTTGTGAGCGGGGGCAACAAGATTCGCGCGTGCGCACGACCGACGGCATTCTTAGTTCACGCGAGTGGAGCCGCGAGCACAGCTAGTAATTAATAGGTTAATAGTTTGAATAGTATAATACCGTGACAAGTACCTAGGATTACAAAGAATTCAATTTAAATAACCTAGCATAGTTCTCCGGGAGAGTTGTGTGTTGGATTCCATTTGAAGCAGTGTGACGTAACTCGTAGAGGACGGCGACGCGCGCTTTGTGTTTACAAATAGATACTCCTACCTATAGGTAGTTAAGTGTCGTGGTCGGCGTCGAGGGTTTTTAAAAATTACTTTCAAGTGATTCTTAAGAGACTTTATTACAGAATGAATACATGGTTTTACAATGGTCGCCGTGTTGTGCCGTGTTGTGCCGTGTTATGCCGTGCTGTGCCGTGCTGTATTGCGATGTGCTGATACACACTCATCTCCGCGACTCTGAGACGAGTCCTCAACTTAATCGTATTAAGTAGAAGCAGTACTTACGGCGAATTAGGTTCTCAAAATCTGCGACGTAAGTCGAGCCTCCTTTCTTCATATATTAATTCATATAAATATTTCCTATATTATTTCATATATACAAAACTCAAGGGTTAGGTTTTTCGATAATTTAAAACTGCATTTATTGTATAAAAAATATGCTTTTATATAGTCATATGAAGTACTTATTTATCTTTATTAAATTAATAATTATTATTGAAACTTATTGGTTTACTATTTTTGGCTTAATAATACGAAATAAAAATTAAAAACGAAATAAATTAACCTTACTTTTGTAGGCTTCAAGAACGTATCAATTTCAGTTCGGTAAGTCGGTCGACCGTAAATAAAGTAAAGTCGCCTATGATGTAAATAAAAAAAAGTTACGTTTGAAGAATGGTTGTTTGACGTAACCCGAAACTACGTAAATCGAGAAATATATTCGAGGAATTAATTCATGCAATAATTAACAAAAAGTACATTCATAACGTAGTAATTCAAAAGGTGCAGTTAGATCAATTAGAAAGGAAATTACTTTTTACAGTGAGTCTATATTAATATATGTGTAGATCTGTCAGTATATGTAATTCTTTTTCAAATTTCCTGGCAGATACCTATATAAAGGACACTGATTACGAATATTAAAAAAATCTGTCTGTATATCTGGATTTAACTCAAAAATGGCTTGACCGATTTTCATGAATTTTTAACACAATAAGCTTATGTCATTGCTCATTTGATAGGATATAAGAATTGTCAATAATACATATAGAAATAGTAAAAAAAAAACATTTTCAAGGGATATCGATAGTTTTGTAAAACTAGCCTTAAATTATGGCAAGAAATAAAAGTACATACGGATAGGAACGCATATAACGTTGCAAAAAAGCTGCTAAGCAAAGTGTTGCCACTTCAATAGACTCAGCCAACAAGACTCTTATCACTCGACTAGAAAATTCAGGAATAGATAAAGAAATATTTCAAAAAGCAAAACAACGTTACAAACAAGCGCTGGATTTCAAACAAAATAAGTACATTAATAATGCTTTGGGGAATTTACTAACATCGAACGATGAAATCATCAACAGATGGCTGGAGTATTTCAAACACCTTCTAAACCTCATGTACATGGCCCTATCGAGGCTATCTTACTGTCCGAAGTGAGATCTGCTGTCTATGGTATGAAAAATGGTAAAGCCACCGGTCGAGGTGAAATTTCAGAAGAACTCTGGAAGAAAATGGGCACAACTGGGTCTATATGGCGATTGAGTAATATGATAGCATTTTTAAGGACAAAGGAGGCATTGTGGAATGTGAGAACTACAGAGCCATTAAATTAACCTCAATTAACTTGAAGGTATGGGTAAGGGTCTTTATCGGTAGGTTAATCAAACTCTCCGCTATAACTGCGAACCAGTGCGGTTTCACTATTGGAGTGGGCACCACGGACGCCATACGCTGCGTATGAACGCTAATGGACAAATACAAAGCTCTGAAGAAAGATCTCCATCTTGTCTTCATTGACCTGGAAAAGGCATTCGACAGAATACCACGCAAGCTCGTATGGCCAGCACTTAGAGCCCAACGCGAGTAGTGTCACCAGCGTGAACAAGTAATAGTTTTGGAGTCAAGATTATGGTGCATCAAGGACCCACTGTAAGCCACCTAGTTTAAAGTCCTATTCTAAAGTCGCTTACCCTGGATTAGACAAGTGATGCGCAGAAGTGACCACCATATGACTCGACTGGTTTTTAACATAAAGTAAGGCAAAATAGGCAGAGGCCGCCCACCGACTACCTGGATGCGAACCATCAATGACGATTGGTTTAACGCCAGATATGACACAAAATCGCCAACAGTGGAGGAGAAGTATCATGAGGGCTGACCTCAAATAGGATACAAGCCAGGGAATTATTTGATTGATCTATCGTTTTGTAGACGGGAAGTGTTATATGTCATTCCTTAACTGAAATGCTATAAGGATTGTCCACAGTACGAGTAAAAGTCAAATAACTACATGAAACTACGTAATACAGGTGTGCGGAGCCGCGCGGCACCGCTAGTCTAATAATAATATAACTATTTATAACATATGCGACTGCTGCATGAACCAGACCGGAGTCTGCGGTCGGTGTTCCCTTCACGACGGAAATTCTTTACCGGTGATAGTATTTTTATATTGTGTGTTCACGGGGACCTTCATTAAATACCGCAAACAGACACTTTTAAAATAAATGTGTTCCATTTTAGATTTCTTAAATTCTTTATAATCGAATATCATACTTTCATATGGGGGGTCGTGCCCCCCGAGGTACCTAACTAACTTCGGTGTTGGTTCCCGCCCACATACAATATTTATGTATCTATAAAATTTAAAACATTAATTGATTCTGTTCTATAAAGAAGTTTATTGTGTTTTTATTTTGATTGGTTTCCGAGTGACTAGCCTCCGACCGCGGTTTCGTTCGTCTCATAGCGCTACACAGGTTCCAGTGGTACGTGCTATTTGACTTCTTTATGGACTTAAATTCAGTAGATGTATTGTCAGATACCCAGACGCGACGCAATCAACAATGTTGCAACAATGCGAATAGTTTCACTTTTTTATCGTTATAGGTTTAACGTTGTGGCAACAATCTCACCTGATCATATGTGACGATGTGGCCAAAGATGATAACACACTAAGTCTAGTGGAAGGATTGGCTCTCAAGTGCAGCTGCCAGAACACACCTATAGGTAGTATTGGTGCTTGACGACAGATGTTCAACTTGAGGGTGGTAGCTAGCCAGGCGGCCATTAGAAAAAGCCATGCCACCTATGGCGCTATAGTTCTATCACGATGTCTTCCTTCACCGCGTGCTTAGGCTCATTGCAGGGATTCGAAATCATGCCTATCGACGCGATGTCCGTACACGCTACCACTGAGCCATCATTGTTTCAAATAACTATATGTGGATTACAATTATGTCGCGTCTGGATGTGAACTAGTATTGTGTATGTACATGTATGTTACACACATGTATAACTAAGCTAAGTTCAATAAAAATATTTTAACCCGTTTTAGGGTGATCACAACTCTTCAAATACAAATGTTTTATTATTAACTTCATTATAGCACATCACCTAACAGTCATTTGATATCGATTATTATTACAATACATTTTATTGAAATTAATCGTACGACTTGGATATTATAGCGTTTATACCAAAAATACGAAAATATTCGTAATTAATTTTACACTATAATCCTACAAAACGAATGAAATACTACTCTGTCAAAAAAGTACCGGGAAAAGATCAATAAGACGCAAAATGTTAGTTATTCACCTAAATTCATTTTATCGCCTTCAGAGTATGCTCCTTCAGAAACGATACGAACGAAACGCCAAAGAATAATTCAATCATCAAATCAAAACGTTTTTAAACGCTGGTCCGGAATTGAGTTTAGTTCTCGTCGCGAATTCTCCTTTATGTCTTCTATCGAATGAAAACGGGTCCCACGAAGTGGTAATTAGAGTTTAGGAAAAAGAAAGAAGTCGTCTGGAGCCACATCTGGTGAATAAGGTGGTTGCTCGATGCTATTTGTTGAGTTTTTAGTCAAAAATTAGTTCAAAATGATGGCCTTGTGCGAAGGCGCATTATCGTTGTGCAAATTCAAGAATTTTCTTTCAAAAAATTTGGCCTTTTTGTCGAATTTGCTCTCATAAACGCCGCATAAGGCTGAAATAACTATTATTTACCGTTTGACATTTCGGTAAGGTTTCCGAGTGCACAACAACGCTATAGTCCAAGTGAACAGTCAACATGACTTTGACTTTTGATCAACTTTGGCGAGGTTTTTTCGGTTTCGGTTCAGTTGGAAGGCGCCACTCCGAAGCTTGTTGACTAGTTTGCATGTCAAACTAGTCAACGCTCGTCTCATCACCAGTAACAATGCGTTTTATTATTGTTGGGTCGGAATTGACTCGTTCTAGCATGTCCTCAGCGACTCTTATGCGATTAAGTTTTTGTAGAAAATTCAGGTCTTTTGGGACTAGTCCTAGTAGACAAGTGGTTATTTAAAATGATATGATCTAACTAAAAACAGCGTATTTAATCTAAATGACAGATGCAACTCAAACTTCGCCCCAAAATGATAAAAAGTTGTGCCAATTTAACAACAAAAAATATAATGTATTAGGAACCATTAACAAATCATCCATTCTCGATACTTTTTTGACTGAATGTACATTCCTACTCCAGAGGTAACATGTACCTCTACTACATTGTACTGTAGGTCTCTGCACGCACGCGCTAACTGTTCCCTTATATATGCACAAAAATAAATTAGTACTAGAGTTGGTAACATTTCGTATTGAGGTTGATGGATTAAAACTGAAAATATATATGCAATGGAATTAGTCTCTCGACAGACGAGACTTGTTTACCGGTCTCCTGGGACAGCGGCTGCACAATCATCCGGCGCTATGTTCCAGTACACCGGCATTCCGGACGCTGTCGTCCGCTTCCGTTTCCGCCGAGCTCGCAGTGCCTCACAGCACTTACTTCTCGATCAAGTCGCACTGTGTGACTTCACTGACAACAATACTTTGTTTTAATAAATCCTAAATTCATATACGAGTCATTTAAGTAGTAATATTATCAGCTGACAATGAAGGAAATGTCTGGAGGAATTGAGAAAAGGACTCGAGTAACCGTTAAAACGTGCGCCGCATCGCGCCACTTCACTTGTCATGTAGTTAGCAATAGTAGCATTGTGTGACGTCACTTGTAATATATATAATAATAAAAGGAACAAAGAACCTCTAATATTGTGTGGTATAAGTACATGTATAGTGTACGCCCGATGGGATTTCTCATCGAGAACATAGTCCATCCCACTTACAAAGCTATTTATTTATCTAAATATATTGAACGAGGCATGGAAAAGTTAATGCATCACTGCTATTTTTCATATGATAACAAATATAATTTGTCACCTGCTAATTTAATCCAAAATACTTGGTACATGATAAAGTATGAGTTCACTTGATTTAAATACAATTAGTAGGATAATACAAATTCATTGCACTGAATTACAAATTGCTAACTACTACTGATTACAATTGATGCTCATCGCAAATAGCGCATAATCTTTCTAAATCTTAATTATATCTGTAAAACTGCGTGTCGTTGAATCCCTAACGCATCGTGCGCGAATCGTACTGCTCACTCTCACAGTAATGACGGTTGCCCGCCGGTTATTTTAAGAACAAAAATATTTATTGTGGGTAATCTTTAGAAGATAGATATATGCTATCTCCGACATTTTTGTAAATCTTTTTAAGATATACAATTATGTGGAACATTAATTTAATATATATCTTATGATTTACTTAGCGTAAACCATTTAGGCGCCCCAAAAGCTTCTTTTTTGAATTGATTCACTATTATCGTCACCGCTTAATTCGTATGTTATTTTATCTAACAAAATATATCCTATAAACATTCTAGATAGCATAGCTATGAAAATCGGGTAAGAACCATCGCGGAAAAGAACATAAACGGACAAACAGATAGAGAGACCTTGAATTTTATAATATGTATAGATTGGTTATGTTGATGAATAATGATGTTTGCAGATGTGGTGCAGCGGTGTAGTTGGGTGCCGAAGCGCTTGCGCGTGCGCCTGCGCGCTACTGGTGCTGCTGTGCGCTGCGCTCGCGCACGCCTTCCCTGACAAGCGGGCCGAGAGTGAGTCACCCCCTCCCTCCCTTCGTCACTTTGCATCGTAACGCGCCCTCACTCACCCACTCCACTATGTATACATATACTAGCTATGTGCCATTTGGATTTTTTCATACATATGCTAACTACTTGCCTACAGATTGTCAGATTAGTTGACGTTTAAGGTCACTGCTACGCTCGTAAGAGTCGTGGGATGATGTTAGACGGTCTATAACCTTCCTATAAAAATATATAAATGAATTACATACCCAGTTTTTGCTTTGAAGTTACGAGCGCAATATGTGTGCGTTAAGATGTCGTTTACATAGATGTATTGTTTATTAGAAGGTAGTTTCTTTTTCGGATTGTCACGAGCAGAGTTAAAATCTTGTCTTCTTTATTTATGAATGTTTGTTTTGTGCATATGTGTGTGTCGCGGCGTGGTGCTGGTACTGGTGGTGGTGCTGGTGGTGGCGCAGTGTCCCCGGTGCCGTTCGTGATGGGGTCGCGGTACGGACGCTCGCCGGCACGCCCTATCTCCCCGCGAAATGATAGGTGACTTATATTTGCTTCTCAGCTTATCCGAACAATTCAGTACTCTTAACTGAAGGCACCTGCATTCATAATGCCTAATATTAAAAAATAAAGTGAATATCACCACAAGTGTGGATATTCGCAGCGACCTCAACCGCAGGGATTACATCGAGAATCACATTTCGAAGGCTCTAAACCGGGCGCGACGGATTCCTGTAAGGAACTGTATCAACTTCACAAAGCGTGGTTCCCTTGGCAGAGGGGATTAAAGTCAAAATGTTTACTTAGTTGTAATTCATTAACGCGTTGTCCGGTTTTATTCATTATTTTTTTGTTAGAAAGAAGGTACTTAAATGATTGTCTCGTATTTCAAGGTCATCGGTTGTTTGGTTCAAAAATAACAGACTTGACAACCCTCAGTAAGATGTTGAAATAACTTGAAACACGGAATGTTCAATATATACATTGTGCACGTCCAGACGTCGCACTCGCTCTGTAAAGATTCACTCTGACATGATCTATATTGAAACATCAATTTAATTTGTTTGTAACCGGCCAGTACGTATAATATAAATCGATGCTCTGGACTGTACGCACATTGTTACTGATGCAGACGTAGACTACAGACACCGTCACGTTGGTATTGCACTGTGCTCACCATCTCGTACTGTAGTGCACACTGCAAACCCGTATCCTATGTACGAATGCGTCTGATTTTGCCGGTGGAACAGGTTCTTCCTGGGCAGTAGGTACGGCAAGCGCGCGACCACGAGCTTCACGTCTCACCACGCGCTCTTCCAACCCCTCGACTGCGAGTACACGGGTGTGTTCCCGCTGTACCGGTGCGTACGCGCACCTCCGCTTCTTCCACTTCATCGGCCCTTCAACCTCAGCCGCTACAACGACGACAGGTGAGCCGAACTGACAGGTAACGATATCGTAACATAAAATATTATGGCTACTTACCTGTAAGATACGATAATATTTGAAAACAATTCAATCTCTTAACTGTGCTATGCATAGCAATGCACTCGTGAGAGTCGCATCACCTGTGACATCGTCGACACCTCTCGCCCCGCACCGAGAACACGTCACAACATCTTCAGATGGAATTATCATATCCCCCAGTATCTTATACCCATATAATGAAAATATATATTTACTTTGGCGTGTGTGATAGTATATTGAATTATTTGACGAGAGTTATTTTATCTTAACATAAAATACGAGTATTATAGCATCTTCACCGTTTGTGAAGCGTTTAATACTTACTACAATTGGCAATAATTATGACAGTGATTGCATTCCAAATGAAAAGAGAATCTCGCCTGCGCCAACTTCATTCGCTACTTGTCAACATTGTACCGCCAGCAACGAACATACAAATACTACATGTTTTTATTTTACGTACCTACGTTGACAGATTTCCCTGGCAGGAAATTGACACAATGGCGAATTACAGCCAATTAATTTTGCACATGTTATTGTTCTTCTTATCATACGAGTACATTGTTTACAAATAGCATGCGAAATTCAAGGCAATAGTGCGGTTTGACAGTTATATTATTTAAAACGCATAGTATATTTGTGTGCTATTGAGTTGACAGTTTGTCTGTGTGTGCTTGCAGCGCCGAGTCGAGCCGCGGCGACCGCGAGTAACTACACGGCGATCGCGAGGCTCAGCAGCGCGCGGCGCGACCTCACGGCTCACGTGGACATCGGTCGCGGCCGTGTGTTACCAGCGACCACAGATACCCTCCACGTTCACTAATAATACTGCAATACTTATACTATCAATCAAATTATAGGATCCGGGAATTTCATATTTAACGTTGGCAACACAGAACCACGCGCCTGCCTCACTCTGTAGGTACAATCCGACCGAAATACCTTAACCACATAAAATTTGTCCATTACAGTCTTGCGTCGTCGTCGTCGTCGTCGTCGTCGTCGTCGACGTAATAGTTTTTTATAATGAGTGAGATGTTTAGGCTGTAATGCTATACCTATGATGAACAGCTCTATATAAGCTAAAGTTGCTAAGAACATAATGATTCGCCCCCCACTCTTTATGTTATATTTTCATCAATTGTAACTGAAATAAGTTGCAGAGGATTGTTGCGGGCAGCACTCTAAGTGCTTTCAGTGGATAGAGCAGGCGCATGCGCCGGAGGGGGACAATGGGTCCCGCAGTGCGGCTGGCTGGGAGCTCGCCGCGGGACCTGCTGCCCCCGCCGCGCTGTGACATTAACACGCTGCGATGAGGGGGCTGGGGGTCGGAGGTCCTGACGTTCTGTCCTACTAGGATAATGTAATTTATTAATATGATAAGGATAATTGTAATTTGTCTGTCTGTATACTCGATCAATTATAAAATTATAACAAAATAAATACAGTATGCAAGATAAAATGTATTTTTACTGCGGCGAGTTCCACCTCCCCCCTCCCACCTCGTCCCTTGCCCCTCACCAATAGTTTGTCAGTTGTCACGTGCTGCGCATGCGTTGCGATTACTGTCACACGCGGCTTGACCAGATTTGCAGTTATTTCTATATATGGCGAAGTTTTTTTTCGTGTCTCGACATTATCTCACTCGAGCTAGTTTAGCTAGTCCTCATTAGTTCGAGCCGCAGTCCGAGCCTCGTACGAAGTTTGCTTAAACTTTCTAGCCTCCTGGCCAGGCCGATTAAACCACGGTCGTTTTTTTTATACTTCTGCAGCCATTAGTGAGTTGGGAATATAATTCTCCATACCCACTAGTATAGTATCATTGACAGCAGCTGAACAGGAGTTAAGATCTTCTGATGTGAAGCATAGCTGCATCCACGGGTACAATACGAAGAAATCACGTTATCTATCCCAAACTGCTGACTTATACTGCCATACGCGATGCAAAATTGCTGGCTTGGTAATATAGGGTCGCGCGCATGTTACATGGGTTCGGATAAGACAGTGGTCAGATAAGCCAAGTGGAGCATCCACTGTGATGGAATAACCATCCGAACGTGTAGTCAGCAGAAGGTCTAGTAAAAAGACCGTACGAAGCTTCGGTTGTGGCCACCGTAATCCACGCGAAACCGAAACGCAAAACCGATAGGTCTCTGTCTTCCAGGCAGTGAAGATGGTGACAGCAGATATTCTCCGGCAGGTCTCAAAAATTTTTGCTCGTGCACAAGCACGAATTTAGCCGGGGTAAAGAATGTATGCTGTATCGAGCGGCCAAGATATCCGCGACTCCGTGTGAAATAGGATGGTCGGATGTGCAGTCTCTAAGTGCAGGTGACCGCGTTTAGATTTGAGTGAAGACCCCTGATTTTGCAAAAGTTCACTGTTGTGGCTGCGTTAAAACATCTATATTTCTAATTTTTGCTTGCCATTTTAGTTTTGCGGTGCGTATGAGGGACGTAATGAGGATTAGCTGCGTAGATAGCAAAGGGACAAATGAGCGGTGTAAAACTGCCAAAGGGCAACATAAATTGTGTGGTTTAAAAAAAAAAAACTTTATTCAGTTTACCTTTAAGAATGCACTTATGAACATCAAACACTACCACCGGTTCGGACAAACAATACAGTCATCGAAAAGAACCGACAAGAAACTTTGTAGGGCTTATCGTTTTGAAATAATTTCTTTGTCCAAACAGTACAAATAATGTTTACA
Source organism: Saturnia pavonia (assembly GCA_947532125.1). Taxonomy (NCBI): domain Eukaryota; kingdom Metazoa; phylum Arthropoda; class Insecta; order Lepidoptera; family Saturniidae; genus Saturnia; species Saturnia pavonia. Next base: position 9,975,141 of record OX383921.1, read on the forward strand.
GTCAATAATCATTATCATATTTATAATTTAGCGGATGCACAGAGAGGGAGTCACTTCCAGACGTCACCATCATTCAAATAATGATCCACCCTACAATAACCTTTTGATAGTAAAAACTGCTTGACATGATCTTTGAATTCATTGTCTGGCAAATCAGTAATGTGCTTCGGCGGGATCTTATTCGTCTGTCTAAAAAACGGTATGACTAATGTATGTCTATTTCTACTTTCAAAACTGTGCTGCTCTTTGACAAAATCTAGCTTTTTAAACTTTTTCAAATATTCATTATATTATCAAGAATGTATTGGGAGGGCAAAATTAGGATATTAAATTCCTGGAACTTGTTCTTTAGTGATTCGCAAGGTCTCATGTTGTATATGACTCTAATTGCCCATGAATACGGTGTCTACCTTAGCTGCTGAACCCTGCAGAAAAATCCCGTAAGACATTAAGCTATGGAATTAAGCGAAGTAGACTAACCGAGTAGTGACAATATCTGTTAACTGGCGAATCTTACGCACTGCGAATGCAGCAGAACTTAATCTTCCCGCCAAAGTTTTAATGTGCGGACCCCACTGTAATTTTGAATCAAGCGTAATACCCAAGAAGGCATTATTATCAACTAAGCCAACTAAATTCCATTCTATCTTGATATGCCTATCAACACACCGAACATTGGGCAAGCCAAATCTCATACATTTGATTTTGTCATGCATTCAGCAGGAAATTATTTATAGCAGAGGTTTCCAGACTTTTTTTCTCATAGACCACTTTCAAAATTGAGCTGGTTCTGGTGGACCCCCTGCAAATATTCTACCATATTCCCATAACTCGATAAAAAATGTGAAGATTAGATCTAAGAACTACAGTAATTTGCGTTCCAACGACGAATAAATAGTTTTTGAAAAAAAAAGAACATGAACAAGCACATGAAGATATGCGATTATAGGACTGATTGAGATTAATAATAATATCTGCCTGCAAAGTCTTAGCTTCAGTTCTTCTACAAATAGGCATACACTCATCTACAGAGCAATGAATGGAACCAGAGCCTAAAATATTATTTATTTGTAAGAAATAGGGTGGGCGAAAATACAGAACCTAGTAGGACTCCTGCATTAACTGGAATAAACTGTGCACTGTATCCATCAACAAGGACACATACTATACGAACATGCAAAAAACTACATTTCCACGTAAACAGGTTGTCGGAGAGATTTTATGTCCGAAGTTTAGATGAAAGACCACGGCTGCGACTGCGGTTTGCCGCAGCCTCGTCATGTTTGTCAATCACCTCGTACTCTCAGCGATGCAGCACGTACACTAGAAGATCACCGCTTGATCGATTCGTACAAAAGCCATACTATTGTCGATCATTGATTAAGAAGCGATCTTTTAGGTATGTGTATTTATGATTTGTTACGGCAATTAGGTAAAAGTTCTCGCCATTGGCATCTCTCCAAATTTAGGGTACAACACCAAGGCCGTGGTACAGGCGTTACAGATGTGTCAGTGCTGAGGACTTCCAGGCTGCACAATTTTTGAGGACTACCGCTGGGATACCATTATCCAGACTATCCGGACTACCACACTCGCTTTCTAAGCATTGGATGAATATTATATGAATGAATAGCTCTCTGCACACGTCCCTTTGCCAGATACGTATATTGTTGCGAACTGAGATCATCGAGCTTGGAGTTAACCGCGAACATGTTGGCTACTAAATTTGCTTTCAAACATGGTTTGTGGGCGAGTACTTCAGCGCGGCAGCGATACACGATTAAAATTGGCTTGTTTTTATTTAGCCATACAACAGCTACGACTGTTAGTTGGCTAGTTACTGATCAAAACAAGCAACGCGCTGGGCATCTGATATAATGTAAGAAGCCCTCTTAGAGGACTTGGTGGCACTGCTTGATGAAAAACAAACAAACTGCCACAAGCGATGTAAAGTGGTGCATATTGTATAGCGATGCGGCGAGTTAGCAGCGCGCTCGCAGTGGGACAGTATCACAGTACCGCTCCGCGCCCAGAAGAGATTCAGTAACACGTCACGTATGGTCTCCACGCACACACACACACACACACACAATACGCTGCCTGTCTGTCCTTTATCCGGCGTAATCAAATCATAGATTCACAAACAATGTGCTAGTAATTACTTGTATTTCATTACCGATACGGCACATCGTCTGACTACAGATACCTATAGATTTGTAATGTACATAATATAATATACATATTACTATTATTAAGTGAAAATGAAATGGAGTGATTAAGAATAGTGAAGAATGCACAGGACACGTCCGTCGCACTGGTTGGACACAGGGGAGCCAGCAATACTATGTCCTAAACGCAAATTGAGTCAAAAGAAGCCGCAGAGTACATTACGAAGCTGCGCGTGAACACACGGCGGACCCGAGGCCGGCCTTGTGAATTGATAATTAAAGCTCAATTACTTTATCCGTCAATAAAATAAAAGATAAGTTGCCAACGTCGTCATATACTTAATATGATTTGGTTACAAGCGTGATAGTAATCCTTAATGACTCTTAGTGTGTTAACAAACTATTTGACTGTTCTTCGAACTCATCTATAATTATCAACAAGATAATCATAATGTCAATGATAACAGTTTTTATTTATAGTTTTGTATATTTTTGATAAAATCGACAAATAAATTCATATGACTTAAAAACCACGCAATGGGAGCGCCATTTGTAAACGTCACTCTTTGACGTCATATGCCAGTATAAACAATATGATACATAACCATTGTGTGTTATTGTCTAGTAAAACTTTGTTGTATAGTATATTTATGTGATGAAATGGTCTACAAGTAGTGTGCTACAATTTACAAAAAATGTGTCACAATCTGTAAAGATTCCGCTTAATTGAGTCATAAAAGAAAACCTGTTTATGAGCGTTCCTAATAAAGCCAAAATACGAAAAAGTGGAAATGGATCGTAGAAATCCAAAAGATATATAGTGTGAGAATCATTTAGATATAAGTAAACACAATAATACATATTTTGTTATTATACTATTTTTTATTTAGTTCGGTCAAATAAGACTAAAAAATAGGGGTGAGGTTACAAAAATTCAATACACTATTATAAACGAAATGTGAAAAGTCCTCATCGATCCGACACGTGCAAAAAATTTAACCCGGGGTCAAAGGTCACAAAACGGGTTTTTCGTGATTTTCAGCAAAACGATAAGTTTTATCATAAAAATAGCTCAGAAAAAAATTGTAGATCAGATAATTATCTATAAAAAATGTCTAAATACTTTTTTTCCTAAGAGCAACCGTTTTTGAGATATAACGATTCAAAAAGTTGAAAGAGTTGTAATCGTCATAATATGCACACGTTTCCACGCCACTTTTGACGTAGTGTACTTAGCGCGTTTTTATTAATGTGGTTTCCCCGGTAGGCCTATTCAACTGACACTCCCGACGTAATCCCTGGAGTTGAGGTCGCTGCGAATATGTCCATACCTAGGATATTGAAATATATAAATGCTGTCGCTGCCTTTTTGTATGTTTTTTTGAAGAGCTATAATTATATAGAAAATTAATTTGATATATCTCGTATGATTTACTCAGCGTAATCCATTTAAGAGCCATAAATGCTTTATTTTACCGAATTATTTCACCATTATCGTCATTGCGTATTTCGTATGTTACTTTATCGTACCTATATCCTATAACTTGGCCAGATAACATAGCTATGAATTAAAATTAAAAAACATGTAAAATAGATTATTGGGTTTCGCGTGAAAAGAACATAAACGGACAAACATACAGAGAGACGTTAAGTTTTATAAAATGTATAGATATAGATTATACACAACATTGAGAAAAATATTTTTCTGAAACATCCGCCGTTTGTTTTCCGTTTCCGGTTACTGTATAAAGTAGTAACATTAGAGGTAGAGAGAAGGCTTTGTTTCCGATCCGATTGTTTGCTATATATACTTCACAACATACTGATGTATTGTTACTGTAGGTAACTGCAGTACTTACTTACGAAGGCAGCTTCCGGCTACAGATAGCTGCAAGTTTGTTTTTTTAGACGGAAATTGCAGAAAAATGTCGAATGAATAATTTACGATGGTTTTCCACAAAATAATGCTTTCGTCAATCAATTTCAGCTCTAAGTATTTATTTAACTTTTGAATATCGGATAATCGTAATTCTTTGGGACCAATAGATAGGAAATTCGGAACGAGCTACATCCCCGCGCCTCGCCGCCCGCACATACTACCTTTGTAGGGTACGCTTTTTCATAATTTTAGGGCTCGCTGGTATCCTTAGCCCACTTGATCACTTGGTGGTGGTGGTAACCCATCATAGTAACTTTGGTGTGTCGCGTTTCGGAATCAGCCAGCACATATCCAGCAGGTGAGAGGCAAGCTGGCCGGCCGCGGCGTGACAACGACGATCGGCGATGGTTTGCCAATCGATTGAACTGCGCTTTACGTCACAGCCTCGTCACTTTGCTAATATAAAATTACAATATACAGACAGTTTCATCATATCCTCTGAGCAATGTTGAGTGTGACCAGTCCCACACGGCACAGCACCCCGCGCACAGCGCCCCGCGCCTCTGTCTCTGACTGTTAATAATGCGTGTTTACTCGTGATCGTCGTCGTGTCCGGCGTCCGGCCTCCGGTGTACGGACCTTGTTTGTTCCGGCTCGAGCCGAGTCAACACTTGCCGCTTGTCTTCATTAAACACAAAAATATTATAAATGTAGCAATGAAGGCTCAGTGCTAATGCGTGCGGACACAACGCCGGTCGACATCAGTTCGAATCCCTGCAACGAGCCTGAACTTTCGGTGAATGAAACCTTCCTGATGAAACCATAGCATGGTGGTAGGGCATTTTCTAATGCTAGCTAACCACTCAAGTTGAAAATCGGTCGCTAAGCACATATTATAGGCACGATACTACAGCTGCATTTGAGAATTAGTCCACCCACTAGGCTTAGGAAGTTACCATTTTGGACCTGTGTGTGTGTTTGAGTGGCCGTGGGGTGTGGTAGAGAGAGAAGCGTTCAGTATCAATGTTGAGAGGCAGAGAGAGTCAACCAGACACGACGCTGCCCGAATAGCACGTAGCGACGTGACGTCACAGCACAACGCTTTTACTACCGTACAAATGCGCCATTAGATGTTTCACATCAAATATACACGTCAACACCGTCTAGAGGTATTTCGAATTTTCTCAATTCAATCAAAATTTGTTATAAATAACATACAACTTGTATATATTTTTATAAATCCCATTTATCAGACTAGACTTCAGAATAGAACAAAAATATATTTGTTGCATAAATATAATTTAAAGAAGAAAAGCCAAATAATGGTAAAACTATCTATGAATGTGTTTTTCAAGAAAAAACAAAAAACTAAAGCGAAATTTACGTTTTTGCAATTATGCGAAAAATCAATAGTCAGTAAAAGCACCCACGACGTTAACAATGATCCTGCAACGGTTTTTCAAGCTTTAAATCAAATGATCAAAGTTTTGCTGTGGGGGTCCTGGAGGAGGTCCTGCCAAAAAAGTTGCTCTTGAGTTGCGATGTTTGCAGGAAAATTCTTCATAGCCCTTCTTTGGAGCATGTCCTACGCGTGCCCTATGAGGTTTAGGTCTGGAGATTGCGCGGGCCAGTATACAACCGATACGTCGTGCTCCTGCAGCCAGCTGGTCATCACGCGCGCTGTGTCCGGACGGGAGTTGTCGTACATGAACGTCAATTCTTGGCCCATTTGTAGTCGATGGGGGTAGACTATTGGTTCTAGCACCTGGTTACGGAATTTTCAGCGGTCATGGTGTTTCTGACCCAAATAAGATCTGTTCTTCCACCAAAACGAATTCCCACCCAAACCATAATTGTCCCGCTATGGTATGAATGGACTTCCTGAGAGTGTTGCAGAGGGCTCTTACGACAGGAATTCGCCATATGCGTACTCTTCGCGAATCGGGACTCATCGGTAAACAGATGTACAGACCACTGATTATCTTCTCAGAGCAGATTTTTTTTGCTTTTTGTTTTTTGCAAGTGAGCAATTTTAAAACCGGCTACTATTTTTAGAGTTTAAGAATTTTATACAAAATATACCTAGACGGGGTTGATGTGTGTATATTATATTATAATGCTATTTATAGGTGACTAGGATGCTAATATACAATAACATTTTCATTGTCGGATATGAACGTAAAAGAGTGACGCTGTCAAGATCACTCGCTGCTGTGCGTGTAGCGTGTGCGCAGCGAGTGCGTAGCGAGTGCGTAGCGTGTGTGCTTAGCGCGTGCGTAGCGTGCGCGTAGCCCGTGTGCGTGCGCAGCGATGCGAACCGCGTTGATAATGCCGTTGCTGTGATTTATCTAAATCACTTTATAATGATAGCTGTTAAGTGGCACGCACTACGCATCTCGAACGCTGCGCGTCTTACGAATTCAGTTCACGTGTGTAGAGGTCATTTTTACAGCAAGTAAACCTGAACAAAATGGTATTAATGTTTTCAATTATACTAATGTTTTATTATTATTTATAATGTTCAAATACGTTCTATTCGACTGTACGAACTCTTCTAATAGTCCAGTCAACAATTTAAAAAATGTGATAATTCTTGTTTCCAGTCTTAAAAATATGTGCGTTAGCTTATTGGATTCGGAATGACGTCTAGAAAAAGATATCTCGAGCATTCATTGGCACATAAAAAATGCATTTCTTATAATCAAATTAAGATGAAAAAAAATACATTCAATTTTTCGTTATTACTCAAATTTTTTTAAAAATAATTTATAGCGGAGGAAATATCCAATAAAAAGTCCTGACTCCTAGAACTCTATCCATTGTAAAACATGTATTATTATCTGAACAATTGAAAGAATAAACCACGTTGTTTTTTTTTAAATCCAATTTCCATAAAGTTAAAGAATTGTTAACTAATTTTTTTTTTCCAATTTCCGTTTTCACGAATGAGGACTTAAAAGTTTAAATAATTGACCTACATTTTTTTTCACATATTTTTAGGACTGGGAACAAGAATTAACACGTTTTTTAACTTACTGACTGGACTATAATAGATAAATAATAATAATAATAGGAGGGGGTTTTAATATGAAATTGTTGTTTTAACGCACTGGCCTCATATAATAAAAATTAAACCTGTGTTGGATCAGATTTCAGAGTAAAACTTTTTCATACGAAAATTAGAACCATCTAATTTAAAAAAGGCGTGAAATTTAATGTTTGTCTTTCAATTGTTTTTACATTCAGCTTTTAACGTAAAGAAAGATACAGCAAAAATCAGAGTAATATTCGAATGCGAGTTCGGGCGTGGGACTAATTCAGCGGAATCTGCTCGTAATGTCAATGCTATATTTGGAGAGGATACGGTTAACGTACGCACCGTGCATTATTGATGTAACCGCTTTCGGAACTTCAATCTGAATAATGAACCACGAGGATCGCCAGCCACTAAGGTAAATATCGATGAATTGAAGGTGATGGTAGAAGCCGATCCGTGTCAAACTACATGCCGGCTTGGCGTCCGAAAGCATATGACAGCGGTCGCGAGGCGGTCGTACCGCGCAGTGCGTACAGCGCGTCAAGATCGACCGGTATTAATTTAATTAGCAAGAGCCGTGTCGCGCGATAGTGTCGCCACCTCGCTACACTCGACACTTATCGTATTATCTTATGAAAATACAAGTAGAACTAACTGCATTATCCTAGGGACATAGTAGCGGATATGTGCCATTTAATTCAGTCGTATGTAATACACATTTCAAGTAATAGTCTATATTATCTTAAAAGTAATGGATTAGCTGAAAAAGCAGTGGGAATTTGTAAGCAAATATTAAAGAAAGTTATGAACAGAATACGGACTATATAGAATCAGTAATGCAATATACACATTTTTCTGGACATCACTCATCACCATCTCAAATATTATACAGTAGAATAATGAGAACTTTAATACCAGTTACTAGTAGAGCTTTAGAACCTACAATAGTTAAAGATGTTTACAAATATTTGTGTGAAAAACATACTAAATATAAAGTATCTTATGATAAGACTGCTAGGAGAATCACTCCACAGTTTAAAGGAAATGAGAAAATTTTAGTAAAAGAGGTGGATAAATGGGGAAAAGGTGTGATTGCATATAAAAGACCAGAGCCTAGATCATATGGTGTTATAAGAAGTGGGAAGAATTATAGGAGAAAACATTTCATTAAAAAAAAACGACTTCATAGTTATTGTTTAAATCTATTTCGTAGTTATTGTTAATATGCTATAAAATTATATTAGTATACTATTACTGTGTTTCCTATACAATATTAATACTAAAATAGGGCTCAGCTTTGGAAACGCTACCGTCGGAATCACACTCGCACTCCTTTTTTACAGTTAGATCACTTTATAACTAGGCTTATTATAAAATTTTACACTCCGGAAATTTATAGTTTATGAGATAATCACAAGTTTATTTTTATTAATTAAATTTTAAAAATCGTATTTAAATTAGTAAATTTGACAATACAAATGTCAGATCAAGCTATTCTGAACGTATAGCACAGAGTACGTAATGTATAGACAAGAGAATTTCACTCATAGAGCCTAATTATCTTAAAGTTTCTGAACGTTTTTTTTGAACTTTTACAAAATTTTCGTATATTATTGCATATTATTATTAATAATTAATACATATTGTTATTAAAATACAAGCTTTTAGTTATATATATAATTTAATTTAAAATTTCGTATTTTTTTCTTAACTTGTTTTTATTAGTTTTTGAATGATCAATGTTTTGTTTGTTTATTCTGTTCCGAGTTTTTCGTGTCTGGGTTATTTTCTTTGTTCCGTTTGTTATTTCTTGGTATTGTTCGTTGTTATTGTTCATTGTTATTGTTAGTTTGTTTTACTGTACTTTTGTTTTTAACTATGTTGGATTGTATGACGAATGCCGATTGCTCGGATGAAGCAGCTGCAGTTGTGGCTGCGCAAACAACGCTGACATCGTACTGTATTGATACAATTGGTTAGGTTAGGTTTGTATTGTGAACAAAACGCACGAGCCGAGCGAGCGAAGCGAGCGGGCCGCGGGAGCGGCCGGCGAGTGCTAGAACACTAATTACCTGTTGGGAATTTATATACAAGTCTCAGTAGGTAACATAATTTTGCTTATTGAATGACTTAACCTCAAAATTTTCAAATATGATTTCTCGAAAACTACTTGTTTCCGCACTTTTTCTTTCACTGTGGAGTTCCCTTTCACCCTCCCGACCCTCCTCCGTCCCTTAGCGTCATCAAATTTAGCGTAGGTGACCTAATTTTGCTTAATAAATGACATAACCTCAAAATTTTAAAAAAATTATTTCTCGAAAACTATTAATTTCCGGAATTTTTCCTTTATAGGGGGATTATCTTTCACCCTCCCCCCCCTCCCCCACCCCCTTCCATATTCAAATTCAGCGGTAGCGTTTCCAAAGTCCAACCCTAAAATACATATTAATGTTTAAATAGAAAATATATTTAAAAACAATTTTTTAAAGGCATTAATCACAGCTTAAGAATTTCAATTCGTGATTGTCCCTCTGGTTGCCAAGGACACACAGCTAAAAGGCTCCATCTGCTTTTTCCTAAAAAACTGTGATAAATGGATTTTCAGTTAAAATAACGAGCTCCGTAACAGTGCTTTTTTTATTCATAAATTTGTGTTGTTTTTTTATATATTTGTAAGTTTGGCGTAGTGGCCACAATCTCACCTGATGTTAAGTGACGATGTGGCTCAAGATGATAACACGCTAAACCTAGTGGAAGACTGGCTTTCAAGTGCAGCTGCCGGAACACACCTATTGGTGCTTGGCGACAGATTTTCAACTTGAGGGTGGTAGCTAGCCAGGCGAGCATTACAAAATGCCCTACCACCATGCTATGGTTTCCTCACGATGTTTTCCTTCACCGAAAGCTCAGGCTCATTGCAGGGATTCGAACTCACGTCAATCGACGCGAAGTCGTACACGCTACCACTGAGCCATCATTGTTTGACTCTATTAGTGTTATCCAAGAGGCATTTTGCATAATAAATCTTAATACAGGAGGCAATTTGCATAACAAAGCTTGATTATTACGCACAAGTGAAGTGAATCGGCAATAATATTGGTCCTTACATAGGAAATTAGCGTTTTGTCGTACCGACCACTTTGATCTGAAATATCTTTTCTTTGGTTAAGAATTCCTAATTCAAATTTATAGATTCATTTAGCTGGTACATTTGAGTTTTGAAAACAGTCATTCATTTGTTTTTTCCTCATTATTTTTTTCTTTGACGACGCTTATTACCGCATAATGGAAAACATGAAATATCGGTATATTTACGAGTACAAGTACTACCGTGGCACCAGTGCTGTAGAAACAGCTCGAAGGATTAATGAGGTGTACGGCGCTGGTGTCGCAAAAGAAAGCACGGTACGTTTTCGGTTTCAACGTTTTCGTTCTGGAAATTTCGACCTTCAGAACCAACCCCGTGGACGGCCGGAGACCATAGTGGAAAATGAAGAATTAAAGGCTATTGTGGAAGCGGATCCATCACAAAGCACTTCAGAGATAGCTGCAGGCTTCGGGGTAAGTAATAAAAGTATATTAATCCACTTGAAGCAAATCGGAAAAGTAAAAAAACTTGAACGATGGGTACCTCATGAATTGAGTGAATCGAACTTGCTACGCGTCGACTGCTGTGTTACTTTGCTCAACCGACACAATAATGAAGGGATTTTAAATCGAATCATTACTTGTGATTAAAAGTGGATACTGTACGATAATCGGAAGCGCTCGTCGCAATGGCTGTACCCTGGAGACCTCGCCAAATCCTGCCCTAAAAGAAAATTGACTCAGAATAAGTTACTTGTGAGTGTTTGGTGGACTAGCGCTTGTGTCGTTCACTACAGCTTTCTAAAATCTGGCCAAACGATTACGTCATATATCTATTATCAGCAACTGCAAACCATGAAGGAAGAACTATCTGCTAAACAACCGAAATTGGTCAATCGCTCGAGGCCACTGTTGCTTCACGACAACGCAAGACCACACACTGCACAACAAACAACCACTAAGTTAGATGAGCTACATTTGGAATGTCTGCGACATTCATCGTACTCTCCGGACCTTGCTCCAACAGCTTACCATTTTTTGTCCGCGAGTCAGTCCCATTGAATCGCGACCAAAATACACCATATGACATAGTGATATTCTTAGGCGTGTCGCGTTTCGAGACCGTTTGAGTTGCCTGATTTGCTTGATGCGTCAGCGAGATGATAATCTGAAGAGATTGCGGTGGTTGCGGGTGGCACACTGTCAATTTGTGAAAAAAATTACAATAACAGATTAGACATTTTTATTGACAGACAAGTTATATAGCAATGACAACTTAACAAGCGATCGCTGTCAAAAAAAGAATTTATTCTAGCATTGAACACCGACCGATGTACATCCTGTTGCCGAAAAGCTACAGGCTACGATGGATTGCTGATCTAGTGACTGGTGGTCGCAGTTTTTGTCAGATTGTACTGTGCACACACACACACAACAACACCGCCACTTCGCTGTGTTACTATTAAAAAGTCTAGCAGACAGTATCAAAACAACACCCGGTAGACGGATGTGCGCCAGTACGGTGTTGCAGGTGAGATTTGGCGCCGGCGCGGCGGGGGCGCGGGGCCGCGGGGCGGGAGCGGAGCCCGAGCGAGTGAGTGACGCGTCACGTGAGCTGTGCGGACACGATGATACATGAGAGTGTCGAGCTGGAGACGAACTCGATGACGGATCAGTGTCCGCGCCGAGTTGTACACCTGTCCACACGTACACAACTATACTGTACACATTAGACATGTAGGTAAGTAACGTCAGTTGCAAATCTATGCTAAGCCTATTGAGGGTTGTGATTGTAGCCAGACACAACAAAAACATGATCTCAGTCTGTCGGTCGGGTATGACGCGGCATAAGTTCAGTCGAGAAGTTCCGGCTTCGGTCTGCACACAGAGCGGTTTCATATTAAATATATTATGTAGAATTGTACAAACTATGTACACTTTGTAATGAAATGTCCGCAAGTTAGTACGATTCATTCATGTAAACATAGAATTAATTAACTATGCATGTAAATAAATCTCATATGGGCCTTAATCTTAACTGAAAACGTATTCTCCAAAAAAAAAAAAACATCGGTAAAGTGAAATATGCTAACAGAGGAACATCATACATCATTAGTATATTTTTTTTCTTTATTAAAGGATTTTGATGAGATCGCCGTTAATAAATGGCAAGTTTTTATTTTAGTCAACAGTGAATATCTACAGCGGTATTACTTCAAACTGTAGATGAACTAAAACGTATGAGAATTTTTTTTTAATAATAAAAATAATAATTATTATTGTGTTAAAGTACAACTTCATTTTTCTTTGGACAATTCCGTAACGCGTTCGTTTATAATTATAATAAAAACGTTCATCTTGAAGTAAGTATGTGATGTGTAATATAATCAACAACATTACCTAAATGTTTTTTTTTTGTTTTGGTAGGAACTTCGAAAATTAAAAAAATCAAAAAAACTATGTGGTCTCGTTGGACACCAGATAGGAGCGAAGTTCCTTATTATGAAATATTAATTTCAAGTTCTATTCGAGGTATAAAGAAAATAATTATTCGGGTATACATTTTTATTATGATTTTTTTATCAATAAAAAAAACTACTTTACAAAATTATCTTAACACCTTTATTTTATTTACAATGATTTATAAAATGAAATAATAATAATATACAAAGAAGCAGCGGATGAAATGAAACAATAATAATTAAGCCTAATTATATTCTAGACTATACATTAGGCACTGTATAGCCATCATACATAGACTATACATAAAAACATAATGCTTTTTTAACGTCACGGACGTTTTTTGCCGCCTAGGGTACCCCTCCGTAACGCCCCATAAGGAACTTCGTTCCAATAAATTGTATTAACATTTTAATAATAGGATTAAAATAATATTTTTATCGCTGATAAGTGAATTTGTAATTTCGTTGTTTCCACAATTGTAACCGGTCAACAATAAAGATAGCACACTGGCCGGTAGTTTTATTCTATAAACTAACTGCCTGACAACTTTCATCCTGCGGCTTACATTGAGTGACCTATTATTATTGTTCTAAAAGACGGCTAAGTAAGCTTATGCAGTCCTGTTTCACTGCGACCAATTAGATCTATTGTGATCGCCCGACTTTGCTAAAGCTCCCCATCTAATCCTATAGCCTTAATGTACTGCAGGACTTTTTTAGTAGAGGGCAGCTGAACTTCTTCCGGGGGTAGCACGTACCCGCCCAGAATCTGGTTGCGTTTAGATTTTATTGGGTTACATTCACACAGGAGGGGCTTTGGAGTTTCATCCGCACTTTCGCAAAATCTGCAATCTCCTGTGTCCCGGACACCAATGTTGATCATATATTTGTTCAAACCACAGTGTCCAGTGAGTGCCCTCTCTAAAACTCTTAGTTGATTCCTGCTAAGCATCAGAGCTTCTCCAGCTCTACGCTGGTTAAACGCCCTGATGAGATCTTTGGAATGCTGTTGACTTGGCAGATTATACCAGAACTTTTTAGCCTCTTGTTTGTAATGATTCCTCAAGGTTAATCGAGCTAGGCTTTTTGGGATACCACAGAACGGTTCAGGCCCAGGTTCCTCCAAAGCTCCAGCTCTTGCAAGCTCATTCGCAGATTCATTACCTGGGATTCCTGCATGACCCGGTCATTAGTCTGTTATTTTCAACCAGACTGTTCAGCATCGTCACACAATTGGCCACCCGCTTGGATTCAGTCGAATCTGAGTCCAATGCCAAGAGAGCGGCCTGGCTATCCGATTGAATATAAATCTTTTGGTTAACATAGGCCTTTTGCAGATTGATATCGGCACACTCAAGTATTCCGTACACTTCCGCTTGGAAGATGGAGGCGAAACAAACAAGATTAATATGTGTCTTAAAATTGGGTCGCTCCCTATATATTCCACAGCCTACTTTATGTCCACATTTGGAGCCGTCAGTGTAGGATATCTGAAGGACATTTTGCACTTCGAGCATACCAACGGATGCAAGCGGCACCGTCGAGGTGGTCAACTCACCCTCCTCCTAGGAGGCGGTGGGGAAACTGCACCAGGGTGTATTGGCCTTTTCAGTGGGTATCATCACGTCTAGTGAATATGGGATGGTGCTTTGGTGCCAGCAAAGCTGGTAGGTTTTCTCCTTGTTTGTTGCCACCGGGTTTGGAACAACTGAGCAGAAATCTGGGGCAGAGTTCCAGGCTTTCTTCGTCGCTCTTGGTAATTTCATCTTGTCGAAGATGCAGACAAACTGCTCCTTAGACATATGGATCCGGGCCTTGGCGGGTTCAACAGAGGGAGTGGTGCCCTCTGTGGATGGTGTTGGTTGCGATTGTGCGGTTGGTTGACTGACGAGTGCGGACCCCCGCAGTTTGCGCAGGTAGTTGGTTGTTCCTTTGGGCGTTCGCATTGGTGGGCGAGATGCGCCCCTCCGTAGCAAACAAAGACAATGGGAGGGTGAAATTGGTGAGTGGAGTGCCGGAACTCTTGGCAGCGGTGGCACTGTGCCGGTCCCGTTTGTCCCCTCCAGCCTTCAATTTTTACCCCTGCCATCAAGAGTAACTCGTCCATCTCATGGATGGCGGGGATCAAGTTTGGAGTTCTCGTTAGGATGCAGTGAACGACGCAGCCGGATCTTCCACGCCTCCCCATAAGGGGTCTTAAGTACTGTGGTTCGAAGCTCAAGTCCGTCAGGGCTGCCAAACGACATCATCGTTTGGCTGCGTGTTTGTTGGGAGGCCGCATATCGCGACCTTCAGGCCTCTTACATCTGGCGGTGAGTAGGAGAACCAGCTTAGTGAGCCTTCCTCCTTTTCCATCGCCGTCAGGTACTCCCTGGATTTTCTGGTATTTCACTTGGTCGGCTGGGGTGAATCGGATCCCACGGCCAAAGGGGCGGGTGTTAGGCCTGTTACCTAATTTCACTGTCAAGGCTGCAAAATGCTTGGTCCAATTTGATAGACGGTCCGCGACGATCGGCGGTTACTTCCGCCTAACTGAAGTTCCGCCGGCCGGTGTTTTTGGCCGCGACCTAGGAGGCACGGGATGCGGCGCGACTGCATCCGTGTCGGTGGTGGTCGTGGCCTTGGATTTCGGTGCGCTTGGTGCGGCGGGCCGAGGCGTGGGCTTAGCCGCGATGGCGGCATAGTCTGCTTGGTTCGTGGCTTCCCTGAGCTGGAGCCTGGGCCTACAATGGCTGCTGAGGGAGATCCGGTCTCGTGATTGGATTCAGAGTCACCTCGTATATATATATATTTGGACCAATTGCTTTTATTTTGACAAACATAAGATTTTAAGTATTATTTTGGAGTGGAATGGCCTTGTTCTAGAGCACTTTGCGTCTGGGGATGGTAAGGAGAAGACCACAGCTGTTTATTTAAAATTAAATGGACAAGTTGCATTGAATAATTCAGCTGTAAAATTGGTACCTTGATCTGTCAATATAGTTTTGGGAATGCCAAAAATGGATATATAATGGATTAGGCATTCACTTGTCTCTACAACGGTTGTGCTAAGAATAGGATATTCGTTGGAAAATTTGCAAGGTCGTCTTGGATGGTCAAAATAAATTTAGTTTTGCCGGGCCGGTTGCAGGTAAAGGGCCAACGATATCTAGAGATATTCATTGGTTTGACTCAGTTGAATACTGGTGATCTGCATGGGTGCTCTATTTATTTGTCGTAAGGCTTTGTTTAACAAGGTCGACAATTTCTAACATAATTTTGGTGCGGCAATGCTAGGATCAAATAAACGATTGCTAGAAATTTAAATGTATGCCAGTCTACGGTTTTTAGCGTGTACAGAAGTATGCTGTTTTAAAGTTAACGAACCAATATCAATTTAAATTTATATTAAAGGATTGCATTCTTGGTGAATTTATTTATTTTAAAGTCTTCTTGTACTTTGATGCAGTTTATGTGTCCGTCAGTGTACAATTGAATTGTGATAAATGTTGATAGAAATATTTTGATAGAAACATAACTAACTGTGTTTGTGTTATTGAGCAAATACAAGAGCAAGCCATAGATTTTAACAAAAGAGTTTTATTCATATGGATTTTTAAAATTTGATGTTGCTATTTCATTGATATCTCCGGTGAGAATATCATCTCTAAAACATTTTAAAGTCTCCAAAAAATCAGGGTAGTAAAAAGTACTGAGTAAGAAATGGTAAAATTTCGTAAAAAGAAAACACTAAGCTTTGCCTTTTATATTTAAGTTTTTGAAAGAATGGAGGTTTCGTTCTCTATCATGGAGCAAGTTGTCTGATGAGGAAATTATATCTTGAAGATAAGGATTTGACACGCCATAGTCAATAGATACATGAATGAGTATAACTTTAGTATCGCTTTTAAAAAGCTTTCGTTATGTTCTTTTAAATAGGTGTCAGTTTTATTAACGAAATATTTTACGAATTCTGATAGGTAGGTACTCTTTATTGGAATTGGAAGTAATCTCATCTATTTGTTTATTCGTTTCGGCTGTAGGATGCGGTGAAGAAGGAGGTTCCAGTGAAGGATTAGGACCCGACGGAGAAAGGGAGACCAGTGAAGTGAAGTCTATATCTGGCTCACCAAGTTGGCTAACACCCAAGTTGCCTAAGTTGAATAGATTAATTATCGGAAAAGTCTAGAAAAAAATCTACTTTTTGATTGAGGCAGCTATTGGATAAGCCCGATGTTCATCATCATCTTGCAAAATGG
This sequence comes from Saturnia pavonia, assembly GCA_947532125.1. Taxonomy (NCBI): domain Eukaryota; kingdom Metazoa; phylum Arthropoda; class Insecta; order Lepidoptera; family Saturniidae; genus Saturnia; species Saturnia pavonia. The sequence continues at coordinate 9,992,012 of OX383921.1, forward strand.
GATTCACTGAATAGCGCCAGCGTGTATCAGCGTTGCTGTGGACCTTCACTTTTTTGTGCATAACTTCGTAATCAAATTCTTCTATTTTGATCCAAACGCACTCACATGCATGCGATCCGACATATGGATGTTGTAAGGTTTTCTGTGTCATTCCGATCATTATTTGAAGTGGTTATGAATAATAAACTCTTTCGTTTCCTTTCTAAAATCGTTATAATTTCTCAAGAGTAAAATTTCACTATCGTTTATCGTATTCAAATGTTATATTGTAATTAATGTGAAGAAATCCGCGGGCGGATGCTAGTATCGTTATAATTTGATTATGCCTATTCGCCAGGTGGACAGTTTTATTTCAAATTCATCGTGACGCGCGACATGTTAATAAAGAGTACCTGTAGTCTGCAGGGGTTACAGCCTGTAGGGCTAGTTGCGCCGCCGCGTATCATTCTGCTATAATCACACTTAATAAAATTAATATTCAATTGAATTCTCTGAGGGATCAGAGATAATGTGTAAATTAACGAAGGTAAAGTAGTATTTTAAACTGTTGTTGTTGTTTTCTGTTGATGTTGTTATGTTCAAAACAAAAACAAACGTCGGGATGTGGTCAGCTTCGATGAACTCTCATATTCATCAACAACTTTATTATATTGTTGGTAAAACAACGATTAACTGTCGATAGTTAGTTAGTTGGGTATTAGCTTCCTTAGCCTATCGATTTTGTAAATGAAACAAAGATTTGCGCGAATAACTTTTTTTAGCTCGTCAAGTTAGTAAAGTGCGCAAACTTCGGAACACGCGAATGCCCTTTTTAAGATTCTGAAGTCAACAAGAAACCTCAAGAAAGTTCGGCCATGTCCGTCAGTCTGTCTGTCCGCGGCTTAGCTCAGAGATACTTGATACTAGAAAGATGTAATTTGGTTTGGGTGTTTTTTTATAGCACAATGGTGGCAAACAAGCATTTGATCCGCCTGATAGTAAGCAGTTATCGTAGTCGATCTACGCTTGCAACACCAGAAGTGTAACAAACGCGTTGCCGGTCTTGTAAAACCTATTCACTCCCCTTTTGAAGAACTCCATATTATGTTCCATGGTGTGAGGATGAACTGCCTGTCGATGGCGAGCCGTGCGATGGTGAATGGTAGCCGTTGGAAACATGTCGAACAGTTCCTCGGAACACAACCATTATACAAACAGTAGAACACGCACAAAGAGGCAAAGTCTCTCCTTAGACTTAAAGGTTCGATACCGTTTGTGAATTTGGAATCGTCAATAATTCTCACAGCTCGTTTTTATCCTTCCAATGAGCCAAGCTGATATCCAGTTGCTCCCACCCAGAGATGACGCAGTACTTCATATGAGGTCGGATAATATTTTATGACATTGTAGGATTTATCACGCCGACAAAGTGATAAAATATTATTTAAAGTACCTGCCCACAAGTAAAGTGGGGATAACATTTTTTTTCTCGTCTATTCCATGGTTTTGTGTATTTTTGTTAGAGTCAAGTAACCCCCTCCACCTGCCAGCTAAAGGGTTGTGTCTGTACAACCATCAAAAACTCACAGTATTAGTATATAACGAAGTTAAAAGGAGAACTATCACAGACCACAAGATAACGAGACCAACTTATAAAGTGACTTGGAAAAGTACCTAATTACGTACAAATCCACTAAAAATTGTTTATAGCCCCCTCTCTGACTGCATATTGTGACTAGCAACTACGGAACCCTCGCACTGCGCGTGACTCGACACGCACTTGACAATTATTTTTTTTTTTTTATTTATATATTGATACAGTATTGAGAAACTAAAAACAATCGATACAATCAGATTTGCAAACAATCGATGTCTTATCAACACTACTTTATTAAATTTATGTAACAGGATAGTTCACACGGAGCCGTGCGCTCGCGGCCGGAGCGATGGGACGTGAGGGGGCAACGGGGGTCACGCTAACTCTCGTACTCGAACAGTTTTCTATCATAAACATTATCTAAGGATAGATAAATATCAACACAAAGTTAACGTGAAACCTCACACCGCCGCGCACCGGTCGCGGCCGCGCACACTACACCGAGCCGGGCCGTCACGCGAGCCACGTCGCCGTCGGACATACAAACCTTTAATTTATATGTATATGTTATAGACAATGTATAGAATGCCTGAAGCTAGCAGGCAATGTATGAAATTATTCATATTTAGAATGCCAAATGAGTAACCGGCAAAGTATGAGACCGTGGCGCTCGTCGGCCGCTCTCTCCCACGGCTGACTCGCAATTACCTGTTCGCAAGTCTAACCTAACCTAACCGAGCATCGTCTTTATTTTATAACGTACATTCTATATAGGTAATGCCTAGGAAATGTTATAAATGACGTGTATTTCTGAAAAATGCAAAAGTAATTCTGAAAAAAAAAAGAAAGTACCATTATGTATTACAAAATACCGCCGTTTTACAGTAGAATTATATAATGTTTTAATATTTACTAATTGTGAGGCATTGTTGTAATCCCTAATAGTTTGTGTGAATGCGCGTGAATATATTTTATTTTAATGTCTTTATAATATACCTAACTCTTATACAAGTCTTATCTACGACGCTTTAGTGTAACTACATGCATCAATAGTATCATAATATACCTTATACGTTTAGAAATGTTTATTATCGCTTATATGTTTCATAGTTCGTGTCTATGTGATTTAACGCTGGGATAGTAATTGCTGTTTAAGGTTGAATTCAGTGTATTAGTATGTTAGTATGCGATTTATATGTCTTTAAGCGTTGTATATACGGTAGTTTACTGATTATAGGCATAAGCGACCTATGTACAATGGATTAGGAAGTACAAATTAAATATTTTTTTTATGTTGTTTTATTATATGAACTTCCTAACATATTGACTATTTCATGGTTTTTTTTGGCAGACCTAGTTCTAAGTAACCGGACGGTTTAAATATGGTGCCAAATTGTATGGACGTTGGGTTCTCGGCAGAGTGTCTTCTGCGCTCGCCCGCAAGCCTGGTGAAGCTGTTAAGGGTTCCATCTTCCATGACTGTTTTAGTATTTACTTATTAATAATTCGTATATTCGAAGTAGCCAAGGCACACCTTAGGCTTCAATATATTATCCTAAGTTATAAGAAGAAATTATGTTTTAAGTTGTTATAAAATATTTTATGTTGTTATGAATAACAATGAAATGAATTTCAGGACTAACCATTGAACTTGGCTCTCATTTCTCATTTATGTTTTTTTTTTGTTTTTGGTATTTTTATTCTACCGAATATATCAGTCCCATTGTACCCCATCCTTTATAACATCACATCAAGAGAGTCTCTGATGAGATAGCACTACAACGTCATACAACATCTTGGCATCATCTGAATAAGGTTCTGCCAAAATGCTGTGAAAAACACCTATATCTTCACAGTTTAAATTCATGCTATTTACCAGCGACTCCCCTTCGATCTTGTTCTTGGCACACTCCATCAATAAGTGATGCATACCATCAATCTTTCCACATATCTATTATCATATCTAGCCATTTTCTTCCCCGGATCTCTGACTAGTACAGACGTTTTTATTGCACTCCGTGTAAACGTTTTATTATTTTTATATTATATTTTTATAAAATTCAATTCTGAAAATATAAATATTATTAACGATATTATATCCAGCGGCGACATAAAATGTACTGTTATACAAGATCCTGCCACATATAAAAAAAAAAATTTTGATTCACTTATTGTGTTTCTTTCTAAAATAGATATCGTTATTGATATAGTCATTTTGACAGAGTGCTGGACAGATAAAAGCTCCCATGTCCGTTGCATTGATAATTATATTCCTTTTTATACCAAATATAGTCATAATAAAAATGATTGAGGTATTGTATTTGTAAACAACAATCTCTGTAATGTTAAAGCATAAGAATATAAAATAGCAGACGGTAACTGTATGATAGTAAACGTAAACAATTACACAATTATAGCGTCTTATAGACCACCCTCCTTTACTGATCCTTCTAATTACATTAATTCCCTAAATGATCTGCTACACGAAACACATTCTGAGAATACAATACTCGCAGGAGACATTAATTTAAATATATTACCTGACAAAACAACAGGGCATGCAGCAGAATATATATTGCATGTTAGCAACATATGGGCTACGACAGGGAGTCACCAAGCCAACCAGGTTCGATAACTGCCTCGATCACTTTATGATTAAGACACATAATCCTGTACAAACTGTAGTATTTGAAGCCCTAACTGATCATAGCCCTATCTTAATGTGTCTGGAGAGTACACAAATACAGAAAAGCAATGATATTCACTATAAAGTTATTATTAATTATGACCAGCTTGGAATAGATCTAGACAAAATAAATTGGGGTGAATATTATAAAATATCCTGTGTAAATGAGGCAGCACAGTATTTAGTCAGGAACTTACAAGATGCTATAGTAAATAATACTTCTAAAAAAAAAAACTGCCATGTAGAAAAAGACCTCTTAAGCCCTGGATGACTATCGGTGTTGTGAAATGTATACGGAAAAGAGACCAAATGCACCTGAAACTTAAAAAGTCAATCAGTAAAAATAAATTGAAATTAGAATACACTGCCAACAGAAATACTTGTAACAGCATTATCAAAGCACTAAAACGTAAATATTATCAGACTCAATTACAAAGAAACAAAAATAATTTAAAGGAAACATGGAATATAATAAAAGATATTTGCAATTTGAAGAAGGTTAATAGTAAAGCATTACAAGTACTAACAATTAAAGACGATCCTCCTCACTAAATGATCTTAATCAATACTTTACGTCAATTGGTAGAAACCTAGCTAATAAAACATTATCTAAACTCAATGTTAGCGATGATGTTCTGGCTTTCAAGGCCAGAAAGCCAGGTCCCTAAGATTCCATGACTATGTTACCAACAGATGAGTTAGAAGTCGTAAATATTATTACTGGCCTCAAGAATGGGAGTGCCCCTGGCTGGGATAATATCACAGTTTCGGTCTTAAAACATTTCAAACATAAAATATTAAGTCTTATTGCACATCTTTGTAATATCAGTAACTCTAATGGCATTTTCCCCCAAATCTTTAAAAAAGCTATAGTAACTCCCATTTTTAAAGCTGGTGACAGAACACAGACTACCAATTACAGGCCTATTTCTCTTCTTAGTACCTTATCTAAAGTGGTAGAAAAACTTGTAAACAAACGGATGATGGGATATCTAGAATCACGTCAATTACTGTCGAAAACCAATATGGTTTTAGAGGTGCTCGATCTACAAATGATGCTATTCTGAAACTTACGTCTGGTGTCACAAATTATTTAGATAGGGGACAGAAATGCATTGGCGTATTTCTAGACATGCAGAAGGCTTTTGACACTGTTTCTATGCCCATACTATTAAGTCGTTTCGAGAATGTAGGTGTAAGAGGTACTCCTCTTACATGGTTTAAAAGTTATTTCAACGAACGACTACAGTACGTACGGGTTGATAACCATGTTAGTGAGGAAGCTTTGTGCATGTACGGTGTGACCCAGGGGAGCAAGCTGGGTCCATCACTATTTCTCATATACATCACCGAACTTTGTGATCTTAGCATTGATAACGTGGATATCACAATGTTTGCTGATGATACCGTTCTTCTATTTCATGAAGCATCGTGGGAAAAGCTTAAATCTGCATGTGAACAGGGCCTAGCTAAAGTGACTGCTTGGATGGAGGACAGTCTTTTATCTTTAAATACCTCCAAAACCAAATATATTTGTTTTGCAATAACCAAAGCTTCCTATCCTCCTGAAAACTGTATTATGAGTGACTCAATAAAGAATTTATTTATTTATTTATATATTACAATTGGATGTCTTTATATATTGTCGGTTTAAATCACATTCGCTAAACCAAGGTTTATGAAGAGGCTGACACTGTGGTGTTTTATACCAAATGCCTTTTTCTTTGATTCTTTCATAATTTTTTTTTTTTTTTAGGTATTTTATTTCTATATGGTTTCATTCCCTTCCATGTCTAATTTTATTCGTCATGTTCGTTCGTCACATTTCCTTTATGATTGTAATTTGAACGTTGGTTTATAATTTGATGGTTATGTTTACTCCTGAAGGGCATTTTAAAATTTCTTTAGTGTTTATTTTAAACTTGTTACTAGTGAACTGTCATTACTGTTGTCAATTGTGTTGTGGTTTGTCAATGTTGTTATCAGCCATACGCCAGATCTAGCGATGACGTCCCGTTTCTTTCTTGTGGGGCATAGATTGTGGAAGGCGTTATGGTCCGTCTGCTCCAGCTTCGCTTGTACGCAGTTTAGGAGATGGGCATTTCGCTCTCCTTCAATGACCGGCATTCAGTCCTGTGGTGTTATGTGTCTGCTGTCCAGTGGCTGCATGTGTCTATCGCTTCTCTGCATGTTCTTTTCCCATGCCCATAGTTTAGGCAACAGGTATACTCGACCAGCGGAGACTGGTACCCTTTTGTACGTCGACGTAAATTGTTTCCGCCTTTGTAAGTTTACTCCAGATCTTTGCGGACACGCTTAACACTATGTGATTAAATTGGTCACTTCTGACTTTTCGTCTGTACTTCACTGAAATTCTTATTTCGTGGTCCAGTATTTTGCCACAAAGGTGTTCACTCTGGTACCGAACTACATCGATTATGTCTTCGTTAGTGTTGAGCGCCAGTATGTATTTTATGATGACTAAGGGCTCTTTATATTGTGCCTCCTCTATGGCCAGCGAAAGTACAGTTTCTTTTAGACGTTTTGCTATCTGTCTAACTTCTTTCTTTCCCAGTATCACTTTCAGGTCCTTCGTTTTACGTAAGCGATCGACCCTTAAGCCGGTTTTTTTTTTTTTTTTTTTTTTTTTCTGGCGTCGATTCCAGTTCTCAACTGCTCCATTATGTCGCCGCTACTTTACGAGGTGGAGGAAACTATAATTAAGTGATCATCACTCTTTTCGGTACTATTTGGACTCTATTAACTTTGAGTTACACTTTGAGTGCCTGGGTTTCTAAATCTTTTATCTTTTCATTGAAAGTAAGGACAATTTGATATAGCTCGCCTAAATTAGCTATGACTGTTTCCTTTATCGTTACTGTGAGATTTGCCGAGAACTCCAGTTATTGTTTCGAATCTTGACATAGTTTTGTGGCCCTGCTTTTAGTGTGTACAGGGCTCTCAGATATTCTCAGGTTTTAAGTCACCTCTTTAGAAGCTGTAATTCTTTTTCGCTGCTCCACGTGGGTCAACACTTGTCTTGGTAATGTATATATAAGGTCAGCTTTGGGTTAGGTCAGCTTTAAGTTAGGTCAGCTTTGGGTTAGGTCAGCTTTGGGTTAGGTCAGCTTTAAGTTAGGTCAGCTTTGGGTTAGTACAGCTTTGGGTTAGGTCAGCTTTGGGTTAGGTCAGCTTTGGGTTAGGTCAGCTTTGGGTTAGGTCAGCTTTGGGTTAGGTCAGCTTTGGGTTAGGTCAGCTTTGGGTTAGGTCAGCTTTGGGTTAGGTCAGCTTTGGGTTAGGTCAGCTTTGGGTTAGGTCAGCTTTGGGTTAGGTCAGCTTTGGGTTAGGTTAGGTTAGGTTAGGTTAGGTTAGGTTGTCAGACAATTTCCCTACTGTGGTTGTTGTCTTGATGCGTTCGCAGCGGTTCTTTGTTGTTATCGGAGTGGTTTATTGTTATTATTATTATTACGTTATTTGTTACTCGACTTTGTTGTTTTCCCGGGTTTTGTTACGTTTTTTAATTTTAGCATATAGCCTTTTTTTCGTTATTAGTTTTTTAAGTTTTGCGCGGATTGGTTTCGTTATTTTTGTTTTGTTTTTCGGTGGTAGGGTGGAGCGTAGCTCCCTCTAGGACACTGCAGGCCGAAACTGGCCAATTTATTGCCCAGTGATGGGCAGGAGGTGAAAAAGGGTTCCTACCTAGACGACATTGGTGTTGCGGATTTGGCAAAACCCCACATGTCGTCGGGCGCGCGTTCGGGACGAGCTGGACCCGAGACTAAAAGGACCTATGGGTCCCGTTTTGCGGATTTAGATGTGGAATGGGATGCGGCTAAGGTCCCGAAAACAAACCTTGCCAAAAGAGGGGCAGCTCGGGGCATGGGACGCTCCAAAAGTTCTGGACGGTCGGTTGACCGTAAAAAAGGCTCTGATAAGTCTTTTTTAAAGGACACTAGCAGTATTGAGACTGCTGCTGATGACATGGTGGTGGTCCCTCAGGGCCAAGCTAGTAATGGAGGGTGCGAGGAGGTGGTTAACCTCGAACAACCTTTTCAGGGAGAGGTTTCTGCTTCGGTGATGCTCGACGATGATGACGTTGAAGTAGTTTTGCCGGGTAAAACTAGTGGTGGGGGCCATGTCGAGGTGGAGCGCCTTGACGCAGAGGCCTTGAGGACGATCACCAGTGGTGGGGTGGCCGACATACTGGAGGTGTGTCGCACCTCAGGGAATTTGAAGGGTACTTACATCAAGACCCTTAAGTCGGCTGCAAATTCCCTGAGGGAGGTAGTGGAGGCGCTCCTGGAGCGAACGGCAAGTGATGAGGCGGCCCGACTTGGCCGAGAGACGAGGGTCCTCCGCAGGCAGGTGGAAGACCTCAAGCAGGAAGTACTTGCATGGCGAAGGGAGGCGAGTGCTAGGAACGTCATGCCTCCTCCTCCTCCTCCTCCTCCGCCAGCGGCGCCAGTCACACCGGCAGCGCAAGTGGTGGCACCAACGCAGGAGTGGGAAAAGATGTTGGCGGAGGGCTTCGGCCGGTTGGAACGCTCGATAAAAGTCCTGGACGCGAGGTTCGACAGCCTGGAGGTGGACGGCCGCCTCCTTCCCAGGAAGGTCCTCCGCCCACCACTGGCGGCTGACAAAAGACCGACCGTAAGCAGGCCTGCCGCTGCTGCCCAGCCCACTGGCGCTGCTGGCGGGGCCGTGAGGCCTCGATCGGTTTCTCGGGCCCGGGCGGATTCTCTGGCCCAGGCGGTTTCTCGGGCACGGGCGGTTTCTCGGGCTCGGACGGTTTCACGGGCCCAGGCGGATACGCCCACCCCGCAACAGCAACAGCCACTCGGAATGGAGTGGGCTGCTTTGCCGGCGACTGTTGCTTCCCAGACGCCAGCGGAGGCAAGTGCGGAGACTTGGACGACGGTTGTCCGTCGTCCAAAGAAGAAGAAGGCCCCAGTAGCGCCAGCCGCTCCTGCGCCGACTAAAAAGAAGAGCAAGCCGAAGCCGCCCTCAGTGCCGCGCTCGGCTGCAGTGATGATAACACTGCAGCCTGAGGCCGTGGCCAAGGGGGTGTCATACTCGGCAGCCGTACTGAAGGCGCGGGAGACGGTGGGGTTAGAAGGTTTGGGGATCACCGACATCAGACTCCGCACCACCGCGACAGGAGCCAAGATCATAGAGCTTCCTGGCTCCGAAGGCGAAAAGCACGCGACTGGCCTGGCGGAGAAGCTAAAGGTCGCTCTTGCCGAGGTCGCGGTGGTAACCAGACCAACTAAGCGGGCAGACGTCAGGGTCATCGGCTTAGACGAGTCGGTGACCCAGGCAGAGCTCAGGTCGGTGATTGGCCTCAAGACCGGATGCGGGCCGGACGTGGTGAGGGTCGGCCCCATCCGGCAGGATTGGGGAGGGGGAGTGGCATTCGTGTCGCTCCCCGTGGCGGAAGCCAGGAAGCTCGCGGATGAGGGGCGGCTCCTTGTTGGCTGGAGTGTGGCCCGGATTCGTCTACTGGACGAAAAGCCCATGCGGTGCTTCAAATGCATGGGCTTGGGCCACACTCGGGCAATGTGTGAGTCAGCGGCCGACAGGAGCGCCCTTTGCTACAGGTGCGGTGGCACAGGCCATGCGGCGTCGATGTGTGCAGCTGTCAAGCCGCACTGCGCCGTATGTGCCGATGCGGGGCAGCCATCGGAGCACTTCATGGGGGGGGCGAGTTGCAAGCCCCCCGCCACAAAGAGAAGGCCCTTCGGGGTACGACCTGGGGGGCCTAGGCCGGAGGCGGTTGGTATGACCCAGTGATGCAGCACACCCATACCAACTGCCTCCAGGCGAACCTCAACCACTCCGCCACTGCACAAGACTTATTTGTGCAATCAGTGGCGGAGTGGAACATCGGCGTCGCGGTCGCTGCGGAGCCCTATTATGTCCCTGCCCAACCATATTGGGCGGGAGACTTGAGTGGCTCCGTAGCGATCCACAGTGCGGGCTCGCCCCTCTCCATCAAAGAGAGGGGAGCAGGGTTCGTGGCGGCCGTCTGGGGAGGGTATGCCTTCATTGGGGTATACTTCTCCCCTAACCGGGCCCTGGCGGAGTTCGAGACCTTTCTTGACTCCCTGGGGCTGGCGGTTAGACGGCTGTCACCGCTCCCCATTGTCCTGCTTGGCGATCTCAATGCCAAGTCACGGACATGGGGGGCGGTGGTCACGGACCCGAGAGGGGCCATGGTTGAGGAGTGGACAGTCGAGGTTGGACTGTCCCTCCTCAACAGAGGTTCTGTTTGGACGTGCGTGCGACACAACGGAGGGTCCGTGGTGGATGTCTCTTTCGCCACGCCGTCTGTCGCACGCCGTGTGAATAATTGGAGAGTGCTGGAGGAAGTGGAGACCTTTTCGGATCACCGATATATTCGGTTTGAGGTCTCCACTTCCCCAGAGGAGCTGGCGCTCCGCCCCCATCGGGGGTCAGCGTTTCCCCGATGGGTAAAGAGCCGCCTCGACCGGGAGCTGGCGGAAGAGGCGGCCATAGTGCAGAGCTGGCGGGCGCCAGCTCCGGTAAATGAAGATATCGACGCGTCTGCGGCCCGTTTCCGTGGGGCCCTCACGGCGGTCTGCGACGCGTCGATGCCGCGGAGCAACAACCGCCCGCATCATAAGCGGGCGGTGCATTGGTGGACCCCGGAGATTGCTGGTCTCCGGGCGGCCTGCTCCGCGGCGCGCCGGCAATTGCAGCGCTGCCGCCGGCGGAGGACTCGCCAGCCTGGTGAGGAGGCCCGGCTGCATGGTGCATACAGGGACTGCAAAAAGTCCCTGCAAGCTGCCATCAGCCGGGCGAAGGAGGAAGGATGGGAGGAGCTCCTTGGGACCCTGGACAGGGATCCATGGGGGCGCCCGTACCGGATGGTCCGGAAGAAGTTCCGGGGGCAGGCGCCCCCTTTAACGGAATCCCTCGATCCAGAGTTCCTGGGGAGGGTCGTGGCAACATTATTACCCGACCCTCCGGAGCTCCTCCCTCCTCCCATGTCAAATGGGGGCCTTGTTGTGGAGGAGCTGGTCCTGCCCCATCTCATTACAGATACGGAGATGGGGCTGGTGACAGAGCGCCTCCGCAACAAGCGGAGGGCGCCTGGCCCGGATGGCGTTCCGGGCCAAGTTTTAGGAGTGGCGCTGGGCCACTTAGGGGGAGAGCTTCGGGAGCTGTTCGACCGTTGTTTGTCGGTTGGACGGTTCCCGAGGCTCTGGAAGCTGGGGCGACTCTGCCTTCTTGCGAAGGAGGGTCGCCCTCCGGACTGCCCGTCCTCGTACCGGCCCCTGGTGTTGTTGGATGACACGGGAAAGATGCTGGAGAGGATAGTTTCTTCCCGTGTCATCCGACACTTGGAGGAGGAGGGGCCGGAAATGTCGGCGTGGCAGTTTGGCTTCCGGAGGGGGCGTTCAACTATGGACGCCCTCTCCACCCTGAAGGCCTGGTCCGCGGAGGCGACCGAGAGGGGAGGTAGGATGTTGGCGGTGTCGCTCGACATCGCCAACGCCTTCAACAGTCTGCCGCATGGTGTTATTCGAGAGGCGCTCCGATATTTCGGAGTGCCCTCGTACCTGCGGCGGCTGTTGGAGGACTACCTCCAAGATAGGGAGGTCGCCTTCGTGGACGGCAGAGGTGAAATGGCCCGGCGCCGCGTTGAGTGCGGTGTTCCACAGGGGTCGGTGTTGGGACCGCTCCTGTGGAACATGGGCTACGACTGGGTGCTCCGCGTAGCGCTCCCTGCGGGGGTACGCATTCTATGCTACGCGGACGACACCCTAGTCGTGGCCCGGGCGGGCTCTTACGAGGAGGTTAGGCGCCTGGCCACTGAGGGCACAACCCTAGTGGTCAGGCGCATAGAGTCGCTGGGCCTCAGGGTGGCGGTGGAGAAAACCGAGGCCCTGTTGTTCCACGGGCCTCGGTGTGGACCGCCCCCTGGGGCCCACATAATTGTTGAGGGGCAGAGGGTCCGGGTTGGGGCCCAGATGAAATATCTGGGCCTCACCCTGGACGGAAGGTGGCGGTTCGAGTCCCACTTCCAGGGACTCGGACCGCGCATAGTAGGTGCGGCGGCAGCCCTCGGTCGGCTCCTCCCAAATTCGGGGGGGCCGGGCGCGAGCTGTCGACGCCTATACGCGGGAGTCGTGCGGAGCATGGCCGTCTACGGGGCACCGATCTGGGTGGACGCCCTCAGCGCCCGCAACATACGCACGCTGCGTGCTGCGCAGCGTGTTGTGGTGCTGAGGGTGATCCGTGGATACCGATCGGTGTCCGCGGGGGCGGCCTTGGTGCTCGCCGGCTCCCCGCCGTGGGAGCTGGAGGCGGAGGTACTCGCCGCCGTATATAGGTTCACGGCGGCGAGGAAGGAAATAGGGGAGCCTCCGGCTCCCACAGAGGTTGAGGGCCTGCGAAGGCAGGCCCAGGAGAGAGTGCTCCGGCGGTGGGACGAGGACCTGGCGGATGCGCGCTATGGACGCTACACCATAGACGCCGTCCGCCCGGTCCTCAGACGATGGTGCAGCAGGGAGCAGGGCTCCCTCACATTTAGGCTTGTGCAGGTGCTGTCCGGGCATGGTTGCTTCGGATGGTACCTGCACAAAATAGCCAGGAGGGAGCCCACCACCGCGTGCCATGAGTGCGGCGCTGCGGAGGATACAGCGCAGCACACTCTCTCTGAGTGTGCTGCGTGGGTGGAGCAGCGCCGCGCTCTGGCCGCGGTGATTGGAGGGGACCTCTCGCTGCCGAGTGTGGTAAATCACATGCTCGACAGCGAGGGGTCTTGGTCGGCGATGGTCTCCTTCTGCGAGGAGGTCATCTCGCAGAAGGAGACGGCGGAGAGGGCTCGCGAGGTAGATCCTCTGAGCGGCCCTCTCCGCCAAAGAAGAACGGGCGGCCGGAGGAGGCGCTTTGCGCGCCTCCTGCCGCCACCATAGCCGGACCAGGGGAGACGGGTCGGGGGGCCCGTCTTCCCATTGCACAGGTCCGGCGGATGGGGGGAGACAGTTAGGGTGTACCGAACTGTCTCCCATTAATGCCGGGGGCCCAGCAAGTTAGCTGGGCCTGCCGCTGGGGCGACGCGGCAACGAATGCCAAGTGCGAAGCCCTTAGGTTAGGTTAGGTTAGGTTTTTTTTTTTTTTTTTTTTTTTTTTTTTTAAATAAAATACAACTTCTGCAGACTCGTGGTCCGCACCTTTTTTTAGTGGCGTTTTTATTAATAAAGAGTTAAGAATTGCTATAAAAATAGCTGCATGCAACTGGGCAGCTCAGTACTACTTACTAAGTGAGGGTTTTTATAATATAGTAATAAATAAAACTAAAAATATACTAATTTTTTTTTTTTTTTTTTTTTATGGTTTTTTTTTTTTTTTTTTTTTTTTATTATAATTATATATTTTAGGTGTTTATTCTTAATGTGTTTTTTTTTTTTTTTTTTTTTTTTTTTTGTTTTATGTATATAGTTTTTTTTTTTTTTTTTTTTTTTAAATTTAATGATTAAAATTACTTAATGCTACTTACAGTTAATTATTAAGTAGTTACAAAATATAATACTTATATTACTACAGTGTCGTTGGTTGTTTTACAAGACAGTTTTTTATTTCATTCGGCGCTCACCGCTGAGGTAAGAGGTGTTATTTTATTAATGGCGTTGATATCGCCATGTTTAAGGGCCATTTTGAGGTTATAGTCCACAATTTCCTTCGCCGTTGCGCTCACCGCTCCACGGATGAACCTTCCTATCGCATCGTCGGGTACATCGGTATAGTAGACACAGGTCTCGGTGTGTCTTGAAACTGCCACGATAGCGTGGGAAACACTATCGTGGATCTGAAGTTTCCTCCCCTTGGTTTGGAGGATCACCACCGATTTGAAGGTCAACCCCTGCGACTCGTGGATTGTCAGGACGCGCGACCCTTCCCCTGTTCCAAAGCCCTTGTTGGTCAGGGCTTTTTTCTCTGCCTGGGTATGCACCAGGTAGAGAGTATCAGGAGTGTGTGGGGGTATTCGCCTTCCTGAGTAACCCTCAAGTCTCAGGGATCTCACTTTCGGTTTTGATGAATATATACCATCGTAGACCTCCCTGAACGAATAGGATACATCCATCGGGTTCCTATGGGTGCACAGAAGTTGTTTAGTGATTTCGGCGACTGCAGTTGGTCGGCAGTAGGACATCTCGAAGAGGTTTTCCCGGTCTATGTAGGGGAGCTGGTTGAAGTCTCCGATGAGGAGGATTTCGCTTGCTCCCGCCAGCCGGGCGGCAGTGAGGATTGCCCCGAAATGGTTCATGAGAGCTTCGTCCACGATTAATCGCGGACGTCTCTCGGCTTCCTTAAAACCATTTACGAGGATTGAGGCCATGGTACGCGCTCTCTTCTCGGCTTTGCTGCCGTGCGTCTGTACCAATTTTTCCTGTAAATCCTTTGCCGCCTCGGTTGTGGTGGTTGCGACTGCGTCCTTCTCCACATCGAAATTCTTGACCAGCCAGGTCGTTTTTCCGCAGCCCGGGACCCCATTTGTCCATTCTATCTTCGGTATTTGCACGGTGCTATCCGCTGCTGTGGGGTTGAGGACCATCGATACGGTTTGCACCTTCTCGATGATCCTCTCGTCCAGCATGATCTTTGTGCACCGTGCTACCACGACAATGGGGTCGCTCAGAGGTGTTCTGAACCTGAGCGTGGGATTTGGATCTTGCGACTCGTCTTCCTCCCTGGGTACGAATCCACTGGTGGAGCTGTACGCGGCCATGTAGACGCCAGACATCGACCCTGCAATGATCTGGGCAGTCTCGTTGTTGTATATGGCCGCTTCTGCTTCCTCGAGTCTCGCCTCCATGGATGCCACGATACCCAGATGGTAATCTTCCAGGATCTTTTTACAAGTCAGTGTGTTGACTTTTATCGTGGCCTCCAGCATGGCTTTGAACTCAAGGATCGCGTTCTCCATGTGATCCAGTGGTCCCGCGACAGGGATTCTTACGGGCGCCTTCACCTGTCCCATGTCAGCTCGGGTTCTTTTTGGCTGCGGCTCTACCCTCGGTAGCCGGGCTTTCCTCTTGAAACGGTCTATGGCAAGTTGTTGTGGGTTGTACTCTTGGGTGTGTATATGGGTTAATAAAGTGTGTGTTATGGCCAAGGATGGCCCTCTCTCTGGACTGCCGCCTTCAGCTGTTCTTGCGGCTTCCGCTTCGGCTGCAACCTTCAATTGTAGTCTCTCGGCTCCGCTTAGCTCGGCGTTGGGGTCTGAGAAGGTGGATACCCTTTTTGGTTTGTCGCGCACTAAGAAACTGAGGTCTGCACCCCTGTCCTCGTACACGACCACCTCATGGATTTTCGAGGCTTCAACGCATCCCAAAAGGTCTGCTACCTCTCCCTTCTCGTACTGGACCACCATCGCATCGAAGCTAATCCTGCGTGGTGTTGTTTCCTCAACCGACCCTGCCTTGCCGATACGGGACAGCAATGTACATGCCTGCGAAAACGGTGTCCTGGTTCCCCATGCGAACAGTGCTATGACCTTATTCTTGGTCCGCACCAGTTTGCACGTGGTACCCGAAACTACCGTCGCCGGCAGGGCGTCATACACTTTGCGCCTCATTGCTGTTTTTGAAGTACTTCCGTTTATCAGCTTGGCTAGGCCTGGCGAGATCGCAATGCGGCTCCGAGGTCCCACAATACAAAAGCTTATGCCTAGGCTCTCGTGATTATTGTCCATAAAGAGTGCCACCCCCCGAACCCTGATCCCAGGCACCCCTCTCTCCCCACAAGACAACAGCTGGTCCGTTGTCATTTGGCGGGTTAATTGGGGTCCCGGTACTGGGGCCGGATCGCTGGCCATTGTGTGTTGTATGTGTTGGGGTTGCGCTGGTGTTATGGTTTTGTTCCTCTCGGCTACCGTGCGGAAGATCTTCTCCGCGAAGTCCAGAAGGCTCCGCCTGCTGGTCTGCTCTGCCATAATTAAATGCAGGTTGGGCAGTTCCAGCGGCAGATCCAATCTTGACTGAAGATCGTGTCTGGCCGCCGAGAATCTTGGGCACTCCAGTATTATATGCCACACAGTTTCCCTCACCTGAGGATCGCACTCACATGATGGTTCTTCTTTCAGCCTAAATCTATGGAGATATTCACCTATTCCCCCGTGTCCCGTCAAGATCTGCACCTGGGTGGGAGTCCACTTCAGCTTCCTCGCCAGCCGATATGCATCGACTATGTTTGGGAGGAAGATTTTGGTGATACTGCCCGTGCTGGAGGAGTCGTACCGGTCCTGCCAACGCTGGACTGACTCCTCTCTGATCTTTCTCTTGACGTATGACACTGGGACCAGTTCATAGTCGTGGGATGCGTCACTGAGCGCTGCCGATTTCGCAAGCTCGTCTGCTCGCTCATTGCCGGCAGTTCCGACGTGTGCCCTTAACCAGAATAGCCGAATATCGCCACCCGCCCCACGTATGTCCTCCATGCATTCCCATATGGCCTTTTGTAATGGGTGAGTCAGCATAGGGTTACTTAGCAGATCCAGGGCCGATCTGGAATCACTCCAAATTGAGGCCCCGGTTTCCCCGCTCTCCCTAATTTGCAGAATCGCCCTAAAAAGCGCATAAAGTTCCGCCTGGAAGACCGTACATGAGGGGTGTAGGCTGAATTTGGAGAAACTTACCTCACGCTCTCCCATCCAACAACTGACAGCAGCTCCCACTTTCCCTTCAATCTTGCTGCCATCAGTGTATATTCTAGAGCCGGTGGTCTGGCTTGGAGTTGGTGTTTCATGGTTTTGTTCCTCCTGAAGTTTGAACTCGATGTTGATGAGTTCGGATGGGTGCGGTCGCTCGGCGAAACTCACGCTTCGTTCTAGCCTAGTCCCCGGTGGAATATAGTCCTGGGATAAGCCTCGCTTTGCACAGTACAATGCTGCGGCTTCTTGTATCCTCAGGTCTAGGGGGAGTAAGCCCGACAACGCAAGTGCCGAGGTTAGGGATACTGTGCGGTACGCCCTACACACTTTTTGCGCAAAGCCCCTCTGAATAGTGTTAAATTGTGTAGTGTTGTAAACTAACCCTGCGTTATCCGCCCATACGCTTGCTGCATACGTCATTATGGGCTCTATTACCGCAACGTAGATGGTTCTGATGATCTCGCCGTTGAGACCCCAAGTGACCTTTGCTGCACATGCGAGCTGCTTGTAAATCTCGGCAGCCTTTTTACACGTGGTCGACACGTGCTGCTTGAAGGTCAGCTTGTTGTCTATGATTAGACCCAGGATTTTTATTTCTGACACCAAGTTTATTCTGGTGCCACTCATGAACAGACTTGGGGGACTGAACTTTAGTTTGTTGGTTAGCACCATTGCACTGGTTTTGTGCGGTGCAAACCTCAACTTGTTTCTGGATCCCCAAGCCGTTACACGCTGCAGGATGTTATTTGCAGTTTCTTCCATGGGTCCAACCCTGTGGCCAGAGAATACCAGAACCACGTCGTCCGCAAACGCCTGGCAATGGACTCCTTCCCTCGCGAGTAGTTGCAGCAATGAGTCCAGTATTATGTTCCAAAAGGTAGGTCCACTGATGGAACCTTGGACGCAACCTTTGGAAGTACCTTTCTCACATGCTGATCTCGCGTAGTTGACCTCGATCTTCCGGTCCTGAAGGTAGGAGTTGACCAGCTTGTGCAGGTTCCGAGGGATCCTCTTCTCCTGTAGTTGGTGTTTTAAAGCCGGCCACCAGGCGTTATCGAAAGCGCCCTCTATGTCTAGTGAAATGACGAGTACCGACTTCTTGTCCTTTAACTCAGTCCTTATGTAGTTCACCAGATCATACAGGGCGTCCTCGGTGCTTCGTTGCGGCATAAACCCATACTGGCGTTTGTTTAATGCTGGGATGACATGCCATTGTAGGCGACCTATTACCAGTTTCTCCACAATTTTCCCCAGGACAGGCAGAAGGCCTATAGGTCTGTAGGACTTTGGATTGGTATAGTCTTCTTTGCCTGGTTTCCTTAGTATAATGACATGGGCAATTTTCCATGCCCGGGGGAAGTGCGACAGCGCTAGGCACTTGTTTGCCAGCGCCAAAAACACACCCCGGTCACAGTTGATCGCCGCCGTGCATATATCAGAGGTAAGACCATCTGGGCCTGGTGCTTTTTTCGGGTTTTGCGCCCTAAGCACCAGTTCCAGTTCCGCAGATGTTATGGGCGGGTCATCCTCTGAGAAGGATCCAGGTTGACTATCTTCCACCTTTTTCCTGAGGTTCTCATGGTACTGGTCGTCAGTCGTCTCCAGGTCGTCTGGGTAGAAAGATTTGGCAAGGAGCTCTGCTGACTGTTGTGGGGACAAGGTTTTACCTTCATGGTCTCTCAGGAGCACGTCCTCCTGCCTTCGTGACGTTTTCCTGATGACCCTGTAGATGCCGTCCCACATGCTCTCTCTGTCCTGAGTCGAGCAGAACTCCTTCCAGCTCTCTGTTTGGGCCTTTGCTGTCTCCTCAGCGTACTCGAGCTTAGCTCGGAGGTATTCGTCAATGACGAATTGTTTGCGTGAGGGCGCTGCATTCCTTATTCTCCTTTTCCTCCTTAGGACTTCACTCTTGAGGTCCCCCAGCCGCTTGTTCCACCAGGGAGGAATGGATTTTCCTTCCCATTTGCCTGCTCTCGGGATGGTTGTGGAACAGGCTTCGTGGATTGCGTTGGTGTAGTTGTGAATTGCGACCTCAAGATCCTCTGGGGATTTAGCGCTCTGTATGGACTGTAGGATGTTCTTTTCCTCCAACAGAGTGTTGAAGAGCTGACCGAACTCTGACCATTTCGCTTTTTTTGTGTTGTATTTTCGCGTGGACGTTGAGGGCAAAGTTGTTAGTGCCCTGTCCAAGCGCAGCGAAAAAGTTATTGTATTGTGGTCCGATGTTGTTAGGTTACGGTCAACTCTCCATCCCTCTATCCTGCCCAAGAGCGATCCGCTGCACGCAGTGACGTCTACGAAACTAGTGCACAGCCGATCGCCCCTGAGAACCTCGAACGTCGGAGTGGTCCCTGTGTTTAGAACTTCCATCCCCATCTCGTCCAGGAAGGAGTGGTACGCAGCTCCTCTGCCGTCCTCCGAGCTACTCCCCCACCAGTGGCTCCAGGCATTTACATCCCCTGCCACGATGAGGTGTGCGGTGTTGAGTTTTTCGCAGGCAGATTTAATCCTGCGTAGATAGGGTTCGATGTCGTGATTCCCTTCCAGATAGACTGACACCACTCCAAGCTTCAGTCCCCCCCCGTCCAGTAGGACCGCCGCCTCGGTCTCGGTAACCAACTGAGGGTCATGTATGACATTCAGTCGGTCCCCGAAGATTATGATGGCCGCCTTTACTGGTTTCTCTCGGTTTAGGGTACACTGAATTACGCGCGTGCCGGGATATTGTTTCATGGTGCCTGTTGACCCCACATAGGGTTCCTGAACAAAGGCTACCACTACTCCTAATTCCTTGGCAGCCTGCAATAGCTCAGCAGTTGCAGTCTTGGAGCGCTGTAGGTTTGCTTGGATGAAATGCAAACCTGTTCCTTCTATCCTTCGGGGAGCAGAGCAACTGATGGTAGGGAAGCCCTTAGCAGTAGTTTACTCTAGATCTCGCTATCGCATCCCATTTGTGGCGTTCACGGCACACATCGCTGAATGCGTTGTGCGCCATGTCCGCAGGGGACGCTTTCTCCTGCGCACAGTTCTTGCACCTCGGTGGATGGTTAGGTTAGGTTAGGTTAGGTTAGGTTAGGTTAGGTTAGGTTAGGTTAGGTTAGGTTAGGTTAGGTTAGGTTAGGTTAGGTTAGGTTAGGTTAGGTTAGGTTAGGTTAGGTTAGGTTAGGTTAGGTTAGGTTAGGTTAGGTTAGGTTAGGTTAGGTTAGGTTAGGTTAGGTTAGGTTAGGTTAGGTTAGGTTAGGTTAGGTTAGGTTAGGTTAGGTTAGGTTAGGTTAGGTTAGGTTAGGTTAGGTTAGGTTAGGTTAGGTTAGGTTAGGTTAGGTTAGGTTAGGTTAGGTTAGGTTAGGTTAGGTTAGGTTAGGTTAGGTTAGGTTAGGTTAGGTTAGGTTAGGTTAGGTTAGGTTAGGTTAGGTTAGGTTAGGTTAGGTTAGGTTAGGTTAGGTTAGGTTAGGTTAGGTTAGGTTAGGTTAGGTTAGGTTAGGTTAGGTTAGGTTAGGTTAGGTTAGGTTAGGTTAGGTTAGGTTAGGTTAGGTTAGGTTAGGTTAGGTTAGGTTAGGTTAGGTTAGGTTAGGTTAGGTTAGGTTAGGTTAGGTTAGGTTAGGTTAGGTTAGGTTAGGTTAGGTTAGGTTAGGTTAGGTTAGGTTAGGTTAGGTTAGGTTAGGTTAGGTTAGGTTAGGTTAGGTTAGGTTAGGTTAGGTTAGGTTAGGTTAGGTTAGGTTAGGTTAGGTTAGGTTAGGTTAGGTTTGGGGTGCGATGTCAGGAACCTCCTCGTGGTGCACCCCGGGCAACGTCGACCAGTTTGGTCGGCGGCCGATACCTGACACGCTCCTCCTGGTACCCCTCTGCTTATCGGAGGGGACTGGGGGGGAGTGCTGGCTGGAGAGCCGTTAAAAACTCCTAGGTGTGGCATGTGCGCGGCGCACCTAGTACCGGGCTGGGGCCGATGAGGGCTCAGTTTGAGCCCCAAGGGCCCAGTTCCGGACAGCGGCTGGCGGGACTGGTAGTTTCATACTGGTCCCGGCAGGCGTACCGCAAACTGATGGTGAAAAAACGATGATGGAACCCGCAAAATTAAAGAATTTACTACCCCAGGAGGGTACCCTAACGGGAGAATCCCTCCCCGAGCCTAGCTCGGGCTGCCCCGCGTCTTCTGGGGGGGGCAAAATTTTGCGTAGTGATGATAAAAAAAATACGACTTTGGCTTCCGCACAACGGACAACCGATTTATCTACCGTTTTGGATACGACGACCATGCCTGTGGTGAGGATAGAGCGAGACTGCTCATTGGACAGCTTTGCGGTGAGACACTGGTCTGATAGATCCGGTGGCTCAGCGTCGACACCTGCTGCTTTGAAGCGGTCTCATGGCCAGGATAAGGCAGGAGCGGATGGAGCTGATGCGACTCCAAGCAAAGTGACGACAGCCCGGAGGGGCAAATCCCGGGACCCGGGCTCCACTGCTGGGGTTACCCGTGCGGTAGTCACCGGTGATGCAGGCGGGACGCAAGATCGTCCAAATGAAGAACTGACGTGCGATGTTGAGACATCTGACGTTGCGGACGTTAGTGTGCTGGATGGCATAGAGTTCCTCGATCCAGCGAGTTTGAGGGCTCTTGCCAAGGAAAACGTCAATACCATCATTGACGTTGCCAAAAGATCTGGAAACCTTAAAGGCACCTTTGTCAAGAAATTGAAGGAGGCGGCCTGGGTCCTTCGAGAGGTGACGGCCACTGCTCTTACACGTACGGTGGCGGAGGAGACCCTCCTTCTCCGGCGCGAGACAAGGAAGCTGCGTCAGGAGGTCGAGGACCTCAAGGCGGAGCTCACCTTGTTGCGCAGTCGAGGGGAGGATCATTCTGCGCCACCGTCGTCACAGGTGCTGCCGGGTCCTGGGCAGGGGCAGGATTCCTTGCCGCAGGCATTAATAGATGTGATTGGGGCCCACATGGAGGGGATGGAGCGGTCGCTCCGGGTCTCATTGGGGGAGGTCGTGACCGCCCGTATTGAGGCTTTGGACGACCGGCTCCTCCCCGCCAAAGTGGTTCGCCCTCCTCTGGCCGCCGACCGGAAGCAGACTTGTGGGCCTGCGGCTTCCAAGCCTGCGCGACGTAAGGTCACCGACCGTAAGACTGCGGTATCTAAGCCAGCGGTTAACGCCCCTGAGCCAGGTTCCAGTGGTATGACGACGGCTTCCCCTTCCCAGGAGCCCCTGGGAATGGAGTGGGCTAATCTTGGGGCTGCTGTACCTGCTCCGTCCTTGGCCACGCCGAGTGCTCCGGAATGGACCACAGTGGCTCGTCGACGCCGGAGAGGAAAGAAGTCCTCGGTGGCACCGACGGCTCCGGCGGGGGTGGCTCCCGCTCCTCTTGGGAGAGCGCCTGGGCGTAAGCCCAAGGCGAAATTTCCCTCGACACCGCGCTCAGCTGCAGTGCTTGTTACACTGCAGCCAGAGGCCTTGGCGGGGGGATTAAGCTACAAGGACGCTCTCCTTAAGGCGCGGGACCACGTCACGCTGGCTAGCCTCGGGATTGAGAACATCTCGTCTCGACCCACTGCTACGGGGGCTAGGATCATCGAGGTCCGTGGCTCCCGTGGCTCAGAGCAGGCGGATCAGTTGGCCGAACAACTGCAGCTGGCGCTGAAGGATGTGGCCACCGTCGCAAGACCCATTAAGAGGGTCAATGTGCGTGTGGTTGGGCTCGACGACAGCGTGTCGGTTGAGGAGGTTGTGGTGGCTGCAGCAACGAAGGGTTGCTGCGACCCTGCCCTTATTAGGGCTGGTGCCATACGCACCTACGGCAGGGGCATGGGAGCAGTTCATCTCTCGCTCCCTGTTGCTGCAGCCAAGGTGCTCGTGAAGGCGAGAAGGTTGCTGGTTGGATGGAGCGCGGCACGTGTGCGCCTTTTGGAGGGTGGGCCCATGCGCTGTTTCAGGTGCATGGGTGTAGGCCACACTCGCCCGCTCTGCCCGTCGACTGTCGACCGTGGAGGCCTTTGCTTCCGGTGCGGGTTGCCTGGGCACAAAGCACTGCAGTGTGGGGCTACAAAGCTTCACTGCGCTGTGTGCGCCGACACTGGGAGGCAAGCAGGCCACCACATGGGAGGAGCTGGCTGTAGGCCGCCACCCACTAAGGGATTAGCGCCACCTCTGCCAATGACCTCAATAGAGGTCAGCGTAGACGAGGGGTAGTAGGAGAGGGCTTCACGCTCTTTCCTCTGCTCTTGCTGAACCAAGGGGAGATGGGTCGGGGGGCCCGTCTTCCCATTGCACTGGTTCAGCCGTCTGGGAGACAGTTGGGGTGTACCAAACTGTCTCTCTCTTTAGCGCCGGAGGCCCGATTGGGGCCGGCCGCCGGGCGACGCGGTGATTGCAACCGCTACCCCGTTTCGCCCACTTTGGCGGCCGATGGTACACCGCTGGGTTTTAGTCAGTAAGAGTCTGACATACCCCTCTTGCTCCCCCGAGCGAGGGGCTGGATCCATGCAGGATTTCCCAGCGTCAAAAAAAAAAAAAAAAAAAAAAAGGTTAGGTTAGGTTAGGTTAGGTTAGGTTAGGTTAGGTTAGGTTAGGTTAGGTTAGGTTAGGTTAGGTTAGGTTAGGTTAGGTTAGGTTAGGTTAGGTTAGGTTAGGTTAGGTTAGGTTAGGTTAGGTTAGGTTAGGTTAGGTTAGGTTAGGTTAGGTTAGGTTAGGTTAGGTTAGGTTAGGTTAGGTTAGGTTAGGTTAGGTTAGGTTAGGTTAGGTTAGGTTAGGTTAGGTTAGGTTAGGTTAGGTTAGGTTAGGTTAGGTTAGGTTAGGTTAGGTTAGGTTAGGTTAGGTTAGGTTAGGTTAGGTTAGGTTAGGTTAGGTTAGGTTAGGTTAGGTTAGGTTAGGTTAGGTTAGGTTAGGTTAGGTTAGGTTAGGTTAGGTTAGGTTAGGTTAGGTTAGGTTAGGTTAGGTTAGGTTAGGTTAGGTTAGGTTAGGTTAGGTTAGGTTAGGTTAGGTTAGGTTAGGTTAGGTTAGGTTAGGTTAGGTTAGGTTAGGTTAGGTTAGGTTTGGGGTGCGATGTCAGGAACCTCCTCGTGGTGCACCCCGGGCAACGTCGACCAGTTTGGTCGGCGGCCGATACCTGACACGCTCCTCCTGGTACCCCTCTGCTTATCGGAGGGGACTGGGGGGGAGTGCTGGCTGGAGAGCCGTTAAAAACTCCTAGGTGTGGCATGTGCGCGGCGCACCTAGTACCGGGCTGGGGCCGATGAGGGCTCAGTTTGAGCCCCAAGGGCCCAGTTCCGGACAGCGGCTGGCGGGACTGGTAGTTTCATACTGGTCCCGGCAGGCGTACCGCAAACTGATGGTGAAAAAACGATGATGGAACCCGCAAAATTAAAGAATTTACTACCCCAGGAGGGTACCCTAACGGGAGAATCCCTCCCCGAGCCTAGCTCGGGCTGCCCCGCGTCTTCTGGGGGGGGCAAAATTTTGCGTAGTGATGATAAAAAAAATACGACTTTGGCTTCCGCACAACGGACAACCGATTTATCTACCGTTTTGGATACGACGACCATGCCTGTGGTGAGGATAGAGCGAGACTGCTCATTGGACAGCTTTGCGGTGAGACACTGGTCTGATAGATCCGGTGGCTCAGCGTCGACACCTGCTGCTTTGAAGCGGTCTCATGGCCAGGATAAGGCAGGAGCGGATGGAGCTGATGCGACTCCAAGCAAAGTGACGACAGCCCGGAGGGGCAAATCCCGGGACCCGGGCTCCACTGCTGGGGTTACCCGTGCGGTAGTCACCGGTGATGCAGGCGGGACGCAAGATCGTCCAAATGAAGAACTGACGTGCGATGTTGAGACATCTGACGTTGCGGACGTTAGTGTGCTGGATGGCATAGAGTTCCTCGATCCAGCGAGTTTGAGGGCTCTTGCCAAGGAAAACGTCAATACCATCATTGACGTTGCCAAAAGATCTGGAAACCTTAAAGGCACCTTTGTCAAGAAATTGAAGGAGGCGGCCTGGGTCCTTCGAGAGGTGACGGCCACTGCTCTTACACGTACGGTGGCGGAGGAGACCCTCCTTCTCCGGCGCGAGACAAGGAAGCTGCGTCAGGAGGTCGAGGACCTCAAGGCGGAGCTCACCTTGTTGCGCAGTCGAGGGGAGGATCATTCTGCGCCACCGTCGTCACAGGTGCTGCCGGGTCCTGGGCAGGGGCAGGATTCCTTGCCGCAGGCATTAATAGATGTGATTGGGGCCCACATGGAGGGGATGGAGCGGTCGCTCCGGGTCTCATTGGGGGAGGTCGTGACCGCCCGTATTGAGGCTTTGGACGACCGGCTCCTCCCCGCCAAAGTGGTTCGCCCTCCTCTGGCCGCCGACCGGAAGCAGACTTGTGGGCCTGCGGCTTCCAAGCCTGCGCGACGTAAGGTCACCGACCGTAAGACTGCGGTATCTAAGCCAGCGGTTAACGCCCCTGAGCCAGGTTCCAGTGGTATGACGACGGCTTCCCCTTCCCAGGAGCCCCTGGGAATGGAGTGGGCTAATCTTGGGGCTGCTGTACCTGCTCCGTCCTTGGCCACGCCGAGTGCTCCGGAATGGACCACAGTGGCTCGTCGACGCCGGAGAGGAAAGAAGTCCTCGGTGGCACCGACGGCTCCGGCGGGGGTGGCTCCCGCTCCTCTTGGGAGAGCGCCTGGGCGTAAGCCCAAGGCGAAATTTCCCTCGACACCGCGCTCAGCTGCAGTGCTTGTTACACTGCAGCCAGAGGCCTTGGCGGGGGGATTAAGCTACAAGGACGCTCTCCTTAAGGCGCGGGACCACGTCACGCTGGCTAGCCTCGGGATTGAGAACATCTCGTCTCGACCCACTGCTACGGGGGCTAGGATCATCGAGGTCCGTGGCTCCCGTGGCTCAGAGCAGGCGGATCAGTTGGCCGAACAACTGCAGCTGGCGCTGAAGGATGTGGCCACCGTCGCAAGACCCATTAAGAGGGTCAATGTGCGTGTGGTTGGGCTCGACGACAGCGTGTCGGTTGAGGAGGTTGTGGTGGCTGCAGCAACGAAGGGTTGCTGCGACCCTGCCCTTATTAGGGCTGGTGCCATACGCACCTACGGCAGGGGCATGGGAGCAGTTCATCTCTCGCTCCCTGTTGCTGCAGCCAAGGTGCTCGTGAAGGCGAGAAGGTTGCTGGTTGGATGGAGCGCGGCACGTGTGCGCCTTTTGGAGGGTGGGCCCATGCGCTGTTTCAGGTGCATGGGTGTAGGCCACACTCGCCCGCTCTGCCCGTCGACTGTCGACCGTGGAGGCCTTTGCTTCCGGTGCGGGTTGCCTGGGCACAAAGCACTGCAGTGTGGGGCTACAAAGCTTCACTGCGCTGTGTGCGCCGACACTGGGAGGCAAGCAGGCCACCACATGGGAGGAGCTGGCTGTAGGCCGCCACCCACTAAGGGATTAGCGCCACCTCTGCCAATGACCTCAATAGAGGTCAGCGTAGACGAGGGGTAGTAGGAGAGGGCTTCACGCTCTTTCCTCTGCTCTTGCTGAACCAAGGGGAGATGGGTCGGGGGGCCCGTCTTCCCATTGCACTGGTTCAGCCGTCTGGGAGACAGTTGGGGTGTACCAAACTGTCTCTCTCTTTAGCGCCGGAGGCCCGATTGGGGCCGGCCGCCGGGCGACGCGGTGATTGCAACCGCTACCCCGTTTCGCCCACTTTGGCGGCCGATGGTACACCGCTGGGTTTTAGTCAGTAAGAGTCTGACATACCCCTCTTGCTCCCCCGAGCGAGGGGCTGGATCCATGCAGGATTTCCCAGCGTCAAAAAAAAAAAAAAAAAAAAAAAGGTTAGGTTAGGTTAGGTTAGGTTAGGTTAGGTTAGGTTAGGTTAGGTTAGGTTAGGTTAGGTTAGGTTAGGTTAGGTTAGGTTAGGTTAGGTTAGGTTAGGTTAGGTTAGGTTAGGTTAGGTTAGGTTAGGTTAGGTTAGGTTAGGTTAGGTTAGGTTAGGTTAGGTTAGGTTAGGTTAGGTTAGGTTAGGTTAGGTTAGGTTAGGTTAGGTTAGGTTAGGTTAGGTTAGGTTAGGTTAGGTTAGGTTAGGTTAGGTTAGGTTAGGTTAGGTTAGGTTAGGTTAGGTTAGGTTAGGTTAGGTTAGGTTAGAGGGTGGGCCCATGCAAGAGGGTGGGCCCATGCGCTGTTTTAAGTGCATGGGTGTGGGCCACACTCGCCCGCTCTGCCCGTCGACAGTAGACCGAAGTGAGCTGTGCTTCCGATGCGGGCAAACCGGACACAAGGCGATGGAGTGTGTAGCTGCAAAGCTACACTGCGCCTTGTGTGCCGACGCCGGAAGGCCGAACGAGCACTACATGGGGGGCGCTGCCTGCAGGCCGCCCACCTCAGCCAAGACGCCAGCATTACCATCCGCACCGGGACCTGTGAGAGGTCAGGCGCAGACGAATAGGTAGAGATAGGTAGGCGTTCCATCTGCCTACTCCTCTACCTTGCTGAACCAAGGGGAGATTGGGTCGGGGGGCCCGTCTTCCCATTGCACTGGTTCAGCCGTCTGGGAGACAGTTGGGGTTGTACCAGACTGTCTCTCTTTAGCGCCGGGGGCCCGATTGGGGCCGGCCGCCGGGGCGACGCGGTTAGTGCTACTGCGATCCCGTTTCGCCCCATTGTGGCGGCTGATGGTACACCGTGGAGGTTTAGTGAGTAGGAGTCTCACATAACCACTCGTCCCCCCGGGCGGGTGTGTACCCATGAAGGGTTCCTCCACGTTAAAAAAAAAAAAAAAAAAAAAAAAAAAAAAAGGTTAGGTTAGGTTAGGTTAGGTTAGGTTAGGTTAGGTTAGGTTAGGTTAGGTTAGGTTAGGTTAGGTTAGGTTAGGTTAGGTTAGGTTAGGTTAGGTTAGGTTAGGTTAGGTTAGGTTAGGTTAGGTTAGGTTAGGTTAGGTTAGGTTAGGTTAGGTTAGGTTAGGTTAGGTTAGGTTAGGTTAGGTTAGGTTAGGTTAGGTTAGGTTAGGTTAGGTTAGGTTAGGTTTGGGGTGCGATGTCAGGAACCTCCTCGTGGTGCACCCCGGGCAACGTCGACCAGTTTGGTCGGCGGCCGATACCTGACACGCTCCTCCTGGTACCCCTCTGCTTATCGGAGGGGACTGGGGGGGAGTGCTGGCTGGAGAGCCGTTAAAAACTCCTAGGTGTGGCATGTGCGCGGCGCACCTAGTACCGGGCTGGGGCCGATGAGGGCTCAGTTTGAGCCCCAAGGGCCCAGTTCCGGACAGCGGCTGGCGGGACTGGTAGTTTCATACTGGTCCCGGCAGGCGTACCGCAAACTGATGGTGAAAAAACGATGATGGAACCCGCAAAATTAAAGAATTTACTACCCCAGGAGGGTACCCTAACGGGAGAATCCCTCCCCGAGCCTAGCTCGGGCTGCCCCGCGTCTTCTGGGGGGGGCAAAATTTTGCGTAGTGATGATAAAAAAAATACGACTTTGGCTTCCGCACAACGGACAACCGATTTATCTACCGTTTTGGATACGACGACCATGCCTGTGGTGAGGATAGAGCGAGACTGCTCATTGGACAGCTTTGCGGTGAGACACTGGTCTGATAGATCCGGTGGCTCAGCGTCGACACCTGCTGCTTTGAAGCGGTCTCATGGCCAGGATAAGGCAGGAGCGGATGGAGCTGATGCGACTCCAAGCAAAGTGACGACAGCCCGGAGGGGCAAATCCCGGGACCCGGGCTCCACTGCTGGGGTTACCCGTGCGGTAGTCACCGGTGATGCAGGCGGGACGCAAGATCGTCCAAATGAAGAACTGACGTGCGATGTTGAGACATCTGACGTTGCGGACGTTAGTGTGCTGGATGGCATAGAGTTCCTCGATCCAGCGAGTTTGAGGGCTCTTGCCAAGGAAAACGTCAATACCATCATTGACGTTGCCAAAAGATCTGGAAACCTTAAAGGCACCTTTGTCAAGAAATTGAAGGAGGCGGCCTGGGTCCTTCGAGAGGTGACGGCCACTGCTCTTACACGTACGGTGGCGGAGGAGACCCTCCTTCTCCGGCGCGAGACAAGGAAGCTGCGTCAGGAGGTCGAGGACCTCAAGGCGGAGCTCACCTTGTTGCGCAGTCGAGGGGAGGATCATTCTGCGCCACCGTCGTCACAGGTGCTGCCGGGTCCTGGGCAGGGGCAGGATTCCTTGCCGCAGGCATTAATAGATGTGATTGGGGCCCACATGGAGGGGATGGAGCGGTCGCTCCGGGTCTCATTGGGGGAGGTCGTGACCGCCCGTATTGAGGCTTTGGACGACCGGCTCCTCCCCGCCAAAGTGGTTCGCCCTCCTCTGGCCGCCGACCGGAAGCAGACTTGTGGGCCTGCGGCTTCCAAGCCTGCGCGACGTAAGGTCACCGACCGTAAGACTGCGGTATCTAAGCCAGCGGTTAACGCCCCTGAGCCAGGTTCCAGTGGTATGACGACGGCTTCCCCTTCCCAGGAGCCCCTGGGAATGGAGTGGGCTAATCTTGGGGCTGCTGTACCTGCTCCGTCCTTGGCCACGCCGAGTGCTCCGGAATGGACCACAGTGGCTCGTCGACGCCGGAGAGGAAAGAAGTCCTCGGTGGCACCGACGGCTCCGGCGGGGGTGGCTCCCGCTCCTCTTGGGAGAGCGCCTGGGCGTAAGCCCAAGGCGAAATTTCCCTCGACACCGCGCTCAGCTGCAGTGCTTGTTACACTGCAGCCAGAGGCCTTGGCGGGGGGATTAAGCTACAAGGACGCTCTCCTTAAGGCGCGGGACCACGTCACGCTGGCTAGCCTCGGGATTGAGAACATCTCGTCTCGACCCACTGCTACGGGGGCTAGGATCATCGAGGTCCGTGGCTCCCGTGGCTCAGAGCAGGCGGATCAGTTGGCCGAACAACTGCAGCTGGCGCTGAAGGATGTGGCCACCGTCGCAAGACCCATTAAGAGGGTCAATGTGCGTGTGGTTGGGCTCGACGACAGCGTGTCGGTTGAGGAGGTTGTGGTGGCTGCAGCAACGAAGGGTTGCTGCGACCCTGCCCTTATTAGGGCTGGTGCCATACGCACCTACGGCAGGGGCATGGGAGCAGTTCATCTCTCGCTCCCTGTTGCTGCAGCCAAGGTGCTCGTGAAGGCGAGAAGGTTGCTGGTTGGATGGAGCGCGGCACGTGTGCGCCTTTTGGAGGGTGGGCCCATGCGCTGTTTCAGGTGCATGGGTGTAGGCCACACTCGCCCGCTCTGCCCGTCGACTGTCGACCGTGGAGGCCTTTGCTTCCGGTGCGGGTTGCCTGGGCACAAAGCACTGCAGTGTGGGGCTACAAAGCTTCACTGCGCTGTGTGCGCCGACACTGGGAGGCAAGCAGGCCACCACATGGGAGGAGCTGGCTGTAGGCCGCCACCCACTAAGGGATTAGCGCCACCTCTGCCAATGACCTCAATAGAGGTCAGCGTAGACGAGGGGTAGTAGGAGAGGGCTTCACGCTCTTTCCTCTGCTCTTGCTGAACCAAGGGGAGATGGGTCGGGGGGCCCGTCTTCCCATTGCACTGGTTCAGCCGTCTGGGAGACAGTTGGGGTGTACCAAACTGTCTCTCTCTTTAGCGCCGGAGGCCCGATTGGGGCCGGCCGCCGGGCGACGCGGTGATTGCAACCGCTACCCCGTTTCGCCCACTTTGGCGGCCGATGGTACACCGCTGGGTTTTAGTCAGTAAGAGTCTGACATACCCCTCTTGCTCCCCCGAGCGAGGGGCTGGATCCATGCAGGATTTCCCAGCGTCAAAAAAAAAAAAAAAAAAAAAAAGGTTAGGTTAGGTTAGGTTAGGTTAGGTTAGGTTAGGTTAGGTTAGGTTAGGTTAGGTTAGGTTAGGTTAGGTTAGGTTAGGTTAGGTTAGGTTAGGTTAGGTTAGGTTAGGTTAGGTTAGGTTAGGTTAGGTTAGGTTAGGTTAGGTTAGGTTAGGTTAGGTTAGGTTAGGTTAGGTTAGGTTAGGTTAGGTTAGGTTAGGTTAGGTTAGGTTAGGTTAGGTTAGGTTAGGTTAGGTTAGGTTAGGTTAGGTTAGGTTAGGTTAGGTTAGGTTAGGTTAGGTTAGGTTAGGTTAGGTTAGGTTAGGTTAGGTTAGGTTAGGTTAGGTTAGGTTAGGTTAGGTTAATATACTATTAGCCCGTCTTTAGAAACGGCTGGGTCGTAGTGTAGTGCGCGGTGTGGCGCGGGTTCGAATCTCACTATCAATATTTTCTTTTTTTGTACTTGCTTCGGCAGTACATATACTAAAATTGGAACGATACAGAGAAGATTAGCATGGCCCCTGCGCAAGGATGACACGCAAAATCGTGAAGCGTTCCACATTTTTTTAAAGAAGATTGATATGTGCTTCACTGTACATGTCGTCATTTAACTAATTGAGGGTGGTAATTAGCTATGGGATTTTTGAAGATTGATATGTGCTTCACTGTACATGTCGTCATTAAAGTGAGGACCCTCTATTTAAGTAATTTTGTTTTGAGGTTTCTATGCTTTCGCTGCGGTTCTTGTTATTGTTGAGGTTGTTTGTTGTTGTTGTTATTGTTGTTATTATTGTTATTATTAATTCTAGACTTGGCTTTTCCCCTGGATTCGGTTGGATTTTTGCATTTCGGACTTTTGGCTTTTCTCTTATTGGTTTTTGATTTTCTTTCGATTGGTTTCGTCGATTCGGCCTAACTGGCCAATTTGCAGCCCAGTGATGGGCAGGTGGTGACGGTGCCTAGCATGTCGTCGGACAAGCGTTCGGGGCCGGCTGGAGCCGATGCCAAAAGAACTTTTGGCTCGCGCTTTGAGCCGTTAGATGTGGATTGGGACGCCGCGAAGGTTCCCAGAACCAACTCGGCCAAGAGGGGATCGGCGCGAGGTTCGGGGCGGTCAAGGAGCTCGGGACGGCTGGCCGAGGGAAGTGGAGGGTCGGCTCAGCCGTTCTCTAGAGTTACGAGTGCTGAGGTGCTCTTTGTTGACGATGATGAGGTGGTCCAAGCGGGGGACCAAGCGGGAGATGGAGGACGTGTGGAGGTTGAGCGCTTGGACGCGGAGGCGCTTAGGGCCCTCACAGAGGGTGGTGTGAGGGACATACTGGAGGTTTGCCGGGCCTCAGGGAATTTGAAAGGGACTTGCATAAAGACCCTTAAGTCCGCAGCAAATTCCCTGAGGGAGGTCGTGGAGACGCTCCTGGAGCGTACAGTCAATGAAGAGACTGCCCGCCTCGCCCGGGAGACGAGGGTCCTCCGCCGACAGGTGGAGGACCTCAAGAGCGAGGTCTTGGCGTGGCGGCGGGAGGCGAACGCGAGGAAGGTGATGCCTCCTCCTCCACCGCCGGTGCAAGTGGAGGCACCGGCCCAGGCGCCTCCCCAAGTCTGGGAGAAGGCGCTAGCGGAGGGGTTCAGTAGGTTGGAGCGGTCGATAAAGGTCCTTGACGCCCGCTTTGATGGGCTGGAGGTTGACGGCCGACTCCTTCCTAAGAAGGTCCTCCGTCCACCACTAGCGGCCGATAAGAGGCCTGTGGTAAGCGGGCCTGCTACTGATCCCAGGCCTGCTAGCTCTGCCAGCGCCAGACCCCGGTCTGTTTCCCGGGCTAGAAGGGAGGCGCCCACTCCTACCCCGCAGCAGCCGCTCGGCATGGAGTGGGCCGCACTCCCGGCAACGGCTCCCGCCCGTATCGCAGCTGGGGCTGGCGACGATGAGACATGGACGACGGTGGTCCGCCGCCAGAAGAAATCGAAGGCCCCAGCTGCGCCAGCAACCTCTGCGCCAGCTCCTGCGCCGAAAAATAAGAGGGCTCAGCCGAAGCTGCCCTCTGTGCCGCGTGCGGCTGCAGTGCTTATTACGCTGCAGCCCGAGGCCGCGGCAAAGGGGGTGACATACTCGGCGGCTTTGCTGAAGGCGCGGGAGACGGTTGGGTTGGCGGGCCTCGGAATAGAGGATATAAAGCTCCGCACGACTGCCACCGGAGCCAGGATCGTTGAGCTTCCTGGCTCCCAAGGTGAGCAGAAAGCGGCCGGCCTGGCGGAACAGCTGAAGGTGGCGCTCGCCGAAGTGGCGGTGATCACCAGGCCGGTCAAGCGTGCGGAGGTCAGGGTCACCGGACTGGATGAGTCGGTGACCCAGTCCGAGCTCGCCGTAGCGATTTCCGGGAAGACCGGATGCGGGCCGGACATGATCAGGGTCGGCCCCATCCGGCAGGACTGGGGGGGGGGAGTGGCATTTGTGTCACTCCCCGTGGCAGAGGCCAAGAAGTTGGCCGAGGCAGGGCGTATCTTGGTCGGCTGGAGCGTGGCCCGGATCCGCCCATTGGAGGAGAAGCCCATGCGCTGCTTTAAGTGCATGGGCTTGGGCCACACTCGCCAATTGTGCGAGTCTTCGGCCGACCGGAGCGCCCTGTGCTACAGGTGCGGGGGTCCCGGCCATACGGCGGCGAACTGTGCAGCGGTGAAGCTGCACTGCGCCGTATGCGCCGACGCGGGGATCCCCGCGGAACATTACATGGGGGGGGCCAGCTGCAGGCCCCCATCCATAAAGAGGAGGCCTTTTGGCAGTCGGGTGGGGGCGCGTAGGCCGGAGGCAGGTGGTATGGATCAACAGTAATGCAGCACATCCGTACCAACTGCCTCCAGGCAAATCTTAACCACTCCGTCACTGCACAGGACTTGTTTGTTCAGTCAGTGGCGGAGTGGGATATTGGAGTAGCGGTCGCTGCGGAGCCCTACTATGTCCCTGCCCAACCTTACTGGGCAGGGGACTTGAGTGGTTCCGTGGCGATCCACTGTACGGGTCCCCCTCTCTCCATCAAGGAGAGAGGAGCGGGATTCGTGGCGGCCGCCTGGGGAGGGTACGCCATTGTTGGCGTTTACTTCTCCCCAAACCGGGCCCTAGCGGAGTTCGAGGCTTTCCTCGACTCCCTGGGGCAGGCGGTTAGGCGGCTGTCGCCGCTCCCCATTGTCCTGCTTGGCGACCTTAACGCCAAGTCTCGGGCATGGGGGGCGGCGGCCACGGACCCGCGGGGGGCCGTGGTTGAGGAGTGGACAGTCGAGGTTGGACTGTCCCTCCTCAACAGAGGATCTGTGCACACGTGCGTGCGACAGAACGGAGGGTCCGTGGTGGACGTCTCGTTCGCCACGCCGTCTGTCGCGCGCCGTGTGCAGAACTGGAGAGTGCTGGAGGAAGTGGAGACCTTCTCGGATCACCGATATATTCGGTTCGAGGTCTCCACTTCCCCAGAGGAGCTGGCGCAACGCCCCCGTCGAGGGGCTGCGTTCCCTCGATGGGTGATAAGCCGCCTCGACAGGGAGTTGGCTGAAGAGGCGGCTATCGTCCAGAGCTGGCGGGCGCCAGCTCCGGAAGCAGATGATGTCGACGCGTCTGCAGCCCGTTTCCGTGGGGCCCTCACGGCGGTCTGCGACGCGTCGATGCCGCGGAGCAACAACCGCCCGCATAAAAAGCGGGCGGTGCATTGGTGGTCCCCGGAGATTGCTGGTCTCCGGGCGGCCTGCTCCGCGGCGCGGCGGCAGCTACAACGCTGCCGCCGGCGGCGAACACAGCAGCCTGGCGAGGAGGCCCGGCTGCATGGTACGTACAGGGACTGCAAAAAGTCCCTGCAAGTTGCCATCAGCCGGGCTAAGGATGAGGGGTGGGAGGAGCTCGTAGGGTCTCTGGATAGGGATCCGTGGGGGCGCCCATACCGGCTTGTAAGGAAGAAGTTCCGGGGGCAGGCGCCCCCACTAACGGAATCCCTGGATCCAGAGTTCCTGGGGAGGGTCGTGGAAACTTTGCTCCCCGACCCTCCGGAGCTCCTCCCACCTCCCATGTCATATGGGGGTCCTGTTGTGGAGGAGCTGTTTCCGCCCCATCCCGTTACAGATGACGAGATGGGGTGGGTGATTAGGCGCCTCCGCAACAGGCGGAAGGCACCAGGCCCGGATGGAGTTCCGGGCCGAGTGTTAGGCGTGGCGCTGGACCACCTTGGGGGAGGGCTTCGGGAGCTGTTCGACCGGTGTTTGTCGGTTGGACGGTTCCCGAGGCTCTGGAAGGCGGGGCGGCTTTGCCTTCTCGCGAAGGAGGGCCGCCCTCCGGACTGCCCGTCCTCGTACCGGCCCCTGGTGTTGTTGGATGACACGGGAAAGATGCTAGAGAGAATAGTGGTTTCCCGTGTCACCCGACACTTGGAGGAAGTGGGGCCGGAGATGTCGACGTGGCAGTTCGGCTTCCGGAGAGGGCGTTCAACAATGGACGCCCTCTCCACCCTGAAGGCTTGGTCTGCGGAGGCGACCGAGGAGGGAGGTAGGTTGTTGGCGGTGTCGCTCGACATCGCCAACGCCTTCAACAGCCTGCCGCACAGTGTGATACGAGAGGCGCTCCAGTACTTTGGAGTGCCCTCGTACCTGCGGCGGCTGTTGGAGGACTACCTCCAGGACAGGGAGGTCGCCTTCGTAGACGGCCGAGGGGCCATGGTCCGGCGTCACGTAGGGTGTGGTGTTCCACAGGGGTCGGTGTTGGGACCACTCCTGTGGAACATGGGCTACGACTGGGTGCTACGCGCAGCGCTC
Source organism: Saturnia pavonia (assembly GCA_947532125.1). Classification (NCBI taxonomy): domain Eukaryota; kingdom Metazoa; phylum Arthropoda; class Insecta; order Lepidoptera; family Saturniidae; genus Saturnia; species Saturnia pavonia. The sequence goes on from OX383921.1 coordinate 10,027,499, forward strand.
CCCGAGGGAGTGCGTGTCATCTGCTACGCGGATGACACCCTGGTCGTAGCCCGGGGGGGAGGATGGGAGGAGGTGAGGCGCCTGGCCACAGAGGGTACGGCTCTTGTGGTCAGGCGCATTGAGTCGTTGGGCCTCAGGGTGGCGGTCGAAAAAACCGAGGCCCTGTTGTTCCACGGGCCTCGGTGTGGACCGCCCCCTGGGGCCCACATAATGGTGAAGGAGGAGAGGGTCCGGGTTGGGGTCCAGATGAAATATCTGGGCCTCATCCTGGACGGAAGATGGCGGTTCGAGTCCCACTTCAAGGGACTCGGACCGCGCATTGTGGGAGCGGCGGCGGCTCTCGGTCGGCTCCTCCCGAATACGGGGGGGCCGGGCGCGAGCTGCCGCAAATTATATGCGGGAGTTGTGCGCAGCATGGCCGTCTACGGGGCACCGATCTGGGTGGACGCCCTCAGCGCCTGCAACGTACGCGCGCTGCGTGCAGCGCAGCGTGTCGTGGCGCTGAGGGTGATCCGTGGATACCGGTCGGTGTCCGCGGGGGCGGCCTTTGTGCTCGCCGGCTCCCCGCCGTGGGAGCTGGAGGCGGAAGTTCTCGCCGCCGTGTATAGGTTCACGGCGGCGAGAAAAGAGTTGGGGGAGCCGCCTCCGGCTCCCAGAGAGGTTGAGGGCCTGCGGAGGCAGGCCCGGGACAGGGTCCTGCTTAGGTGGGAGGAGGACCTGGCGGACGCGCGCTATGGGCGCTATACTATAGACGCCGTCCGCCCGGTCCTCCGGGAGTGGTGCAAAAGGGAGCAGGGCTCCCTAACATTCAGGCTTGTGCAGGTGCTGTCCGGACATGGTTGTTTCGGATGGTACCTGCACAAAATAGCCAGGAGGGAGCCCACCACCGCGTGCCATGAGTGCGGCGCTGCGGAGGATACAGCGCAGCACACTCTCTCTGAGTGTGCTGCGTGGGTGGAGCAGCGCCGCGCTCTGGCCGCGGTGATCGGAGGGGACCTCTCGCTGCCGAGTGTGGTAAATCACATGCTCGGCAGCGAGGGGTCTTGGTTGGCGATGGTCTCCTTCTGCGAGGAGGTCATCTCGCAGAAGGAGACGGCGGAGAGGGCTCGCGAGGTAGATCCTCTGAGCGGCCCTCTCCGCCAAAGAAGAACGGGCGGCCGGAGGAGGCGCTTTGCGCGCCTCCTGCCGCCACCATAGCCGGACCAGGGGAGACGGGTCGGGGGGCCCGTCTTCCCATTGCACAGGTCCGGCGGATGGGGGGAGACAGTTAGGGTGTACCGAACTGTCTCCCATTAATGCCGGGGGCCCAGCAAGTTGCTGGGCCTGCCGCTGGGGCGACGCGGCAAACAGAATGCCAAGTGCGAAGCCCGCGTCGCCCCGTTAAGGCGGCGGATGGTACACCGTGGAGGTTTAGTGAGTAGGAGTCTCACATAACCACTCGTCCCCCCGGGCGGGTGTGTACCCATGAAGGGTTCCTCCACGTTAAAAAAAAAAAAAAAAAAAAAAGGTTAGGTTAGGTTAGGTTAGGTTAGGTTAGGTTAGGTTAGGTTAGGTTAGGTTAGGTTAGGTTAGGTTAGGTTAGGTTAGGTTAGGTTAGGTTAGGTTAGGTTAGGTTAGGTTAGGTTAGGTTAGGTTAGGTTAGGTTAGGTTAGGTTAGGTTAGGTTAGGTTAGGTTAGGTTAGGTTAGGTTAGGTTAGGTTAGGTTAGGTTTGGGGTGCGATGTCAGGAACCTCCTCGTGGTGCACCCCGGGCAACGTCGACCAGTTTGGTCGGCGGCCGATACCTGACACGCTCCTCCTGGTACCCCTCTGCTTATCGGAGGGGACTGGGGGGGAGTGCTGGCTGGAGAGCCGTTAAAAACTCCTAGGTGTGGCATGTGCGCGGCGCACCTAGTACCGGGCTGGGGCCGATGAGGGCTCAGTTTGAGCCCCAAGGGCCCAGTTCCGGACAGCGGCTGGCGGGACTGGTAGTTTCATACTGGTCCCGGCAGGCGTACCGCAAACTGATGGTGAAAAAACGATGATGGAACCCGCAAAATTAAAGAATTTACTACCCCAGGAGGGTACCCTAACGGGAGAATCCCTCCCCGAGCCTAGCTCGGGCTGCCCCGCGTCTTCTGGGGGGGGCAAAATTTTGCGTAGTGATGATAAAAAAAATACGACTTTGGCTTCCGCACAACGGACAACCGATTTATCTACCGTTTTGGATACGACGACCATGCCTGTGGTGAGGATAGAGCGAGACTGCTCATTGGACAGCTTTGCGGTGAGACACTGGTCTGATAGATCCGGTGGCTCAGCGTCGACACCTGCTGCTTTGAAGCGGTCTCATGGCCAGGATAAGGCAGGAGCGGATGGAGCTGATGCGACTCCAAGCAAAGTGACGACAGCCCGGAGGGGCAAATCCCGGGACCCGGGCTCCACTGCTGGGGTTACCCGTGCGGTAGTCACCGGTGATGCAGGCGGGACGCAAGATCGTCCAAATGAAGAACTGACGTGCGATGTTGAGACATCTGACGTTGCGGACGTTAGTGTGCTGGATGGCATAGAGTTCCTCGATCCAGCGAGTTTGAGGGCTCTTGCCAAGGAAAACGTCAATACCATCATTGACGTTGCCAAAAGATCTGGAAACCTTAAAGGCACCTTTGTCAAGAAATTGAAGGAGGCGGCCTGGGTCCTTCGAGAGGTGACGGCCACTGCTCTTACACGTACGGTGGCGGAGGAGACCCTCCTTCTCCGGCGCGAGACAAGGAAGCTGCGTCAGGAGGTCGAGGACCTCAAGGCGGAGCTCACCTTGTTGCGCAGTCGAGGGGAGGATCATTCTGCGCCACCGTCGTCACAGGTGCTGCCGGGTCCTGGGCAGGGGCAGGATTCCTTGCCGCAGGCATTAATAGATGTGATTGGGGCCCACATGGAGGGGATGGAGCGGTCGCTCCGGGTCTCATTGGGGGAGGTCGTGACCGCCCGTATTGAGGCTTTGGACGACCGGCTCCTCCCCGCCAAAGTGGTTCGCCCTCCTCTGGCCGCCGACCGGAAGCAGACTTGTGGGCCTGCGGCTTCCAAGCCTGCGCGACGTAAGGTCACCGACCGTAAGACTGCGGTATCTAAGCCAGCGGTTAACGCCCCTGAGCCAGGTTCCAGTGGTATGACGACGGCTTCCCCTTCCCAGGAGCCCCTGGGAATGGAGTGGGCTAATCTTGGGGCTGCTGTACCTGCTCCGTCCTTGGCCACGCCGAGTGCTCCGGAATGGACCACAGTGGCTCGTCGACGCCGGAGAGGAAAGAAGTCCTCGGTGGTCCCGCTCCTCTTGGGAGAGCGCCTGGGCGTAAGCCCAAGGCGAAATTTCCCTCGACACCGCGCTCAGCTGCAGTGCTTGTTACACTGCAGCCAGAGGCCTTGGCGGGGGGATTAAGCTACAAGGACGCTCTCCTTAAGGCGCGGGACCACGTCACGCTGGCTAGCCTCGGGATTGAGAACATCTCGTCTCGACCCACTGCTACGGGGGCTAGGATCATCGAGGTCCGTGGCTCCCGTGGCTCAGAGCAGGCGGATCAGTTGGCCGAACAACTGCAGCTGGCGCTGAAGGATGTGGCCACCGTCGCAAGACCCATTAAGAGGGTCAATGTGCGTGTGGTTGGGCTCGACGACAGCGTGTCGGTTGAGGAGGTTGTGGTGGCTGCAGCAACGAAGGGTTGCTGCGACCCTGCCCTTATTAGGGCTGGTGCCATACGCACCTACGGCAGGGGCATGGGAGCAGTTCATCTCTCGCTCCCTGTTGCTGCAGCCAAGGTGCTCGTGAAGGCGAGAAGGTTGCTGGTTGGATGGAGCGCGGCACGTGTGCGCCTTTTGGAGGGTGGGCCCATGCGCTGTTTCAGGTGCATGGGTGTAGGCCACACTCGCCCGCTCTGCCCGTCGACTGTCGACCGTGGAGGCCTTTGCTTCCGGTGCGGGTTGCCTGGGCACAAAGCACTGCAGTGTGGGGCTACAAAGCTTCACTGCGCTGTGTGCGCCGACACTGGGAGGCAAGCAGGCCACCACATGGGAGGAGCTGGCTGTAGGCCGCCACCCACTAAGGGATTAGCGCCACCTCTGCCAATGACCTCAATAGAGGTCAGCGTAGACGAGGGGTAGTAGGAGAGGGCTTCACGCTCTTTCCTCTGCTCTTGCTGAACCAAGGGGAGATGGGTCGGGGGGCCCGTCTTCCCATTGCACTGGTTCAGCCGTCTGGGAGACAGTTGGGGTGTACCAAACTGTCTCTCTCTTTAGCGCCGGAGGCCCGATTGGGGCCGGCCGCCGGGCGACGCGGTGATTGCAACCGCTACCCCGTTTCGCCCACTTTGGCGGCCGATGGTACACCGCTGGGTTTTAGTCAGTAAGAGTCTGACATACCCCTCTTGCTCCCCCGAGCGAGGGGCTGGATCCATGCAGGATTTCCCAGCGTCAAAAAAAAAAAAAAAAAAAAAAAGGTTAGGTTAGGTTAGGTTAGGTTAGGTTAGGTTAGGTTAGGTTAGGTTAGGTTAGGTTAGGTTAGGTTAGGTTAGGTTAGGTTAGGTTAGGTTAGGTTAGGTTAGGTTAGGTTAGGTTAGGTTAGGTTAGGTTAGGTTAGGTTAGGTTAGGTTAGGTTAGGTTAGGTTAGGTTAGGTTAGGTTAGGTTAGGTTAGGTTAGGTTAGGTTAGGTTA